>OZ025294.1:420842509-422339665 GCA_964019185.1 Maratus speculifer | reverse complement strand
ATATATATATATTAAAAGGTTTGTGAATGCCAGCGATATCAGCAATATCTTGATTTTTTTCAAAAAATAAAATTATACTTCCTTTGTGAAAAATCATGAGTTCAATCATATTATCAAGAATCACACATAAAAATACATATGGAACGATACATATAAAACTAAAGAATTCTGTAATTTTCTTGAACTGAAAGTTTCATTGTTTACATCTGGAATGATGTGCAGATTTAAAGGAGTCTATTGTATACTGTTTGTTACATTGAGTAGCATGTTTTTAAAATTACATTTCAGTTTGATTAAGAAGATGATACTTGGTGCAGTATAATATAAATAGAAAAAACAATGTTAATAGCACCAGAATTTTAAATTTTAAAGTATACTAGTTTCAGTAGCATTTAGTATACAATCCTCAGTGCAGAAAATTTGAACCTGGAATAAACTTGTTGACAGATTCACTGGAGTAAACCCTATCCTCTTGTAGAGAAATGTAACATACAACAATTCTAGTCACAGTCAAAGTCTGACAAACCAAATGTCAGAAACACAGGGGGGGGGGGGGGGAATAAAAGTCAGTCCTTTTGAACCCCCCCCAAAAAAAAGAAGTCATTTAACCCTTTGAAGTGCAATGGGATAAAATATATCCCACTTAATTTTAACTGTGAAATGCCACATTGGTACCAGAATTTTGAAATGAAAGTTTTAACTATACCAAGTACATGAAGAAAAGTTTTTATCGATTTTGAAATAAATTTGTTTTTAAATTCTGGTGTCAATCAATCATTTCAGCACTTTAAGAATACAAGTGCTTTGCCTCTCAAAAGGTTGATCCTTTAATTCCCATGATAGAATACATTCTAGAAATAATGTAGTTCAGAAAATCTGATTTTACACCAGAAAAATTCAACGGCTAATTTCATTCTATTTAAATACAGAATGTTCTGTTATTAATTAAAGCAAAGATTGCTGTTTTAATTTTCTGGTGGGAATTAAAATATACAAATTAAAATATCTCAAAATATCTCTGGCAGTTTGGGATCCAGAGGGTTAAGGGGCTGCTTCAGTGAAACTACTTGATCATTAAATCCTCATATTAACCTATGGGAAAATTTTTAAGCACAATCACTCATTACCTATTATAATTATTAAAATACTATAATATTTATAATTATTAAAGTATGATTCATTTCCCTGCAATGTTTTTGGAATAGAAGATTTATTGGTTTCTTGTTTTAAAATACATTGTTGATATTCTTTAATATGAAATTTTAAGTCGTGTTCAGTTTTCCTAATATAGGAAAGACCATACTGGTATTTAGTATATAGATTCTCCATGAGCGGTATAACTCAATAGGATCTCTGAGCTTGGACAGAGTAAGCTCATTGGCAGGAGTAAAAATCATGTTGCCTAAGAATTTTAGCAATGGGTAAAGCTGGATTTAGGAAAGGAAGATAATACAATGCTAATAATGGAAATGCACTACATATTTGCTTTTATATATTAAGGATATTCCTAAATCCAAAAAGGCAACTTTAAGAAAATAAATTTTAATTTATTTTTGTTTAGAAATGCATGAAACTAGCAGGTGTTGTCCAGAAACTATCTAAGCAAATTATTTTTTCCGTTTCTTTGCAAAAGCAATAGATCTTTCAGAAAATACTGTCAAACTGAGCAATTTAAACTAATTTCTGTGCAAAAAAAAAAAAAAAAAAAAAAAAAAAAGAATAAGGGTGAAAAACATCTTTGTCATGTGATCAAAATTGCTTATAACGCAATAGGTAATTTATTCATAAAAAAAAAAAAATAGAAAACACAGTTTGATTCCAAATTGCTTCCATAGTCAGACTTTCCAATTTTATACCTTTCTGTTAAGGAATGAATTTTTAAATGCGTCATAGTGTTATATGCTTGTTGAGCAAAGCAATTGATAAAACTTTAGAGCATTATATTTGATTTTGATCTTAACTTTTTTTTAATATATATATATTTATGCATTTTAAATGTACACAATATTAAAAAAATATTCAGCTATTATTTAGAAAGTAGTGATACCAAAACTCTTGCTTTCTCTTCAGCAAGTTCAAAATAGCCACGTTCCTTCCGAATTCCTATTTTATTTTTTTACTTTTATATTAAATAATTTTACTTTTATATTAAATAATGCCAATGTAAGTGGCTGTGCATGTACTATCGTAAGATATCTCTAGGGAGAAGTAGGGGTTGTCTTTTGATACTGATATCATTTTTGACCAAACAAAATTTTCCATTTTTATTTGCAACACGGTCTTTGGTTCAAAATAGTATGTTATCTTTTTTAGCTGGTTATCTATTTTTATTAAAATACAAAGTTGTTATTAAAACCACTAAATTATTATAAAATAATTTAATTCTAAAACATGGATTACCACAATGATGACATTTCTATTCTTCTTCATGTGTGTACACATATATGATCACGGTTCGAGAAATCATATGTGAAGTATATTTGAAATGAAGCTTGTGCTTACTAGTAAATAAAAGAGAAAGAGAAAAGTTGCTGTCCACATTCTTTGTTGATGAGAATTTTTGTGTATTCCCTACCCCTTCTTTATTTCATGCAAGTGCAACAAAACTTTATTAGCATTGAATGTATTACATAACAAAAAGTTATAATAAAATACTTTTAAATAATAACTATTTCTTTTAAGTGTTATTTGATATAAAACGATATTTTATCAACTTATCTTCTTTTAAATCAATAAAATATGCAAAAAATAAATGTAACCAATTTTGTGTATCACTTCAAAAAAAAGGGGGGGGGGAATTTCAAATTAGCAAAAAGTTGATAACATTATACAGTAGACTCCCTCAAATCCGCACATCTTGGGACCGGAGGTTTTGCGGATTTTAGAATTTTGCGGATTTATGGTCATTGCTTTGTTTACATATTTTAAACAGTAATTTGAATTCAATTAATAATGCAATTGAAATTATAATGAATGCTTATAATATAATAAAATATTAAAACAAGTAATAAACTAAAATAATAAAAATTTAAATAATTTTTAAAATGATTTAAAATGTTAAAAGAAGGTCAAGTTAATGATCAATAATGTAAGATTAAATATTCATTATAAAGATGAAATGTGTTTTTCCTAAACTATTCACTGATTTTTGACTCATAAAGGTACATTACTAATTCATATCAAAATCATAAAATAAGGAATTATTTCAGGTTTAATCAGACTTAATATCCAAAAAAAAACTTGATTAATGCATAAATATATTTGGTATGAAGATTGTGATTACCAATGATAACAGCAATATCTTTCATTTTTTCAGAAATAAATTTATTTTTTCTTCATGAAAAAACTTGAATGCAATATATTAACAAAATTTATGAATTAAAAAATATATATGGAATTGATATAAAACTAAAAAAATCAAATTTTCTATCTGTATCTGAACTCGATGGTTCATTGTTTACATCCATAAATTATGTGCGGATTTTAGAGAGTTGCGGATTTGAGGGAGTCTACTGTATTTGCAAAACCCCAAAAAAAGCTTATTTTAAATGTAGAGCATTTCATTTTAGACAAACTGTAGGTTTAAAAATAGTTTTAAAAGTTATAACGTGTTCTTTCATTGAAAATACATAAATTACCACTCATATAAACTACACAAGAGAATTTTAGAATCAATATTTCTTCTTCAATTTATTGCTTTAAATTTGATTAAATGTAAGCTGAAATATAATTGAATCAAAAAAGTAGCAATATTATCTTCTTATATAACATTTTTTAGCACTCAGTTCATAGTCTTTTATTCTTGCAGAATATCTAAAGATAAGTTGTATGAGTAGCCTTTATTTTCTTAATATTATTAGTATTTAAATGTTTATCAGAATGACAATTACTAAAAAAAGAAAAAGAAAAATGCCCAATAAAGTAATACTTGAGATTGGAAAACATTGTTTGGCAATTTTAGAGTTAATAGCAAAATTTCAAATAAGATTAGAAAAAAAAAAAATGATTTAATTTTATGACTTACTTTCCTCAATACTGATTCGGCAAGAGCTGGATTTATCACAGATGGATCAGCTAATCCAGGTCTACAAAATAAAGAAATATAGTTATTTTAACTACAGCAAAAATAAATATTAATAATAATAATATAAATATAATACCACAGATGGATAAACTAAAACAGGTGTAAAAAATAAATAAAAGAATTATTTTAATTGATGTACAAAATAATTAAAATTTACAACAGAAATATTGTAGTAATAAAATAAGTATTTTAACTGATGTTTTTAAAAAGTTTTGTAATTATACTACTAAAAACTAAAAAACAGAGACAAATTTTATGAAAATTTTATAGAAAATTATAAATGCACAGAAAAAACACTACAAAAATGCTTCACCATACAAAATACATTCCTACATAGGCATAATAAAAATACAAATGTTTTAAAAATTTAAAAACATTTGATGTTAAAATAATCAAACGCTCCAACTGCTTTTGGCTTGATACAAGCCTTTTTCAAGGAGAAGAAAATAATCAATGAAGAAAAACAGTCAATGTCTACTGACACATACAGACAAGAAACAGCATTCCATTTCATGCCATTACATAGTGTTTTATTACTTTAACATCAAATGTTTTTAAATTTGTAAAACATTGGTATTTTCATCACACCTATATAGTATAGTAAAGTATTTTTTAGGTAAAGCATTTTTGTTGTGCTTTTTTCCATGCATTTATATTGAAAACAAGGTCAATCTAATGTTCTCAACACAGACTGTTTATAATGTAATTTTATTAATTTTATAAAAATTGTCACATTTCTAGCCCATTACATAAAATGGACTTGTTATATAGTTTGCATAAATTTTATATAATAATATTTTAGATTATATGAATAATTAAATAAAATTTTCTTCATTTACAACATTAGAGATTCTAATGGAAATAGTACATCAAAAATTTCCCTGGCTTTTCCCAGATCTTTTCAAGTATTTAAAAAAATTGCATGACATTCCAGAAAATTTTTTTAATTTGCCGACTTTTCCCTGAGCCACAAGAATCCTATATTACTCAAAGACAAACTCTAGAAAGACGAGCTCTCCTTAAATTATCATCTTAAACTCATCACAAAATTATAATCAAATTTTATAATATTGTCTTATCAAAAGATTGCATCAGAAGACAAAAATGAAGTTTATAAGTGTGGGAGCAATTCTTTCTCCCACAGCCAAGCAGCAGTATGTCTCGTAGCTTTCCCATATCACTACTCTGAGACCAAGGCTCTCAGCAAGGCAGACGATTCAAGCAGTAGATCAAATTCAAGTGAAATGCCGAAGTGAGATGAAGATAACGTTTGATGGAATGTTTGTTGTGGGCCAGAAAAAAGAATGTTCAATGATGATGACTTCCCGCTTGAGACGTGTATTAATTAACTAAAACTTATGATTGTTTAAATTGTAAATAGATTTGTGTAAATATTACTTCTATAAATAATTAATGTTTGAATATAAGTTTTTAAAAGTTTAACAGTGTCAGAATTTATATCTCTGAATTTATGATTTAAAGAACTGAACTTTAGAAGAAATTTTCCCCAAATAAGTGAGCAAGTTGTCACAATGCATATTTTGAAATATTTGTTATGAATATAAAATACAATCGATAAATTAATATTTTTCTGCTGAGAATGCCGTTTCTCTCTGTTACCAATCATTCATCGTTTAATCTTTCAATTGTTTGCAAAATTCCAGTCCTTTTCCCTCGGCGTAGGGATAAATAAAACATATATTCTGTTTTTCCCTCTGTGATATTGTTGTTTATTTTCTTTTTTTTACCAGTTGGTTTTATGAATCTCAATGCTCCCTAGGGGGATATTTTGTTTGTGAAAAGTGAAACATACAGTCCACTGCTTCATTTAAAAAAATACTTTACAAAACAATCATTTTAATGTAGTAATTTCAGAATTACAAATAAAAAAACACCAGATTTCGTGTCATTGTCAAATAATCAAATTGGCAGATAAACTAAAGGTTAACAAATTGCAGATAACAAAACTCTAGTAAACATGGATACATAGTTACAAATGATTGATTACAAACTTGTAATTTTTCAAAACTGTATGAAAAAGTGTTCAGCCCATGATGCAAACCAAGGAGCCTTTTGAATAATTACAAGTTAAATTAATCATAAAAAATAATAATTGTTTGCAGATATATATATATTTTTTTTTTTTTCTGCTAGTCAAACAAACCTAAATGGTCAAATAATTCTTTGTGCACAAGATTAAGCATGCATATCTGTATCTAGACATTGGAGGAAGGTAATTTTAACATTGATTGTAAATTATAACATTATTTTGTATTTAAATAATTGTTAAATTATATTTTAAAATTTTTTAGTGCTTTTTGTGCATACCCTGTATTTGTTTTAATCAGCCATTTTTAATATTTAAAATTGATGATGTATATGATCAGAATAATTTAAAAAAAACTTTTTTAGATATATTCTTAAGTATATCTTAAATATCTTTTAGAACAAATTTCATAGCTGTAACAGTCTCATCATATTATTGCATTGATTATAAACAAAAATAATTATTTATCATCAAAGAATAAAATAATAAGAACAAACATTTGATACAACAATACAACAGCATTCTGAATTTAAAAACTTAATAAGTTTAAAGAAGTTAATATTTTATTGAAACTGCAAAGAAAACATTACTCATAAACAGGTGTGGGGAATTTTTCAAAAATCTTATCAGCCAAGGATTTATTTCACCAGCCTGCAAGATGCAACACGCATGCAATTGAAAATAGGTATGACAAACTCACATGCAATTACAGACAAACTTACTATTACTACAATGCATTTTCGTAATTCTTTTTTTCTATAATATTAAGAAATATACACAACAGAGGTAAGCTTAATATTAGATATAACTTACCATAAAGGCACTGAGGTAATTTGGAAAGTTAAAATATCTAGATTAAAAAAGTGTCTCTGATAATGTGTTTATTGCCTACAATTTTTCAAAAACTAAAAATGCACTCGCCACCCCACCTCTAGTCATAAAATTATAACTTTTATTTTCAGCAGTGAATTTCTTAAAAAAAATAAATAAATAAATAAATAAATAAATAAAAAACTTAAAAACTAAATCTTCGTATAATTTTACTAACAAATTCTAAAATGAAAATGTAAAATTCTTCATATGTTATTTTGTTAACGGTTAACAAAAACAATATATATTTATCAGTGAAAATAACAATATTAGAAAAATCATTCACTTTAAAATTTAAAGAACCATGCAAAATTGTATAATAAAATGCAAATACTATTTAATGAAAATTAAAATGGAAGAAAATATTATAAAACATATCTCACAAAAAAGTTATATACATATATGCCAAGATTTTCTTAAATTTAAAAATTTAAATAAAAAATAGTAATAATAAAATAAAACTTACAGTTGAATGTTAAGTCCCTTTTGACTTTTTGCAGGATAACTACCTTCAACAACTGCCCTTAACACCCTATAAAAATAAAATACTCTTGCATACCAGATAATTAAATACTGATAATGGTTATATATTTTTATATGCATTAAAAACTGATTCATTTAATAATTTTAATTATTTTCGCTTTTAAATTAATTTTGTATAAAAAAAGGGTAGAACCTTTTTTTTTTTTTCTAATATAAATAAAATACTAAATTTGCATTTAAAATGAAGAAGCCCTTTAAGGGCAAAGGTAGGGGAAATTTTTTGAAATAAGAGAAACAATGGTAGCAAAATTTAAGTTGTAAGATTGCAGCATTATATTTTTGCAATAGAAAATTTTACACTTCCCGGAGGTGCCATAGCATTTTTTGAAGGTTTCCACACTGTTCTTTCAAATGATTCCTGTTATTTAGAAGTTTAAGAGTATATAAGATTTCTTTTTAAAAGATGCTTCTCCAAAATCATTAGTGTTCTGTATGATTTTTTATTAGAAGTGCCATTAAATTTTCAGAACGTCTATACGAAATATTTAGCAAAATGTAAAAAAAAAAAAAAGTATTGCATTTTTTTTTAAATAATATATATTGGATTTTTTTAATTTAAATCGGATTTTTTAAAACTACTATTTAAATAGGACTAGCTGCCCTGGCGACCAGTTTGGTCTCTGGGTCTTAGGATTTGGTCATTCACTTTTTCTGTAAAAGGCCTTTTATGATGTCTACCCTTACATTAAACCAAAATATCGTTCATTTAATGCCAAAAAAAGCTCGCCAAAAAAACCAGAACAGGGTATGAAATTCTTCCCCATTTGTAAAGCGTTCCAAAAATCTATTTTGGTACTACTTTGCTATTCCTTCGAGCAAAAAACCATCGCCAAATTATAAGATTAAATCCAATAATAGATGATCGTGAATGTCGCATTCAATGACATTAAATATGATATGCCTATTTAAAACGCCATTAAGTGATTTTTATTTCGACTTTTTATTTGTATTTTTATTAATATTCTACTAATTATTTATTTTTTCATTATTTAAAATGAAAATTACGTCAATATGAATAATTTAGCTATGAGTTTGGCGATTTGTGCAATTTGGCAAAATTCATCGACAGGATAATCAAGTTGTACCCATTTTTCTTTTTTAATCACATCTATTTACATGAAAGTTATTCCAAAAAAAAGTTTATTGTTGTTAACTAAACTTTTTTTATTTATTATTATTTCCTTTTTAAAATAATAGGAAATAATTAAAAAATATAGATATAACTAGTATTTGAAAATGAAATTTTTGCTGAATTGGCATCTGAAAAATATTTCGCCAATGTGGTGCGCATCTGACATTTGTGCCTAGAATTCTTCCCATGTTTTGCATTTAATAGCTGTGTATTAAAGTACTGTTCAGATTGTGATTGTTTTTTACAATCTTAAGTATAATTGGTGATTAACAATAATTTATGGTGATCTACGTAAGTGGTACATATATATCAAATTAACTTACAATGAGATATGAAATTTGTACATTAAATATTATGTGAGTTGGCTTATTTACATTTCACTTTGTCAAGAAAACGTTTTGAAAGTTGAGTTGTACAGCATAACACCCAGCAGAATGAATCTGAAGTTTGGTTGAATTACATGCTCGAATTATTTTTGCATGGCAAGATTGATGGTTGGAGAACTTGCTATATGAATTATTACCACCATAAATTATTTTATTTTCAATCATTGGAGAATGAATCTTTTTTTTTTTTTTACTTTGGTGGAAACAGATTTTGGGAAGTTAATTTAAATTTCACGGGAAGTAATCTCAAAATATACATGTACTTCAATTTAATTCATCCCTCAAATATTATTTTTTTCAAGCGATCTCTATAAAAATATAACTTTTATACAGCTTTATCCAGAAAAATATTTTGATTAAAACTGGCTGCTTGGCCTATGAAAAGCGAAGTGGTCATTGCGGCAAACTGTTGATGACAGCCAAATGTGCTTATAATAACAATAATTTGGCGACTTATCACCTGCACTGGCTAATATGAAATTTGCTGCATAGCATATAAAGAGTGAAGTGGGTAAGCCCGGAAGTGTTGACAGTCACATGACTTAGGCTTTTATTATATAGATGATTTTTATGATTTTTTTCCTTCCAGCATTCAAATACTAAATAGCTACCAAGCTACCTAAACAATTAAATCTCTAATTGTTTTAGAAACTTAAAATTCTTGGTAGCTATTCAATCTTAGAATTATTTGGAAAAAAAAAAGCATAAAACTCTGGTTTAAATCAAGAACAAAATCTTACTTAAATTTAAAAAAAAAAAAACAGATTTTATTTACTTTTAAATCATGATTTTTTTTTTCCCAGCTTATTTTCAAAGCATTTCTGCTGTGCACTCTTTATTCTTTATTATTTTGCCCCTTGTCCATACTCAAAATTAATTATGGAAATATTAAATTATATGGACTATTATTAAGGATAATACACCAGAAAACTGCAGTACAGACAATCACCTGATCGAGTTAGCAGCTGAAATTCTAGAATTAGTTCAAACTTGATTCACACATTAAAATGCAATCAGTCTGTGAAGCCGCGTCTTGATGAAAAACATCTGATTTTATCACTTGACTCATAGGTTTACCACTGTGTTTTCCTGTTCCCATTCTTCCATGTTTACATACTTATGGGTGCTGGAAAACTTAATGGTAAACTTATGAGTTAGTTGCTAAAATCTGGTTTTTACGTGTTTTCCACCAAGATAGGACTTGGCAGATTGATTGCATTTTAACATGCCAATCGAGTTTTAACAAATTCTTAAATTTCAGCTGTGAAGTCAGTGCGATGATTGTATGTGCTACTGCCTCCCGTTCTATAAAAACTGTCAGAGAAATTCAAATAAAAAGAAGCTATTTATCATAAACTTATTTATTGATTGTCTATACCTAATTATAAATACCATTGAATAAAAATGTTTTCAAACACAAAAGATAACAAATCAATTTGTAAACTGAACTTTTTTCTGACTATTGCTTTATATTTCAATTAATGATTTAACTAGGCGATGATTAAAAATTTGAGATATTTTACTTTAACTGGTGTAAAAGCTATAAGATATTCATACAAGGCATACTTAATGTATGTACATTAACCTTTTAACTGGCTGGTCCAGATTTTTGTGCTTCTAGAAATCATGTTAAAATGGCTGTAGACACAAATATTTTAAATAGAATTCTATTTCGAACCATATATAATATATATACACTGGCGGAAAAAAAAATCCCAACACCAATAAAGACTTGTGGTAGGTAAACGAAATTTTGTAGGCGTGTTTATACATCTGAAAGATGACATTGATTTAAATTTCATGCTTCGTGCATATGTGTGGCGCTAGTTGCGCCACTCACAACTTTAAAACCAGGTTTGCTTTAAATGCGTGCTGTAAAGTTCGTGAGGATTATTTATCTACAAAATTTGACGGATTGAGTTGAGATTGATCAAGAATGCCTTTAAGACGACGAAGAAGCCATTATCATCAGCTCCCCGAGTTGGAAAGAGGTCGTAAAGTAGGGCTACGAGAAAGTGGATTTTCTTTCCGCGATTTTTCAGAAAGTCTTGGATGGAATGTATCCACTGTGCATGATTGTTGGGAGCAGGGGTCAAGGGATGGTACTGCCTCAAGAAGAGCAGGCTCCGGGGGAGCATGTGGTACTACTGAGAGGGAAGACCGTCGTATTCGGCATACGGCTGCGGTGCATCGTATTGCGTCTGCGACAGAAATTCGAGCTGTAGTTGGCACCACAGTGACACAACGAACTGTTAGAAATCAATTACTTCAAGGACAGCTCGATGCAAGGCATGCATTCCACTGACTCAAAGTCATTGCAGTTTGCGACGCCAATGATGTCAAGCCAGAGCTCATTGGAGGATGAAGTGGAGATCTGTTGTGTTTTCTGATGAAAGCATGTTCTAGCTTGGTGCCAATAATGGCCGTGTGCTGGTCAGAAGGAGGCCAGGGGAACGCCTGCAACCAAACTGTCTGCGGCCTAAACACACTGGATCTACAATCTGGAGTCATGGTCTAAGGAGCAATTTCCTATGACAGCAGAAGCACTCTCGTGGGTCTCTCAAACACACTGACTGCAAATGTGTACGTCAGTCTGGTAATTTAACCTGTAGTGCTGCCATTCAAGAAAAGCTTTCAAGAGGAGATTTTCAACAGGATAACGCTCGCCCTCATGCCGCTGTTGTAACGCAACGTGCTCTACAGAGTGTCGACATGTTACCTTGGCCAGCCAGATCACCAGATCTGTCTCCCATTGATCACGTATAGGATATCATTGGATGAGAACTTCGGTGTCATCCCCAGCCAGCACTGACCATCACAGTATTGACACAGCAAGTACAACAAGCATGGAACTCCATACCACAAAGTGACATTCGGCACCCGTATGACACAATGCATGCACGTGTGCAGGCTTGCATTCAAAATTCGGGCGGTTATAGCAGCTATTAATGTAACAGCATTTCACATTTGAAATTCATTTTATTGACCCTAAATTAACCTGTGATCTCGAAAATCTAATCAATTAAACATGTTAACTCGACAAATGCACTGTCCAAATTTCATTACTCTACAATAAGTTTTTCTTGGTGTTGGGATTTTTTTTCCGTCAGTGTATATATATATATATATATATACATATATACATAAGTGATATTGGAAATATTATAGCAACAAACTTATGACATATCTTATTCTGGGATTTACAAGCGTTCTTATAAAAGTACAACAAAACACTTGGATGCTGAAAGGATTAAAAAAATACAAAATAAATAAATTTAAATAAAAATAATTAAAATTAAATGATAAGGAAAAGATGTCTTATTTTCCTGACTTATTTTCCTCTACTGCAGACAATTATTTTGATTTTTATCCATAGAGCTATTCCATCTCAATTCAGGCAGACAGTACTGATATGCGTCAAGTCACCATCACAGATTTTTTTCAAAAAAATTCAGTAGTTAGAACTAAGTGATTTATAAAATTTCCTAAAAGGATTTTTCCCTAAAAAATTTTTTTCTCTGGTTACAGCACTTTAAAGTTCATGATAAAATTGGCAGTTTTCAGAAAAACTGAAAAACGCTTCATTTTGAAATGAACACAATACCAAACATATTCAACATATTCAGTCAATTTATTTTTTATAAACAGTTATTAAACTGAATTTTACTTTGGCATAGTTTTAAAAATTATAGTGACATTTTTACTTAATTAAAAAAATTAGATTTTAAGTATAAAAAATATAATTATTAGTGAATTTAAGATTTTTTTTCAGAATGAAAAAAAATATTTTAAAGCTAAACATTGATGGCAATCTAAAGACCTTTAATGGGAGTTTTACAGCAAATTTTATTTTAACTCTAAGGTGCTTACAACTTTTGTAATTCAATTTTAAATTTTGCAAAATTTTGTAAAATCACTACTTTTGAAATGCAATTTCTCAAAAACACCATTTTTTAAAAATCTGATAATATGCTCAATTCATACCTTATTAGTCTCTAATAAATACCTTACAAGCAAATCGTGTGTTTTTGCTTAGAAAATTTTATATGATTTTTTGAAAATAATATGTTGTGTGTATTTTTCAACAGACCACAAAGTCAAGCTCTTCCTTATTTAACCGAACTTGTAATGTAATTAATATTTCAAACTAAAAAATACATCACTAGTACATAATTATTACTGTTAAATTAAAGCTAATCATTTGCTTAAATTTAAAATTGCGTAAAATACAGCCAATAATAAAATTAGTATTGATCATATGTCATTTCATTCCATACTCATGAATGTGTTAAATCCATCTACACTGTGTAAAAATTTTGTTATATAGTATGGATATAATATATTAATGTGCAAATACATACATAACAGAAGAATTAGGTAGTGAAGGTTTCTTAAATTAACTTCAACTCCTTATCGTTGAAGGTATGAAGTCTCTCAGATTGTCCTATTGTAACTGGTTTTTCTCTTTCTAGAAGCACATTTTCCAATGGTAATGCACATTCATATTTTTTCTTTCCAGATTCTTTTGGCCACTGGAATGCTTTATCTATGGACCATGTTGGGTACATGAATGATACTTTAATGTCATTTAGTTCTTGTGATTGATATACCATTGATTTGTCCTATCCACCAATTATTTTCATAAATGCATTCAATGAAATCACCGATTTGGAAACTATGTATTGAATATTGTCTTTTCATTTGGCTGAAGGTTTCAACTTTTATCAATTCATTTTTACTTGCTCGTTCCATATAATTTTCATTATTTACAATCACCCTATAATGTTTATATCTAATACCAACAATAGATTTTGCATTAGCATATTCTTTCTCATTATTAGTTCGATAGGATTGGATAATATTTCTGTCTGGATGGACTAGAATGTTATTTTTTAGCAGAGAAGATAGTTCAGCAACAAATGAGACAGATTTTTGGATAGCTTTTATTGGCTCCTTTTGGAGATTAAATTTTGTTGCATAGTGCCTGTCTCAGTCCCCAATAGCATCACATGCACTTTAAACATGGCCAGTACCTGAAAATATCCTCTACTTCAGTACAATTTTATTTTTGTGCAATTCATAAAACTGATACTTGTTTTTAAAATGTGCTCCAGCTCCATCTGGTATATACACAGGTGATTCCAGTGTTTGTAATTGGTACAACTTATATAATTCTTTTTTTACTTTTTCTATGTCACAAACAGCATGAGCTGTATCATGAGTTAATCATCAGAAACTATGATAAAACTCTTTATTTCTTCTCTAAAGTATGCTGTGCAGGTAACTAACGATATCTGAGTATTCTGCCAGTGGTAGCTTTGTACTTCATTTGGCAGTATTAGTGAGTAATTTTCAGCAAAGTCAAAATGCATCACAAGCGCAGATTTTTTTTTAAGGGGTTTGGCTTATTTAATTTTATGAATAGGAATTTTTAAAGATTAGCTTATATTTATCTGCCATAATAATGTGCATATTATTATTTTTTCATTAAAAAATATTATTATAAATACAGAGAAATAAGAAAAAGCTTGATCTTCTGGTTTTCTGAGGAAAAAAAAAAACTAATTGGAAAAAAACTAAACTTGAAAAAAAAAAAATCTAATTCAGTTGTAATGTATGTATTTGCATTTTAATATATTATATCCATACTATATAACAAAATATTTAACACACTGTAGATGAATTTAGCACATTTATGAGTATGGAATCAAATGACATATGATCAATACTAATTTTATTATTGACTGTATTTTACGCAATTTTAAATTTAAGCAAATGATTAGCTATAATTTAACAGTAATAATTATGTACTAGTGATGTATTTTTTAGTTTGAAATATTAATTACATTACAAGTTCGGTTAAATAAGGAAGAGCTTGCTTTTGTGGTCTGTTGAAAAATACACACAACATGTTATTTTCAAAAAATCATATAAAATTTTCTAAGCAAAAACACACGATTTGCTTGTAAGGTATTTATTAGAGACTAATAAGGTATGAATTGAGCATATTATCAGATTTTTAAAAAATGGTGTTTTTGAGAAATTGCATTTCAAAAGTAGTGATTTTACAAAATTTTGCAAAATTTAAAATTGAATTACAAAAGTTGTAAGCCCCTTAGAGTTAAAATAAAATTTGCTGTAAAACTCCCATTAAAGGTCTTTGGATTGCCATCAATGTTTAGCTTTAAAATATTTTTTTTCATTCTAAAAAAAAATCTTAAATTCACTAATAATTATATTTTTTGTACTTAAAATCTAATTTTTTTAATTAAGTAAAAATGTCACTATATTTTTTAAAACTATGCCAAAGTAAAATTCAGTTTAATAACTGTTTATAAAAAATAAATTGACTGAATATGTTGAATAAATTTGGTATTGTGTTCATTTCAAAATGAAGCGTTTTTCAGTTTTTCTGAAAACTGCCAATTTTATCATGAACTTTAAAGTGCTGTAATCAGAGAAATAAATTTTTTAGGGAAAAATCCTTTTAGGAAATTTTATAAATCACTTAGTTCTAACTACTGAATTTTTTTGAAAAAAATCTGTGATGGTGATTTGACATGCCCTGCCTGAGCTGAGATGGAATTGCTCCATATACAGACGATTTTAGGAAGGAAAAAGGTTCACTCTCATGTAATACCTAATTTTTGAAGTTAGACAGATTTATGAACAAAAAAGAAACCAATTACAACCAAATAATGCCAAAAAACATTTTTCTTACAGCATAACTTGCCTATATTAAATTTTGATGGTAAATGGTGATGAACCTGCTTTTATAAATTATTCTTTATAACTAAAAAATATTAAAATAACATCAAATGAGCACTGGTCATCATGTAATTTTATAACTAGTATTACTTTATCCACTGTTTTTCATAAATTAATTATATGAAAATTTCTACCAAAACTGAACATTTGGTTTACATGTAGAATAAACAATTCAGCGTTTGGTCAATTCTTAGTTTCAAGATAGAAATTCAATCACTACTTTCATTAATGAAAAAAATGGCATGATTAATATATTTAAACAAACCAACAAACATTGTTTTGGTCATTTTAACTTTTCTTGAATTCCTATACCCAGGAAATTGTTTTAAAATGTAAAAAAGTTATCAATAGTTTTTAATTTGGTTAGTTTATCGTCAAAAAACATCCCCTGCCTAAGATTCTGTGCATTTTTTTCTAAAAACTTGGGCAAAACAAATTAGTAAATATGGCTTACATAAGTTTGATCTAGTTTAATTAGATTTTATGTAGAAAAAAAAGTAATAGCAAGTTCACATAAAAAATGACAAATCAAAGATACTTTAGAGATAATAAAATAAATTATTTTTCTAGCTGTAAATAGCAACCCACTGTCTTGTATTTGCATTGTATGAGAACTTTCACAGTATATATATGTATTAAGTTTCTTTTATCAGGCATGAAAGTGGACCAAAGAAAAAAAGGAGGAAAAATTTTTTCAACTTCAGATGTCAAATATAAAGAGAAAAAATAGAAAAATTCTAATGACGACATTTTATAGACTGGAGTGCAGTTTTAAATTTTACAAAAACATAAAAATTACAAAAAATTTGATTAGAAAAAATTCAAAATTCACAGTATAAATGTGTATCTCTTGATGAAACAGGGGACCACAGCCATCAACCTTTTGTAGACCTAACAGAAAAACGACAGATTTCCTCAAAAGATCTTGAAAGAACGAGAAATTTTGTCTAAAAATCACTATAAAATGACAAACTTTGTCAAAAAATTCAAGAAAACGCCAGATTTCGTCAAAAAAGTCGCGAAAAAATGACAAATTTCGTCAAAAAACTCGGGAAACGCAGCAAATTTTGTTTAAAAATTTCGATAAAATGACAAATTTTGTCAAAATTCGTGAAAAAATGGCAAATTACGTGAAAAGATTTACGAAAAAATGGCTAGTTCTGTCGTAAATCGTGAAAAAATGGCAAATTTCATCGAAAAATACGCAAAAAATAACAAATTTCGTCGAAAAATTCGCGAAAAAATGCCGAACTTGTCATAAAATTCGAAAAAAACCCGGCAAAGTTCCTAAAAAAATTGAGTAAAAGCAACAAATTGTCAAAAATGCGCGATAAAATGACAGATTTATTCAAAAAATATTTGGGGATATTTTTATTTTCAAAACAGATTCCAAAGGTAAAAATATCCCTAAAGATTTAAAAAAAAAAAAAAAAAAATCTGCAAACAAAATTGAAAAATTAAAAAACTGTCTTTGTATATAATAACCTCAAGTATTCAATACAAAATAAATAAAATTTAAATTATCAAAATGCAAACTGTATGCTTAAAAAGATTTCTCCCATAGGATTAACATTAGCGAGCGCGCGTTTTTGAGTGGTGAAGCAGCCTCTGAATAGAGGTCTGCACGGGCCGAAATTTCCAGGCCCGAGCCCGAAAATTAAAATTTTGGCCCGGGCCCGGCCCGAACGCAAAAAATATTGGCCTGACCCAGCCCGGAAATTTTTTTTTTAAATTCGGCCCAAACCCGGCCCGGCTCGAGTGAATTTCTACAGAACATTTGATCTTTAGTCTACCGGAAGAGTTCAGCCCCCCCCCCCCCCCCCAAAAAAAAAAAAAAAACCTTAGTCTCTTTTTTTCTTCTTTCATGTTTAAAATCTTTATTTATGCAGCAGTGCCATAGGCTGCGATATTTACGCTTTTAATGAATCTTTGTTTGTTGTATGTAAATGTTTCAATCATTAATTTTATTAATGCATTAAAAAAAATCTAAAAAATGCTATACGGTAAAAGTAAAATCTTCTAAGACATTGGAAAGAAAAAAATACTTTTCCTTCTTAGCAGATGTAAATGTTTAATATATTTTTTTTTCTCGCGTATTGTTGCATTCATTTTGCATGAATGAACAGTTAAAAAAAAAAAAAAAAATTGCAGTTTTCGGTTTAAACGAATTTTTTTTTTTTTTTTTTTTTTTTTTTATGCGATTAATTCTATTTTGAGACGCCTAGTGATCTACGATTCTTTAAAAAGAATAAATTCTAATGTTTAATTGTAGAATAATGCTTAAAAGTATATTCTTATTTTGCAAAAATTTTTGGACAAAGCCAAACTTTACTGATTTGTGAACAGACTTATTTCCACGTCGAGAAAAGGATTTTTATATGGGAAGATTCAACAGGAACTGATTATTTTGTTCCGTGAAGACTAAAAAGATTGAAATCAGTCTCGGTTTCTACGGAAGAAGTAAGTTAGGCTCGGCCCGGCCCGATACTCCAGGAAAAAAATTACGGCCGAGCCCGGCCCGAAAAGATTAGTGACTAGGCCCGTCCGACCCGGCCTGAGTCTTCAGAAGCAAGGCCCGAGCCCGGCCCGAATGACGTTAATGCAAATCGGCCCGAATCCGGCCCGTGGGCCGGGCCGGGCTCGGGCTTCGGACCGAGGCCCGGCCCGTGCAGACCTTTACCTCTGAATGCAAATATCGTAAAAGCCGTACTTGTAAATGGAGTGTAAATGCACCATAAATAATTATACTAGTGTTCTTTGTGGCAGAATGTATATAATTTATCAATGCCATATTCTCATTTATTTCAGAAATTATATAATTCATGGATCAACAGTATTTATAATAATAATGATGAAGATATCAGTCTTAAAACTCTTAATTATGATTTGTAGTCAAGTCTTGCATGTACTCGCGTTCGGGTATTTTAGTTATAACTGAAAATTCCACTCGAAATAAATTCAAACGCAACTAAAAAAATGTTTAAAAAAGGTTGACCTGAAATTGACATATTTTAACCAGAACTGAAGTGCAATCTCTATAAATAAAAGGAATTCTGAGGATAATTAATTAATTGAGGCACAGGGGAAAGCAAATCTTGGCAATGCGCCAACTCGGTCCAGAGGAAGCAAATCTTGGCAATGCGCCAACTCGGTCCAGAGGAAGCAAATCTTGGCAATGCGCCAACTCGGTCCAGAGGTATAAAAGCAAGATAGAAAAAAACGCGCAGGTCTGTGCATTCAAGTACAACCACCCATATGTATATGCTGAAAGTTTGTTCTGACGCTCACCCGACGCACGTGGAGTGCCGATGGTCCGGGGAGAGTCACCGGGGGATCCGTCGCCAGCTGAGAGAGAAGCGTAGAGTCACCGGGGGATCCGTCGCCAGCTGAGAGAGAAGCGTACCATACACATAAATTATTAAATAAACTTTCAAATTAAGCCCGGCGAAGCGGGCTGCGTATGCTAGTAATAATAAAACAGAATTTTTATTAGCTCGTATCCGTCGCGCTGTAAAAATAATAGTTATTCTGGAAAACAAAACAACTGAAAAATTATTATCGCTGTTTAAAAGCTCATTAATCCAGATTAAATTATTCCCTCCCAACAGGGCCGTGCTTAGGACTTTGGCGGCCCTGGGCGAAATACATTTTTGGCGGCCTTTTTTCTGAAACCTTTTAAATGTATATAAAATGCTATAAATTGTACAAAATGCATCATAAGAGTGAAATTAGTATGCACTTAGGTGTAAAAAAGACATCATAAAAATTATTAAAAATACTGCCCCTTACATATTTAGAGTAAACTTCAGATCCTCTGAAATTCTCAAGTTTTAACATCATAAATCTTACATAATATAATGGTAGATGTTTTGCCACATACATTTACATATATTCTATAAACTGACCTTCATTTCTGCCCAGGCATTCAAAATCAAAATAAAGTAATTGCACAACAGAATTTGTATAACTCTTTTTATGAATGAAACTTGTGGAATATACAAAATCAGCTACTTATGCATCATAAAGAAATTTTTCTTGCTTTTTTAGCAACAAAATAATCTATTAATTTTGAAAAAAAAAAAAAAAAACGCCAAATCGTTTTTAATCGATATAAGAACGAGAGCAGAGAGAGTGATCTTATATAAGCCTTTACAAATTTTAACTTTGAAAAAGAAAGTTCTGCTAATGCAGTGATTACAGGAATAGTGAATAAAATTTCCAATGCAATGACACTATTCAGCACAATTCCTGAAATCTATGGCCGAACAAATATTTCATGGTTTCCAATATTGAATTTACATCACTTGAACTAATATCATCAACTTCTTATGGGGACTTATCTCGCGGGGAAAAAGCAGAGGAGAATCCCGTGTTACCTTATGGGAAAATTACTTATTCATTAAAATAGCAAATAAAGCCTTTGTGCACAAATGTTTAAAGGTAGAAAACCAACGAATATAAATGCACAAATAAAGTATGAGAAGGTAGCAAATAGCTATTTCGAATCTACTAACGAGATTCTTCATCAGTGCAAAACTCAGCGAGCTAAAAGTAGCAAAACTGAGCAAAGAGACAGAGACGCAAGCTTATATACCCGCTATGGGAACAATCCCGCCTAAAGAAAAGCAACGAATGAAAAGAAAGCAGCCAAAACCAACTGAGTGGACAAGTAGCGACATCTATCGGAAAACAAGCAAAACAAAAACTAAAAAGCGAGTGAAAAAAAAAGTATTAAATTAAAGATTTCCAAATACTTGGAAAATAAGGAGTACTAGATAAGTCATTGACTAAGGAGTGCGAATTTTTTTATGATGTGGTAAGCTTCCCAAAAATCAAGATCAAGAATAAAAAGACATTTATGGATGATGGTAGCTGAAGAAAAGTTAAACTTATGTTGAGAAGACCAACAATGTTGAGCAATAGAGGAACGTTTAAGCTCCTGATTTTTGACATACCTTTTATGTTCCATTAAACGAAATCTGAGAGCACGTTTAGTCTGACCAATATAAGAAAGACCACATTGGCAAGAAATTTGGTAAATACCCCAGTTATCTAAGTTAGCAATGGGGTTCTTAAGATTTGAAAAAGCAATTTTATTAACAGGAGAAAAAATAACATTGAAATCGAACCTTTTTAAAATTTTAGCAACTTGCTGACTGGTTATTCTCCAAATATTATAGATTCTATTCATAGAAAATTGACAAAATCCACACAATCTGAAAGTAAGAACTTTAATTCGAACTCCAATGCTTTGGTTGTATTGCCTTTTTTCCCCAAAATCAGTCAGCAAGTTGCTAAAATTTAAAAAAGGTTCGAATTCAATGTTATTTTTTCTCCTGTTAATAAAATTGCTTTTTCAAATCTTAAGAACCCCATTGCTCACTTAGACAACTGG
Source organism: Maratus speculifer (assembly GCA_964019185.1). NCBI lineage: Eukaryota > Metazoa > Arthropoda > Arachnida > Araneae > Salticidae > Maratus > Maratus speculifer. Next base: position 422,318,440 of record OZ025294.1, on the reverse strand, counting down.
GGTATTTACCAAATTTGTTGCCAATGTGGTCTTTCTTATATTGGTCAGACTAAACGTGCTCTCAGATTTCGTTTAATGGAACATAAAAGGTATGTCAAAAATCAGGAGCTTAAACGTTCCTCTATTGCTCAACATTGTTGGTCTTCTCAACATAAGTTTAACTTTTCTTCAGCCACCATCATCCATAAATGTTCTTCTATTCTTGATCTTGATTTTTGGGAAGCTTACCACATCATAAAAAATTCTCACTCCTTAGTCAATGACTTATCTAGTACTCCTTATTTTCCAAGTATTTGGAAATCTTTAATTTAATACTTTTTTTTTCACTCGCTTTTTAGTTTTTGTTTTGCTTGTTCTCCGATAGATGTCGCTACTTGTCCACTCAGTTGGTTTTGGCTGCTTTCTTCTCATTCGTTGCTTTTCTTTAGGCGGGATTGTTCCCATAGCGGGTATATAAGCTTGCGTCTCTTTGTCTCTTTGCTCAGTTTTGCTACTTTTAGCTCGCTGAGTTTTGCACTGATGAAGAATCTCGTTAGTAGATTCGAAATAGCTATTTGCTACCTTCTCATACTTTATTTGTGCATTTATATTCGTTGGTTTTCTACCTTTAATTACTTATTCTTCTTCTTCATTCAAATTTGAAACTTTCAAAAATAATTTTTTCAGCACTTAGATAAGGTTTTTTTTCTATATCTCTGTAAACTCCAAATTTCTATATATTTTTCTAGCCATAAGTTACAAACGAGTAAAGAATACTTTTTTTGTTTTTTGGAATTTTTAAAATTTTAGCACAAATTTTAAAATACTCATAATTACCTTTAAAATATTTTAAGCTTACAGAGCGATAAAGAATCTTTCTATCTAAGCGCAGAAAAAAATAGTGTTGAAATTTCCAAATTTGAATAAACAAGAAGGATAAGTATTTTTCTCATAGGATAACATGTGATACCACTTTGTTTCTACCCCTTCAAATAAGTCCCCTTAAAAAAATTTTTAAAGCTTTTTCTGCGAAGTGATAATGATACACATAGAAAAGTCATTTCTCCAACATTCAACTCATGCTCTTCAAATAGTTCACTTGCTGAAATTTGAGCATTATTTTCTTTATAGTCTTTTAAAATTTGAAGCACATTCAATATTAATTACAAAGTATAGTCAATTTTCATACCGGAACGTTGTACTGCTTTTCTAACAAGTCTCAATTGTGACAAAATGTTGTCTGAAAGACATAGTGTCGTAAGACATTGAAAACTTTTTTTTCCCAATGAAGCTGTTTTTCTTCGACTTTTTATGTCATTTAAAGCTTCAGAAACTTCTACTAACATCACATAACTAATTTTCAAATCAGAGATAGATCTTGCATAATAAATCACGAAAACAGCCACTAGGTGTCGCGAGAGCATTGTATGCGGACTTAAACCGAAAAATCCCTCAGGCAATATTCAACAAGAAATGAATGGAAAGCCGATTACAGAAAATCGCTACTAATCGACATACGGCTACGCCACTAATCTTTGCCCCAGAAAAAGTTGATTGAAACATTGCCCATTCCATCTTATCTCGTTTCGATGGTCCTAATCCTAAGTTGTGTGCCTTCCACATCCCCCATTCAAGCTCCAGTCGGCAAATTTAGAACAGATAAATCTGCAATTAAACCAGGAAAATTTTGGAAATTGTTGGGAAATCTTGAAAATTGTTGGCAAAAAATTTACAGTAATCAAGTCGAAAATTTCTAAATTTACAAAAGTGATCTAACTGTCCTATTCTTTATTAAAAGAACGTAGAAAGATACATATCCAATAAGAAATTCCAAGTTCTTTAGAGTAGTAAGCAGTTTTCTCGAATCCCTATGTGTAGGTGAAGCATCTATAATATAACTAAGTTTAGCTCTGTCTGCGTGTGTGTGCGATGACTAGCACAACCCAAGGCACATACGAGGCTGAAAAATTTTGTGGGGCTAGGTCAAAGTGTCTCATGACGCACCTGAAACTCAGCATTTTTAAATTCTTATAATTAGTTGAGTTGTTAATTAACAACAAACTCACTGTAATTAAAAACTCATCTCGGTGCAGTCGTCTGACAAGGGAAAAGTTATGGCGCATGTTCTAAAGTCTTATTTACAAGTCAATTCAAACTGAAGAACAGAAAAAGGAGATTTCGGATGAGTTTTGTCATCATTTATCAACTAATATATCATCCAAACCGCGTAATAAACTTTAAAACGAAAGACATATTCTGACAAATCATACTATTGCATCTCAAATGCCGCAATGAATTAAAAAATATATTGCATTTAAACCTATTGAATCCTTATTATTAACTATTTGGAAAATAGTTGTATATATACCTTACAGCAGAAATTTTCTAATCGATGGCGCCATCAGTTTTAAAATAGTATATGAATTTTAATCTTTTCAATACACCGACGAAGCAGGTCACATCGCACCAAACGGAAACGATATTTTCTACGCTAAAAGTAATTAAACGTCCGCATATTAATACAATCTTTTTAGAGCATTTCAATAAACACGATTTACATCACCTACTAAAACTTTGCAAAGTTTGGACGAATAGAAATATTTTTTACAAAATAAAGTATGGGAAATTTCGAAGAAATCGGTAATAAACTGGGGATTTCGTCGCGGTTTCGCTCCCTTTCTGTGTGCAAGGACTCCAGAAATCAAATAACATAGAAAATAAAATAAAAAATAACGCACTTTCAAATCAATATTTTTTCATGCAAAAATATAAATTCAGATTAAATGGATTCTTAAGCTATAAAATCATACAAATTTGAGGTTAATGTAAGGTTCATTCATGGGCGCGTGCAGTGCCGCACTGGCCAGTTAGTATCTACATAAAAACTGGTGAAATGTAAAAACATCATTGATTTTTGCGGCCCCAAATTTTAACGGCCCTGGGCAAATGTCCGGCTCGCCCCCCCTTAAGCACGGCCCTGCCTCCCAAGATTTTCTTTCTCTTCAGCGTCACAGTGACCTATGGACCCAGGTGTCAGAAAACAGCTGCCAGTCTAAGGCTGCGGGCACACACAAAGTTTTTTTGCGGTTTGCAGGCGACGCGTTTGATGTAAATGAGTTTTTCAGTTCAACTTCAATCCAAGAGAAGCACGGAAATCTTTCCCTTCAGTAGGGTTAAGATAGTGATCTTCCGTGATCATTGTATCTCCCTCGTTTCCCACTGTCAGTAAACCGTAAGTGAGAGAAAAGAAAAGGCAGTTCCGGGAATAAAGTTTAACTTCAGAATAGTTATGTTTGCCCGGTCCTTAAAAATAGATTTTCGCCCCGCGAAATGTACCGCATGTGATACTTCTGAACGTAAATTGACCGCTGACCTTGACAGATAGCTCTTCGGCGATTTGTGGGTGAAGTCTAGCGGATGAAAGATAAGTCCGAGAATTACTCCCGGAGCTTCTCAACCCCCCCCCCCCCCACCCCAAATTACCAGCAATATTTTCTTTGCATTTTTGCATCGATCCAGAGAATGGCCAAAATCATCTTCAAAAAGGCGGATTTCCGCCTTTAGGCGGAACTCTTTCATCCCTGTTTTATAAATAATAATAAAAAAAAATATTTACAAGGTAGGGCAACATAATAGAATGGCTTATAAGAAAATAAATACTGTGTAATAAAAGTAAAAACTTTCTTTTTTAATTAAAAAAACGCGGCATAAAAAACACAAACTCATTTTTTTTTTTTTTTCATTTAACTACACATTATTGCAGAAATTTCATAAGAAATTATTTAAAATAAATCAACACATCATAAATTAATTAAAATTCTTAATTTTTTTATTATTATTATAACAACCTTAAATCCTTATGAATAACTATTTAGATATCAATTCAAACACCACTATTAATGTTATTTTGAATTCATAATTTATCATAATCTCAAAGAATAGATATGAATTACAAGTAAACAGTAAGATGTTAATATAATAAATATTTTAAGTAAAATGCAACCAGACCAGCACAATCCATAAAAAATAAATAATTTTGTTTATCAAACAAGTGTAATTTAAAATACAAGAACCAATTTATAAAACTTTCTAAATGCACGGCGAAAAAAAATCACATAAAAATAAGAAGGGTGACAGAAATAAAAGAAAAAACAAAATCTTTACGACGAATTACCATGAATTATACAAAATTTGTGCAAACTGTGCATCAGGAGATAAATTTCCAGAAGAGTCGGGTTCCGTTCCAGTTACTTTCAGAAGCTCGGTCAGTAGAGCTTGCTGCATCACTAGAGACAGCCTGTGGAAATAAAAAGAACATGCAGTTATACTTGACTGAATGAAGGTTTTGTTCTTTCTAAAATATTTTAGAGTATAACAGCAATTCAATATACAGAGTGGTTCTAAAGTATCTCAGAAAAAGGAGAGGGAAAATCAAGCAGACAGACACAAATATTTAAAAAATATATCAACTCTATCCAGACAAAAATGGATCAAAGAAAATCCTCAGTAGATGGCATTTCCAGTGCCATATGCACAAACCCCTCAGCAAACATTCTTTCCTAGAAGTGAAAAGAATTACAAAAATGTTTTCTAGAAATGATTTTTTTTTTTAAATATTAGGTAACTAAGAAAGTTCGAACATTTTTCATCAGATATAAAAAACAACCCAAAAAACTCTTAAATATTTATTTTATCATTCGATATAGTCAACAATGGCTTCAATTAAATGCTCCTAATAAGTTTTAAGAGTCGAAAAATTTCTGTAACAACATTTGTGACTGTATCACATTTTCAGAATTTGTGTTCTCATAGTTAGTTATCTATGACTAAAAACAGATAATAGTCCAATGAGGTGACCTCCAGGAAGTAAGAAAGGCAAAATCCAGCAGTTGTTTTGACCATGTCCATGGTCACAGTCTCTATAGAACTTCTAGAATTTTCAAGGAGGGGAACTCTTCTCCCGTTGATCAGCACTGGCTGCCTTTGAAGCATAGCAGCTGAAATCTTTTGAAAGGGTGACAAGTAGATGTCAGCTGTGATGATTTTTCCACTTTCTATAAATTCATAGTAAGCTATACCAGCACTGGTTCAACAAACACACAGAATTAGTATTTTTGGATGAATTTTCGGTTTTGCAGCCAATGACACAGAACCAAAAGTCGACCCATGTTGTTTTCTCTTTTGGCTATCCTATATGACCCAATTTTTGTCCCATGTCAATATCTGGTCCAGGAACGAAGCTTTCTTGCAGTCTGACAGCAATCACAAGCAGCTGTTCAACCATCAAAGTTTATTTCCATTAGACAGAACATGAGGATCTCACTTTTTGAGCTCCCATGTCACCCAAGGTTATTCAGATGCGATTAGATGACTGTCATATACTCCAAGGTTGTATGATACACTACATGGCCATTGATGAACGTCCACTTACGATTTTAGATGTTTTGTTAAATATCTAGAAAAATACATGAGGAATTATCCTGAAATTCTAAATGTATAAATATAATAGTACAAACCAACCATTTCCATGAAGATTTTTTCCCGAAACTCCATAGGGACTGTCAACAAATTAAAAATTAATGAATATATTTTAGATAACCCTTCAAAACTAATGTAGCAAAAGCGCTCAAACTGTAAATTATGATTAAGTGGCTTAAAACTGTGTTCAAACTGTTCTATAAACTGTGTTCATTTTTATGTTGATATCATGTATACTCATAGAGAAATTAAGGTTTTTATAAAAACAGTTTCAAATTTTTCCAAGATTTTTGCTTATAATTAGCAGTGTTCTTAATATAAAATAATATTATTTTCTGAAAATATGACAAACAACATTGCACACATCCTGTAATCAGAATTAAAAAATAATGAAAATCATATGAAAAATGAGTAGGTTTACTAAATAATTTTTCACTGTGCATGTGTCAACATTATCAAAATTTCATTTGCATATTATGTTAGCTAAATGTATAGAGCAACTTTTGTGAAAGTCGCAAAATCATAGCTTGAAAATTCTGAAAATAATCGTCAATAGAATAAGTTGAAAATCCGTTATTCCCAAAATGAAGCAAAAACAAGAGGGGTTGTATCCATATATTCATTGATTAGTGTCAATATAGAATACACAATATGGGACATACTGCTACATTGGATAAAACCCCTCATTTTTTTGCTTCATTTTGGGAAGAATGGATTTTGTGCTTATTCTATCAATGATTAATTTAAGAATTTTCGAGCTATGATTTTGAGACTTTTACAAAAGTTGCTCTATACATTTAGCTAACATAATATGCAAATGAAATTTTGATATCATTGACGCATACGCAGTGAAAAATTATTTATTAAACCTACTCATTTTTCAAACAATTTTGTACTATTTTTTAATTCTAATTACAGAATATTGTGCACAATGTTATTTGTCATGTTTTCAGAAAAGAATATTATTTTATATTAAGAACTCTGCAAATTATAACAAAAAAATCTTGGAAAATATTGGGACTGTTTTTATAAAATCTTAATTTTTCTTCGAGTATACATCTTATCGACATAAAAATTAACACAGTTTATTACAATAAGCCACTTAATCACAATCTACAGTTTGAGCACTTTTGCTACATTAGTTTTTACAGGGTTATCCAAAATATATTCATTCTTTTTTAATTTGTTGACGGTTCCCTATGGAGTTTCAGGAAAAAATCTTCACAGAAATGTATGGTTTGTACTATCATATTTATACACTGAGAGTTTCAGGATAATTCCTCATATATTTTTCTAGATATTCAACAAAATGTCTAAAATCACAAGTGGACGTTCATCAATGGCCATGTAGTGTAGATCCTTGGCAGGTTTGATGAAGATTCCATTTGATTTATTCCTACAGCTGAACTTTGCCTAGGGGGATGAATGACAAACATAGGACTTATCTTTGAGATTCGAACTATGAACAAAAATCGTCTAAGAATGAAAATCAGCTGAACCTATTTTTAAGCAGCCTGTTCAACAGCCAAAGTCCTTTGAAATGCTAAACGTATTCTTCTAACAAACACAGAGAGCAGAATAGACCTCAAAATATCTAGTGCCAACAACATGATTTTTCACAGATTGTATTTACTACAAAAGTGATTGAGAAACGTATGATGCATAAAATAATTTTCAATTGAATGAGGCTTCAAAGAAATTTGTAGATATGACATCATCAGAATCCAGTTGATAACAGCTACGTAACAAAAGTAACTGCTTTTAAAAACCACACAAACTTTCTTGGTTACTTAATAGTAAATATATTTTTTTAAACATAGAAAGGAGAAGGTAGTACCTATAAATGAGTAAATTTTATCTTTTTTTAGTCTGTGCATTAAAAACTTAAAAAAAAAATTGATGAAGTGGCTCCTAGATTTTTTTAGTTGTTTTCATTTATATTTTTGCAAATGGATTGTACTGTTTAAAAAATAAATATATGTATATAGAACCCAAGAAATTATTTAATCATGTTGAAATTTAATTGTATTTTTTTTTTATTTTTATATCATAAAATCATTTGAAATTAATGCTACTTTATTTAATTCATAAAAACTTATTTTCCCACTTTCCCCCACCCCCTTAACTAAAGGCAAATATGTAATAAATTTTCTCTTGAAAAAGTACCCTTTTCTGTTGCAGTAGTGCCCTTTTTAGCGAATACTATCCAGCCATTTTTCTTTCTAGAATGTACACTACATTTTGGCATAAATGTTCAACAGGTGGCACTGCTATTCTTCATTTATCACGATTTCCGCAACAGCATTATCTGAAAAAATAATGCATGGATTTTCATCAAACTTTAGATTCAGTTAATCGATGATAAATATTAATGTTAATTATATATTGCTGTGTAAATTGTTCAACAAGTGGCTCTTTTATGCAACATTCCCCCCAGAACAAATGCATGTAATTTCATACCTTTAGAATCCTCATGATGGCATAGATTGTCATTTAATTTCGATAGCGAATGACTGTTATAGAGAATTCTGAAGCATTAACATATATGGGTCATTCCATGCCAAATCAACCAACGACTCAACCTGACCCTTTCCGATTTCAATGAAACTGCTAGGGATCATTCTCTATGATGATATAAATTAGAGCATATTTTTATTTTTTGTTTATCACTTTAAATTTTTATACAATTAATTATTTAAATTTTGAAAAATCATCATTTTTTGACTGGCATAAATATTTTCAATTTTGAATTTCTCAAGTTCTATCAAACATAGAAAATTTTACGACCACTCATTTCAAAGAGGAGTTTATAAGGTTTAATTTGATACACTGGTCGACTATGTATAGTTAAAATAAATAAAATTTAAAATTTTTTAAAATTTAAAATTTGTAAAATTTTTAGATAGTCATTTTTAAAATTTTTGAAAAAATGGTATGTTTGTTGTAATATTATAAGCTTTAAATTCTGAAATTTTCAGAGTGGGATCTCAATGGGATCAGGAGTTATTAAATAAAAGCAAAAATTACCATTAAAATAGCAATTTAATTCTGTCTATTTTGTTATTTATTTATGATTTGTATAGTAATTTTTAGCTTTTATTTAATAACTCATGATCCCATTGAGATCCCACTCTAAAAATTTCAGAATTTAAAGCTTATAATATTACAACAAACATATAATTTTTTCAAAATTTTTAAAAATGACTATCTAAAAAATTTTTAAATTTAAAATTTAAAAAAAATTTAAATTTTATTTATTTTAATTATACATAGTCGACTTGCATATCAAATGAAACCTTATAAACTCCTCTTTAAAATGAGTGGTCATAAAATTTTCTATGTTTGATAGAACTTGAGAAATTCAAAATTGAAAATATTTATGCAAGTCAAAAAATGCTGATTTTTCAAAATTTAAATAATTAATTGTATAAAAATTTAAAGCGATAGACACAAAATAAAAATATGTTCTTATTTATATCATCATAGAGAATGATCCCTAGCAGTTTCATTGAAATTGGAGATGGTCAGGTTGAATATTGAATTTTTTTGGTTGATTTGACATGGAATGACCCATATGTGGTTTTGGGATTGCCACTTTGAGATCTAATTTAAAGTGTAAGGAAGGTTGATTTCATGTTTCAGCTAACACAACCCATATATATATTTTTTAAACAGCACATTTTGTGTAATATTTAGAAATTCTCTCATAAGAAACAGTACAAAGACAATCACTAACTTTTAAAAATTTCTATGCCAGCTTAAAATCCTCCGACAGGAAACCTGTATACTACAACACAGAAGGTGAAAACCTCTCCTAATAGTTATCTGAATTGCAATGCCACTGTTCTTCAAATGTGTTTTTCTCTTACCATACAGAAACAGTGCAGCACGTCAAGAGGCAACTGCACATTAACTTAGACAGTGAAATATCCCAAATAGCTTAAAAAGAAATGCTGGGCCTACAAATAATTGTTAAAATTTACTTTTTGTCAAAATTTATTGTAATTTTCTTCATAAATGTGAATTTTGCTTATTTTATGGATTATAATATCAATTTTGTCTACAATTTTTAGGTCACAGATTAATTTTGTTTTCCTACTGATTCATAAAAAAAAATTCTGCTATAAGACTTTAGACAAAATGCACTGTTATTCAAAGAAAAGAAAAATAAAAATATTAATGTCAAAACTGTGTTTTGAACACCCTATCTTTTTTTAGTCATCTTGGATCTTTATTTGAATTTTGAAGAGCAAACTTTGGGATTCCAATGCTTTTTAGCTCACAGGCTATCATAGCCTGAGAGCTTATGTGCCCGTCCGTTCTGTATGTATGTGCGTAACGCGATAACTCATGATAAAAATATCGGATCCACTTGAAATTTTGTATATAGGTATATCCTGATAAGGCGCTTCCCTGATTAGTTTTTGGAGTTCATTCGATATGTATAAGAGGGGGAACGGGGGGCTCATGCCCCCCGTTAGTTGATATAAATGGGATTTTCATGCAGAATTAAGTTTTCAAAATTTAGATTAGGATCATTCTGATGAGGCGATTCCGTGACTGTTATTAGGTGTTCATTGAATAAGTATAAATAGGGGGAACAGGGGTTCTAATCCCCCCCCCCCCGTTAGTTGATATAAATGGGATTTTCATGCAGAATTAAGTTTTCGTTCAAAATTTAGATTAGGATCATTCTGATGAGGCGATTCCGTGGCTGTTATTAGGTGTTCATTGAATAAGTATAAATAGGGGGAACAGGGGTTCTAATGCCCTCCCCCCCCCCCCCCCCCGTTAGTTGATATAAATGGGATTTTCATGCAGAATTAAGTTTTCGTTCAAAATTTAGATTAGGATCATTCTGATGAGGCGATTCAGTGACTGTTATTAGTTGTTCATTGAATAAGTATAAATAGGGGGAACACGGGTTCTAATGCCCCCCCCCCCCCCCCGTTAGTTGATATAAATGGGATTTTAATTGAGAATTAAGTTTTCGTTCAAAATTTAGATTAGGATCATTCTGATGAGGCGATTCCGTGACTGTTATTAGGTGTTCATTGAATAAGTATAAATAGGGGGAACAGGGGTTCTAATGCCCCCCCCCCCCCCCCCGTTAGTTGATATAAATGGGATTTTCATGCAGAATTAAGTTTTCGTTCAAAATTTAGATTAGGATCATTCTGATGAGGCGATTCCGTGACTGTTATTAGGTGTTCATTGAATAAGTATAAATAGGGGGAACAGGGGCTCTAATGCCCCCCCCCCCCCCCCCCCGTTAGTTGATATAAATGGGATTTTCATGCAGAATTAATTTTCGTTCAAAATTTAGATTAGGATCATTCTGATGAGGCGATTCCGTGACTGTTATTAGGTGTTCATTGAATAAGTATAAATAAGGGGAACAGGGGTTCTAATGCCCCCCCCCCCTTAATTTATATAAATGGGTTTTTCAAGCAGAATTGTCAGATTTCGTTCAAATCTCTGAATAGTTTTGGAAGTTTAATGGTTAAGTATAAAAGAGGTGGATAACTCCTTTTAAATTATATAAATGCTAAATGGGTTTTTATTAAGAATTATCTAATTTGCTCTGAATTTTGGATATAGATTTTTTATATAATAAAGCATGTCTTTGATAGTATAGGAGGTTCAATGATTAAGTATAAAAAAAAGAGGAAAGGGGAGAGCTGTTTCCCCTTCTTAATTTTTTTTTCGAACGGAATTAACCCTTGAAAATATAAGGCTTTAATGTGCAATTAGTATTTGTAGCCTGTGAGCTCAATGCCATCAGTTTAACTGGGCAGTATTCTTTTTATTTGTTAATCAAACCATATTGATGTTATGGCTATAGTGGCAATGTGATCTGAAATTTTAAGAAGATGCTACATAAAAAGTAACATAAAATTAAAATAAATGATTAAAAAAAGAAAGAAATATTTTATTAAAACATAAATGAAAAAATACATACTTCTTTTCTAATATATTCAAGTTCCATCTTAAAAATGCAGTCACTTTAAGGGCAAGAAGTTTCAAAGCAAGTTTTTTTTTACTTTCAACATCTTCTCTGTTGCCTAAAAAACAAAAGTTACAACCTCAATTATTCAAGAGTTGTGAAATAGAAAATAACTTTTTCAAAAAATAATTGAAATATTACAATCATAAACATTAATTGTGAAATTCATACTTAGAAAACTTGAATAAATTTTATTTTGTACAGGATTTTAAAATTAAAAAATACCACATTCTATTTACTTTTACTCATTCCATAATAAATAAAAATAATAAATATTATTTTGTAGAGGATTTTAAAATTTAAAAATACCGCTTTTTATTAACTTTTATTCATTCCATAAGTAAACAAAAACGGAGTGCAAAATTTTTTCGAAAAAATTCTTTCAGCCTAAAAATTTTTAAAAAGTACTAAATCTCATGTAATTGGAAAATAAAAGTATAAAACCTAGGACTGAGTGACATACATAAGTGACATTTATTTATTTATTTTTTTACCTTTCTATGCCAGGAACTTACTTACAATATTTATTTTATTTATTTTTTTTTTTGTAAAAAATAATCTACATAAGAATATACAGTGAAACTACTTTAAAATACAAATGATCTATGGTGCCTTGAAAAAGAAACCTGTGTAAAACTACCCAGATAATATACAATTCCCCTTATGATACGAGATTTCTTCAATCCCTTGATTTGTATCTTAAACGAGTTTCACTGTAATTTCTTTAACAATAAAAGAATACTAATACAGTAAGCTCCTTTAAATTCACATAACTTTCGACCAGAGGTTGTGTGGATTTTAGAATTTTGCAGACTTCTGTTCATTGCTATGTTTACATTTTTTAAACAGTAATTTGAATGCAATTAATAATGCAACAGAAATTATAATGAATGCTCTTACAATATAGTAAAATATTAAAATAATTAAGTTATAAACTAATAAATATTAAGATAATTTTTTAAATATTAAAAGTAAAGGTCAAGTAAATAACCAATATAATTAAATACTCATTATAAAGATGAAATGTATTTTTCCTAAATTATTCGATGAAACTTGCCTTGTATAGGATAAAGTACTAATTCACATCAAAATCATAAAATAACTAAGTTTTATTTCAGATTTAGTCAGACTTCATAATCCAAAAAAGCTTTTTAATATATTGGTAAAAAGTTGTGAGTATCAGTGATTCAGCAATATCTTGATTTTTTTCAGAAGTGAATTTATTCTTCCTTCATGAAAAAACATGAATTCAGTAATATTGACGAAAATTATACATAAAAAAATATATGAAATTTATATAAAAATAACAAAGACAAATTTTGTCCCTACATCTGAATTTAAAGGTTTCATTGTTTACATCTGTAAATTATGTTCGGATCTTAGGGTTGCAGATTTGAGGGAGTCTACTGTAATACAACTAATGTAGCAGGGGTCGTTCAGCAGCTTCAGAGCCCTGAGTCCACCCTTATTGCTTTTCAGTGTCTTTGATTTAATCAATTTCCCTTTTAAATTTTGTCCAATTTCATTAGTTTTTTTTTTTTTTTTTTTTTACTACTTGGCTTTTGTTAGAGTCTCAGCTATCTGGGATGTGGATTGGGATAGTCGAAATAAAAGAAGCTAAAGGAACTTTCAGATTGATTCAATGCGAAATCTGCAACACTTGCCTTTATTAAAAATTGTTATACAATGATTAATCTACACAGTACAGTTAGAAAAAAAATAAAACTGTGTTTATTTGTGACTTTTAGTGCCATAAATTAGTAAATATTGTGAATCAATGGTGATCATGTCTGGATCAGTAACATAGCTGTTAAATAACTTTATTCAAGATTTTAATAAATGAAAGAAAAAAAGGCAATTATGGCATGGAAGTTTTGGGATGCCAAGATATCAAGTTTAAAACTGGCGCATCTAATCATCTTAATTTAAGTCAGCCCATCTACAGGGTGTCCGAAAAGTCTGGAAACGGCCAAATAACTCGAGAAATACATATGAGATTGAAAAACGTAAATATATGTGTTAAATATTTTTAAATAAGCTACTCTGTGATACCAAATTTGACCTTCGAAACCGACCCCCTGGGGGTCAGAGGGGGTCCAACTTTGAAATCTTAAATTATAACCCCCATTTTTTATTGCAGATTCGGATTCTACGGACAAAAATACGTAACTTTTGTATTTGATGTTTATTTCAAATCTTCGTTTATCACGGTGTAATCGAGCATATTAAATCGATACATATTCCCGCTTTTCCAACGGGATTTTCCCTAATCGAAACTGATTGGGCAGAATTTTTGACGTCAAATTCCTCGTCTTTTGTAGGAATAGCGTTTCCTGAAAATCACCCGTGGCGATTATTTCAATAGTGCTACACTGTTAAAAATTTGACCCATTTGCTGCAGCGTCACTCCACAGCTATTATAGAATATCTCTTTTGTGACCAATGAGAATGCTCCATAACACAGTAAAGTAATCATTTTCTATAAAAGCGGTGGAGTGACGATGCAGCAAAAGGGTCAATTTTTTACAGTGTACTTTACTGTGTTATGGAACATTCTCATTTGTCATGAAAGAGATATTCTATAAAAGCTGTGGAGTGATGCTACAGCAAATGGATCAAATTTTTAACTGTGTAGCACTATCGAAATAATCGGGTGATTTTCAGGAAACACTATTATTGCAAAAGACGAGGAATTTGATGTCATAAGTTCTCCCCAATTAGTTTCGATTAGGGAAAATCCCGTTGGAAAAGCCGAAATATGTATCGATTTAATATGCTCAATTACACCGTTTTAAACGAGGATTCGAAATAAACATCAAATACAAAAGTTACATATTTTTGTCCATAGAATCCGAATCTGCAATAAAAAATGGGGGTTATAATTTAAGATTTCAAAGTTGGACCCCCTCTGACCTCCAGGGGGTTCGGTTACGAAAGTCAAATTTGGTATCACTGAGTAGCTTATTTAAAAATATTTAACACGTATATTTATGTTTTTCAATCTCATATGTATTTTTCGAGTTATTCGACCGTTTCCAGACTTTTCGGACACCCTGTATAAAATAACTTTGAATGATGAAATTTGAATGCCTTATTTAAGCACATGGATACCAAAAATTGATCTTCTGAGAATGCATGTAAATGTTTAAACATCGCACTCTCTTGAAAAGATTCTACTGAAAAAATAAAAATACAAATCTATTTGTAAACAGGATAAATACAAATAAGTGTTACTTTTGCCAAGTTCACCATCCAAGCTTTGGTCTTCAGCACCATTTCCAAATATAAATCCACTATTGTGCTGCTGGTTATTGGCAGTGTTATTTGCTTGTTCCACTCCATTTACATTGATGGATGAATTAGCCAAAAATTTGATAATTAAGTCGGTTGGTCCGGGATCTAAAAAATAAATATATAAACAAAAAGATAATTGGAGCCAACAATTAATTACATCATGCAAATTTTATCAGTTTTTTATCCCATGCCTTCCCCTATGTGTCAGGTTGTCACACTTTAATGATACACTCACCGCCTGTTGTGATGTCATTCACCAAGTTTCAAAATGTACTGGAGCAAACCAGAATTATGTTGCAGTTTATAAAATTATGACAAATATTATTCCAGTTCATGGAATCCAGGGTTGGGTTTCTGACGCCTGAAACTGGTTTTTGACAAGACAAGCATCAAAAATAAATAAAATTAAAAATGATGAAAATTAAAAAACTAATTAAAAATAAAAAGCATTCGCCAAATGAAAAAAGTATTAGCAAAATAAATTCGCCATGTAACACACACACACACACACAAAGAATATATATATATCTTTAATGTACCCTCCTTTTTTTTAAAATATGTTCTAAAATAACCTATATTTTATAACTGCGACAACGATTGTTATTAATCTAATGTCAACTATCCGCTACAAATATATTAAGCATATGTACATATTAAAATTATGTGTACATGCATATGTATGAAAAACAAAAAAAGAAAAGAAAGAAAAAGCAAAAATTGAGCACTAGCAATTTGGCGAATCTAATCGCTTGTTTACTCGCCAAATGAAGAATTTAGTCACAATTTGGCACAATGGCGAGCGACAGCGAGAACCCTGGTGGCACATGTGAAAAAAAATGAATTGCATATTTTCATATTTTTCTTAACTCCTTTAATATTTTTTAA
The DNA here is from genome assembly GCA_964019185.1 of Maratus speculifer. NCBI lineage: Eukaryota > Metazoa > Arthropoda > Arachnida > Araneae > Salticidae > Maratus > Maratus speculifer. Next base: position 422,302,797 of record OZ025294.1, on the reverse strand, counting down.
AAACAACATTTGAATTCTAAAGAGTTTTATTGAGCATTCTTTTAATAAAATACATTATTAAGAATCTCTAAAAAAATTTATATCTAATTTTATTAATAACAGGGTTGTTTGGTTTAAACCAAGTTGGTTTAAACCGTGGTTAAAACCATGGTTTAAACCAATTGTTTTTTTTTTTTTTTAAACCATGCTGGGTTTTTTTATTCTTTTACCCAAATGTTTTATTTTACACATTATTGAAAAATGCAAAATCCAAATTATGAATAAGCTACAAGCAAAGCTGTAGAAAAATGATGAATTAATAAGTTTCTAAAAGAACAAAAAATTTTAATCAACTCAACTTTTCTTGTAAGCTGTAAATCTATATGACAGAATAATTATTTTTTCTAAAATTAGCTGGTTAGAAAAAACTAATCAGGTTTCTTTCTTTCTTTTTCTTTTTTAAGGCCTATATGTATATATATATAGCCATTATTTGTAAAACATATACAGGGTGTCCGAAAAGTCTGGAAACGGTCGAATAACTCAAAAAATACATATGAGATTGAAAAACGTAAATATATGTGTTAAATATTTTTAAATAAGCTACTCAGTGATACCAAATTTGACCTTCGTAACCGACCCCCTGGGGGTCAGAGGGGGTCCAACTTTGAAATCTTAAATTATAACCCCCATTTTATATTGCAGATTCGGATTCTACGGACAAAAATACGTAACTTTTGTATTTGATGTTTATTTCGAATCCTCGTTTATCACGGTGTAATTGAGCATATTAAATCGATACACATTTCAGCTTTTCCAACGGGATTTTCCCTAATCGAAAGTAATTGGGGAGAATTTATGGCATCAAATTCCTCGTCTTTTGCAATAATAGCGTTTCCTGAAAATCACCCGTGCCGATTATTTCGGTAGTGCTACACAGTTAAAAATTTGATCCATTTGCTGTAGCGTCACTCCACAGCTTTTATAGAATATCTCTTTCATGACCAATGAGAATGTTCCATAACACAGTAAAGTACACTGTAAAAAAATTGACCCTTTTGCTGCATCGTCACTCCACCGCTTTTATAAAAAACGATTACTTTACTGTGTTATTGAGCATTCTCATTGGTCACAAAAGAGATATTCTATAATAGCTGTGGAGTGACACTGCAGCAAATGGGTCAAATTTTTAACAGTGTAGCACTATTGAAATAATTGCCACGGGTGATTTTCAGGAAACGCTATTCCTACAAAAGACGAGGAATTTGACGTCAAAAATTCTAGGGATGGGACGAATAGTGATTTGGCCGAATAGCCGAATACCGAATATTCGGCCAAATTTTAGGCCGAATACCGAATATTCGGCCAGCCGAATAGTAAAATTTTTTTTTCAATAAAGAAAATAAATTTTTATTATATATAATTTAAAAAATAGGAGCTCATTAATAATTATTACTCTTAAATGTGCTTTTAAATGTATTTTTAAATTTGAAAAACTTATTTTAACACAAAAAAATTATGAAATTGCATTATATCCTTTATTCTAATGTACATCAAATTGATTTTCAGTAAGTCAAGATGGGAAAATATTTCCATTAAAATATGAAGAATGTACTTCACTTTTACTATCAATTGATACTTCTTGTATCCAAAATCAATAATATTCTTAATCTCTCTCTCTCTCTCTCAGAACTCACAAGGACATATTTTCTGAAATAACCTTTAATGAAGTAAATTTGATCATTTAGAACTTGTGTCTCTAGTGATAAGCAAATTTGTAAGAATGAGACTGTTCTGAAATCAGATGCCAAGCTTTAAATTACAAATTACGTTAAAGCAAAAGGTTATGCTTAAAATAGAATGCATATGTTAACAAAATCTTTGACATTTGAATCGGCTCATACAATATTCAACTTCAATATTTCACTTATTCAACAAGCATTAAAAGGATAAACAGAAATTTATAACAACATGAAGGAAGGAAGATTAAATTAAAAATATATACATAATAATGTTACATATTTAAGTCAGTAATTATGCAAATAATTATTTAAAAGTGAAAACTATAGAATGAAAAAATTATTTTGTTGAGTATTTAGAATTTATATTAAAATAATTGTAAAACCATCTTCATAAAGCAAGTTGTGTCATCTAATGTGTATCGAGTTTGACACCAGTTCTGCTTTCAGATGTACCGTTGTATTTGGAATGGTGATATATTATATTTAATTTTGAAAATAAATCTTCATTAACACACCTAGTGAATAAATGTTTTCATTTCTTACTTTATAGAAAATAAGTTATGAATTTCATAAGAGCCTTTTTTATATGTGCATGGAATTTGCAGACATTAATAAATATTCGAGCATTTTAGAATAAGGCAGTATTTTTATATTTTGAACTGTAATATATCATTCTCTAATGATGACATTTCCCGTACAATTAAATCTCCAACTTGGGCAGCATTTTCTAGAATATCACTAACTTTTATAGGAAATACAGAAAGGCTGTATATTTTTTAGTATCTGAATAACTATATTTTGTAAGTAAGAGTTAGAATGACTTCATAAATGAAGTAGCCAATTTGGATTAGCAGAAAAAAAAATTACAAGAATGAAATTCTTTAAATCCGAAATTATTTTGGCAAGATATCTTTCACTATTCGGCGAGATTTTAGCAATATTCGGCAAGATATCTCTAAATATTCGGCTACAGGTATTCGGCCAACAAACCTTCAATATTCGGCCAACCGAATATTCGGCAAAAGGGCCGAATAGGCCGAATACCGAATAGTGGCCGAATATTCGTCCCATCCCTAAAAAATTCTGCCCAATCAGTTTCGATTAGGGAAAATCCCGTTGGAAAAGCAGGAATATGTATCGATTTAATATGCTCGATTACACCGTGATAAACGAAGATTTGAAATAAACATCAAATACAAAAGTTACGTATTTTTGTCCGCAGAATCCGAATCTGCAATAAAAAATGGGGGTTATAATTTAAGATTTCAAAGTTGGACCCCCTCTGACCCCCAGGAGGTCGGTTTCGAAGGTCAAATTTGGTATCACAGAGTAGCTTATTTAAAAATATTTAACACGTATATTTACGTTTTTCAATCTCATATGTATTTCTCGAGTTATTCGGCCGTTTCCAGACTTTTTGGACACCCTGTATATATATAGCCAGAAGGGCAGACTTGAGTTAAAAATGCACTTTTATTATTTAAATTGCTTGATTAGTTAAGATTTACTAAGGATTTCATCATTTCAGAAATTCTTTTTGTTATGTATGCTATTGAATAATTGGCAATGAGCTTTTTATTTGCTCTGTGATTAGTGATTTTAACAAGCCTTTGTTTTTCTTGCATTCTTACATTGGGATTGGGTTTTTTTGCATTATAATTTTATTCTTTTGCCAGCTAGGTTGGCACAGTTCAAACCAATTAGTTTTTTTAGAACAAATCTAATATAATATTTTCTCATTTTTGTAATTTAAGTGTTTCAAATTATTGGATGAAAGTAATATCTATTTTTAAGTCTTATCTCAATAGTCACCATAAGACATAGTGAATCTAGTCAAGGTCATGTTAGTATACATGTAGAATGCATATTTCATGCACTGATGAACATATCTGAAACTCTACAGAAAACACTTAAATCATGTAAATTTAGCAAAAATAAAATAGATGAAAAATACGCAATATTTAGATTTAAAAAATATTTTCCTTTGAGAAACGCAGATGTACTAAATGATCTTTAAAATTTCAGTCAAGCTCTAAAAGAAATTTTTCTTGATTGGAGGGATTATTTTTTAAGAATAAAAAAAAAAACTCAAGATATGAAGTCGAATAAGAAGACAGTAAAGTAAAGCACTTGTTTACATTTAACTAAAATATGCAAAAGATATATTTAAATCTTCTATTGCATAACCAAACCCATTACTTAGATCAGTTAAGAAAATTAGCAGAAAGGGGGGAGGGAAACAAGGTTTGCTTGAGACGTAATAGAAAAAAAGTCTCATAAAAATGCCTAAAAAATGCAATTTTTAGTTTAGATATTTAAAAATACTAAGTGTTATAATAGAGCATGCAGTCCAATGGCTGTTTAAATTCTTTGGTAGATGACAGCATTTATAAAGCTACTGTATATTTTAACATCAATGTTTTTCAATAGTCTAAAAAGCTGTTAAATAGATATTTTTGTTTATTTAACAGTCATCTTTTAACTGGTAGTTTTAGAAAACACAATGCTTGAAGTGTGTAAAGACTCTACTGCTAAATTCAAATCCTTCCAAAAATTCTTTATAAAAAGCTTTATTTTTCAATAAAAGATAATTAACTCATGCAGTCTTCAAACAAAAAAAATCAGACATCACATATAACAAGTAGTCCAAATTAATTATTTTGAATAACCATTTGAAAATAATATATATGAAGTTTTATATATGAATCTATATCATATATTTATTTATAATGCTAGTAATCAAAAGATTGTTCATTAAGATTTTCAGGGTATCAATGTTTCATTATGTAGTATATTTTATTTATGAAATATAAAACACAGCTTTTTCTAAAAATGTTTAGATTTTAAAGAATTTCAATTTTTTACATAATTGATTGTATATTAAATAAATAATTATATTGATTAGAATTACCTTTAAATCAAATTATTACTTATATATTCAAAAATATTTACTTTTGTTCATAAATTTGCATGTATATGTAGCAGGAAAACATATTTAAAAAAACCTGATTTAAACCAAAAAAACCTGGTTTAAACCAAAAAAACTTGGTCCATCCAATTATCCAACATTGCATCCATTTTCATCCAACATTTACATGTTTGACAGATGATCATTTTCAGCAAAAAGTTGATTAAGAGGGGTATTTTTAAATGCTTGTAACTCATGAAAAATTCATTATTTTAAACTGAAATTTTGTGAATCAACATATCTTTAGACATTGTTTTTATGTGTAAAATTTCATAGAAATCCATGACGGTGGGTGACATGGCCTGGATGGAAATCTTAATGAAGTTAATGAATAATGATAGAATGCACTTAGTGAAGTATAATCAACTTGCATATCAAATCAAGTCTTATAAAATTGTCTTTAAAGTGAGAAGTCATACTACTCATTAACACCTGCCTGATATGAACTGAGAAAATCAAAAAATTACGTAAAATTATATAAGGCAAAAAAATGATTTTTTCAAAATTAAAATAATTGTACGGAAGTTTAATCAGATACAAAGATTATTAGGTACTTACGTATTAACGCCACCACAGCAGAAGTTGTTCTAATGACAATGAGCCAATAAAGAGCAATCTTGTTGTTCACACGCGCACAAAAAATGGCATCAAAAATGAGCAATAAAAGCACTAAAAAGTGCTTTAAAAATGAGAAAAAATAGAAAGCACTAAAAAAGCACAAACAATAAGATTGCTCTTTCTTGGCATTATTACCGCAACTTCTGCTGCGGTGGTGTTAATACGTAAGTACCGATTATTAATATAAATTCTCATTTATATCATCTGAAAAAAATACTCTTGAAAGTTTTAAAGTCTGAAATGGTCAGGTTGATTGGCATTGGAATAATGCAATAACATCATTTGAGCTGTTTATTTATAGCGAGAAGTAGAAAAAATAATAATCTCGAAAATAAAATCCCAAATGACAGCAGGGCCGTAACTAAGGGGGCGCTATGGGCGGCTCAATCCCCCCCCCCACCTCCTAGAAAAGATTCCAAGGTCACTCAATGAATTTCTGTTCCGAAAATTCAAATGAAATTCTGTTCAAAAATCTAATTCAGTCATGAGACCCTTTCACAGTTTTGCAGAAATACTAAATTGTATCTAAAATAAGTATTTCTTTCAACACTCCCTCATAATATTTGTACATATAAAGCTAACATGATGATTAATTTTGCGCCAGTTATACACTCGAAATTTTCATCATCGTATACTTGTCTTAGCATAAAATGAAGTGATTACAACAGCTTAATATGAAACATAATACCTACAGTATGAATATGCATTAATTTATCTTACTGCGTCAGAGAGAGAAAAAAAAATATGAGTTAACAGTACTGATAATTACGAATATTCTTTTTTAATACACATTTTACGGATTCCCTTGGATGTAATTATTTAACACTCACCAGAGTTAGGTTCAGATAAATGTTTTTCTAAGATAGCAGGATTTAGTAAAAACTCAAACCATAAAACTTTAACTGGTGAAGGTGGTCTATGAACAGTTCTTTCTGAAAACATTTTTTAAGAAAATGAAGAATTTAAATTATCGGCATCGCTGACTCTTTTCAAAACAAAACAATGACCTAAGTTTAGAGCTTAAAGTGCTTCTTCTAAAGTCGATAATTTTTCTAATAATTCATTAGAAGAAATATATGTTTTGTTTAAAATATAATGCCAATTTGTAAATTCTTTTTAAAAATGCTAACATGATTAAAGACAGTTCCTTTCTCAGTAATTACAATTTTGGCTCATTATCGGTTCCATTTCAGTATTCGCCATGTAGAAGGGTATAGCGAAAAACCAACCAACTTTCGTGTAAACAACATTTGTTTTTCTGAATTCTTTTTCAAGTTTCTCAATTTATTTCATAATAATGAAAAATTTTAATGACCGTTTGACTACTGCGGTGAATGCTGAATTATAATTCGCAAAAAAAAAAAAAGAAAAATAATATATATATGACGAAAGTGCGAATTTTCACAAACCTAAAGGCTTTAAAACAAAACTGTGACAACTGGGAATTCTAGAATGAAACAAAAAATTATCTATATCAATCCCTTAGCTTGAAGATATAGGAAAGATAAGTACCTAACTAAATTAAATATAATTGTTGGAGATGGGCATATCAATAGAAATTGGAATTTTAAAAAGGCGATCGGGAAAAAAAGACAGTGTGAAGTTTTCCTCACAGACAGAACTTGGCAATTTTTGTTACATTAGACATTTACTGAAATGTATTGAATGCAAATTTACGTTACTTCCCTTTGCCCCTTTATGTTTAAACATTTCTTTATAAGTAAGTACTTGTAAAATACATTTTGTAAGTGTTTATTATCAAAGAAAATACGATACTTTTCTGTTATGCGCCAATTTTATAATACACATACACTATATGGCCAAAGGTGACCCAGCACTTGCGATTTTTCATGTTTTGTTAAATATCTAGAAAAATACATGAGGAATTATCCTGAAACTCCAGCTGTGTAAACAAAATAGTACAGGACATATATTTCGGCAAAGATTCTTTTCCGAAATTCCATAGGGGACCGTCAACAAATTGAAAAAAAAATGAATATCTCTCAGATATTTAAAACCTGTCAAAACTAATGTAGCAAAAGTATTCAAACTGTAGATTGTAATTAAGTGGCTTATTGTAATAAAGTGTGTTCATTTTTATGAGAATAGCATGCACACTCATAGAAAAATTAAGGTTTTCATTAAAACAGTCCCGTATTTTGACAAGTTCTTTATTTTTCAGAATTCTTCATATAAAAAATGTTCTTTTTAGAAAACATGACAAACAACAATGCACACAGACACAATACCCTGTAATCAGAATTAAAAAATAATAAAAATTTTTTGTATGAATAATGAGTAAGTTTACTAAATATTATTTCACACTGCATGCGTGAAAGCAATCAAAACATGATGTGTTAGCTAAATGTTTTGATCAACTTTTGTATAAGCATCAAAAATAAAGCTTGAAATTTCAAAAAAATATTGTCGATAAAATAAGCTCAAAAGCCCAAAAAGATGAGGGAATGTATTTATTATATCCATTGATACATCCAATACAGCATACATAATATTGCACGTACTGCTATATTTGGATACAACCCCTCATCTTTTTGCTTCCTTTTAGGAGCAATAGATTTTGAGCCATCGACAATAATTTTCAGGATTTTCAAGCTATGTTTTTGAAACTTCCACAAAAGTTGCTTTATACATTTAGCTAACATATTATGCAAATTATATTTTGATTGCTTTCACCCATGCACAGTGCAAAATTTAGTTAACCTATTTATTATTCATGCAATTGTTATTAATTTTTAATTCTGATTACAGGGTAAATAAAAGAAAAAATATGTTATGAGTTGTGAAATATAATTTCAAATACAGTAGACTCCCTCAAATCCGCACTCCTAAAATCCGCAACTCTCTGAAATCCGCACATATTTTACGGACGTAAACAATCAAACATTCAATTCAGATGTAGGTGCAAAATTTGACTTTTTTAGATTTTTATCAATTCCATATATTTTTTAATTTGTAACTTTTGTTAAGGTTATTGAATTCATGTTTTTATAAAGAAATTGAAAAAATAAATATATTGCTGATATCATTGGCAATCACAATATAACCAAATATATTTATGTATTAATCAAGCTTTTTTAGTTATTAAGTCTGGCTAAACCTGAAATAAAGCTTCATTATTTTATGATCTTGATGTGAATTAGTAATGTACATTTATGAGGCAAGTTTCATTGAATAATTTAGGAAAAACACATTTCATCTTTATAATGAATATTTAATTGTACATTATTGATTATTAATTTGACCTTTGCTTTTAGTATTTTTATCATTTCAAAAACTATCTAAATGTTTATTATTTTAGTTTATTACTTATTTTGATATTTTAGCATATTGTAAGCATTCATTATACTTTTGATTTCATTATCAATTACATTCAAATTACTTTTTAAAAAATGTAAACAAAGCAATGACCAGAAATCCGCAAAATTCTAAAATCTGTAAAACCTCTGGTCCCAAGCTGTGCGGATTTGAGGGAGTCTACTGTAAATAAATGTTATTAAGATTAGACAGACATATAATGACAAACAGTATTTTCAAATGAATAAACTTTATTAAGGTTAAACATATATATGTTGACAAACAATATTTACAAATGGTAGCTAATCACAGTGAATAATTCCTTGAAATAGTTAAATAATTGCACAAATATTTAACTATTTCAGGAATTATTCTTAATATTGCAGTGAGGGGAAGAATTTTATTTTATCTACCACTGCTCCTGGTAGCTGAAAGTTCCAGATAGGAGACAAGCATTGCAGATTTTCTTTTTTGTTTTGTAGATTTGAAGAGAATGTATTGACAATGAAAATATTTGAACCAGGGATTTCATGATCAGTGGGCAAGAATGTTAGAATCGAGCAAAAGGTCAAGTTTTTTACTCTACACTCCCGTGGCAGAATCTGCGTGACACTGGGACAGACTCTTAAGGACGCCTGGCAATGCACTAAAGCACATAAAATACGCAAAAAATCAGTGATGGGACACAAAAAAGAGCTCTTACGTATTCCGTGAGATGCATAATTTCGGCGAAATATCACAATAAAGCCCAAATTTTGTCAGAGGACCATGAAGAAATGTGAATTTCATCAACGCACTGTGCAAAAAAGCTGAAATTTTGTCAAAGCATCATGGAAGAAATACAAATTTTGCCAAAGGTTTGCAGTAAAAATGCAAATTTTCATCAAAGTGTCACGAAAGAAAGCACAGTGTTCCCTTCAGAAAACAGAATGCAACTTACAGGAATCTGTGAAAATCACTAACTCAATGAGCAACTAAAATAATTAGCGCTGGAAGGGAATTGCTCTCCACTCCTACCCGTTTGCTGTAACCTTCGAGAAAATTTGCTTGGAATTTGGTTATCCTATCAACCAATTTTCTTAAATTAACAGCCAAATTATACATCTTGCCATATTTTTTATTTTAAATAATGAAAAAACAAATAAATTACCATAACATTAACAACAACAACAAAAAATAAATAAATAAATAAATAAAAAGAGGAAGCTAAAATCACTTGATGATGTTTTAAATATGTGTATCGTGTTTAATGTCATTGAATGTGACATTTATAGTTATCCATTATTAGCATTTAATCTTACAGTTTCGTGTTAGTTTTTTGGTCGATGGGATAATCAAGTAATACCAAATAATATAACACATAATTTCAGAGTTTCCCCTAGAGGGTTTCAGGAGGGCGCTCCGCCCCTCCTGCCCTTTAGTTTAAAAAATAGCGCCCCTCTTGCCTCTCATCCAAAAACTAGCGCCCCTCTTGTCGCTCATTCAAAAAAAAAAAAAAAAAAAAAAAAAAACCTTCTTGCCCTGGATTTGAAAAAACGCAGCCCTTCAGCGATGATGCGGTCGCGCTATTGAACAAAAAATCGATGCAAATTACGCAAAATATCGGCGACGGAAAGCAAAAAATAACATCAAAAATTTGCGAAAAACAGGAAATTTCGCGAAATAACGACTAATTTCGTTACAAAAACCCAAAAAACGGCAGATTTCCTCAAAAGATCGTGAAAAAAAGACAAATTTCGTCCAAAAATCGCGATAAAACGGCAACTTTTGTCGAAAAATCACGATAAAACGGTAGATTTCGGCAAAAAATTTGAAAAGAAAATGGCAAATTTCGTCGAAAAATCGCAATAAAACGGAAAATTCTGTCAAAAGATTTGCAAAAAACGACTAATTTCGCCAAAAATTCGAGAAAAAACGCAAAATATCCCGAAAAAATGGCAGATTTCGTCAAAAGATAGCAAACAATGCAAATTTTGTTAATGATTAATACCAGAAAAAAGTTAATACCAGAAAAAAGTTAATACCAGAAGTGAATTTTTCTGTTCGAAAAACTAATTTTCCTGCTTCAAAATTATGTTTTTAGTGTTATCTTTTCACGAAATTTGCCATCTTTTAACAAAATTGGCCGTTTTTTGCGATATTTAACAAAATTTATCCATTTTTTAATTTTTTGGATTTTTTTCTCGATTCTTTGACGAAATTTCTGTATTTCCCCGATTTTTTGAACCGCTAGATTCTAGATTCAACTCTATAAAAGTGCCCTTAAAAAACAAAAAAGTGCCCTGAAGAATGTAAAAAGTTCCCTTTTCAGAACAATAGCGCCCCGCCCCTTTTTAAACCTGGGGGAAACTCTGCAAAATTTTATTCTACATTAATTTTCAGAAAGTGTCAAACCATTAATATATTTTTTCAACATCTAGTGTATTTCTTATGTCAATCTGTAGAAGCCTTTTAGCCATCACTCGTCAAAGACGTGTGATGTTTCCGGGGAGAACCACGAGGAGGTAGGTTTCGTCTCTCCCCTATTTTTTATTTTTTGAACCACTCCTCTGGTTCAAAATTCAGGCATTACATCTTGCCATCCCAGAGAAACAAAAAGCAGAATGTGTGGGGTTGATTATTGAAAAGATCTTGTTAGCCAATTGTTGATTGTTTAAAAAATTGGATAAGCCAGAGAAGAAATTTATGGATCATTTTTTAGTTTGCAATCATTTTATCATGGGAGGTGTGCCTTCAGGGAAGACTTTTTAAAGGGGAGGTGGCCCGAATTCTCGTCTTTTCGTGCAAGGAAAACCCTGAAAACTTTGCACAGCCACCCGACTCACAAAGAAGGTCTCCATACAGAAAAACTCAAAAAATTCTAAAAAAATTATTGAGTATTCTTCTCGTATGGCTATACATGTTTATAAAACAAATTTCGGCAGAATTCCTTTAAAATGTTCATAAAAAATAATGAACATTTCGTTTATTTGGCAGTTTATAACCGGTTGGCGACGAAATAAAATGTCAAAAAATATTTTTTCATGTCAAATACTGTTTAAGGTAAAAATGTTTCATGTTGAACTTATATTTAAAGAATATACAGGGGTGCCCAGAGAAGGGTTTATTGACGCAAGATGCGTCATACAATTTAGTTTTGGGGGGAATTTGAGAAAAAGTACATTTTGAGGGGAGGGGGTTAAATTTTTAATATTCTTTTTTTTTACTGTTAAAAAAATCTTGATTTTTTAAATACCAATTTTAAATCTTTTCAACATTTAATTTCCAGAAATGTTCCTGTGTGTTCTTTTTTTAATTCTAAATAAGGGCAATAAGAACTCATTCTGCTATACTCAACTCGCTATCTTTTGTAAATCTCGATTCTTTTAATATCACTTTTAAATTTTTTTTAACATTGAATTTTCAGAAATGTTCCTGTATTTTCTTACCTTAAATTTTAGATAAGGGCAATAAGAACTCATTCCGCTATGCTCAACTCGCTATCTTTTGAATGTGCAGTAGATTATAAGTAGAATATATTTTATAATTGATATTCTGTTTAGGGAGGAAGGGGGGGTCAATGTTAACGTATGAAGTTTTTTTTGGGGGGGGGGGATTTGCGTCATTAGGTTTGGGGGGGATGGTCACCACTGAGAATATATATTTAAATAACATTAGTTTTGTGAGTTTTAATTTGTTTTTACTGTAGTTTTATCATATATATACTGAAAGTTAACTATGAAATGTTATGAATTAAAATATATAAATAAAATTGTTTCAATCTCAAAATGAAGTCCAAATGAGCACTGTCGATTCAACTTTGTTGCTATGGAAACAAAAACTTCTTCGATATTGGAATACATTACTGCAGCATTCTTCATCTGGGAATTTATTTTGGAATGCGCTTAAATATATGAAAACACTTTTTATATATGAAATTATTTTTAGAGTGAACTTTTTATGTATGAAATTATTTTTAGAAGCAACATAAATATGTAATCCAAAAAGGAAATATATGTATTAAACTCCTTAATTGTTTAAATTAAAATTCACAAATACCATTTAATCGCATTTTAAAATCTACTGATAAAGAATTTTCAGTTACATTAAAGCGTTTGCTTTCGGTGAGGAAATGTGCTGCTCGCCAAATCGAGTGACGTTTTCGTCTTTTCACACAAAATATTCAAAAGTATTTTATTTTTTTGCAGAGTTTCTACTGTAATTCTACTGCGAAATTTGACTGAACGTTTATTACATACATAAATACTTTAATTAGTATTTTTTTTTTTTTTAAATTCTGGTTATGCCCGCCCAGTATGGAGACCTTCCTTGTCAGATCATGTTGGTATCGAAACTGCAAACTTTATTATTGTGCCCAATGCATGGAGCACTAAGTTGAGTAGCTATACCATTATAACGCAGAAATATTATAGTATTTAATTAAGAAGACTCGTCAATCAACTTCGGAATTTTCCTCCATAATGGAGAATGGATATAGATGTTTGATGCATTTGTATATTTCAAATATCTCACGGGGAAATTAATAATTTAACTTCTTTTTTAGCTCACAGGCTATCATAGCCTGAGAGCTTATGTGCCCGTCCGTTCTGTATGTACGTTCGTTCGTGCGTAACGCGATAACTCATGATAAAAATATCCGATCCACTTGAAATTTTGTATGTAGGTATATCCTGACAGAATTCTTCCCTTTCTACGCCAATCCTACCAAAATTCTCTACTTTTAGGATTTTCGCCAAGCACAATACCTTCCCGCCAACAAAAGTCTCTTTGACGCCGCCAGCTCTGACCAATTAGATTACAAGATGGTAAAACCCAGTTGGGAAAAAAAAATATGCTAGCGAGAGTCCTAACTATCGTGCAAGGCACTCTCGTTACCAGGGTTAGTCAACATCAGCGATATTTTATTTTCCCAGTGTGCCTTGCGCTAGTCAGCTGTTGTTGTGATAGTAAACAGAAGTGTAGATTGTTTATTTCGGTAAAATTTCTTAAAAGGTGTTAAAAGATAATAAAGTATCAAAATTACATGTTAAAAAATGTTTAACAAAATAAACAAATAAATAAACAAACGAAAAATAAAAATAAATAAAAAAAAATATTTCTCGCATTTGACATTTCTGTTATGTCATTTCTCACATGGTTTTATTTTTCTTAACCGGAACTGTTTAATCTCTGGTTACGAGAGTAGCCTGCACGGTAGTTAGGACTCCCGCTGGAGTCTTGTCTCATAGAGCAATTCAACGAATGGCAGCGGTCACGTGATTTTCATGTTTTTCTCCATAAGTGACGTCATCACCTCTAATGAAGCGGGAGATTTGGCGTTTTACTTGGCGATTTTCTGGCAACCTCGTATATTTTTGTTGACATATTATAGATGTAAACAACAAATTAGTATCACAAGTTATATGAAACATTTCATACTATAATATTATTTCAGAATAATAATTAAATCAACGTGAAAAATTATGATTATCAATAATTTAAAAATATATAGTAGATAAAAAGTTTCATAAGCAGGTGTAATAAAAAAATTGTTTTCTTACTGTTTGTTGTTTGTTTATTGAACAACATACATCCGACTTGTGTGCTCGACATGAAGCCTGCTTATAAGGAAAGGGCATGTTTACAAACAAACACTTCTTTCAACCTACATTTTTGTCATTACGATCATTGTAGGATTCATCTTGACGACGTAGCCCAATCATAGCAAGCAGACAACCATGATAAAATTTGTAGGCCAATCAGAATGCCTGAAGAGTCGGTGCTATAACGAAGCACGGGTGAAAACAGCTTGCCCACACTAATAGGAGCCCACAGTGACGTCAGCTGCCCTTTCCTTATAAGCCATCGTCAATATACAGGGACGAGATAGCACACAAGAAATATCACAACACAAGAGAAGTACAACCAGGAGCTCCACACAAAGAGTGTGTGCAATGGAGCCAGTGGGATTCGAACCCACAACCTCACGATCAGCGGCGTGATGTCTTAACCACTCAGCCACGGAGGCCCGTTTTCTTACTCAACTTATATACTTTGGAGTAAAGAAAATTTATAATTACAAAAAATATAACGATTGATTGACATATTGCGAGCGGAAAATTGCATATTTATTTAATGTTTCACTTTTAACGCTTATTGTATATTCATCTATTCATATATAAATATTATTTATATAAAATCGTATTTTAGTATACTAGGCTGTAATTCGAACTAAAACGCTCCTTTTTTAAAAGATAAAATTGTATTTTAATATATTAGGCTGTACTGCCGAACCAGAACGCTTTATTATTATTATTTTTAACAAAAGCATGAAGGATTCATTGTAGATGTTATTACAACTTATTTGTGAATTTTACTTCCTTTTTAATTTCTGCTTTTCTAATGAATTTTTTTTTCCCTCAATACACGGATGAGATTTTTCAGACTTTAGTCTGAATATCAGACTTTTCTTCAATTTTTAAAGAAATTTCTCCAATTAAATTTTTGGGAAAATTTTATATTTTTTCCTTAGTTTTTTACTTTTGCTTTTGTACTTTGATATAATAGTCCATTTTTTCTGAATTCCTTTTAATATTCTGAATTTTTAATGTTTTCCGCAGTATTGCTAATTTGTCTTTAAAGAATTTCATTTTTTATTATTTTTCCTTAAATCTTTATTCTTAGTTGTTGGCTTGCTGCACCTTTAAGAATCAATTATGATCAATTTAATTCCTTAAAAACTTTTTTGTTTAAAAAAGAAAAAAGAGTAGGAACCCTGTTCTATCATATACTTAAAGGTGCTATTACACGTGCGCTGTTGCAGGCGTCAAATCGCAGGCGTCTCCATGTAATCCTATGGGACCAAGGGAGTCGCTTGGTAGCGCGCGATGCTCTTTTGTCGGAGCGTCTTTGACGCGTGGAACGAAGCGAGTCGCCGGCAACAGCCAATCAAATGCTTGGAAATCCAAATGATGGTAAAGACTCTTCTCGAACAGCCAATGAAATGCTAAGAAAACGAAAAAACGCAGGCGATTTTTGTCGCTTGGAATTTTTACGTGTAATAGCACTTTAATGTGGTTTTCAATTATTTTGATTTGCTGTTTCAAGAAAAGTATCTACTATTTTTAAAATTATAATTAAAAAATAGTCATGTCAGGGTTTTATTAAAGTTCTATATCGTGTTAAAAAAGACTTTTCACTGCAGTAAGTAAATAATTTCTGCCTAATTCTTCCTAACAGTTTCTTTTTAATTTGCTTAAAACTAAATTATATGTATTATATAAATTTTAATAGCAATTATAATATTTATTCCACTTGAAATTCATAAGTATCACTGGCAGGGCCTGATTAATGCACGGGCCTCCGGGGCCTCGGCCCTGGGCCCACCAATTTCAGGGGCCCACAAATTATGTGGCAGATTTTTTTTTTTTTTTTTTCCTTGATCAAATATTTTTAAAACACAATTTTTATGATTTTGAATAAGGTGAGTTTTGAAAAAGACGACCTCATTTATTTTGCAGCATAAAATGAGGATCTTACAAGGAAGGTCTCCATTGGGGGCATACTCAGAATTTTTTGAAAAAAAATACGAATTAAACTAATCATGTAGGTAATAAAGGATCAGTGAAAATTAGCGGCGGAATTACATTATTACATATGTAAAAAAATAAAATAGTTTGGAATAATTGGCGTGAAAAGCTGAAAGCGACGCGGGATTTGGCGAGCAGTGCATTTCCTCGCCAAAAGCAGACGATTTTAACGAATCTGAAAATTGATTTTAATTGACTTCACTGTTAAAAATCTGCAGCATTTACTGCAACGTCACTCCATTACTTTTATAGAATATCTCTCTTCTGACCAATAAGAATGCTCCATAGCACGGTGAATTGCCCGTGTCATACACTGTTAAAAATCTGCTGCATTTTGTTGCAACGCACTCCACCGCTTGTATATAATATCTCTATTCCAACCAATGAGAAAGCTTCATTTCACGGCCAAGTAACCGTTTTCTATACAAGCAAGGGAGTGCGTTGCAACAAAATGCAGCAGATTTTTAACAGTGTATTTTTCAATTCGGAACAATTTTAATCAATTTAAATTGTGTTTTAAATGATAAAAGATATTAATTTCATTTTGTTATAAGTACATATAAACGTATATGACAAAATTATCCTTAAAGTAAAGTAAAAATGCAAAACTAAAATTACTTAAACTAAGCTTATTTAAATAAATTGAACATAGAAATTTTCTTCTTTAAAAAGTATTCGAAGCGTAAAAGCGTATTTTTCAAAATTTCATTTTTTCGCCAACCGGAGATAAATCGCCAAATAAACGAAATTTTTATTATTTTTTTACGGACGTTATAAGAAGGTTCCGCCGAATTTTTTTTATAAACATATATAATTATATGAGAAGAACATTCTGTAATTTTTTCAGATTTTTCTGAGTATGCCCGTATGGAAACCTTCCTTGTTAGATGTTTGTGAATTGTACCAATGCTTATTTGAGAAAGTGGATGGTAGTTTATTTTCTTAATTATTCTTGTAAGTTAATTTTTTTTAACTTGAAACTTTCACTCAAACAACTTAGTCAACTCATCAAATAAACCTACTTTTTTTTCTGAAAATATCGCCAGGAATGGGGAGGTAGGGGGGCCCAACTTGAGCTTGATCGGGCTCTGATCACATTTTATGTTTTTTTACAAATTTCGGAGGGATCTTCAGCCCCCATCAACCCGACCCCTGAATACGCCACTGGAAAGAATTATTCAAGCCACTAGAAAGAAAATTGATACATTTTTTCTTTGTATGACTGCATCCTTGTGCCCTTTTAGTGATAAGGTTTTAACTGATTTTCTACTGACATTCATTTCCAGCTATCTGTCCAGATTTTTTTCTTCACCGGATAATTAATGTTTTTAAGAAATTTGGGATCGTATAGTTTATTATGCTTGTATAAAATGCAATCTCAATTTTTAAAAATCTGAAATTATTGTTCTATTCAAATTCCTGTTTATACGTATTTTTAAGTCTAATGGCATTCCACTATATTAATGTTAAAGCTCCTGTCTCTGGCAAACGAAGCTCTCGCAAACTAATGCTATTCCTATGGGGAGGTTATTTTATAATATCTGGTTTGCATTTTGACATTTTCAAATAATTTTCTTTTGCATTGGATAGCCAAGGTGCATCTCTAAATCGCTCTTTTTTTATTTTATTTTTCGATTTTGAATGGAGATATTTTTTATACAGTTAGTTTCACTTTCATAACCGGTTTCTAAAGTGAAAGTGCTTTTTAAAAAAAATATCTGCAACCAAAGTGGAAAAAGTAAAAAAGGAGCGATGTCGTCATATACATTAGCTATCCAATGAAATAAAAATGTCGAAATGCAAACCAGATATTAGAAAATAACCTCCCCATAGGAATAGCATCAGCTCGCGAGAGCTTCGCCTGACGGGGAGAGCAGGGCCGTAGCTAGAAGTGTACGAAGGGGGGGGGGGGGGCTCATATTTTTTTGTTCTCTCTCTAATGCAGAAAGATAAATTAGTGCATATTCACATTGTAGGTACTATGTTTCTCATTAAACTGCTGTAATAACTTCATTTTATGCTAAGAAAAGTATATGATGATGAAAATTTTTAGTGTATAACTGGTGCAAAATTAAACATCCTGTTAGCTTCATATGTATCAATAGGATGAGGGAGTGTTGAAACACGTATTTTAGATACAATTTAATAACTCTGCAAAACTGTGAAAGGGTCTCAAAACTAAATTAGATTTTTGAACAGAATTTCATTTGAATTTTCGGAACATTTAGTGATTTTGGAACTTTTTCCAGGGGGGGGGGGGGGCTCAAAATATTTTAAGGGGGGCTGAGCCGCCCATAGCGCCTCCTTAGCTATGGCCCTGGGGGAGAGGAGCTTTAAGACTGAAGTACAAACAGGATAGAAACGGAAGCCACACATTCTCGTTATGTAAATATGCATGAGTTAAATATATGTTTATACATATATGTGTAAGCATTGTGTAAATATGTATGCATAATGCATTATGTTTTTATATGTAAAGCGAATAAATGTGTGTAATTTTAATTATTCCTGTTTGATTTTTGCTCTTTCTTACTTAAAAACTATGCTATGAACATTATTATATTACTTTTATTTATAAATTATTTATGAGTTTTAGTTATATAGATGACAAACTTTATAAATTCTGGTATCTATGTATATATTACGCTAACGTTTGTTATGTGGCACAAAAATCACGATTATTTGTTAATTGTTTAATGGCAACATCCAAATGAAACACATCTTATGGGTTACTATGCAAAAGTCCTTTGGTA
This sequence comes from Maratus speculifer, assembly GCA_964019185.1. Lineage (NCBI taxonomy): Eukaryota > Metazoa > Arthropoda > Arachnida > Araneae > Salticidae > Maratus > Maratus speculifer. Next base: position 422,283,854 of record OZ025294.1, on the reverse strand, counting down.
AGATTTAAGCTGTGGTAAATTGGATTTGTTTATGTTTGTTCCTTCGCTGCAATTATGAAGATTCAAAATATTATTATTATTTTTTTTTTCTATTCTTTTTGCTTTAAAAAAATAAATAAAAGTGGTGAATTTTAAACTTTTCAGTTTCAAATTAAAGTTATGTATCATAATCATGGTACATAATTAAAATTGTGTATCATAATCATAAAGTTATGAATCGCCAATTTGGCGAAAACTTCATTTTCAAGTACCAGTTACTTAAATATTCTTTAAAATCTAATTTCTATTATTTTAAAAAGGAAATTGTTAAAAAAAAAGTTTAGTTAATAATTATAGAATAAAAAATTTATATAATTTTAAACAAGCAAGAAAAAATCATGATTAAGCATAGATTATGAAGCACTTTCCAACACTTCTTGAAATCTATAACAAAACTTGATATCCAGGGAAATAACGTATTATTGCCCATATCCAAATATGTATTCCAATACTTTTTAAAAGCCCTGTATTTGATCTGTCGGTTAATATATAGACTATATAATAGTAAAATTTAGTTTAAAAAAAAAAAAAAAAAAAAAAAAAAAAAAAAAAAAAAAAAACCTAACTGGTTGAAATTTTCTTTCAGCAATTTATACTAATAAATGGAAACATACTTGAATACTTTTGTTTAGCCCTGTAAAATACATAGTAGCTTTAATACACGAAAGTATTTTGCTTAAGTTTAGTTTAAAAATAAATTCTCTTTAAACTACTTAAATCAAATTTCTAGAAATTATCATCAAAAGGCGATCATTTATCCAGTTCTTTGCGGTACCCTGTATATCATTTTATCTATATTCTACAAACATTTCTTAGTAAACTAAATGCAGTTCATCGTAAAAAGGCATAACATATTTTAAAACCACCTTTAAGTATATTATGCTCATATTCAGTAACGTTTCCGAAATCATTTGTGTAACCCTGTATATCTAAATCGTGCAAAATTAGCATTTATATAAACCATATAATATGCATACATTTTGTAATATAATAAAAGTATGCAAAACATTTATAACCTTAATAACGAAAACGTAGGCTAATCGACATTAAACAACACATGCAAATTCAGGCAATTTAAGGAATTTGAAAAGCATATAGCATGTTGCCAAAACGTTATTCATAAAAACAATACAATAACACATATATCATTCACCCCAACCAAAAAGTTAGTTTCCAATATAATCCGACAGATATGCGGGTTTACGTCTCAGTCTACTGGGACGCAATCGCTCATTAACAGTTTTCTGTTCAGGTTGCTCATGTAAAACAATTTCATCAGGCATTGCATCTTCTTTCGTATTCCTTTCGGTCTCCTCCAAAATCTCTGTTGATTGTTTCGAATGGTCATCAAGCTCTGAGCATTCGTTCTGGTTAACGGATGGCTCCATTTCACCGTTACTCTCTGAGGTATTCTCGATGATTTCCCCTCTTGGAGCTAAATGTCTGATAGACACAGTAGTCTCACGCCCATCTGGTAACTTTACGTAAGCATATTCTAGATTAGCTTCCAGAAGTTCAACTTCTTGTACAATGGGCTCATACTTATTAGTACGTGAATGATTTTTCATCAACACTGGTCCTGCCTGAGTAAGCCAAGTAGGTATTGAACTTCCATTATGTGACCTTCTAGGGTGAGAGAACATGCGTTCGTGTGGTGTTTCATTCGTTGCAGTGCATAATAGTGAACGAATAGAATTGAGTGCTGATTGTAGGACTTCTTCCCACTGTTCAGTTCTGAGTTTTCAATGCCAACAGAATGGTTTTCCAAATGATACCGTTGTAGCGTTCGACCTGTCCGTTACCTCGTGGATTATAGGCAGTTGTACGACTTGTTGCTATACCAAGTGTAGTAAGAAACGTTTTTAATTCTCTAGACATGAGAGATGGCCCCCTGTCTGTATGGATGTATGCCGGCATACCAAATATTGAAAAGATGTTACTCAAATGCTTAATAACTGTAGATGAAGAGACATCAGTGCAGGGAATGGCAAAAGGGAACCTTGAGTACTCGTCAATCACGGTGAGGAGGAAACGATTTCTTGAATTTGATGGTAAAGGGCCTTTAAAATCTATGTTCAGTCTTTCGAATGCAGATGTTGCTTTTATTAATTTACCTTGATTTTTAATGAATTTAGGTTTTACTTCACAGCAGACACGGCAGGAATTTATGAGACTTTTCACATCTTTTAGGGAAAAGGGCAAGTTTTTTGATCTAATCCAGTGATGCATTCGAACAATTCCAGGATGATACAAGTCTTCATGCAGCTGTTTTAAATTCACTTCTGGGTTAATAGCAGCAGTTATCCGTGAAAATGCATCTGCATTAGCATTTTTACTACCAGGACGATAAATTATATCAAACTTGTAACACGACAATTCCTGTTTCCAACGCAAGATCTTTTCATTTTTGATTTTATTAGAATGATGTTTATCAAACATAAATGAGACAGATCTTTGATCAGTAAATACTTCAAAAGGTCTACCAATCAGGTAATGTCGCCAATAACGTAGAGATTCCACAATGGCATATGCTTTTTTTTCAACAGCTGAATGATTAAATTCGGATTTGTTTAGTGTTCTAGAGAAGAATGCTATGGGTCGCACTGCTTGGCTAAGAGTTGCTGCTATGGCAAACTTTGATGCGTCAGTCTCTACTCTGAATGGAATATTGTCATCGATTGCGGCTAATGAGGCTTTCGCTATATCCGACTTTAAACTGTTAAATGCATTTACAGCTTCTTCTGCAAGAGGGAATGCATTGTTTGATAGTAATGGACGTATTTCCTTTGAGAATGTTGGTATCCAGCGGCAATAATGGGCAAACATACCTAATGCTCTCCGGAGAGATGCTGCATTGTCAGGTACAGGAAGGTTCATCAAGAAAGCAAGCCTATCCGGGTCAGGCTTGATAGTCTTGTTCTGGATAGTGTAACCTAATAGATTTACAACCTTGGTTGAAAACTTGCACTTCTTTTCATTTAGAGTTAAATTGTATTTTTTAGTAACTGCTAAGAATCTTTTAAAATTTCGATCGTGTTCATCAGGATTTCTTCCGCAGATAGTTACGTCATCCAGATAAGGATAAGTACCTTCCAACTCTTCATCTTGAATGATCTTGTCAATGGATCTCTGGAAGCATGCAACACCATTAGTGACTCCAAAAGGTACGCGGAGGAAATGATACAATTTACCATCAGCTTCAAAGGCAGTATAATGCTTTTCAGCATCATTAATAGGTAATTGATGGTGTGCACTTCTCAAATCAATGGTGCTGAATATTTCATATCGCGATATTTTTTAGATTAACTCCTCAATTTTCGGAAGAGGATAAGCATTAAGCATCGTGAAACGATTAATCGTTTGAGAATCATCAATTACCGTACGAGGTTTATGATGCTCTCCTTTTATCCAGTAACTTCCGCTTGAGCACGCCAAGGAGAGTTACTGGGTTCAATAACTCCCTCTTCCAGCAACTTCTTTACTTCTGCAGCGATAAATTTTTGGTCTTCCAAAGATTGACGTCTAGATTTGGTAGCCACTGGTTTACAATCGGGGGTTAAATTAGCAAACTGTGAGACTGGTGGCACTTGAGCAACAGCTAGGGAGCAGATTTTGAGAGGAGGTTTTTCACCATTAAACTGGATTTCAATAAGAGAATGGTCCTTCAGAATATCATGACCAATAAGAACGTCCGCACAGAGATTTCTCATGATTAGTACTCTTACATTATTGTACAAATGCTCATTTAATTTCATATTAACTTCACCGCAACCCTTAACATCTGAGCTTAGAGAGGAATTAGCCATCGTTATTTTGCTTAAGTATGGTTTAACTTTTATTTTACATTTTCTAGTGTGGAATTCATTTATAAAACTAAGTGAGCTACCAGTGTCAATAAGCGCATTCAATTCTATCCCATTAATTTGCACTTTAGTAATAGACTTTTGTGGGCAACTAGGTGAGATTGGTATTGAAGCTAAGGTGTCAACTGATGCAGCAGTGTTATGAGAGACGCGCTGTGGTTTTGATCGGCATACTCTTTGATAGTGCCCCTTTTTTCCACATTTTCTGCACAGTACCTCTTTTGCAGGGCATAGATTTCGTAAATGCCGGTTATCTCTACAAAAGAAACATTTTCCAGATTGATGTTGCTTAACAGCAGCAGAAAAATTATCCTCAGTAACGTTATTCGAAGGATCCGTTGCAGTTACAGGCATATATGATGTGTAGTATTCATGTACGAAGCTGAGTGAGATTCAGCTAGTTCCAAAGCCCTAGCTTGATCAAAAGCATTTTCTAAGGTAATGGTGGAGTTTTCTAACAAACGCTCTCTGATGCGTGGATTCCTTAAACCTCGGATGAACGAATCTCGGATGTATTCACAATTTAATATGTGGTGGTTACTCGATAACCCCCCATATGTTTAATTTAATTCATTTTTATTAGCCATTTTATTTCCTATTACCTCTTTTTTATTAATGTTCTCAATTTAAATTTTATTTCGATTTCGCTTATTTTCATTCGTCGCCTGTAATGTTTTCTTTCTTACTTAGCTTTCGAATGTTCCAAGCCGGTAAAATCCTGTTCGAAAATCATTCCTTCCGGTTTAGAAAACTTTCGAGAACTTTCTCGCTACTTCTGTGGGTGGAACTTCCGTTTATTCGGACACACCCCTAGCCTATCAAATTCGTTTCCACAGGTGACGTATTTTAAGTCATTCGGCTCTGGGCCACATGCTTTGGCCTCCCCTCTTTACGTAATTATCAATTCTGTTTTTATTAAATTCATTTTTCTCTATACTTTACATCGTAAATTGGCTTATTTTTTCCTCACCCCCTCTTTTGCTCACTGCCAAATTGGCGTATTTTGGGATTCCAGTAACCTTTCGTCTTTTTCCCTTTGGCTCTCGGCCACCTGTCGGTGTTGCACTGCTAGACACCTGCCGTAATGGTTGCGGTCGGATGATTGTAGGTTTTTCTTTGTGGTATTCCGGGGCATGTGTGCTCCCCTCGAGACCGTTGCCTTCGGTCATTATTTCATGCTTCTTTGTACACGCCAGGATGTCAGCGAAGTTGATTCTTTAAAGCGGCAAGAAGCAAGTCCCCTTCAAATGCATCCAAAAAAAAAGTTATTTTATTGTGTGCCTTTTTTTGCTTATACAATTTTTGATGAGGTGACGTCATGAGTCTCCTATTTCTTTGCTCTATTGATGGCTTTTATATCGAAAGGCAGAATGTCGTCGTGTGTCTTCTAAATAATATTTGTATTCATCTTCTCATCGTTAATAATTTTCTTCAACTGCCCAAATTTCTTCAATAATCTTTTCATGTGATCTCCGTCCTCTGAAAAAACAAGCAGAGGTGAAGATTTTATTTCGTGAAGATGAGAAGATTTTCGTTTGTGAAATTGAAGAAGTTTTATTTACATAAAGTTTATTTATTTTCATTATTTGGCCCATCTTTATACTAATATATTTGAAAAATTTACGGGGCGCTTCAAAGAAGATATTGGTGTACATCTATGCACAATTGAGAATATAGGTATATCTCTATATTATTCTTCTTCTGATATAAATGTTTTGAAAATACATGTTTAAATGATGTCATGAAGGAAATGATGATATTTTCCCTTTTGAATCACAAAAAAATTTGTAGTTCGTGCTCTCAAGAGATATATATATATATATATAAAAAAATGTGTTGTACTGAAAGATGTTGGTTTTGTTTGAAACATGTTAATTTTGGAGAAATATCTTCATTTATAAAATTTTTTCTACTATGAGAAACAAAAATGTTTCTATAAAGAAGAATTTCGAGTTTCATGTTAAAAAAAAATACAAGTCTTACACAAATAAATAAATATTAATTTTCAACCAAATAATGTGTATTAATTTCCTGTGCATGTTTGGATTCACTACTCATCATCTGCCAAGGACTATACAGGTAACTTTACCTTTTCTTCAAATTTATATTTTATAATTTTGTATTTTATTTATCTTTTTTTCAAGATTAAAAGAATATTTTTATTATTTTAAGTGAAGTAAGGATGGTCACTTGGGTCGTTTGCAGGCCCCCATTCTCCGCGATGTGCTGTCACTATCACGATCATTTATTTGGCCTAATTGTGGGTAGAAGCAAATAAAAAGTGCTTTTTCCACTATCAAGTAAACATAACATTATTTTTTCTTTGATGCCCTGACCAAAGCGTCAGCTCATACATAACACTTATTTCCTGTGGTGCCATGACCAAAGCGTGTCCAACATTCCATGACCATCCATTTTTCCTTTGCCACCATCGTATTTTTGTTATATTTATACATATTGTCGTCATTATCTTCAGTTAATTCTTCATTATTTTTCAAGTTATTTTCTTCATACATTAATATTATTAATTATATTTTATTGAGAGTGGTGCAGTAATTAATTGCAACATATTGATTCTATACTGAAATAATATTTTTCTGGAGCAGTCCATGATATATATATTACATAATTTTTCCATATATATTTTTTCTTGTCTTGCTATATTTTGCAACTAATATATATATGCATTATTTAACGGAGGTACTGGTAAAAATTATTGTTCATGCTAAGATAAATTATTCTTCTTGTCATACATATAATAATTTATGTTTTGAGCCATATTATATATAAATATTTACATAAAATATTTGGGTCTTATATTCTTCATATGATACTAATATGTTAGTATACGTTTTCTTCTTTTTTTAATATATAAAAATGGTTTATGACGTATATGAAAGTCATCAATATTTTAAATAACGAGTCAATTCTCAAATAAAATCGTCTGTGAACACAATGGCTTCACAAGGATGTGATATACCGACTGCTCTAAAAATTCACCAATCCATATATAATGCTACACCTCTTCCAGCTACAAAATTCTCTCCAAATCTTCTTCATTTTGGAAGAGAGATAAACGACATTTATTCCAATTATAAAACTCAAGTTTCATGGAAAATTCTCAATACTGCATATGAAATTCATAAATTGATGGATATTATTGAAAAAATATACTATCAAGCCTACAAGAATAACGAATCATCTAGACAAAAGGTGTACCAAAAATCCAGAGAAAAATTAAAGTTTTCCAACATCAATGTTAATGACATTGTTTACGTAAAATTTCCCAATGTGTTTAACAAAAAAATACAAGGCCCATATGTGGTGAAGAAAATAATTTCTCCTGTGCTCATTCAAATTCAAGATTCCAATAATAGTCATGCTTCCCCTATGTTGATTCACACTAATCGAATCTTGAAGCTTCAAAAGAGAAATGAAGCACTGCAACATCCTTCAGTTTCTTCTGAAAATGCATCACATGATCAATCAGCTGTTGATAATGCATCCTCCACTCCTGTCAGACAACACTCTTCTATTCAAGTTTCAAATCATGATGCTGCATGTAGCACATCTCCTACAATTCTTTCTTCTTCTAAGTGTCAACAAACATCTTCTTGTTCAAGTAAATCAGTTCTGTCACAAGCTCCTCCTGATAGCACTCATACTGGTGTTGAAAACAAGTCCACTCAATATAAAAATTATGATCTTCGCCCTCGCAATCATAAACTGTATAAGAAATAGACTAACTTTCTTTTTCCTTTTTCAGGATGACTATTGCTTTGTAGTATAATCAGTCTAAGCTAGCCAGACTGATACTCCAGTAAGAAGAATCACTATGTAATTTTTTTTTCTTTTCTCCAAGCTGCAGGCAGCTGTTGTTATTTTTTTTCTTCATTATTTAAGTCTTCTTCTCCCTGATACAATTCAGCAGTCATCCTCAGGATGTATGTATGATTTTCAATAGTTTTATTATTTACTGTATTTATCTATAAGTCATATTTATTACAATATATACATATAATCTCATGTATGCCATACTCTACTACTGTTAAATCTTATAAAGTCTTTACTTACAATAGTTGGTGCTAAAAATTGAGAAAGAATTTGTCTTTTTATATTCTTGTTATAATATTATGTCATTATTTAAATTTATTTTTGACAAATGTGCATTCTAATAAGAAAGGTGAAATTGTAATTGATATAAGGTAAACATAAAAATGAGTACTCATCAAATTATTTTCTCTATTGTGTCTGCTCTTTACAATGCATGCATGCTTTAACATTTAACCTCTTTTGATAAAAAAAAAAAAAAGAAAGTGCATGATAAACTTATTCATACTAATATTTCTTCTCTTCTTATTGAAATATAGAAGGTGAATGACTCACAATAAGTAATATATTTATTTGTATACTTTTGAGTATTTATACTTTGGATCCAAAGATGTTTAATGAGTCATTATATATATTTATATAAAGCAAAATCTTGATTTATGACAAATGCAAAAGTGATCACTTACTTAATTTTTTTAAAAATGTTTGAAAATTACAAGTAAATATGTTCTAGATATCTTCTATATAGAAATTTTGACACAATTGATTTTTCTTTGTAAGTTGACATTATCAAGTCATATATAAGTTGACATATTCATATAAATTTCTTCCTTTTTCGGAATATTAAACATCTTATGTTTTATGTTTATTTTGAATGAAGTATAGTATTAAAGGTATTTATGCAATTATTGTCAATTTATATTGAAAATGTTTAAGAATATTCCTTTATGAGAGTGTAAAAATTCTCTCTTTGAAAATTATTATATTCACTTTGAAGATATTTTTATTGGAAAATAATATCATGCTTTTGTTACCATTTCTTTTTGCAACTTATTATTTTATTTTCTGCGAAAATGTGTTATTGAATAATACTAAGGTTATTCATTTAAGATTTATTGAAAGCTTAAAAGGCTATGTGGTGATATAAGTAAATATTTTTTTATGAGAGCCTAACTAATCTCTCTGCACCATTTATATATATATTTTTTATTGTTCAATTTTCAACTTACAAATTCATTCAAGTTATCATGTGTTATTTGAAACCATATATTTTATATATAGTTATAGTATGATTCATATACAGTTATAGTATGTTTCATTTTGTTGACAACTAAGAAAATAGATATACATATTATTGTATAATCAAATATTTTGACATATGCTAAAGCATTCTACTGTTATAGTGCAGTTTGCACAGCCTAACAAGAGACTCGTTAAAGTTAAGGACTGTTGTTCTGCACATAGACTTTAAATTTTTTCTGGTATATGATAGATACCTCTGAAAGAAATTTTGTATACCTTTCATGTTAACATTTACTACAGTTGGTGTATTTTCATAAAGATTACTATAGTAACAATAATTATTTTTTTTTATTATTTGAACATCATGTAAAACAGTTATTTATATTCCTATAACCATTTCTGATACATTTATTTTGGTGTAATTATTTGGTATATTTGTATATGTGTTAGAAAATATTGTCTCGATGAAAAATTGTCATTTTTGTCATCTCACCAATATTTTCTTTTGGGGGACCCTGGGTAATATGTGGTGGTTACTCGATAACCCCCCATATGTTTAATTTAATTCATTTTTATTAGCCATTTTATTTCCTATTACCTCTTTTTTATTAATGTTCTCAATTTAAATTTTATTTCGATTTCGCTTATTTTCATTCGTCGCCTGTAATGTTTTCTTTCTTACTTAGCTTTCGAATGTTCCAAGCCGGTAAAATCCTGTTCGAAAATCATTCCTTCCGGTTTAGAAAACTTTCGAGAACTTTCTCGCTACTTCTGTGGGTGGAACTTCCGTTTATTCGGACACACCCCTAGCCTATCAAATTCGTTTCCACAGGTTACGTATTTTAAGTCATTCGGCTCTGGGCCACATGCTTTGGCCTCCCCTCTTTACGTAATTATCAATTCTGTTTTTATTAAATTCATTTTTCTCTATACTTTACATCGTAAATTGGCTTATTTTTTCCTCACCCCCTCTTTTGCTCACTGCCAAATTGGCGTATTTTGGGATTCCAGTAACCTTTCGTCTTTTTCCCTTTGGCTCTCGGCCACCTGTCGGTGTTGCACTGCTAGACACCTGCCGTAATGGTTGCGGTCGGATGATTGTAGGTTTTTCTTTGTGGTATTCCGGGGCATGTGTGCTCCCCTCGAGACCGTTGCCTTCGGTCATTATTTCATGCTTCTTTGTACACGCCAGGATGTCAGCGAAGTTGATTCTTTAAAGCGGCAAGAAGCAAGTCCCCTTCAAATGCATCCAAAAAAAAGTTATTTTATTGTGTGCCTTTTTTTGCTTATACAATTTTTGATGAGGTGACGTCATGAGTCTCCTATTTCTTTGCTCTATTGATGGCTTTTATATCGAAAGGCAGAATGTCGTCGTGTGTCTTCTAAATAATATTTGTATTCATCTTCTCATCGTTAATAATTTTCTTCAACTGCCCAAATTTCTTCAATAATCTTTTCATGTGATCTCCGTCCTCTGAAAAAACAAGCAGAGGTGAAGATTTTATTTCGTGAAGATGAGAAGATTTTCGTTTGTGAAATTGAAGAAGTTTTATTTACATAAAGTTTATTTATTTTCATTATTTGGCCCATCTTTATACTAATATATTTGAAAAATTTACGGGGCGCTTCAAAGAAGATATTGGTGTACATCTATGCACAATTGAGAATATAGGTATATCTCTATATTATTCTTCTTCTGATATAAATGTTTTGAAAATACATGTTTAAATGATGTCATGAAGGAAATGATGATATTTTCCCTTTTGAATCACAAAAAAATTTGTAGTTCGTGCTCTCAAGAGATATATATATATATATAAAAAAAAATGTGTTGTACTGAAAGATGTTGGTTTTGTTTGAAACATGTTAATTTTGGAGAAATATCTTCATTTATAAAATTTTTTCTACTATGAGAAACAAAAATGTTTCTATAAAGAAGAATTTCGAGTTTCATGTTAAAAAAAAATACAAGTCTTACACAAATAAATAAATATTAATTTTCAACCAAATAATGTGTATTAATTTCCTGTGCATGTTTGGATTCACTACTCATCATCTGCCAAGGACTATACAGGTAACTTTACCTTTTCTTCAAATTTATATTTTATAATTTTGTATTTTATTTATCTTTTTTTCAAGATTAAAAGAATATTTTTATTATTTTAAGTGAAGTAAGGATGGTCACTTGGGTCGTTTGCAGGCCCCCATTCTCCGCGATGTGCTGTCACTATCACGATCATTTATTTGGCCTAATTGTGGGTAGAAGCAAATAAAAAGTGCTTTTTCCACTATCAAGTAAACATAACATTATTTTTTCTTTGATGCCCTGACCAAAGCGTCAGCTCATACATAACAGTATTGCTCGGCCGTCACCGCTTTAAAGTTACAGTACTTGCTGAGTTGCTTAAGTGTTTGTAAGTAGTCTGTTACAGATTCGCTACTTTCTTGTATTCTAGAGGCTAGACAATGTCTGGCAGAAATTTCATTTCGTTTGGTAACATAGATAGAGTCCAAAACAGCAATAGCAGAATCATAGTTTTCGGCATCATTAATATAAAGAAACACACTAGCAGAAACATAATTGCAAAGAAGCGGCAATTTATTTGCTTCAGTTATATTATTGATTTCACTTAAAAATTTAGAAAAGGTTTGTTTCCAATGTTTCCATTTAGCCTCCGCACCAATACAAGCGGGATCTACATCAAACTTTTCAGGTTTTAAAAGTTAATCCATCATACGTAATTTAGGAATAGTAAATTTTAATGTCGATTAAATTGTAATGTAATAAAAGTATACAAAACATTTATAACCTTAATAACGAAAACGTAGGCTAATCGACATTAAACAACACATACAAATTCCGGCAATTTAAGGAATTTGAAAAGCATATAGCATGTTGCCAAAACATTATTCATAAGAACAATACAATAACACACATATCACATCTAGTGAAACGTAAAAACGTATATCATAATTAAAAATGCATTTCATTTATCTAATAGCCATATTTTATAATATATAGGACTTCGGATAGAATATACTTTTTGAAATCTTTTGTGTGTCCCTGTAAATGCTATGCACGACGTATAATGCATGAAATGATTCATATTAACTCTCAGCAACGTATATCAATTTGATTACATATGAAATTGTTTACCATAATTAAAATATATCGCAAACAATTCTCCTCTTTATTATTACATATTGGAATACTTTTGTGTAGCCCTGTAAATGATTAATAACTATTTTTTTCGCTGCATACTTTACAAAATGCATATGTTAGTGTACTTTGTAGATGCACATAAATTTGAAAATGCTTGACAGGGTGTAACACCTTTAAAATTCATTTGAAACGATTTTTCCCCATAGGCCGTAATGTAATGGAAAATTTTGACTGTCCCTGTGAATAAACTAATCATGGCTGGCACTTCATTTTCAATAGGGTTTGTGGTCTGGTAAACGTTATTAACGTCCCAAAATTTAATGACAATCCGAGTATATTTACGAGATTTAGAGCGCGGACAGACAGACAACCAAACCGAATGCATAAGCACTTTTCAACTTTGTTGGAAAGTGCTAAAAAGAAAATAAAAGCAAACAAATAGTTTATTAATAAATAAATAACAATAGCTGGGTTATCATGTGAGGCATATATAATAGCCCTTTTGTTGCAATCGCGCCAATGTGATGCGTATATGACATCTGTGTCTATATCTCTAGCAGAATCTTCTAATTTGGCCAAAAAAAATGAGCAAATAAAATAAATTATAAATAAAAGCAATATGATTTAATGCTTAGTATACATTCGAAGGAGACCAAACTGGTCGCCAAGGGCGGTTAGTAAGTAGAATTTCTCTTTTTCTAAAGTTGATAAGAACGTCAGACTTTATCGACTTGAAAAAAGATCTTCCTGTCAGAAAATTATTAAATTAATAAATAAACTAAAAAATATATCATTCCCTTTATAAAATTATAAATTTTATGCAGTTTTTTCCAGAAATTAAATCTGGGATGAAACGATCGACTGGCTTCAGAAATGTGATGCTGTCATAAATATTTTTTTAGATAATTATTTTATTTTATTACTATACTAGCGGCCTTCGCCCGCTACGCTGGTCGGTTTATCTAAAGAAATCTTGAAGAAGTAGTTAGATAAGGTTCAGACATACATTAAAAAAAAAAAAAAGCAAGTCGATCATTCAAAAAACGTTGGGAAATATCAAATATTTACTGTAATTTTTTAAGAAAAACAAAGTTTCGAAAAAAAAAATTAAATCGAAAAAAAAATTACACTGACATATTAATGCAAGGAAATTTTCCCAGAGAGAAAATTCGCCTTGAATACAATATTTCAAATTCTTTTAATTGCTTATAGGCGTTAATGCCAACATAGTGAAAAAAAATTCCATGCTGGGAATCGAACCCGGGCCATCAGTATGGCGCACTGACGTTCTACCGACTAAACCACATGGAACGACAGCCAGCTTGAAACTTTCTCATACTTAAGTAGACTGGCGAAAACATAACGATAGCGCGTTTTAAAATCGCACAGTGACATCTATTGGATTTTATATGTACTAAAAAACGTTATGTACTAAAAAACGTGAGCAGCGCACCTAATAGTTTCTTTTGTTTCTTTTTGTTACTTTTTTGTCTGTTGTCCGATTTTGATGAAACAAAGCCTATACACTGCCCGGGAGTGTGCATTCTTCATTAGTGAAAACCGCATAAAAATCCATTCAGTAGTTACGAAGATAACCTCGAACAAACAGACAGACAGACAGACAGACAGACAGACAAAAAATTCAAAAAAAATTTTTTTGTGTTTCATTGGTTTTCTTTTATCGCCCTGACTCCATTTTTGTCAATTATCTTCAATGTACAGACACACCGGGTCCTACTGTTTTATTATATGTATAGTACTAAAAAACGTTATGTACTAAAAAACGTGAGCAGCGCACCTAATAGTTTCTTTTGTTTCTTTTTGTTACTTTTTTGTCTGTTGTCCGATTTTGATGAAACAAAGCCTATACACTGCCCGGGAGTGTGCATTCTTCATTAGTGAAAACCGCATAAAAATCCATTCAGTAGTTACGAAGATAACCTCGAACAAACAGACAGACAGACAGACAGACAGACAGACAAAAAATTCAAAAAATTTTTTTTTGTGTTTCATTGGTTTTCTTTTATCGCCCTGACTCCATTTTTGTCAATTATCTTCAATGTACAGACACACCGGGTCCTACTGTTTTATTATATGTATAGATTTTTAGGTGATAAACAGCGTTACATTCTCGAAATCAAATTTTGCGTCGTTAATTTTGATATTCAGGGGGGGGGGGAGGAATCATCTGGCGTACCGTCTGAAAGAGTGCTGCCGTTGAAGCATCACACAGGCTATTATAAAGTCAAATTATCCTTATTAGAGATGTTATCATGGCTACGCTGGCATCATCCGTAATTGGGCTGCCACTCATCTAATTTTGTAGTGAGATCTGAGATGTTGCAATGAATGCAAGCTCTTCTCTCACACATTTTCCTACTCTTTGTGAAGGTAATTAACAGGTTCATACTATGAACCGTCTAATTTATCATATATGCCAAAATCATCGACGCTAAAACTGAAAAAAATGCAACGCTGTTTCAGGAACCATATGTCACGTAACCAAAAGAATAATAATGTTTTGCTATAATAATATTATACTCTTTTGGTAAAATATTACTAGTGTCCAGGGTTCCCGCGGGCTTTTGAACAGTAAGAGCGATTTGGCGAATAAGAAATAAAAACAGTAGCCAAATGAAAAAGTTACAAAATAGATTTGGTGTGAAACGCTGAAAAATCTACTCTTACTGTATCATTTTTTTTCAATGTGTTCTAAAATACTATAATTTTTAGTCATTGCTTAGAAAATAGAAATTCTGTTGTACGCTACAAAAACTATTTAAAAGAAGTACATTCTAAGTGTCTCCTAAATGTTTCAAACATTTTTTAGCGGTAAATTGCTATGATATTTTGACTATAACCGCTAGAAAAAAATTGATGATTGACCAAAGATACTTTGAAGTACGGAAATGGCAAATTCAACATCGCATTTTAACAAAACTTTTTTCGATTTGGCGATTGATGCGAGTAATTTTGGTTATAATTTTACAGGTGCATAGGTTAATCATAAACTGAGAGGACACCGAGCCCATTTTTTCCCGTTTATCGATTACTTTAATTTATTAAATTCCCCTTTTTAAATCTGTACAATTTCAATTCTAAAGGAAGTATTGATGTTGAGGTTTTCTAAAATGAATCTACATTGCTAATTTTTTTCCTAATTAAAAATTAAAAATTTGCTTGGTAAAACGTTGTCTCATTACGATACTAAGAATTTATAAATTTTCATGTTTTCTGAAGTTCATTTTAAAAGATTCATTCATTTTAAATGAAATGAATGGTAGCCCAATTACGGATGATGCCAGTGTAGCCATGATAGCACATCTAATAAGAATAATTCGACTTTATAATAGTAGCCAAATTTAAGTGAAATAATGTTTTCTGAGAATCAAAACAAAATATAGCTTCTCACATGTGAAACACATGCTTGCTGGGAATTTAAAAAATGGTAGTTTTACATTTAAAATGAGGGGAACCACTGTGAATAGAAATAAAAAGGGAAAAAATAAACGAGATTTCCAAATAAATAAATCAATAAATAATATAAGCAAGAAACAGCAGAAAAGTGCTCCCACCTCAACCTGCAACTCATTCAGAATTATCCTTCAATCCACTCGTATAATTTTCCAAAATCCTAATTTTTTTTAATGATAGTTTTTTTTCCAAAGAAAATTTTAGTATTTTTTTTTATTGCCATTTAAATATGCATTCATAAATATTATTTTTTTCAGCTTTTGTGAAAAACTAAAAAGTGATACATTTCAAAATTACAAAGACTTTCTGTTAATCTACTATTAATCAAAAAGCTATAAACAATATTTTTATATATGCTAAAATATTTTAAATACTGTGCATCTCTAATATTTAAGATAAAAACTATACTCAGTTTAAAATAAAAACTATACTCAATTTTAATTTTATGAGGCTCTCTTAGTTCGTGTGCCACTTCTTTTCTATTGAGCCAAATGGTCTGAATTGCAACTGCTGCTTTAACTGGTCTGTGTCAATTGACTATCTACCATTCATCAAAATTTATTACATCATCTGTTGATAAAAGTCTATTTTATGACTAATTGTTTTCTATTACAAATTCATATCTAATTTTTCTCCATCATTGTACAATAAATAGCAAAACAATACGTTATACCATTCATTTTAAAAATAAATATTTCCTTTGACATGTGAAATATAGAAAGTAATAGATGTTTTTTCACTATTCTGTCTTTTCAAAATTATGTCATATACATATAAGTTGAAGTGGCACACTTAAACCCCCTCGCCAACGGTAAGGCGGAGCCTCGTCGAGGGGGCCCCCCACCCCCCTAAAGCAGAGATGATCAACTGATTGCATCAATAAACTGTTATAACTGTCTGGCAAATGTTGCACCGACAAAAAATATTAAATCAGAAATCACAACAAAAAGTTTATTAAATCAGAGATCATTACAAAAAGTATCTGAAAAATGTTATTTCATTTTATTTTAGTTTTAATCTATATGCTGAGTAATTTCATGGGTATTGCACATTAATTCTTAATTTTAATGGAAATGGAAAGTTCAGTGCCAGGAGAATAAGATTATTAATATATTTCCATTTAATATGCAATTGTAACATAACTATTTATTTGATATTAACATTACGGTTTTTATAATCTCACTATCTTATACAGCAGTTAATTTTATTAGACTCTGAACTTTGTTGTTATCCTTAAAAATTGACTTCTATTGAGAAAAGTTGATGAATTGACCAGCTCCACTTTTTACACGCGCGCGAAGCTAAATATAGCTTTATATTTTGCCCCTAATATACCCATTAACAATTAAAGTAAAAAAAATACCGAAATTGCTTTATTTTTAAATATAAATATATTATGATAATCGATTTTTCATAAATACAAGTGAACTATGAAAAATCGATTTAATGTACCCCTCCTCCCTAAAATAAAGAAGAATATATATAATATTGCAAAAAATGTGGAATGCCAAAATAATGAAAGACTGTTGCTGCCTTTTCTAAAGCCCGATGACATTGGGCATGCTAAAGAAGGAAGAGAAATAAAGACTGGGGATGTTACTTTTGAGCCCGATGTTAATGGGCTGTCGTGAAGCCAAAACAAAGAGGAATGCTGCTGTATTTCTAGCCCGATGTCATTGGGCTGTGCTGCCAAGGAAGGATGCCAAGGAATGATGAAGCCACAATCGCCACTATTAGAACTATTAGATGTTGAGGGACGATGAAAGAACTAGGGAATAGGAGACTGATTTGTACCGAAGAAATTTGCATCGCATTTGTTTATAACGAGGGAAAATCTGTGCATGAGGAATTGGAATAATGCGCGTTATTGTCGGAAGCCTGTCGTGCAAACGCAAATTGTTTACGCGGAGTTTTTAGCTACGAAATTCTATTGTTTTATTTTAGTTTTGGTTTTTGTTTGTTTTTATTTGCATTTTGTTTTATTTGTTTTAAATTTGTGTTATTTTTATTTGTTATATTTTTATTTTAATTTGTAAATTTTAAATATGTGTATTTGTGTTTTTTATTTTTATTTTTGTTTTATGTTTTATATTTTGTTTTATTTTGTTTTTATTTTGTAAGTTTTATACTGGTATTTTTTCTTACTGTTGTATGTTTGTTATTTTTGTACATTTATAACTGTGATTAATTTAAATACTGAGCCGCAAAAGAGATAATTTAATATGCATACTTAAAATACTACTTGTATACTGAGAAAAGTAATTTATATATATGTACAATGACCAAAAAAGTTAAAAATGCATATTTCAAAACACTACTGTAACAACAAATTTAAATATTTACAGAAAAGGCCGCTCAAATAATGAAACATATATATAAACTAAATAACAAGATAATAATACATAGATTATATAAATAAGAAAAAAAATATGCTATGAGGCCGATATAATTATTAACCAAGAAAAATGCATTTCAGAAAGTTACATGCAAGCCCACTAACCAGCATTCAAATGTATCTTATAAAAAAATCATGATTTTTCAATATTTTTTAAACAGTTCGATTACACTTTATTGTCCTTAAATTATTATCTAAATACTGAAGATTGTATTAGATTTTTCTTATAAAGTAAAATTTTATTTCATGCTAAAAAAATGTAATTCTTAAAAAAAAAAAAAAATTATGTATAAGAAATATCAAAATACAACATTTCACAAAGCGAAATAAAAAGATCTTCTCACTTAGCCATGGAATACTTTTAAATAATAATTTTGAAGCAAAGATAATATTGGCACCCTTATAAGGAAAAGCACCAATTTGATTTCCTATCAACTCACATTTCTATTGCCATTCTTTTTCTAATGAAAAAAAAAAATATATATATATATATATATATATACAGTATAACTTCTTCAATCCTGAATCATCGTAACTATGGCGATTCCGGATTATAAGAATTCTGGATTACAGAAGCTTTGAAACTGGAACACATTTACATAAATAATAATAATTATGATATCTGTCTCAAGTATATAAATAGAAAAATGCAAGAAAGTTCATAATTTAAAGTAAATGAAAAAAATATTGAGAAAAATTAAATCAAAACCCTTAAATACACCCGCATATATATAGGGAAATACGTTTATCACGAAAACTCTTGGCATAAAAAATTGGTTAACACGGATTGGCCTTGCAGTCCGAACAATATACTATGCAATTTGATACATTTTGTTTCTCTTAACACGAAAGAAAAATCATTTAATACGAAAAAAAAAGGAGCAAAAGAAATATTTTAATTAATTTTTTGCATGCATTACGGAATCCTCAGAATGGAATTAACTAGTGAAAACTACGACAATACGCTCAGAATGGAATGTACTAGTGAAAACTACGACAATACGCTCAGAATAGAATTAACTAGTGAAAACTACGACAATACGCTCAGAATGGAATTTACTAGTGAAAACTACGATAATTGAAAATTATTTTCGCGGTGCGGGATCTTCAAAATAACAAATTCATTTGACCTAAAGAATAAACTGAAATTGAGACTGATCAGACATTTAATGAAATATTTAAGAAAATCTTAATATTACTAGACTACATTACAACATGATTAAACGAACAAGCTGTATTCGATGTTAATTTCTATGCAGCATTGGTTCTGACCAGTAGCGTAGCTATGTGTTTTGGCGCCCGGGGCCAGCAAGAAATTTTGCGCCCCCACCCCAATATAGATATATAACAATTCCCTAGGCCTCGGCACCCGAGGCGGACGCCCCCCTTGCCCCCCCCCCCTTAGCTACTCCACTGGTTCTGAAACACAAAGACATTTTGGAAATCGTTCATAATCCAAATGATTCCAATTATGTTGATTCCGCCGACGATTCTGACAATGGAATCAATGGAGCAGTTCCAGTTAGCTCCAAATCACAAAAGGCTGATCTCAATTACTCGGCTCAAAAAATAGCAAAGCCTCATGTAAGTGATTTAAAATCTAACTGAATTTTCTATTTTTCGATCAATAAATTACCTACTGAATTATAAGCTTTATGGATCACGTGACAAGACGTCTTTTCCCTTCGTTCACTGGTTTTTTTTCTATCGCTTGGAAAGACACGGTTCAAAATTTCCATTTTAACACAGTTTTCTGAAAAATCTATTGTATTTGGGAAAAGAAAAAAAAAACAGGAAAATGAATTTGATTCGATAGTTTCTGAAAAAAACACCCATTACGGTATTACTCTGTACTCTGTTATCCTGTCGACCGATTTCGCCAAATTGTGCAAATCACCAAATTATACATATTGACGTAATTTTTATTTTAAATAATAATAAAAAAAAAAAATAATTAGTAGAATATTAATAAAAATACAAAGTCGAAATAAAAATCACTTAAAGACGTTTTAACATACGTGTATTGTATTTAATGTCATTGAATTGACATTCACGATCATCCATTATTGGCATTTAATCTTATAATTTGGCGATAGTATTTTGGTCGATAGGATAGTAGAGTTGTACCCCCATTACTTACATGCATTTCCGAGCAAAAATAAATTAAATCTTATGTCATAAAGTTGTTCTTTTCGATTTGAAAACAGCCTGAAAAGTATAAGCAGTTATAAAACAATGGATGATCTCGAACAATTTGTAAACATTATGCTGCTAAAAAAGGTATCTGATTTTTTTCCCCACAAAACAACAATTTTTTATTTACTTTTTATCCTAATGAATGCAACCTACTAGTAGTTTAACAGGAAATCGAAATTAAATTTGATGACATCGAAAATATTGGTGAATCTTGTTCTTTTTTTGCGAATGTTTATTCACGAAAAAAAATTTCGGTCCCATCAGTTTCGTGTTAAACGCATTTCACCGAATAATTAAAAATCAGAATTTTTATAGTTTGTGCAAAGTCGCCATTTGTTGTAAATTACGGAAACAATAAAAAAGGATTTTTTTTTAAATTATAATTTCTGTTTTATAAATACTCTGTAAATGATAGAAATCACAAGAATAATAGACATGCTATGAAAAATAATGAAATTAATATTCTGAAATAAAACAAAAAGTATATAGTAAACAAAAGTATGTAGTACAAAAAGTATTAGGTAGTACGTGGTTATCCCGTCGACCAATTTCGCCAAATTGTACAAATCGCCAAACTAATTGCCAAATTACACATGATGGAGCAATTTTTATTTTAACCCTTTCCGGCGCAGACAAATTCTGTTCGCAAAATGAGAAATTGGTGATTGACACCGGAATTTACAATAAGACTTTTTTAGAAATTAAGAATTCCCTGATTTAAGCTGTCATTGTAAAAGTGAAATTTTACTAAAATATTATTGGTGCCGTTTGTAAGTTTGGAATTAAAATTAGGTGTTGCCAGAATGGTAACACTGCGCCGAAAAGGGTTAAATAAAGAAAAAACAAATAATTAGTAGAATATTAATAAAAATACAAATAAAAAGTCGAAATAAAAATCATTTAATGACGTTTTAAACACGTTTATCGTATTCAATGTTATTGGATGGGACTTTCACGATCATCCATTATTGGCATTTAATTTTGTAGTTTGGCGATAGATTTTTGGTCGATGGGATTACCAAGTAGTACCATATATTATATATTGTGAGAAATTTATATGACTTACAATAAATTTACAATTAAAAGATAAATTTTTAATGATATTATCATATTTGAAAAGTGATATATAAGGCTATTGTTATATATATATCCTACAAATATCGAAGTAAGTCACAAATTAAATACTCAAAACAAATAATAATAATTATATCCGATTTCGAAATGTTTCGGCGCCATCATCAAATTTTTCGAAAATTAAAAATACTAAAACTAACACTTACTTTGATTTTCATAGCTTAATATTAAAAAAGACATCTATATTAATTAAAAATGTAATGCAGAAAGTTCTTGCAATTTTAAAATAAAAAAGTAGTAGATTAGGTAGTCTTTTAATTTTTCTTAATCAGTTTCTGAAATTCATACATATATGTGCAATGGCGCCATCTGTGATGCTTAATTGAAAATAAAACCGAATAAACCTACTGATATGTCCGGGTACAGAAGTTTCGTTATTAGAGATATCCAGATTAAAGGTGTTACACTGCATACATACTATTATTATATTATCACTAGTTTATCTTAATGCAAATGCTTTATTACTGGGGGAAACAGCTTATAAAATCATTATTAAAAACATCTCTCAGGCAATTAGTGGACCAGCATGTAACTATATCTATAATTTAAGATGAATGCATAATACATTATAAAAAAAGACTGAAAATTTAAAACTGCATTAAAGCCGATTTATCCCGTTAATACAGTTGATAAAAAAATTGCAATCTTTGATATGAAAAATAGATAATGATTGCAATCTTTAAATTTTACTGTATTAAAAATCGGCCTCATAGCATATGCAGCAGAAGGCCAGAATCTTCCGCCACCAACTTACTTTTGACTTCTTCCACCAACTCTGGGGAGGTTGGGGAGAAGAAGTCCTACTTACTTCCTCAACACCTCCTTCTTCAACGGGAACATCCACGGCTTTCCAGATCTTGCGCCCTCCGTCCAACGATGCGGCAATACCCAGGTAAAAATTACCATTAGAGCAAGCCATCCATCCGTCGATGCTCCCAATCTTCTTTCCTCTACCTGAAAAAAAAGAATCAAAAGACATTACTTGAGCAGTTTCCATTTTTTTTTTTCAAGAGCAGTTGCAAATAGAACCAACAAGCTTGAATTTTTTTTTTGGAAATGAATTTATAACCAAATTCTATTCTTTATTTTATTTATTTTCGCACGCGATGATGATTCAAACAATTAAACATTGTTACGCAACAATACTTCTAATTCGTGGCTTACCGTAAAAATCTATATTGTTGAATTCATAATAATGCTTTTTTATTTGAGTGTTAAATTTTGAATGTTTACAAACATTTCTGACAGGTTTTAATTTTGTTGCCATACCGAGAAACTAAATTATAACGAAAACAGAGTTGAACAATTAAAAACAAACAAATTTAAGTATGATGAACAAATTTAAGTATGATGAAAAGGTAATTGAAATTACGTCATCCTTTCGCAATCTTTTGATCTTTTTGTTGCAATTTTTCCAGAACAACTGAAAAGAAAATATAATTAAAATTAGTACTATTTTGAAAAATTATAAATAAATGATTTCTAATGAAACGTGGAGCTATTACAAACTATATTTAATTTTAAGTATCGATATTAATGTTAAAACAAATGACGGCGTAAATATTATTAGGTAACAGAATTTTATTTATTATTTATTTATTTTTTCAAGTTTCTCATTATTATCTCTTTTTGTCGGATTTATGTATTATTCTGCGATACTGACGTCATATTAATATGGATACTTTTTTGTAGCTGTTGTTTATAGGCTTGATTGTAAATGTGGTTTTTTTTAGTGGATGCGACTGACGTCATTTTATATGTTTTAAAAGTGTGTGTTTTAAGTCTTAAAAGTGTAATATTTATTTGTACTATCTATATTTATATATTTTTTTTTTCAATAAATCGATAAAATTCTTGGAAATTTTTTTGTAGGAAATTTCTCATGCCTTTCATTGCATAATACTAATATTTGAAATTTGAAATATTACACATTTTCTCATCGGGGGTGACACACAATTCTAAAAATGCAGAGTTCTTTTTTTATTAGCACTTTCCAACAAAGTTGAAAAGTGCAAAGCATTCGGTTTGTCTGGCTGTCTGTCCGTCTGTCCGCGCTCTAACTCACGTAAATATACACGGATTGCCATGAAATTTTAGGACGTTATTGATGTTTACCCTAGCACGAATCCTATTGAAAATGAAGTTTCTGCCATGATTAATTTATCTACAGGGAAAATCAAAAGTTTCCCATTACATTACGGCCTATGGGAAAAAATCGTTTCAAAGGAATTTTAAGGATGTTATGCCCTGTCAAACATATTAACTTCTATATGCTTTTAGAGGTGCATTAAAATATGCATTCTGTAAAATATAAGGTGAAAATGTAGCTATTATTCAATTACAGGGTCACATAAAAGAATTCCATTAGATAATAGTAAAATGGGGAATTGTGTGTGACACATTTTAAATAAATTAAACTGTTTCATGTATAATAAAATTGATGTATGTCAATGAGGCTTAGTATAACTTATACGATACTGCTTTCCTTAATATAAAGTACATAGTGTTTACATGGACACACAATACATTTCAAATAGTACATTCTTTCCAGTGTGCTGTATATGTATCCGATGATAGCTGATGGATGGGTGAAATGCATTTTAATTATGATATGCGCGTATAAGTTTCACTAAATATATGCATATTATAAGGTGTGTATGAATGCTATACATAATATACAGGGCTACCCAAAAGAGCTCACCAATGTTACTGAATATGAGCATAAATTACTAAAAGGGGATTCTTAAATAAATTAAGCATTTTTAAGCAGAACTACATTAAATTTACTAAGAAATGTTTGCAGAATATAGATGAAATGATGTACAGGGCCACGCAAAGAATTGGGTACATGGAGCCTATGAATGATAATTTATGAAAAAGTGATTTCAGTTGTTTTAAGAGTGTTTTGTTTTAGTTTAAAATAAATTTTATCTTAACACTGATGTGTAATAAAGGTACCAGGCAAATTACAAGGCTGAACAAAGTATTCAAGTATGTTTCCATCTATTAGTATAAATTGCTGAAAGAGAAATTTCAAGCTACTAGGCATTTTTTGCTAAATTAAATTTTCCCATTATATAGTATGATGTATATTAGCTGACAGATCAAATACAGAGCTGTTCAATAGTACTGGAATACATATTTGGCTTTATATTCTTATTTACCTAAATAACGAAGTTTTGTTAAAGATTTCATGAAGCGTTGGAAAGTGCTTCATAATCTATGTTTAAAGCATAATTTTTCTTACTTGTTCTAGATTTAACATTACATCAGTTTTATCATTGAAGCGTTATTATTCCGGTGTTATTGGATTATGAAATAACTGTGATTTATGAAACACATTTTACTTAATTTTTATCTATGGTGTCAATGGAAAAGCTGTTCGAAAATCTGTTCGGAATTATTTTCATTACATTTTTTGTCTGATTTTAAGTAAAAACGCACTGCAGATACTTTTTCCCCCTTTTTTTATTGAATCTGCATATTTCAAATACAAAGCATTGTCATATTTCTCATCTAAGTCCACAAAACTTTGAAGAATAATCCTTTACTTTCAAGGTTGGATTCCCCTTTAAGTCCACAAAACTTTGACGAATAATCTTTTATTATAATATGCTGCCACCACCGATATGATTACATGATACCGGACATGCATGAGAGTTATGTAATGAAGAAGACTAACTCTTTCAATTAAACTTAACGAACAATTTATTTACATAATATTTACAAATAATAAGACAATATTTACAATTACGAACTCGGATATAGGTGATCCGGTTCAACATTAAATTAAATACAGTACACCCGTTCTGTGGACTGTTAAGCTACTCCATACCTCTCTTAAATACGTAATTTAACTCAGAGATCACTCTTAATCTCTGAACACACCTAGGCTCAATTCTCTAAGAGCCTCTCTCAACACACCTTTCCTTTAGACCAGAGCTCTTCTCTGACCAACCTCACACTTTTCTCGCCAGGTCCAAACTAAAATCTCAGCTCTCACACTCCAACCAGCCATCCGCACTCAAGGTTTCTTTCTCTTCCGCCTCGGACTCGCCCTCCAAAAAGGAAGGTCAGTCTTTCACAACCTATCTTTCTCTTCAATATTTGTGTCCATGCCTTATCTATGAACTTTGATTGACAAGAGAAAGGTCATCTGTTGTATGCTACCTTCTTTCAACCAGAACCATGTCACTCCGATACTTGGATTAAGATTCCAGATAAAAAGGAATGCTGTTTTAGAGCTTACAACGCAGAATATATTAGCAAATAAAAGAATAGTATCACATAAAAATAGTTGTAGATAATGATCGCTTATCCAAACCTGACAAGCATATTCAGGTTTTAGCAAAAAACAGATGATTTAGAAAAAATAGATAGGACAAACTTTATATGTGTGTCCAACTTATTGACTTTCCTTAGGTCGTATTTGCTGAGAAAAATATAATAAACAATACTCATATGAAAGATAATTTCTAGATAAAAATGTTATCTTTGTAATCTTTGCTATTTCTACTTGAAAGGCGCTAAAATGGACGAAGCAGTTGAATCAAATATGATAGTTCCTAAGGATGCGTCACAGTTTTGCAAACAATTTTAGCGCCGACGATTTTTGTATTTGTAGTTAGAAGCAGTAAAATACAGAAATGCGTAAATTTCATAAAGTTAAAATGACTTATTCGGGAATAATTCCACATCCTGTTCCGGCTGGCGCGTTTGGTGAAAAAATCGAAAATGTCGACAAAAACCTATTTTAGCAACTTATCAGAATTCTCAAGATGGCGAAAAAACATGATTTTAAAATAATTTTTAAACATGTATTGGCACAGATGTCATATACGCACTACACTAGCGCGATTGCAAGAAAATACCAATTTCACGCCTCACTTGAAATCGGTATTTCCGGCGTATGGTTGTTTATTTATTAATAAAATGTTTATTTACTGTCATTTTCTTTTCTTAAATTATATGAATTGTTTTGTTCTATAGTTAATTAGCATTTTTTGCACTTTCCAACAAAGTTGAAAAGTGCTTATGCATTCGGTTTGTCTGTCCGTCTGGCCGTCTGTCCGTCTGTCCGTGCTCTAACTCCCGTAAATATACTCGGATTGCTATGAAATTTTTATACGTTATTGAGGTTTACCCTAGCACGAACCCTATTGAAAATGAAGTATCTACCATGATTAGTTTATCTACAGAGAGAATCAAAAGTTTCCCATTACATTACGACCTATGGGGAAAAAATCGTTAATATACTCGGATTGCCATGAAATTTTAGGACGTTATTGACGTTTACCCTAGCAAAAGTCCTATCGAAAATGAAGTTTCTACCATGATTAATTTATCTACAGGGCGAATCAAAAGTTTCCCATTACATTACGGCCTATGGGGAAAAATCGTTAATATACTCGGATTGCCATGAAATTTTAGGACGTTATTGGGGTTTACACTAGCACGAACCCTACTGAAAATGAAGTATCTACCATGATTAGTTTATCTACAGAGATAATCAAAAGTTTCCCATTACATTACGGCTTATGGGGGAAAATCGTTAATATACTCGGATTGCAATGAAATTTTAGGACGTTATTGACGTTTACCCTAGCAAAAGTCCTATCGAAAATGAAGTTGCTACCATGATTAGTTTATCTACAGGGCGAATCAAAATTTCCTATTACATTACGGCCTATGGGGAAAAATCGTTTCAAAGGAATTTTAAAGATGTTATACCCTGTCACACATATTAAAATATGCATTCTATAAAATATAAGGTGAAAATGTAGCTATTATTCATTTACAGGGCCACACAAAAGAATTTCATTAGATAATGGTAAAAGGGAGAATTGTGTGTGACATATTTTAAATATATTAAGCTTTTTCATGTATAATAAAATTGATATATGTCACTGAAGCTTAATATAAATTATACGCTACTAACTTGCATAATATGAAGTACATAGCATTTACAGGGCCATACAAAAGATTTCAAATAGTATATTCTTTCCGAAGTACCGTATATGTGTCCGATGATGGCTGATGGAGGGATCAAATGCATTTTAATTATGATATTCGCGTTTATATTTCGCTAAATATATGCACATTATATGGTGTGTATAAATGTTATAGTTGATATACAGGGCTACCCAAAAGAGCTCACCAACGTTACTGAATATGAGCGTAAATTATTTAAACGTGGTTCTTAAATAAGCTATGCATTTTTACGCTGAGCTGCTTTCAATTTACTGAGAAATGTTAGCAGAATATAGATAAAGGGATATACAGGGCCACGCAAAGAATTCGGTACATAGACGCCTATGAATGATGATTTATGGGAATGTGATTTCAGTTGTTTTAAAAGTGTTTTAGGTTACAATAAATTTTAGCCTAATGCTGACGTGTAATAAAGGTACAATGTAAACTACAGGGCTGAACAAAAGTATTCAAGTATGTTTCCATCTAATAGTATGAATTGCCGAAAAAGAAATTTTAAGCTACTGGGTATTTTCTTGCTAAGCTAAATTTTCCCATTATATGAACTGACATATGAAATACAGGGCTGTTCTAATGTACTGGAATACATACTTGGGTATATTTGGCTATACACTATTATTTCCCTAAATAACAAAGTTTTGTTAAAGATTTCATTAAGTGTTGGAAAGTGCTTCATAATCTATGCTTAACGCATGATTTTTCTTACTTGTTTATTTATTATTTGATTTTTAAATTTATAGAAAATAATTCCAAAATATATATGTAACTGATATTTAAAACCGAAGTTTTCGCCAAATTGGCGTCAGAAGAAAATCGTGCCAATATGGTGTGTATACGACTTCTGTGCTCATCTAATTATTTTCATTATATATGTGACATGTTAAAGATATACACGATGCTTATATAAATATTTGGCACAGATGTCATATACGCGCCATATTTACACGTGTTCCACCCGCCAATTTGGCATTGCACATCTGTGCCAAGGAGAAGATTCGTTTAATCTCTATAAATAAAAGGAATTCCGAGGATAATTAATTGAGGCACAGGGGAAAGCAAATCTTGGCAATGCGCCAACTCGGTCCAGAGGAAGCAAATCTTGGCAATGCGCCAACTCGGTCCAGAGGAATATCATTAAGAAATATAAAACAGATAATGTATTTATCACAAAAAATCGTCTGCTAAGAAAATATCAACACTTTAACACGAAACTAACGCAATCGTTGGATACATGTTCCCTCCAGTGTTTCTCATTGCTCATTTTAAGTATTTTTAGAGTTTAATATTAGTTGTTGTTTTTAAAACTGATTTTTCACAAAGTCAGCTGCGACGTATTTCAGACAATGCATTTCTGCATGCTTCCAGTTATTGATAAAATCATACAAATTTCAAGTTCGTTTAATATTGCTAATACGGACCCGGGCAACGCCGGGCGGGTCAGCTAGTAAGCTTATATATAATAATTGTTAGGAAAATAAAATGGGAAAAATTAAAGATTTCAGTGAAATGTGCTGATTAAATGATGCAACTGCATGCTTTCAGTATGACTATAAGTGTTAATATATACGATTTATTCTGAAAATTATATGTACTATTTTGTTACTTAAGTTTATTATTTATAACTACTTATTTACTGTTGAAAAAAGTTCCATATCCTGTTCGTTTTTTTTTCCGAATTTTTTCTGGCATTAAATGAATAGATGTGGTTGGGATCTCTAGTTTTTAGGGCTGCTTTTTAGCTCACAGGCTATTATAGCCTGAGAGCTTATGTGCCCGTCCGTTCTGTATGTATGTGCGTAACGCGATAACTCATGATAAAAATATCGGATCCACTTGAAATTTTGTATATAGGTATATCCTGATAAGGCGCTTCCCTGATTAGTTTTTGGAGTTCATTCGATATGTATAAGAGGGGGAACGGGGGGCTCATGCCCCTCCCCTTAATGGATATAAATGGGTTTGTCATGCAGAATTAAGTTTTTGTCCAAAATTTAGATATAGGATCATTCTGATGAGGCGATTCCGTGACTGTTATTATGTGTTCATTGAATAAGTATAAACAAGGGGAACGGGGGGCTCATGCCCCCCCCCCCTTAATTGATATAAACGGGATTTTCATGCAGAATTAAGTTTTCGTTCAAAATTTAGATATAGGATCATTCGGATGAGGCGATACCGTGGCTGTTATTATGTGTTCATTGAATAAGTATAAACAGGGGGAACGGGGGGCTCATGCCCTTCCCCTTAATTGATATAAACGGGTTTTTCATGCAGAATTAACAGTTTTTGTCCAAAATTTAGATATAGGATCATTCTGATGAGGCGATTCTGTGTCTGTTATTATGCGTTCATTGAATACGTATAAACAGGGAGAACAGGGGGCTCATGCCCCCCCCCCGTTAATTAATATAAACGGGTTTTTCATGCAGAATTAAGTTTTCGTTCAAAATTTAGATATAGGATCATTCTGATGAGGCGAGTCCGTGGCTGTTATTAGGTGTTCATTGAATAAGTATAAACAGGGGTAACGGGGGTTCTAATGCCCCTCCCCTTAACTTGCATAAATGGATTTTTCAGTCAGAATTGTCAGATTTCGTTCAAATCTCTGAATAGTTTTGGAAGTTTAATGGTTAAGTATAAAAGAAGGGAATAACTCCTCTTAAATTATATAAATGCTAAATGGGTTTTTATTAAGAATTATCCGATTTGCTCTGAATTTTGGATATAGATTTTTTAATATGATAAAGCATGTACTTGATAGTTTAGGAAGTTCAAGAATTAAGTATAAAAAAGGAGAAAGGGGAGAGCTGTTTCCCCTTCTTAATTTTTTTTTTTTTTTTTTCGAACGGAATTAACGAAAATACAAGGCTGTAATGTACAATTAGTATGCGTAGCCTGTGAGCTCAATGCCATCAGTTTAACTGGGCAATATTCTTTTTATTTAGCTTACAGGCTATCAAAGCCTGAGATTTATGTGCTGCCCGTTCTGTATGTATGTACGTGCTTTCGTGTGTAAGTTCGTAACGCGATAACTCATGAGAAAAATATCCGATCCACTTGAAATTTTGTATATAGGTATATTCTGATAAGGCGCTTTCCTGAATAGTTTTTGGAGTTCATTCGATATGTATAAGAGGTAGAACGAATGGCTCATACCCCTCTCCTTAATTGATATAAACTGGTTTTTCTTGCAGATTTATCAGTTTTCGTTCAAAATTTGGATATAGGATTATTCTGATGAGGCGCCTCAACGATTAGTATTAGGTGCTCATTGGATAAGTATAAAGAGGGGGGAACGGGAGGCTAATGCCTCTCTACTTAATTGATATAAATGTGTTTTCCATGCAGAATTTATCAGATTTCATTCAAATTTTAGACATAGGATCATTCTGATGAGGGCACTGCCATGATTTCTTTTTGCGAGTTCATTAGATAAGTCTAAGAGGGACGGGAATAGGAAGTAAATCCCCCTTTTTAGCACTTTCCAACAAAGTTGAAAAGTGCTTATGCATTCGGTTTGTCTGGCCGTCTGTCCGTGCTCTAACTCCCGTAAATATACTCGGATTGCTATGAAATTTTTATACGTTATTGAGGTTTACCCTAGCACGAACCCTATTGAAAATGAAGTATCTACCATGATTAGTTTATCTACAGGGCGAATCAAAAGTTTCCCATTACATTACGGCCTATGGGGAAAAATCGTTAATATACTCGAATTGACATGAAATTTTAGGACATTATTGACGTTTACCCTAGCACAAGTCCTATTGAAAATGAAGTTTCTACCATGATTAGTTTATCTACAGGGCGAATCAAAAGTTTCCCATTACATTACGGCCTATGGGGGAAAATTGTTAATATACTCGGATTGCCATGGAATTTTAGGACGTTATTGAGGTTTACACTAGCACGAACCCTACTGAAAATGAAGTTTCTATTATGATTAGTTTATCTACAGGGCGAATCAAAAGTTTCCCATTACATTACGGCCTATGGGGAAAAATCGTTAATATACTCGAATTGACATGAAATTTTAGGACGTTATTGACGTTTACCCTAGCACAAGTCCTATTGAAAATGAAGTTTCTACCATGATTAGTTTATCTACAGGCGAATCAAAAGTTTCCCATTACATTACGGCCTATGCAGGCCCGGACTGGCCAGGTCGGCAGGTCGGCGATCGCCGAGGGCCCCCAGCCTAAGGGGGCCCCGGAGGGGCCCCAAAAATAGTGGATGTATTACTTTATACAAAATTGCATCATAGTAATTTGACTATTTCTCAATAATCTTTTTTTTTTTTTTTTTTTTTTTTCAAACGAGTTAACAATAAATTTTAAGCGATTGCCAATTGATTTTTATTTATGATAGCCTACTTAGTGACGCCGTATTTTGTCGTTAGCCAGACGGAAGAGGGTTGCTGGCTGGCTGATGGATCTCTATGCTTTCCTAAGCGATTCACAGACAAGTGGCTTAAAACATCAAAGGCTCCCTACGGATTTTTATTGCGTTCTGTTCTGCTGATCACTAACCAGGATTGATAATACAGCTGAAAATCTCCAAAAAAGTTTCAAAGTACTAATAATTCTTATGTGCTCTTTGGTATTTCGACGGAATCTGGTTTTTAAAAAATGCATTTATCCTGTAAATGAGAATAAAATTAAAGCTGTTTTTGTGTTAACCTGTTCGGAACCATGGGTGTACAGTACATATGCATCCTCAAAAAGAGCATTTAGACATTGTTTTTTTTTTGTTTTTTTTCCAACCAGAAAAAAGGAAAAGTAGTGTTTGTTTTCTTGAACTAGAGCCTTCTCGTGATTCTTTAAGTAAAGTTAACGTCTTTTAAAAAAGTGGGGCCAACCGAATAAAATTTGAGTAAAAGAAACCTGCCCCGAAAGGGTTAAACTGGGTTTTAATGTAACTAAATTTAATGAAAAATGTGATATTTGTAACTTTTTTTGATGGTATGATGAATGTATAAAAATAGTGAATTATAAAATGCGTTGAATTCAGATATTTTTCTGCAGGAGGGACTTCTGTGACAACGGGGGGATACAATAGAGTTCCGGAGGGAAATTACACTTTTTCAGCATTGAAAACACAAAATCCTTAATTTTCCGGGGGGGATGCGCCCCCCCCCCTGAATTCAACACGGCTCTCTAGTTTTGAGATATTCTAATATCATGGATTCTAATATCAGCACAGTACACGAAATAAATTTATCCATTTTCTTATGAAGTACATTCCGAGAAGTGATGGTTCGATCTAATATAAAATTCAGAATAATTAACAAAATCTTACACAAGCTAAAGCAACGATACGAATACTATAATTATAAAACTTAAAGCACGTGATTTAGACGAAAAATAACAATGCCTCTAGGGTTGCTTTAGTTTTAAAACTTCGGCAAAATGTAGCCAATCGAAATTCAAAACGAAACTTAGAAAGATCATGCGCAGTGACAGCTTTCCTAGGAAGGTTTGCGGTTTTTGTATGCAAATTGTTGAGAGCGTGCAGTCTCGTACTATTGTTCTAACAAAGAAAATAAATCAGAATGCATTGATTTGATTTTTGGATTGCAGTTAGCACGGTGTTTTATTTGTCTCAATATGAAACGTGTGTACCAAAGCGGTGCCGCCAAAAGAAAAGAAAAGAAGAAAAAAATTTTAGCCGTTGAAAAAAATGCTAAAAGTTTCAGTACTTGGTTAACTAAATCAGCTTTTCAGTCGCGGAGTTAAGGGAGCAATAATGATGCATTAAATACAGGTAAAGGTAAATCGAATTACTTTATTAGTTCTATAAGTACATTCCATATACCATGGCTGCCAACTTTTACGCATTTTTCCTACCACAAAAAATTTATGGTAAATATTGTCTTATTCAATCGTTGAAATCTTTTTATTAAACAAATGGAAAATCTATGTACAATTTTAGTGGTAGCAAAAATGCGTAAAAGTTAGCAGCGATGCATATACTCGGTATTTTGAGTCGCCAAGCTCGTATGTCTATTTTTTGCCTATGTTTTGATTCTGCACCTAAGGGGCCATCCATAAACGATATCACGCTTGGGGGGGGGGGGGAGGGAGTAGGAAGAAATGTGACATCACACATTTTAGTTAAAGTAAAAAAAAAATAAAAATCAGCTAATTAAATTATGAAGTTAATTTGAAAATAAAGTATTTTGTGTTCATAAAGTAAAGATAAAATTTTAAATCAAATACTAATTAAAATTCTATTTTA
This sequence comes from Maratus speculifer, assembly GCA_964019185.1. Taxonomy (NCBI): domain Eukaryota; kingdom Metazoa; phylum Arthropoda; class Arachnida; order Araneae; family Salticidae; genus Maratus; species Maratus speculifer. Next base: position 422,250,289 of record OZ025294.1, on the reverse strand, counting down.
TATTCTAAAGTACTACTGTTTTCAATTGCTTTTTCATATTAATATTTTATTATTATTGTCTATTAATCTTATTTCATACAAAATAAGTACACAAATCATTTTTATTATTTATAGTCACAAATATCATTAAAAGACAATTTAAGTTTTAAAATAAAATTTAAAATATGATCTATAACATAATGCTTTGTTTCTCAGCTACAAGTATATGCACTTGTACTATTGCATAATCTGTGACAAAGGGGGAGGGGTTGGAGGGGTATAGTTAAGTGTGATAACTTTGTGACAAAAAAAGGGGGGGGGTCAAAATGTTTTAAAAAAAAGTGTGACATCCTTTATAGACGACCGGCCCCTATAATCATTACAATAAAATTCTAATCAAGTCATGAATGCTTCACTTTTCATGTGCCTGGCGGCTATTTTTAATCAAAATCAATTTTAGATCTGCATAAAATTTAAAATTTTAGAAAGGTCATTAGAAAAAAATAATTTGAGAGATGAGTTACATTCAAAAAAGTAGAATAGTTGACAGCTTAGTATACACAGATAGATATATTTAAAATTTTTATTTTGCTTGGAAAAAAAAAAGATACTTTCAGTTTTGCAAATATGAATACGCAGATTGGAATGACGGCGGATCGCACGCTACTTTTGTTAGTACTGCAGAATATTAGAGCTGTTGTACCAACGTCGTGCGAAAGGGGGGGGGGGGGAGATGGCGAAGGAGCTGGTCGCCCCGTACGCTGAAACTTAAGGGGCGCCAAATTTATACTACCATCGTCATTTTTTGGCCTATCGCAAGAAAAAGTTGAGGCTAGGGGGGCGGGCACCAAATTCAACCTTTGTCCCGGGCGCAGTTTTCACTTCGCACGCCCCTGTCTAGTACTTTCTTTTTGTTAGAAATTAAGCCATGGCTCCATATACTCAATTTTGTCCTCTATTCAACGTTTTTTACGTCAACGTTACAACGATATTTACGTTTTAAAATGCATATTTTGCAGCATAAATTTTGTTGTTTAAAAACATGCTTCTCAGTGTTGCTTGGTGTTAAGAGCCTACAATAGTCACAGAAAAAGTACACAAAAAGACCCGGATGACCATGTAAAGTCTATGGGAGCGTTCTTTTCTAATATCTCGCTCAAATTTTAATATTTTTGCATGATTTTATTGCACAAGATAGCTGAGGGCAATCCACAACCGGGCTAGTTTTTACTTTTTCGATTTTGGATTTATATTTTTTATATTACGATAGTTTCAGTTTCAGAACCGGTTTAAACCGGTTTCGAAAGTTAAAGTAATTTTTTAAAGAAAATCTGAAACAAAAATTGAAAAAGTAAAAACTAGCCCGGTTGTGGATTGCCCTCAGCTATCTTGTGCAAAAAAATCATGCAAAAATATTAAAATTTGAGCGAGATATTAGAAAAGAACGCTCCCATAGACTTTACATGGTCATCCGGGTCTTTTTGAGTAATTTTTATGTGACTATTGTGGGCTCTTAAAGAAGTGATAAGGTATTTCGATGTAATGTTTTTATGTAAAAGTTGAGAAATGAGAATTTGAATAACTATTCTGACATAAAAGTTTGATGTGTCGCAATGTCTTTATCTAAAAATTGTTGTGAAATCGGAATTTGAAAAACGAAATGCTTACTTTGATATAGCAGGGCATATGTTATAAATTAGGTATTTAGTGAAAGTTTTTAATGCCGTTTCAAAATATGCTTTGCACTGCCTGTCGTTAACAAGGTTATTAGGACAAATTTTTATAAGGTTTGTATGAATTCGAGGTTTCGCTGCAATTAGGCGGAAGCGGCCGTAAGCATGCTAGTGACTACCATATTATAATAATCTAAACTTAGCACATTCAGTATAATTTCATATAAACTACTGCTATTAATTGATCCAAAACAATATTTATTTAAATAAGCACTCAAGTAGTACCAATTACAACTGCTTTTACGTAGCAATTACTTTTAGGTGGGACATATAACACTATTTTAACATTTTAATGTGTTGTGTTTTTATTGCCTATAAATGAAAAAACGGTTGTTAAAAGGCCATTCTGTTGGAGCTGCTATTAGTTTTTTCCGCCATTTACATCTTGTTTATTTATGTAGTCTACTTATGAAATTTAATGGTTTGCGAATTTTTTAATATTACGAAGCATCTTCATGTTATTTAAAGGGAAAAAAATAATAAAATGTTATTGCTGATGAGAGCCAAATCGGTTGATAAGTGAAATTGTAAACTATAATTAAAATTCGAATAGCACGTGCATATATTTTACCGTATTACATTTAAGAAATTGTTACAACATATCGTACAATCGCAGCTAGAATTATTACATTTTTTTCAGAAGCTGAAGATCAAAGTTTACCCTTTTCAATTGAGTCTGCACCTGCTACATCATCTTGTGTGTGTGAGATAGAAGAAATTACGCCTGCTTACAACCAGCCAGTTTTAGATCGTCCATCTGTAACGTCGACTTCTTTCGATAGTGATTCATCAAGAACTAACACCAGCTCTGATACAGAAAATGATGATGAAGAAAACTTGTAGGAGACGCCTGATGCTACTCAGAATGCTGCTATGCAACAACTTGGATGTTTCATCTGCCCCAACGAAAATGACCCAGTTGGAATTAAAAAAGCTTTTATGGAAAAGCACTCTATACAAGTTAGCGAAGGAGAAGGATTTAAATTGCCATTTGATTCTTCAAAACTTTACTTCCGACATTTGCCGAATGGTGATAAAATTCACAGAAAATGGTTATCATATTCGATCAGGCTAAATAAAGTGTTCTGCTCTATCTGTATGTCTTTTGGAGGTAAAGATCATAGAGATTCTACATTCATTACTGGACATGACTGTTCTCCTAAACATATTTATAAATCTGTTGAGATTCACGAAGACTCACGTTATCATCAATTTGCAGCGAAGGCAGCTTTTCAAAGCCAAAAAGGTCATGATATTTCAACTCTCCTGGCTAGTAACCAAACTAAAAAACGAGAAAGAGAAGTTCACACCAGAAGATTAGTTGTTCAACGTATAATTGATATAGTTTTGTTTATTGGAAAACAAGGTATTGCGTACAGAGGAGATAAAGCAGAAGGGGCTTATACACTTGACTCTACAGATAACCATGGTAATTTTCTGGAATTGGTCATGTTGGTTGCAAATTATGATGTGATTTTACAGAATCATGTCAGAAATTGTATTGAAGACAGCAAGAAGCACAGACTGAAAATAGTGAGCAAAAGAAAAGCCACCAAAGGAAAGATAACTAAAAGACCGGCTGGACGAGGTTCTTTGTTGACATTTTTATCAAAAACCTTTATCAATAAGCTACTTAAAGTAATTGGTTCGATGGGCCGTAATGTTATTTTAAAAGAACTTCATGACAGTGTAATATTCAGCCTGATGGTAGACAGCACCCAAGATATAGCTGTTATGGACCAGTTGGCAATTTGCGTCCGCTATGTCGTTCAAGAAAAGATATATGAAAGACTTTTAGAAATAACAGTAGTCGATGATTCATGTGGGTTGGCTTTGCACGAACTCATACAATCAGAATTAGCGAAGTATGGCATCGCAACATCAAATATTATTGCGTGTTCATTTGACGGCGCGAACAATATGAAAGGTTGTTATAATGGTCTTCAAGCCCAATTCAAAAAGTAAAACGAAGACCTTATTTACACTCACTGTATGGGCCACGTACTGAATTTGGTTTTAGCGGACTCGACAACAACGTTGCTCCAAACCGAAAACTTATTTGGATTGGTTGAAGAATCTGCTGTTTTCCTCAGCTCTTCTTACAAAAGAATGGCCGCATGGGAGAGGGAAACAAAGAAAAAACATATTGCACATGAAAAACTGTACAGGTTGCAAAAAATAGGAGCCACGAGGTGGTGGAGTAAACATAAAGCTCTTTCTTCTGTTATCGATGAGGTATTTTTACGAAGTGAGGAAAGTGTAAACACAGAGAAACTATTTAATTTTATTATCGTTTTAAAAGAAATATCAAACGGAAGTTTTGACTGTAAATCTAAATTCATGGCAAGAAATTTGATCGATCAATGGTTTAAATTTGAAAACCTATTTATATCTATAGTTTTATTGGATTTATTTATTGTTACATCTCCTATTTCAAAATATTTGCAAAGTAAAACCATTGACTATTCTACAGCCTGGAAATTGGTAGATAAGCTGCTTATTCAAATAAAGGACAAAAGGAGTGATAAACACTTTCAGACTCTGTATACAAAAACAAAGTATTATGCAAGTACAATTAATAGAAAATTAGAAGATAACAATATTGATGCAGAAGTAGAATTAGATTTCAAGGAAAAAAGAATTTCAAAGAAAAAGTTAATGCCTGGGGAAAAATCAATCGACGAAGCTCCTGAAATCTCAACTGCTCAAAACTATAAATTGGTCTTTTTCAATATTTTAGATTGTGCCAGGACGAGTATCAAAGAAAGGTTTAGTTCAAACAAAGATATTTTAGAAGATTGTTCTTGGTTAGATCCAAAGAAATTTAAGGAAATTGTAATGCTTGATAAATTTCCTCCTGAAGTTCTTTCTAGCATTTCTCGACTTTGTAAAGTTGAAAGAAGTCAGTTATTGATAGAGCTGAAACAATTTGCAGATCAATATTAAAGTTTTACAGTGGCTGAAAAAATTGACATTGAAAGAAAACAAGACAATCTGAATGGAGCTGAAGAAATTTGTGAGTGTGACGATGTAGAATCTGAATTTGAAGACGAGGAAAATCAGTATGGTTACTGCTCTGACAAGAAAAAATGTCTTAGCTGTTTATCATGCGCCTTTTCTGTTGTTTTTGAACTCTCACAATCTGGAATGTTTACCAACCTATATGTAGCTTACAAATTTGTATTAACTATATCTTGTACACAAGTCACCTGTGAAAGGGTAAATTTCTAAACTTAAAATTGTTAAGAATCGACTTAGATCTAGTTTAAGCCAAGATCTTATGTCTAATCTTCTTTTCATAAATGTAGAAAGAGATTTATTTTATAATTTAGATAAAGATGTTATTATAGATGAAGTAGCTAGAACCAGTGAAGAACTGGCCAAAAAGCTGTTAGGTTAATCAACAGCCATTCACAATAGCATAACATTTCTTAATTGTTGTAAATTTTATAAAATCTATTTTAAATAATGTACCTAAAAAATAAAAATTAAAGATAGTATTGCTTTTTTCAGTATGCTTGGTTTTTTATTATTACTGTGTCCCTTTTTATTGTCTACTTAAGTATTACAGTAGCACTTAAGATATTACGGTTTCAACGAAGTAATTCCGATGCTTTAATCTAAAAATATATACCCCTCTCTTTTTAAGTAACACATCACTTGAAATTAATTAGTATGTATATTTTTTTTTAGCTTGAAACTAGTTTAGGTACCGTATATAAAATATTATTAATATTTTTTGTGAAAGTAAGTAGACTACACCTAAAAACTGTTTTTAAGCATATAAGCCTAATTTTCAAATGGTATATATTCTACCATTCTATTCACAATAACTTTCTCAGTAAGGGGCCCCTTTTCAGTCTCTAGCCGAGGGCCCCCAACGGAGCCAGTCCGGGCCTGGGCCTATGGGGGAAAATTGTTAATATACTCGGATTGCCATGGAATTTTAGGACGTTATTGAGGTTTACCCTAGCACGAACCCTATTGAAAATGAAGTATCTACCATGATTAGTTTATCTACAGGGCGAATCAAAAGTTTCCCATTACATTACGGCCTATGGGGAAAAATCGTTAATATACTCGAATTGACATGAAATTTTAGGACGTTATTGACGTTTACCCTAGCACAAGTCCTATTGAAAATGAAGTTTCTACCATGATTAGTTTATCTACAGGCGAATCAAAAGTTTCCCATTACATTACGGCCTATGGGGGAAAATTGTTAATATACTCGGATTGCCATGGAATTTTAGGACGTTATTGAGGTTTACCCTAGCACGAACCCTATTGAAAATGAAGTATCTACCATGATTAGTTTATCTACAGGGCGAATCAAAAGTTTCCCATTACATTACGGCCTATGGGGAAAAATCGTTAATATACTCGAATTGACATGAAATTTTAGGACGTTATTGACGTTTACAATAGCACAAGTCCTATTGAAAATGAAGTTTCTACCATGATTAGTTTATCTACAGGCGAATCAAAAATTTCCCATTACATTACGGCCTATGGGGGAAAATTGTTAATATACTCGGATTGCCATGGAATTTTAGGACGTTATTGAGGTTTACCCTAGCACGAACCCTATTGAAAATGAAGTTTCTATTATGATTAGTTTATCTACAGGGCGAATCAAAAGTTTCCCATTACATTACGGCCTATGGGGAAAAATCGTTAATATACTCGGATTGCCATGAAATTTTAGGACGTTATTGACGTTTACTCTAGCACAAGTCCTATCGAAAATGAAGTTCCTACCATGATTAGTTTATCTACAGGGCGAATCAAAAGTTTCCTATTACATTACGGCCAATGGGGAAAAATAGTTTCAAAGGAATGTTAAAGATGTTATACCCTGTCAAACATATTAAAATATGCATTCTATAAAATATAAGGTGAAAATGTAGCTAATATTCATTTACAGGGCCACACAAAAGAATTTCATTAGATAATGGTAAAAGGGAGAATTGTGTGTGACATATTTTAAATATATTAAGCTTTTTCATGTATAATAAAATTGATATATGTCACTGAAGCTTAATACAAATTATACGCTACTGTCTTGCATAATATGAAGTACATAGCATTTACAGGGCCATACAAAAGATTTCAAATAGTATATTCTTTCCGAAGTACCGTATATGTGTCCGATGATGGCTGATGGAGGGATGAAATGCATTTTAATTATGATATTCGCGTTTATATTTCGCTAAATATATGCACATTATATGGTGTGTATAAATGTTATAGTTGATATACAGGGCTACCCATAAAGAGCTCACCAACGTCACTGAATATGAGCGTAAATTATTTAAACGTGGTTCTTAAATAAGCTATGCATTTTTACGCTGAGCTGCATTCAATTTACTGAGAAATGTTCGCAGAATATAGATAAAGGGATATACAGGGCCACGCAAAGAATTCGGTACATGGACGCCTATGAACGATGATTTATGAGAGTGTGATTTCAGTTCTTTTAAAAGTGTTTTAGTTTACAATAAATTTTAGCCTAATGCTGACGTGTAATAAAGATACAATGTAAACTACAGGGTTGAACAAAAGTTTCCAAGTATGTTTCCACCTAATAGTATGAGTAGTAGGAAAAGGACAGTACGGGGACAGCCGCAGGCGGGGCTGCGGGGCCGTCCCGCCTGCGGTCCCTCCTGCGCCCACCGTGACACCGCCACTCTCCTGCCCCCACTATGCATCCCCCTCCACGAACGCCCCCTAGTGGAAAAAAGGAACATTCTATTATAACAGGAGAGGTGATCAACCTTCCCTAATTAAAAATATTATGAATCACATCTCAACTCGGAATCATACTATAAGATGAAGATTAAATTTATATTTGAATTTTGAACAACCGTAATTTTAATGAGTATTATTAATTAAGCGAAACAATTAAAATCTCAGTTTTTAGCCATTTTATTTAGATTTATTCAACTACATGATGAGATTATCAATTTAACACAAGAAAGTTAAACATATATTTGAATTTTGCTTGATAGACATCTTAATGAGTTTCGTTAATTAAGTAAAAAACAATGGAAAATATCCAGTTTTATAGAAAAAGACTGATTTCTTACGATTTTTATCAACTATATGATCAATGTAACGACTTAAAAGTTGAAAGTTAAACATGTTTCCTAGTTTTTCAACAGCTATAGCCTTAATGAGTATCGTTAATTAAGTAAAAAAACAATGGAAAATATCAAGTTTTATGGAAAAAGACTGATTTCTAACGATTTTTATCAACTTAAGAGAGAAAACTTAAACATACATTTCAGTTTTTCAACAGCTATAACCTTAATGGGCATTCATAATTAAGTAAAAAACAATGGAAAATATCGATTTTTATGGAAAAAGACTGATTTCTTACGATTTTTATCAACTGCAACATCAGTGTATCAACTCACACGTCTAAAGTTAAACGTGCATTCTAGTTTTTCAACAGCTATAATCTTAATGAGTTTCGTTAATTAAGTAAAAAACAATGGAAAATATCAAGTTTTATAGAAAAAGACTGATTTCTTAAGATTTTTTCAACTCAAACTTCAGAATATCAATTTGATAGAAAGAAATTTAAGCATGCATTCCAGTTTTGGACAACCATTTCCTTCATGAACATTAATAATTAAGCAAAACAACGGAAAATATTAAATTTTTTAACTGATTTCTTCATATTTTTTATTTATTTTTTTATTTTTTTTTATATATATATATAAAATCAGAATACACAACTTAAAATAGAAATTTAAACATATTTTTTAGTTTTTGAACACTCGTTACCTCAAAGAATTTCAATAATTGAACAATTAACAAAGGAAACTAATGATTTTTTAACGAAAAAAGACGAATTATACGAATTTGGTTAACTTTTACTCTAATTGGAAATTTCATCGTACTTTATATATACCAACTAAGTAGAATTTTAATGCATAAACGAATAATTTAAAGAAATCCCCAACACACAAATGTGAACCTGCAGAGCATTTCTTATTACGTCATATCTAAACTAAAACTTTTTTCTGCAACCCCTCCATGCATGCATTCCAGGTAGGGGAACATAACAAAGAATTTTGACGTCACAACTTACAAAGGTATACAACAAAAATGTTTACGTTCAAGAAAAAGTATCACATAGAGAGAAAAAAAAGAAGAGATTTAAGTTATTTATCCATTCTAGTTTTATAACAGTTACTACAACATCTCCAAATTAAAATTTGGAAGTCATAATGAGTATAATTAATTAAGCAAAATAATAGAAATATTAGTTTTTCAGAGGGGAAAAGACGAATTTAAACAAATTTTATTAGTTTTACACTAGTTTAATAATAATTTTAAGGAGGAAAAAGACGAATTTACACTTTTTTTTTTTTTTTTTTTTTTTTTTTTTTTTTTAGTTTTACACTATTTTTTCTCATCTCCAACATGGATATATCAATTTTAACAGAAGAATTAAACGTATATTATAGTTTTTAACAACAAAATCTTAACAAGTATCATTAATTAAACAAAAATAAATATCAGTTTTAAAGAAAAGACGAATTTGAATAATTTTACACTAGTATTTTCAAAAGCAACATGGAAACATCAATACTTATTCACATATTTCACTTATTCACCGTATTCAATACTATATTTAATAAATTTGGATACACTTTAAGAATTTCCTAATCTATAATTAAATATTAGCTGTATATTTAATGTTACCCATGTTTTCAACATTAGTTCATAATCGTGAATTTTGTATTTTAAATATCATGTATTCAGGTTCAGATTATTTTCACTTGAAATCATACAGAATTTTTTAACAGAGTTTGTTTTTGAAATCATTGAAGCAACTGTATTTAATATTTTTAACACCAATTTTCTAAGATTTTCTAACATTTTCCGATTATACATTCTTCAGAAGTACATTTCTAAATGCTACAATCACTTTACATATCGAAAAGATATCATTGAAGCAACTGTATTTAATATTTTTAATACCAATTTTCTAAGATTTTTTAACATTTTCCGGTTATACATTCCTCAAAAGTTATTATTATGTATTCTAAACAATAGAAAATATTAATTTTAAGAATAAAAAGACGAATTTAAACAAATTTTATTAGTTTTACACTATTTTTTCTCACCTCCAACATGGATATATCAATTTTAACAGAAGAATTAAACGTATATTTTAGTTTTTAACAACAAAAATGTAATAAGTATCATTAATTAAACAAAAATAAATATCAATTTTCAAGAAAAGACAATTTTTTACACAAATTTTCAACTTTGAAATACATTTGCTTACATATATTGTTACAGTATATTACTAAACTTAAACTTTTTAAAAAGTTTGAATGTCTTTACAAAGGGTTCATACTTATATTTTTCACGTCTTGACTGCATTCAAAATCTTACAGCAAAAGTATACTTTTATTATTATTATTATTATTATTATTCTAGAAAACCTAAAAAATCGTTTCTTGCTGCTTTAGACACTTGACATATTTAAACTACTCTACCCATATAATTAATCAAATTAGGACATGATTCATCTTACACTTAAAAATTTCTGAATTTTTACAATACTTATTTTCATCAAACTTTATTCTTGATCCTATATATTTTAATAGCACAGAATTTTCACATCTGTTTTTATCTACTTATCAGAAAATTATTAAAACACCCAACAACATTTTTCAAATATGAATATTATCTTTACAATTTAATGATGCAAAACATACACGAATACAAAGTTTAATTTTTACAAACATTTCATATTTCAAACCAAACTATTCGAAATTTTCACAACATAAGAGCAAACATTAGACGAACTTTTTAACATTAATATTGCTTAGATCTTTTCATCATAACTTTTAACTATGATAATTATCCATTTTTAGGTTGATTGTCGAAAAACTGTAACTGAAATTACATAAACTTAATGTAAAAAAACATGTTCTCACACAATTTCTTGAAATTCAACAAAGAATTGACTATTACTCCAATACTTATCTACTTCAATCTCGACTCTCGATAGTATATAGATATTGCATCATTACATACTTACAACTCTTTTCAAACGTTTATCAGAAAATCAAGTCAATCAAAGTCTAGTAGTTATCACACCTGTTCCTCAGAAATATTACTATCATATGAAACAGTAAAGAAAATTAATAGGTATTTAATATTTAATAACTTCATACGTGAAATTACTGCCGAATGAGAATACTAATAATCAATAAAATCAACTGTTGGACAAAAAAATAGTACAGATTACCGAAAATTCAAATCATTTTTTCTACAAAAATTACAAAAATTAACAAATGAATGACCAGTTGGAGAAATAATTAAAAAAATAATGAACATATTTACAAATTTATTAAAATCACACCCTTTTCTGGATTACAAACCACAATTTCTTGAAAAATTTAACACCGAATTTGTAAGATTTTAATCCTAGTATTACATACACTCAATAAATATTCAAAATTAACAAAAAAATAATTTTTTAGTCTCATCAATAAGCAGAAATTCTATATTAAAAGAATATTTTCATAGTAGTAATTATAAAAATGAGAGTTTACAAACTGATTTTCATAATTTTATCACATTTAAACTTAATTTTTATACATAAAACATTATTTAATCAAATTTTATACTTTCTAATTCAGTAAAATTCAATATTTTTTTGTTTTTAAACCAATACCACAATATTTATTTACATCAAACTTGATTCTTTACACAAGTGAGTTAAATACTAACTTGGAACGGGAGTTGAAGTTAATTGATTCAATTCGATTTTCATCGTATACGCATTTCCCCTACACGAAATTTCTTACTTCTATAATCATCTAATGTATTAAAACTAATCTACTCATATTTTTAATCAATTCATCAGATGTTTCATCTCGCACTTCTGAATTATCATCCACCAAGTTGCTTAAAATATAAATACTATCTTTATAGTTTTAATGTAGTATACATGACTAATCTTGAGTTTCCATCTATACTATTAATCAAATTATCATATGTTTCATCTTACAGTTCAACGATTTCTGAATTATCGTCCATCTAGTTGTTTAAAATATTAATAAAATGTTTATAGTTTTTGATTATACATAGTATGTATGAATACAATCTTTAATTTTTAACAGTTCATATTTTAAATAACCTATTTTCGAAACCAAACTATGTGAATTTTACCACAATACTTATCATCATACAGAGATTTGTGTTTCATACTTTTTCTAAAAATTATCAGATATGTACTCCTCAGAGGAATTTCTATCATATGAATAAATGAAAAAAAAATTAATTTATATTAAACGTACAGCGAAATTTGATTGCAATATATATGTATTTAATAAAAATAAATAAATAAGCGATTATTTATACATTAAACCTTTACTAAATATATATTTCTTGCGTTATAAAGATGTTTTAACAAGATGAACCAAAACAGCAGCAAACTTCAGAAATTAATGATCTGAATGATTCATCCCTAGCACATGTAGCGTTAATGAATAATACATATGTAAGTACTTATATGAAAAATACTAGAATTCGTATATGAATCGTAATTAGAGTAAATATAAAATGATTTGTCTTACTGCCTACACTTTAACAAATGCCTTTTTACCTATATTGTTGAAAAGAATCCTAATTGTTCGCATTTATTTCTATTACAGATGTGTTCTATTTGCTACAAACACTTCTTAAGTAAATGGAATTTAACAGAACATACAAAAATCCATACAGGTGAAAAACCTTACACTTGGGAAGATTACCAAATGCTGTTTTCAAGAAGGCGTGAATCAAAAGTGCACACATCATCATATAAACCATCGTCAGTTATATGTAAACTTAGTGAGGATATTCAAAAATTATTCAGACGTTTGAAGAATTTAGACATAAAGGAAGATATTTAGACTATATATCCATCATATTTTCATAACACTTACCACAATATCTCAAACTTAAAATTTGGAAGACATACACACTGCTGAAAAGTAATTTTGTTACCCGTAGTAATTTTGTTACCCCTTGTTCTAGTATTTTTCATATAAGTACTTACATATGTATTATTCATTAACGCTACATGTGCTAGGGATGAATCATTCAGATCATTAATTTCTGAAGTTTGCTGCTGTTTTGGTTCATCTTGTTAAAACATCTTTATAACGCAAGAAATATATATTTAGTAAAGGTTTAATGTATAAATAATCGCTTATTTATTTATTTTTATTAAATACATATATATTGCAATCAAATTTCGCTGTACGTTTAATATAAATTAATTTTTTTTTCATTTATTCATATGATAGAAATTCCTCTGAGGAGTACATATCTGATAATTTTTAGAAAAAGTATGAAACACAAATCTCTGTATGATGATAAGTATTGTGGTAAAATTCACATAGTTTGGTTTCGAAAATAGGTTATTTAAAATATGAACTGTTAAAAATTAAAGATTGTATTCATACATACTATGTATAATCAAAAACTATAAACATTTTATTAATATTTTAAACAACTAGATGGACGATAATTCAGAAATCGTTGAACTGTAAGATGAAACATATGATAATTTGATTAATAGTATAGATGGAAACTCAAGATTAGTCATGTATACTACATTAAAACTATAAAGATAGTATTTATATTTTAAGCAACTTGGTGGATGATAATTCAGAAGTGCGAGATGAAACATCTGATGAATTGATTAAAAATATGAGTAGATTAGTTTTAATACATTAGATGATTATAGAAGTAAGAAATTTCGTGTAGGGGAAATGCGTATACGATGAAAATCGAATTGAATCAATTAACTTCAACTCCCGTTCCAAGTTAGTATTTAACTCACTTGTGTAAAGAATCAAGTTTGATGTAAATAAATATTGTGGTATTGGTTTAAAAACAAAAAAATATTGAATTTTACTGAATTAGAAAGTATAAAATTTGATTAAATAATGTTTTATGTATAAAAATTAAGTTTAAATGTGATAAAATTATGAAAATCAGTTTGTAAACTCTCATTTTTATAATTACTACTATGAAAATATTCTTTTAATATAGAATTTCTGCTTATTGATGAGACTAAAAAATTATTTTTTTGATAATTTTGAATATTTATTGAGTGTATGTAATACTAGGATTAAAATCTTACAAATTCGGTGTTAAATTTTTCAAGAAATTGTGGTTTGTAATCCAGAAAAAGGTGTGATTTTAATAAATTTGTAAATATGTTCATTATTTTTTTAATTATTTCTCCAACTGGTCATTCATTTGTTAATTTTTGTAATTTTTGTAGAAAAAATGATTTGAATTTTCGGTAATCTGTACTATTTTTTTGTCCAACAGTTGATTTTATTGATTATTAGTATTCTCATTCGGCAGTAATTTCACGTATGAAGTTATTAAATATTAAATACCTATTAATTTTCTTTACTGTTTCATATGATAGTAATATTTCTGAGGAACAGGTGTGATAACTACTAGACTTTGATTGACTTGATTTTCTGATAAACGTTTGAAAAGAGTTGTAAGTATGTAATGATGCAATATCTATATACTATCGAGAGTCGAGATTGAAGTAGATAAGTATTGGAGTAATAGTCAATTCTTTGTTGAATTTCAAGAAATTGTGTGAGAACATGTTTTTTTACATTAAGTTTATGTAATTTCAGTTACAGTTTTTCGACAATCAACCTAAAAATGGATAATTATCATAGTTAAAAGTTATGATGAAAAGATCTAAGCAATATTAATGTTAAAAAGTTCGTCTAATGTTTGCTCTTATGTTGTGAAAATTTCGAATAGTTTGGTTTGAAATATGAAATGTTTGTAAAAATTAAACTTTGTATTCGTGTATGTTTTGCATCATTAAATTGTAAAGATAATATTCATATTTGAAAAATGTTGTTGGGTGTTTTAATAATTTTCTGATAAGTAGATAAAAACAGATGTGAAAATTCTGTGCTATTAAAATATATAGGATCAAGAATAAAGTTTGATGAAAATAAGTATTGTAAAAATTCAGAAATTTTTAAGTGTAAGATGAATCATGTCCTAATTTGATTAATTATATGGGTAGAGTAGTTTAAATATGTCAAGTGTCTAAAGCAGCAAGAAACGATTTTTTAGGTTTTCTAGAATAATAATAATAATAATAATAATAAAAGTATACTTTTGCTGTAAGATTTTGAATGCAGTCAAGACGTGAAAAATATAAGTATGAACCCTTTGTAAAGACATTCAAACTTTTTAAAAAGTTTAAGTTTAGTAATATACTGTAACAATATATGTAAGCAAATGTATTTCAAAGTTGAAAATTTGTGTAAAAAATTGTCTTTTCTTGAAAATTGATATTTATTTTTGTTTAATTAATGATACTTATTACATTTTTGTTGTTAAAAACTAAAATATACGTTTAATTCTTCTGTTAAAATTGATATATCCATGTTGGAGGTGAGAAAAAATAGTGTAAAACTAATAAAATTTGTTTAAATTCGTCTTTTTATTCTTAAAATTAATATTTTCTATTGTTTAGAATACATAATAATAACTTTTGAGGAATGTATAACCGGAAAATGTTAAAAAATCTTAGAAAATTGGTATTAAAAATATTAAATACAGTTGCTTCAATGATATCTTTTCGATATGTAAAGTGATTGTAGCATTTAGAAATGTACTTCTGAAGAATGTATAATCGGAAAATGTTAGAAAATCTTAGAAAATTGGTGTTAAAAATATTAAATACAGTTGCTTCAATGATTTCAAAAACAAACTCTGTTAAAAAATTCTGTATGATTTCAAGTGAAAATAATCTGAACCTGAATACATGATATTTAAAATACAAAATTCACGATTATGAACTAATGTTGAAAACATGGGTAACATTAAATACACTATATTGCCATTGATTATGGGACATTTGCGATTTTAGACATTTTACTAAATATCTAGAAAAATACATGAGGAATCATCTCGAAACTCTTAGTGTATAACTATAATAGTATACGTCATACATCTCAGTGAAGATTTTTTACCGAAACTCCATAGGGGACCGTCAACAAATTAAAAAAGAATTAATATCTTTTGAATAACCCTGTCAAAACTAATGTAGCAAAAGCGCTCAAACTCTAGATTATGATTGAATGCCTTATTGTAATACACTGTGTTCATTTTTATGCAAATAGCATGCATACTCGCAGAGTAATTAAGGTTTTTATAAAAATGGCCCCAAATTTTTCTAAGTTTTTCCCTTATAATTTTCAGAGTTCTTAATATAAAATAATATTTTTTTCAGAAAATATGACAAACAACATTGCACACAGTACCCTGTAATCAGAATTAAAAAATAATAAAAATTGTATGAAAAA
Source organism: Maratus speculifer (assembly GCA_964019185.1). Lineage (NCBI taxonomy): Eukaryota > Metazoa > Arthropoda > Arachnida > Araneae > Salticidae > Maratus > Maratus speculifer. The sequence goes on along the minus strand of OZ025294.1, from coordinate 422,234,196 downwards.
TGAGTAGGTTTACTATATAATTTTTTTCTGCGCATGCGTCAAATATATCAAAATTTCATTTGCATATTATGTTAGCTAAATGTATAGAGCAACTTTTGTAAAAGTCTCAAAATCATAGCTTGAAAATTCTGAAAGTAATCGTCTATAGAAAAAGGACAAAATCCGTTGTTTCCAAAATGAAGCAAAAAAATGAGGGATTTTATCCAAATGCAGTAGTACATCCCATATTGTGTATTCTATATTGACACTAATCAATGAATATATGGATACAACCCCTCTTGTTTTTGCTTCATTTTGAGAATAACGGATTTTCGACTTATTCAATTGACGATTATTGTCAGAATTTTCAAGTTATGATTTTGTGACTTTCACAAAAGTTGCTCTATACATTTAGCTAACATAATATGCAAATGAAATTTTGATATCGTTGACGCATGCGCAGTAAAAAATTATTTAGTAAACCAACTCATTTTTTATACAATTTTCATTATTTTTTAATTCTGATTACAGGGTACTGGGTGCAATGTTGTTTGTCATATTTTCTGAAAAAAATAATATTTTATATTAAGAAATCTGAAAATTATAAGGAAAAAACTTGGAAAAATTTGGGATCATTTTTATAAAAACCTTAATTACTCTGCGAGTATGCATGCTATTTGCATAAAAATGAACAAGGCTTATTACAATAAGGCATTCAATTACAATCTAGAGTTTGAGCTCTTTTGCTGCATTAGTTTTGACAGGGTTATTCAAAAGATATTCATTCTTTTTTAATTTGTTGACGGCCCCCTTTGGAGTTTCGGGAAAAAATCTTCACGGAGATGCATGACTTATACTATTATATTTATACACTAAGAGTTTCGAGATGATTCCTCATGTATTTTTCTAGATATTTAGTAAAATGTCTAAAATCGCAAGTGTCCCATAATCAATGGCAATATAGTGTATACAGCTAATATTTAATTATAGATTAGGAAATTCTTAAAGTGTATCCAAATTTATTAAATATAGTATTGAATACGGTGAATAAGTGAAATATGTGAATAAGTATTGATGTTTCCATGTTGCTTTTGAAAATACTAGTGTAAAATTATTCAAATTCGTCTTTTCTTTAAAACTGATATTTATTTTTGTTTAATTAATGATACTTGTTAAGATTTTGTTGTTAAAAACTATAATATACGTTTAATTCTTCTGTTAAAATTGATATATCCATGTTGGAGATGAGAAAAAATAGTGTAAAACTTAAAAAAAAAAAAAAAAAAAAAAAAAAAAGTGTAAATTCGTCTTTTTCCTCCTTAAAATTATTATTAAACTAGTGTAAAACTAATAAAATTTGTTTAAATTCGTCTTTTCCCCTCTGAAAAACTAATATTTCTATTATTTTGCTTAATTAATTATACTCATTATGACTTCCAAATTTTAATTTGGAGATGTTGTAGTAACTGTTATAAAACTAGAATGGATAAATAACTTAAATCTCTTCTTTTTTTTCTCTCTATGTGATACTTTTTCTTGAACGTAAACATTTTTGTTGTTACCTTTGTAAGTTGTGACGTCAAAATTCTTTGTTATGTTCCCCTACCTGGAATGCATGCATGGAGGGGTTGCAGAAAAAAGTTTTAGTTTAGATATGACGTAATAAGAAATGCTCTGCAGGTTCACATTTGTGTGTTGGGGATTTCTTTAAATTATTCGTTTATGCATTAAAATTCTACTTAGTTGGTATATATAAAGTACGATGAAATTTCCAATTAGAGTAAAAGTTAACCAAATTCGTTTAATTCGTCTTTTTTCGTTAAAAAATCATTAGTTTCCTTTGTTAATTGTTCAATTATTGAAATTCTTTGAGGTAACGAGTGTTCAAAAACTAAAAAATATGTTTAAATTTCTATTTTAAGTTGTGTATTCTGAATTTATATATATATATAAAAAAAAATAAAAAAAAATAAAAAATATGAAGAAATCAGTTAAAAAATTTAATATTTTCCGTTGTTTTGCTTAATTATTAATGTTCATGAAGGAAATGGTTGTCCAAAACTGGAATGCATGCTTAAATTTCTTTCTATCAAATTGATATTCTGAAGTTTGAGTTGAAAAAATCTTAAGAAATCAGTCTTTTTCTATAAAACTTGATATTTTCCATTGTTTTTTACTTAATTAACGAAACTCATTAAGATTATAGCTGTTGAAAAACTAGAATGCACGTTTAACTTTCAACGTGTGAGTTGATACACTGATGTTGCAGTTGATAAAAATCGTAAGAAATCAGTCTTTTTCCATAAAAATCGATATTTTCCATTGTTTTTTACTTAATTATGAATGCCCATTAAGGTTATAGCTGTTGAAAAACTGAAATGTATGTTTAAGTTTTCTCTCTTAAGTTGATAAAAATCGTTAGAAATCAGTCTTTTTCCATAAAACTTGATATTTTCCATTGTTTTTTTACTTAATTAACGATACTCATTAAGGCTATAGCTGTTGAAAAACTAGGAAACATGTTTAACTTTCAACTTTTAAGTCGTTACATTGATCATATAGTTGATAAAAATCGTAAGAAATCAGTCTTTTTCTATAAAACTGGATATTTTCCATTGTTTTTTACTTAATTAACGAAACTCATTAAGATGTCTATCAAGCAAAATTCAAATATATGTTTAACTTTCTTGTGTTAAATTGATAATCTCATCATGTAGTTGAATAAATCTAAATAAAATGGCTAAAAACTGAGATTTTAATTGTTTCGCTTAATTAATAATACTCATTAAAATTACGGTTGTTCAAAATTCAAATATAAATTTAATCTTCATCTTATAGTATGATTCCGAGTTGAGATGTGATTCATAATATTTTTAATTAGGGAAGGTTGATCACCTCTCCTGTTATAATAGAATGTTCCTTTTTTCCACTAGGGGGCGTTCGTGGAGGGGGATGCATAGTGGGGGCAGGAGAGTGGCGGTGTCACGGTGGGCGCAGGAGGGACCGCAGGCGGGGCAGCCGGAGGAGCAGGAGGCACCGCAGGCGGGACGGCCCCGCAGCCCCGCCTGCGGCTGTCCCCGTACTGTCCTTTTCCTACTACTAGTATGAATTGCTGAAAAAGAAATTTCAAGCTACTGGGTATTTTCTTGCTAAGCTAAAATTTCCCATTATATGAACTGACATATGAAATACAGGGCTGTTCTAATGTACTGGAATACATATTTGGGTATATTTGGCTATACACTATTATTTCCCTAAATAACAAAGTTTTGTTAAAGATTTCATTAAATGTTGGAAAGTGCTTCATAATCTATGCTTAACGCATAATTTTTCGTACTTGTTTAAAGTTAATGGAATTTTCCCACAGAATTTACCGATTTTCTTTAAATTTTGGATATAGGTTCATTCTAATAGGGCGCTTCCCTGATTGGTTTTGGGAATTAATTGGATAAGTATAAATGGGGGGGATCGATCGGAATACTCTCTTAATTTTTTTTTTTTTTTTTTTTTTTTGGCATAATTAAGCGTTTTTCTTCTTTTTTTAATAAGGTTCACATTGATAAGATGCTTCCTTAATTTGCTGTGGAGTTCTTTTGTTAAGTTCTTGTTTAAAGGCGATTACCCCCCCCCCCCCCCTTAAATTTGATAGATGGGTTTTTATGCAAAAATGTCCGATTTGCTTTTAATTTTGGAAGAAGCTTTTTTCTGTTAAGGTGAATCTCTAAATAGTTTTGGAGGTTTAATGGTTAAGGCTAAAAGAGGGGATAACTCCTTAAATTATATAAATGGGTTTTTATTAAGAATTTTCCGATTTGCTCAGAATTTTGGATATAGATTTTTTTATGATAAAGCATGTCCCTGATTAGTTTAGGGGGTTCAATGAATAAGTATTAAAGTGGGAAACGGGAGAAGCTGTTTCCCCTCTGTAATTTTGTTTTCGAACGGAATTAACCATTGAAAATATAAGGCTGTAATGTGCAATTAGCGTAGCATGTATGCACGTGTGTAACGCGATAAAACATGATTAAAAAAATCCAATTCACTTGAAATTTTTGATATATGTATATTCTGATAAGGGATTTCCCTGATTAGTTTTTGGAGGTTTATTCGCTATACATAAGAGGGATAATGGGGGCTAATGCCCTTCCCCTTAATTATATAAATGAGTTTTTAATGCAGAATTATTAGTTTTTGTTCAAAATTTAGATATAGGATCATTTTGATGAGGCACCTCCTTGATTAGTAGTAGGTATTCATTGAATAAGTATAAAGAGGGAGAACTGGAGGCTAATGTCCCTCTCCTTAATTGATATAAATGCGTTTTTCATGCAGATTTATCAGTTTTCATTCAAATTTTAAATATAGGATCATTCTGATGAGGGCACCGCCATTTTTAGTTTTGGGAGTTCATTGGATAAGTATAAAGAGAACGACGGAGGCTAATCCCCACCCTTTATTTCGATAAATAAGTTTTTCATGCAGATTTATCAGATTTCGTTGAAATTTTAGGCATAGGATCATTTTGATGAGGGCACCTCCATATTTTGTTCTGCTCGTTTATTGGACAAGTCTAAGAAGGGGGAAATGGGAGGTAACCCCCCTTAATTAAGGTTAATAGGTTTTTCACGCAGAATTTACCGATTTCCTTCAAATTTTGGATGTAGGTTTATTCTGATAAGGCGCTTGCCTGATTGATTTTGGGAATTCATTGGATAAGTAAAAATGGGGGATTGCTGGGACTATCCCTCTTAATTTAAGCAAATGTTTTTTCTTGCAGAATTTACCGATTTGCTTTAATTTTTCGATACAGGTTCATAGTGATAACATGCTTCCCTAATTAGCTGTGAGGATCTTTTGTTAAGTCAAATATTTTCGATTAATCCCCCCCCCTTAAATTTGATAAATGGGTTTTTCTGCAGAATTATCCGATTTGCTTTTAATTTTAGATGTAGATTCTTTCTGATATGACGAATCTCTGAATAGTTTTGGAGGTTTAATGGTTAAGGCTAAAAGAGGGGATAACTCCTCTTAAATTATATAAATGGGTTTTTATTAAGAATTTTCCGATTTGCTCTGAATTTTGGATATAGATTTTTTATCTGATAAAGCGGTACTACTTGGTTATCGCGTCGACCAATTTCGCCAAATTATACAAATTGCCAAACTAATAGCCAAATTATACATATTGGCATAATTTTTATTTTAAATAACGAAAAAACAAATAATTAGTAGAATATTTAAAAAAAAAATACAAATAAAAAGTCGAAATAAACATGACTTAATGACATTTTAGACATGTGTATCGTATTTAATGTCATTAAATGTGACATTCACGGTCATTCATTATTGGCATTTAATCTTATAGTTTGGCGTTAATTTTTTGGTCGACTGGATAACCAAGTAGTACCGATAAAGCATATCCCTGATTAGTTTAAGGGTCTCAATGATTAAGTATAAAACGGGGAAATGGAGGGAGCTGTTGCCCCTCCTTCATTTGTTTTTTGAACAAATTAACCCTTGAAAATGTAAGGCTGTAATGTACAATTAGTATGCATAGCCTGTGAGCTCAATGCCATCAGTTTAACTGGGCAATATTCTTTTTATTTATTACTGGAATGAACTTTATTCGTTTGTTTTTGTATATTTTTTGCATTTAGCATAGCTTTTGTTGTGCAATGCCAAATTGACAGCGGAGGGGGGGGGGGGGACATATGCAAGTGTGGTGCGTATATGACATCTGTGCCAAAAATTTCATTAAATAAAACTCTTTTATTTTATTTTTAAAGTACCTTTTTCGGTACTACTTTGTTATCCCGTCGACCAAAAAATTATCGCCAAACCATAATTTTAAAAGCCAATAATGAATGACCGTGAATGTCACATTCAATGACATTAAACACGATAAAGGTGTTTAAGACATCAATAAGTGATTTTATTTCGACTTTTTATTTATATTTTTATTAATATTCTACTAATTGTTTGTTTTTTCGTTATTTAAAATAAAAATTATGTCAATATGTATAATTTGGCTATTAGTTTGGCGATTTGTATAATTTGACGAAATTGGTCGATGGGATAACCAAGTAGTACCGATTTTTCTTATAATTTATGATACAAGATACGCATCATTTCGCGGAAAAAATTCAAGCTAAATACAAGTAAAACATACACATTTAGGTAAATACATATGAAAATCCCACAATTTTTTTCGAAAATAAGTAAATTTAAATAAATAACACACTCGGTGTTTTGTCATACTGCGATTTTAAATTAAGCGTGTTCAGATAGTCTAATGCTTGCATTGATACTCTCTTAAAATGACTATCTAACCGTTTCTTTTCGATGCAAAACGTACGAATTTAAGATTATTTCTTTTGTTTAAAGAGTTAAAATTCCAATTACAGTCTTCATTTGCTCAATTTTATTGATTACTGTCAATTTCTGAGCATGTAAAATCATCGACTATGAAGTAACATTACATATGTCTTTATTTTCTGCTTTTTGCCATAAAAATGTCGGGTATTTCACGGTTTTTTACTCTGTAAAGTTTAATTTTTAAATTATTATTTTTATGCACTTTTAAAGCTTGAAACATTTAAAATAATTTGAGTAATTTTCTCATAACCAATTTTTGATCATTGCAAATCAAGTAGGCAAACTTCGATTACAAAATGCTTAAAACTTCACATAATATTGATGTATTTTATCTTTAAATACATTTTTTTTAATATTTATTGTCTGAGCGAAGCGAAGTCTTTATACTCAGAGATACGTAACGATATTAAAATTCAAAAAAATTCTTTCGTCAAGCAAATCTCAAAAAGTACTTGTCGGATTTTGATTCTGTTTGTACCAGAAGGTACCTATGAAGGTAACCTCGTGAATGCACCTACTTTTAAAAATTAATTCCAAATAGTTTAAAAGTTATATTAAAAAAACTGATAAAAAAGCACAATTTATGTGCATACGTCACAGAAATTTGGTGAGCGTGATTTTCACCGGCTGGACATTTTCGTAGATAACCGAATCAGTACAAGGAGTAAATAGTAATCATTTTCGCACTCAGAAATATTGAATGCAATAAAACATTTTAAAATTTTATCATGCAGGAAAATAAAACGGTTATTTTTTATATTAAAAAATGTCATAAAAACTTTGATTTTGAGATTTTGTGATTATCTCTTAACAGCACTTTTTGATCGCTAAAAGAATGTTTTACATATCTCGCGTGTGAAAATTAGAAACAATTACGTTTTTAAATAAAAAGTTTCTTTTATGACATCATTTTCCCTTTATATTTATATTCATTGCATGTTTTCTTTTAACTTAGTATATTTTGTTTGTGTATGGAAGTGAATTCTGGTCACTAATTTTTCGGCACGGATGCCACAAGCGCATCAGATTTGGCGCAATTTTTTTCAAAGCCCATTTGGCTAAAACTCCCTTTCCAAATAACGCTTACATACACATTTTTAAATTATTTTCTATTTTCAAAAAGAACTTACAGTAAATAAAATTATAATAATAATTAATAACTATAAAAAGAAATATTTTATATAATTAAAAGAAGGAAGTGAAAGTAAATAAACATTTTATGAGTAAATAAACAAATAATAAATAAATAAAGCCGGGTTACCATCTCAGGTAAAATAATGCCATTTTGACGCCAATTATGTACCCTGGTGCATATGTGACATCTTTTCCCATTTTTCATCCGTTTCCTGTTGGCATACAACTTTGAAATATGGAGTATTATGCATACCTGGGAGCAGTACTGGAAATAGACATTGATTTTTTTTAATTCGATCCAAAAAGGGCAACGGGGCTATTTTTTAAAGATTTATACAATTTATACTGCATAAAGGAGCCACTTACCTATTTCTGTATACCAGAAGAAGTAAGTGGTATGTAAAAACAATTATAGTATACATAAATAAAATACTTGAGATAATATACTAGAGATATAAGCACCGGGTTTGGCGACATTTTTTATGCCAATTAGGCGAAAACATCGTTTTGATTACCAGATGCATATAGCATGCTATAACAACGCGTTATTTATTTATTTCAAAATGAAAAAAAAAGGAATAAACGAAACATTTTCTGTTATTAAAAAAGATATAACAATCAATAAATGATAATATTTTTAGAACAAACAATTTATTATAACATTTATATGATAACCAGCATGTTAGGCAACTAAACGCCATTTTGGCACCAATTAGGTACCTCGGTGTATATAGGGCATAAATGTGCCATACTTATTTGTAAAACTAAGCATGAACGTTTACCAGGTGTGTTTTCATAGGCGCTTATATCTTTTTGCAACATAGCGCACCTTTCGAAGCCAAAACTGCACAAAAGAAAAAATAATCAATATTTGCAGCATTTTTTTTTTTTTTTTTTTTTTTTTTTTTTTTTTTTAATGTAATGCACATTTTGTAATCAGTAGGCTCGATAATCAGACCTCGTTTTTTTGCTTTAAAAGATGATATTTCATACGACGTCTTTTTGGGATTCGTCGTTTTTCCATATTTGATAGTATGTGTCTACTCGTTTTGTACCCTTTTTTGGAACTTTCTTCTTTATTAACAGCGACATCTGGATTTCCTATTTAAATAAAAATTCTTCTAAATACAAAGAATTTTGTTAAAATAAATAAATAAAGGAAATGCGGACATCTGTTGCTCAAAACACAAAATTTTTCCTATGAAGTTAATAAAAATCAGTAAAAACATAATTTTAATGATAATAGAAAGTTGACTTATGTAATAACAGAGTCATATATTATGTACGTTATGGATTAAGTATGAATATTTCTCCACTATTTATAAATAATAATAATAATAAAATAAAATGTGGACATACCAAATTCTATATTTGACTGAAAACAACAACCACTTTCTAAATGCTTTAAAAAAATGGCCAATGAAAAGTTATATTTCAAAAGTATTATGAAATTAGTTAAAAACCATTTATTTTAAACTAAATGAATAAAAGATTTATATTTTTAATGAAATAAATGGGATTTGAAAAATTAGTGGAAATTTATCACCATAGATGTATCAATATTACAATCAGTACCTTGTATACAAAATGGAACAATTAGCAATACTTTTTGTACCCAAAAAATGGTCGTTGCTTTTTTTAAGGTTAAAAAGTATATTACGAAATATTCTTATACAGAGATGCCAAACCCTTGCTTATTGCATAGAAGAATTTTCTTATAGGAAAAGTTATTTTTTAAATCCGCAGAATGTTCCAATTTAATAAAACATTTTCTGTATTAAAATACCGGTACCCAAAATGCCGGAGACTTGGCAGCTCTGTCTATAACATTTTAATTAATGACGGTACTTTTTTTAATCGGATTCAAATTTAGTGAAGACAACGTTTTTTGGCCAAAAGCAGCTTTTTTCCACATGTGTAACTACGATACAATTCCTTGATGTTGACTTATGAATGTTTTGACTTATGCTATTATTGCTTCCTCTCATTTATTTATTTGAATTTTAAATAAGATGACTCAAAATCGTGTTTTTTAAATATACGAAAAAAAATGCATTTCGAGAGAGGGCGAAAAGGACAATATTTGGCGATTTATTACCTGCGTTTGGCTAAGTGTCTTACTACCTTGTATTTAATACTCTTCACAATACTTCGCTGTTATATGGACTTAGGCGCTTTTATAAAAAGTTTGACTTAATTCGGGCTTAAGAAAGTGAGTTTTTTACTGAATAATACAAATAAATGAAAAATGAATACTTAAAAATACTAATAAAAGAAAAATGAAGCATTATATTGATCTATGTATCTTTAAAAATTCATCTGCTAGCACTAATTAGATAATTTATGTGTATGTGTATATAATAGGAGATAAATAGCTTTTGATTCTGTATTTCTATGCTATAAAGCATTAACGTTTGTGTGTTTTTCGTTAGCATTGGAAGTACCTAGCCGATTTAAAAAATAATGTGGGCAAAATATGTTGGTAACGATCTTTGCTGCAAAATATACTATATTTTGCGTAGGAACAATAATCACCATCAATGCACGAGCAAAAAAAGTTCTAAAATTGAGAATTCTTTGATGTTGATATGACTAAAAATTTAAAATCTTTTTTTTTTTTGGCAACTTTTAAGATATAATATTCTCGTTATGAACGATTTCTAAAACATTCGACAATTTAATTTCACAAATTAAACATTTTTTTTTCTAGAAAAAGTTTTAAACCCAATTTATTGAGAATATTGCAATTTCTAGGATACTGTTGGGGTTAGAAACTATAACTTTGGCATCACAGTAACTTATAAGATCTAAGTGCTCGTTTAGGACAAATTTTTAAAAAAGGATTCCTTAACTCTTATCGACAACCTCATTGCATCCTTGGAAAACAGATATTCAACATTATAACTATTCGGACGGATTTCACACCATATAAAATACACTCCATTTCGCTTCAAACATAATAGTTTATGTTATTTATAGTTTCTCAAATCGGTGCGAAGCTTCTGTTTATGCTCATGACATCATTTCAAAGAGCTATATTTCCAATATAGGAAAATTTGGTGTTTTATTTTCTGTATTACTTTTAACATTTTGCATATTTCCAATTTTATATCCATGCATGGTTTGCTTTTCTTTTATAAAAATAGTATATGCAACAAGATTTTGTAGTTCTACGATTCGATAGGCTTATTTTCATCATTATATTTTATCACAATGAATGACCAATTAAAGGTAACATCTCATTTTCTTTACTTATCGCAAGTTATTAAATGTGTATTCTCAGCAATATCGCTCAGACTAATCCCTCTGAGGGAAGTCCTAGTTAATATCTGTTTTCATGAAATAATATGCTGATAATTTGTAAATAAGCATTTAAACATTTCCAGATTCAAAAACATTTTAATACCTCTCGAGATTTATTTTTTAGACGCCATGTTCAATTTCCGTTAAAACGTGAAATTTAAAATATATAATAATTTTTGTCACCGCATGCATTTTGATAGATATATCTAGTTCGTAATAAATCTTTTTGGCAATAAAAATGCTGTGAAAAGTAAATAAACATTATTATCACGGCTTTTTTGTTAAATTCCCTAATGCATTTTCGAATTCATCTCTACTTCTTGCTTATTAAGCTAATTTCAATCTGTCATTTCGATAAAAAAATTTACTTAAACGAGCTTTTAAGAAAGTAAAAAGTAAAATTTCATCCACAGAAGTCAGTTTAATAACATGTTTTAGACGTTTACAATTATTTTGAAACATATGTAACTTGAATTTCTTGCCGCCGCCATCTTGAATTTTATTAAATTTCTGTATTATTTGCGTTATTCAGCGTTTTTCAGATAAATCAAATCATATCACAATGATGAAAATTAGTAGTGTTAAAATTTGTGTGAACAAAATTAAATTTTAATATCTTGATCATTTAGGATTTCTTGAAGTTTAGATAGCTTATTTCGAATTAACATAACATCGTCTATTTATAAATGCTAACGATAATGAAATATATCATTTTGTTCGAGAATAAGCAAACGACAATTCTTTAACAAAATTAAGATGGATAATTTCATAATCGTTTGTGGATATTGTGGAAACAAGTTTAATTGGATGCGTCTAAATTTCTCTTATTTCTTAATACTTTTTAATATACATATGTACTGAGAAGTTTGGATTTTGAATATTAATTTCTGAATATTAATTTTCGCCTTATTTAACCGATTCTGAGATTAAATAAAGCAAAGAATATTTTGAGAAATAATAATACAAATACCTAATTATTAACATGTATGGCTACGTATCATCAACATAACTTCAGCAAACTGAATTTGTTAGCAGTTACGAGTAGCAACATATGTCCTTATCCTTAAAAAATTTGCAGCAAACTAATCAGTCTTTCAAATGTTTTCTATAGAAAAAGATCGCATAACCGCAATTAATTTTTATTCTGATCTTAACCCTAGATAGATAACCATATTTCACTATACACTAAATCGATTACGTCGATTCGACGTAGGTTATCTTTAAGGGGTTAATGTAGTCAAATACGACTCATAATATACCGGGTGATCCAAAAGTCAGGTCGAAATTTAAAAACGAATAATTTGAAAATGAATGAAAATACAAAGATACAGTTTGCACTAAACAAATGGAAAAGAAACCGGGTTTTGTGTGGCTACGAAAAAAAAAATAGTTCTATTGGCAACCAACAGATGGCGCTGTCGGATTTCTGAATTGCAAGCCCGACAGGCACTCCAAACAGTCACCTTTATGCAAGATGGAGCACCATCTCATATTGCTCTGCCTGTGTAACACCTGCTACGCTCAATATTTAGGAGAGGATCGCATTATACTTGTTGCTACTTTAAGCACGCATGGGCTCCTGGATCTCTTTATCTGACACCCTGGGACTTTTGGCTGTGGGGACTGTTGAAGTCAAAAGTGTACTGGCGACCAACCGGTATCACTAGCAGCACTGAAAGATGCCATCTGCAAAAATGTGTCTGCCATAACACAAGAAATGCTACTATATGCTGTGAACCGTGAGGTGCCTCGTCTCAGAGCTGTACTTCTGAATGACGGAAAGCAGATTGAACATTTACTGTAGTACTAATTAACTGTAATTAAGCTGGATTGTAAGTTGTCAACATTTTTTTTCCCTTTGTAAATCATATTTTAGTGCATTAATTCACTATAGCGCCATCTGTTGGTCGCCGACAGAACTATTTTTTTCGCTGCCACACAAAATTTAGTTTCTTTTACATCCATTTGGTGCAAATCGTATCTTTGTATCTTGATATGTTTCTGAATTATTCATTTTTAATGTCCGTCCGGACTTTTGGATCAACCTGCACTTAATATACTCAAGTAAGCGCTCAAAATAGTCGAATATCTGAACAGTTTGCTTCAGATTTGTAAAAGTGTGGAATACGTTTAAAAAAAAAAAACTTTTTTTGTAAAAATCCGATATACAATTGTTTAATAAATATAAAACAAAATCTTAACTTGATATATTCTGAAATTCTAATGATTTACCCTGTTATATGCATACAGTATCAAAAATTTGTGATAGAGCTGTTTCGGAAAACTTAATGCAACATAGAGGTGCCACTTATTAAGATATTTACACCAAAACGTAAAAAAACATCAATGCATGTCAAGGACTAACTGAATCTGAAGTTTCATAAAATTCTGTGCATTAATTTTGAAGATTCAAAAAAGTCAAAGTTTTTAACTGATAGCAGTTGGGTCACCTTTATTTCACCTTAAAATCTGTTTTAATTAAATTAACAAGTGTGATGGAATGTGGATAGAGGATCAGTTCCTTGTCACTGGAACAATAGTGACTGATTTGGAGAAAAGAGAATTGTTCTGCCCTACCGAGAGGTAGTTCTTTCAATTCAGTAGTTAGTTTCTTTTACAACAGATTATCTCCTATCTTCTTCCACAGTTGAAGTGAACCAAAGCTGTGTTTTCTGGTTTGGTTCTTTCATTTTGAAATTTTGAAGTCAGTATAAAGTGCATAACATCAAAGCTTTCTCGTTAGAAAATACATGAACAGAAAGATCTGTTTCTTTTGCCCTCCCAAAATGTCAGGCAAGGATATTAAAAAAAAAAAAAAAAAAAAAACTGTTATGGTTACTCTGAATGGAATTGCAGCAAAAAAATATCTCATTAAAAACTCTTCTTATAAATCTGGAAAAATTAAAAAGGTGAAAAATTTTATTGAAAAGGTCAAAAATATGCCTGAAGAAGTTAAGGGTGTATTCGATAAAACGCTTTTCCACCTTCAACAGCTCGAAATTTTCCGATACAATTTCAGACACATTTTTAAAAGTAGAAACTTGCTGAGGGGATTCTTGAAGGGACATATGAGGTGCCGTGTGATGTCTTTTTACGCTCAATTTATTAGAATTTGAATTATAAACAATTACCTTATCAGTATGACCCTTTCTTTCGTTCCTAGCAGGGGCGGCGCCAGAGGGGGGACCGGGAGGCATATGCCACCCTGTCGGGCATACCTGGCCCCCCATCAGGCTTTTTTTTTTTTCTTTCTTTCAAAGTCGGATTGACTAAACTACTTTTGGATATGAGTCGGTTTCTGACTGAAATTTGAGTTCAGATAAACCCGATTTTTTTTTTTTAAATCATAATTTCTTAAATTAAAAATCTACATGGATTACTGCACAAGATGATACATGAATAACTCTGTACATGCTTATTTTTCAACAAAAAAAGATAAGATTTATACTGTAGTTATAATCATGTATTATTACTTTTTAACTACATTAAATTGTGGATGAATTTCCGCTGATTGTGGATTTACGGTCGGTTTGACATGAATAATTTTTGATTCGGTTAAGAGTACGCAAACGAAAATTATTTTGTCGGGGTTGTCTTGGATGACAAGTAGAATACTGCATCGGGTCGGGCAAACTGAATCTGACCCGACTCGCAGTCTGGACCGGATCGGGTTGAGCCCAATCTTTTGTCGTTGTGAGTCGGATTCCAGTTTGGTTAACTTTAATAGTTTCAGGTTCAGGTTGGATGTTGGCACTTATGGTTCTTGATTCGAGATGAATCCAACTCTCATAAGAATTTAAAAAATTTATTTTACGATGAAAAACTATATATATGAATGTTAATGAGTTTATCTATACTGATTTTTAACTTAAAAGTTAAAACTGATACTGAAGGTGCAATTTTTTACATAACTGTATTACAATATGGATATATTTTTTCATCAGTTACGGTTGGGGTCTGGTTGATGTTGAAATATTTTGGGTTTAGGCGTTCAGGTCAAAATGCGATGATGTCGGGCTCAAGTTTCTGGTAGAGTTCTGCATTCACCTCGGGAAACTAAACTCAACTCGACAGGCAATTTGAGTCGGATTTTGCTAAAGTTAATATTTTTTCGGATTGACTTCTATTTTTCGAGTCGGATTGATTTTAATAGTTTTAGCATATAGGTTCGATTCTACATGATTTCTCTAAAGTATCTCCGAAACATATTTTTAAATGAAAAATTATATTATCCGGGTGTCAATGAGTGCATATACAGATATATTGATTTTTCTACATAAAAAATATAATTTATACTAGTGGTATTATTGTAGGCTACTTTTTCATTATTGCTTTACAAGATGGAAGTTTGTTTTTCATTTCGAGTTGGGATTGGGTTCAAATAGAATACTGTTGGTTTTAGGTCGGAGTTTGTTGAGTTCGGGGTCATCTAATTTTTGAAAACTGGTTCAGGTTGAAGTGGATGTAGAATTAACTAGTTTAAGTCGGGTATAACCCAATCTGTGGAGGACTCTATGGTCGAAAAATAATCCGTGGATTCAACTTCTTTTTCCCTTTATTATATTCCGTAAAAACAGAAAAAATTGCATTTAGATAAGTAATTTATAAATCCCTTTTATCTAAAAATACGTAAAAATCAGAAACCGAAGATCAAAATTTTCAAAAAATCTCCAGTCAGAAGAAAGAAATTGCTTAAAATAATAGAAAGCCTCTTCAAATCACAGGGATATTTCAGCATTGTCGAGACGGACTCGGCGAGAAATTTTGGCCTACGCAGACCACAGCTAGACCTCCTGCATAATTCGCGGTTCGGATCAGCGATATATTTTTAATTGCAGGTCGCTTTTCGCTGTTATTAAAATAATGCACTTTAAGATTCCCAACTATTTCACAAGTTTTCACTTCATTTATATTTCTCTTCGGAATATTGTATTTAAGCTCTTTGTTTCAGATTTGAATCAAAATTTGGAATATCACGCTTTCTGCATTCGATCAATATACATTCTAAAACAAAATGGAAATTGTAGATGTTTTTCCCATTGTTTTTATAATTACAGCCATTGGTCAAATGTTGTTCGCAAAGTTTTCAGATTTTTTACTTTTTTGTCAATCTCATCCCTGTCAATATTATATTTAAAAATTTCTGTTACTTCTTTATATTTCTGAATTAGAATTTATTAAATTAAAAAGTAAACCAAATGCTAGAGTAAGATAAATGATATTGAGAAATTCAACATATTCGTACTTTAATATTCATAAGTTAATAAAATGCCAGCATTTTAGAATTCCCTCTATAGCATTTATCACTATTCTAAAGAATTCAGCATTCTTTTAATATTAGCCTGAACAAATTGAATCTGTGCTGTAGATATGTTTCTTAAAATAAATTTGATGGTACAGTTTAAACACTAAAAAATGTTGACAGATTTCACTCAGCAAATATAATTATATAGTATTTCTTTGACCAAAGCTATGAAATTTCTGATGTAATGATATTGCTGTCTCAAAAAATCCTGCATTAATGATCAAGAAGGAATATTACAGTCCCAATAAAAAGAATATCATAACCATAACATTATACATACTAAAATTAATAAAGCAGACCTTTTAAAAAATTCTTAGAAATCCTTCTTACCATACTTTACTGTATTTTATTAATATTAGAACAGTTCCTTGTGAAAAACTATATTTTTTATTAGTTAGCCACAATTTATATATTGACACACAATGTTCTTGCCATAATCTAGCAATTCTTTTATATTGCATTCATTTCATTTAAACTATAAATATTTTATTATTTCATTCAAATAAAGAGGAAGAAAAAACAGAAAATAATAAGGCAAACCAAGGCATTTTATTTAGGGATTGACCAAATACCGAATAGTTGATTTGGTATTCAGTGATTCAGCATGTAAACAGAATATTCGGTTTCGGCCGAATACTTATAAGTATTCGGTTGAATTTTTAGAATAATTTATGAAAAATAATAGGTTAAATATTACTCTAAAAGTACATGATGGCTAATGCCCATTTAATGTTATTTATTTTAATAGTATGCCTCAGTTATAATATAAGTGATAATTTATAAAATGATACATTATAATTATTTGTAATTGAAATTTAATATGGACAAAATATGATGCAAAAAAAAGCTCTATGGCATTATCTGGTTGTAATGTTTCTTTTTTGTTCATAAATCCGTTTTACTTTGGGAAATAAACGTTCACTGTAAACACTACTGGTAGGCGCAGATAAGTATTTCTTAACTAACTTGGATAACGTTGGACACTTATTATGTTTTTTTTTTTTTTTTTTTTTTTTTTTCCAACCAAACTAACGAGTTGTCTTCCCTTGATATAAGTGGTAATACTATGTATGCAGCCAATTCATCTGAAGCTTTAATGCCTAATGTGATGATATCATTTTCAGTAGAAGGATTTTCACTTGTAGCAATTTCAACAAAGTACTCCCAGCGCCGAAACTAGAGGGGGCACGTGCCCCGGGCGCCACCAGAACAGAAGGTGAAGGGGGCGCCAAATTAAGATTTTATTTGGTGTGTTTGATATAAAGAATGCATATATGTGGGAGGTGGGGGGTGCCAAAGTCCATGTTTCTCCCGGGCGCAAAAAAGGCTAGTTTCGGTGCTGGGCACTCCCAAAATGATGAATGCACAGTTTATGAGAGGGAATCATTTTTATTGAAATTTTGTGATTGATTTGTCTCAGTAATTTCAGTTTGAGAGGATATATTTATTATTTGTTGCACTTTATTTTTAAGTACATTTTTTAAAAATTTATTAGCAGTTGCTTCATCTTTAAAAAAAGCTGTTTTGAATCTGGGATCCAAAATAGAGGCTAAAAAATAAAACTCATCATCATAAATTTCTGAGAAACGTTCTACGAGTCTTTTTGGTTCTTTAATGGTTCCCACTCCAAAAAATTCTACATTATCACTTTTCCAAGTAACGTTTCAATGTAGAAATAATTGGTATTACTTCTGAAATTAAAGATTTTTTGTTACTTATAATTTTTGTTATTTCTTCGAAAGGTTGAAGAAGCCTAAGAATACTTTCTATCATTATTAAAAAAGTTAATGCATGCAAAAATATTTATTAAAAAATTTTAAGTATTCGGTTCCCGAATACCGAATATTCGGTACACACTGTGACCTAATTTTCGGTATTCGGTGAAATTCCTGATTCGGTCAATCACTAATTTTATTTCAATATTAAAGCATTATTTTTATCTATATCACAAAAAATAAAAACTGCATTAGCGAGGTAAAAAATACCATTGAAACAATTTGCTCTCAGTTAACATAAAAGTACTTACACAAAAGGTTATTATTAAGCTAAATTTAGTTTTATGAAATGTGAAATGAAGTTTAAGTATGCAGTACCTTTTATTCTCAGTACCGAGTTAAATTCCTTATACATAGATAAGGATAAGACAAAAAAAAAAAAATGAAAGAGTTATACAGAATAGCAATATTTGATATTATTTTAGCTTCATATCACTTTGAATTTTTATGGTATATCCATTCTTACTTTTCTAGTACATACAGCTATAATGAACCCTAGTTTCCATAGTTTTTTACCAAGCCTTATTATTCTTGCAGCAATGATTTTCTTTTAATAATACAGTTAGCTCCTTCACAATGTTTAATTTTAAATCTTTAATCACTGATATTTCAAAACAGAAATTTTCTGTACTTAAATAGTGATAATACTCCAATTGAATAAGGTAAACTTTACAATAAAAAATAACTGGTGGGAATAATGGAGGATTCTGAGAATTTTAAATGCCGCATATATCAGTCGCTCATCCCCAAGAGGTTAATAATATACAGTAGACTCCCTCAAATCCGCACAGCTTGGGACCGGAGGTTGTGTAGATTTTAGAATTTTACAGATTTCTGGTCATCGCTTTGTTTACATTTTTTAAACAGTAATTTGGGTGCAATTAATAGTGCAATTGCAACTATAACGAATGCTTACAATGTAATAAAATATTAAAATAAGTAATAAACTAAAATAGTAAAAATTTAGATAATTTATAAATTGATTAAAGTTCTAATAGGAAAGGTCAAGTTAATAATCAATAGACTATGATTAAATATTCATTATTAAAGATTAAATGTATTTTTCCAAAATTATTCAACAAAACTTGCCTCATAAAGTTACATTACTCATTCACATCAAAATAATAAAATAAGTTTTTTTTTTTTTTTTTTCCAAGTTTAGCCAGGCTTGATAACAAAAAAAATCTTCATTAATGCATAAATATATTTGGTAAGAAGATTGTGATTACCAGTAATATCAGCACTATCTTGAACTTTTTCAGTAATAAATTTATTCTTCCTTCATGAAAAAACATGAACTCAGTCATATTAACAAAAAATACAAAATAAAAAACATATGGAATTGATAAATAACTAAAAAAAAATCAAATTCCCAATATATAAATTGAAAGTTTCATTGTTTACATCCATAAAATATGTGCGGATTTTAGAGAGTTGCAGATTTCTGGTTTGCGGATATGATGAAGTCTACTGTATATACATATGATACATATGTTTGTTGTTTTTCTGTTTATAGCAGGATTCCGTTATGAACAGGCTTTATTACAGATAATAAATTTGCTGGACATTACCATTTAAAAAAACTATAAAGTATTATTTGTATACAATTATGTATACATTTATAATGTAAGATGCATTTGTAACCTTCTTTTATCTCTAATTAAAAAGATTTTAAATAAAATTTAAAATATTGAAAATCAATTTTAATTGATATCATTGATTAACTCTGAATGAAAATGTTTAAGAAAAGACCCGTTCGCTAATGCTAATCCTATGGGAGAAATTTATAAAAATATCTCGGTTGCATTTCAATATTTTTAGATGATTCTTTTTGCATTGGATAACTCAGATTGATCTGAATGGAGGTCGTTTTTTAGTTTTTCGATTTTGGTTGCAGATATTTTTATGGGGTTGTTTTCACTTTCCAAACCGGTTCCAAAAATGAAAGCGTCCTTGTAAAAAATAACTGTAAACAAAATGAAAAAAGTAACTAACGTCATGCATACAGATCGATCTCAGATATCCAAAGCCAAAAAAATCATTTAAAAATATTGAAATGCAACCGAGATATCTGTATAAATTTCTTCCATAGGATTAGCATAAGTGAATGGGTCTTTTCATTTGACTGAAGTAGCCCCTTAAGATATGAAAGAAAAAAAATGCTAAACCTTCTTGTGACTTTATTCAACCTTCTATTTGATTAATTCCTGTTTGCATGTCTGAAATTAGCCATGTCATAAAAACAGAGGCACAATACCAAAACTTTCTTGATAAAAATGAATTTTCAAATATTTGTGCTTGTTTTCATAACTGAAACCAAGACTGCTAGACGAGCCAGACCCTGGTAATGTTTAACCACTCTGTTTGGGTCTGAATTTAATTAAATATTATCATCACCAAGATTATTATTATTATCATTACCATAACTACAAAAACAAAAACTTTAGTAGCTATAATTAAAAAATATATTTATTTATTTGGCATAAAATTTTGTATTAGAAAATAAACTAAAACTTTTCTAAATACTATTTAAAAAAAAGGGGCGGGGAAAGATAGTTAATAGAAAAATGTTCATGGTAATTGTTAAATGAGAAAAGTAAAATGATTGTGAATGTACAAAAAAAGGATAGATGTAAGTGTAACGGCAGATCCTAAAGGGAGGTCACGGGCAGGCTCAGGCCGGTGCACCACTGTCTCAAGAAAACTTTGCTCGCCTAAATTCTTAAGCTGCTCAAATTTTCTTTTTTTTATTGGACACATGTATTCTGACTAGTGCACTAATTTTTGAGAACTCATTAAGGGAATAATTCTCACTCAAGAGACAAGCAGCACAAGAATTTTTTTTTTTTTTTTTTTTTTTTTTTTCACAACAAAAAAATTAAAGATAGATCGAAACAATTTTAGAATAGGAAACCAAAGTAATCATCTCTGCATACGACTGAGAGAGAAAACATGCACTCAAGAAAAATTTTAATAGCCATGGCGCCCTGAGTTAGATTTTCACCAAATTTTTGCGACAAATCATAAAATAAACACTTTCAAAATTCAAAATAGATTATTTAAAAAAAAAGCAGTTAGTCTGATTTCGGTGAAAAATGGCCCGATATAGAGTTTAACTCCTGTATCATCACTCCTGAAAAAAATAAAATTGCATCTTGATCTGTTTTTGTGCAAAACAGGCATCAAAAATCAGCAAACAACAAGGCAACAAGAAATCCAAACGATAACTGTATGCGCGTGCAAACAACGAGATTGCTCTTTATTGGCACATCAGTACAATTTATGCTGCAATGGCGTTAATACGCCACCGCAGCATAAATTGCGCGGTACCAAATTTTGTAATAGTGAAACATAAATTTAGCATTTTGTATATAGATAAAGTCATGATTTAAGGCTAGAACAAAATGCCTCTTGCTACAAAATATGTGACTCGCAAAAGTAATTACTGTCAGATTGTAACAGAAGTTAAATTTATCTCATATTTAACTGACTGATAAACAAATCTTATTACGTTAAAAAATGTTTAATTTTTAAAGAAGGTTGAATTTTTTGCAGCGTTGCAGAAACTCTATTTTGCGCGTAGAAAAAAAAAAAAAAAAAAAAAAAAAAATTCTTAGTTTTCAGTTACCAATTTCTAGAGCATCAATGGTGATAAGTGGAATGAAAGGGGTTATTCTGAACTAATTATGCCAAAAATAATCATAAACTCTAGGAATCAGACTGAGCATAATGTTTATTAATTATTATGGTGTATAAATTATGCTTTCGAAGTCATCTACATTTAAAAATTTATATCAACTTTGAATTTTCAATTAGTAACACCTATTTTTGACATTTTATTTGAGTTTCTTGGATCCAAATGGACCAGGAAATGACATTGTATATCCATATTATCTTAAATCTTGATACAGCTGGAAGAGCATGATTTTGAGAATGATATAATTAAACCCATTTCAAAAACATTAATTTATATCTTCATGAAAGTCATCTGATTTTTATACTAAATTGACCCAAACATATTACAGGTTTCTTTCTCTATTCAAAAAAGTTTTTTTAATTATTTAAACTATTAATAAATTTATATTAAAATCAATGTGAAATATAAAATCAGTAATTCTTGATTACGCCCATTAATAACTACTTTGCGTATAAAAACTATAAAAACAGCAAAAAATGTTGATTTTCTTAAAAATTTCAAAACAAATAAATCTTTTTACCTTATAAAAGGTATCAAGTTGAAAAGCTAATAAAAAAATCAACAAAATTAAACTGTGAGTATTTTATTATGAAAATAAAGTAATTGTAAAAAAAAAACCACCATTTTTGCCTGTGTAAAAACTATAAGGACAGCAAATAAATTCAATATAGTAACCAAAGGAACTAATATTTCATATATTATGCAACTACCTCTGAAGTTTAATGATTGCAAATATTCCACCATTAATCAACATCATTCATTTTTGCACTGTTCGGGATTGTGTTTGTGCTATTCATCCTTAATCATAGACCTGGGTTCTGATGATGAGAAAAAATGCCTTCCTTTTTGATAAACTCAACCTTCTAAATCTCACCATAAGTTATCGATAGGATTTAAAACTGGATTTCTGAGCGCCCATTGCAAGACTTCAATATTTTTCTTGTGGAACTAACGTTTTGTGGATAGGCACATTATCTCACTGTTATAGCCATTCTTTTTTTTTTTTTCTTTCCTGCCAGAATTGTATTAACAAATGAGAGATGGCCAGAAAGAGTTTGTACATGTGTCTTTCAATTAAATTTTGCTAAAAACATATAGAAATGGCTCCACATCTTTGAACAAAAAGTAGCCCCATGTCGCAATTGATCCACCACCTAACTGATGTTTTAATAAAATCTCTTTTTTTTTTCTTAAATCATCTCAATAATATTTTCAACCACACAAGTGTTGACTTGGGACAACAAACTGCTGTAGGTTACTTTCTCTGATGAAAATATGTGAAACTTGAATGGTCCTGATATTATAAAAATTTAATTAAATCCAATTGATTTTTTAAATCACCAGATTATAAAACATTCACCTTTTATGTAAACATTTTAATAACATTTTTTCATTTTATTTAAGAAAGGTGCTATAATAAAAATAAATGACATTGACATGTTTCAGAACCGTCAAATAAGTTCCATAATCATAACTAGCAGGCTATGCCCGCTGCGCTGGTCAATATTTCAAAATCAACCGTGGATGAAACGAACTGGTGAATTTAAATTAGCATTTTAAAAAATTTGGACCCCTAGCAGCACCTTGCTCATTGCTGAAAACGGTTTAGACACCATTGTGATATTAAATTATCTTAAATGTTGGACAAAAACCAGCTATTTAGAAGTAACTATTTTAGTTTATTACTAACAGTGCACACTTGGAAGCGAAATGAGACCATTATGGCAACAGGATTTAAAATTTTCCCTTACCTGAAGAATATTAATTATTACAGTCGTTACCACGGTACAACTTCTGAAAAATTTCTTCACAACTTTTCATTATGTGAAGCCAGGAACCCAAAGCTACTCTCATCTAAAAACTTTATATATATATTAAATTTTGTCCGCGCGATAAAAGGCACAATTATGCAACAATCATCTTCAAACTCGTCAAGTACATTGAGATGATTAATATCTCGGTGGGAATTGCAAATGAGCAAAATCGGCTCAAGGGGGAAGGGTTCAAAAATTTGAATACCACCTTAACATGACTTTGACAAAACCAGCTCTTACAAAGCAATGGCAGGAAAAAAAATAAACATTTTTCGTTACAGAAAGTTGCCAACGATAAAAAAACACACACATTAAAATTTTCACTACAGCAATTACTTTATTATTGCAAAATTTCCTCCGAAAAATGAAAACAAAATTATCTGCTCTTTCGTATTTAAGCATTTTCTCTTTGTTATTTAAGATAAAATTATGTAAATTTGTATAATTTGGCGAACGATTTGGCGAAATTGGTTGACGTGATAATCAAATAGTAGCCAATTTACACTTTTTCATATTGCACAAAAGATTCCTACACAGACATCATATACGCAATAGGTTTAGCACGATTTTTTTGCAACTACAACGTGGCAAAATTCTCGTTTTAGAATACCAAAGAAATTTATATATACTTTATTATTTTCTATCATTTTAAACAGCAATTAACAATAAATAAAAAAAGTAACTGCAGAACAAAACAACAAATATCATTTCAAAAAAGAAAATGAAAGTAAATAAACAACTTATCATCAGATAAACAACTATAGCTGGGTTACCATATAAGGCAAAAAATGCCATTTTTGCGCCAGTGAGATACCTCGATGAGCATATGACCAAATCTGTGACAAAATTTCCATATTTGGAAAAAACTTTAATGGGTATTTATACTGCATTTCCCCTACTTATGTACAGTGAAAAAACTTTGACACACATGTCATGTATGCACCACATTGTCGCAATTTTTTTCTGGCGCCAATATGGAGAAAACTTGGTTTTTAATTACCAATTTCATAAATATTTTTTAATTAATTTCTATTATTTGAAAAAAAAATAAATAAAAAAGTTTAATTAATAGCTATAGAACAAAATGATTTATATTATTTTAAAAAACAAAATGAAAGTTAATAAGTAGTTTATTAATAAATAAATAACCACAGTCGGTTTACCATGTGAGGCATAAAATCGCCATTTTGTTGCAATCGTGCGAATGTGGTGCGTACATGACATCTGCGCCAAAACTTTAAAAAGTTTCAATTAAATTATTTTACAGTTTGGATGAGGAAGACATTTATACTAAAATTTAAACATTATGCGAATTAAAAAAAAAAAAAAAAAAAAAAAAAAAAAAAAAAAAAATCCTAAAAATGCTCTCAGACATTTAAAAGAGAGAGAGAGAATTTAGATATTGCGAACATCGATCCGGCTTATGCCTTCTTGGCATAAAATCGCATTGTTTGGTGACAAAAGTACAATTAACAGATAAAATCATTTTTAAAAGTAATTCTGCTATTTTGTCCTGTAAGACAATTAATGGTAGAATTAGATTTTAAAAATATTTTTTTAAAAAACAGAAAAATGTTATTTACGTTTTATCTAACAAAATATTTAAAATACACTTTTTTTTAGCCTGCGCGAAAGAGAATAGCGAAATATTGATTGAAGAAATATGAAATGGTTAATTAAAAAAGACTTGTAAATTTTATTCAGCGGGAATTTTTTATTTCAAAATGTTGAATTTATCTGTAGTAATAACGCATAATTGCATAGATTTCCTTTGAATTACAAAATTTTTCCTTCAGTACTACTTGTTTATACCGTTGACCAATTACGCCAAATTATAAAAATCGCCAAACTATTAGCCAGATTATATAGATTAGCATAAATTTTCATTTAAATAACGAAAAACAAATTAGCAGAGCATATATAAAAGTAGAAATAAAATGTCGAATTAAAAATCACTTCATGACATAATTAATATTTGTATTATGCTTAATGTCAAGTGAATGTAACATTTACGATCATCCATTATTGACATTCAATCTTGGAATTTGACGGTGGATTTTTAATCGACGGAATAATCTTCCCTTCTTCAGTTTCTAAATTTTAAAACTGTAATTTTTCCTGTAAGTGAAATTGATGAAATGGCGCAAGTAAAATTAAATTAACAATAAAAACAGTTGCAAAAAGAAATAAGAGTTATACTCATATCTATATAATTTACGATTAAATATTAAAATATACTCTAAAAATTATCTTCACTTGAAAAAAAACAACATTATAGCGACCATTAAGAACCTATGTCAGGCATTAAGTCAGTAGTGCATTTTCGGCTTAAAAAACACATTCTTTGGCGACAAAAGCAAGATGAAAATAGTATAGAAACGATTATGTAACTCGCAACTTACAGTGTCTTTTATAATCAGATCTGCTTTTTTCTGCTGTAAGTTATATTATACGGAAATTCGATAATAAAGAGAAAGAAAATAATAAAAAGGGAAATAACTAATATCATTCAAAATTCATTTAATCAATTTTTGAAATTCATGTTTCTATTCTAATGCCAGGGATAAGTAGCCAAAAGTTGAACTAATTGTTATAATTCGCGTTAATTTATTTTTTAAGCATCACAAATATTTTTTTCATATTCAAGATAAATATAATTTTATAATATTACGCCTCATTTAAGCGGTCGTTCTTTATTATTATTAATATTATCAGTAGTTATTTTCTGCTATTATTTGCAAGATATTTGTAATATTTCTAAAAGATATAGTCATTTTAATTCTTTTAGCAATTATAATTTTCGCCAAAAACAGCTTCTGGCAACCCTTTCGTCAAAAATAACTGAAAAATACGAAATTTAATACGAAAAATCAGAGTTATCCCTATAAATTTGAATCACAAACCTTCTGAAAAATATTTCCTATCGAATGATACAATCGGCAAAAAAATCCATCGGGTAGGTTTTGAAAACACTCGTGTGGAAGTTTCAGAACTTCTGCTTTATAATATACTAGCAGGCTATGCCCGCTTCGCTGGTCCATATTTACAAACGAACCTTGACTCAAAAAATTTTTATTTTAAAGCAGTATAGACCACCCTGGAATGTTCTTCCGTATTGCTGAAAATCAAGCCAACTCCATTGCAATATTGTACTATTGTAAGTCTTGGCGAAAATTTGGACAATTAAGCACCATCTCTTTTATTTTATCATTTACAGTAGAGTTTCGTATGAACATGAGACCGTTATGACAACAGGAATCAAAATGTTCTCGAGTCATCACACTATTACATTAGAGGCATTGCAATGATTAGCGAGATTGATTATCAAACTCTATTAACTTTCGGATTCTACATTATCATTTCTTAGTTCTTAAAATCCCGACATCTAAACTTGCATTATGTGTAGTTCTGGTAGCCTACATACAATGTCATTTCATGTTACATTTTTTAATAAACGTCCTCTTCTAGCAGGCTCACTGTAGTTTCCTATCTACCTTAATCTGTTCCAGCAAGAATACATAGAGTAAAAAATGTAAAGAATTATTGACAGATAAAGAAGAGTTTTTGTTTGTTTGTATTTATGACGGCCATTTATCTACATGTGGGATATAGGCCCTAAGGAAAGGATGCCCTCCGTGGGGGTGGCAGACGATATTGTTACAAATGTACCAGACTTATTTCATGTTTGTCCTCAAATAAATGTGAAATTTACGATCATCCATTATTGGCATTTAATGTTATAGCTTGACGATAGTTTTGTTCGACTACTTGATTATTCCGTCGATCAATTTCGCCAAATTATACAAATGGACATAATTTTTATTTTAAATAACCAAAGAATCAATAAATTACTAAAATGTTAATAGAAATACAAATAAACATCGAATTAAAATTGGTTGATGAAGTAACAATTACGTATAACAAATTTAATGTCAAATGGTCGATGGGATTATCAAGTACTAGCAGGCTATGCCCGCTTCGCTGGTCCATATTTCCAAACGAACCTTGACTAAAAAAAAAATGGTGATTTAAAAATTTATTATTTTTATTTTAAAGCAGTATAGACCACCCCGGAATGTTCTTCCGTATTGCTGAAAATCAAGTCAACGCCATTGCAATATTGTACTATTGTAAGTCTTGGCGAAAATTTGGGCAATTAAGCACCCTCTCTTTTATTTTATCATTTATAGTAGAGTTTCGTATGAACATGAGACCGTTATGACAACAGGAATCAAAATGCTCTCGAGTCATCACACTATTACATTAGAGGGCATTGCAATGATTAGTGAGATTGATTATCAAACTCTATTAACTTTCGGATTGTACATTATCATTTCTTAGTTCTTAAAATCCCGACATCTGAACTTGCACTATGTGTAGTTCTGGTAGTCTACATACAATGTCATTTCACGTTACATTTTTTAATAAACGTCCTCTTTTAACAGGTCTACTGTAGATTCCTATCTACCTTAATCTGTTCCAGCAAGAATACATAGAGTAAAAAATTTAAAGAATTATTGACAGATAAAGAAGAGTTTTTGTTTGTTTGTATTTATGACGGCCATTTATCTACATGTGGGATATAGGCCCTAAGGAAAGGATGCCCTCCGTGGGGGTGGCAGACGATATTGTTACAAATGTACCAGACTTATTTCATGTTTGTCCTCAAATAAATGTGAAATTTACGATCATCCATTATTGGCATTTAATGTTATAGCTTGACGATAGTTTTGTTCGACTACTTGATTATTCCGTCGATCAATTTCGCCAAATTATACAAATGGACATAATTTTTATTTTAAATAACCAAAGAATCAATAAATTACTAAAATGTTAATAGAAATACAAATAAACATCGAATTAAAATTGGTTGATGAAGTAACAATTACGTATAACAAATTTAATGTCAAATGGTCGATGGGATTATCAAGTACTAGCAGGCTATGCCCGCTTCGCTGGTCCATATTTCCAAACGAACCTTGACTAAAAAAAAAATGGTGATTTAAAAATTTATTATTTTTATTTTAAAGCAGTATAGACCACCCCGGAATGTTCTTCCGTATTGCTGAAAATCAAGTCAACGCCATTGCAATATTGTACTATTGTAAGTCTTGGCGAAAATTTGGGCAATTAAGCACCCTCTCTTTTATTTTATCATTTATAGTAGAGTTTCGTATGAACATGAGACCGTTATGACAACAGGAATCAAAATGCTCTCGAGTCATCACACTATTACATTAGAGGGCATTGCAATGATTAGTGAGATTGATTATCAAACTCTATTAACTTTCGGATTGTACATTATCATTTCTTAGTTCTTAAAATCCCGACATCTGAACTTGCACTATGTGTAGTTCTGGTAGTCTACATACAATGTCATTTCACGTTACATTTTTTAATAAACGTCCTCTTTTAACAGGTCTACTGTAGATTCCTATCTACCTTAATCTGTTCCAGCAAGAATACATAGAGTAAAAAATTTAAAGAATTATTGACAGATAAAGAAGAGTTTTTGTTTGTTTGTATTTATGACGGCCATTTATCTACACGTGGGATATAGGCCCTAAGAAAAGGATGCCCTCCATGCCCTCCGTGGGGGTGTCAGACGAAGAAGGGTGTTTCACTTATATATTTAGTAGAACAATGAAGCATAAAAAGTGTGTTTTAAAGCTGTATTATTTGAATAACATTAAAATTACATCAGTTTCACTGCTTCTTCCTTTTATAAAACAGTTGCTAACATGTAGCCGTTAAATCAGAATAATCTTGATGACTAAATTTTGTAGAAAAATAAGTCTTTAGTTTGCATCTTTCTACCTTCTGTAATCGATTCCATTATGATTTTTAGTGTCAAACATTAGAAGTGCTAGAAACGATATTGTTACAAATGTACCAGACTTATTTCATGTTTGTCCTCAAATAAATGTGAAATTTACGATCATCCATTATTGGCATTTAATGTTATAGCTTGATGATAGTTTTTTGTTCGACTACTTGATTATTCCGTCGATCAATTTCGCCAAATTATACAAATGGACATAATTTTTATTTTAAATAACCAAAGAATCAATAAATTACTAAAATGTTAATAGAAATACAAATAAACATCGAATTAAAATTGGTTGATGAAGTAACAATTACGAATAACAAATTTAATGTCAAATGAATATGACATTTACGATCATCCATTGACATTTAACCTTATACTTTGGCAATAGTTTTTTGGTCGATGGGATTATCAAGTATTACCAAATTATATAAACAAATTGTATAAACAATAATATTGCCAATAATATGTAGGTGCAGGTGTCATCTAAGGATCCCGTTGGCGCGATTGCAGCAAATTGCGATTTTATGCCTCACGTGGTAATCCGGTAATAGTTGATTATTTTTGAGTAAATTATTTCATTATTTTTCTTTTCTCTTTTAAAATTATATAAATTGTTTTGTTCCATAATTATTTATTGACTTAGTTCATTATTATTATTTCCTTTTTAAAATAATAGAAAATAAATAAAAGTAATATAAATGTAATTGGTATTTGAAAACACAGTGTTCTCCAAATTGGCATCATAAAAAAAAATCACGCCAAAGTGATGCGTGTATAAAAGTGGAAAAATGTTTGCAATAACATAAATAAAAAAACGTAAACAAATAATTAAAAATTCGCTATTTCGATAGTTTTTTAAAATAACATCAAGGTTAATTCTCCAGTCGGGCAGCAATAGTAAATTTTCTTTTCTTCGCCTGTTTCATAATAAAAAAAAACATAAATTTAATAACTTCTAGTTAAATAATCTGACTAATTTTCTGTAATCGGATTTATGTTGTATCGGATATGTTGTATATCGGATAAAAGTATCCTTAATACATAAACAAAACAGTGCAGTTGTCATGTACTGATAATTTTTTACACTAATTTGGCGGAAAAATCGTTTTCGAATACCAGTTTCATATATATATTTAAATTATTTTCTATTATTTAAAAAATAATAACAATTAGTATTTAAATAATAAGTATAGAACAAAACAGTTTACATAATTTTAAAGAAGAGAAAGGAAATAAAAAAACATTTTATTAATAATTAAATAACAATAGTCGGGTTGCCATGCCAGGCAAAATAACATCAATTTAGTGTCCATTAGTTACCTCGATGTGTATATGATATCTGTGCAAACGAAACTTCCGATAATATAATAAATGACGTCATATTTATTTTCCTTTGAATTTTTTTTATTTTAATTTTTCATTTGGATACTGTTCAACTAAAAATTAATTGCCGAGGAGAAATTATTTTCCATATTTTGATTTTTTTGGCAACGGGAAAGAAAATGGTTATTTTTTATCGGAAAAAATTTAATTGATTCTGTATGAAAAATAATGAAATTTTGAATTATTAAGGAAATTATTTGAATAAATCAATTAAAAATTAGCCTATGTTCTAAGGAAATAGTGTAGCTTTCCAACGGTGAAAGAATTTTTCGAAACCGTCATGTAGTTTCGGAGCCTATTCAATTCAAACAAACAAACCAACAAACAAACAATCAAATCTTTCCTCTTTATAATATTAGTATAGATTACCAAATTATATAAACAAATTGTATAAACAATAATATTGCCAATAATATGTAGGGCAGGTGTCATCTACGGATCCCGTTGGCGCGATTGCAGCAAATTGCGATTTTATGCCTCACGTGGTAATCCGGTAATAGTTGATTATTTTTGAGTAAATTATTTCATTATTTTTCTTTTCTCTTTTAAAATTATATAAATTGTTTTGTTCCATAATTATTTATTGACTTAGTTTATTATTATTATTTCCTTTTTAAAATAATAGAAAATAAAAAAGAGTAATATAAATGTAATTGGTATTTGAAAACGCAGTGTTCTCCAAATTGGCATCATAAAAAAAATCACGCCAAGGTGATGCGTGTATAAAAGTGGAAAAATGTTTGCAATAATATAAACAAAAAAAAACGTAAACAAATAATTAAAAATTCGCCATTTCGATAGGTTTTCAAAATAACATCAAGCTTAATTCTCCAGTCGGGCAGCAATAGTAAATTTTCTTTTCTTCGTCTGTTTCATAATAAAAAAACATAAATTTAATAACTTCTAATTAAATAATCTGACTAATTTTCTGTAATCGGATTTATGATCTAAAAGTATCCTTAATACATAAACAAAACAGTGCAGTTGTCATGTACGCGCTGAGGTCGGCGCGATAATTTTTTACACTAATTTGGCGGAAAAATCGTTTTCGAATACCAGTTTCATATAGATATTTAAATTATTTTCTATTATTTAAAAAATAATAACAATTAGTATTTAAATAATAAGTATAGAACAAAACAGTTTACATAATTTTAAAGAAGAGAAAGGAAATAAAAAAACATTTTATTAATAATTAAATAACAACAGTCGGGTTGCCATGCCAGGCAAAATAACATTAATTTAGTGTCCATTAGTTACCTCGGTGTGTATATGATATCTGTGCAAACAAAACTTCCGATAATGTAATAAATGACGTCATATTTATTTTCCTTTGAATTTTTTTTATTTTAATTTTTCACGTGGATACTGTTCAACTAAAAATTAATTGCCGAGGAGAAATTATTTTCCATATTTTGATTTTTTTGGCAACGGGAAAGAAAATGGTTATTTTTTATCGGAAAAATTTTAATTGATTCTGTATGAAAAATAATGAAATTTTGAATTATTAAGGAAAATATTTGAATAAATCAATTAAAAATTAGCCTATGTTCACCGGAAATAGTGTAGCTATCCAACGGTGAAAGAATTTTTCAAAACCGTCAAGTAGTTTCGGAGCCTATTCAATTCAAACAAACAAACAAACAAACAAACAATCAAATCTTTCCTCTTTATAATATTAGTATAGATATGATATAAATAAAAATAAAATTTTAAAATATTTCGCGGTCAATACAAATGACACGCGACAATGAGATAACAAAAAACATGCGCTCTTTTGTAAAAAATTAAATTAAAATATAGACCATGATCTAAAATATAAATTTAAAAAAAAAATTCAAAATTATTGTGACAATTTGAAAAAAAGAAAAAAAAACTTCTTCAAAACAGTTAATTGACAGAATCGTTGCAGCATTAGACTGCTTTTCGTTCAGTGACGTTGAGTCACTTGTGTATATTTCCGAAAATTTTAATTCAAAGATATATATGCAAACTCTTTTTGACCATCTTTCATTTGTTACAACACTTCTAGCATGGAAAAAAAAAGAAAGGATTAACAGCAAGATAATGCACCTATCCACACAAGTCGTAAAGGCATTCAGACTTCTCTAAGGTGGGGCTTTCCTCAATAATATACTTTATACAATAATTTTTTGAACACGCCAGTTTTGAGGCAATATAATGTAAAGTAAACATCCAAAACAATGCAACTTGGATCAGATTCCCAACAAAAATTCTATGTATTGCTGACAATTTGCACGATGTTGAATTAAAACTGAACATCCTAAAGAATCTAAGCGTAGGAAAAATCAGTCCTCTAGATTAGAGGATATAGACGTGCCATCAGCAATGCCCTTCGAAATTTTGGTGCGAATGTACTTTACTCTCCTTCTTGGCGCGATTTTTAAAAATCGCCAAATTGGCGCGTTTTTGCGTCTTGTCTCCCGGAGCGTCTTTCTCCAAGGCTCGCCACACACTACAGAGAGGTCTGTGAAGTTGGCCCCCTCACTTTATGGAATATAAAAACTGAAAACACCATTCGTTTGAGCGTCGTTTGAGCGCGTTTGAGCGACAAAAATTTTCGTTTGAGCGACAATCAGAAAAAAGTTATAAACAAATCAAAGTTCAGGGCCTTCGTTTTTGTGAAGTTGGCCCCCCGACCTTATCAGATTTAAAAACTGAAGACGGCATTCGTTTGAGCGTCGTTTGAGCGTGTTTGAGCGACAAAAATTTTCGTTTGAGCGACAAACAGAAAAAAGTTATAAGCAAAATAAAAAACTGAGGGGGCCACATTTTGTGAAGTTGCCCCCCCCCGACCTTTTCGGATTTAAAAACTGAAGACGGCATTCGTTTGAGCGTCGTTTGAGCGTGTTTGAGCGACAAAAATTTTCGTTTGAGCGAGAAACAGAAAAAAGTTATAAACAAAATAAAAAACTGAGGGGGCCACATTTTGTGAAGTTGGCCCCCCGACCTTTTCGGATTTAAAAACTGAAGACGGCATTTGTTTGAGTGCGTTTGAACGACAAAAATTTTCGTTTGAGCGATAAACTGAAAAAAGTTATAAGCAAAATAAAAAACTGAGGGGGACACATTTTGTGAAGTTGGCCCCCCGACCTTTTCGGATTTAAAAACTGAAGACGGCATTCGTCTGAGCGTCGTTTGAGCGCGTTTGAGCGACAAAAATTTTCGTTTGAGCGATAAACTGAAAAAAGTTATAAGCAAAATAGAAAACTGAGGAGGCCACATTTTGTGAAGTTGGGCCCCGACCTTTTCAGATTTGAAAACTAAAGACGGCATTCGTTTGAGCGTCGTTTGAGCGACAAAAATTTTCGTTTGAGCGATAAATTGAAAAAAGTTATAAGCAAAATAAAAAACTGAGGGGGCCACATTTTGTGAAGTTGGCCCCCCGACATTTTCGGATTTAAAAACTGAAGACGGCATTCGCTTGAGCGTCGTTTGAGCGCGTTTGAGCGACAAAAATTTTCGTTAGCGATAAACTGAAAAAAGTTACAAGCAAAATAAAAAACTGAGGGGGCCACATTTCGTGAAGTTGGCCTCCCCGACATTTTCGGATTTAAAAACTGAAGACGGCATTCGTTTGAGCGTCGTTTGAGCGCGTTTGAGCGACAAAAATTTTCGTTTGAGCGACAAACTGAAAAAAGTTATAAGCAAAATAAAAAACTGAGGAGGCCACATTTTGTGAAGTTGGCCCCCCGACCAGTTGAGCAGTTATTTACACCAAAAAGCAAACAGCATCAATTCATGTGAAGGAATAAATGAATCTGAAGTTTGATGGAAATCCGAGCATTACTTATCGCGATAAAGCTGCTTCGTAAATCATAAAATTGCAGCATAGTAGAGCCATCCGTTGATCGATTCACACCAAAGACTAACATAAATTTATATTAGAAATAAATTGATAATAATTAACTTAATAAAAATATTTATTAAATTCAGTGAATTAGTTTTTGAGATAGAGCGCCCACATAATTTATGTTACATTCAGACAGACTGACAAAGTCACAGACTCACTCAGTTTGTAAAAACATGTGTTTTTGAAACTTTAACCCTAAAACGTGTAAATCCGTTGAGAACTGGAATTCGAAAATTTTCACGAATGCAATACTTTTTTCTTGTAAAGATAGAAGATAATAGAAATAAATGGTCAAATGCGAGTCGCTCTCAGAGGGTTCTGTACAGAAAACATATGAAATTAAACATATGAACTGCATCATTAAAAAAATTGTTGCTAAAAAGAATACAAAAACTATCCAACACAGGGTTGGATAGTTTAGTGAGCATACTTAGTGAGGATAGTTAACAGGGTGAGATTCAAATGGTGAAAAAGTGACTGGAAAAAAAGTGAAAGAAAAAAACAAGAGGGGAAAAAAACGTGGACGAGGAATTGACAAATATTGAACTTGTCGATAAATAAGTGCTAAAAATTAAAGTAGTAACAAAAAGGGTATCTTTTATGTTCTGATCAGAGGCATTAGTATCTTCAAATATTAATAGAACAAAAAATAGAAATGCCAAACACCAAAATGTTATTATTGATGTTGTGAATTATTGGTGTAACTATTGCATTAAAATATATATTTTTGATTTCAAATATTAAAATATAATCCTTAGGTAATTTCATTAAGAAGAATTGATTTAAAAAATAATGCTAATTATATTTACTGATTCAGTTTATTAAAAAAAATGTAAAAATACATAAAATTAAATACTAAAAATTAGTTTCAATAATTAGAATTTATTTAAAAAATTTAATATTTTATTGACTGTTGCTGAATCAATAAAAAGAATAATATAAATGAATAAAATTAAATATAAAAAAAGGTTTCATTCACAAAAATTATTTGAAAAAAATTAATATGTCATTAAATGATAGTAAATTAATCTATATATATAAAAGGAATTCTGAGGATAATTGAGGCACAGATAGGCTCTCATCCTCTATACCTTTTATTTATAGAGATTTTACACAGCTTAGGTAAACGCAGAAGAAATATAAAACAGATAATGTATTTATCACAAAAAATCGTCTGCTAAGAAAATCTTTTTTCATTTTGAACTTCTATAAATAAAAGGACAGATAGGCTCTCAAACAGTGAATCGTCGAATATAATTGAAGAACAAATGGAAGAACAAATGGAAGAACAAATGGAAGAACAAATGGAAGAACAAATGGAAGAACAGATGGAAGAACAGAAAGAAGAACAGATGGAAGAACAAATGGAAGACCTCTTCATTAACAATAAAAAAAGATATGCAAACGAAACCCCAGAACACCGAGAAGAAAGACTGGCGAAGAAAAGAGAGCAGAATAGAAAAAGAAGAGAAAATGAGACTGAAGAAAAGAGAAGAGAAAGATTAAGTAAGCAAAGATTAATAAATCGAAAGATTCTCAGCGATGAGACTGAAGAAAAGAGAAGAGAAAGATTAAGTAAGCAAAGATTAATAAATCGAAAGATTCTCAGCGAAGAATCAGAAGAAAAGCGTCGAGAGCGATTGTCCAGAAATGATGAGTATAAGAAAAGAAAATTATATGAAGAGAACGAAGAACAGAGACTTCACAGATTGAATGAAAAGAAATGTTATGATTACAACAGAAAATACATCGTCGTTGGATCTTGTTACAACAGAGCCTTCTTGCTATTTTTTGATGAACCCGGGCAACGCCGGGCAGAACAGCTAGTATAGATAATAATGAATTATAGATTATTGAGATAATAATGAATAGATAATATGAATAAAGATGCAAAGATAATTGTATAAATAAACAATTAAATATTAAAATTAGTTTCATTGACAATAATTCATTCTCTTGATTGCTAACTTCACGAAATGTAAGCAACGCCATTTTTATTTGATTTATATTTTTTTTTCAGTTTGCCGCTCAAACAAAAATTTTTGTCGTCAAACACGCTCAAACGAGTAGTGTTCTCAATCTTTACATGCGATTTTTTTTTTTTTTTTTTTGGGGGGGGGGGAGGGCTTCACTAAATTTAGGCCCCACCGATTTTTTATTTGATTTATAACTTCTTTATGTTTGTCACTAAAACGAAAATTTTATCGATCAAGCGCGCTCAGACGACTGCTGTCTTAGGTTTTTAAATACGAAAAGGTCGGGAGGGGGGGGGGGGGCAAATTTACAAAATGTACGCCCTTCGATTTTTATATGGCTTATAACTTCTTTAACTGTGTCGCTCAAACGAAAAATGTTGCCGCTCAAACGACATTTAAATGATTGCTATGTTCAATTTTTAAATCCGAAAAGGTCACTGTGCCAACTTCAAAAAACGTGGCGCTATCCGTTTATAATTTGGCTTATAACTTTTTTCAGTTTGTCGCTCAAACGAAAATTTTCGTCCCTTAAACGCGCTCAAACGAATGATGTCTTCGGTTTTCAAATCCGAAAAGGTCGGGGCGGGGGCAACTTTAAAAAATAAGTCCCTCTCCGTTTTTTATTTGGCTTATAACTTTTTCAGTTTGTCCCTCAAACGAAAATTTTTGTCGCTCAAACGCGGTCAAATGAAACTCAAACGAATGCAGTCTTCAGTTTTTAAATCTGAAAAGGTGTGTGTGTGGGGGGGGGGGGGGCAACTTCACAAAATGTGGCCCCCTCAGTTTTTTATTTTGCTTATATCTTTTTTCAGTTTGTCGCTCTAACGCGCTCAAACGACCCTCAAACGCATGCAGTCTTCAGTTTTTAAATCCGAAAAGGTCGGGGGGGAGGGATAATCTTCACAAAATGTGGCCCTATCAGTTTTTTATTGACTTGTAACTTTTTTCAGTTTGTCGCTCATATGAAAATTTCTGACGCTTAAACGTGCTCAAATGACATTCAAACGAATGCCGTTTTCAGTTTTTTAATCCGAAATGTTCGGGGGTGGGCTACTTCACAAAATGTCGTCCTCTCAGTTTTTTATTTTGCTTATAACTTTTTTCAGTTTGTCTCTCAAAAAAAAAATTTTGTCGCTCAAAATCGTTCAAACGACGCTCAAATGAATGCCGTCTTCAGTTTTTAAATCCGAAAATGTCGGGGGGCCAACTTCACAAAATGTGGCCCCCTCAGTTTTTTATTTTGCTTATAACTTTTTTCTGTTTGTCGCTCAAACGAAAATTTTTGTCGCTCAAACGCGCTCAAACGACGCTCAAACGAATGCCGTCTTAAGTTTTTAAATCCGAAAAGGTCGGGGGGCCAACTTCACAAAATGTGGCCTCCTCAGTTTTTTATGTTGCTTATAACTTTTTTCAGTTTGTCGCTCAAACGAAAATGTTTGTCGCTCAAACGCGCTCAAACGACGCTCAAACGAATGCCGTCTTCAGTTTTTAAATCCGAAAAGGTCGGGGGGCCAACTTCACAAAATGTGGGTCCTCAGTTTTTTATTTTGCTTATAACTTTTTTCAGTTTGTCGCTCAAACGAAAATTTTTGTCGCTCAAACGCGCTCAAACGACGCTCAAACGAATGCCGTCTTCAGTTTTTAAATCCGAAAAGGTCGGGGGCCAACTTCACAAAATGTGGCCTCCTCAGTTTTTTATTTTGCTTATAACTTTTTTCAGTTTGTCACTTAAA
Source organism: Maratus speculifer (assembly GCA_964019185.1). NCBI lineage: Eukaryota > Metazoa > Arthropoda > Arachnida > Araneae > Salticidae > Maratus > Maratus speculifer. The sequence goes on along the minus strand of OZ025294.1, from coordinate 422,196,018 downwards.
CGAAAATTTTTGTCGCTCAAACGCGCTCAAACGACGCTCAAACGAATGCCGTCTTCAGTTTTTAAATCCGAAAAGGTCGGGGGGCCAACTTCACAAAATGTGGCACCCTCAGTTTTTTATTTTGCTTATAACTTTTTTCAGTTTATCGCTCAAACGAAAATTTTTGTCGCTCAAAGGCGCTCAAACGACGCTCAAACGAATGCCGTCTTCAGTTTTTAAATCCGAAAAGGTCGGGGGGCCAACTTCACAAAATGTGGCCCCGTCAGTTTTTTATTTTGCTTATAACTTTTTTCTGTTTCTCGCTTAAACGAAAATTTTTGTCGCTCAAACGCGCTCAAACGAATGCCGTCTTCAGTTTTTAAATCCGAAAAGGTCGGGGGGCCAACTTCACAAAATGTGGCCCCCTCAGTTTTTTATTTTGCTTATAACTTTTTTCTGTTTGTCGCTCAAACGAAAATTTTTGTCGCTTAAACACGCTCAAACGACGCTCAAACGAATGCCGTCTTCAGTTTTTAAATCTGATGAGGTCGGGGGGCCAACTTCACAAAAACGAAGGCCCTGAATTTTGATTTGTTTATAACTTTTTTCTGATTGTCGCTCAAACGGAAATTTTTGTCGCTCAAACGCGCTCAAACGACGCTCAAACGAATGGTGTTTTCAGTTTTTATATTCCATAAAGTGAGGGGGCCAACTTCACAGACCTACTACAGAGACATACGTCAAAAATCGTGCAATATGACGCAATCAAACCGGTTTTTTCTCTCTTTTCACTGTGAAATTGTCCATGTCGTATGTTTTTTCGTTCAATGTTTGGCCTGCCACAGACCTGTCATACATTGAGCGAAAAAACATGAGACACTGTTAAAAATTTGAAACTTTTGCTGCATCGTCACCGATTAAAAAAAAATTTCACAATAAATATATAAAACCATTGACTTTTTAATATACTAATAATAAATAATATACTAATAAATCTAATTTCTAATAATAAAACTGTATATGCACCAGTTTCTAAAACAAACAAAATACAATAGCCATAAAAAGATTCACTTACCTTTACTTATTTACATTACGGAATCCTACAAAGAGGATACTTTATTTTATTTATAATTTATCCAAGAAAATACATCACGCGTTCCAAATTAAAAATCTATCCAACAAACTAAAAGAATTATTTCTGCTTCCAGATATCGTTTCATGCGGCAGACGATTCAGTAATTACAAAATTTGATGCAATGTTTTCATCTAATGTCCGGTATTCAGGCACATTTTGCGAATACAGAGATAACAAAACGAGATTGAACAATCAGAAAACGGCATTCAAAGTTTTTGCTTTTTAAGTGAGCGAATTTTCTGATTGGTCAATTTCGTTTCGCTAACAGCACAAAATCTATCCAGATTTCTGCTATGAAAAATACTTTTGTTCCTTAAAAAACTCAGCGTAAAAAACTATTTAAGCACTGTAAAAATTAAAAGAAATGAATTTTAAAAAGACACTGCGTACATTCAAGCGAATTATTTTAAATTGGGGAATTTCTTATTTGTGTATTTTACAGATATTATTTATATCAAAAACAGTCACAAAAATAATTGTGTACTTATCAGCGCCGTGCGAAAGGGGGGGGGGGCGAAGATGGCAGTTTTACGGGCGCAGAAATTTATACTACCAACGTCATTTTTAGCTTGTCACAAGAAAAAGTTCGGGGAGGGGGCGCCAAATTGAGACTTTGACCCAGTCACAGTTTCCTCTTCGTACGCTTCGTTCCATACTTAAAAATTCGGGAAAAACAACTACTTACTAGAGATAAAAATTACAGAAAAGGAATTTTAAAATTTTGCTGCTTAAATTTGCACAAAGTTATATAAATTTTATAACTTACGTTCGTGAATTTTACAAATATTTTATTTCTAAAATTTAGTAAGGATATTTATCAAATAATATAATTTCTATATAATATAATTTCTATAATTTTAAACTGAAACATTATGACTGCATTAAAACAACAACAAAAAAATCAGTGGATCCACAAAACTCGCTGTGCAGGAATCAGTAAAATGCATGAAACTCGTCGACGCCGCAATAACTAACGTGTGTATGAGCGCTTCGCGCCCATTAAAACTAAAAAAACATCAGTGGATCCACGAAACTCGCTGTGCAGGAATCACTAAAATGCACGAAACTCGTCAACGCCGCAGTCACAGACGTGTGTATGAGCGCTTCGCGCCCATTAAAACTAAAAAAACATCAGTGGATCCACGAAACTCGCTGTGTAGGAATCACTAAAATGCACGAAACTCGTCAACACCGCAGTCACAGACGTGTGTATGAGCGCTTCGCGCCCATTAAAACTAAAAAAACATCAGTGGATCCACGAAACTCGCTGTGCAGGAATCACTAAAATGCACGAAACTCGTCAATACCGCAGTCACAGACGTGTGTATGAGCGCTTCGCGCCCATTAAAACTAAAAAAACATCAGTGAATCCATGAAACTCGCTGTGCAGGAATCACTAAAATGCGCGAAACTCGTCAACGCCGCAGTCACAGACGTGTGTATAAGAGCTTCTCGCCCATTAAATCTAAAAAAAACATCAGTGAATCCACGAAACTCGCTGTGCGGGAATCACTAAAATGCACGAAACTCGTCAACGCCGCAATTAGTAACGCATGCATGAATGCTGCGCGTCCATTAAAAGAAAACAAAAAAATCGCTGGTTTCACGAAACTCGCTAAGTTAGAATTCCTAAAATGCACAAAACTTGTCAAAACTGCGTTAACTAACGACACTATATAACCGAAAAATTATTCTCTGGATGCTCAAAAGTCGCATTGAAGAAATTTCTAAAATGAGCAAATTTGCGGTTATTAATGCAGATATCCAACTATTAAAATCTTCGTAAATTTGTACGAAAATACGGGATAAAATTTTGAAATATATATATATATATTTTATGTATTTATGGTACATATATATTGCGCGAATTTTTAAATAAAAAAGAAAGTTTTTCTGAAATAGGAATTCACTTTCAGTAAAATTAACACATCATCTCAATTTTTTAAATGAAATTGATAAATCATAACTTAAATCATTGAATATTTATTTCGAGAAATTTATTTCGTACCACATACTTGTCTCCAAATGTATGTTATTATTTATTAAAATAAGAAGTATCTTTAAAATAAAACGAAAAAAAGGCCGGGAAAATATAGTCATACATGTATAATGCAATCTCCTTTTTTAATTCAAACAATAATAGACTGATGTAACAATGAGATTTCATAAAAGCCAATCAAACAAAAGATAAGAAACCGTGCAATCCGGTTAAACCGATCAAAATTCCTGAACTAACAACTGTAGGCGTGGAAAGAATTCAGAAAACGATCCGGTGACAAGAGAAAGCCATCAGAAGTGTCCAATCAGTAAAGGCTTAGAAATCAGTACATTACGTAAACCGAAACACTCCTTAGGGTTGCCATATTGAAGATCCGAGTGGAGAAAATGAAAATGCACGGTTGCCATGTCGAAACATTTATCGCTAAAAAAAACAGTCGCCTTGGCGAAGGAGAGTAAAGTACATTTCACCCGAAATTTTTAAGATAATCTAAAAAGCTTTTATATGCGAACATTTAAAAAAAAATTAGAGGGGGAAAAAAAGATTTTTTTTTAATTTACCTAATTTTTCTTTTATATATTAAACTTATATCTCAAATAAATATAACTGAAGTAAACTTACTTGTTTTTGTTTACCTGTGTTTTCTTTTTCTTGATTTTTATAATTTTTTTTATATGTAACAAAAGCATTGACCAGGAGGAGTTTCCCGTGTGGGCGGCCGAACATTGTGTGTCAGGCGCTACCCGCGCTAGAAACTCTCCAAGCGATATGCCTTTATTCACATATAATTACAAACATATTCTTCTGTTGCCATTGTCACATCTCACTTTTTTTAATGGGAGATCTTCTTGAAGAGAAATCTTTTGCATGCAGGGTCACAGTTGATGCCGGGATTTGTCTATGCCTGTGATGATTCTCATGGGGGAGTGCCGATTCTGCCAAAAGGGTGCAATCTGGACGAATTTCTTTTGCAGTAGCTTAAAAAAAAAGTAAACAGATAAATAGATTTTGAAAAATTAAAGAAAATGTATTACTTACTTCTAAATTTGACTGCAACATCTACCTGAAAGAGATCTTTAAGGCTTTCATGCTTTGCCCTAATATCGAATTCTAGACCCAACATTTCACAAACTTCTAGAAAAATTTTCAATATTTAATTTATACATACTTTTTCCCTTAAATGAAACTTTTTCGAAAATTTACTAAAAAAAAAAATCATACTTATTGATAACAATAGCTTTTTTTTAAAATCAAATTTAACTTCTTGAAATTCATCTTTGTGAGCTGGTAGAACTGTTCGTTTAGAAAAAATTTAACAAACTGGATCCCGACTGACAGCTAACCTTATACAATTCGGCAGGAAAGTGTTCTCCATTTGTTATTATTCCCATCCATCATTTCTCTCATAACTCTGTCAACATTATGGAAACCAACAGATGTTACATCATAATATGTAAGAAAAGCATGCGGATAGCTTGCCCTAGCTGAAATGTTAGCTATTGTCCTCATTTGTATTAATATTCATAGGAACCCCATTAAATAAATCAACTAACTACACCCGAAGCGAATGTAGTTTTCCCAGAATTAACCGTCCCCTGTAGTGCAACCCATCTATGTTTAGGCGTTCCAATCTGATAAATATAAAGCAATTTACTTTACAATGGTAATAGTTCAAACAGTGTATTTTTATATGAATTAAATTTTAACAAAATACTTTCATATAATAAGGGTATTAGATAAACTACAGGGCTGAACAAAAGTATTCAAGTATGTTTCGATCTATTAATATTAATTGCTGAAAGAAAATTTTCAACTAGATAGGCGTTTTCTTGCAAGACTAAATTTACTCATTATGTAGTATATATATATCAATCGGCAAATCAAATATTCGGCTGTTCAAAAGTATTAGAATACATATTTGGCTGTAAACAGTAACACCTTATTTCTATAGATAATGAAGTTTTGTTAATGATTTCAGGAAGTGTAAGAAAGTGCTTCATAATCTATCCTTAAGGCATGATTTTTCTTACTTGTTTAACTTAAATGAGTTCAGAAAATTCATAAACTGTGTTATATTTATTTGGTATTTATTCAGTGGCGTAGCTACATATTCAGCGCCCTGGAGCAGACAATGTTTGTGCGCCCTTTTGTCATTCGGAAAAGTTTCTCGCAATTTCCTTTTGAAGTTTAAAATTTATATACTATTCTTCATATACTATATGAAATCTTACTTTTATTTGAAAGTCTAAAATATTTTGACAACGTATTAAATACAAGTAAAAGAAAGTCTCGCTCCATATGCATGACTGTCTGTCTGCTCTCGATGGCCAGAAAAATCTACTGTACGTACGAGATTCAAAATCTTTGTGGGAATAATCAAAGACCTCTCCTAGCGCTCTTGAATTTCAGAAATTTAAATCCCTAATAATTAAATGCGAAATTAATTAAAAATGCCAAATTAAAAAAATGAAAAAGTATTCATAATTCAACAAAAGTCTAGATTTTTATCAAACAGCATTTTTTTTCGAAAGCGGGGAGGGTTTAATAGAATTACAGAGCTTTTAGGGTGATAAATGTACTGGCCCTTTTTAAAAAGGACTGTATATTAAATTCTACGGGCCTAAAAATTCGAAAACTGCACAAACAATTGAGAGAAAAAAAATTCTTTCAAAAATTATAAAAAGTATACCTCTTACATAAAGCTGAAAAATGCATTTATAAAATCTCTTTATTTTCGTTCAAAAAAAAAAAAAAAAATCTTTTACAGTAAGAGCAGGTGTTTTAAAGGCAAACAATTGTTGACGATTGGTAATTTCTTGATGGCGGACCTGTAAAATATTTAAATTGTAAAATTTTATATTTTATTATATTTTATGCATCCAGATATTTGAAATCAGCGAAAAATTCTGTATGAAAATTTCTTCGCGGTTGCTCAATTAAACCTTAGTTGTTAGTTATTATTTCATGAATTGGATGATTCTTTTCAAACTCTCATTTTCAAAGCCAGTCTCCCGAAACCACAATTTTCATTAGATTAATTTATAACACGATTTTTTAATCGGTAAACTTTTCACTGGTTAAGGATATTTTGGTGAAATAGTCCTCCAGTGTTCATGTCCGGGATGGCTCAGTTGGAAGAGCATTGGCGACTTCAGCCAATACATCCCTGGTTCGAATTCTGACCCGTACTCTTTTCATCCACTTGGAAAATTTACATCTGTCACAATTTTTATGCCTGTGTTATTTAAAGCGCCGTCAAATTAAAAAAAAACTACCATTTAGAGATTTTAAAGATATGCACCCAGCCCTATCTTTAGACGTTGATTGGTAATATCTAAATTTTATAAAGATAGATCCGCTATTATTTGTTTTATAAAAAATTTCAATATTTAAAAAGGAAATGAAATGCTTTGTTGAAACGCGAATTTGTTAAAACTAAGAAAACCGATAAACCGATCAATTTGGAACGTTCAGATAATTTATAACATATAAAAAAAATTAATTAGTAGAGGCCATGAAATTTGGAGGGGAAGGGCGTGGTAAGAAGTTGGCAGCAGTTGAATATTTAATGCCATATCATTTTCTATCATTTTAGATGCTTTTTTTTTAAAGGGGGGGGAAGAGGGAGCTTGGGGGTAACTATTACTTATTTAATATAGAAATTTCTAAAGCGTACTTACCACTATTTTCGAGTAGTAATTTCAGCAAATTCTTAAATTCTTTCAAAATTTCCGTTCTTTTGCCTAATTTATCTACGGCTGGGTTGAGTAACGAAATTTCGTTCAGTCAGTTTTATTAAGAATACAGTTCGCTCCCTGGTAGTGGCAACTGGAACTAAATAGTTTGAGAGTGAGTTTTTCTATAAAATTTTGCAGTGCGTTCTCGGTACGCCTGCTAAACAGTGCCATAAACAGCAGGGATTCGGTTCAAGCTTCGTTCAGCTCGAGATTGGATCTTTTTATGAGATTTTGCATTTAGCATGGGCAAAACAGGTCGAAAATTGCGCTTTTAGAAAGCTGTTTAAAATTTATGAATGAAAGTGCACATTTTATAAAAAGTATAAGAATTTATAAAAACCTTTTTACACAACTAATGTTATACAAATATAGTGATAATATTTTATCTTTGTGTAAAATTAGTTGTGTAAAAAGGTTTTTATCCATTCTTATATTTTTTATATAGACATTATTTCTGTAAATTGGTTGGAAAGTTGAGTGGAGTAAATTTAGATTTTTTTTTCTTTTTTATATTTTGAAAATTCTTTAACTACTAATATGAGATATCGGATAGTGTTGATAGTTGAGGCAGTGGAGCAGGCCTAAGTAAACTCCTATTAATATTATTGAAAAATATGTTTTGTCTTATTTAATCGTAAAATCTGATACTAAAGAAATATAATGCGGAAAAATACTTTCAATAAAAGTGGTTTAAATTTGCATGGGTGGTAATCATGTCCTAAGATATGCTGAATTTGATACTTAACTTTTTCAAGGAAAATGCTTATCAATCCTGCATTTGAGATTTGCCATATTTTCGAAATATTTAACACAATGCACAAAAAAATTATTTTTCTGTTTCCTCTTTAGCCCCTTCTACATTTTATCGCCATGGATTATGTGGAATATACATCTCTTATTATTGTTTTATAATATGTATTGATGCACATATAAGTTTTCACAAAACAACAACAAAAGTATATAAATAATAAATAATTAAAATTTGTTTTCTTCGTTATTTTGTTTGTAAAATGTCAATACACATTTTTTTTTTCAATTTGTCAATTTTTTTTTCTTTTACCAAATCGTAAACAAAACTAAATGGCTAAGGTACGATTGTTACACATTAAACATAGGTTTTTCTGCGGTGATTTCTTTGGCTACGATAATTTCCATACTGTAATCATCCTGATAAACTTCTAAAACGTTTGAAGGATGATTATTATCTGGAAATAGTAGTAAAGTGATCGACGAGAGCCTTGTAAATAAGTTTTGATTACTTTAAGATTTGAAAATATTCAACTGTCATCTTCATATAAGTTATAGAAAAAAATCAGGCATACAGAAAAGGTGTTAGAGAAATTACTTGAGGTTTCATTATGATATGAATAAAAATTACGGGGAGACATGAGTGAAATTTTTTGAAAAAAAAAAAGATTTTAATTTTAGTGTTTTAAAATGTTTTTTTAATCTTCCTAAATCCATTGGTATGCCCAGTTTTTTCTTACCATTAGAAATAATCGTAAAAATTTAAGGGAATACACTGACTCGGACGTCATGTCAATTCATACCAATTTTACGCTAACTTTTCATATTTACAGTAAACCCTGTCTAAGACGGAATTGATCGGGTCAAAAAACTTTCTCATTTCAAACAATAGTCCGAATTTTACTACACGTCTATGCATTCGTAGGGGATTTGAAAATATTTCGCATTAGGCTAAATCCCGTCTTACACAGAGTCCGCCTTAGAGAGACTTTACTATATTTCTGTTTTTAAATTTTATTCGCACTTCTATATTTTAAAAATAAATTTTGCTGTATGCATATGTCAAAGAACAAGTAAAATTTCTTTATAAACTTATGAGGCCCTCCTTCTTGGTGGTAACCGAGTAAAATTCCTGTAAGAGATGCTGATCTGGAAGTTGACAAAGAACCAATAAGGATTAAAACATTACCTCATTAAACTAAATTTAATCCAAGTCTTTATATATACTTTAATTCATGTGTTTAATAAAATTATGCAAGAACTTCACTCAAGTTAGAAGTGTCTAAGTTTTTTCTCTTTTGAAAAAACGTACATTTTAGGTAAAAATCGCATTATCTCATAAAATATTAGAGTTACTATTTTGTGATAGGGTATAAATATAAGATCATATTTACAGACAGTTTTAGAAAATTTTAATTAGTTTTAAAACAATTTTTTTGTGAAAAAAAGTTGAAAATTTTTGAAAAATTAAAAATAAAAGTTTAAAAGCAAAAAGAATTCTTTAAAATAAAAAGTTTAAATAGCAGAAACAAACTGTCTAATCTTCAGCATAATCCAGTGAATATGGATTTCAAATTTTACCAAAGTCAGTCGGGTCATTTCTGAAACAACGGGTCTTAAATCTGGCATATTTTCCACAGGATTGCATCCAGTCTTGTCTTCCCTTAAACTTCGCGAATGGAAGTAATTGCTTTTAACTGTGTATAAAAGCATGTTTCAAATCAAACGAATTGACGTTAAACACAAGATAAAACTTCTTAGAATATTCTTATTGTAACAAGAATTCATTTATAATGTCTGATTCATAAGGAAGAAATTTATGAAAAAAAAAAAAAAAAAAAAAAAAAAAAAAAAAAAAAAATCATTTTGCTTTTTCCGATTTTGCGCCCTTCGGATTCGTGCGCCTGGAGCAGTTTGCTCCAATTGCTCCACGGTAGCTACGCCCCTGTATTTATTCGATTTCATTTCATTTAAATAAAACTTTTAGCAAATAAAATACTTATTTGAGTAGAAAAAAAAAGGGGGGGGAAAGTTGGCAGATATATGTTTTCATATTAATAGGTCTGCAAAATTGACTGTTTTAAAAGTAAAAAAAACTCTAATAAAATATTTTTAAATATATATTTTCTGTGAAGGATTGTGAATATATCTTTCAGGAACTAGAAGGAAATATTGTAGTTGCGTATTGATTGAAAGAAAAAAAAAATCGACAAGAATGTATATCACAAATATTTTTCAAAACTAGTTGGATGTGCCAATCCCAAAACTTTCTTCTATCTCATACATACATTTTAATATTAAAAAAAAAACAGTTACTCATTTTAATGCTTTAATAATTTTAATTGAATACCTTACTAACTTTGATTTTCATCTTAAATTTCTGCTTCAATCAATTAATCGGAGTAAAAGCGAATTTCCGTCTCTGCACGAGCCGATGGACAATAGAATGATAAGCAGATTTTTTTTTCAAATTCCGGGAGGACCTACTTGCCTTACCAAAAAATAATCATATACAAAATGTTTAGTTCAGTTCTAGAACTAACTTCATACTCTTTTGTGTGGTGCAATATTGAAAATGGCATAAAATTCGGTATTGCAGCGCCCCCTTCCGGCAGATTGTTTTCAGATTTAGGGCGATCCAACTAGTCATATCCATACACTTACACAAAAAATTTGGTTCAATTCGATGCATAACTTCATGTACTTTTGGTCGGTACAATATTGAAAATGGCTCATAAATCGCGATTGCAGCGCCCCCTTCCGGGGGATTTTTTTCAAATTCAGGGAGAACTAACTAGCCATAGTCATACATATACACAAAAAATTTAGTTCAATTCGATGCATAACTTCATATACTTTTGGTCGGTACAATATTGAAAATGGCACAAAAATGGCGATTGCAGCGCCTCCTTCCGGCGGATTTTTTTTTCAAATTCAGGAAGGACTAATTAGCCATAGTCATACACATACACAAAAAATTTCGTTCAATTCGATGCATAACTTCATATACTTTTTGTCGGTACAATATTGAAAATGGCACAAAAACCGCGATTGCAGCGCCCCCTTCCGGCGGATTTTTTTCAAATTCAGGGAGGACCAACTAGCCATAGTCATACACATTCACAAAAAATTTCGTTCAATTCGATGCATAACTTCATATAATTTTAGTCGGTACAATATTAAAAATGACACAAAAATAGCGATTGCAGCGCCTCCTTCCGGCGGAATATTTCAAAACTGAAGGAGGACCTGCTTGCCACAGCCAAAAACATTCACAAAAAATTTGGTTCAATTCTATGCATAACTTCATACACTTTTTGATGGTAGAATGGCGACATACACACAGACACACAGACACACGGACAGACAGACATTTTGTAAAAACATGTTTTTTGGAATCTCTGACCCCTAAAACGTGTAAATCCGTCGAAAATCGGCAGTCGAAAAAATTTTCGATTACAATACTTTCTTCTATTGAAGATAGAAGAAAGTAATATACAATGTCTTTTCTATAAAATATTCTAGTATACTTATCATAATGATAAATAAGCTTTAATATAAAAATATACAAAAAGTTTACAAGTATTTGAAAAGCAGGCATGATTCTAGCACTAGAAATATTACTATTCACGTTACAGACAAAAAAATATACGGAATATTGAACAAGAAGTAATCGGACAGATTATTAAATAGAAAACAATTACAAAACACTTACGTAATATATTTCTTTCATTTACATTCAAGTCTGGATAGCGCAAAGATTTCTGAATTTTCTTTAAAAAACAAATGATTAAGACTAGTTTAAATAGAGCATTTGGCAATTAAATCAAGTGCGATAAAGCAGCCAAAATGGTAACCATACATTCACTTGAAAGATGCCAATAATATGTGCATGAAGTTGCGCAGACAGAAGATTTTGGGCGGTCATGTCCCTGACGTCATATTGGAATGCCCTATTGACTATAAAGCTTCGCTTTTACTGATTGGCTGTTGCGGCCGTCTTTATTTCAAGCGCATGCTCATTGGTCAGTTCAGAGATACAGTGACATTCGCAGAGATATCTTAGGTAAGTTTTTCAGTGTGAACAGGCATCCAATTTCGGGAGGGTATTACTTCAAACACGGCGATCTTAAGATATCTTATGTTTGTAGTGCGAACAGGGTATTAGTCCCTAATATAAATCAGTATTCTTATTTTTGGGGTAAATCACTCAACAGATGGAGCTGCTATGCGGCATTATTTTGATTATCGCAATGATTCTATCTCAGGAATTATTGCACAAAATTTTATCTAACTTTAGATTCAGTTTGTCCCTGATATAAATTAGTATTCTTTAGTTTTTGGGATAAATCACTCAACAGGTGGCGCTGCTATGCGGCACTATTTTGATTGTCGCAATGACTGTGTCTCAAGAACTATTGCACAAATTTTCATCTAACTTCAAATTTAGTTAGCCCTTGATTTAAATAGGAAAGTTGCAATCAGCTAATTTACTTTTCATCCACCAATTAAATTCTACCGGTTAACCTCCAGCCGCACCCATAATCTTCTCAGCTGCCAATCAGAGCTGCCGTTCAACGATATTTTGACTTCCAATGGTCGATTTTTGACGTCATATGAAACTGCCCTATTAATATTCTTTAGCTTTTGATGTAAATGACTTAACAAATACTGCTACTGTTCAGCTTTTTTTACGATTTCTGCAATGATTCTATCTCAAATAGTAATAGTACACGGTTTTCATGAAATTTCAGTTTCAGTTGGAAATAAGTTGTTGCAGATTTTGCTGTAAATTATCTAACTAGTGAAGTTGCTATGTTTCATTTTTTGGAAGTATTTACGCGTATGAGATCAGCGCCGTGCCAAAGGGGGTGACGGAGCTTCCTCCTTAAGGGGGCGGTCGCCCCTAGCGCGGAAATTTAGGGAGCGCCAAATTTATACTACTATCGTCATTTTTGGTCTGTTTCAAGAAAAAATTGAGGGAGGGGGCGCCCCGGGCGCAGTTTTCTCTTCGCACACCTCTTTGTGAGATAGAAGAAAGTTTTAGGATTGTCACATCCAACTAGTTTTTACTTCCTTCTATCTTTACAAGAAAAAAGTATTGTATTCATGAAAATTTTCGAATTCCGGTTTCAACGGATTTGATGGTTTTAGGGGTCAGAGATTCCAAAAAACATGTTTTCACAAAATGTCTGTCTGTACGCGACATAAATTTTGAGGGCGCTCGATCACACGAACTAATGTACGGAATTTCACAAGACTTTAAATTCACCTTGATATAAACTGACCTTGATATAAACTGAATCTGATTAGCTTTTGGTGTATATCGTTCAACACGTGGCGCTGCTATGCTGCTTTTTTCACGATTTTCACCATAGCTATATCTAAAGAACTAATGGACAAATTTTCATAAAACTTCAGATTCCGTTATTCCTTGATACAGTATGGTTCTGATTGCGTTTTAGTTAAATCGCCTAACAGGTAGCCCCGCTACGCGGCATAATTCATCATTGTCACAATAGCTCTGTCTCAGGAACTAATGCACACGTTTTCTTCAAACTTCAAATTTAGTTCCTGGTATAAATTTGTATTCTTTAGTTTTTGGAGTATAAATTGCTCAACAGATGGCGTTTCTATGCAGCATTATTCATTATTATTGCAATAGCTCTATCTCAGGAATTAATGCACGAATTTTCATCAAACTTCAAATTCAGTTATCCCTGATATAAATTAGTATTCTTTCGTTTTGGGAGTAAATTTTTCAACAAGTGGCGTTTTTATCCAGTTTTTTAACCATTTCTGCAATGATTCTTTCTCAATGATTTTCATCAAATTTCAGATTTAATTAAAACTTGAAATAAGTTGTTGCAGATTAAATTTTGGTGTAAACTAGCTAACTGGCAACACTGCTATGCTTAATTTTTCTGGAAGTATAGATCCCTTGCATGTGATGTCACATGCTTCTTCTGGAGCCCAAACATAAGGAAAATGTAGTGTTTTCACATTTATAAACATAGTGATTTGCGCTTCATTTTTTAAGTACTTGGAAAAATAATTCAAGAATAAGAAAAATTAAACAAAAAGACCACACGTGCTTTATACGGCAAACGGTGAGTGCAAGGGGTCTATAGGGCAGCTTCATAAGACGTCACAAATCGACCGTTGGAGGTCAAACAATCGTTGTGATTGGCAGCTGAGAGGATTATGGGTGTGGCAGGAGGTGAATCGCCAGCATTTGATTGGTGGATGAAAAGTAAATCAGCTGATTGCAACTGCCCTATTAACATATTCTATTAACATATCCAACACAGCACAGTTGATTAGAGTAATGTGGCAACAGACAGACAGAAGGAAACCAAAAAATTTCGTCTCTACAGTAAACCTTCAGTGACGTTTCGGCAATTAATATTCTGTTATATATTATCGTATATGAAGTTTTATAATGAATTGTAATTTAGGTTGATAAATTTTGTTTACAATTTTAGTATGTCAACAAAAGTATACGAGGTTGTCAGAAAAACACCAAATTTCCTATCAGATTAGCGCTGATGACGTCAAAAATATTGATACAATTTAATAATTCACTTGGTGATCTAAAAATGTTTAACTTTTTAACAATTTTCTTTTTACTTATTTAAAAATGATTTATCATGATTTATCAAAAAAAATATTTATTACATTTTGCTTTTCATAATATGTTCCTGTATTGGCAATTAAAAGGGCTTATAGAGTCGCTGCTAGCAGCCTTCGGTACAGGAAGATTGTCCCTTTAAGTAATGCTGAAGTGCCATTGGAAATAATTATTTATTGTAAATTCGCTTAAAAGTTTTAGATATTCAAATTCGGATAATTTTTATTTTTGTATCATACAGAACACAAATGTCAGAAATCTGAAAATTGTGCAAAAGAATAATCCTCTTGAGCAAATTTAAAATACTTGCAATGCAATGCACTTGCACGGCACTATCCTGAAGCGAGAAGTTGCATCTTTTCTCCGACAGATGGTACCACACCGTAAAATATGACTTGCAACCTAAACTAGCATCTAAAGTACTCAAAGGAAGAAAGTAAAATATCAAGAAATTATTTTACGCGCATACGGATATTTTCGCACAGTACTTATTTTTTCATTTTCTTAATATATATAAATCACTTTCAATATTAAAAGGGATTGAAATGCAAAACTTTCATTGCGAAATATCTCATTTTCTCGTATTTAAATAAGCATTTTATTATTATAATAGAAATGCATGTGCTTCTGTATTATTAATATAAATATTTATCTTATTTATTAACTTAAAGCAACGAAAAAAAAAAAAACATAAACACACTTTGAAGGTGTGAACTCATTTTAAAGGATTCAAACCCATAACTCCTGGTCTCGAGCTCAGCGTTCTACTCATTCGGCCATCTAGCTTGCCGTCGCACAGTGGATCAATCCTTAAGAAAATGCGAACATAGGGCCAAAAAATAATCATTAAATAATTAATTATTTGCAATGAAATATTTTAAAAGAATATCTACAAAATACGAATATATGTTCATTTTTTAAATAATACAAAATTACATCTTATTTGTATAGCTTGGAATATGTTCTTTTCAGCAGAGGAATTTTTCTGCGAATTTTAGTGATTTTTAAATGTGTTCAGAAATTAAACCAATGTAACCACTAATGATAACTCGTTTAAAATACCATTATTAATTTCCTAAAACACATTCTAAAGCTCTACTGATTACATTTTGATTGAATTTTATACATCATTTTACATTATGAACAGACTATATAAAATTAACTGAATAATAAACTTAAAATTGCTTTTTTAAAATTGTCTGAAATTTCAAAGACATGTTTGTATTCCTAAAAGTCTGTATTTTAATGTGGTATAGGGCAATTTTTGCGCAAACCTGCGCATTTTTGAAATAAATGGATTTGAAATACTTTTAGTGGCTATCGCATAGTTTTCCGTTTCCGGAAAGCATAGTAAATTGTCTGTAGACAAAAATAATTTTTAATAAGTATTTTCTAAGATGGAATAATATAAAAAGTTTATTTAGAATTAAACTATAAAATTAAATTCAATATATAAGTATCTTGGGTTATATAAGTATTTACATAAAAATTCTGAAAAGCACAAGTGCTCTGAGAGCGTTAAATCTACTCTAATAAATGGATGCATAATGTGTGAATCCTAAAGTATTATTTAAAGTGAAAGTTCTAATGCCTCTGGAATTTTTCCTTTCCTTTGAAAGTTTTTTACTTTGTGTCTAAAACTGGAAATGAACGAATCAGATGTTATAAGCGAACACTGTTACAAGTCTTCGTTTCATGCTCTTCGACTTATTTTTCTCGTTTGGGAATCCCGGTACCT
Source organism: Maratus speculifer (assembly GCA_964019185.1). Taxonomy (NCBI): domain Eukaryota; kingdom Metazoa; phylum Arthropoda; class Arachnida; order Araneae; family Salticidae; genus Maratus; species Maratus speculifer. The sequence goes on along the minus strand of OZ025294.1, from coordinate 422,180,052 downwards.
TCAAAAGTCTTATCTAAGCTTCTTTCAATAATTGCCAAACTGGAGAATCAAAACGCTTAACTACATATTTTCCATAAATCATTATTTTACATAGCAAGCATATAATATCATCCATATTTTGAGGTACATTGTTTAGTTGTTTTCACTGTAAAATTGCACTTCTTTTAACAGTTTTATGAATATTATTCATTTGTAAGGTTTTGTAACTCAAATGGAACATGTTGAACATGGTGATGTATCTAAAATTGCAGTAATAACTTTTCCGTAAAGCATGGTTAAATACATCTTGTGATCAATGGCCATATATGTATATTAGGCTTTACATTTATTTTTCCAGTCGTTGATACAATTTTAAAATATTTTAGATTTTTTAAAATATTTTAGATATCAGAAATTCAGATCTAACAGGTTAACAAGATCTGGTGGATAATATTAGGTTTTGACAACTATTATTTCTACTAGCTTACTTTGGAATTGTATTCACACAAAACATACGTGTAAAATTTATTAAATATTATTCATCAATTGCTGAGGCACTACCCAAACTTTTCAATGACACTATTTCTCTTAAATAAAATCACTATTTAAATTATTTACAAAAAGAAACAAATTTCTATTTGTTATTAAATTTCACGCGAAAAAAGTTAAGAAAAAAAAAAGTAATATTAAAAAAAAAATAAAACAAAAATAAACAAACAAACAAAAAATAATAAGTAAAGATAAGTTTAAAGAACTAAATCACATCTATGATAAATCAGCATTGAAATAAGTTGTAATATTTTATAGTAAAATGTTGTAATTTTGTAAAACAATTTTAAAGAGATATGTGAACATCACATATGTTGTCAATTAAAAATAAAATAAATAATTTGGATATAAATAAAAACTTGATAGATAATAAAATTAATGTCTGTTAAGTTTTTTCAATCTTACTCATTTTATTCAAAGTGTAGTTTAGTTATCCACAACATATCTCTAAATTTCTATTTGAAACCAAAAAGTATGGAATTGTTTGTAAAAACGATTGATACCTTTGGTATTATTTATTATGCTCATCTGAGCCTAACTCTAACAAAAAACATCATATATAGAACATTAAACTATCATGATAATCCTATGTTCGCCACCGCCTATACTTTGATCCACTGTGCGTCGTAGTCGTTTGCAACATATTATCTTTATAATTAGCATCGTAATTAATCAAATGCACGATCTATTATTAAAGTGCTATTACACGAGGGGTCCATTGAATTTAAATTCCAGACGCCTGCGTGTTACACTATGGCTCCAGGCAAATCGCTCGGAAAGTGAGCGAGTCGCTAGTAAAAACCAATCAAATGCTTGAAAATCCGGATGATGGAAAAGCCTTTTCTCGAATAGTCAATGAAATGTTTAAAAAACAAAATGTAGGCGATTTTTGTCGTTTGAAATTTCTATGTGTAATAGCACTTTTAATCTATTTCTGAACGCACAGAAACTGTTATTTGACCACTCGTAATAGGCGGAGTTTGCGATGTTACCCACAAGCATTCCGGTAATTGATTGGCTTATGGGGAGCACTTGTGGGTTAAATCGAGAAGCTGATTAGCTGTAATCCATCGTGACATTCTTTGACGTCAGTAATGCTAGTGGTCCAAAAGACTCACTCCATATTCTTGAGCTCGCGCATGCGGCGACAGCACGCATAATTTTTGCACTGCATCTTGCATCTTGCACTGCACACATAATTTTTTTCCCAACTAAATTTTGCCATCTTGTAATCTGATTGGCCAGAGCTTTCTGCATCAAAGAGACATTTCTTGGCGGGAAGGTATTCTACTTGGCTCAAATTGTGAAAGTACAGAATTTAGATAGGATGGGCGGGAAAAGTGGAGAAACTTTTCCATTTCAATAGAATTCTATTATTATTATATTTTTCAATTTCTTTAAATTAGTAGTGAGTGGCAAAAGTGATTTTCGAATTCATGCGAAAGGCTCTGACCAATAAGATTGCGAAATACAGTTTAGATGGCAAAACCTGATTGGGAAAAAAATTGTGCACACAGCCACTGGATACTTTCAATAAGGAAAGGGCATGTTTACAAACAAACGCTTCAACCGATCTACCAACTATATTTTTGCTTAGGAAAGGGCAGCTGATGTCACTGTGGACAAAATTACTGTGGATTCACAGTAATTTCCTGTCGGTCTTTAAGACTCCTACGATACCCAAGAAATCAAAGCGATCTGATTGGTTTGATTTCTCTGCGATTAAAAGCTCTGTTGTATGATTGGTCAATGTCGCCATGATGATTCCTGTAATGATCACGAAAGCAAAAAATGTAACTGGTAGATTGGTTGAAGAAAGCGTTTGTTTGTAAACATGCCCTTTCCTTTTAGTGATCATTACAGGAATCATCATGGCGACGTTGACCAATCATACAACAGAGCTGTTAATCGCTGACAAGTCAGACCAATCAGATCGCCTTGACTTATTGTGTACAGTGGGAGTCTTAAAGACGGGCAGGAAATGGAGGATATTCTAGCTACGTAATCATCACGTGGTCAAGACAAAAACTTAAGTTTTTGCCGTCGCGGTGAGCGACCAATTTTCGTCGACGACCTCTACCTACGACCCAAACAGACCTTGTCTCTTGCGCGACAGCGCTGTCGCTGGCAGGCGACCACGGATAGCGCCAAAATACTTTACTTACGACCCGAATAGCCTTGGAATCTTAATAGAAAAGAAAAAAAATATATATAAGACAAATTGAAACCGGACAAATTTAAAATAAAAAGTAGACAAATTAAAAATATTGAGAGACGGTTAGTGGGCGGGCGGGGCTCTGAAGCTATCGACTTTCCCTGCCTTCATCCCGAACATGTATGTCTCGGACGGTGGTTGGGGGTGGATGGGTCAACCGTCGCGGTGAGCGACCACTTTTCGTTGACGACCCCCTACCTACGACCCAAACAGACCTAGTCTCTTGCGCGATAGCGCTGTCGCCGGCAGGCGACCACGGATAGCGCCAAAATCCTTTACTTACGACCCGAATAGCTTTGGACTCTTAATAGAAAAGAAAAAAAAATAAGACAAATTGAAACCGGACAAATTTAAAAGAAAAGGTAGACAAATTAAAGATATTGAGACGCGGTTAGTGGGCGGGCGGGGCTCTGAAGCTATCGACTTTCCCTGCCTTCATCCCGAACATATATGTCATATACGCTAGAATTCTAACGTAAAGAAGGGAAAGCTCCGTTAAAGTGTTATTACACGTACCGTGCTGCAGACGTCAAATTGCAGGCGTCTCCATGTTATCCTATGGGACCAGGGGAGTCGTTTGGTAGCGCGCGATTCTCTTTTGTCGGAGAGTCTTTGACGCGTGGAACGAAGCGAGTCGCCAGCAAGAGCCAATCAAATGCTTGGAAATCCAAATGATGGTAAAGACTCTTCTCGAACAGCCAATGAAATGTTAAGAACACGAAAAAACGCAGGCGATTTTTGTCGCTTGCACTTTTTACGTGTAATAGCACTTTTAGACGCAGTGTAAATCGCCACCAGCCAATAGAACAGTTCATGGGGAAAGCAGTAGCAACCTCCTTTCTAATTAGTTAGAAATTCTTTGGGTAAATTACCGGTACCACGTGACTTTTTACAGCCTCGAACGCAGATTTGGAATATCCTCCATTACTGTGGATCCACAGTGACGTCAGCTGCCCTTTTCTTATGCGGTTAGTATTGCTAACCGATCCGTACTGCTCCTTCATCTATGATCTCATCTAGTTTGCTTCGATATGAATCAGAATCAATAAATAAATAAACGTTTGTAGGCTCCGTGTAAAAATTCCACTGCAGTCTAAAAAGGAAATGAGTGAGTCGCAACATTCGATAAACTCCGATTCACTAATTGTTCTATGAATCAGAATCAGAATCAGTGAATCGGAGCTTATCAAATGTTTCGACTCGTTTCAGACGACTGCAGTGGAATTTTTACACGGGGTCTACAAACGTTGTTACACGATAAAATTGTTGCGTATAGCACGCCATTGTGGATTATTGAATTGAATGTGCAATTTTCAACTATTATTTATTTAAATGAGACATTAAAATAAAAAATATAAATAATATAATGTTATAAACATTCTGTCTTGTGACAGATCATATCTCATATTTAAAATGTTTTGACGGATCTTAGTAGATACGTGTTACCGTGTATCTACTTATATGTGTAAAAGGGGAAAATTTAAATTAGTCTGCTATAAATTAAATAGGTATGTGAAAGATAATTCATATTAACTTGTGTCTCTATAGTCACAACAACATTAAAAAAAGTTCACATTCTGATCGTGTTTATAGCTTTCTAATCTTGTGCTGATAACAGGCAATTTCCTGATCTCTTGTATTTTAATAATCTTTATAAAAATTTATTTTTCTGAAATCTAACTGTTAGAGGGTATTGAAGGAGTAATTTCGAATTATTAATAATCTTAGTAGTACATATATTTAAAAAATGGTTACTTTCCTTTACATTTTTACTCATGATTGTGAATCTAATGTTTAATAAACTGTGATGTTTCAGTACTTGACTTTAAATATGGTTTAGTAATATGAAATAACAAACGATTGAGAAGGCCTGTTTTTATCTTCTAATGATTTACATTTAGATAAACCTATGTAAATATTGCTATAAAATTCTTCGGAACCGATCTTTTTAAGTTGCAGCTTTGGATTATTAAAGTTTTTGTCAAAAATAATGTTTAAAGGTATAATTCTTTTTAAACCAGGTGTTGTTGTATTTTTTTAGCTTAATTTTATACAAAATATCGTAATGAAAAATCGGAACTAAGTTGTAAATGATCCAGTAAAGAAATCAAAAAATGGGAAAGAAATGTATAATTAATTTTTTAGGGGAAGAAAAATAAAATAAAATTTCTTGTACTAAAAAAAAAAAAAAAAAAAAAAAAAAAAGTCTTATTAGTTACTGTTAAAAAAATTCGTCAAATATGCTTTTACGTTATTTATTAAAAATATTTTCTCTAACTCCCCCACCCTTCCCCTCTTTTTTATAAAAAGTTTGTAATTATCCTATTAATTTATGTATAAAATATTGTGCTTTATGATATTTATTTATTTGAGGTTTAATTTTGTAAACATAACCCATTTAATAACTTAATGTAGAAAAATATTTTTTATTTATTTTAGTTTATATTTATTTTAGTACTTCATCATATTGTAAGCATTCATTATAGTTTTGATTGCATTATATAACATTCAATTTATTTTTTAAAAAAAGTAAACAAAGCAATGACCAGAAATCTGCACAACCTCTGGTCCCAAACTGTGTGGATTTGAGGGAGTATTTTAGTTGCCCCGTTTTACACGTCTTGTCCAAGATTTTTATTTATTAGGATGAGCGAAGCGAATCCTCTACTAGTCCACTCAAATTACACTTTGTCGTACACTTTACAAAAAAACTATTCAATATTTTAACTTCAAATTAAACACAAAAATAAATTATGATCTGAAGATTTGCACAATATAATTTTTTTACAGTAAAATGTTAAAAAAATTATTTTAATTAATTTATTTTACATGCATTTCCAATACAGACGCATTTTAGCAAATAAATAAAAAATGAAACGCGAACATTTCCAGAAAAAAAAATATAAATCATGGAATAAATAATTATAGATAGAATCATGATTAATTTAATAAATAAAATACGTTTTCATTATTCCGCACAGATGACACTTAAACATTTTAAAAGAATTGTATTATGGATTTTTTTTTTTTTGTAAAGTGGCAACAAAAGAATTGTAAACAAATAAAATTAATTGTTAAATTTGTTATATAAATGAAAAATTAAAAGAACTGTGTGAAGTTGTTGCTTCGATTCAAGCTCTTTATAAATGTACTAAAGCAAAGTTGGCCGATTCAGAAACGACAAATGGACTTTAACCATTCCTTACTTTATCATTTGGATCTAAAATAATGTTACGTTCTTATTTGTGGACCGAAAAAGATTTAGTGAACGGGACTTAAGACTTTGTTGCACGTATTAAAGAAAATCACAAGCCACCAGACCAGATATCGCGAATAATCATGGATAAATTTGAATACTACAGTAATTTAACTTATAAGAATTGGTGCATATCAATTCCCCCAATAATTAAATTCTGGAAAAATGGAAACATAAATTGCTCAAGGAAAGAATTTCGTCTGCAGTTAGCTTTTGCTGTTACAATTCATAAATGCCAAGGTTTAACATTAGATAAAGCAGTTGTAAATATTGAAGATATATAGACACCAGTTGGCTTAAAAACGTACCTAATGTTGTCGAGAATGAAAATCCTTCAAAATTAAGCATTCAACAGAAATTTTCCTTACGAAAAATTCTACAATATCAAAAATTCTTATACGCTAACATGTATAAAAACGAAGAAATTAGAAAAAAAAGTTTTACAGTTAAAAATTCATAGTATCAACGAGAGCAGATTTCAAATGTTTTTCCAGAAAGTAGGATTTTGACGAAGTAACTTTCTTCAAGCTCTCTTCAAATATATTTATTCTAAAATAGCTATCAAAGATTATTTGATGTTAATTACAAAGATTGGAAACATGCATATTTCAAGCAACTTTAAAAAACACCAGTGGTTACTGGAAATTGTAAAAACATCTTTAAAACAGCTTTTAGTTGAAAATTTAAAAATATTTCGTAAAAGTTTGCTTCGAAAATATTTTATTATGCCAGTCTTACAACATAAATAAAAAGTTAAAATGCGCCAAAACATAAAGTATTTTTAATAAAGGTGCAAAAATAATATTAAAAAATATTTTTACTTTCAAATATCTGTTTTATAAAATAATGCTTCGCGAATCCAAACAAAGCATGGCTTTTGCTATTTTATTTATTTTTCCAAGTTGGCAAATCTATCTATCTGCAAGGGCAAAAATGAATCTGCAACGTATGTCTGTGTCGCTCACTTACTGCTACTGGGGAACTTTAAAAAGGATAACAGGTTTTCATAGTTTATTCTGTATGAGGTCAAATTTGGAAAATAACCATTCTAGTCAAAAAGAATCTGCACAACTGTTCACCAGGTGTATAGTGAAATTTACAAATTCAAAATCTATATATTTTTTATTTTTTGCCCACTGAATATTATCATGGATAATTTCAATTTCAAATAAATGTTCGGTCTGGACCTTAACATCTCAGATTTCCATAATGTTTGTTCTATAGTTTGTATTTGTTTGTAAAAAAAAAAAAAAATAAGAAAATTTTTTTTTATTTTTTATATATATGAAAAATTAATAATTTTTTTTTTCTTAGTATGTTTTTATTTTTACAGAATTTTAAAAATTATCAAATTTAATGACGTTTACATACTTATTTATGACGAGCCCAGAAGCCAAGGGGTATAAGTGACAAAATTGAAAAAAATGAGTTAAGTGCACCGACTATCTGGTAATAAGTCTATTTATTTGTAGGCAAGAAGTTATGAGCGATTTTTTAATTATATACTGCGTTTTAGAGGTCAATTACTTAACCTCTTTCCCAAAACTCTGAAACGCGTGGAGGCCAAAGAGTGTAAGTACAGTTGTATCCATATTAACGTCTACAGCAGAAGCGCGACCATTGACATACAAGGCCATTTGCTTTTTTATACATTAAATAAATGCATTTTAACTGTTAACATGTAAGAAAATCATGTGTTAAGCGTAGATTATGAAACTATTTCCAACACTCAGAAATCTTTAAAAATCTTTGCTATTTAGGGTAATAGTGTTACTGTCCATAGCCTAATATGTATTCCAATAATTTTGAACAGCCCTATGTTTCATCTGTCGGTTGTTATATACGGCATAATAGGAAAATTTAGTTTAGCAAGAAAACACATAACAGTTTGAAATTTCTGTTTCTGCAGTTTATACTATTAGATGGAAACACACTTGTATACATTTGTTTATCCTGTACTGTAGTTTATCTTGAACCTTTATTATATGCCAGTATTTAGCTAAAATTTAGTTCAAATTAAAACACTCTTAAGACTACTGAAATCACATTTCCAGAAATTATTATCCATAGATGACCATGTATAAAATTTTGTGCGTGACCCTGTATATCATTTTATCTATTTTACAAGCGTTTCTTAGTAAACTGAATGCAGTTCAGCATAGAAATATGACTTATTTAAAAGCAATCTTTAAGTTGATTACGCTCATATTCAGTAACCTCTATGAAATCTTTTGTATAGCCCTGTATATAAACTATAGCATATACATTAATATGTGTAAATTTAATAAAACTTAAAAGTGCAAATCATAATTAACCACTTAACCGTCTGCCACGAGATAACTCGGGGTTGAAAGCACTGTTTCCCCATACCCTCGCCGGTGAAGTGATTAAAAAGGCATTTCGTCCATCCATCAATCATCATCGATAATATATAGTACTTCAAATAGAATATACTATTTGAAATATTTTTTTGTCCCTGTAAATACTGTGTACTTCGTATTATGTGCGAAATAACTTATATTAAGCCTCAATGATGTATAACAATTTTATTATGCATGAAAATTGTAATATAATTAAAATATTCCCTCGTTATCATTAAGTAATGTAAATCTTTTGTGTAGTCCTGTAAATAAAAAATCGATTCTTTTCACATAATAATTTACAGAATGTTTATTTTAATGCAATTCGTAAATGCATATAAACTTTAATATGTGACAAGGTGTAACATCTTTAAAATTCATTTGAAACGATTTTTCCATTAACCCGTAATGTAATGGAAAACTTTTGATTATTCCTGCAAATAAACTAATCATATTTGAAACTCTATTTGCAATAGGTTCATGTTGAGGCAAACGTGAATAATTCCCAAAAATTTCAGGGCAATCCCAATATATTTACGAGAGTTAGGGTGCATACAGACAAACTAAAATCCTATTCACTTTTCAACTTTGTTGGAAAGCGTTACAAAATATAAAATTTCAATGTTTCAAAATTTATAATAAAATTTTTAAACTTATATTATATTGGAACAAAAATTTTTCCTTTCATTCATTTATAACAACATTGTTCATATATTTTTTTTTTTTTGTAAATTCATTTTTTATTTCATAATTTTTCCGTTTTTAAATTTATATTAAAACAAAATTTTGTCCTTTTCATTTATTTGTATCAACATTGTTCTTAATTTTTTCATAAAAACAATTTTTATTTCATAATTTTTAATTTCTTGTAACTCATTCGACACTTGTACCCTTTAGCTTCCAAGCACTTTTCATTACTGCTTGGCAGCCAAGAGATACAAATGTCGAATGATGATAAACATTGCTTAGTTATAAATTAAAAGAAAAATTGTACTCCGCATTTTCTTAAACAGTTATTGAAATAAGAGTTCAAAGATCATTAAGTAATAAGCAAAAGTTTCATATCTCAATTCATTCAATTACAATTGATGCTTAACTTTGAACTCTTTACTCGAAATCTGAATTTTGTCACTTGGACCCCTTGGCTTCTGAAATGAAAATTTATTACAACATTTATTTTTCTATATTAGAAATTTTTTAAAAATTTAAGTAAAAAATATAAGTAACATCATTCACTTTCGTGACATTTGTTTAAAAACATCTACTTGGTCAAACTTATAGAAAATGTGATCTCCTTTCATTTTGAGAATAAGCTTTTTTCCACTTATTTCACTTCCTGAAGTACTGTATATTCGATATTTTACCGATTTTCCACATTAAAATTAAACCAAATTCAAATTAAAATAAGTGTAACCCTGTAAATGAATAACAGCTATTCTCTTCACTGCATATTTTACATAATGCATGTTTCATTGCATTTCGTAAATTCATATAAATTTTAACGTGTTTGACAGAGTGTAACATCTTTAAAATTCCTTTGAAATGATTTTTTTTTGTGCGAATGCAGTTTACTCTCCTTCTTGACGCGATTTTCAAAAATCACCAAATTGGTGCGTTTTTGCGTCTTGTCTCCCGGAGCAACTTGCTCCAAGAGACACTACGCAAAAACGCACTTTCCAAGATGGCGGCAATCAAAATAAACAAAAAGCACATAAAATACAAATCTAAAGACAAAAAAAAGGAGAATTTTTACTTACCCGGAGCCGCTGTTTTGCTCCGGATTGACTGGTCAATCATATACTTTCCCCGCAAACTTTCAACAGCGTAAAGTATCCATTTGAATACTTTACTTCCTCTTTCAAACAATCGACAACTTCCATAGTAGTTACTGAACGGTATCTAACTAAATATAAAAAGAGGAAAATGCAAAAAAATAAACTCGCTCGTTGAATGCAAGAGGCAAGACACAACTCCAAAAAACAATGCTACTGGAAGCAATAAATGCGCCCTCTCTCAGTTCTCTTCTTTTGTCCAATAAGAAAACATTTAACAAAAAGGAGCGTCCAATCAGGAAACGGCTTAGAAATCGGTAGGATACGTAAACCGGAGCACTCCTTAGGGTTGCCACATTGAAGATGCGAGAGGAGAAAATGAAAATGCAGGGTTGCCATATTGAAGCATTTATCGCGCCAAGATAAAAAGTCGCCTTGGCAAAGGAGAGTAAACTGCATTTCACCCCCCTTTTTTTTCCATAGGCCATAAAAGTTTTGACTGTCCTTGTAAATAAACTAATCTTCCCAGAAACTTCATTTGAATTAGTGTTTGTGCTAGGGTAAACGTCAATAAGCTCCAAAATTTTCAGAGCAATCTGAGTATACTTAGAAGAGTTAAATCGCGGACAGTGGGTCAAACAAACTGAAATCTCAAACACTTTTTAACTTTCTTGGAAAGAGTTAAAAGAAAACTTTCCAATTATAGAAAAAAAAAAAAAAAAATAAAGATTTTGGAAAGTTAACTTTAATTTGTTTAAAATATAGTCTTTTGAAAATTATTTATTAAGAATTAAAATTTGAATCTTAAATAGCACTTTCAAAATTCGTGTACAGACATGGGAATCATTTTACTATTTTTAAATACTTAAAAATATAAATAATATGACATAAAATATCTCTGAATCATGAATTAATTATAATCATAATGTATACAATATCTATGGTTGTAGATTTATTTATTAATTGGTTGCTTTAAATCATCAGTGTTACCTTTTTTTCTCATGAGTGTTATTTTTTCGAGTAACACTCATGACATTTATTGAAGAATTTTACACTAAAATAAATTCTGTTTTCTTGAAATTTTTGTTGGGCCTATTGATTCTTTAACAAAAAATACAGCATTTCCTAACTAAACATTTTTTTGCGTTAAAAAAATAAATAAATGGGTAACACTCCTGTAAGAAAATAAAAATATTCACCATGTTGAAATGAGCATTCCGACATGTAGCAATTATAGAACTAAATTAGCGCAGTGTAAAGAAGAAACAATATAGTTTTCTCGCTACTGTTGCCAACAGCAATATGCAAATATTTTGAAAACAAATAATAACTTCCCTGAGGTAATACTCATGTTCTGCATATGAAGACACAAAATACATTTAAATTTTAAGCTATTCAATACGTATTTTAGTAATGTAAATTGCCTATTTGTTTAATTAACACATGTTATTTTACTTTTAATCCATATATAAAAATTTTAAAAAGTTTGGGAGCGTTAAAAAAAAAACTGAAATTTTGCAAGTTTTTTTATTTAGGACAAGTAAATTTCCAAAAAAAAAAGCTTAATTATGATGTGTAATTTTTGAATACATAAAAATTGTTAAAAGAATTGTCATATAACTATTTTTAATTGTGAATAAATTGAGATGCATTAATTCAGAATAATAAGAGTCATTAGAATTAATCAAGCAATTTCTTAAAACAGGAGATTGTGAAATAGGGGGCATGGACCCCATCACCAGCCATAAGTTCTGAGTTATTGTAGTGGCTATTAAATAAAATAGTGTATGTCCACTTCCACCTTAAGGCCATTTTTCCTACAAGAAGATACTTTTTTTCATTCTAACATACCTGCCAACCTGAGAAAATTGAAATGTGTAGAACAATACGTGAATGACATTTTTAATAACTTTTTATAAAATAGCATATGAATGACATTTCTAATGAATTCGTAAAAAAGAATGCGCAATCTTTTTTAAAGTTGGAGCTCCACCAATGGCCAAGAGGTTCTGACCTCTCAACTGGTAGACGGCAGGTGCTGGGTTCGAACCCAATTGTGGCTGTCGGCCTAACCGTTCGAAGTTTTCTTCGAATCTTGCATAAATACGGGTTAGGTTCCCTTAAAAAGACCCCCACGAAGGGCACTCCCCCCTGGTTCTATATCCCTATTGTAGATAATCGGACGACAAAAATAAACACACCTTTTTTAAAGTTGCATAACTGATATATGTATAAACATTTTTAAAAAGTGACCTAAGAATTTTTTTTTTTTCCTTTTAAGGAAAAAAATTATTTTGGCTGCAATGGGATGTAGATTTTCAGACAGGCAATAGTAATTTTGTTTGCTTTACTTAAAACAATCCAGGGCCGTAACTACCGCCGGGGCCTCCAAGCCTGAAGGGCCCCAAACTGATGGTTAAAAAACTATTGATTTTAGTTTCTAGTCTAACTTCCTATAAAATGCCCAGCACCTAGCTAAAAGTTAGTAATAAAAAAAATCAAAGTGCTAGAATAAATGTTTTTGCATGTCCGTCGATATACTAAATATGCTTCGCATGCAAAAACAGCTCTAGAGCAGACAGCAGAATGTCGAGTCTAATGTATCATGTCGTGCCAGCATATTGCAGATCCCACCGAAATAGTATAAATTTCGGTGGGATAGTATAAATTTCGGTGAAGCACCGAAAATATGGGCTTCTAATCAGTTGAATAACATAAAAAGCATCTAGAAAATCTTTCTTCTTATTAATACATAAAATCGAAAAAAAAAAAAAATCCACCTTTCAAAAGGTTTTTAAATAGAAATGTATGATTAAGTTACATAAACTCAAAAATGAACCTAAACAAAATGCTGTTTAAAGTATTCAATCAATCAGAAGTTTGTATTTTCTCCGCTATGGGATTCTTCAGTGGGATCGGCAAAAATTGAGTCTCCTCCAGGTGCCTGCCGAATAAGGTTGCCCAATTCTACGTTTTTTAGTCATTTTTGGGCTTAGAATATTGTGTACGTTTAACTATTGGCGTGCGAAAATAAAATTGTGCCCGGGGCAAAGATTCAATTTGTTCCGGGTGCAGGGGGCCTCACTAGTTTGCCAATTATCCTCCAAGTTTATAGTTACGGCCCTGAAAACATTATCAAAAGTAATACTGAATATTTGGTTATTCAGTTATTTGGCCAAAGCATTATTGTTGCATTACTAGTTTTTAACAGATCTTCAATTCTCACATTTTAATAGAAAATAGAGACAAAATTTTCTCAAAATGAAGTTATTTTTTACACACAATGAAAATTAAAATTCTATAATTTGTTTTAATAATGAAACAAACTATTTTTTTAACTATACTTAAATATATTCCCTTAACCCTTTCTATCACAGACAGATTCTGTTCGTAAAATGAGAAATTGTCTTACACCAGAATTTATAAAACAGCTTTAGCAATTAAGAACTCCTTAATGAAAGTTTTGATTATAAAAACAAAATTTCACTAAAATATTCTTGGTGCCAATTACAAGTTTGGAATTTAAATTAAGTGGGCGCTGGGAGTGGGCACACTGTGCCAGAAAGGGTTAAGTATTTATAATTAAAAGTAGTTAGAAAGTAATTCATAATTTAAGGGATAAAATGGAGCTTGGAAAAAAAAAAAAAAAAAAAATGCAAAAATGTGTAAAAAAAAAAAAAAGTGTCCTAGGTGTAAAAGTGTAAAAAAATAGCACAAATGTGTAAAACTTGGTAAGCATGCTCTAACAAGGATTCCACTTTTGCTGTTAGCATTATATTTATATTAATATTTATTTGGACTAGTTAATTTTGAATTAATAGTAAAAGAAAAAAATAATTTAGCAAAAACTTATCTTGTTGCCCCCCCCCTTTCCCTTGCACACACACAAAAAAAAAAAAAGTTTAACCCTTTTAATGAGAGAGTCAACATCTAGGTGTTCGGTGTAGACTACATTAAATGTCAACGAAGTCGCCTAGGCGTTCACGGCATGTATTCTGCTCACTGTAGTGTGTCGTAGGTTTAGCAATGATTACGTATTGCAGCTGCGTAATGCAGTAATTTGGCTTCCCCAAAACCAATTTCACATTGAAAAGGTTAATTAACACTTGCTACGTATTCACACTTAACATATTCTGCATATTTTTACTCGGTAAAATTGATTTCTCTTCAACCCTTCCCCCCCCCCCCACACACTTCCCCCAAATAACATTCCTCTATGCCGCTGACTTTTTTTTTGGGGGGGGGGGGAGGGGCGAGAGGTTGAAGAGAAGTGTGTGAATAGAGTAGTAATGTTAACATTCACAGAAATTGTTTAAAATAAGGTGGTGGGATTTTTTTTTCAAAGGCAAGATTTGATGGAATGAATTCATGTCTGCCGGCCTAAGCATTAGGCGCAAGATAGTTTTTTTTTTACCATATACGTGTCATTAAAATACAGACATTTTATTTCATTTAGTCGTTTTAATATCACGAGAATATTGTCCATTGATTTCGGAATCTTGCTGACAGTTGCATGAATTCATCATCGAAATATGAAAATAATTTTTAGTTTGGAATTGGCAACATCCGAGATTCCTGTGCTGTTTTAGTGAATCGGATCTTATGACTCGCGAATCGGATCAGATTGCATGTATGTCAACAACGTCATCTACGGGGTGCGCAACTATTGCTCCAAGGGTTGATTTTGCTGCGCATTTTCAATTTGGAAGGACGTTATATCATCATTGTTATATATTTTTTAAATGTTTAAACTATTAAGTGTCACTTAATTTTAAAAATAGGTAAGGGGGGTTGTAAAAATGACGTTTTCCTTAAAATTTTGATGAAAAATCTCCTATTGTATTTGTCTTTTGAATGATTGCAACGTCTCTCTATAGGTGAGTTGCGTATTTGGTTTAAAATGAAAAAATCGGGAGCCGGGAAAAAAATCAGTCTTTAGGCTTCATTTATGAATTCTTTATATGCAAACTGCTCTTGCCTGTTTAGAACTATTATTGATACTCCTTAAAAAATTAGTTCTACATCTCTTATTACTATGATCCACAATACACCCACGATTTTGCTCTAACACCACACTATGTTTTTCACAATATTTTTTAAATAAAGATATGTTATGATAAACATAAAGATTTTATGTTTATCATAATTCATTTTAAAAGTTTATAACTAAAACAATTACTTAAATTAGTGACGCAGATACGCCAGCTCAATACCCAATATGGCTGACATTTTCATAGCCAATCCTTCTTAATACTTCTTTTGTAATGACGTGGTAATATTTAAAAGTAAATTGTCTTAGTAATTTACATTCTCTATCTTATATATTTCAATTCTGCTTTAAAGTTCTTAAATTGTTGATAGTTCATTGATGGGAAATTTAAGAGATCACTGCGATTTATTTTGCAACAGTATAATCTTCACATGATCAACTCAGTTTATGACAATAAAATCATAAAATAATGCTTGATGTTTAAAATCAAAGTTTAATTGTATTTAAATTTTTAAAAAGTTGCATCTTTTAATTTCTAGTCTTGTCAAATTTATTCAACTAATTTTAAATATCCAAAAAGTTTTTTGATTAAAAGACTAATCTTACTGGACGACTTTTAAGCTAAATATTCTTGGTCGATTGTAAGTTACGTATGATCGTATTTGATTAAGCAATTAATAATTATTTTAAATAATTAAATAAGTCTATTATTCTATGTAAATGATGAAATATAGTTGTATGATGAAAATTGCAAATAATTGAACTCATAAAATTTTATATTTTAAATGCTCATTCTTTTAAATGTGTTGAAAAACATACATATTATTTTGTTCCTATCTAAACTTTGTGAGTAGTTTGGGATGTGTTTTAAGTCTTAGTAGTTGATTTAAAATTTTATGCTAGTTAGTCACTTTTTTGTTCATTTTACATATTTTCATGTCTTAAATGAAATTTTACAATGCAGTATTGAACTCTTTTGCTAAGTGTCACTATGGCTTTTGATATATCTTATATGTTCAAACCAAGTATATACATTTAAAGACTATTTTCTGAGAAAACAAAGAAAAAATTGATTGCCCCTAAATGAATTTTTAATTGAAAGATGTTGCTTGTTTAGCAGTAAGCTGTAGCATTTTCCTTTAAAAAGATATACTGTGAATACAGTTTATAATACTACATTATTATTAAAAGTGAGTAGACCTGTTTTTGTAACCTGTTTACCTGATGCAAAAATTAAAAAAAAATCTGTTCTTGCCAAAATAGTGTATCACAGGACCAATGTTGTAGAATAAGAGTGTAAAAAAATAATCCAGATTATAGATCATGCGAGGGGGAGTTAAGAAAAAAAATAAAAACTTAACTATCATTTGTTATTTTTTTCATAAACTAAAAACTACGAGGTGGCCCATTACTGGCACATCTACCCTATCTAAATACTATTTGAAAATTTGCTCAGTACAGTATTTAGAAAAACTTTTGCAAGTTGAGGTGAAATAAAATTATGACTTTATAAACTGTACTTTGGTGAAGCCTGTTATATTCAGATTAGAGCAAAATCAGAACTAGGGTTGGGACAAATATTGATTTGGCCGAATACCGAATATTCAGCCGGCCGAATACCGAATATTCAGCCGGCCGAATAGTAAAATTTTTTTTCCAATAAAGAAAATAAATTTTGATTATATATAATTAGAGCTCATTAATAATTATTACTCTTTAATGTATTTTTAAATTTGAAAAACTTATTTTGTCAAGATGGGAAAATATTTTCATTAAAATATGAAGAATGTACTTCACTTTTACTATTAATTGATACTTCTTGCATCCAAAATCAATAATATTTTAATCTCTCTCTCTCTCTCAGAACTCACATGGACATATTTTCTGAAATAACCTTTAATGAAGTAAATTTGATCATTTAGAGTTTATGTCCCTAGTGATAACGATAAGCAAATTTGTAAGAATGAGACTTCTGAAATCAGATGCCAAGCTTTAAATTACAAATTACCAGGGGTGATTCTCGTCCGAAATTTCCGAAAATTTTAAATTGGGTTATCAATTCCATATAGTTGCCAACTTGTACGGTTTTGCGCGTGGAAAAAACAATTACGTAGAAATGCAAATTTCGTGAAAGGATCGCCAAAATAGAATACATTTGGTCAATATTTTGTGGAAAAATGACGATTTCGTCAAATTTTTTTTTTTTTTGCAAACGAACTTTGTCAAAACATTGATAAAGAACACGAATTTCCTGTGCGGATTGCGGAAAAAATCTCAATTTCGCCAAATATCGCAGATTTCTTCTGAAGACTGCGGAAAACGCTGATTTCGTCTGAAGATTGCGGATATAAGGCCAATTTCGTTAAAAGATCACGGGGAAAAAACGCCGTTTTCGATAAGATTGCTTAAAATATTTTGTCAATAGAATATTTGAAAAAATTTGCCGATTTCATCAAAAGATCACGGAAAAAATGCAGATTTCGTCAAAAGATCGCGGGAATAAATCTCTCGCTGTTTTTGAGAAAAAAATCGCGTAAAAATGCAAAATTTGTCTAAAGATCGTCTAAAAAACGATGATTTCACTTTTTTAAAAAAAAGGAAAAATGCCAATTTTGTCAAAAGATTGCGGAGAAAACGCCGATTTCGGCAAAAGATCGCAATAAATCGCCGATTTTGTCCGAAGATCGCTGGAGGGAGACTCACGACTAGAGATGTAAATTTTCCGGAAAAATATAAGTGGCGGAAAAAAACTGGTTTTTTACCGGTTTTGCAAAAAACTGAAAAATTAGAAAAACTGATTTTTCATGACTGTTTCTCCCAAATAAATTATATTTTCTTAGAGAATATTAAATAATAAACATTTTTTCACATTTATATGCATGAAATGAAAATTATTTTCACTTTGTATTTACAAAATAAAAAGAAAGTAGCAAAGCCTGCTTTTAAAAGTTTAGTTTTTTTTTTCCATAGTCTAAGAATTTTTATTAAACGCTATTGTTTGTTATATCATATCTCTGTTGAAATGATTTTTCAGTTACATGTTTAACTACCAATTGACCTAATGTAAGAACCTGAGCCAATATGTCAGCAGTTTGGAATGAAATAAATTATGCATTCCATTTACATAAGTATAGTTTTTAAGTAAATGATACTAGTTTAAAGAAATTATTGCAGTTTTGTCATTATTATGAATATCAGTATTCAAAAATTCCATTGTTTGTTTAAAAAATGTATATTTTTACATTATTACTTTTTTTTTCCTTAGAATTATAATTTTATTTCCTTTATAAAATATGTTTAGTTTTGGTATAGCTTTCCAATCTCAACTCAAAAAAGTTATGATTTAGTTTTATAATCTAAATTCAAACAAAACTAAGTTTTACTTTGGCTTACTCAGGTCTGCAACTAAAAAACAGCGTAGGATTTATTGACTGTTAGATTTTTACTCACTGAAACCAGAAAAATATTAAGTTTAATTAAATGTAATTTTTTTTCTTTTTACCCTGAAATCTGGTATTCTATTCTTGAGTAAAAAACCATATTCAATAATGTTTCCACATGGTAATTTTATATTTCTAAGAGTGGAACTCAAAAGTTATGAAAACAGAACACTACAAATAGAAAATGCTCACTATTTGAGGAATTAACAAAAGCAGTTACATACAGAGATAAACTTCTACTGTGCTTTAGAAAACTACAAAAATTCAAAGTTTAATCAAAGGGAAAGTATAATTTATAACATAGTTACTTGTAATAAAATATGGGGTTTTTTTCATCGAAGTTGCACTTTTCTAATGCAAACTGCTCATGTTTTTGCAACATTACTGTACATTATGAGGTCAATTTTAGATTCAACACCTTGAAAAAACATTCAATTAATTAGCTATAACGAAATCTTGAAAAATGCAACATAGTAGTGCCACCTATAGAGCAATTTACACCAAAAACTAAACAACATTATTATATATCAGAAACTGTCTGAAGCTGTAGTTTGATTTTTTAAAAAAATCGTCCTTGAGGTAAAGCTATTGCGATAATCATGAATAATGCAGCATAGCAGCATCATCTGTTAAGCAATTTACACCAAAAAGTAATGAGCACGAAGTTATGTCAAAGATTAACTTAATCTGAAATTTTATAAAAATACATACATTAGTTTGAGATAGAACTATTGTGGAAATTATGAATAATGCAGCATAGCAGCGCCATCGGTTTGGCGATATACACTAATAACTAAACATCTCGTGTTTATATCAAGGGGTAACTGAATCTAAAGTTTTGTGAAATTATGTGCATCAGTTCTTGAGATAGAGTGCCCATAAAATTTGTCACATACAAACTCGCAGAGTGACAGCTATTTTCCAAAAAACATCAAAACGTGTTCAGGACCTTCTAAAGCGTTTAAATACACCAAAAACTGGAAGTCAAATTTTTCACGAATTCAATATTTACTTCTTGAAAAGATAGATTAAAATAATAAATGCATACTTCAAAATTTTATGTTAATTTTTAATTTTATCATTTCCATTAATCGGCATATTATTGCAATAATTTTACACATGAATTAATTTTTAAAAAGAGAAGTTGCATTTAATTACGTATCTAGATTTTTTTCATGTAATCAAATTTTTGTGAAATTGTGAACTTTTTGTATATATTTGCACAAAATATATTCAGAATTTTTGAATAAGAAATTATTACTATATTTAGGTTTTTATTTAGACATTTTTAATAAGGTTATTTACATACATATATGCAACTTAATAAGATTCAGCTGCTATATGCCATGAGATTTTTTTCTTCCATCACTGCACTTGCAAAAGATTCAATTTGCTGATTAAACTTTTTCTGAAATGCCTATTTTCAAGAGAAATTTTGCAAAGGGTCTTGTGTTTCAAGAAAAAAAATGTGAAGGATCCTTTCAAGTCTTTTCAAACAGATTTCTGCTCAGAGATCAGATTGCCCACATTAAAATTTTCATGTGAGACACTCAACATAAAAATAAATAAAATAAAAAGTATGAGAAATTATTACAAAATTATTTTACAATTAACTATTACAAAATTTTCACTATATTATTTCATAAATGAAATTTCAATTTTTCCAGTTCAGAAAAATTGAAAAATAAGCCTTCGGGGAAAAAAACTGGTTTTTTCCCGAGCATTCCCATCTCTACTCACTCCATCCTCCCCCCCCCCTCCCGGGCGCCGATTTCCGAAAATGAGACGCAAATTTCCGAAAAAAAAAAAAATTTTCATCCAGAATCACCCCTGCAAATTACGATAAAGCAAAAGGTTATGCTTAAAGTAGAATGCATATGTTAACAAAATCTTTGACATTTGAATCGGCACATACAATATTCAACTTCAATATTCCACTTATTCAACAAGCATTAAAAGGATAAACAGAAAATTGATAACATGAAGGAAGGAAGATTAAATTAAAACTATATACATAATAATGTTACATATTTAATTCAGTAATTATGCAAATAATTATTTAAAAATGAAAACTATAGAATGAAAAGATTATTTTGTTGAGTATTTAGAATTTATATTAAAATATTTATAAAACCATCTTCATAAAGCAAGTTGTGTCATCTAATGTGTATCAAGTTTGACATCAGTTCTGATTTCAGATGTACCGTTGTATTTGGAATGGTTATATATTATATTTAATTTTGAAAATGAATATTCGTTAACACACCTAGTGAATAATTTTTTTCATTTCTTACTTTATAGAAAATAAGTTATGAATTTCATAAGAGCCTTTTTTATATGTGCATGGAATTTGCAGACATTAATAAATATTCGAGCATTTTAGAATAAGGCAGTGTTTTTATATCTTGAATTGTAATATATCATTCTCTAATGATGACATTTCTTAAATCTCCAGCTTGGGCAGCATTTTCTAGAA
Source organism: Maratus speculifer (assembly GCA_964019185.1). Classification (NCBI taxonomy): domain Eukaryota; kingdom Metazoa; phylum Arthropoda; class Arachnida; order Araneae; family Salticidae; genus Maratus; species Maratus speculifer. Next base: position 422,159,015 of record OZ025294.1, on the reverse strand, counting down.
TATCACTAACTTTTATAGGAAATACAGCAAGGCTGTATATTTTTTAGTATCTTAATAACTAGGGATGGGATGAATATTCGGCCACTATTCGGTATTCGGCCCTTTTGCCGAATATTCGGTTGGCCGAATATTGAAGGCTTGTTGGCCGAATACCTGTAGCCGAATATTTAGAGATATCTGGCCGAATAGTGAAAAATATCTTGCCAAATAAATTTAGGATTTAAAGAGTTTCATTTCTTACAATTTTTTTTTTTTCTCTAATCCAAACTATTTCATTCATGAAGTCATTCTTACTTACAAAATATACAGTTATTCGATAGCTAAAAAATACACAGCCTTACTGTATTTCCTATAAAACTGAGTGATATTTTAGAAAATGCTGCCCAAGTTAGAGATTTAATTGTATGGGAAATGTTTTCATTAGAGAATGATATATTACAATTCAAAATATAACAACACTTATGAAAAAAAAAAATACTTCTCTATTCTAAAACACTTGAATATTTATGAATGTCTGCAAATTCCATGCACATATAAAAAAGGCTGTTATGAAATTTGTAACTTATTTCCGTAAAGTAAGAAATTAAAAAATTCATTCACTAGGTGTATTAACAATGATTCATTTTCAAAATTAGATATCAAATATCACTATTCTAAATACTACAACGGTACATCTGAAAACAGAACTGGTGGCAAACTAGATATGATTAGATGACACAACTAGCTTTATGAAGATTGTTTTATAAGTATTTAAACATAAGTTCTAAATATTGAACAAAATATTTTTTTTTTTATTCTATAGTTTTCAATTTTAAATAATTATTTGGATAATTACTGACTTAAATATGTAACATTATTATGTATATATTTTTAATTTACATATTCCTTCATTCATGTTGTTATCAATTTCTATTTATCCTTTTAATGCTTGTTGAATAAGTGGAATATTAAAGTTGAATATTGTATGCACCAATTCAAATGTCAAAGATTTTGTTGCCATATGCATTCTACTTTAAGCATAACCTTTTGCTTTAATGTAATTTGTAATTTAAAGCTTGGCAACTGATTTCAGAGCAGGCTCATTCTTACGAATTCGCTTATCATTAGGGACGCAAACTCTAAATGATCAAATTTAGTTCATTAAAGGTTATTTCAGAAAATATCTACTCGTGAGTTCTGAGAGAGAGAGATTAAGAATATTATTATTTTGGATGCAAGAAAGAGTAAAAGTATCATTTGATAGTAAAAGAAGTACATTCTTCATATTTTAATGAAAATATCTTACCATCCTGACTTACTGAAAATCAATTTGATGTATATTAAAATAAAAGAAAATAATGCAATTTCATAATTTTTTTTTTTGTTAAAATAAATGTTTCAAATTTAAAAATACATTTAAAAGCACATTTAAGAGTAATAATTATTAATGAACTCCTATTTTTTAAATTATATATAATCAAAATTTATTTTCTTTATTGGAAAAAAAAGTTGATATTCGGCCGCCGAATATTCGGCTATTCAGCCAAATCAGTATTCGTCCCATCCCTATTAATAACTCTATATTTTGTATTGTAAGTAAGAGTGAGAATGACTTCATAAATGAAGTAGCCAATTTGGATTAGAGAAAAAAAATTACAAGAATGAAAGTCTTTAAATCCAAAATTTATTTTGCAAGATATCTTTCACTATTCGGTAAGATATCTCTAAATATTCGGCCGAAGTATTCGGTCAACAAGCCTTCAGTATTCGGCAGGGTTGGAAAAAAACCAGGTTTTTTTGGTTTAAACCAGGTTTTTTTGGTTTAAACCGGGTTTTTTAAAAACATCCGTTCTTATTATATATACATGCATATTTACTGATAAAAACAGACATTATTGGTTTATAAGCAGTGTAGCTTCGTTTAAAATAATTTAAATTTAATAATTAAAATGAATATATGCTGAAAATTGAAAAAATTCATTTTTCAATTTAAACAGTTTTAGCAAACAGCCTTATGTTGAAAGTTTTGATTGTTCATCACTGTGAACCATTGATACCCTGTAAATCTTTATAAACAATCTTTTGATTACTAATAATAAACATTTGGATGTAGTTTGATAAATATTCTTTTCCACAATTATTCAAATAATAAATTACAAATACTTCTTAGAATTTTTTCTTTCTGAGTGACAATTTGAAGTTAACATTTTTAGTCATTAGATTCAGTAGATAGCAGAGGGAAAAAAAAAAATATTAAAATACTATAACTAGCAACCAGTCTTTGCTTTTATTCTTCAAGATAATCTCCCAAAAGAAAAATTTCTTTTACAGCTTGTGCAAAATCTTAAAAGATCATTGTGTTACATTATTAATTGCATTAAATAATCTGCAATATTAAAAAAAAAAAAAAAAAAATTAAAATATTTTATACTAAATATTGAATCTATTTTATCTTTGATCAATTCACATAAATCAATTTATCAATTCTTTAAAGTTTTTTCTTTAGAGCAATAGATATGTTCACCAATGCATACTGATTTTAATCCTATGCATAAAAAAAAATGACTTAAACCTAATATATCTAATGCTTATTGCTGAAATAAAGTGTTAAAAGTAGAAATTATTTATATTCAATAATCTGAAACTTGTAAATTATAAAGAAAGAAAATGTCATTAGATTTCTTCTAAAAAACAATAGAAATTATTTATATCTAATAATCTGAAACTCAAATTATAAGGAAAAAAAGAAAATGTCATTAAATTTCCTCTACAAAACAATTTGCTCTTTTTTTTTTTTTTAGAAGAAAAAAAAATTGGTTTAATTCTATGCATAAAAAAAGACCTAAACCCACTATATATAATACTTATCACTGAAATGAAGTGTTAAAAGTAGAAATTATTTATGTCCAATAATCTAAAACGCGTAAATTATAAAGAAAAAAAGAAAATGTCATAGATTTCATCTAAAAAAACCAATTGGTTTTTTTGAGAAAAAAACCATTTGGTTTTAACCGTGCCAACCCTGGTATTCGGCCAACCGAATATTTGGTTAAAGGGCCGAATAGTGGCCGAATATTCGTCCCATCCCTAATCAGAACCAGTCATTTATTTATTTATTTTTAATTTAATTGATCTCAGTCTTTTAGAATGGTTGAATGTATTTTTGTTAGTTTTCGAAAAGACTGATACTAAAAAACTTAGAGAAATTAATGATCAACTAGCTTTTTACTATAATAGATTACTGCAAAAAATTTATCTGCTTCAGAAGAACAAATGCTTTCTCCTTTGGTTTGGTACTTTCAGATAGTGGGAAAATGCTATTTCTATCAAAAGATCACAAAATATATGCGATTTTTGCAAAAGAATCTAAAAAAAAAAATCTCTTCCTGTCAAAAGATTGCGAAAATGACATGATCTCTCAGAGAATCACGAAAAAAAAAAGTGATTTTCGTCAAATGATCTCGGGGGGGGGGGGGGGGGGATTTTGTCTGGAGATGGCAGAAAAAATTCTGTCAAAAGAATGTCTGTTCTAATTCTGTCAAAAGATTGTGTAAAAAAATGTGGGTTTTCTCAAAAGATCATGTAAAATACACAAATTTCATTGAAAGGTCGCAGAAAATACGCAGATTTCGTCGAAAGATCATTGATAAAAAACAAATTTTTACTAAAGGGTCATTCATGAAAAAAAAGCGAATTTTGTAAAAAGGATCGCAAAATATGTTGGGGAAATATTTACAGATAAATATTTCTTATTGGTACTACTATTATCCTGTCGATCAAAATACAGGGTTCCCAGCATCATGGAAAGTCAGGGAAAATGTGGAAAGTCATGGAATTTCAAAGTAGTCAGGGAAAGCCATGGAAATTTCAAAATATATCTGAAAAGTCAGGCAATTTACAAAGATTTTCTAAAAAGTCATGGGAAAATCTTGGAGAGAATAAAATGAAAAATGATGTGAAAGTCATCAAGTAGTCTTTGAAAAAAATCTCAAAATTATTCAAAAAGTCGCAAAAGAAAAAAAACGAAGTTTTGAAGAACAACTGAAGGGGAAAAAACATTAGTTTTGACAAAGGGTTAGGAAAATAAGTAGCAAATTTTACTGTATTCCTGTTTGGTTAAAGACATTTTTGAAATTTGGTCAGGGAAAATCATGGAATTTAAGATTTGGTCATGGAAAATCAGGGAATTTGCCCGTCATGTTTTGCTGGGAGCCCTGAAATACTATTGGCAAATTATAACATTAAATGCCAATAATGGATGATCGTGAATGTCAATTCAATGTCATTAAATATGATACATGTGTTTAAAACGTCATTAAGTGATTTTTATGACTTTTTATTTGTATTTTTATTAATATTTTACTAATTATTTGCTTTTTTTTATTATTTAGAATAAAAATTAAGTCAATATGTATAATTTGGCTATTAGTATGGCCAATTGTATAATTTGGCGAAATTGGTCGACGGGATAACAGTAGTACCTTCTTATTTTTATAAAATAGGAGATGTCTAATGAGGATACACCGAATAGTGATTTAGGCCGAATATTCGGCCAACAGGTGAACCGAATACCAAATATTCAGCTAGCCAAATAGTAGTTGTTGGGCCGAATACCGAATATTCGGCTTTCCAAATAAAGTTTAAAAGTATTAAAATGTTATTTTTTAAAACAATATTACATAACATTTAATAATATACATACACCCCAAATACTTTTTTTATTTCAAAGTTTAAAGATATTAAAATGTTACTTTTTAAAACAATTTTACATAATATTTAATAAAAGAAACTTATATTTTTATGAAGCGTTTCCTAGTAACATTTAGTATTGAGAAAAAAAAAAAAAAAATCTGCCTTGTTATTTTAGAAGCACAATTATGAGGCTTTTTTAATTATTAAAATTTTAAATTTCATGGTTTCTTCTATAAATTAAAACAAAATTTTAAAATCAAAAAGAAATAATGAAAAAATGGTCAAAGAAAAACTTTAGTCTCATATTTGTTCTTTTTAAATAACTTAAGGGAGATTTTTTTTCAGTATAAAGTACAAATACTTTCAACATAATTCTGAATCAAGGAATGTCTAACTGATATTTTCTTATGAATGGTGGCATTTTTCACCCTTCCCATCATATCATATATTTTACAGAAATCAAAGCACGCAAGTTGAAAAGATAGTCATGGTATCTTATTTATTGTTAATGCAATAAACTAGACACAAGTTTGGCCTAGTGTGAGATGAAATGCAATGTACTTATATGACACAATAAGTTGATTACGATTATGGTTTCATGAACAAAAATTGTCTGCCTTGATAGCTATTACTAATCTCAAAAGTTTTTCTTTCTTGTTTATTGACTTTTATTTGCAAAAAAGGAAGAAACAGATTATTTATTGAACAAAATTTAGGAACTTGCATCTGCACATCATTTATTCCTAAGGAGAATCTGATAAATCACCATTTTAATCCTCTTCATGGTTAATTTTCTTAAGTTATACTTTACAAACAGCAAATAAAACATAGCAGCAGTCATTCCATTTTGTTTAAAAATGATTTTCTTTCTTATTATTTTAAAGATATTTATAAATTAACAGTTAAAAGTAAACATTGTGAAAAGTTTTTAAAAATGTGATTTTTAAAAGGTTTTATTAAGTACTGGATTTGGCCGAATACTTTTGATATTCAGCCTAAACTAATATTCAGTAACATGGCCGAATATTCGGTGCATCCCTAAGTCTCATTTACTTTCATTGTTCATAACCCTGGTAAATTTTGTCAAATTGATGGTAATTTTATACGCAAAGAAATTTTTAATGCTAGCTGAAATAAAATGTAAATATGATGAATAATTTCCTTTGCTGTAATTTGTACTTCTATCATCAAAATATAATTTGTACTGCATTATTCTTTGGCATTTTTACTTTCTTCTATCTTCAATAAAAGAAAATATTGTAATCGAAATTTTTTTCGACTTCTGGTTTTTGACGGATTTACATATTTTAGGGGTCAGAGATTCGAAAAAACATGTTTTTACAAAATGTATGTCCGTGTGTGTGTCTGTCTGTATGTTGTCATTCTACCATCAATAAGTGTACGAAGTTATGCATAGAAATGAACCAAATTTTTTGTGCATGTTTCTGGCTGTGGCAAGCAGATCCTCCTTCAGTTTTGAAATATTCTGCCGGAAGGGGGCGCTGCAATCGCAATTTTTGTGCCATTTTCAATATTGTACCGACCAAAAGTATATGAAATTATGCATCGAATTAAACCAAATTTTTTGTGTATGACTATGGCTAGTTAGTCCACCCTGAATTTGAAAAAAATCTGTCGGCAGGGGGCGCTGCAATCGCGATTTTTGTGCTATTTTCAATATTGTACCGACCAAAAGTATGTGAAGTTATGCATCGAATTGAACCAAATTTTTTGTGTATGACTATGGCTAGTTGGTCCTCCGTGAATTAAAAAAAAAATCCTCCGGAAGGGGGTGCTGCAATCACGATTTTTATGCCATTTTCAATATTTCAATATTGTACTGATCAAAAGTACATGAAGTTATGCATCGAATTGAATGAAATTTTTTGTGTATGGCTATGGCTAGTTGTAGCGCCCTGAATTTGAAAAAATCTGCTGGAAGGGGTACTGCAATAGCAAATATGCCATTTTCAATATTGCACCACATAAAAGTGTATGAAGTTAGTTCTAGAACTGAACTAAATTTTTTGTATATGATTATTTTTTGGTAAGGCAAGTAGGTCCTCCCTGAATTTGAAAAAAGAAATCTGTCTATCATTCTATTGTCCATCGGCTTGTGCAGAGACGGAAATTCGTTTTTACTCCCACAGTGATGCCGCTGGACTTGAAAAATCCTGGGTCCCAAGGACCCAGGACTTCTAAAATTCTGGGTCCCTTTTTTACAAAAGTGGGTCCCCACTAATAATACATCATATTTTTAGACGTAGAAATTGAACGTGTTCATTTGCAAAAGAAAAATTAAATACAATAATTGTTTTAATAATAATGTATAAATAATGAAAGCCAATATTAATTTTTTTTTTTTTTTTAAATAAATGTGCAAGATACAAATTGAATTATAAAATAATGCTCATTTGATTGTAGAAGGTAGCAAGTATCACTATCATTCTCATTTCTATTAAAAAGGGGCAAAACTGATTTATTGAAAAATAAATTTTTCCTGAAAAAAGAGTACTTTTGTTGAGTAAAGAGGTACATTTTGTTTAATGAATGGGTGTTTTCAGAAGTTACATTCCCTCAGAAAAATTCGGAACAATCAAAAACAGATTGTGAAGCAAGAAAATGTTTTTGGAGCAGCAAATAATAGTAATTTGGAAGCAGGAAAGTTAGCTTTTGGAACAGAAAAATTCTATCCTGGCATTTTTTATTTTTATTTATTTATTTTTTTTTTTTTTTTTTGTGCTCCTTTGACGAAAAGTGCGTTTTAAAGCGAATTTTGACGAAATTTGCCATTTTAGCGATTTTTTTACGAAATTTACCATCTTAGAGATTTTTCGACGAAATATGTTGTTTTCGTGATCTTTTAACGAAAGTTACCGTTTTATCATGATTTTTTGATGAAAATTCCCATTTTGTGCAAATTTTTTTACAAAATTTGCCGTTTTATCAAGATTTTTGGATGAAATTTGTCGTTTTTTCGTGAGTTTTTGAGGAAGTTTGCTTTTTTTCACGAATTTTTTGTCGAATTTGCCAGAAATTATCCGTTTTGTGATTTTTCAACGAAATTTTCCATTTTTGCAATTTTTTGACAATGTGCTGTTTTTTCGCGATCTTTTAATGAAATGTGTCGGTATTACGCGATCTTTTGACGAAAGTTACTGTTTTATCATGATTTTTTGATGAAAATTGCCCTTTTCCGCAAATGTTTTGACAAAATTTGCCGTTTTATCGTGATTTTTGGACGAAATTTGCTGGGTTGCGATTTTTTTTTGAGGAAATCTATTTTTGGGTTTTTGTAACAAATGTAGCCATTTTTTTCGAGAATTTTTTGACGGAATTTGCCGGAAATTATTCGTTATTTCGCGATTTTTAAACTAAATTTGCCTTTTGCGATTTTTTTGGCGAAAATTACGTGTCCCGCGGGACGCGTAAGCTCCATTTTTTTGCATATTTTATGCCCTATAGCGCATCTGCGGCATCCCTGCTCCCATTAATTGATTGAAGCAGAAATTTAAGATGAAAATCAAAGTTGATATGGTATTGAATTAAAATTATTAAACATTAAAATGAGTGACTATTTTTTTTTAATATTAAAATATACGTATGAGATAGAAGAAAGTTTTGTGATTGGCACATCTAACTAATTTAAAACTTTCTTTTAATATACTTTTATTTGGTTAGATATTTATTCCTTAAATAATTGAGAACTTTTTTTTTCACTTATAATAAACTAAATTTTTCTCTCAAACCCATATTTCTGCAACTTACATATGTTAAATTAAACTGCATATTGTTAATTACTAGTTGTTAATGCAGTGAGTGAACTTAGTTTTATTGTAATCTAAAAGTAGATATGAACTGAATATTTCTTACATTGTGTTTTGTAATAAAAAGAAAAAAAACATTTACCATATTTTCCTGTGTATAATCCGTGCCTGTAAATTTTAGGTATCAATATTTGACAATAGTTAAATAATTTTTCCCCTGCTCTGCTATAATCGAACATTTGATTATGGTGATCGGTTATATTCGATCTATTACCAATAGTTTCATTCCATGTCAAATCAACCAAAAAAATTCAATATTCAACCTGACCATTTCCAATTTCAATGAAATTGCTAGGGATCATTCTCTATGATGATATAAATTGGAGCATATTTTTATTTTTTGTTTATCGTTTTAAATTTTTATACAATTAATTATTTAAATTTTGAAAAATCATCATTTTTTGACTTGCATAAATATTTTCAATTTTGAATTTCTCAAGTTGTATCAAACATAGAAAATTTTATGATTACTACTCATTTCAAAGAGGAGTCTATAAGGCTTAAAATGCAAATCGGCTATGTATAATTAAAATAAATAAAATTTAAAAATTTTTAAAATTTAAAATTTGAAAATTTTTTAGATAGTTATTTTTAAAAATTTTGAAAAAATTGTATGTTTGTTGTAATATTATAAGCTTAAAATTCTGAAATTTTTAGAGTGGGATCTCAATGGGATCAGGAGTTATTAAATAAAAGCAAAAATTACCATTAAAATAGCAATTTAATTCTATCTATTTTGTTATTTATTTATGATTTGTACAGTAATTTTCAGCTTTTATTTCATAACTTCTGATCCCATTGAGATCCCACTCTAAAAATTTCAGAATTTAAAGCTTATAATATTACAACAAACAGCAGGAAAAATAGGCATTTCTGGGACAAATGCTTTCTTTTCATTTCCCCTTCACTGTCATGCAGGGGTGATTCTCGTCCGAAAATTCCGAAATTTCCGAAAATTTAAGGCATCCTCTTCCGAAAATTTGAAATTGAGTTATCAGTTCCGCATAGTTGCCAACTTGTACGGTTTTGCGCGCGGAAAAAACAATTGCGTAGAAATGCAAATTTCGTGATAGGATCGCCGAAATAGCATACATTTCGTCAATATTTCGTGGAAAAACGATGATATCGTCAATGTTTTTTAAAAGAACTTTGTCAAAAGATCGATGAAAAACGCGAATTTCCTGTGCGGATCGCGGAAACAACGGCAATTTCGCCAAATATCGCAGATAAAACGCAGATTTCGTCTAAAGATTGCGGATATAACGCCGATTTCGTTAAAAGATCGCGGAAAAAAAACGCCGCTTTCGATAAAAGATTGTTTAAAAATATTTTGTCAAAAGAATATTTGAAAAAATACGCCGATTTCATCAAAAGATCACGGAAAAAACGCCGATTTCGTGAAAAGATCGCGGGAATAAAACGCCGTTTTCGAGAAAAAATCGCGTAAAAAAGCACATTTGGTCTAAAGATCGTCGAAAAAACGCCGATTTCACTTTAAAAAAAACATGGGAAAACGCCGATTTCGTCAAAAGATCGCGGAAAAACCGCCGATTTTGGCAAAAGATCGCAATAAATCGCCGATTTTGCTAAAATATTGCTGCTTTCGTCCGAAGATAGCGGGAAAACGCCGATGTTGTCCGAAGATCGCTGGAGGGGGGGGAGGAGCCCTTCCGCCGATTTCCGAAAATGCGATGCGAATTTCCGAAAAAAAATTTTCATCCAGAATCACCCCTGCTGTCATGGTATCATAGGACGTTATTCCCTTATTTTGTTTTTTCCACGCATTTCCGCAAAACAAATTTACCCATGCAAGAGTATGAATTACTGAGGTATTCGATCAACTGTATCTCTCAAATGGTGTGTTAAAAAGAAGTGCGGTCAGTGGGTCACATTCACGTAGCTGTTACCATAGTTACAAACCAAAAATAGGGGCCTAGGAGTGACCAACAAAAGGGGAACATTCGTCCTTGAAAAGTCAATTTTTTCTGCCACGATTATAGACAAATACTCTTTAAACATCGCAAACCACTCCCACTAGAATGTACACGTCATATGTGAACCAATCACCATCAGTTCTGCGAGAGGCCTCTCTGGGTCTCCCAAACAGGCAAACATTTGATATGTTTGCATTTTATAATTGCCGGTGGAAATGGGAAATCAGTTCTGCTTGAAAAGAATTTCATCAGATTATCCGCACCGGCAGATAATCCGCACTTGACATTTTCGAGGTTTTTTAATGGATAATCTGCAGATTATACGCAGGAAAATACGGTAACTATCTTGGACAAGGTTGATTTGCAAATATTTGTGGTAATATTTTTTCTCTTTTGATATCTTCTATGAGAAGATATTTTTAAAATTACAAAAACATTCTGTGTAAGTGCCTATGCATGTTCCTTAGTATTTTGCAGTTTTATGTGTCATAGCATGTCAACTTCATTCCTTTTCAAACTTTCGTTGTTTGCTTGTGGAATAAAGCAATGAAGTTAAATTGATTGCAAAAGAAAAAAAAAAAAGTCACAATGAGTTCATTTAGTATGAGAGGATTCAAAATATTTAAAATCTACTCCAAATTTCAAACATACTTTCAAATTACTATTGTGATATGGTGATGTTTTTAATGAAGCTATCTTTGGTAGCATTTTGTTTGTAGTGTTATCTGAAAGTGGTCGAAAATGTTCTGAATTTACATTAGAATGTTCAAACTGCATCGGTAGGCTGCAAAAAACTCTAAGGTGGCAAAAATTTCTTTTAATTTTCTTGCTCTATTGACCTGCAATTTGATGTTTTTAGTGTAGCAATATATAGATATCTAGTAATATTTCGTATGTGTTAAGGCCCCTGTCCTCGTTTTGAGGAAATGCTCGCAACCTAATGCTAATCCTATGGGGGAGCATTTTTCTAACAACTCTTTTGCATTTTGACATTTTTGAATAATTTTTTTTGCATTGGATAGCTGAGGTGCATGTCGACAGCGCACCTTTTTTTACTTTTCAGATTTTGGTTGAAGATATTTTTTAGAAAGTTAGTTTCACTTTCAAAACCGGTTTCGAAACTGAAAGTGCTTTTAAGAAAAAGTAATTTACATCTGTAAATTATGTGGAGATTTGAAGGAGTCTACTATATTGCTTGTTTGTAAAATCAGGAACACATTGGGTTACTGTATATTAATTGCTAGTTTGAGTTCAATCGCTCTCAACTAGCACTGCTATTGGTAAGAGTGGAAATTATTTTGATATCTCATTTAAAGTTTTGTTCATTCTTCAGACAGTTTTTATCCTGTGTACTTACTGTGTCTGAAGAATTGTCAACCTTCATTTCTTCCTCAAGTTGAATAAGTATTTTAAACCAGAAAATTTATTATTGCTATGTAATATTTGTTTTTATTTAGTGAATTTTATTTAAAATATTTGTCTCCCCCCCCCCCCCAAAAAAAAAGAAAAAAAGTGTAGAACTAATTTTGTTTGTTCTTGTACCATTGTGCACTAAATTTTTGCAATTTTAAATTAGGTGTTTTCTTTTATTTATTGATCTTTTTTTCATTTTTCAGATTTTACTTGACGATCTATATGAGCTTGAAACTGTATTCTGAGAATCACCAATCATGGTAAAAATATGCATCAGTGTCCTTTTTTTTTTCTTGCATGCTTCTTTAAATTTGGAATTTTTTAATGGGATACCTATATATAACAATAAAAAAGTGAATCAGGGTTCGCATGTATTAGTACTAAGTATATATATATTTTTTTTCATTGAAATTATAAATATTTGAAATAATTACTATAAATATGAAATTAGTGTAATAAATGAATTAAAAAAAGATAATTTCTATATATGTTTTTGGATGGGTTCAAACTTTAAAATTAAGATTCCTTGAATAGGTCGCTTTGTGTTTGATAATGTATGTGACATCACTGTTGTAACTGCAAGTTTTTAAGAGACGCATTTCTTTTTCTTTTTTTTTTTTTTTTTTTTTTTTTTAAATAATAAAAGAGGCATGTTTTTTATTTAAAAGGCACATTCTCTCATAATTTTAGTCATAAAAATCCAAAATTCTTCAGTTGATATTTTTCATCGATACTGAAAAAAATTTATTTCAAATTAAAAATTCTTAAAATTTTAAATTTAAAATTTATCTCTAAAATCAAAAGTAACTTGTTACAAAGCATCAAAGAATTTGATAATGAATTCACTTTTTATAGCATATTTTTATTAAATTTCTTTTTTGTCTTTAGTTAGTTAGGACGCCAGTGTACATATACATAAATGCATACAATCTATGTATATAATACATGTACATAATTTAAACACTGGCGCCTGGCTAACTGAAAAGTACCTGAATTTGTATCTGGGATTCTGTAAAATGTGAGTGTTTATTCTCTTGATGAAATTTAAAAATATTGAATAAAATAGTTTTAGATAAATGTATTGAAATTTTAAAATATATATCCAAGAGTTTTCCTGAATAACATTGAATAATCTTTAAATATCCGATCCTTCTAGTTTGAAAGGAATTCGGATATTTTTTTTGCTGATAATATTTTTACTTTTTTTTTTTTTTTTTTTTTTTATAAGTACATGGGAACCCTGATGTTATTCTTTTTTTTTTGTACCATAACTATTTTAAATTTTTATGTATTTATAGCAGTTGTTAAAGGTTTCAGTCCAAACCTTCTTAAAGCTATGACATTTTCTGTGTAATTTATAGGATATCTCGATGATGCCACTGTGTTTTCATCACTTAATGTGTTGCACTTGGCAGTGTTTGCACTGCTTTTGTGGATAATTTGTGGCTTAAAAATGAAAATGAAAATGAAAATGGAAAAAAAAAAAATGCAATGTGAAACAGACTTACTTTTATGTATTCAATGTTGATAGTTAAATTTTATGCAGCTTTCATTTAATGATCCATTTGAGCTGTTCTTTTCATCAGTTGACATTTTCAAATAGTGGGCTACAATCCTAGTCTGTACATTTATGTATCTCATGTTATGGGCATCATTAATTTTGTATCGTAAGGCAAAAAATAGAATTAGGATTGATTTTTTTATAATCATTAGACAAATTTTCTTAATTGAAATCTTTTTCATTCTCCATATCATTGATGTATAGTTCCACAAAATTAGAAAAATGTTCCTATTTATGCCATGAAATCTGAAAAACAGTTGTTACTTTTTTTTTTTTTTAACTTTAGTGTTTAAAAAAAAGTTTGTATTTTCAATCTATTTTTCCTCCCTTTTATTCATTAAGGATTGTAGTCTATGTGCTTAAAATAATTTTGTAATTTTTTTTTTTTTTGGCTAAAACAATTTAAAAAGAAATGTTTTAAATTTCCATTTGTTTTAACTACCTAAAATAAGATTTTTAAAAAATATATATTTATTATGTTAAAATTAGTAAATCTATGGAATCTATTTCTTACTTTGGGTGTCTGAGCAAGTGACATGATAGTATAGTCCATTTACTTGATGCATCGATCTTAATGTTCTACTAATTCTGTATGCAATGCTTTAAAGATTTTTCATTTTTATTAGAAATATATACAAATTTTTTGTTAGGGAGCATTTTTAACTTTCTTTCAAATTAAGGGGAATTGCTTTTGTGATATTTAAATTCTGTTTAATGTATTTAAATTATGAAATTACAGATATCAAGAAAGTTTTTCTCCCCCCCCCCCCCCAAAAAAAATGTATTTATAAAGGTATGAATCAAAAAATAAGTATTATAAGATTAATCTTGTGATATTTTTTTTCTTCTTATCACTCGCTTCTTATTACACATTTTCTTCTTATACTAATGTTTTCTCTCAATAATGCCATTAAAAAAGAATCTTATTTTTTAGATATGTATTCTAGAAAGTTAATTTCCTTAAAGTTTAAAAAAAAAAAAGTTTTTTTTCCCCATATATGTTTCCAGAGTTTCCCCCAGAGGGTTTCAAGGGGGGGGGGGTGCTCCGCCCCTTCTGCCCTTTAGTTTAAAAAAATAGCGCCCTTCTTGTTATTCATTCCAAAAAAAAAAATAGCGCAAAAAAGTAGTGACAAAAACTTCTCTTTTTAATTATTTTAACAATACTATCTAACAGCAGAATGAATTGTATAAATTTCTAGTGACATAGATTTCAGAGTTAATCTTAATTAAAGCTTTTTGTCATACCAGACAATGCAAATATAGGGTGGCGTAAGTCTGGATACTACTTTTAACATATGTGTGACAAAAAAGGAATTGTTGGCTTAGTTGACTCTAAGTCAAATAGGCAAGGTGCAGGACCCTACTTTTCTTTTTTGTTTAATTTATGTGTCTGGCATCCCTTTATAAACTACCAATTTATGCATCCAGAGTTCCTTTTTAAAATTACTTTATGCAGCACCTTATGGAATATGTCAATTAGTCTTAAGAAAGAAATTTTTGTATTTCATTAATTGGCCAAGGAAAAAGCAGTGAAATTTGTGTATTGGTCGCAGGAAGGGGAGGGGGGGAGTCAACTATCTTCAAAGAAAAACAAAATTGCAAAAATTATTTATTGATTGTGAATAGAATTTCATTTGCCTATTCATTACAGAATTTTTCAATTGTTAGTACAAAAAACACTGTAAATTTTGTCAGTCAGTCATGAAAGTTAAGACAAAATTTGATATTAATTATGAAACAAGACATAAAGCATGAAATTTATTGCAGGTATTAATGTATATTGCAGGTTAATTGTAGAGGAAAAAGTTGTTAATTCAGTCATTCTATCACATAAATTATTATGAAATTTGTTAATTAGTTATGTGGGGAAAATATGGAAAGTTTGTCCAATGGCTACATAGAGGAAAGGAAAACAAAAGTTTTGGTCAGTCCACATGGGTGAATCTAAAAATTTTCCATGTCACTAATTGTATGAAGAAAAACCCCATCTTAATTCATCAATTGTTTGCTGGAAGAATCATAAAATTTGTCAATCATTTGGGGAAAATATCACACAATTCCATTGATAAAATAATACTGTAAACAAACTAGTTCATAATATGACTTTTGGACTGAACACAATAATTTTGAGAACACTGTGCCCTTTATTAAATTTCTGCCTGGCAGACCTTTTGTTCTATAGTTAATATTATGGCATGAAAGAAAACTTTACACTGTTCTGCCAAACAAGAGTTAGTCCTAGGCAGTTTCAGAAGTGTGTTGTGTTCAGCCTTTTGATTACAGTAAAAGCTCAACTAACCAAAATGCTTGGGAAAAGACAAATGCCAGATACATGAAAAGTCCAGATAGTTGAGCACTGCAAAATCTGTCATGAAAGAAGGGGGGTAGAAATTGAGGTAACTGTAAAATAGAAAAGTGATTTTTAAACTGTTTTTCTGCCATTAGCTAGTCTATCAAATTAATTCTTTTTATTATTAAATTTTCAAATAAAAAATAAAGGTAAACAATGTTTTGTGTTAGCATATGATTTCTAAATTTATTTATCCATCTTTTATAATATTGCTTTATTTATAATTTGACATTTCTCCTTTCCATAGAAAGCACATGAAAGCTTGAAAAATTAACATTGGTATGTTTCACTTGTATTATCTCTCTCTCTCTCCCCCCCCCCTCTCCGACACACACACACACACAATAATATTGAGTCTTTTCTGCATAGCTAAGAACATTCAGATGCATACTGATAATGCATGATTTCTCCTATTATGGTAAAATCAGTGAGTTTTTTCTTCTTCTTGGAGTGGCTCTAATAATGGATGTTTTGGTGGTGGGGTCTTTAATTTTCTGAAATGTTATTGCATGCTAATAAAAAAAAAATATTTGAATTCGCTGAAGATTTTAGCACAAAACTTCGATATTTGAACTTGACTCCTATCACTATCCTTATTTTTAGAAAACAGTTTTCTTCATGCTTCTGATTCCCCACTTGGCAGTTCAGTTTTCGAAAAAGATGTCGCTTATGTAGATGTATATGCTGTTTATCCCCCTCACCTCCTCGTCTAGTTTCGCCAAAAGCAGGAATCTTCCTGCTTTTACAATTTTGCAATTAAGCCTCTCTTCTTTTTCCTTCTCTCTTTCGCTAAACAGGATGCAACATGAAATTTTGTACTTGCCACCCTTGGCAACCAGAAAATGAGATTTTTGTTAAAGGATTGCAAGAAAAACAACTTTTGTCAAAGGATTACGGCAAAAACGGAATTTTCTTAAGAATGTGGTTTTTTCCCCCAATGATTGAGTAAAACATGTGATTTTTGTTGAAAGATTATATAAAAAATGTAAATTTCGTGGAAGTCTTCCAAAACAGGTATGTCAAAGATTAAGACAGGGTTGCCACTCCACCTGGAAAACTGGGAAAACAGAGAATTTTAAAATCCCCTCCCAAAACAAGGAAAATCCAGGGAATTTTAAATAAATCCTAAAAAATATGGAAAACACAGGGAATTTTTTTCCTACTATATTCAAACTTAAAATATTTTATTTCGACTTTCATTTTGAAAGCCAAATATTATCTTATGATATTTTTTAAGATAAAAAAATAAACCAGTCTTGTGTATCAAAGTTATCATATATTTTATGTGTCCTGTATTTTAGTATAAATATTAATTTGAATGCATAAAGTAATTTTTCCTCTTTTCATTTTTTTTATTTCTGCAATTTTTGTGATATTATGTTCAAGATAATTGATTTTTAGGTAAGATTCTTTAAAATTTTATATTCTTTAAATTATTAGATACAAAGTTTTTACATATTTTAACATTCATTTACAAGTATTTCAAAGTATTTTTTAGCAGAATGCTTGAGTATTGCTATACTGTTTTTATTGTTATTAATCTAAAATGTGGAATTTAATAATAAGTGTAACAACTTTAAAGGGTTTTTTCATTTGCTCATATCATATAGTGTATTATATTTGCTCAATTAATTGGGTAATTACAAGGTGGGTAACTGGCATGCATACACACATATATTTTTGCACACTCAACATAAAATAAACACGTTGCAGTACAGGGAAAACACAGGGAATTTTTTTTTCTATATTAGAGTGGCAACCCTGTAAGAGTTTTATCAAATAATCATGCAAAATTATTAGAGTTATGTCACAAACTTGTGTAGAATATGCAAATTTTGGTAAAAGATCGTGGAAAATTACGAATTTCGTGAAAGAATCATGACCAGAAACATGAATTTTGTTAAAGAATTACGAAAAATGCAATTTTTATCAAAAGACCATAGAAAATATGCAAATCTTGCTGAAAGATTGGAAAAAATATGAGTTTCATTGCACTATCGGGGAAAAAATTACGAATTTCGTCAAATGAACATGGAAAATACGTGAATTTTCGAGAAAGATCGGGAAAAAATATATATAATTTGGCAAAGATCTTTGAAAAAACCAGTAAAAAACAGTGAAAAACTGTATCAGCGGCCACCTTTTTTTTTTACAAGGAAAGAATACAATTTACTTATTTCATCTATGATTCTACTTTTTTAGGTTCCAGTATTAATCTATTTATTTGGACTATTCAGTTTTAGATTAATACATATAGAAATTTTAACTGTTTAGCATTTTTAAATAAAGAAGTGGCCACAAACTTGACTACTTGAAAAACAAGTCTCAATGGTCAGTGGCCGCTAATAAAATTTCCCAGTTTTGCCCTATACCTTGAATGTCCTAATTGCTTGTTTAGAATGGACTCTTTGTAGTTGAATGTGAGTGCGTTGAATAGTTAGTTTACAAGAAATAACTTTGTCAAATTTTAGCTTATAATTCTAAGAATAACTGCAAAACAATTGTTTTTTCTGATAGACAAAGTATAGATCTGTTTCTAAAGTGGCTGCCTCTACTTTTATTTAAAAGTGAAATATTAAAAAAAAAATAAAAAAATAAATAAAAAAAAAACTTTAACATTTGCACATCTTTAAAGATATTTTAATACTTTTCTCAGGAAGAAAGCTAGTGGAATCTCTTTGATTCAAGGAAACTAAATGCTTTCCAAGATGTATGTTTTGAATACAATAATGTAATTGATGTAGGTTAGAAATTTTTTTTTTTTTTTTTTTTTTTTTTACACCTTTATTAACAAAAACAAGTGGAGAAGTTAAAGCATTGTTTGAGCAACTGTTTCCTAATGTAACTTCTTACTACCAGACACAATCATCCAATACAGTACTCTTCAAGTCTGCAACTTGGGACCAGAGGTTGTGCGGATTGAATTTTGTGGTTCAGAATTTTGTGGATTTCTGATCATTGCATTATTAATATTTTTTAAACAGTAATTAGGATGCAGTAATATAATCAAAATTATAATGAATTATAATATAGTAAAAATTGATTATAATATAGTAAAATATTAAAATAAAGCAATAAACTAAAAGGATATGCCGTAATTTCCTGCTTATAATCCGCAGATCAAACACTTCTTTAGGACCCAAAAATATTATTTAGTGATTGAAGACAAATATTTACGGCAATCTAATAATTTACATTTCTGTTTGAAAAAATTCTGGGTCTAAAAATAATTGTTTGATCCGTGTTTGATTCCTCCGATTACACAAAGGAAATTACGGTAGTAAGACAGTTTAAAAACTTGTTAATTAAATTAAAGGTCAAGTATATTTGAATATGTATAAAAAAAAATTGCAATACATTTTTCCTGAATTATTCAATGAAACTTTTCTTGAATAAAGTACTCGCATCAAAATCATCGTAATAATGAAAAAGATTTATAATACATAAATGTATTTGGTAAAAAGATGGTGATTACCAGTAATACAGTAGACTCCTTCAAATCCGCAAAGACCAGGGGTTGTGTGCATTTTAGAATTTTGCAGATTTCTGGTCATTGATTTGTTTACATTTTTGAAACTAATTTGATTGGTAATTAAGCATTATAATAAATTGAAATACTAAAATAAGTAGGTAAAATATTTAAATAAATAGTTAAAAAGCAAGTTACTATTACAAAAAAATTAAGTAAAATAAAAGTTTAGAAAAATATCAAAGTAAATAATAAGATGCAATACTAAATATAAATAAGGAAAAATATTTTTCTTTGTTAATAAACAAAAAAAAACTTGATTAATTAAAAAACATTCATATTTTGCAGCAAAAATTATCCTGTCTTTCGAATTATAAACACTACCAAATGGTCATTGAAATTTATATTACGCTGCAACTACGATACAATAATCGATATTTTGATTAAATATCGATCATCGTAATTAGTAAACCGGATGAAGATCCCAAATTTGTTTCATAGCTAGCAGGGTAAAAAAATAGTAATAGAACTATTATAATAATAATTTTATATAGCAAAAATTATCGTGCCATGCGAATTGCAAACATTACCAAACGACCATTGGAAGTTATGTTACGCTGCAACAACAACAATATCTTGATTTTTTTTTTTTTTAAATAAATTTATTTATGGAAAACCACAAATACAGTCACATTCAGAGTTACATGTTAAAATGCATATGAGATAAAATTAAAAAAATTCTGTAATTTTCCCTACACCCGAGATGAGTTTCATTGCTTACATCTGTAAAGATGTACAGATATTAGGCATTTGTGAATTTTAGGATTGCAGACTTGAAGGAGTCTACTGTACTTCACTGTGGCTGGGGTGCAACTATTCATGATCTTTCTACTTATGCCAATTTTAACAAAAAGCAGAATATTTTGAAATATTCTGCAATGAACCTTCAGCTGATCAAAAGTGTTCTGCTAGAATATAAAAGAAAAGCAAAGGGATATTTTCTTCTATATGTAGTAGTGCAATTTAATCTTTTATATAAATTCTAAAGACATCTTGTAAAATATTGACACACAGTGAAATATAATTGATGAATTTTGAAATTTTACCCTAATCAAATGACAATTTATGAGTTTTTGATTTTTGCAATATCTTTTACCCTCAGTCAATTTCGTAATTTTTTTCTCACAGCTGATAGTTAAATTTTATGGTTATTTTCCCCCAAGAACTGATTGGAGAATGGAGAATTTAAGATATTTTCCTTCAGCCAATTGGCAAATTTTTCTGGTTTTTCTTGTGACCGATTGACGGAAATTATAGCGGTTTTCGAGCGATTAATGCATGAATTTTGTGATTTTTTATTGTCCTGATTGGCAGATGTTGTGGCTTTTTCTTGCTACTTATTAGAAAAAAATCTTTTTATGCTGCTGATGAGCGAATTTTATTGCTTTTTCAAATGATCTACTGTTGAATTTTATGTGTTCACCCACAGCGGATTAGGGAATTTCTCATTTTCTTTCTACCAATGCTAAATTTTATTGCTTTTTCTTATAAATAATTGGCCAAAAATCAAGGATTATGTTTTCTGTGACTAATAGCTGAATTTCACTTTTTTTTTACACCCCACTCGCGACCAATAAATGAATTTTGCAATATCTTCTTTTTACCAATTGACAAATTGTGCATTTTTTTTTTTTTTTTTTTTTTTTTGCTATAAAGTGGTGAAAATTTTATTTTTTACCACAACTGATTGACAAATTTTGTACTTTTTCCATGGCCAGCTGAAAAATTGAAAAAAATTCTTCATAAGGAAACTTGACAAATTGTGTTTTTTTTTTTCTGATGACTTAATGATTCATTTTACAATCTTTTTAAATGTACAATTTGAAGAATTTTGTAATTATGTATATGGTCGAACCTCGTTATCCTGACATACTGTCAGGACCAGAAAAAAGTGTCATCATAAGTGGAATGTCGCAGTAACTGGAGTTAGAGAAAAATGTTTGTAAAAAGTTGTCTAAATTTTGTTTTAAATTAATAAAAAAATATTAAGACAATTTAAAATTCAGAACTCTTCTTGCATTTTTAAGCATTAAAGCACTATTATTAAACAAAAGCATAAAAATAAAATTGAAAAGAATAAAAATCAGATTTCTGCTGAATTACTTTTATTGTTACATGAAATACTGATGAATTAAGGTTTGCATATCTGTGGATGTGCTTTCTACAATTCTTTTTCTATGTTATATAATAAATTTTTAGCAATATGTTTCAGAAATGGACGTTGGGTAATTTCTTATAGTTTCAATGTAAAGCGATGTGTCTGTTCTAGTTAAAGGCTTGTTTTCTTCTAGCTCCATATCACTTTAGATTCCCGAGTCTGAAGAAATTTCTGTCATAAAAAGTTAATTAAATCCAATTGATTTTTTAAATCGTCAGATTTTAAAACATTCACCTTTTTATATAAACATTTTAATAAAAATTTAAATTTTTCTTAAGAAAGGTGTTATAATAAAAATAAAATACATTGACATGTTTCGGAACCGTCAAATAAGTTCCATAGTCATAATATAAATAAAACAAAATTTCAAAATATTTCTCGGTCAATACAAATGACACGCCACAATGAGATATAAATAACAAAAAACAAAAAAAAAAATTATTGAAATTTCTGTCTTTTTCCCTTTTATTATTTCAGAAATCATTTCAAATGGTGATATGGTAACATCCTTATCAAAATCGATGTACATGACCCACTATATCTATTTCATGATTTAATAACTCTTTAAACAATATTGGAAGAGGGATGTCTTCATTCCTTTTATACATTCTGATCCGATGAACTTGGATGAAACCAGCATGTTTGAGACAGTTATGAACTGTCTCAGACTTTCTTGCCACTTTGCTATAAACAGTTTAAAACACTATGAATAAAATGTGAAAATGAAATGTTTAACATTCTTTGATTGGAGGATAGAGAGCGTGTGCTGCCTCCTTTACTGATTCTGTCATTCATAGTGTTTTTTGAAATAAAGTTTCTCTTTCATGTCTATAGGTATTTTAAGACACTTTTACCAAAAGTTTGGCTAAGACATTTCTTGCTGCTTAATTTCTGTTCTGGTAAGGTGGATTATGAAAAATGGATAAATTTTCTAAACAGTCGGGATATTCGGTGTTGAAAATCATTCAGTGATGTAAAATTCGGTGCTTATTTACATTAAAATTTTATACAAAAAATTGGGGCTTTGAAAAATTGATGTAAAACGGAGGGACGTGAAAACTGGGTGTCGGGGTAGCGAGGTCTGACTATTTATTCAACAATTGAAGAGTGAATTTCATTGAGAATTTGAAATGTTCTGTGACTTATATTGTACTTTTCAGGGATTTTTCAATTTTAGGACACCTAACTTTTCTTTATCAACTTAAAATATTTCAACTAAAATAATACACATTTATAAATTCATTGATTAGGAAAGTTGCATGTAACAAGGTTTAACATACTAGCTGAAGTTTCTTTTAGAAAAAATATTCATAAGTACAGTAAAATCTCAATTAACAGCTTTGATTAATCGGTTTCTCTTGCCGAACCCATAACAAAATCTGTTTTGTGAAAACCTTGAAAAAGACCACATTTTTTTTAGCCCCTTGCCTTGCAACCTGCTCTTTGGTTAATATACCCCGGCAAAAATATTCCTTTGCCTGACCTGCTTTTAAATGTGACACATAATCTCAGTGCAAATCATACAGATTTTGAATTTCTCTAAGAAAATATGCTGTTTATAGAGAGATTGTGTCTTTGAAATAACTTTATATTTTTGAGTTTAACTCATACAGCGTTTCTTCTAGTAAAGTCCGTTATAATCAGTCTGATAATGTGATATTTACATCAAAGTGTGTAGTGGATTATCGAGAATGGCGGCTTTATGAAAAATGGGATGCTCATGTCATCACATATGTTTATTTTTGTCACAAAAAAAAAAATGTTATTGTTTTTAATTCAAAGAGATGGTCAATTCACAAAAACTTGAGTTATTTTACACCTTTTCTATTCATCAAGATTTTCAATATCTGAGATACTAGCTGCCCGAGTTAGCTTGAATAATCGAGGCTACAATGTACTGAATTTTCAAAATGAGGTCCATGAAAGGATGTCAGATTACTGCACATTTTAGTCGTTTAAATTGTGCATCAGAGCAGTGGGCACTGCAGGTTATTTCAGATCTTGCAGTTTAACAGCTCTAAAAAATGTTGAGCTTAAAAAATTATTAAAATAATTTCAAAATTTATTGTACCTTTTATTATAATTTTCTTTATAAATGCTAACATTTGATTTTTTTTTTTCTTTTTTGTCAATTACTATTTTTTGTAGTATGTACGTACAGAATTTTTGAGACACATAAATCTTGGTTTTCTACAGAAAATTCAGCTTTTCTGTTACGCATTAGGAGTAAAAACTAAAAACATTGATTGGATTCTACTACACAGAACATTTTGTGTATTGTAAACTACATTTTTTTCAGTTTGTAAATACTTCAGGTTTTATTTTCTGGTTTTCAACATCTTCATTTTCTTTTAATTTAAAATGTGTATTGTACACTGCATGCAATATTTTAAGTAAAAATATTAAATTGATATTTTGGCCAGAATTTCTGTCTTGTAATGTTAAATAAAAATACACTTCATTCAACTCACACAATATCTTTAAATTAGTAAAAATTAAAAAATAAACATCTGTGTAACACTCTTTCATTTTTATTAGCAAAAATAGTCTTAAGCTGTGTGAAATTTTAATGCTTAGTTCCATTTTGGCTCTTTTTTATTTTTGCTTATTTTGTAATTCAGAAATCTTGAATTAATACTGGAAACTTTAGAAAATTCATTGTGCAATGTCTGTCATACTGTCATTTGCAGTTTTCAAGAATGTTTTTTTGTGGAGGGGGGGGGGGGGGAAGACATTATGAATTAAAAAAGTGTATGACTTGTCATCCCCATGACAACTTAAAATTCTGAAATTATTTTTTCCATTATACATATTGTTTATTGCATTTATTACTATTTAATTAATATACAAATTATTTACATTGGTGTATACATATAAATTAAGTGTAAAAAGTCATTTTAAATTATGTATTTAGCTGATGATTTAAGCTGTTTTTATTTGATAATTAACATATCAATTCATCCTGTTTTCAGATTTGTAGCATTTCAGCTAGTTTGAATGACCCCCTGTTTTCACTTTTATTTTTTTTTTTAATGTTAATGTAATTCAGGAGAATAACATCACAACTTTATATTAAGTTATATTGAATATTTCAAAATAAGCAGTGCATTTAATTAAAATATTTTGCATTTGTAGAATGAAATGCATTTCTGGAGTTCATAAAAATAAAGTTAATCAAATTTAGAAATGAATGGCCATAGTGTGGTAAGTTTTAAGTAAAAGCTAAATCATTTGTAGATATAAGTTCATCTAAGTTTTTATTGCATATTAGTTTAAGATTTCTTGTTTCCATGAATGAATGAGAGAGAAATAGATTTATAGTTTTTTTAATTGGATAGTTCTAAAACTTTTTTGTTTGATAAGTTAGCTTTTTCAAATTCCTTAAACAAAATTTACTTTCCCTGTTTGGCTGATACTCATATGTATTTGTGTTTCATTTAGTTTTATTAGCTTTACTAGCACACATGTTCATACAGTTTGAAAATAAATTTATAATGTAGCAAAAATTTTTTATTTTGAGATAAATACTAAACTTGTATCAGTGACATATTCTATTGTTAAAAAATATTTTTTCACAAGTAAAGCATTTAATATTTTTTTTTATTCATAATTGATTTGCTCTGCAAATTGTGAATAATGGCTATTCAATCTATGCTAATATTGATGCATCAATTAATTAGCTGTTTTTCTTAATCACAGCCTTTCTTCTTAGTCACTTGCACAACACCAAAAACATCGTTCTTTTAAGATGAACTTTCACTAGACCCCAATATTACTATTGATCTTTTATCCATCAAATTTTCTGGCGAGGGTTTTTTTTTTCTTTTTATTTTTTTAAATTGCTCAGTTAATGTCTGTCCATTTGGATGAATTGTCTTTTTTTGATGGCAGACCCTAAATTTGAAGCTGGTGAGACATCAGGATGGTAAATGGAAAGCATTAACACCCGAAACTGATGGTATAGTTCAAGTAGCCGAAAGAAAAAGTGTAAGTATCGTATAGGCAGTGTTAAAAACCAAAAAAAAAAAAAAAAAAAATCTGGTATTTGGCTAATATAATAAATTTATATACCAGCACAGTAACCTTCTTGCTGCTCTATTAGGTTTTGGAAACTGCTTCTATATTATTAACTGTATACATCTATTATGCTATTATCTTTATTGGTCCTGATGTTTTTGGTGTGGTCTTTTCATTCTGTTTGTGAACCAATGCATGTTAAGCACATTTCCTTGATATCTGTACTGCAAACTAAGCACTGGCCACAGGACAAAATTGCATGTCTGCTTTTACAATTTCTCTTCTGATTCCTAAACATTGGTGGCATCATCCAACTTGAATTTTAAAGTAGATTTTTTTTTTTAAAAGATAAGTGTATGAAACGTATTTCATGTGTTTTAAAATGTGAAATGTTTGTCTAAAATGTATTGATATTGTTGAAGTATTTATATGATTACATCATCCATTATTTAAAAAAATAAATTATTTTAATTAAAGTATTACTGCCATCATTTTAAAAATTTTAAAGTGTGATGTGATTTTTAGTACATGAGCAACATGTTAAATGTTATTCGTCAAAAATAATTAATCAAAATTATTATGTTTTAAGAGGATATGGAAGTGTTAAATAATTAACCTATTATCTACTGGCGTTGTGTTGATGCAGCAGTAATATTAAATGTCCGTGCTGAAATTTATTATCAAGCTATCACTATTTTTTATTTAAAAATTTATGACAGAGAAATTAAAGAGAAGATTTTCTTTCATAATTTGTGATGGC
This sequence comes from Maratus speculifer, assembly GCA_964019185.1. Lineage (NCBI taxonomy): Eukaryota > Metazoa > Arthropoda > Arachnida > Araneae > Salticidae > Maratus > Maratus speculifer. Next base: position 422,132,795 of record OZ025294.1, on the reverse strand, counting down.
AAAAGTTTTTCTGCTGACCCCCCTTTAACATTAATCTTTAATTGATGGTATATAATCAACAATTAACTGGCATTGTGGTCTCCACAAATTTTTAATTCTTTACCTCCTGGGGGGAAAAAGGTATCTTCTGGGCATATTTGTATGGGCTGGGTGAATTCATTACATTATTCTACACTTTTGATCTTTTAATTTTGTATTCAATTTCTGCAGTGACGCAAAGGCATCACACAGTTACTTGCATTATGCATTTTTCTGCTCTTTGAAGACAAATTATCTTTGAGTCTACTATTCTTCAGACTTCAGATTAAAGTGAAGGAATTTGTGATTCAGTGCTATATCAGGATTATTTTAATGTTACAGTACTGGGGAGGAAGGGGGGGGGGGCAGTCTTACTCAGTTTGTAAACAAAGATGCATTGATGAAATGCTTATAGATTTCTTTTCATGAAACTTAAATCATGTAATTTTTATTATTTTGGGGAGCATTTGTTTTTGAATCCATACTTACAATAGCTTAGAACAAAACATCCTGAGGCTCTTTATGAACAGAAATTTCACCCTACCAGTTTAGGGCTAAATTTATGTAAGATGAAATGTTTGCCAAGACATTTTAGTATTTTTTCTTTTGTCAAGCAGTAAAAGGATTTATTTTCCTTGGTTAAGGAACACATGATAAACTGAATGAGCAAAATGTATGGGAAAAAATATCTTCATTTTATTTTAAAATGCAAATACATTTGTTTTAATGAATTTATTTTTTTTCTTGTGATAACATTCTGTTTTTATATATTTTTCTCATTTTGTGCTATGTGTGTACCATGCAATCTTAACTTAATTTTGTGACATCATTTAGAAGTATCATTAAAGTGCAAAATAACTATCTTAAAAATACAGCTTGTCTTATATTGTAGAGAAGTCCAATGTTTCAACCAAATAAAATACATTGGTGTTAGAAATACACTTGAAAAAATTAGGAATGTTTGCAATTGAAATAATATCAATAATATCTAGTAATTTATCATTTGTGCTCTGCTAAAATCAATTACTTTTATTAGAACCCCTTGTACAAGATATTTTTTAACCAGATCGTCATAAAAATCAGTGTTTTGTAGAAATACATTCGAGCTGGGCCAATTTTATTTTGTACAGGCCGGGCTCAAGCAGAACTTTTATTTTTAATGCTGGATCGGGCCATTTTTGCCCTTCCTCGCTTGTGATTCGGACCAGGCTTCGACCTAGAAATTTCGGCTTATGTAGACCTCTAGCAACTTCTGTCATATATTGCAGGAAATTTAAATCCAGTAGGAATAAAGACTAAATTATTTTAAGAATTCATATAGCGTTGCATTAAAATAAATCTTCATAAGTAAGCTTAACTTAATAGTTGTTCTGATCCTACCAGAATGTGAGGTGAATATATTTTTTTAGTAGATGCCATGTTAATAATAGCAAGTGCTTTGTGAACAGTTGCAGAACCATCAAGCTCTTTTCAGCCAATAACTTTGTCAGTAACAATTAAGAAATAATTGAATTAATCTTACTTAATGAACCGGAAGGCAATGAACATTGATAAATGAAGACACATATTGATATGAAATCCAGCTTTATCTATATTCATATGGAGAGGTATAGCCAGTCACAGTACCGTATTTTCTTGTGTATAATTCGCGGATTATCTGTTAATGAACCTCGAAAATTTAGAAGTGCGGATTATCTGCCTATGCAGATAATCTGATGAAATTCTTTCCTAGCAGAACTGATTTCCCATTTCTACCGGCAAATATAAAATGTAAACATATCAAATGATTGTCTGTTTGGTTCACATATGACGTGCACATTCTACTGGGAGTGGCCTCCGAATTTTTAAGAATATTTGTCTAGTCTTTTAACAATATGCTTCTATGAAGAATACAGAGTTTTTCAGCTCATTTCGATCAAAAATTGCAATCTAATCATTTGTTTGCTGGATCTTCTTTTATTTGTCATGTGGAAAAAGAAAATGCGTAAGTTACATAGCTGAAATTTAGCTGGATGTAATAGAAAAGACAAAAGAAGTTGTAATTAATCGAATATAATAGATTGCCATAATCAAATGTTCAATTATGGCAAAAAAAGGAAAAAATTATTATTCACAGAATAAGAATCTCTTATTGAATACTAAAAATAATTATTATTAACATAATTACCTGCTATTATTAAACAATTGTCAAATATTATTTGTAATAGATCGAATATAATCGATCACCATAATCAAATTGCCATTATAGCAAAAGAACAAGGAAAAAAATATTAAACTATTGTCTAATATTATTGATACTAGCGATTATTATTTTAACTTGTAGTCATCCTATAATTGTTTACAATTATCATTTAAGGAGGACAACTAAGTCCAATATAAACTTTATTAGTATTTTGGAATGTTGAAAACAATGAGCATCATATAATCCACGAATTATATGCCGGTGTGGATTATACCAGGAAAATATGGTACATCACCAATAATGGTTCATTGGGGATAATCTGCTTTAAATTTCGTAGCATAGAAATTATGGCTGATAAGCTTCGATGAGGTAATCTCACTATTTAAAATTTTGAGCTTATTCTAATAACGAATTATAATTTAGCAATTGGAAATTAGAAAGGACATTACTTAAGAAAAACATCATTTTTTTTTTTAAATAAGTTTTGGAACAAGTGCAATAGCTTTGATCACAAAAGGGAAGAGATCCCATCATCAACAATTTCATTTAGAATTTTCTTTTAAAAAAGTCAGTAGTATATATACTATGTCAAAGGAGGGGCTCCATAAGTGACTCTAGAATATTTTTGAAATCATTAGCTAAATTAAATATGACAGTCAGGGCCGTAGCTAATGAGGTGGCATGGGCAGCTCAGCCACCCCTAAAATATTTTGAGCCCCCCCCCCCCCTGGAAAAGATTTCAAGGTCACTAAATGAATTTCTGTTATGAAAAACCATGAAAAAATTCTGCTCTAAAATCTAATTTAGTTTTGAGACCCTTTCACATTTTTGCAGGGTTACTAAATTGAACCTAAAATAAGTGTTTCAACACTCCCTCATCCTATTGGTACATAGGAAGCTAACATGTTTAATTTTGCACCAGTTATGCACAAAATTTTCATCATCCTATACTTTTCTTAGCATAAAATGAAGTTATTACAAAAGTTTAATAAGAAACCTAATATCTACTGTGTAAATATGTGCTAATTTATCTTTTTGCTCCAAAGAGAGAGAGAAAAGAAAAATTACGAGACCCCCCACCCCCCCTTCCCAATTGTTCACTTCTAGCTACGGCCCTCATGTAGAGATCTGCACAGGCCGGGTTCGGGCCTTTTTCCATTAACAGCATCCGGGCCGGGCTCGGGCCTTGCTTCTGAAGACTCAGGACAGGCCTAGTCATTAATTTTTCGGCCAGGGCCTAACTTATTTTTTCCGTACGAAGCCGAGACTGATTTCGTTCTTCCTAGTCTTCACGCGCCAAAAAAATCAGTTCCTGTTGAATCTTCCCGTATGAAAATCCTTTTCTCGACATGGAAAAGTCTGTTCATAAATCAGTAAAGTTTGGCTTGGTCCAAAATTTTTTGCAAAATAGGCATATACTTTTCAGTCGTCATTATTCTACAATTAAACATTAGAATTTATTCTTTTTAAAGAATCGTAGATCACTAGGCGTCTTAAAATAGAGTTAAACATATAAAAAAAAAAAAAAACATGATTATGATGGAATTTTCGTTTAAACTGAAAGCTGCAAATTTCTTTTAAACTGTTCATGCAAAATGAATACAACAATACGTGAGAAAAAAAAATATATTAAGCATTTACATCTGCTATAGAAAAGAAAGTTTTTTTTTCTTTCCAATGTCTTAAAAGATTTTACTTTTACCATACACCATTTTTTAATGTATTAATAATACTAAAGATAACTGAAACATTTATATACAACAAACAAAGCTTCATTATAAGCGTAAATATCGCAGCCTATGGCACTTCTGCATAAATAGATTATAAACATGAAAGAAAGAAAAGACTAAGATAAGTTTTTTTGGTCTGAACTCTTCTGTTAGAGTAAAGATCAGTGTTTTGCAGAAATTCGCCGGACCAGGTTCGGGCCGAATTTTTAACTTTTTTCTGGGCCAGGCTCGAGCCAAAATTTTAACTTTCGGGCCGGGCCTGGAAATTACGGCTCGTGTAGACCTCTGCCCTGATGATTTTTAGAGAAATGTTTAACATTCGATAAAGGTGAAAGTACTTTTCAATTACTTAGCAAAACACGCCCCTTCTAATACATAGGTGCATCGAAACAATGTGCTAAAAAGAGAAACTGCAGAAAAAGCTGCATTGCAAATACGAAATAAAACAAGATTGACACACATGCAAAAACAAACAAAAAAAAAAACAAAAAAACAAATGTGATAGCAATGTCAGACAGAGGATTCTTCTTTTTTAGTAAAATACAAAAAAGAAAGCAAAATTTATTGCTAATATTGGAACAATTTTTCAAAATTAACTGATCGCACAACTGGAAATAATTCCTCGTATAATTTAAATAATGAAGAACAAAATAATGCATTATCCATTGGAAGAAAAGCAGCTTATCTATAATAATACATCAATTTGGCATTGTTATCAAACACAATTATTTATTTATTTATTTTTCTTCTCATGGTAGAAAGCACAAGCAAGAGCAATTGGTTTATCAATTTGTAAAGTTTACTTTTTATTTTCTATTTTTAACCTCTAAAAAGTTTCACATTGTTGTATTTTTACAGCTATTTGGCCTATTTTGGCTAGTGTTTATTCAGACATAATTAAATCCATTATTTTAACTCTTACAGCTGTATGAGTTCAGAAAATATTTGGTGGTTTATTCCCCTTTAATGGGTTGATGAAAAAATAGCTTAATATTAATTTGTAATTAAGCTTTAAAAATATTAAAATGTTGCATTTGCATTGAAACACCTGTGAGCATAATTTTTATATTTGTCATATCATAAAGTGGCTTAAAAATTAATTATATACATATCATCCTTTACACATAAAAATCAGGTTATGTTAAATATGAGTGTAATAAAACATACTTTGCTTTAATTCTATATCAGAGGGTTAAATTCTATTTAGTTCTTTGCTATTTTTATAGTAAAATTGTCTCATAAAATCTTCTGAATTTGTTTTGGGAATTGCTGTTTTACTTACCCATCATACGTAGTATAGGGTAAGTTTTGCAATCGTTTTGAAAAATGGAAATTTTTTTTTGACGGATTTACACATTTTAGATAGTGGAGATTCCGAAAAACATACTTTTAGAAGAAAAAAAAATTTCCGTCCGTCTGTCTGTCAGTCTGTCTGTAAACGCTCTATCTCCCGAACAAATTGAGATAGAGACTTGAAATTTTGTATGTAGTTAGTATGTAAGATTGGGACGAACCCTATTTAATATCAGCAACCTCGATTATCCGGAACTAATTTTTTCGGACTCTCGAAAAATTCGTTCTGATGAAAGGTATATAAAAATTTTCGAATTTTTTTGTTCTAAGGAATGTACGTAAAAGGCAATAAAATAACACACATTTTGCATATAGAACAAAGTCGATCGGATTATGAGTTGCCGAGATATTTGTAATCTTGTTTTACACATTCTTCGATTTTTCATGACCCTGTATTTCATTCAAATTTCAATTCAGAAGTATATTTTAATTGGAAATGAGACGCTTCATCCGACGCAGTTAATTGTTAGTTAATAGAATTATTATTTTTGGAGTTATAAGGATGTTTCTGTTATGCAGTTCGGTACTACTTGAGTAGTTTGGCATTTCATATAATTTGTCGAAATTGGTACATCAGCAATTCTTTAATATAGCATTACTATGTATATTAACAATATTTAAATTTTGTTTATGAATTGCAATGCATTGTATAAATAGTTTTCACATGTTTTATTTTCATATACATATCCATGATGGGTAAGTATTACGGTGGCCCCCCAACGACTAGTTTTAATTAGAAGTTGGCAAATATGTTATTGCTGCAAGTGGAAATATTGAAATCCTGAAAGTTTAAAATAATTAACTAGTGAACCAACTATTTTGCTAGATTCCTATGGTTAATTTTTATTTTAATATTTAATTCTATTGTTCTCATTTTCCTGTAATTTCTTTAAAATCCTCTTTTCTTCTATGTTTTTCAGTATGAATCTTCTTATACTGTTCTGTTACTACTATTCTTACTGTGCAATTTTTTTATGAAACATTTTATAAAGAAAGAAATAAGTGAATTTTTTAAACAATACAAAGAAAATTCATGCATCAAGCATAGATTATGAAGCACTTTACAATGCTTAGCCGTTTTAATTGCTAAAGATACCCAAGTAAATCATTTAATAAAAATTATAATGCTTTTGATAATCAAGTTTTTGCCATCCTATAGTTCAAAAGGTATTTCAATTCTTTTGTGCGGTCTTGTCTATGATCTATAGATTTGTCAGATATGAGATTCTTCCGACTTTTTGCAATTTTTTAAGAAATTTTTCATTTTATCTGTTAATATACCATATATACTTGCGTATAAGTCGACCCCCTAAGTTATGTTGTTAAAAATAGGGAAAAATTCAAAACCCAAATATAAATCAACCCACTTCCCCCCCCCCCCCCCCAAAAAAAAAAAAAAAAAAAAAAAAAAAAAAAAAAAAAAAAAAAAAGTGCAAGTAAAATTATTTATACAAACAAGAAACAGTATTTCTGCATAAGTGCTTCCACTGGGAAAAAAAAAAAAAAGGTAAAACGCTATTGGCTAAAAAGTATTGAACACATGTTGAATGCTATGACATTAAACTTCTGATGCTGTGAATAGTGAAATAACTGGTGTTCCGCCTATCACAGAGTTCAAGATCAACAAAAGTGGTGTGTTTTTAAGTATCGGCATGCCAGAGGAAGAAGTAATGATGTTCCAACATAGTTTACTGTTGACTTAAAGATGATGACAAAAGTATGTCATGTTAACTATTTAAAACTTAATTTAATGTTAACTTTAATCAATATTTTAATTCAACATGACATCAGTTTCTTAGTTTTGGAAATGAATTCTTGGCATAAATCATGGACTTTTGTTTTTTGCAAGGGGGAAATGTTAATTTTTACAAATAAAATGATCAGAGATTTTTGCCTTATTAAATCAAGAAAATGTTAGGATTAAATTAGGCAAATTTTACAGTAAAATTTTGCAGGTCAGATTTAGAGATGGGAATGCTATGAAAAACCCCGGAAAAGTTGGGGGAATAAAACCCAGTTTTTTTTCCGAAATCTTATTATTTTTTTTTTCAATTTTTCCAGTTCGGAAAAATTGAAATTTCATGTATGAAATAATATATTGAGAAATTTATAATAGCTACATTCTTATACTTTTAATTTTGTTTATTTTTATGCTGAGTGTCCCACATGAAAACTTTAATGTGGGTGATCTGATCTCTAAGCATAAATATGTTTCAGAAGACTTGAAAGAATTCTTCACATTTTTTTCTTGTTTGAAACACAAGACCCTTCGCAAAATTTCTCTTGAAAATAGACATTTGAGAAAAAAATTTAATCTTCAAATTGAATCTTTCGCAAATGCAGTGATTGAAGAAAAAATTCATGCAATATAGCACCTGAATCTTATCAAGTTGTATATATGTATAAATAACCTTATTAAAAATGTCTAAATAGGAACCTAAATATAGTAATAATTTCTTATTCGCAAATTCTGATTATATATTGTACAAGTATATACAAGAAGTTCGTAATTTCACAAAAACAGGATTATATGGAAAAAAAAAAAATCTAGATATATAATTAAATGCAACTTCTCTTTTTAAAAATTAATTCATTTGCAAAATTATTTCAATAATATGCCGATTAATGGAAATGGTAAAATTAAAAAAATTAACATAAAATTTGAAGCATGCATTTATTATATTTTTCTATCTTTTCAAGAAGTAAGTATTGAATTTGTAAAAAATTTGACTTCCAGTTTTTGGTGTATTTAAACATTTTAGAAGGTCCCAAACACATTTTGATGGTTTTTGGAAAATATCTGTCACTTTGTGAGTCTGTATGTGACAAAAATTTTATAGGCACTCTATCTCAAGAACTGATGCGCATAATTTCACAAAACTTTGTATTAAATTACACCTTGATATAACTGCAATGATGTAAAAATATACATTTTTAAAACGAACAATGGAATTTTTTAATACTGGTATTCATAATAATGACAAAACTGCAATTATTTTCTTTTAAACTAGTATTATTTACTTAAAAACTATACTTATGTAAATGTAATGCATAATTTCATTCCAAACTGCAAGCATATTGGCTCAGGTTTTTACATTTAGATCAATTGGTAGTTAAACGTGTAACTGAAAAATCATTTCAACAGAGATATGATGTAACAAACAATAGCGTTTAAGAAAAATTCTTAGGCTGTGGAAAGAAAAAAAAAACTTTTAAAAGCAGGCTTTGCCACTTTCTTTTTATTTTGCAATATAAAGTGAAAATAATTTTCTTTTAATGCAAATAAATGGGGAAAAAAGTTTTTCTTATTTAATATTCTCTAAGAAAATATAATTTATTTGGGAGAAACAATCATGAAAAATCAATTTTTCCAACTTTTCCGGGGGGTTTTTTTTGAGGGGAGGAAAAAAAAAAAGTTTTTTCCACCACTTATATTTTTCTGAAAAATTTACATCTCTCGTAAGGATAAAGGATTTTGTGGCACATAAACGGGATGCTCGTTCCAAGGCATTAATAGGAAATTAATACAAACCCACAAAGGGTTAGTGGTTAATAGAAAATTGCCAAAAGCTCAAATGCAGAAATTTTTTTACCAAATGATTAAAATTCTTATTTTTTGCACTGACATTATTAAGTAGCCACCCTGTTTTTCTGAAAAAGAAATGATACTGCAGCAGAAATTTAAACATTAAAAAGAGTAGAAACCAATGAATGAAAATTTATTTTTATTTGTTCATACAATATAATTTGTTTTATTTTTTGAAATAAAATACAAGAAAAAGAACATATTCAACATCATTACTTACATGAATGTTTTTAAAAATAGTAGAAGGTCACCTTGGGATGTTTTAAGTAAATAATTTTTCTAAATTTTATTGACATTTATGCTTATTTTAGAACCAATTAGATACAAAATACAAACATTTTTACATCAAATAAACCTCATAATGATTTAATATCTCGCTTGATAAAAAAATTGGGAAAGAAAAAAAAAACCAACTAAACAAAATTTAAACTTAAAAACTAAACGTGGGGCAGGGGATTAAATACTCTAAAAATCATTTAATTTGTTTCTTTTATTATAAGAGAGAATTTTAAACCATAAAGCAAGGCCAAAAAATCATTTAGTCTATTTCCATCAAGCGATTTCTAATACTCAGAAAAGTTTTCAGTCTTGGCTTGGATGGGCTTCTTGCACTCTTGGAATAATAATAATAATAATAAAATATGTTTAATTCATGAACAAAGCTTTATTTATAAAGTTTTAGTTGAACATGAAATAATTTAAGCATTAAAATGCCTTAATAATTTGAATTGTAATGCATGATCTAACATAGGGGTGCACAATCTTTTGAAGAGCAGGGCCACTTTCAAATATATCTGGGTGGTCAAGGGCCACATCAATAACATGGAGAGAATTCGAGTTAGAGGAGGTGTTCTGTGGCCTACAATCTGATTAAAAAAATATGGTTTCACAGGGGAATGTGTGTGTGTGTTTGGGGGGGGGGGGGATACCCATTTAAGTTCACTTACCCAGTCAAAATACCCAATTTAGTTGGTAAGGATATATCAACAGTTTTTACATTTTTATGTACAACAGATATAGCAAGGAAGGCATCTTCTTGGAAGATATTCCTTGAAATATTTCAAGAGATTTTTATTATTATTATTAAAAGTGCTAAAAAAAAAGAGCATAAATGGCTGGTGCCAAAAAAATGTGAACTTTATGAACAAAGGAGAGAGAAAGAGCCGATCAACAAGATTGTTTTTTATCTACGATATTTTCAATTTTTCTGTGCCTGATCGTTAAAATTTGCAATTTTTACAAAGCGATCGATAAAATTCGTGATTTTTACAAAGTAGATCGATGAAATTCGCTATTTTCCTTCGTAGGATTGGCAAAATTCACGATTTTTACACAGTCAATCGACAAAAATTCACGATTTTCCTTCGCATGATCGACAAAATTTGCAATTTTTCCGCACTTGATTGATGAAATTTGCAATTTTACCGTGCCTGATCGAAGAAATTCACGTTTTTCTGAAGCCCGATCGACGAAATTCATGATATTTCTGCGCTTGATCGACAAAATTTGCAATTTATACTAAGCCGATTGACGAAATTCCCGATTTTTCCATGCCTGATCGACGAACTTTGCGATTTTTACAAAGCCTATCACAAAATTCACAATTTTTACAAAGCCGATAGACGAAATTCGCAATTTTTACAAAGCTGATAGCATGGGTGCAAGTTTTTCCGTCCTGAGACGGAATTCCGTCTTTTAAAAATTCCCGAGGACGGAAAAATCTCCAAGGACGGAAGCGGATCGCGAAAAACACTCACATTCATCAAAGGATCACGGGAAAAAAACATTATTTTTGTCGAAAGCTTGCGGAAAAAACGCTATTCCTGTCGAAGGATTGCGAAAAACACGCTATTTCTGTCGGAAAATCGCGGAAAACACTTTAATATCATCAAAGAATTGCGAAAAAAGGCGCGATTTTTGTCAAAAGCTTGTGAAGAAAACGCGATTCATGTTAAAAGATCGCGGAAAAGACGTCATCTCGGTCACAGATTGCGAAATAGACGCGCCCTCTGTCAAATGATCGCAAAAAAGATGAGTTTTCTGTCAAAAGGTTGCAGAAAAAACGCAATTCCTGTCGAAGAATCGTGAAAAAGATGCTATTTCCGTCGAAGAATCGTGAAAAAGATGCTATTTCCGTCGAAGAATCGCGAAAAAGATGCTATTTCCGTCGAAGAATTGCAAAAAAGATGCTATTTCCGTCGAAGAATCGCGAAAAAGATGCTATTTCCGTCGAAGAATCGCGAAAAAGATGCTATTTCCGTCGAAGAATCACGAAAAAGATGCTATTTCCGTTGAAGAATCGCGAAAAAGGATGCTATTTCCGTCGAAGAATCGCAAAAAAAAGACGCTCTTTCCGTCGAAGAATCGCAAAAAAAAAAAAAAAAAAAAAAAAAAAAAAAAAAAAAAAAAAGATGTTATTTCCGTCGAAGAATCGCAAAAAAAAAGACGCTATTTCCGTCGAAGAATCGCGAAAAAGATGCTATTTCCGGTCAAAGAGTACTAAATAGAGGCAATTTTTATCAAAGGATCGCAAAAAGACGTGAATTTAATTAAAGGATGGTGGAAAAGACATGAATTTCGTCAAAAGATCGTATAAAATACTTGGATTTTATCGAAAATCGCAGATTTCTGCTGAAAACTGTAGAAAAATCGCAAATTTCGGTGAAAAATAGTGGAAAATCATAAGATTCTGTTCAAAATCGTAGAAAAATCACAATTTTTGGCAAAATATCGTAGAAAAGTCGCAAATTTTGTTGAAAGATTGGGGGAAAAACTAATTTCGTCATATGGTCGTGGAAAAAAACAAGAGTTACGTGCTCATGTTCTCACTCAGTGGGGGGGAGGGGGGGAATATTTTCAGTCTTGGCAAAATTTCAAACTTGCACCCATGGCTGATAGACAAAATTCACAATTTTCCTTCGCATGATCGACGAAATTGGCGATTCATCTGTACCTGATTGACAAAATTCGAGATTTTACCGCAAATGAACAACAATATTCGCAATTTTTCCGATCCAGATTGGCAAAATTTACGATTTTTCAGAAGCCGATCAATAAAATTTGCAATTTTTACGAAGTCGATTAATCAAATACGCAATTTTTACAAAGCCTATCGGCGAAATTCGTGATTTTTGCAAAGCCAATCGACAAAAATCGCGAAATTACTTCGCATGATCGATGCAATTAGCGATTTTATTCGAGTCTGATCGACGTAATTAGCAATTTTGCCGTGTGTGACCAAAAATATTCGCAATATTCCCATCTCCGACCAAAGAAATTTGTTATTTTTCTGAATGTGATCAATAAAACTCGCAATTGTTAGGTCATTGATCGACCGAATTTGCGCTTTTTTCGCTGTTAATTGACGAAATACACATTTTTCTTCGACCGAGTATCAATATTCGCGATTTTTGTACTAACATTGACTAAATCTACATTTTTTATGCGGCAAGATGAAACTTGCGATTTTTTTTCTCTTGATAACACCACGCGTCATCACTTAATTCGATTTCTCCCGTGTCTTATCAATGAAATTTGCCTCTTTTTTAGCACTTTCCAACAAAGTTGAAAAGTGCTTATGCATTCGGTTTGTCTGTCCGTCTGTCCGCGCTCTAACTCCCGTAAATATACTCGGATTGCTATGAAATTTTTATACGTTATTGATGTTTACCCTAGCACGAACCCTATTGAAAATGAAGTATCCACCATGATTAGTTTATCTACAGAGAGATTCAAAAGTTTCCCATTACATTACGCCCTATGGGGAAAAATCGTTAATATGCTCCGATTGCCATGAAATTTTAGGACATTATTGACGTTTACCCTAGCACAAGTCCTATCGAAAATGAAGTTTCTACCATGATTAGTTTATGTACAGGGCGAATCAAAAGTTTCCCATTACATTACGGCCTATGGGGAAAAATCGTTAATATACTCGGATTGCCATGAAATTTTAGGACGTTATTGAGGTTTACCCTAGCACGAACCCTACTGAAAATGAAGTATCTACCATGATTAGTTTATCTACAGAGAGAATCAAAAGTTTCCCATTACATTACGGCCTATGGGGAAAAATCGTTAATATACTCGGATTTCCATGAAATTTTAGGACGTTATTGACGTTTACCCTAGCACAAGTCCTATTGAAAATGAAGTTTCTACCATGATTAGTTTATCTACAGGGCGAATCAAAAGTTTCCCATTACAGTACAGAACCATTTATCCGGAATGGTTGGGGTCAGATGTATTCCGGATAACTGGTTTTTCCGGTTAACTGGTTGGGCATTAAAGCAGCATCCAATTGATAAGTTTTGTGAAACATATGTAGTTGTGGTATTGCTTCTAATTTTAAATTGATTATTAGATTACTTGAACCAAGAATCTGATGCAAGTAAGATCAATTGTTAGAGTTTGAAAGAAGATAATTTATGGGAACTCCTTGAACGAAAATTCTTCTGTTTTCTCGGCATAAAAATGCAAACATCTATAATATTGTAATATTATTTATTAATCTATAATATGATTATATGTTTCTATTCCAAATACTAGATGCTGTTATCAAACTATACAATTGTTTCAAGCAATGCATATGTCAAACTGATTGTGTATGATACTTTTTTCTAAAAAGATTCTAACATCAGTCTATTAGAAATATCATTCCGGATAACTGGTTTTCCGGTTAACTGGTTTCCGGATAAATGGTTCCATACTGTACATATTTTAAATATATTAAGCTTTTCCATGTATAATAAAATTGATATACGTCTCTGAAGCTTAATATAAATTATACACTACTGTCTTGCATAATATGAAGTACATAGCATTTACAGGGCCACACAAAAGATTTCAAATAGTATATTTTTTCCGAAGTACCGTATATGTGTCCGATGATGGCTGATGGAGGGATGAAATGCATTTTAATTATGATATGCGCGTTTATATTTCGCTAATAATATGCACATTATATGGTGTGTATAAATGTTATAGTTGATATACAGGGCTACCCGTAAAGAGCTCACCAACGTTACTGAATATGAGCGTAAATTATTTAAACGTGGTTCCTAAATAAGCTATGCATTTTTACGCTGAGCTTCATTCAATTTACTGAGAAATGTTTGCAGAATATAGATAAAAGGATATACAAGGCCACGCAAAGAATTCGGTACATGGACGCGTGTAAATGATGATTTATGAGAATGTGTTTTCAGTTGTTTTAAAAGTGTTTTAGTTTACAATAAATTTTAGCTAATGCTGACGTGTAATAAAGGTACAATGTAAACTACAGGGCTGAACAAAAGTATTCAAGTATATTTCCATCTAATAGTATGAATTGCTGAAAAAGAAATCTCAAGCTACTGGGTATTTTCTTGCTAAGCTAAATTTTCCCATTATATGAACTGACATATGAAATACAGGGCTGTTCTAATGTACTGGAATACATATTTGGGTATATTTGGCTATACACTATTATTTCCCTAAATAACAAAGTTTTGTTAAAGATTTCAGTAAGTGTTGGAAAGTGCTTCATAATCTATGCTTAACGCATGATTTTTCATACTTTTTTTTTTTTTTTTTTTTGTGCCAAATCGACGTAATTCGTGTTTTTTCAAGCGATATATCAAGAAAATGTGCTATTTTTTCCATCTGATGAATTTAATTTTCAATTTTTTCGAGGATCAACAAAATTTGCGATTTTTTTTTTTTTTTTTTTTTTTTTCTTGCTCTATCAACGAAATGTGCCCTTTTTCGCGGCCGTCCGACAAAATCCGCGATTTTTCCATGCCTGGTCGAAAAAACTCGCGATTTTTTTGTGGCCAATTGAGAAAACTTGCTACTTTTTTCAGTCTCATGGGCAAAATTCGCAATTTTTCTCTATCTGATGAGCGAAAGTGACGATTTTTCCGAACCTCATCGATAAAATTCACTTTTTTCCGCATTTGATCAATGAAATTCGTGATTTTTCCGTGCCGATAAACCAAATTTGTGATTCTTAAATGACGAAATTTTATATTTTTCCGCGGTAAATTGACAAAATTTACAATTTTTTTCTGCGATATATGTACAAAAATTGCAGTTTTGTCCAGTTGTAAATTGACGAAACTTGCGGGCCGCAGGTTGTGCATCCCTAATTTGATTGTATTTGATGCCAAAGAACTAATGTTCTTCAAATTCTAATAAAACACATCTTTGAACTATTTTGTTTCTGGAAGTGCCAAATTTTAAAAGGATACCTGTTTAATACACATGTAAGCTATCTTGCTTATCATGATAAAAAAAAAAAAAAAAACTTCTCAAAATAAACATCTCAGACTTGCTGTTGTCCTCTACAACAACAATACTTTGTTTTCCTGCAAACTTTACCGATGGCCACTATCCTACAAAAAGGATTTTTCTGTAAGATTCTGGACCTATCTTGAGCAAATTTGCAATCTGTAGGAAAATCAGCATTACGTAAACAGTTAAATTCATCACTACTGCTGTTACACAAACAATTTATATTCTTTTTCTTTTTATGGGTAATTTTCACGAATTTTGTTAGTTAAACTGGCTCATCGTCGCTGTTTGATGAAAATCCTAACTTGTGTACTGCTTTTCCTTCTGTAAGCTGCATTTGGTCTTTTCAGTTTCTTTGGAATGTCCTAAGGTGTCCTACAGCTAAGCATCCCAACCTACCCCATCTCGCGCATTATGCAATAAAAACATTTACACTGTAGCTTAGTATTACTGTCCATTTTTTATCATTAAAATATCAATACATCCATGTTTTTTCATCACAATATGCTCCCACATATGCTTTGAAATTTATTCTTCAAAACGCACAAATGTTACTCAACCTCATTCAAAACAAAAATAATGGTATTATTTGTTGCCAGCCATTCCAAAACACATGAGAGAGTAGATTGCAGTATCATATATTGGCATTTATGTGCACTAATATTTAACTGCAAAATAAAACCTGAAAATTGATGCCCCAAGGTGGGCTATATCCCAACATGCCCCACCTTCTACTATTCTATTTTTCTTCTTCCATTGTTTCTTTTTCACCACTGTATTTTCATATGGTATCAGGGTTGCCACGCCACCTGGAGAATCTGGAAAAACAGGAAAACACAGAAAATTTCAAAATCCCCTCCCAAAACAGGGAAAATCCAGGGAATTTTGAAAAAATCTGGAAAACACAGGGAATTTTTTTTTCTACATCCAAAACATAATTTATATAATATACATTTATATATATATATATATATATATATATATATATATATATATAATATATCCAAACATAATTTTTTTTTCATCTTTCATTTTGTCTAATGTCAAGATATCTAATTAGCATACATACACGCATATATTTTTGCGCACGCAACATAGAATAAATGCGTTGCAGTACAGGGAAAACACATGGAATTTTTTTTTCAAGATTAGAGTGGCAACCCTGGATATGATGTATGTATGATTAAAAAAAGAGGTTAAAATAAAATTTGAAATTGTTCACATAAAAGTTTATTAAATATTTTATTAGAATATTAGTTATATAAGTATTGTTGGTGGTTAAAAATGCCACTTTTTAAAAAATTTGGTTAAATTAAACTGAATTGAATCCTGATATACTCGCGAATAAATTAAGACATGTTGGAATTTTTTTTTTACCTATGGCAGTGCAGCATTTACCTATAGCATACCATAAAATTTTGGGGAATTTTTATCTGGATTGGAGGAAATGCTAGGAATGGAAATATTTTCTGCAGCCTTGATATATAGTAGAATTTCTGTTTTCTAAGCAGTATTTCAGAATTCATGAAAAAAGAGGATACAATAAGCAGTGCCAGATTTACGGCAGGGCATTCAAGGCAAAGGCCCCGGGGCCCCCAAATGCTGCTAATTTTTTTATTTTTTAGTTATTGTCTAAAATTTAAAGAAGTTTTAATATTCATTGAAATTTTTACATTTTATTCTAAATTCTATTACATTCACAGACTTGCCAAGTCTCCCGATTTTTAATAATTCTCCCGATCTCCCGCTTATCTACTAATTTCTCTTGATTTTTCGCTTTTTTGCAAATTTTTCCCGGTTTTCTACGATGTATGAAAATTTTGTCATCTTCGTTTCCCGCTATTATATAAAATAGAACCAGCCAACCAATTTATCATAACGAAGGAAGCCAGAAATTGATTTTTACTAAGCTGATCAACAAATTTCATGTTTTTACGAAGGCAATTGACAAATTTTGTGATTTTTACGAAGCTTATCAACGAAATGCAGGATTTTTACAAAGCTGGTCGACGAAATGCAAGATTTTTATGAAGTTGATCGAGAAAATTCACAATTTTCAATGAGAATATCTTTTACGAAGCCAATCGATGAAATGCTTAATTTTTAAAGCTGATTGAAGAAATTCTCAATTTTTCTTTGCATGATCGGCAAAATTCGCGATTTTTACGAAGCCAATCAGGAAAATACACAATGTTTACGAAGCCGATCGGCAAAATTTGCGATTTTTCTTTGCATGATCGGCAAAATTCTGTTTTTTACAAAGCCGATCGAGAAAATTTACAATTATTCTGCATCTGATCAATAAAATTAGCAATTTTTACAATACTGATCGGCAAAATTCTAATTTTTACGAGGCCGATCAATGACAATCACGAATTTTACAAAGCCAGTCGAAGAAATGCGTGACTTTTACAAAGCCAACAGACGAAATTCGCGATTTTAAAAAAGTCGATCGAAAAAAATTTAAGATTTTTATGAGACCGAGCAACAAAATTTGCAATTTTTCTGCGCCTGATCAATAAAATTAGCGATTTTTACAAGACCGATCGACGTAACTTGGGATTTTTACTAAGCCGACCGATGAAACTCGCGATTTTTACAAAGCTGGTCGATGAAATTAGATATTTTTTTCACGTCATCAACGAAATTCGCAATTTTTTATGAAGCCGATCGAGGAAGTTCACGATCTTTCCGTGTCTGATCAGGAAAATTTGCGAATTTTATGAAACCGATCGAAAAAATTCGCAATTTTTTCAAAGCTGATAGATGAAACTTGCGATTTTTCCTCGCATGATTGATAAAGTTCACGATTATTACGTACCAGATTGACTAAATTCATGACTTTTCCACCTTTAATTGACAAAATTATGCATTTTCTGTGCCCAATCAACAAAATTCGCGATTTTTAAGTAACTTTAATGAAATCTTCATTTTTTGATGAAATTCGCGATTTTTTTTTTTTTCCTGCGCATCATTGAAAAATTCACGTTTTGCCGTGCCTCATAAACAAAAATTTTTTTTTTTCCCTAATGAATGAAATTTGCGATTTTTCAAAGCCACATCGACAAAATTCGCTATATTCCTGCACCTGATCAATGAAATTTGAGATTTTTCCGTGCTCTATCTACGAAATTTGCGATTCTTAAGCGACTGCAAAATTTTTATTTTTTCTCAGTAAGTTGACGAAATCTAAGATTTTTTTTATTTTTGCGACTTAAGCACAAAAATTGCAATTTTTTCCAGTTGTAAATTATTGAAGTTCGCGGGCCACACATTAACCCATCGGGGGCCACTTTTGGCATGCGGGCCACAGGTTGTGCATCCCTATTATATATATAAAACGCCTCCGTGTACGACGATTCCGGGGTCAACCCATCCACGAGAAAAAGAAACTTATTGCAATTGCGTCCACGTTAGGCTTAACTATTCCGAGCCGTTCACAAATATTTAAATTGTTCAACTTATGAAAATATACATGCAAAAGATTTATTCATTACGCATTTTCTTTAAAACCTACAAAAACTATTTAATTATAATGTTTAAGTTCTAAATAAAACAACCAGCAATTACGAAAAAGAACAAACAATGTAAACAAGTTAATACTGTTGCCATTTAAGAATGACAAATTCCGTGAATGAATCTTTAGAATGACTCCATTGTAATATCACGACTCAGGAATGATTGGGTGCGTTCGGGAGCTATGCGCGCTGAGCGCGCGTGTTCAGGAGACAGTTACATGGAGTGAATATTACATCGGATTTAGTACTCGGAAGCAAAAATCCCTGAGCTCGCGCGCGCAGCACGTGTGTCTCACGAACACGCGCTGTTTACTCTTTGTTATTTTCATTTGTTTCCGATCTTATAGAGTGTTTTTGTTAAGTATTAGCTAAAAAATAGTCCAAAATAGGAAATTTTTTTATACATTTTAGCTATTTTTATTATTTTCTCTCAGTATTTTTATATATTTTTTGGCTGTAGTTTCACAATATAATCTTTTATAATTGATTTTTTGCGTTACTTTTAAAATTTATGTATTTACGATTTGTTCATTACAATCCCCCCCCCCCCCCCCCCCCCCCCCCCCCCAACCACCACCAGACAGTTTTGTTATAGTTTTAAATGCAAATTTCTGTTAAAATTTCCTTTTTTATAAAGATTTTTTTTCCGCGTGTTTAATCGCTGTATTTTTTAAAAATTGTTTAAGCCTACAGTGGCTGATTGACCACAGTTGTAATTTTTTTATCATCCTTTTAAAAATGCAAACACGTCATTTTGACGGGCTATCTTCTAGTTTTAAATAATTGTAACTTGGTGTTGTCGAAAATTTATTATTATATATCTCATACTTTATCATTTTGGATATATAATCCCATGCAGGTCTATAAGACTTGCATGGGAAAAGATGATTAACACCACACATATTACTATAAAACGTTTACTCATTTAAATTTCATAATTGTGAAATAATTAATTTAAAAGTAAGTTATCACATTTAATTTTTAATGGATATTTTAAAGTCAATAATGGTTACTTTAGTAACCTTTTTTTATCAATCTCTCTGTAAGTATCTGTGCAAGGGGGGCCCCTGCAAACATCTGTGCCCAGGGCTCCCAAATTTGTAAATCGGTCCCTGACAATACAGGGTTAAATGTAGATTTTATAATGTTTCACGACAAAATATTTTGCTAAAAATTTTTTCATTTGGCTATTGCTTGTTTCTTATTTGCTCGACTATTGGTCAAAATCCAGCGAGACCCTTAGTTATTAGTATTAATCTTCAAATAAGGAAATTTTCAACTTGTAAGTGATAAAAATGAATGTAGCAAGAAAATATGCAATGATATATCTTACTATTTATTTCAGGAAAAAAAAAAGGCTCTAAGCATAAATTAGTTTGAAATTTTGTCAGTAATATTAAAGTTGTCAGATTGTCAGAAATTGTAAAGTTGAAAAATATTAGGGGGAGGGGCGAAAAATTCAAAAATGTAAATGCGTTTCATTAAGAAAATCTTCAATGCTGGTAAAATTTCTAATTCTGCTTATAATTTTGTAATGTGTAAAAAAAAATATAAAAATAAGTAAAAACATTCTAAACTTTTCTATTTCTTGAAAACCCTTGTTAGACCAGATAAAAGAAAGGGTTTAAGAATATATTCGTAAGGGTATTTATCACTGTTTTTGTGCAAAATTGTTATAGACAGTTAGCTATATTTTTAACAGACTTCAAGGAGTAGGTTATGATTTCGATGTGTATGTATTTCTTGTTCACTCATAACTTCCGTAAATATGAACAGATTTTGATAATTCTTTTTTTTTTTTTGTTTGAAAGTGTAAGATGCCCGTGTGGTCCCATTTTAATTTCATTAAATTCTGATGATTAGATTTTTTTTTTTTTTTTTTTAATAAAAAAATGTAGATTTGATTAAAAAAAATAATGATTTGTCGTAAACAATCATTCATTGTTGCAACCGTTTTCAAATCATAAGCATATTAAAACTATGCATTCATATGCGTTAGCACCAAGTTGTCGCCCAGCTTGATTCTTTTTTGAAGTCGGTTAGTATTTTTTATTAAAACTAGTCGTTGGGGGCCACCGTAATACTTACCCATCATGGATATGTATATGAAAATAAAACATGATGTGAAACTATTTATAAAATGCATTGCAATTCATAAACAAAATTTAAATATTGTTAATATACATAGTAATGCTATATTAAAGAATTGCTGATGTACCAATTTCGACAAATTATATAAAGTGCCAAACTACTCAAGTAGTACCGAACTGCGTAAAAGAAACATCCTTATAACTCCAAAAATAATAATTCTATTAACTAACAATAACAACTGCGTCGGATTAAGCGTCTCATTTCCAATTAAAATATACTTCTGAATTGAAATTTGAATGAAATACAGGGTCATGAAAAATCGAAGAATGTAGAAAACAAGATTACAAATATCTCGGTAACTAGTAATCCGATCGACTTCGTTCTATATGCAAAATGTGTGTTATTTTATTGCCTTTTACGTCCATTCCTTGGAACAAAAAAATTCGAAAATTTTTATATACCTTTCATCAGAACGAAATTTTCGAGAGTCCGAAAAAAATAGTTCCGGATAATCGAGGTTGCTGATATTAAATAGGGTTCGTTCCATTCTTACACACTAACTACATACAAAATTTCAAGTCTCTATCTCAATTTGTTCGGGAGATAGAGCGATTACAGACAGACAAACAGACGGCAAAATTTTTTTTCTAAAAATATGTTTTTCGGAATCTCCACTATCTAAAATGTGTAAATCCGTCAAAAAATTTTTTTCGATTTTCAAAACGATTGCAAGACTTACCCTATACTACGTATGATGGGTAAGTAAAAGCATAATTATTGCTTCAAGTAAAACATCTTTGCCTAAGCATTTATCAAATATTTAGATTTAGAATATACATCTCTTGAAGTAGGGGTTTGGGGGGAAGAAGTGATATTTGTAAGAGGAGAGAGGGAAAACATCTCCCCCCCCCCCCCAAAAAAAAAAAAAAAAAAAAAAAAAAAAAAAAAAAAAAAACTTGAGCAAATAAAACTGAAATCACAAGATGTCTTTGAGAATGATTTTTCATTTACAGCAAGAAGTTGGACTGAATTTCGGTGTAAATTCTTTAAAAATTTCAAAATGATTCATCAGTGATGCCGCTGGACTTGAAAAATCCTGGGTCCTAGGGACCCAGGACTTCTAAAATTCTGGGTCCCTTTTTCAAAATAGCGGGTCCCCACTAATAAGTCATATTTTTAGATGCAAAAATTGAACTTGTTCATTTGCAAAAGAAAAGTTAAATGCAATAATTATTGTTTTAATTAATGTATAAATAATTAAAGCCAATATTATTTTTTTTTAAACTATTAAGCGATATTTACTTTACTTTTTATAAAAATAAATGTGCAAGATACAAATTATAAAATAATACTTATTTGAGTTTAGAAGATAACAAGTGTCACTATTGTTAACATTTCTTTTAAAAAGGGGTAAAACTGATTTATTGAAAAAGACATTTTTTTCTAAAAAAAGAATACTTTTTAAAATAATCAGAACAATCAAAAACAGATTGTGAAGCAGGAAAATCTGTTTTTGGAGCAGCAAAAAAAAAAAACTTTGGAAGCAGGGAAGTTAGTTTTTTAAAAAGAAAATTTCTATCCTGTCATTAACTTTTTTTTTTTCGTACCCCTTTGACGAAAATTGCATTTTAAAGCTTTTTTTTTTTTTTTTCATGAAATTTGCCGTTTTTTCGCGATCTTTTGACGAAAATTGCCGTTTTTTTTTTTTTTTCGCGATATTTTGACGAAATTTTCCGTTTTTTCGCGAACTTTTAACGAAATGATCTGGTTTTTCACGATCTTTTGATGAAATGTGCTATTTTATCACGATTTTTTTTATGTAAATTGCTGTTTTCGCGAATTTTTTGACAAAATTTGTCGTTTTATTACGATTTTTGGATGAAATTTGTCGTTTTTTCGCGATTTTTTTTGTTTTGAGGAAATCTTCTATTTGTTCAAGATTTTGTAATAAAATTAGTCATTTTTTGCGAATCTTTTGACGAAATTCGCCGAAAATTCGTTATTTCACGCTTTTTTTAACGAAATTTGCCTTTTTTGCGATTTTTTGATGAAATGTGTCGTTTTTTCGCGATCTTTTGACGAAATGTGCCAATTTTTTGCGATCTTTAGACGAAATGTGCCATTTTATCACGATTTTTTCATGAAAATTTCCGTTTTTTGCGAATCTTTAGACAAAATTTGTCGTTTTATCACAATTTTTGGACGAAATATGTCGTTTTTTCGCGATTTTTTGAGAAAATCTGCCTTTTTTCGGGATTTTGTAACAAAATTAGTCATTTTTTTTTTCAAAATTTTTGACGAAATTTACCGGAAATTATTCGTTTTTTCGCAATTTTTTAATGAAATTTGCCTTTTTTGACGAAAATTACGCGTCCCGCGGGACGCGTAAACTCCATTTTTTGCGTCCCGTCGTCGGTTTTTTTCGTATTTTACGCGCTATAGCGCGTCCGCGACATCCCTGTTCATTATTTTGAGCTGTATTGATTCAAATGAAAATGTCTATTGATTGCTATGAACTTCACTGTTTATAACAATCAGTCATGACAGGCTCAAGATGCGAGTGCAAAAATTATACAGCAGGTAATGCATATAGGACTAAACTTTGACGACTCTTTTCACCTGCTAATTAACACAGGGTTGCCACACCACCTGGAAAACCGGGAAAACACAGGGAATTTTAAATCTCCCCTTAAAACAGGGAAAATCCAGGGAATTTTTTAAAAAATCTGGAAAACACAGGGAATTTGGTAATGGCAAATCATAACATTTCTAATTAGCCTTCATACACGCATATATTTTTTTCGCACTCAACATGGAATAAATGCGTTGCAGTACAGGGAAAATACAGGGAATTTTTTTTCAAGGTTAGAGTGGCAACCCTGTAACAGCTGCACACTTATTAGTAATAGAAAGCTTTTATTTTGAAACTACATTAATTACTCTTTACAAAAATAGTTATAAAAGAAGTATGTATACTTTCATTTTTTAATGATGAAATTCACATAATTGGAAAATCATTCTGACATTTATATATGAATTACTCATTTTATATGAAAATAAAGTTTTGATCAGACACAGAGAGCCAACTTCGATCGCATGTATAAATTAATAATTATTTACATTTCATAAATATGCACAATTTAAATGTGTGTATTAATTTTACATTTTTGTTTTTGTCTGAAAATTGAATTATTACAAAAATTTGGTTTCAGTCTTAAAAACTTGTTTTCCCTCATTTCTTAATCTTTATTTTAATGGATTTTACTTGCCATAGTCATTCACATTTCATTGTTGTTGGTTATCTGTTTGTAAACAGGACCTATTAAACCTTTTTGTGGGGAGATCATCCTTTACAGAATGTCTATTGCATTATCACTGACATTTCAAGAGACTAAATTCAGCATTCAAATTTGCTGATAGTAATAATCAAAGATTCTAGGGACTTAATGTTAAATGTCTCTTTTTTAGGGGGAGGAGGCAGTAATGCACCCCCCCCTTTTTTTTCCCCCTTGCTTTTTTGTACCTTTAACAAGAAAGAAAGTATTGGATTTGTGAAAAATTTTGAATTCCAGTTTTAAATAGATTTACACATCTTATCGGTCAGAGAACCTGAAAAACATGTTTTTACAAAATGTCTATGACATAAATTTTGTGGGCAATCTATGAAGAACTAATGCACAGAATTTAATAGAAACTTATATTCAGGTACTCCCTGATATAAATTGGTGCTGATTAGTTCTTAGTGTAAATCACTCAACAGGTGGTGCTGCTATGCTGTCTTTTGTTCGATTTCTGCAATAGCTCTGTCGCCAGAATTAATGTAGTAAATTTCATCAAATTTCAGATTGTTTTTCCTCGACATAAATTGATTTATGTTTGTTTACAATTTTGCAATTTTTTCATGCAATGTACAAATATTTAAACTTCAAGATGATATTTATTGAAAAAAAAAAAACTTTTTAATTCTAAGTCATTTGAGTACTTGTGCAAATTTTATTTCTTTGTGTAAAAAAGCTACTATGAAGTCGATGTTTATCTTGTTGAAAAAAAACTTGTGCAGCAAACAGAAATATATAAATGGAAATGGAACCTAAAGGAACCTCATCTTTTCCTTATTGTTTACGTACTTTTCCTTAGCTTCCTTTTTGTTATTAATTGATTAATATTGTTCAAATTTTCAGCAACTGGCAATAATAATAAATTAGGCTATTTACCAAATTTTTATTGATATGTATTAAGTTTTCAGGAAAATATAGATACACATAACAAAGTCCAGTGTTAGACTGAGTAAAATATGCCTCATTACAAATCTAACAATTTCAAGATACAATGCATTAATTTATTAAATTTTTACATTTGTGACAAATTATTTCTAAACCTATAAAAACATGCAAAATACTATAACTACACTATATAACCTTCATACATCAGCAACACACCCTTGCAAATATTTATTCCCCAACCCTGCTAAGTTCTAAGAAATAAACTTATTTTGACAAAGGACTGCGAAAATAAGTAGTGAAATTCATTGTTTGTCTGTTTGGGCAGAGAATGATGTGCAACATTGTTTGATTAATAAAATTACTTAGAATGCAGGCACTTTCAATTAAAATAGTCATTAAAAAAAAAAAGAAAAAACACTAAAAAACAACCATGTATTTATTTTGCATGAAAATCTTTATTCATTTCACATGCAATTGAAACAGACAATCTGATTTTACGAAAACTATGATTGTTGCACGAAAATTGTAATTGTCGAATTTTTTGGAACCTTAGCATACAAATTCAGCTGTTTATATATAATTAAAAAGCCAGAAATATTCCATCTAAAAACATTCTTTTATAGAAAATGCTAACTTTAGAATAGACTATATGTAATATGTTTTGTTGTCTTTAGTGTTTTCTGCTAAATTGTACCGAAAAGAAGAGATTCTACTTATTTAAAAAGTATACATAGTTGTTTTTAGTGATTTTTATATCCTATTTTGTCTATATTCTTAAGTAATTTCATTTCTCAATTATTTTTTTTTCTTGTTAATTAAAAAGAAAAAAATGTATTAGTACAATGTTAGCCATTTCTCTGCTGGTTTTAAAATACCACTGAACTTTAATAAAACAAAAATTGGATTTTTTTTTAATGTAAACAACATATTTTTTCCTTAGCGAATGTTCTTGTAAAAGAGTGCTTTGTCCAATGGCTACTGCAGTGGGGTGGGTACTTTTGTTGATTTTATTGTGGGAAAATTTCTCGAAATGTAAAAAGTACCCGTCCTTTATCCTGAAACACAAGCAATCGTTGCATGATGATATTTATGTCATTCATACCTCATTATGATAGTTTCAATGTTCAAAAACAAAAAATTTCGAACTTCTTTTTCACTAAATTTAAATGTTTAGATCAAGAAGTTCTTTTTATCTTGATTTCTTATTTTACCTTATAGAAGAAAAAGAAAAAAACCCCCAAAACAAGTCTTTTTTTTTATGTGAATGCTTTTATTTATTATATTTTTAAATAAGTAACAATCTAGCATATCATTGCTGTTACTTATTTTATGGTTTGCGTTTTTATTCTCAGAAAATGTCATATGCTATAAACCTGGTTTGGACTGTGTTGGATTTGGGAAAAATTTGTTAGCAAATTGTAGGGGCTTTTTTTTTTCTTTTGTTTTGCTATAAGAAGTGTGAGATGGGGGGAGGTTTTTATTAATCTCTCTTTTTGGGGGGTTAGTTCTGATTGGATGATGTCACTTGAACCTGCATAGATACTAAATTATTTTACTTTTTGTGCATGCTTGCCTCTTTTTTTTTTTTCCTTTTCAATTATTTGCATGCTTATTTTTGTTTGTGATTTGTTCTGTTTTTCAGTTTATTTTGCCTAGTATATTTTTTATAAATATTGAACTAATGTGGAAAACATCCTCATTTATTCATCTGGTTATTTTCTTTCCTATTTTTTGTAATCCCTAACAAATTTTTAAATAGTGATTCTGCATATTTTTTTCAGTAAGTTATGTATATATTGTCAAAGTAGAAATTTTTGTAGTAATTTTTAGCCAATTGTTTTTTATTTTAATTTTAAAATTAAACTTTTTTACAAAGTATTTTGTTATTCTGAACTGTATTGTAGTAGTAGATAATCATATTTAAAACTTGCATTTTTAAAGTGACTCCTTTTTTAAAAGCATATTTTAAAAATAAAACTTTTCCTACTGATTGACTTCTTTAATGCACTGTAAACAATTTTGCTTTAAATGAATCGTATAATGTTATTTTGTGAGATTCTGATTTTTACACCTATTTCACAGCTGTCTATTTTTTAAATTGTGTGTAAAAGCTGTCAATTTTGAAGAGTTGCTCTGGTAATGTACTTAAGTATCTATACTGGGAGAAATAATTGCTATTAATATTTTTGCTGTTAGCAATTCTATTTTTGGAAACTTTTTGTTTAAAAAGGTTTAATTTTTGTAGTAAATGTAACACATTTTTATTTAACTTAAACACCAATGCAAAAGAAAAGCGAGGGAAGGGTGAAAAATTATCGGCATTCAGCACCTTGCTAATTCCCTCCCTTATTTTTTTTTTGGGGGGGGGGGGGGGCTGGAGAGGAAATATTTTCTAAAAGAAATATGTAAATTCTAAGTCTTATTTTCTTTTTTTAATGCTATTTTTATTATATGGCAGTTTTTACAAAATATCGAAGCTGGAGAATCTTAAGAAAATCAAGAAGGTTCATCAATCTAGAAAAAATGGTGTGTGTGTGTGTGTGGGGGGGGGGGGGTCATAAAGACTTGAAAATCAGGGGAAATTTATGTGTATGCAAATAAATTTAATTTCTGCCTTACCAGCAAAACTAACTTGTCTATTTTATATTGCCATGTTTTTTCCTTTGCTGATTATTCACTCCCAATATTTTAAGAAAGATGGACATTATATAAGTTTTTAGTATTTAAAGGTGTTCATAGGTCCTCATTTTCTGTTTGGGAAGCGCTTACATTGAAGAGAATTTAGTTATTTTTGAAAATTTTAAATGATACATTAGCGTAACCTGACCATGTGGCCAGCTTAATCCAAGTTATCTATCCTGTTGGATGTAGATATGTTTTAAGATTTAATTCTTCAAAAAGTGTGGAAATTATGTATTCAATAATATATTCATTGGCCATTGTATCAAGTTGTTGGATTAAATTTTGAGTTCAGGATTATAAAACTGTCAACCAATACTTTATAAATATTGGGCAGTTTTATGTTTTTTTGAAATGAAATATTAGTGAGCTAAATAAGTGTGTTATATGAGGGAACAGTATATTAAAAAATACTGTGTATATATAACAATATGGAAATAAAAATTGGGGAAGTGTGATAAAGATAGTTGGGGGAAAATCAAATTTTTTTTCAGTAAAAATAATGAAGATTTTCATTTAATGTTTAATTCATCTACCTAATTTAGCTGGCTTATACATGTTTTTAAACAGTTTTTAGCTCATTACTGATACATGTTTTTAAACAGTTTTTAGCTCATTACTGATTTATGAAGTCTTTATGGAAAAGTTTTATTTGTTAATTTCTTAACAGCTTATTCTATGTTTTTATTACAAATTTTAAAGTATGTGTAGTTTTACATGTAATACATATTGGATAAAATGATCAAAACATTTTATATTTTTAAATAAATGTAGAAAAAACTGTATCTATGCCCCCTTTTTCTCCAAATTGCAAAATTACAAAATTTGGTATCTGAAAATTTGTTAAAAGACTATACAATAGAATTTTTTTTTTTCCCATGCCATATAGCATTGGCATCTTAGGCATGGAAGAGAAGGATAAAAATAATCAGCATTCAGCACTTTGCTAATTTACTTCCCCTTTTTTTTTGGGTGGGGGATGTTTATTTTCTGAAAGAAACAAGCAAACAAATAATAGAATGTATAAATTTAAAATGCGAAAGATTTTTTTTTTTTTATTAGAGCATTTGTCTTAATTTGAAGACCTTAATTTTGGAACTTGTTATGTTAAATTTACCTTCTATCGTAAGGTAAACCTAGAATACCAATATTCAAATTTTATCTTTAATTATTAGATATGTTAAAATATAAATATTTAATGTTTTTAGTTTAGTATCACTTGTTAACATTTTAAATATGTTTTATAAAAAATAAAATATTTTAACAACATTTTCCAGTAAGCTTTTCAAGTTATCTTATTAATATTTTATAGTATAGTACTATTATATTACCTTTTAAAAAGTTCTGCTTAATTCATGAGAACTTTCATAGATTTCTTCTATAAAACTTCCCAATCCTTCCCTTCTTTTTCAATTATTAATTTAAATTCTGCTTCTGGAAGCTCTTGTATTGTTTTGAATTAGGGGTGCACAACCTTTGGCCCACAGGTTACATCGACACCACTATTTTTATTCAGAATAATTTTCCTTATAATAATGACAGAAACTTTGCTATTAAATAAAACAAATGCCACTTTTTAAATATTCTGGTGTCAATTTTCTGGCAAAAAGGTTGTGCATCACTATTTTAGAGGGAAACAAACTTCTATTAAGAAAAAATCTCGCGTGCTGCCTATCAGATGCAAGTTCTCATGAGTTAATTTGATTTCTATTGCTAACTGTGATTCTCAATTTTAGGCTCCGATAGATCCTGCTCAGCTGCTAAAAGCTCTGGACTCCCTGTTATCTGTAGATGGAGGAATTAGAAGCATTGAAGATGTACCAAGATTAGCTAGGTAATGCAAACCCATTCATGCCAGTAATTGACATGTGTTTGGTTTTTTTTTATTCATCTGCTGTTTCTTTTGCAGCATCAAGTACACCTGCTGGATGAAGGATACAGCTTTTTAGCACACTGTAAATCTAGTTGTAATTCATTTTCTTTTTTCAGCGATGATGGACATAGTGTTCTGCATTTTTTAAATTTATGTAGTTTATTTTTTATGCCAACAGTAGTTTACCTTAAATCTAGTATTAATTTTACTATTTGTCCCCTACCCCTATTCCATTTAAAATTGCTTCTATGTACCTGTACTACAGTGAAACCTTTCAAATAAAGGACACTCCAAATAGGGGACACCTGGTTCCATAGCTGTCCCTTATTTGGAAGTTTCACTGTAATAAAAACTCCGGATAAGGGACACCTATTTAAGGGACAAAATATCCAGTCCCTGATTTTGAAGGTTTCAACTGTATTATGAAATTTTACTATGCCATAATTTTCTCCCTCTCCTCTTCTCTCCTTTTAAATTTGAATTTTGTCAATAAAAATAGGCAAAACTATTAATGCAAGAAAATATTTCATATGTAAAATATACCCTAACTTAATTTTTAACCACATTGTGAATGTGCCATATAGGGAGCAATAAATTGATCTTATTTATCATTAATTGGGTCCTTAAGTTTCAACACCACTATTTTTAGACTATAATTTTTGCCTTATTAGTCTTTGAATTTTAGCTGTTAAAAAGGCATAAATTACCAAAAATAGTGGTGCCCCAAAATTTTTAAGTTCATACAATGTCTCAAGAGGTAAGCTAGTTTCATCTGTAATTTCGAAACCTTCCGAATATTTTGCTGACTATCCTGCTTAATACAAAGAATTGTAAGTATTTTTCGCTGTAAGTATTTTCACTATTTTATAAACATTGATGTTTTTACATTTGTTTCTGCTTGTGGTTTGTGTGTATTGTATTTTTTTGAATTAATAAAAATGCTGTGTAATAGTTGAATGTGTTTGTTTCATTCACACTTCAACACAACACTACCACATATACAAGAATTAAACATCTTTATTTCTTAGGCATTATTCTATTTGCATTCTTTATAAATGCAAATATATAAGTAACTTATTATGAATGCTAACATTTTCCCTTAACAGGATGTGCCATAATTAACTCAACAAGGTTTTTCTTAACATAACGGCTAGAGTAAAAAAGGATGGCAAACCTATCCATGTACACATGTAAAATTTTTCCCATGCCCATGACATGTGAATTTCCCCTCCTTCCAATATATATATATATATATATATATATATATATATATATATTACTACATTTATTAAACCAAATTAATATGGGATTAATTTTAATGGAATGCAAGCTAAAAATGAATCCTGTTACTATTTTTTTTAATTATTCATTTCTAAAAGTAATGAATTGCAGACATAGGTGAAAGGGGAAATTATCAAAATGGCTGAAATTTTAAAATTGCTACAATTTCATCATTTGCACTTTTGCGTATCATCTGATGATTCTTTGTGGTATTTTTCAAATCTTCTCTTAATTTGCATAACTACCAACTTTCCCTTTAGAATATTTTGTTTCTATGCAATTATTTAATAATTTTATTTATCAAATAAAATTTCTGATTTGAAGGTGGGGTGTGTAAATGATAGTTATGAATTTAATAAATGAGTCGTAATTGAAATGTATTTGTATTATGCAAGTTGCGTTTAAATTTCTTTATGAAAAAATTCAATCTCAGCATGTTAAAATTGGTGAGTTTTGTTTAACTTCATTCTGTTTTGTTATATAACTTGGTAATCAACTCGGTATCAATAATACTCTCTCGCGGGCTGTCGGTTTGCCGTCCTTAGAATAAAAAAGATTTTTAGATATTTGGTGTTTTATTGTGAATTTGTTTTGACTTCCCGTGTTTGGGGTTAAAGAATGCATGATTTATTAACTGTTCTATCAATAAATTATTACTCAAGTTTTTAGTAGCCATTAGTGGTAGAGACAAATTGTTAAACGTACGAGAACATGTTTTCATCAAGAATAACTATCTTGGGAATCGCTACAATGAATAAACAATTTTTGCAGACAATACCCTTTCCAATCGAACTATCTAAAAGAACGAAGAAACATTTAAAGAGGTGCTAGAAAACTTGAAAATAGTATGAATGAATGCTTTTATAGCCAACTTAATCCAGGCCAAAAGAAGCATTCAAGAAAATATCCGGTGTAATTTGTCCAGATAAATAAATGAGAATAGTTTTAAAACAAATTTCAAAATAATTTGCGCACTCGAGATTTTATTTTGACATAGTTTTTGGAAATAAGAGGTAATTATCGATCATTCGAAAGTTATTAAAAGAAAAACCTTGTTGAAACAGGTCTAAACTTGAAGTTGTAGTAAAAAAAAAAAAAGCATTTGATTGTAACAATTACGTTATTTCAAACGTTAAAATGAAAAAAAAGGTGTTAAGTATTTAAGAAAAAGTAAAAATCGACTGCAGACTTTCAATTGCACAAATTTTTTGGATATCTATAGCCCTTTTAAATAAACGGCGACCGACTTTGACGAGCTTATCCCTCACCTTCACCAATTGAGGGGAAAATCGCATCTGGTTCTATCTCACGTTCCGCCAAAACAGCCTTATCTTGTCAATGTTAGTCGCCTCCGTTGTTTAAAAGGATTATAGACCCGCAGTTTCAAAATAAGCTAAGATTCTTCATTTTAAGAATGGGGTTAAAATTTCCTCAGCAGCGAACATTTGCACATAAAGTGCAAGTTAATGCCCAAACAATAAACGCACTCTTTTTCACAAGTTTGATTCCCCACCCCCTTCATATTGACATATTTTCATTTAAAAAGAAAAATGTTGAACTTAAAATCAGTGTATTCGTCCATATGTCCGTCGACAGAAAAGAAAAGAAAAAAAAAAAAAAAAAAAACTCCAGTGCCAGTTCTATAAATCTGCGTATAAAAACAATATCCTTATGTAGATTAAAAATATATAAAGAATTTAATAAATTTAAGCAGGTAGTAATTTTTCAGACTGTATACCATTAATAGCTTGCATAAATATGTTATTTAATAGTAAATAGATGCATTTCTGGCTGTGAATTTTGGATTTTATTTATACTTTTCATATTTGAAATATTCTGCATTAGGATTAGTATCAAATTTGGGTTGAAATGAATCTTAATTCTCGGCCTCAAAAAAAAGCTAATTTTAGCGGTACTGATTTCGGTTGTTTCCAGTCCTTCGTGATCTAAATTAATTATGCCTAGGTATTGCTTCATTAGCTTATTAATAATTTCTGGAGCATTTCAAGATTCCACACAATCTTATGCCACTTTAAATCTGTCAATGTCTTAAACCTTCGCGGGTAATGGGCCTGTGTTCAAAATACACCCCCACCCCCCATACAGATATTAAAGATAAACTTACTCGTACTTCTCAGTAACCGAAAAACAATACCATTGGCCATTTTACTATCAAAGGCTGCCGTTCTTTTTAGAGAAGGCATTTATTTTTTGCTGTACTGTATTATTTTCAAAGTTGTCTTGCTGGGCGCCCTTGCGTGGTCCCAGTCGCTGTGTCTGCCTTTGATAATCTAAAATGTGCGCAAGATAACATTTCTTTTCTTATTTATATTTTGGCGCAACGAGGCACATTTCGCAGCCTGTAATTTGTTTGTATGTGTAATTGTAAACCTCGCAGTAGTGTTAGGCCGCGCTTGCGGCATTTCTCTGCTTAGTTGTAATAGCTGACTAAAGTATTAGGATTCGTGCCCTAGGTAGTGAAGGTTTCAGAGGTGCTACTAAACACTTGTTTTAACTGAACACTAAATGTGCATATTCATAAAATGTTGCTTTTTTCATTTTCTATTTATAAAAATGAGGAACAATTAAAAAAAAAAAAGATAATGCTGATAGTATTTTAATTTGTCTTTAAAAGAAGAAAATACTACACACCATGTATAAATTTCATACATATAAACATATGTGCTCACTTTCCCACTGTTAATCTTTCGTGATAGCGATTTTTTTTTCTTTTTTCGTGGCACTATTCCTCAGTTACGCGTAATTTGTCCTAAATGAAATAAAGTGGTTTAATACTAGAAATATCCGGACATCGGAAGAGACGAGCCTGTTTTCAGTAATTTAGCTGCTGTCAGTAGAAAGCTTACGTAGCTGTCTACTTGGAACCAAATCCGAAACTTTCTGGGGCACTTGTGGCACCACAAAATTGTACAATTGCTTTATATATTTGCTTGATAAGTCGGAGAGCGGATCCACGTAATCTGGCACCGTCCCGATGCCTACAGTAATTTCGAGATGTTTATCAAAACAGAGCTGATATTTTGTTGCTTTACGTTTCGACGGTTGCAGTTAAGTGTGCATTCTCTCTAATGAAGTAATAATCTTATTTTGAACATTTCTGCAAACAGGGAAAGAATATAAATACTAGTGATTTTACAAATTTAATAAAAAATTTCCCGCTCTTTTTGTGTTCATTAAGATGTCATTGCTGCCAACTCGTACTATTTTTTTGAGCAGTCTTAAGCATTCACGAAAATTTTGAAACATTTCAAGAATATTAAAAAGAAAATGAAAAGAAAAAAGAATCTTCAACTGTTTAGCAGACAAATATAGCATAGATGTTATTCTTCCACCAGAAAAATGCTATAGGTTAGAATAAATACGATGTTGCAGTAATTTGTTGGCACTTTTCTTGATAGTTTATTATAAAGGGAACCGTGTGGTAAGCAGCACAATTAAAAGAAGTGTGAAAAATAATGACGCAAAAGTTTTTCTTCCCCATTTAGTTCCGAAAAGCAGAATTTTTCATTATCTGGAGTTGGTAGCTGTGATATGTGTATAAGAATTTTATTCTAGATATTTTGATTCAATTTGTTTCTGTTGTCTTATTTTATTGTCTTTCTTATTATCTACACCTGTTGGAATAATTGTTCTTGAATTTTGCAGATGCCTAACGAGCTTTTCCAGCATTCATCCTGACTTTGGTCACATAATCTTCATTTTCGCGTGTTATAGGAGAAAATGAAGGTAGTTTGAGAGAGAGAAAAAGCAGACTATATGTTCGCAATTTGAATCTTCTACGAAATATAAAAATTTTATGTTTAGCAGGATTCTCCTTCTACACACGTGAAATAATTATTATAAATGACAGATCCAATTCACGCTCCAGTGTTTTTTGATAATTTAAATGTGACTAGACACTGATATTAGTTTTTTTTTCTAATCTGTCTTCTGTTAATGTGCATCATTAGAAGCCTAATATAAATATTAACTTGCTCGAAATTTAAATGTCGATAAAAATGGCAAACTTACCTTTATTTATATAATCATGAAAATGTTTATTAAGTCAGATATTATTATTTTTTATCTAAGACAAATACAGTGTGCACCTTTTGACGATGCCTATGTGCACCCATGGTTCCGAATGGGTGTGCATGTGTGACTGAAAAGAAAAAAAAATGCATTTTGATATTTACAACAAAAATATATAAATTCCTCCTTTTTTTTTTTTTTTTTTCACATTCATAATTGATGGGCTTTCCACCTACACCTTTAGTAGTCTGCTTTTTGTCTCTCTATGCGAGTTCACGTTTGTCAAAAACGTAAGTTGACATTTTCTTTATTTTCCATCAAATTTTATTTCAGCCTAAGTCTGATCTCGATTAGACTGCTACAAAGACATGATCTATCATGATTAACAGATGCTTATAAACCTCATTAATGGATTGATTGTGTTTGGATACATAAACTACAGAGAAAGATACACTGCAAGAAACGTTCTTCGGCGTCAACATAGAGAAGAATTTTGGAATGTGGTGGAAACTGTGTAGGCCCTTTATCTTCTATGTTCATCTGAATGAAGACTCAAAAGAACTTTTTGATTTATGAAGATTTTGATTTGACGACCTGTCACACACAAATCTACTATTTACAAGTTTACTCAGGATAATTTTATCTAAACTCCAGATATTTTTTAAGAAGGCTAATAAAAACTAAATATTTCTTTTAGTTTCTTAGTCTTCTTAAAAGCAGGAATCTTAAAGGTTTGAGATTTTTTTTTTCATATTCTTTATAAATAGATAGGCTTAAAATCTTCCTCTCATATTGGGATATTATGGTTTCTAAACCTTTTCTTTTCATTAGAAAAAATTCATTTTTTAAGAAAAATAATCCTTAAATATGTCTGTGTTCACGTTTGTCAAAACGTAAGTAACATATTAACTCCTCATTCTTTATCGAATCATTTTTATGCATTTTATAAATTGCATTCTTTGTCATTACATTTTCTATTCATTAAATGAATCTTTAAATTTAATGCGAATTCGAAAAGTAGCATGTTTGATATAAAATGTAAAAATAATGTACGATGAAATATGCTGGTATTTATTTTTTTATTTTTATTTATTTTTTTTAAGGAAATTTTCTTTAACATATTTGGCGATTTTACAAGTGATAGTTTTTGTAATGTTAACGTTAATGAGGAGTTTTACTAACAATATAAATCTCATTTAATATTTATCTCATGTAATTTGTGTTTGGAATATTTTTCTAGTGAGAAAATAAAATAGCAAAACTTATTACTGTTTAAATTTCTGTTATATATACTAGCTGACCCGCCCGGCGTTGCCCGGGTCCGTATTAGCAATATTAAACGAACTTGAAATTTGTATGATTTTATCAATAACTGGAAGCATGCAGAAATGCATTGTCTGAAATACGTCATTTTCATCGTTATAAAGTATTAAAAGGTTCTGAAAAAAAAAGAAAACTTTTAGTAATACAATTTTTAGTTTAAATCAAATGTTTTCAATATTTTATTTAATTTTATTCAAAATGAAAAAAGATTTTCTTAGCAGACGATTTTTTGTGATAAATACATTATCTGTTTTATATTTCTTCTGCTTTATTCCTTTTATTTATAGAGTTCAAAATGAAAAAAGATTTTCTTAGCAGACGATTTTCCTGTGCCTCAATTAATTATCCTCGGAATTCCTTTTATTTATAGAGATTTATAATTGACTTGCCCAAAATATTTTAATGGAATTTACAGAAAGGAAAATATAGAAAAAATAATTTAATAATTTAATTTAAATCTGAGACTTGGTACCTTCTGATGCACAAAAGGAAAAAAAATTTTTTTTTTCTCCCTCGTATTTTTTCCCAGTAGTTTAACAAGTTGGTTACTATCATTTTAAAAAAACTTACTTTTAATGTTTTTTTTTTTTTTTTTTTTTGTTACTTTGCCGTCTATTTATGCAAAGATATTTATGTTAAAATTTGGAGGCTTTTTAGCCGGGCGCGGGCACAGTCGATAAATCGCGAAATAATTTGATTACAGCTGCAGGAGTCACCAAAACAATGGAGTTCATTGTTTGCCAAAACACTTTTTTCAAAATTGAGCTGCTGGTTCTAAAACTGCAACAACAAAAAATATATATAAATATTTATATTATTTTTATTGTAAATCTGGTGTTAATATGTTTAAACTTTAACACTTGGGTTAACTGGGTTATATGTTGGATAAATACAATTTTTCTCTATTCAAAATTCTTGATTTGTTCAAGTTTTCAACTCTTTGAGTTTTGAACCAAGTATTTACTGTTTTTCTCTCTCTCTCTCTCTATATATATATATAGTAAAATGTGCATAACTAATAAAGAATGATAAAGATAATAAATAAGATTTGAATGAGTGTAAAACTTTAAAATTCCCATGAAATGTACCAAGTTCCATTATAAAACGCCCTTTTCTCTGTATTTATTCCAAAATGTATTAAGACGTGGATCAAAATGAAAGGATGTTTGTTTTAGAGACCAAGTGAAGACGTAATTTGTCATGTACATTGACAGATCAATATTTTTTTATAAGTTATTTGAATTATTAGCAGATTTTTATTATTAAACATGGCATTCAATTTAGGGAAAGGGCAATATTTTTGAAAAAAGATAATGAAAATGATATATTTGTATAACAGAATTTTGGTTTCAATTCAAAATTAGTCACATTCTATTTTTTATAAAATCACAGTACAATTTATGATTCATTGCTAATAACACTAAGAATGTATTAATAAAATAAATAATATTAATAAAATAAATAAAATTAAAAATGCATCAATAATGAAATTGTAATGAAGAAATACAATTAATCCTCGATATCTCGAATTGCTGAATAGGATAATTTGCTAGTCAGGGAAGTATTTTAAACTGCAGGAGATGCAAAATTTATTCGAGATATCGAGAATTCCTGACTTCACGCATAGTTGAGACATTCAACTATGTGTGCAATAACATAGGAGTTAAATTCCAACCTCATTGAAAAATTGTATAAACATATCTTGTGCTTAATCACAAATGTTTTCCTTAAATTTTTAAAATTGCAGGACATTTTCATCATACTCTATCTACACATATTGGGATGAAACACTACAGAATAAGGCTCTTGTTCAAAGTCCTGCAGTGGTCGGGTTATACCCAAACCGACAAAATTTTAACACAGCCCAGAACAGGAAATGAAAATTATCTACATTTAAAGACAATTATTGTGGAGGGGGGATCTGCTACCCTATTTAACAGGGATGAGACTTTAGTCTGAATTTCAGACTTTTCTTCATTTTTTAAAGAAATTTCACCAATTAAATTTTGGGAGAAAATTTTATACTTTTTCCTTAGTTTTTTACTTTTGTTTTTGTATTTTTATATAATAGTCCATTTTTTCATGTAATATATAAATTTTAATAGCAATTATAATATTTATTCTACTTGAAATTCATAAGTAGTATTGTTCAAATGTCGCTCGCGCAGTTTTCAGATTTTTTACTTTTTTGTCAATCTCATCCCTGATTTAATCTTTTATGTAGAAAATTCCGCCATATTAAATGAAACTTGACTTTCAAAGACTGAATAAAAGCCAGTCCTAAACTGAAAGGAGGAGAAAATAAAATACCCTGAACCTGATCCTACATTAGTCAACTGGCTGGTTAAGTTAAATCGGGTTACTCGAACCAAAGCAGGACTCCTTTAAACACTTAATCTATTTTTTTATTTTTAATACTAATGAGATAGATTCATCTAACACTGTTCGCGCATTTATTTTCTAAGAAAATATATTTTTTAGAAAAATTTGTGCCACGAATGCGAAATAGTTTTAATTTCTGCGTGCGTTGAATTTTCAATTAATTCCGGTATTAAAAAACTTTAAATTATCTCTCGATTCGCTGAATAAAATAGATCTGATATACGATAACTGTTTATTCGACCCCGAAGGAGTGATTGCTCTTGTAATTCAATAATGTTTCTTGGGAAAAAAATTTCAAAAAATTAATATTTTAGATCTAAAATTAGAAAATTTGAATGTTTTGTGCGTGCGCGACTTAAAATTATTTCGCAATTGTGTGTGGAAAGTTACGCGTGTTGATTTAAAGAATCGTTTCAATCCTTTTTATTGCAAAAAGTTTTGTTACAACATCCTTCAGATTTTGTTTCAATTAAAAAGAAAGGGGGTGAATTAAGTTAAAATGGTATCTTATATATTTTCAGAAATCGTCCATATCTTTTTCTCAATGATCGAATCGTAATGGAGTAAAGAGTTACTACACTTTTTAATTCTTTTTTGTCAGATGTCACTGTACGATAAAATTCTATTAAGTCAATTTTTCAGATGCAATGTAAGCCTTTATAAAGTTCAGGTCTACAAAAGAGATAGAAATTATGATTCAACACAAATAAAACAGTTTTAGCATATACACTCTTATTTCAGCAAAAAATATTTTTTTTCAAGCTTATTTTATTTATAAGGGAAGTACTGGTTACGAATTTTTTAATCTTTTTTTTTTTTCATTTTTTTTCTTCTCGTCCTATTTTCTACAAGCATTTAGAAAGTGAAATATTATTAAGAGTTTACATTTTTACACATTTATTTGATTTCTAACTTTGTCCTAACATTTCTTCTGTTTTGAATTGACAATATGCACGTATAATAAAACAATTTCAAAATCCCCCAACGAACGTCAAAATTTATAAAATTATTCATTGATTTATCTTTGATATAGCCGTGTTATTATTCTGCAACTCTCTTCTCTATTTTTAATGGATGCCCTAAAATATCTATTGATAAATTTTAAAAACATCCATTAATAGTTCTGTGAGGTAATTTCTTTTACAGTCAAGATATAGTTAATATTAATTTTATTCAAATAATTAAGCAGGATTATAGGATTAGCTCTTTTATATGAGATTGCGAATATTGAAAAAACTGTCAGTATAATTTTCTGCAACTTTGTGGTGAAGTTGTAGAAAAAACAGTTTAAAAAAATCAACTTACTTAGTCGCTTTTATAAAATCCTACTTGTTGGGATAAAATACATACCTACGAATGGAAAAGTGGCAGATTTTCAGACACACCCGGTTATCTTTCATATGATAGGCACGCAAAAAGTCAAATTATTTCTGCAAGAGACCACTTTAGGGTATGTAAAAAAGTTTCCAATATTCTATGGTCAGTTAAAAGGTTTTTTATTGCTCTTCGCAAGAATTTCCCATTCTAATTATCTAAGTAGGGGATGTGTTGAACAACCTCGTTCTTTTTATGGCCGAACTGCAACAAAGAATGGTGAAGTAGCTTCAGGTTTATGAGAATAGCCTGTCTCGTTGGTCCCCATCTCGTACAATCATATTATGATCTGAAAATAAATAAAAGACGATCCTTGACGGAAACAGCAAAAGGATGGCCTACAGCAGTGGTTCCCAGAAACTTTTTTATTATTATTACTTCTTAGCTTTACATTATTAAGAGCTCCTCCTGTGCAACACTTCCGCAGTCCACACCACCAATTTATTTTTATTACTAGTTGCTGAGCTTTTTTAGCTGTCCCAGTTATTGTACTTTTTTTTGGACTAAAAATAACAGGGACAGAAACTCGCTCTAAATTACAAATAGCAACTATAATACAGTAGCAGTATTAACATAAAGTTAGAACTCGTAAAAATCAATCAATAAAAATAAGCTACACCCAGTATTACACATAATCGGTTTGTAACAGACCATCCTTCATTAATGTGTGTGCATTTCTTGTGTAAAGAAGGTGTCAACACACCCGATAATTCTGTCCTACTTACCATTCTTACCATCACTGAGAATAACGTCTAATATTAAATTCCGTTCATGGATTAAGATTTGAAAGTTATGCATATGAATATTCCAATTAACTAATAAAATTTAAATGATAACGTTCAATTTTGGCAACATTTTACTGTTTGCGTTTAAATCCGCTTCCATATACCAATATTCAGAGCCAACCAACCCTCTGTTTGGTTATTTATATATTTACTTCTATTTTCTAAAATATTTTTTCCTTCATATGAATACTAGAAGGCAACATTCTTTACGAGTTACGCTCGTTAATCTCTGTCCAGATTTTAGAAATACACCAGTTTGGTCTGTATAAAAGAAAAGAAAAAACAAATGAAAAGATTTCCTATTACGGAAGATCGACTATCACGACCCTTGGTAATCCTTTGAAATGAGATTGCCCCTTTAATTAGGGAAGTAAGAGAGAGGGGCGTTCCTAAGACCTAATATCCACTGCTGTCGCATTTGTTTTTCTGATGACAGTTAAACTGATGGACAGTTCCTGATCACCTTTTCAAGAACTTAATTTCTGGGGTTCGAATGGTGAACTCACTGCATTTCGTTGTTAAACTAACAGTGAATTTTGAAGGGAAGAAAGATACTGCATGCTTAATTAAATTTTAAAAAGCTAAAGTTTTGCATTAAAAAAATTTCTGGTACTTTTTTAAATATTGGTATTTTTGCTCTGTTTTTTTTAAGGTATAAAATTATTACACATAAGAGCACATGTATTTTTAGATATATCTAATATTACATTTAATGCGATTTTTTTTATACTGATATGTAGAATGAAAAGCGTTTTAATGTTCTAAAGTAACAAAAAAAAAAAAGCCTTGGCGTTTAAACAGGAAAGTGACGAAAATAAGAATGTGGATAAAAAGC
This sequence comes from Maratus speculifer, assembly GCA_964019185.1. Lineage (NCBI taxonomy): Eukaryota > Metazoa > Arthropoda > Arachnida > Araneae > Salticidae > Maratus > Maratus speculifer. The sequence goes on along the minus strand of OZ025294.1, from coordinate 422,091,257 downwards.
CATTTAAAGTTTTAATTTGTAGATCATTGCGCTGGGTGTATTAACGAAATTTGCGCTATAATTGCCGTATTGATAAAAATGTGTCAAAATATTCTTAATTAAACAAACTTTTATTTAGTATTAAAACATTTTGGCCAATTTTGAGGTAAACCGTCTAGTAAAATCAATCATTTAAAACATATTAAAAAAAAAAAGCTTGGTGTTTGACCGTAAAAAGATCCCATATCGTTTGTAGAGTTAAGTTCAACTGTCTTATTGACGCTGACATTTTAATTCACAAATTACTTCTAGTCTCTACGCCATTAATTAATAATTGATTTGCGACTTGGTAATTATACAGCACCAGGAAGTAGGTTATGTCCACTCTTTACTATGTTTTGAGTTGGGATGGTTGAGTTGATTAAGGTTGAATAAAGAGGGATAGAATCATAATGGAGATGCACCAGTTGAGCACCTCTTTGTAAAAAAGGGTGATGATTCAAATCTGACCCTTAAATGGCCCCACAAATAGCTATCTGGAAATTACCCTAAACCACGGGGTAATTTTTAGACAGGATTTTATTTTTGATATTAATGCTAATTATTGAAAATTCTTCAAATTAATTGTCAGGCACGCGACGATTTTACCAAGAGATAGTTAAAGAAATAATCATTTATTCAGGGGTGATTTTCGTCCGAAAATTTAAGGCATTCTCTTCCGAAAATTTGAAATTGGGTTATCAGTTCCGCATAGTTGCCAACTTGTAGGGTTTTGTGCACGGAAAAAACAATTGTGTAGAAATGCAAATTTCGTGATAGTATCGCCGAAATAGCATACATTTCGTCAATATTTCGTGGAAAGACGACGATTTCGTCAATGTTTTTGTAAACGATCTTTGTCAAAAGATCGATGAAAAATGCGAATTTCCTGTGCGGATCGCGGAAAAAACGGCAATTTCATCAAATATCGCAGATAAAACGCTGATTTCTTCTGAAGACGGCGGGAAAACGCCGATTTCGTTAAAAGATCGCGGGAAAAAACGCAGTTTTCGATAAACGATAGCTTAAAAATATTTTGTCAAAAGAATATTTGAAAAAATACGCCGATTTCATCAAAAGATCACGGAAAAAACGGCGATTTCTTCAAAAGATCGCGGAAATAAAATGCCGTTTTCAAGAAAAAAAATCGCGCAAAAAAGCAAAATTTGTCTAAAGATCGTCGAAAAAACGCTGATTTCATTTAAAAAAAACATGGGAAAACGCCGATTACGTCAAAAGATCGCGGAAAAACCGCCGATTTTGGCAAAAGATCGCAATAAATCGCCGATTTTACTAAAATATTGCTGATTTCGTCTGAAGATAGCGGGAAAACGCCGATTTTGTCCGAAGGTCGCTGGAGGGGGGGGAACTGACGACCCCCCCCCCCCCAAGAAAAGAAATTAAGTTTTAGTATCATCATAAAAAATAATCAAAAATTTTACCTTTTGTACCATTTTTAGGTGCGTTCATGATTATGTAAATACGTAGCACCTATAGTTGTCGTTCAATCCATCTGTCCATCCTCATAACAGAGCCAAAAACTACCCAACCGAATCGTTTCAAATTTTAAATATGTAATTGTTGCATCATTTTGACCAGTAATTTGAATTTCTATAAAAATCAGATCATTCAGTGACAGGGACAATCAAAAGTATTTTGTTACATTACGACCAGTGGGAAAAATTAATTTCAAGTGCATTTTAATGATCTTGCACACTTTCGAACGTAGTAAAATGGATATACGTCTATGAAGTATATACTAAAACATGCATTCTATTCAATCTGGGATGCAATTAAAAAATCATTAACAGGGGCACCCCAAAAAAGTATTCCGTTGCATAATGATATAGGAGGAAACGTTGTTTGGGGCGCGTTTTCATTATATTAAACTATTACACATATTATGAAATTAGTGTACGTTGCTGAGGTTTACTAAGGGTTACTTTTTGTATAATAGGAAGCAAATAGTATTTACAGGGACACACAAAATATTTCGGATACTTATACGGTATCCATTTTACACTATTGCACCTCCCTAATAATTTCAAACTTTGTTATAGAAAGTTCACCTTATACGAACGCACCTCATTTGCTATCTTTGACGTGCAATTTCAGATTTATTTTTTTTACATAGAAGAGTGAACAAATCTACATTCATTAATACTTAAATGCTTTCAAACCTTTTGAATAGCGGACACCTCGGGTTCGTTGAATTAGAATCAAACATCAGATCGCGTTGTCTGGAATTTTCTTTTTTATTCTCCTATTGAATACTTTCTGCTGATCAGGTTCACACCAGAATAATTCTTGCGGGTCATATTTAGGTTTTTTGCAACCCCATGTTGTTGAGATTTTCAGAAAGCTTGAGCACAACTATGTTTCAGCTTGAAAATAAATACATATTTGAATATGAATAAGCATATATACAATTTACTGCATGAGAAATAAAATGCCTATAAAAGTATAATCGTAGATTATTCTTTAAAAACTATTTTTTTTTTTTTTTTTCTTTCGAAGTATGAAAAACATCAACATTTCTTCTTTGACACACACAGAAATGCACATATCGTACTTGTGGTAGCTTACACACGCACGTACATTATTCATAAGTAAAAGCATTCAAATATATACATTTTAGGAATTTTAAAAGTGTACGCTAAATAAAGGTAACCGCTTTTCTTGTAGCCATTATGAAATTTTATATATAGATTTTTAACCTGGAAAAAAGATTTTGGACATTCTTTTGAAATTCTGGACAACCTGAAATAATGAAAATAAACTCTGACCCGCAGTGAAAAATAACGAAGTCTATCTGAACCGCGGGTCGGGTGCATGTAACCGTCTTGATACACTACTTTAAGCCCAGTTATATAGTCGAAATTAGAGGGGATTCCTTCCAAGGAATGTACTTGAGCTATGCAATTTGTTATTTAAGTTATTTTTTTTTAATACGGGAATGTTCACACATACACACACACAAAAAAAAGAGTTGTTATAAGGTTTTAGTGATATCATTCAAGGAAATAAATTTTGAACTCTATGATTTAATAAGGTGAAGAGCAACTATCGAGCTATAACATTCGCAATTAACTAGGCAAATTTGTGGAAATTTAAAATAAACGCCTATTAAATGTAAAAAATACTAAACCTAAATGAAATGTTCGGCTTCACAAGCCAGAATTGCCGACAATGATTTTTTTTGTTGTTGTTGTTGCAAGATAAGATGTCTTTCGAACAACGACAAAACGGAAAATAAAATTTGATGTGTCAAAACTATTTTAGACTTGCTGTCTGAATGAATATCTTGAAAGAAGTCTTGACAAGTTCTGGGGTTTTGGTCACCTCAAATTGAGCCCGCCTTTCCAAAAAAAAAAAAAAAGGCCTGAGCATGCGCATGTGGTCACTCGTTCATAGAGGCACTCTGCCGCAAGAACACTTTTGTGGCATTGCCACCTACAATCACTATTTCATTTTTCAGTTGTCGAAAGGGTCGTCCTAACGCAGTCCATTGACTTCTGATTTTTGTTGTATTTAAAATCCATCCAAGGTATACGCGCCCAAACCAGTCGTATGGGCATCTTGATATGAAAATTTCTATTAAATACAACGCTGCATAGTCTACATGAGCAGCGATTTATTTTTGTCCATAATATTCCATTGCTACTATTAGCGTCTATCTCTATTCAAAATTTTGCAATTCATTTTAGATATTTTTTAGTGTTGCAAGTACCGCTTCAATGATATTTTCCCCCGACAATGTGGCATCATTTTATGATCTAAAAGAAAAGTGCGTGTTGTCATTTGAAATTTTCGAATTCTTGTCAACTGGGATATCTCTGTTCTCGCTTTCGAGATCCTATCTTAAAATACCTACATCACATTTCCTTAACCCTTTCCGGCACGGATGAAATCTGTAGTAAAATGAGAAATTATCCACTGACACCGGAATTCGCAAACGAATTTTTTAGATATTTTGAAACCCCTAATTTAAGCTTTTATTATAAAAGCAAAATTTTACTATAATATTATTGGTGCCAATTGCAAGTTTGGAATAAAAATTAGGTATCCCAGACCGGGCACAGTGTGCCGGAAAGGGTTAAACGGTATAGGTCGTAAAGGGGGGAGGGGTCCTATATCTGCAAAGATTTATTTTGCCACCTTGTGTATTGATAAATAATGAACCTATTTAAACACAATCTGGTAAGAGTCACCGGCAGATAACCCAAACATACTGCCGGTAAATTAGATTGATTGTGTTTTAGAGAACACGGAATTGGCTAAATTAATGATACGAGCTTGAATTTTAGACCATTCAAAATGGGACTTGACAGCGAAAATCTTACTTAAAAAAAAATGGTTGTAGGAACAAGAATCTTTTTGAAGTGTTTTACAATCTTTTTAAAAATCAGTTTGGAAGGGATTATAAAGCAAAAATGGTATGGGATATCTCTTTTCCAGGCTGGTAAACAAAACTCATGTTTGTCTGTCATCGTATATTCAGAGATATGAAAAGTTATGTTAAGGGAGTATTTAAGCATTATTTGTATATAGGGGGAAAACATATTTAAACAATTTTAAAATGTTATAAAAAAATTGCGTACTTTTAGTATCTGGTTCGTGGTTCTTGCCTCTAAAACAGCTCTAGTATGCGGGCCACATGCAACCTTTCAAGTTTGGCACAATTGCAAAATATATGATCCAAATGTAAACAGGGTGATACGTGAAAATCAGAAAAAAAAGGGAGATTTTTGATTAAAAGCTATAAATTTCAATGCGAACTCGAAATTAGCTACTCGACACACCATTAAATAGATGAGGACGAGTCACCACTTAAAAAATTGGATGCACTATAGGTAAGAAATTTCTGAACGCAAACTGAGCGACCCAGGCGAGCTTATACCGACAAAAAGACAATTTTTCCTTTATTAACCCCTATGGAGCTATTCCATCTCAATTCAGGCAGACAGTACTGATATGCGTCAAGTCACCATCACAGATTTTTTTCAAAAAAATTCAGTAGTTAGAACTAAGTGATTTATAAAATTTCCTAAAGGGATTTTTCCCTAAAAAATTTATTTCTCTGATTACAGCACTTTAAAGTTCATGATAAAATTGGCAGTTTTCAGAAAAACTGAAAAACGCTTCATTTTGAAATGAACACAATACCAAACATATTCAACATATTCAGTCAATTTATTTTTTATAAACAGTTATTAAACTGAATTTTACTTTGGCATAGTTTTAAAAAATATAGTGACATTTTTACTTAATTAAAAAAAATAGATTTTAAGTATAAAAAATATAATTATTAGTGAATTTAAGATTTTTTTTCAGAATGAAAAAAAATATTTTAAAGCTAAACATTGATGGCAATCTAAAGACCTTTAATGGGAGTTTTACAGCAAATTTTATTTTAACTCTAAGGTGCTTACAACTTTTGTAATTCAATTTTAAATTTTGCAAAATTTTGTAAAATCACTACTTTTGAAATGCAATTTCTCAGAAACACCATTTTTTAAAAATCTGATAATATGCTCAATTCATACCTTATAAGTCTCTAAAAAATACCTTGCAAGCAAATCGTGTGTTTTTGCTTAGAAACTTTTATATGATTTTTTGAAAATAACATGTTGTGTGTATTTTTCAACAGACCACAAAGTCAAGCTCTTCCTTATTTAACCGAACTTGTAATGTAATTAATATTTCAAACTAAAAAATACATCACTAGTACATAATTATTACTGTTAAATTATAGCTAATCATTTGCTTAAATTTAAAATTGCATAAAATACAGCCAATAATAAAATTAGGATTGATCATATGTCATTTCATTCCATACTCATGAATGTGTTAAATCCATCTACAGTGTGTAAAAATTTTGTTATATAGTATGGATATAATATATTAATGTGCCATTACGTACATAACAGAAGAATTAGGTAGTGAAGGTTTCTTAAATTAACTTCAACTCCTTATCTTTGAAGGTATGAAGTCGCTCAGATTGTCCTATTGTAACTGGTTTTTCTTTTTCTAGAAGCACATTTACCAATGGTAATGCACATTCATATTTTTTCTTTCCAGATTCTTTTGGCCATTGGAATGCTTTATCTATGGACCATGTTGGGTACATGAATGATACTTTAATGTCATTTAGTTCTTGTGATTGATATACCATTGATTTGTCCCATCCACCAATTATTTTCATAAATGCATCCAATGAAATCACCGATTTGGAAACTATGTATTGAATATTGTCTTTTCATTTGGCTGAAGGTTTCAATTTTTGTCAATTCATTTTTACTTGCTCGTTCCATATAATTTTCATTATTTACAATCACCCTGTAATGTTTATATCTAATACCAACAATAGATTTTGCATTAGCATATTCTTTCTCATTATTAGTTCTATAGGATTGAATAATATTTCTGTCTGGATGGATTAGAATGTTATTTTTTAGCAGAGAAGATAGTTCAGCAACAAATGAGACAGAATTTTGGATAGCTTTTATTGGTTCCTTTTGGAGATTAAATTTTGTTGAATAGTGCTTGTCTCAGTTTCCAATAGCATCACATGCACTTTTAACATGGCCAGTACCTAAAAATATCCTCTACTTCAGTACAATTTTATTTTTGTGCAATTCATAAAACTGATACTTGTTTTTAAAATGTGCTCCAGTTCCATTTGATATATACACAAGTGATATTAGTGTTTGTAATTGGTACAACTTAAATAATTCTTTTTTTACTTTTTCTATGTCACAAACAGCATGAGCTGTATCATGAGTTAATCATCAGAAACTATGATAAAACTCTTTATTTCTTCTCTAAAGTATGCTGTGCAGGTAACTAACGATATCTGAGTATTATGTCAGTGGTAGCTTTGTACTTCATTTGGCAGTATTAGTGAGTAATTTTCAGCAAAGTCAAAATGTATCACAAGCGCAGATTTTTTTTTAAGGAGTTTGGCTTATTTAATTTTATGAATAGGAATTTTTGAAGATTAGCTTATATTTATCTGCCATAATAATGTGCATATTATTATTTTTTCATTAAAAAATATTATTATAAATACAGAGAAATAAGAAAAAGCTTGATCTTCTGGTTTTCTGAGAAAAAAAACTAATTGGAAAAAAACTAAACTTGAAAAAAAATCTAATTCAGTTGTAATGTATGTATTTGCATTTTAATATATTATAGCCATACTATATAACAAAATATTTAACACACTGTAGATGAATTTAGCACATTTATGAATATGGAATTAAATGACATATGATCAATACTAATTTTATTATTGACTGTATTTTACGCAATTTTAAATTTAAGCAAATGATTAGCTATAATTTAACAGTAATAATTATGTACTAGTGATGTATTTTTTAGTTTGAAATATTAATTACATTACAAGTTCGGTTAAATAAGGAAGAGCTTGCCTTTGTGGTCTGTTGAAAAATACACACAACATGTTATTTTCAAAAAATCATATAAAATTTTCTAAGCAAAAACACACAATTTGCTTGTAAGGTATTTATTAGAGGCTAATAAGGTATGAATTGAGCATATTATCAGATTTTTAAAAAATGGTGTTTTTGAGAAATTGCATTTCAAAAGTAGTGATTTTACAAAATTTTGCATAATTTAAAATTGAATTACAAAAGTTGTAAGCACCTTAGAGTTAAAATAAAATTTGCTGTAAAACTCCCATTAAAGGTCCTTGGATTGCTATCAATGTTTAGCTTTAAAATATATTTTTTTATTCTGAAAAAAAATCTTAAATTCACTAATAATTATATTTTTTGTACTTAAAATCTAATTTTTTTAATTAAGTAAAAATGTCACTATATTTTTTAAAACTATGCCAAAGTAAAATTCAGTTAAATAACTGTTTATAAAAAATAAATTGACTGAATATGTTGAATATGTTTGGTATTGTGTTCATTTCAAAATGAAGCGTTTTTCAGTTTTTCTGAAAACTGCCAATTTTATCATGAACTTTAAAGTGCTGTAATCAGAGAAATAAATTTTTTAGGGAAAAATCCTTTTAGGAAATTTTATAAATCACTTAGTTCTAACTACTGAATTTTTTTGAAAAAAATCTGTGATGGTGATTTGACATGCCCTGCCTGAGCTGAGATGGAATTGCTCTATGCATAAATTATTTTTCATTATTCACAAAAAAATATATTTTGTGAACAATTGGAACCCATTATAAAATTTTATTGTGCTACATTTAAAAGAAAACGCAGTTTCTGTCGGAGCTTATACCACCGAACAGACATTTTTTTTTTTCTTTATCAACCCTCTCATGCATAAATTATTTTTCATTATTCACAAAAAAAAAAATAATTTTTGTGAACAATGGGAACCCATTATAAAATTTTATTATTATGCTGCATGCTAGCTACTATCTGTCGATAAATCAGATCTCCATAAATGAATGCTCAAAATTTTTTTGCATAATGATGCAATTATTTCTGTCTTCATAGGAAGCCCTTGTGCATGGGAGGGTTAAATATTTTTTTAGAGCTTGCAAAAGAGTGAACGTTAACGGGGCCGTCGTTTCGTCAAAATCAACTTGTTAAGCTAAATGTTAGTATAATTTCCAGGTATTTTAATTTCTTTCATAATAGGGTGATTCAATTTGATTGAGAAGATTTAGTGACCCGAAAAAACAGATTGCTCGCTGGTGAGCTAATTTATTTGAAATCAACAAGTTGTTGGATTAAAAAATAAATAAATAAAAGTCCTTTTTCGAATTTGACCTATTATCTATCTATCAGTGCATTTGAAGATAGTTTCTCGTAATAGTCTTTTTTCTTTTCTTTTTTGTCAGGTTTGAGGGTTTTTTTATTTCTGCGCAGATAATGGGAAATTTCTACATTTTCAATAGTGGGACATATCATTTCGACTTTTAGTGGTGGCAAGAATTTATTTCGTTGGAAATATAAATCTTAAGTAATAGATAAAATCATTCAACACCGATTTTGGTATGTTAAAATTATCGTAGGTCCTGCCTATCCATGTCTTTCATTTAAAAATATAAAATCGGATAGGACCGTACACTGGACCGGATTCCAACTCTTAATTCGTATGGATGAATTTTCATTTAATAATTTAACATTATATAAATTTGAGGATGTGCTTTGCTGAAGACGATGAGGACATCGTTTTTATATTCGTTTGAGAATATTATCATTTCAAAATCAAAACAGATTAAAACGTGCGTAGCAGTGTCCGAAAACAGTGGCAATCATCTGTAGGTCTTAAATAAGATTTTCATTTAAAATCATAAAATCCCGTATATTCGCTGCCGAAGGCACTGAGATCCCCAACATTAAGGTTGCTTGGAAAGATTTGCATTTAAAACTATATGAAGTCATTACACATTCATTTTAAATATATATTTAAGGTTATTGTCACGGATCCGGACAGAACAACTGCTATATATATTTTTTAAAGTATGAATATTAATAGCTCGTATTGCCGCTACAGTAGCTCGCAAGTAGAATGAAGATTTTGAAAGGATAGTTTGTTGATAAAATTAGTAGGCCTTGTGCCCGTGAAAAAAAAATATTTTTAATTTAAGGAAAATCCAGCAGAAGCCGTTGAATACCTTAATACTCTCAATCTGGGTATTAATTTAAATCCAAACAGTGAATCACCCGTTATGTCAAATGTAGACAGTAATAAAGTAAAGCTAACTGTAGTGCAAAATCGCAACCAATATAAATCGTATTGAAAGATGTATCGGGCAGTTTCATTGCAATCGTTGTTTTCATGGGCAGAAACAAAAAAAAAAAAATCTGGAACAGGTAATTGAACAAGTGAACGTATCTCAGGCAATGAATGGCATATGCTACAACATATTTTTTTTACTAGCACAGATAGATAGAACTCAAAATGTCCAGAGTTCCTTGGAACTTCAGTGGCATCAGATGAAGTGTAAAAAAACTAGGTGAAGGCAATGCACTGTTCCATTTCGTAGAAGAAAAGCTGTATTTATTTTCAAAATTAGCCTATGCAAGCATTTTTAACGTCGGGAAGTTCTTGCTGATTTCTAAAACTTATGGGTCAGATAGATGTAAAGGAAAAATCTCCGAAATAATTAGAAAAATATATTTTTAAGTGTAATGTTTTAAATGAGTTCTTTTGAGGAAAAGTAATTATCCGAAAGGCATTATATTACACCTTTTGCGTTGCTATTCAGTTTTTTCCCCCTCCTTGTCGGCGACAAAGGCTGCTAAAAATTGTCGAGAGTTGCCACCGTTTCTTTTAGGTAGTATGATGACCACGTGATCGTTATTAATTTCTGCTTGACTAGCGATTCAAATAAATAATGGACACGATGATTCATATCAGTTTCGTAACTTCTTTCTTTTTAAAAATCTAAATCCTTTCTCTTGATACACTTCAGTAAATTTGAAGATAAGTGCGATCTTGTCTTCACAGAAAAGTGTCGTGTAAAAAATAAATAAATAAATTTTATTGCTAAATCCGATCTTCGTTTTATCTTCGAAAATTCCTTATGTGTTACCAAATGAGATAAATTCTTGCGTAATCTGTGCGTATCTGTATCCAAATACAGATCAACCCTTTTCTGTTCTTATTTTAGCATTAGTGGGAATCTAAGCTAACAAATTTGAAGGCCTCTATCGGAATAAAAAATTAAATACTAAAATTAATTAAATGAGCTTTGCAGCAAGTTTTTAAGCAACGGCCTTAGCTTACAGGCGAATTTGGCTCGGATATAGTAAAACTTTGCTTTGTGGTTTTGAATAAATAGCAATAAACTTGAGTCTGTACAAATATCCATGAAGACGTAACATTATATAAAGTATGCACTTCCACTTCAGATGTATATTACGGTAATTGAAAATACGTACATAACTAAAGAAACTCATTTTTCACGAATAGCTTTTATTTTATTTTATTTTTTCATCAAAATGAATCTTTGTTAATACTAAGGAATGAAAATTAAGATGCAATTTTTTCTGGAGCTAAACTGTACAGCTACAAATCAACACTTTCTTTAATATGATTTTACATGCTTAGTTGGGAGTTCAACAATTAACTCGCATAAAATCATGAGCATTTGCCGCTGGGTTCATCACAGTTAAGCTGATCGCATTCTTTTTTTTTTTTTTTTTTTTTTTTTTTTTTTTTTATTATTATTATTATTTTGCTATTGCATTTAAAACCAACCTTTAATATATTTTTTTAATTGTGCAGCTGGAGCCGATAAGAAAAAACCCTTTGGTAATTAGATTTTGTACACTCACCTACATTTACAAATGAATAGCCTACCTCGGAGCAATAAGCTTTGTTGCTCCGAGGTCGGAAATAGCATTAAAATTTGGAAACGTAGTGATTAATGACACCAACTTTCATATGAAAGTAACTCCGTACGCATCCTATTTTGAGGAAAGACTTTCGCTATAAATGTGTTGTACATAAATTTTATTTAAGTGAATTGAACAGTCGAATACAATAAACTCCTAACCACACTACTATTAAACCTTTCCGGCACAGACAAATTCTGTTCGTAAAATGAGAAATTATTGATTGATTATTTGGTTGTAAACAGGGATGTAGTGGAGGGTATACGCCGTGTACGTTCTGGATTTTTTAAGGACCACCGTATACCCTCTGCTTCTCGAGAAGGATACATTCTAGGGTATACTGTTTTTTTTTTTTTGACTACATCGCTGGTTGTAAACGCAAGATTTTATTAAAATATTCTTGGTGTCGTTTGCACGTTAGGAATTAAGATTAGGTGTGCCCGGAGTGGAACCACTGCGTTAATGATGAAGAAATTTATGTTTGTCATTAATTGCCATCATTAAAATTTCAGCCTTTTTTTTTTTTTCTGATTACTTAGCATATTTTTACCGACTTAATTACATTTTCCCGAACATACAACAAACGCTAGGGTTGCCTTCTGCAGTTAAAATAAGAAAATAAATTTCGCTATGTTTTTAAATAGTAATCCTTTTGTTATATTAAGCAATGAAATAGTATATATTTGTTATAATACTTGTTTCAGTATGGAAAGTTTGCGATGCAGCAGACTTCATTTGCATTAGATATTTCGAGAATGCCGTACATTCAACACATTTTACTTTTATATTTCATCGAATTGGTTTTCCCCGGAACTTCTATACCAAATTTAAATTGAAATTATCGGTATTTTCAAACAATTATTAATTAAATTACTCGTACGTATGTTTCAGAAGTGGTTTTAAAAACCAATGAACAATAATTTGTTTCGATAATTTAAAATGTTCCTTTTAAAATAAGTATAAATAACTACTGCAATTTTCGCAGAAACAAAATATTTGAAATGTCGGGTGTAAATTAAAACCTCGTTTTCTTAAAATGCATTCAGATTCTGTATTAATTAGGGTTAAAAAAAAAAAGAAAGGGTACGCTCTCTATTGAAAGGACTGGGCAGAATTTTGATGCTATCGAATCAATAACGCTATTTTTACCGTCCAAAATTTTCCGCGCGCGTTGTGATTACGGCTGAAGATTTTTAATACTTGATGTGGGATGCCACTGAAAGATTTTAAAATGAACTGTCGTACGAAAAAATAATATATATATTTGTTTGTTGTTGTTGTTGTTTCTTTTAACGTTTTAGTTATGTTGAAAAGTATTAATAAATTCAGTTTGTCTGTCTGCCGTCTTTCGTGTGCTAGCTAGCGTAAATAAACTCTCATTGCCATGCTATTGAAATGTAATGTTTAGTATGACGTGTTCGATATTGCAAATGAAGTGTGCCGCACTTGTAGTTTGTTTAAAGGTGTACTCGAAATAATTTAGTTGATAGGGGAAAATCGTATACGGAGTTTAATAATATTACACTATAAAAAGTTTGATACCTATCGCTGAATTGTACTAGAAGATGCTTGTTATAGAATAGGGTGTGCATAACGTTCACTGACATAAACACGCAAAAGAATTAGGTTATATTGCTCCAACGAACAATAATTTTTGGAAATGTTTATCCAGTTGGGATACGCGTTTTTTAAATTTAATTTTGTGCATATAACTAGGTGTGTATAAATTCTATAGATCTTATATAGGGTTGCACAAAAGATCTCGGATTCATCATTATTTGCGTAAATTTCTTAAGGGTAATTTTCAGCCATGTTCTTAATTTCTTTTAGCTCGCATACGGAGATACACCAAAGAATTCCGTTACATTATGGTCTATGGGGGTAAATAGTGTCCTAAACATTTTAACGATGGTGTGAAATTAATATACATAATCGAGGTGGACAGAGGCATGATTTCTCTGTATAAAATCAGCAGCATTTATAGTTCGTTGACAGTGGCATAAAAGAATGAAATTACATTATGAATGTACGGAGGAATTCGTTTGTATTATAATGATAATATGATATTTAACAGAAAAAAAAAATTTTTTTTCATCAATAATCTCATTGGGAAAAAAATCGTTAAAAGTGACTTTCGGAAATTTTTTAGTACTTCTGATTTAATGGTTAATAATTTTTTTTTTTTTTTTTAATTGATTGCACCGTTTGAAAAAGAAATGAACATAGATGTGGTTAGGCACATTTTTTTCATATGTTAATTTCAAAATTAGTTTTGTAGAATGCCGATAAAAGGGGGAAAAAGGATGTCGTCAGGTGCTTTATTATTGGTAATTTTGTCCAAATATTTTTTTTCTTTTTAATTTTATGAGCTAAAAATATATGTTTCTGTAGCCTGTGTCGAAATCGTGAAAAATTATATTTAGTGATAAGACACTTATAAGAAAACTTTCGAAAATCTGAAATTTTTATCCGTTAAAAAAGTATCGGTATATAGTGCTTTTGAAGCTTGTACAAAGCTTCCGTACAAAACTGTGGATTTTTAATTTTTAAAACGTGAACTATAGCCGTGTACCCATTCCGAATTAAATTTTTTCAGATTTTATTATTTTTTAAAATAATTCTAATCGTTCGAATGTTTTAAAGGTACTTATGTATTAACGCCACCACAGCAGAAGTTGCGCTAATGCGCCAATAAAGAGAAATCTTGTTCGCACGCGCACGCAGTTATCTTTAGGATTCCTTGTTGCCTTATTATTTGCTGATTTTTGACGCGATTTTTAGTGCTTTTTTTTTTTTTTTTTTTTTTTTTTTTGCTCATTTTTGACGCTATTTTTTGTGCGCTTGCGAAGAACAAGATTGCTCTTTATTGGCGCATTAGCGCAACTTCTGCTGCAGTGACGTTAATACATAAGTGCCGTTTTAAGATTAAGTGATATAAATGAATAGCATTAAGGGCGTGTAAAAATATTGTGTATAGAAATAGCCGCGGTTTAGCTACTCTTAGCGTAAAACAAAAAGTTTCGAGGTGCGAAGTGATGTAAAGAAGAAAGTGTCCGTTTTAGGTGTGCAGTTTTCGTATATCCATATCTTTGAAATTAAATCCGATGTTATTTTTCGATTAAAGTGAAGGAAAAAAACCCCGCAAAATCGAACTGTTTCGAAATACATGTATATATAACACTGTACTGATTTTCTTTTTAAAAAATACAGATTGCAAATTTTTAAACATAAAAAATGCAACTTTAAATTTGATAGCTGTTTTTCAATGTTTCGATCGGGTCGAGAGTTGATTGGGGGGGGGAGGCCGCTCTGGAAATTTCAGACTTTTTATTTGGCAGTGCGACTTTTTTTTTTTTTTTTTTCGGAAACCTCCCTTTTTATTGCTCGTTAATTATTAATACTAATTAATAAAAACGAAAAATCTGAACTTCAGGTGCATTAAGACCTGCCTTTTTTTTAAATTTCAGACCTCTACGTGTGGTAGTGGTTTTCTTAGCCTTTGCACACTGACACACACGTATATATATATATTAAATATAGATGGGGTACATATTTATATTAAAATTTATAGTTGATCTGAAAGATACTTCAACCTTATTGCAACCTGGCCCTTGTCAGAGCTATTGAAATTATTCTAAAACCTAATTAATAATCTGTATGAAACTTATCTAAAACCAAAAAGATATTGTTGCTTAAGAATTCCAGGAAAATGTACCGCTATCGCAGATTTTAATTCAGATAAAACTGAAAGTGAAATTATCCGCATTTGCGAATCTCCGTGACGCCCGCAATCTCAATTTTATTGCAACTCAAAATCATGATGAAAAGTACAGAATCTTCGCTTTCATTGTAACCTTGATCATTTAAATTTGCCTAGTGATCTAGTTGGAGTTAGGTCAGATTCATTGTCGGGTATAATAGATACCATAAAGATGAATCAAGTCCAGAACTTCCGTATTTGACTGGCATGCGACGGTGTCTTGATACCATCTATTATCTATTTAAACTGAAGTATTCCTGGTTAACCCATCGCGATCAGCGTCTTTTATAAAATTATCACCGATTTTTGCCTAATTTAATGTGGAAAATTTCCCGATTAAATCGGGCAAAACCTGCAATAAACATAACTGGTGGGAATAATTAAGGTTAGGCTGCACCTTATGTGGCACGTATACGTGATACTCGTCTCCAAGGGGTTAAAGAACAAGTCATCTGTCAGTTTATAGATAGGATTATATAATCTATATAATGACATGTAAATTACAGTTTGATACTTGTATGCATTAACCCCTTCTCGTCGGGACCCTTTTACAAAATGTTTTGTTACCGTTTAAAAAAAAAAAAAATGAACTTTGTGCCTTATTAGAGTGAAAAAATGCTCCGATTAAATAAAGCAAACTTTACTGGTAGGGATAAACAAGGACGTTTTTGCGGCACGTATATGTGTCGCTCGTCCCCAATGGGGTAAGAAAACATATCGATGTTGTTTGGGGTCATTCGATCTTTTTACTCAATATCATGAAAATTCGAAAATTTTTTGTATAACAGGGCATCAGTAGCTTCTAACAATTTCAAGAAAAAATTGATTTTCGAAAAGTCGTTTTCATTTACTCTTTACTGGCAGTCGCATTGGTTCAACGTTTCGTGTTGGTCTCTTATTTTTCACAGCGAGGATTATTGGGTCAGTATGAAATAAAAATAGAAAAAAATGATAATAACCAAGAGGGGAAAAAATAAATATTTAGCCCGTTAGTCATTGTTTAGGAAAAATCAGTTTTAAATCTATTTTATAAAAACTAATCATATAAAAGTAGTTTCAACTATCGATCGTCTTGTTTGTTTGGTAATGTAGAAGGAAATTTTAATGATTTATCTTCAAAACTTTTTTCAACTGATTATTTGTGGGGAGAAGCATTTGTTTTCTAGATCAACTGTCGATCTTGTTTGTTTGGGGATGTAGAAGGAAATTTTATTGATCTACAAAACTTTTTTCAACTGATGTTTGTGGGGAGAATCATTTGTTTTCTAGACTGTTAAGTTTTCCATTTTAAATAATCGATTGATATCTTGGTTACGATTTCATTATTTGTCTATTTTACTGAAATAGGGGAAATAAATGAGGAATCACACGTTAAGAATTTTAGGAATAATAAAAAATATTAAAAAGATTTATTTAACGCATTAAGAATCTTTAAATATGCATTAGCCCTTTGCACTCGAGAGGTGACTCTCACTCGCCACTCGTGTCGTCAGGTGTCCCTCGTCAATTGGGACGCCCAATGAATGGGTCACCACTCATATATTTAGGTTTATTTCGCCATCTTTTATCACAGACTATTCGGCCATTAGTTAATGCGATGAAAATGAGTTAGAAATACTGGTGCCCAGAGCATTGGAGCACCCATTAACGTGGGTTATTAATGGTCAGTGAGAATCACCTCTCGAGTGCAAATAGTTAATTTTACGCACAAATGCTTTTTGATCGGTTAATGCTTCAAGATTTTTGCTGCTATGCTTTTTTTTTTTTTTTTTTTTTCCTCTTTAAGAATCAACATATTATTCAACCTCCACGCTCTTGTGGTACCCTTAAAATTGTACACAAGCAATTGAGAATTTTTGATGGAATCTAAATAATATCATCTCTGCCAGCTCCAAGGTTGACTACATTAGAGAGATTTAAACATACGATACAAACATGCACACAATAGACTCCCAGTTATCCGTTGATGGATTAACCGGCATCTTCCAATTTCTTATCTCTGGTCTTCTGGATAATTCGTTTTCCACTGTAGGTTAGTTATGTACAATTAGAAAAATAATATTCTCCAGCTTATCCGACATATTTCTAATTCTGTGAATGCTTGTTGATCGGAAGTGAAGCTGCGTTTTAAAAATAAAATAAAGAAAAATAAGCTGATCATCTTACGGAGCATGTTTTTTTCTTTTGCATAACAGCTGCGAACGTATCTTAATAGTTTTCAAAAATGAAGATTAAGATATCTGTCATTATCCATTTAAAAAATTTTGTAATTACAGAATGTGCTAAAGCGTTCAAAGTTTTTTTAATTTATATTTTCTTGTTCCATGTACATCGATTCACCATTGCGGTCTGAGAATGTTTAATTGAAATTCGATTATCGAAAAGAATTTAGTGCTGCTATTGTAGAGATGAATTTGTATATTCGGAAATTTAAGCTGGTTGTGTTTGGTAGTTTTAATTTTGGATACTGTGTTAAATCTTCATTTATAATTACTTCATTTAATAATTGGTTTTTCCAAATTTAATTTATA
Organism: Maratus speculifer; assembly: GCA_964019185.1. Lineage (NCBI taxonomy): Eukaryota > Metazoa > Arthropoda > Arachnida > Araneae > Salticidae > Maratus > Maratus speculifer. The sequence goes on along the minus strand of OZ025294.1, from coordinate 422,073,609 downwards.
TTTAATACGGATGATATTTAGTAATATTTTATAATGGTTATTCGCATATATCTATATGTGCGTGCGTTGTCCGTAAACTGTGTTACGAAGAGATCGCTATATGCAGAGCTACAAGATTTGATAGAAAGATACCTCTTTCTGTGTAGTTAAGCACCTCGAAATCAGTTTAATTTTATATTTTAATGCGATTTTTTGACATTCGTAAGAGGAATTTTATTTTGAATTTTTAGCGATTTTTCAAATTTAGCATTAGCATAGATTTTTTTTTTATTATTATTTATTTAAAACTATTGTTACAATATTAGACTGTCCTGCGATTTTTGAATTTTTAGCAAGTTGTTTTATGTTTCGCGGCGATTTTCCTCATTTTATTGCAAAGAATATAGTGTTACTTTATTAGTAAAATATTAAATGTCGTCTTTTCAACAAAATTTATCTGGAATTCGTACAGCAATGTTTGAATTTTCCGCGATTTTTAGAATTTTTTTCTCATTTTGCGGCGATTTTCCTGTATTAATAAAAGGATTTCAGTTTAAAACTTTTATACTAATACAGTGTTTTCTTTTTTTTCTGCTGTTTTTGAATTTTTTGCGACTTTTTCGAAATTTGATGAATTTTTTTTTTTTTTCTTTACATTTGTGAAAGAATGTTTAAAAGCCTACTGTAGTTAATTTTGTCCTGAGGTGTTTTAGTTGTAGCAATTTTTACGTATTTTTTTCTTTCTGGCTTTCTTTCTTTCTTTTTATTTTCGAAAATAAATTAAATATGTTTTTAATCCAAATATATTAAATATTCTCCGCGTTTGAATAAAATTTATTCAGAATTCGTACACCGATTTTTTGAAAAATTTTTAATGTAATTTTAAGCTTTTTCGTGTTTGGGGACAGCATTTTTTGACATTCATAGAAGGAGCATTGTTTTAATTTTCTAGCCCGATACAATAATTTTTTTTTCGAGTAACTGCATGTTTTTTTTTTTTTTTTTTTTTTTTTTGAGGGGGGCACATTACTAAAGGTACGTCAGCTTTCTGGCCTAATGTAGCACATTTTGTCCTCTTTCCAATTCTTTTACAGTGTACTTCTCAGTACACTTTATTCAAAATTCGTGCAACTTTTTTTTAAATGAGATTGTTGAATTTTTTGTATATTTCAGCAATGCTGTTTGATTTTTCTTCTTTTATTTGGAAATTTCGTTGATTTAGCTATGCATTTTTCAGAAAAAGAAGCACATTTGAAAGAAGTCAAATGTGCGTTTTCATTCTTTTGACTTTTTAGCTTGTTCAATGAAAATATAAATTTAATAATAACGACAATAATAAATTACATTTTGCTTTTGACAATAAACAAACATAAATTTTCAGTTCATTTGTATTACCTGTATCAAAGTAAGTGGATTAAAATTTTTTAATTTCCAATGTAGCATTTAGTGTTTTTTTTTTTTTTAAGGTAAGTAAATCCTTTTATATTTTTATTTGAAGTCTTTTTCCTTTATATATTCCCCATTTTTGCGTGATAAATGTCAAAAGCAGACTTCAACTTAGACTTTTATTTAAATAATAAACTACTGTTGGCATTTCTATTCTATATTTTTTTGCATTCAAGTTTTTCTTTTCAGGGTACTGGCTAAACATTTTCTTTTTAATTTTGTAACTAATTTTATGCATTTTTGTATCTTTTCAGGTAGATACATTTTTATCAAGATGCATTATTTCATCATTGTCTCATTTTTGAATCTCCATGTTTAACAAACATATATTTTTTGCAATACTGTAATCCCCTCACTATATCACACATTTCCCGAGACAAAAAGGCAAAACTTTTAGAATGATTATAAATTACAAATAAATTTTCTACATTTTACTCTAAATATAAGTTTTTATGGAGGTTATATAAATTTTAATAAAATTAAGGCTGACATTTTTTGTTATTTGCCTGTATATATATATATATATGAAATAAGATGGAAAAATTTGATGATTTCACCCCCCCCCTTTTTTTTTTCTCCTCCAAAATGAGGATTAGAAAAAGGAGTAATATAATAGGGGATTACTGTAGTTTACCTATACATTTACCTTGTTTTCTTTATTTTTTATGCTTATATTATTTATGAAAAAGTTCTGAATGCTTATAAATTACATAAGTATCTTTTTTTTCTTTTCAGTTTAATGAAGAAATTTTCCAAGAAATTAGTTAGTCGTTGTGTTTATTGCAATGTACTTCAAGCTACCAAGCCTGAAATTTTGTCGGAGTAAGTTTTTTTTTTTAGCTCTATTTCATAAATATGTACAAATTTTCTTTTAAGAATGTTTCACGTTTTTAAATCAACAATAAGAAGAAAATCGATGGACAAATTCAGTACCAAAAAGTTAAAAAAAAAATAATAATAATAAAATTACAAGATTTTTTTTTTTTTTTTTTTTTTTTTTTTTTTTTTAAGAAAGAAGACAAAAAAAAGCTGTGTAATTGTTATTCTCTTTCTACATCTATTATTTTTATCTTTAAAGAATGATGCAATATGAGAAAAGAAAACATATGTATTTGGTAGTGCAGATGGATAAACTTTTGACTTTTGATGAAATTTTCTCTTTTTGTATTCCTCCCTCCCCCCCTGATGAACCTATTTTTCGAAGTATGGAAAAATACATAATTCATTTTTTCAATGAACTTTTTTTAAAACCTTCCTGTTTATTTTTTACATTTATACTAACAGAGTTTCTCCCAGGTTTAAAGAAGGGTAGGGCGCTACTGTTATGAAAAGGGCACTTTTTACATTTTTCAGGGCACTTTTTCATTTTTAAGGGCACTTTTATAGAGTTGAATCTAGAATTTAGCGGTTCAAAAAGGTCATGAAAAAACAGAAATTTCATCAAAATATTGAAAAAAAGAAAAAAAAAAGGTAAATTTTGTTATAAAAAATCGCGAAAAATCGGCAAATTTTATTAAAAGATCGCATAAACAGCAGTTCTTGCTAAAAGATCACAAAAAAGGGCATATTTTGCTAAAAAAATCGCGAAAAAAACCATAAATCTCGTGAAAATATCGCGTTAAAACGGAACTTTTCACAGAATTTTCCGTTTTATTTCGATTTTTGGACGAAATTTGTCGTTTTTTCGCAAATTTCTTGACGAAATCTGCCGTTTTATTGCTATTTTTTGACGAAAGTTGCCGTTTTTTGCGACTCATTTGACAAAATTTTCCGTTTTATTGCAATTTTCGGAAGAAATGTGTCGTTTTCCCACAATCTTGAGGAAATCTGCAGTTTTGTGAAATTTTGTGACGAAATTAGCCATTTTTTTGTGAATCTCACCGGAAATTAGCCGTTATTTCGCGGTTTTTTACGAAACTTGCCTGTTTTTTTTTAGCGATTTTTTGACGAAATTACCCGTCCCACGGGACGCGTATGAGGCAATTTTTTGCGTTCCGTCGCCGATTTTTTCGGATCATCGCTGGAGCGCTGCGTTTTTTCAAATGTGTGCAAGAAGGGCGCTGTTATTTTTAATGAATGACAAGAGGGGCGCTAGTTTTTGGATGAGGGGCAAGAGGGGCGCTATTTTTTAAACTAAAGGGCAGGAGGGGCGGAGCGCCCCCCCCCCCCCCCCTGAAACCCTCTGGGGGAAACTCTGTACTAATTCATAATTCTTTCTGTTTCATAGACAAGTAAATGTTGAATTTTATTCTAACTTCTATAATTTCTATTTATTCTAACTTGTTTGCATAAATTGCGGCTTTTTTTTAAAATTATGGCTCATCTCAGTGGGGAAATATGATATGTGTATTTAAAAGTAAATAGATATATTTCAATTGATAAACAAAATAATATCACAAACACTACTTTTTTTAAAAAAAATCCTTCCATGCATTGTGTTACTTTTTTCTTAATTTTTAAAATTGTTTTTACACAGAAACTAAATATTAGTAAAAATAAAAACATTTTTAAAATAACAATAAAATCCTATATACGTTGAAGTATAAACAAAGGATTTCTCATTCATTATGACATTTTTCAAAATTTGGTTTTCACTATTAGAAAATTCACATCCACTTTGTAATTAATACACTAATTTTTTAAAACAATAAATTTTGAAATTTTATAAAAAAATTTCACAATTTATTATGTTTTAAAAATGTAATTATGATCTAGGAGTAAAAAGATTGAAAATGTAGCATGTACATACTTCACAGTCCATTTAACCCTTCAGCGCATATGCTGAATTAAAATCTATCCTGATTACATTGTGAACCCAATCTACTAAGTAGGCACATGTGCTAATGGGATAATAATTCTATAGATACATTTAAACAAAATTAATTCAGATATTTGTTGTCTGAGAATTGCTGTCCATGTTACATTTGGTTTTGATAATATATTAAAACAAAGTATAACATAACTCATAACTGTTTGAAAAAATTTGTGGGAGATTTTTTTATGAATAATAGAATGAATATTACTAAATTAACACAGCAAAGGAAAAAAAAAATGTCTGAAATAAATTATAAAACCTTAAAGCATTGTGACTAGTATTTTCATTAAAAATTTCAATTTAATCATAGTTTGGGTTTTTTGTCTCAGTTTTTGCTTTGTGATTATTGACTATTAGGATCTTTATCACATGTATGTGATTTCCGTTAATATATCCTTATTGGAAAGTCTGCAAATGCTCTGTTACTTTAATAAATTGTGAAGTTTTTTTTTTTTTTTTTTTTTTTTTTTCCCCACTGCAAAATCTGCCTTGCTTTAGAAAAATTTTGCATAATTAAATGTTTTGTGAATGATAATATTTTTGAAAATCAGTCTTCATGTTTTAAATTCTGTTTCTATTTTGATGTTTCAGGTATTTGGATAAGGGAGGTTGGGAGACGATAAACATCTGGTTGCAGTATGCAAAGTCTTCGTCCTCTCCAAGCTTTTTGATAGAGATGCTTAAATTATGCAAGCTATTGCCTATGACATTAAATAGATTGAAAGAAAACAACACAGCTAAACTTATAAAGTCCTTGACAAAGCATGAAAATAATGGTAAGCATTTGTTATTCAAAAGTGTATAGCTAGAGATATTTTTACTTATTTTAATTAAATACATTTTGTATGGGGGAAAATGTAGAGGGGGAACAAGATTTATAATTTTTCACTCCTTTATTTAACAATCTTGATTATTTATTTTATACAACTGTTGCTTCATTTCATAAAGTATGATCATCTCAAATAAATTATGTTGGAAATATACTGGTGTTTTGCAATTATTCAAACTAATACTAGACATTTTAATATGATATTAAGATGGCATATTTAAATTTCATATTGTATTAAAGAGGTAACCCTATGCCTAAGATAGCTCTGGTTATTATAATTTATGAGCTACTTCAGTGTAATCTAATATATCAACCAATCAGTCTTATCAAAAGTTTATTTCCTTATCTATCTTGGCATGATTTCTTCATATATTGTTTAATATATGCAATGAAAAGTTTAATTTTGTTGAACGGGGCATTTTCTAGCGAATATTATCTGCCTTTAAGAAATTAAATACAATACTAAAATGCTGATGATAATTTCTAGGCAGTTACCTAAGTTGATGCAATAAGTAATTAACCTGCAATCAACTTGCAATGCAATATGTATTGAAGTATGATTTGGAATGTATTTTGAATATTTATAATATTTTTATCTTTTAGATGTGAAAGAACTTTCTAACTTGTTGGTTAACCAGTGGATGTCTATTATAAAAGAGAAGAAAAATGCTGAACCATCTGGTATGATTGCTTCTTTAAAAAATTAGCTTCTTATCTTAATTTTTACTGTATACATACTATTTAACCATTTTTAAAAATAAGCTATTGTATGATGCAAATTAGATGCGTTTTTTAAAAGTTGCATTCTTTCTACTAAACTAGGTGAGAAAAAGAAAAAGAAAGATAAGCCTGACAAATCTTCCAAGGCTGAAAAGGTGGAACCTAAAGCTGAAAAGATTGAATCTAAAGAAAAGGTTGAACTAAAAGTTGAAAAGGTTGAACCAACAAAAGAAATCAAGTCCCCTCCAAAACCTGTCGTCGAGAGTCCAAAAGTTCTTAATAAATTAAGGAATTTAAAGAGGACGTCTTTGGATAAAGAGAGGAAGCCTGCTGAAATATATGAAGATGTTAAAATTGATCCTGAGCCTCTAATGCCTGCGCCTAAGAAACCTCGACCAGATAGACCTAAAACTGTCAAAATATACCAGAAGAAATTTAGAGCTACAGGTTTGTTGCTATTTTATTTGTTGCTTTAAAAGTAAATACTTATAAAGGTCAGAGAAGGAAATTTATAAATTTGCATAACTTTTTATATCATAGAGGTCTGAACTTTTTAAATATATAACACCTTTTGAATCAAAATTTATCTTGCAAATTCGTATAACGATATCAACCAAAATTCTTAGTGAAGATGGCATATAATAATGTAATACATTAATTATTATATAAAAAATACATGTTAAAGTTAATATGCATACAGAAATCTTAAATTATTGTATCAAAATAATCTAGCAATTTTTTTTCTTGCATTTATTTAATCTGTGCAATTAAAATGAAATTTAATTTGAAATTTTGTAAATGTTTTGTGGCACAAAATGCCACAATACATAATTTAATTGTTATTTAGATTTTCAAATCTTGTCATGATTATAACTAATACATTTAAAAGCTTACCCAGGAAAGATGACTGTTTCTTTCTCTTTTTTGAATTGCTAGTACTGTATATGCTCGCGTATAAGTCGAAAAATTTTAGGCAAAAAAAGAACTTCAAAGTAGGGGGGTCGACTTATACGCGAGACCTAAAAAAATCTTTAAATAAAATATTGGAAAATAGTTTGCTAGCGAATCAGTGCTGCAGCAACCCATTGTTTGTAGAGTACAAAATCGAAAACAGTTCCAACCTCGACGATTCTGTATTTAAGATCATTTTTAGTTTATTTTTCAAAAAAAAAAAAAAATCTACCCTATCCTGTGTCAAAGAACAAAAAAAAGTGTATGATTTATGTCAAGAACACATTTGCAATACTAAAAAATGGTGATGGGCAAAATCGTCCTTTTTAAAGAGTCGTTCACCGAAAGCGAGTCATTCGAAGTCGTTCCGATAAAAGGACGAATCCAAGAAAAATGAAACATATCCAAGAAAAAAGGAACGGATCAAGAAAAAAAGGAACAAATCCCAGAAAATGGAGCGAATCTGAGAAAAAAGGAAAGAGTCCAAGAAAAAACGGAATAAATCCGATTTTTCTTTGCCATTGTCCAATTGCGATTTATGACATTAAGCGTGATTCTTCAGATGATATATTTTGGAATAATTCTGAGGAATCGTTCCTTTTCGGAGTCGTTTCATTTCGGAACGATTCAGAGGAGTCGAACTGTTTCAGACGATTCCGAGGATCGATTCTTTTCAGAGTTGTTTCATTTCAGAACAAGTCCCAGAATCGTTCCTTTTTGGAGTATGAACAAATCCGAAGAATCGTTCCTTTTCGGGGAAAAGTCAATCAGTCTCCCCTTTTGGAGAAGGGTCGACTTATATGCGGGTTTTGAATTTTTTCTTATTTTTAACAACATGAGTTAGGGGGTCGACTTATATGCGAGTATATACGGTAATTAGAGCCTATTACATAGAATGTAGTATAATTACATTTGTATTACAAATAAATATGTATTATAAATGTATATTTGTAATAAGTTAATGACATGATGTGATATGGCTCCCAGGTCTTTGTTTCATCACTGCCTTATTAGTTTAGTTTGTAACTGAGTTAGGGTAGTTTAACACTTAACAGTCCAATCCTGTAATACATCATGTCTTTTTACTTGGTTGAATGCTGCATAACAGCACTCAATTTATTATTATTACCATGGTTAACATATTTTATTAGTTTATTAGGAACTGCAAATAATTACATTTGCAATCAAAATTAAAGACATTGGACAGACTTATAATTAAATTGTATAACATCTTTAGTACATTATTTCTCTTCATACGAAAGCTAGCTTAGATCCATCAATTAGTAAATTTGACATTCTTCTGGGCAGTTATGGGTTAACATATTATAACAAGAGTTTAAGGACATTTAACTTTGAGAGATGTTCACCGACATCATTCCATGATGTTAGCCAAACTCAGCTTTTTCCAGCAAGGCTTATCATTTTGTTTTCACTCATCTTGTTTATTATATCCCATTTCTTTTTATTGATATTTAATTTTTATTAGAATAATAGATGAAAGGTGATTATATTTGTTTACAATGCTTGTTACATTTTAAAATCAGGGCCGTAGCTAGGGGGGAGGGGGGGGGGCTGAGCCCACTAAAACATTTTGAACTTCTGGAAAAAATTTCAAGATGACTCAAAGAATTTGTTTCGGAAATCCAAATGAAATTCTGTTAATTGTTTTGAGATACAGCTCTATAGAAATACTAATTTAGTAGCTAAAATAAATGTTTAATCACTTGTTCATCCTATTTGCACATGTGAAGCCAAACATGATGTTTAATATTACACTACTTGTACTCTTGAATTTTTTTGTAATCCTGTTTCTTTCTGAGCATAAAATGAAGTTATTATAACAGTTTAATAAAAAAAACATAGTGCTTACAGTTTGAAGATGCACTAATTTATCTTTTTGCATCAGAGAGAGACAGAGGGAAAATATGACCCCCCCTGCATTTTCTTGACCCCCCCCCCCCCTTACTATTATTCACTTGTAGTGTGGCCCTGTTTAGGACTGACTATTTAAATTTTTTGGCAAATTTTATTGTATTAAATTAAAAAAAAAAAAAAAAAAAAAAAGTGTAAATTTGTACATTACCAATTTTTAATATAAATTGGTGCATTTTGCAAAGATAAAAATTAAACATTTTCTGCATTTATATACTGTTGTTTGTAAAATGTTTTAATTACCTCCTTCAGGGTTAGAGGAAGAAACTCCACTACCAAAAAACATAAAGAAAAACCCACCCACTGTGGATAAATCTGCCGTAGCTGCTGCCAAAAGTACACTCAAACTTAACACCACTCCTATAGATCGAATTACCGAGAAGAAGATCAAACCAGAAAGCTTGATGGCCGTTAACGAAAATGCAAACACTAAAGGCATCAAACTCATTCCAGCCAAACCTTGTCGTAAGTATTCTCAAAATATTGATATTTCCTATGCTTTAATTTTTTTTTTTTTTTTTTTTTTGCTTTGAATAAAACTTATAATCTGTTATTATTATTACACAGGCTTACAAAATTATACTTTTTAATTTTTTTTCACCCCTTTTTTGGTGTTTTTAATGGCTTTTTACAAATTGAGTTTAAAAAATAACTTTTTTTTCACAAGTGAAAGATGAAAATCTAGGAAGGTCACATAGACAATCTAGCTGATTAAAAAGTTTCTTATAAATAACCCGTATCCTACATCTTGCATAACTGCGAAAGAAAATCATTATATTGCTTCACAAAGAAAGGTGCAAGCCTTCCTTTTCATAAAAAATGTTTTCACTTGTTCATTGCTTCTGATGCAGCTATCATCTGTAGTCTTTATTGGTGTCTTTATGATTTTAATCTTTATCGATCTTAATTTATAATTTGCCCACCAGTCCAAAAATGTTTCATGGTTGGAACTATATGTAATAAAATTGTTTTGTGTTATTTTCTTGATATCAGTATAAAAAACATGCCAGATAAAATCATTGTAAACTTGTGTTATTGTTACTAATTTCTAGTTAATTTAATTTAATTTCCTTTTACAGCCACTTATGTGTTACACGAAAGCACCAGTTTCATGGATGCCTTGATATCGCAGCCTGTTGTTCCTATCAAACGAAAAAAGAAAACTCCGCCTAAAGCAGCTCCTCCAACACCTCCCACACCCACATCGCCACCCATAGCCGCTCCAAAGTTACAGGTAAAATTGCTTTCAAAAGATTCTCATGCATGGAGGGATTTTATTTTATTTATAATCATAATAATGTTTTAATTCTCTATGATAAATATTTTTGAATTTCTATACCTTCAACATAGTACAAATATAAAGTAGTAATACCAAGCTTTATTTGTGTATTTGTTTTAAATGTCTAAAAAATAATAAGAAGTCATGATTTATTAACAACTTAATCAAGGTTTTGATTAAAGATTTAAGGTGTCCTACCACTACACTTGACACATTTTAAGAAAAAAATAATTAAAAATTTGATACTTTACCAAAAATGTCCTTAAGACACTGATATTTTACTCATTTTTTTTCTCTAATAAACATACTATTTGAATTTAAAAAATTTAAGGAAATTTGCATCTATTCGGACCATTAAATACTTACTTAAGGGTGTTCTTAACTGCTTTGCTCAACAAGCGCAAAACATTTTGACACATTTACTAATTCATTTTTTAACAAAAATATGTAAATTCGGAATGCCTGACTATGGAAGCAATTTCGAATCGAACTTATTTTCCCATTTTATGATAATTAAATTACCTGTCCAGTTCTAAGTTATTTCGATGACATAATTACCCGTTTTTCTCTTACTTTTCTATCAGTTTTTCTGCTTTCATCGGGAAATGTGTTCAAAAGTGTCAACTTTGAAGGCTTGTTATGAAAAATTTATTATGTTTTTTAAAAAGCAGAAAATTGAGTGCAATTAGACAGTTTCTGAATAATAACACCTGCTATTTTCATGCATTTCCAAATAAAAATAAATTAAAGCATGTGTCACAAAGTTGCCCTTTTTTATTTAAGAACTCCCTTAAATACCACCTATGTTGTAGTTGTAGGAGATCAGTTTTATGTAAATTGAGCTATAATTTTCGAGATAGAGCATTTTCTTGTGATTGTTAGTGAAAATCATGTTTTTTTAAATTAATGCTTTTTATTTTCAAAAATCTGTTAGAAATATTAACTGCCTCATGTTCTTAAAATTGTTTGAATTTTTATGGTGTCCTTCCTTATTGTTAGTTCTTTTCTTTCTCAAGGATCTTAAAATAGCAATTTTTTTTTTTTATTTAATTAGGTACACACTTTTTGTTCGAGAACTGAAACAAACACTGTCATAAATATACTTTGAATAATCATATTGATAAAACAGTATAAAATTTTGTGAGGTTGCTTGAAATTGTCTATTCGGTTCTAGTGATTCATGTTGTCTTTTAAAATTATTTTATGTGTATAGTTAATTTTTTTATTATTTTTTTTTTTTAATTTGTAGTTTTATAAAGACACTTTGGAGGAAAAGATGAGCGAAAATAAGCCAGAAGAAAATAAAGCTGAAGAATCGGAACAAAAAGAAGAGGAGAGTCAAAAGACAGAGGATGTTTCAGAAAATAGCCCCACTCATCCTGAAGAAACAGTTCCGATGGAAGTGACTGAAGAAGGGGGCCATACTCCACCCAATGAAGAAATTGTTGGCAACCAGTCTCCCGATCAAGAATCTGATTTCACGGGTAAGTTTGAAAACACAAAAGATACTTTCAAAATTTATGTTGTTCATCACTTGGAACATATGCTATAAGTTTTTATAAATAACATTAATAATATAAATAAAATAATAACATTATAAATAACATCAATAATTCACAAAATTTCTACAGGCTATAAAATATTGAAATTAAAATTGTAATGAAATGTCTACATTTACAAAACTTTAAACCCACTCATGTGAAGGCTCTCAAAATGGTATTTCTTTCAGGCAACAGTTTCATCATTAAAAAAGTATATTTTAAGTCTTTAAATCGAAATATGTTTTGTACTATCCATATTTATTTATTTTTCATTGGGTTCAATATTACGTTCTAAAAAAAGAGCATTCCTGCTTGTTATTATTTCTAAATTGAAGCTATTATTTTATACTTATTTGCAGAGCACATTCTCAATTCATATTGTAAAGATATATTATGATATCTTCTTCAAAACTGGGTAATAAATTGACAGTTGGGATAATCCTTTCATCTTTCCACCTGAGTGAAAATGTGTCCAGGCTGGGACTCGAATTCAGAGCTTGGCAACGGAAGTCAAAGGTTGCTGGTTAGTCCCAGTTTGGGCACATTTTTACACAGTTGGAAAAATTATTAATCATATGCTTAATAGGTTCGCTATGATCATGTTATGCATGCATACATTAAAACTCTTGCTTTGAAATTATTTAGAAAATATATTAAGTTATGATTTTAAATCAAACTTTATTGGGGAATACATTTTTGGAGGTAAAGATTGAAATTAAACTGTCTTTAAAAGCAAAGATGTGAAAATCTGTACTGTGACATCAAGTCTTTCGTTTCTTCTTTGTCTAATTAGCAAGTAGACATTTTTGTTTGTGCTTTATAAAATAGTCTTAAAGAAAAATGTTTTCAAAAATAAAAAATATTCTTTTTTATTTAATGTAAAAATTGAAATGAAGAGAAAATCTGTTCAGTATTGGTCATTTATTTCTTCTTATTATCAGAATTTCTAATTTTAACATGAAAAATGATGCCCGTCATGACTCATGAACTTGATTTTAATTTTCAGATGAGGTGAGGCCAAAAGTTCCTTTTGATCCCAACAACTTACGCTCCATTCTTTCCCATGGCAAAAGGAGAGGGCGAAAGAAGACTGTTAGCTGGGTGGACGACAGTAGCATTAAAGAAGTGTTCTACTTTGAAATGGATGATACTGAAAGAGGTAAATTTATCAATAACACCTTTTCATACTTGTGCTTCAGTTTTATTTATTTATTTTAAGAGTAAGTTGTAAGTAAATTCTGTGATATTTAAAATTTCTTATGAGTTACTTAAATGTCAGCGTTGAAATATAATGTCCTTGTTGATTCTTAAAGTCATATAAACTTTCTAATAGAAGTTGAGGTAACTATTTAGACTAATGCAAAGTAAAATATTGTATAACAGATTGGCATAAATGGTTGTTTTGTTCTGATTCAAAAATGAATGTATATATAGTTTTAAAGTACATTTATTTCTTAAATTTTAATGAAAATTTTAAGTAAAATTAAAATAAAAATGTTCATGTTTTCAAGTCTCTACTTTTTAGTCTTTGCAGACTTTAATTCTGTCATTCCTAGTAATGCTAATAAATTTCTTTATAATTATTATGTACTTTTTTCTGTAAATTTATAAAAATTTACAAAAAGTAGCGCTTGTAAATTACGTAGTAATTTTATTGCCGAATTCTGATTTATTTCAATTTATATTCTGAACGATATCAAAGAATTATTGTTAAAGTTACGGTTTTAGTAATTGTTCTGAATAAATAAAGACAGTACAGTACATATAGTTTAGTTGCATTGTCATGATTGATTTGCGATTATCCCAAACTTATTGCATTTTCTTTTTATTCCAGTGAATGTTTCTAGGAGTTCTAACTTTTATGATTTGAAATTTATCGAAATGAAGAGAGAAAGGGAAGCTATGGAAATGGCTAAAAGACAGGCTGGTGATAGAGTCGAAGAATTTAGAAAGGTGACATATTTTATTGGATAGTTACATCTTTAATTTGGTTGATTATTGCGGCAGTTACAGTTGCTATACTAATAAAGACTCAAAAACTGTCATTCATTTATCATATTATTTTAAAAACTGGGTTTCCTAGTGCTGTATGAACTACACTAAAAATTTAATTACTGTTATCAGTTTAATGCACATTTCTGGCGATACTGTTGATGTCTCATTATATCATAATAGTTAATACAAAACTAAACTCTGTGGTTATACAATCTATGAATCATATGGGCTGATGGTACTCATCCCATATTTATCTTGACCCTGCACACTGAGCTGTTATACAATGTAAGTTTTGTCCAGGTGTGTTACACTTTTTTACCATTAAAAACACAAAATTCTAAATTTTGCAGGGGGACATTTGATAGTTTCAGGTGGAATAACCCCTGGATGTCCTCCCCCTCCCCTGGGCCAACCCCTGAATTCAATACTGTGGAAAGTTCATTTCTATGTTTCACATAGTGTTTATATATAGTATATATTTATCTTGTATGTACATTTTCTTTTGCTTTCTATTTCATACTAAAAGCATAGAGGCAGTTTTATTTACAGAATGAGATGATTATAAAACATTAAAGTTTTATAAATAATATATATTTTTATTTTCAATAACCATTTTTGAAAATTTGAAATTACATATTATACATATTTATGCCCCAATGGTACATGAAAGTGTCATGAAAAGAAAAGATTGCACATCATTTAATGCATCCATACTAATTCCATTCATACATTTTCAAAAATAAAAAAAAATAAATACTTTAAGAGATGAAAATCTCATTAATTTATTTTTTGTTCTGTGCTTGATTCTTTTTTACTTTAAAATTTATAAGCTTCTATTGTTTTTAACTAACACAAGTAATAAATAATTTTAGACTGTATGAGAATCATTTTAATCGCTAGTGTTTAGTTTTTGAAATGTGGATATCTTTTATGTATATTTTTGGTATCTAAATGCTTATTTTGTTTATTTTATTAGTGGTGGCATGTGCCAATCCTCATTGATCTTCCACCACCTTTGGTTGTTCCTGGTTGTCAGAGTCAAGAAAAGCATACTGAACATCTAAGACAGCAGTCTACCTTACAGGAGATATATTTTACAAAAGAAATGTAAGTATCTTTTTAAAATATCCTTTTCACTGTATCTAGGGTATTTGAAACTTATGAAATAAGTTTCATGCAGTTGATGTATTGATGTGGTGTAAAAATAATATATTTATTATTTAATTCCACACTTCTTTTTATGCCTCCCTTGACCTAATTAACTCCTATGCAAGTGTAATTTATTGATCATAAAAATGAACTATCAACTCATGAAAAAATTTCTAATCTACATTTAATTTGCTTTTATCCAGCTTGCAAAATTTGTCCTTGTTTTTTTTTGTTTCTAAATTTTTCAGTATGTTTTGCTATTTTTAATTTGCCAACTAACTTTTTTTTTTTTCAAAAGAACAGATATTTTGCCATCTGAAATATTTTTAAAAAATGGTAATAATACACATTGATATGTTGGATAGAACGAGTGAGCAGATTTATATTTAGATGTGTGTTTAAGGCTACATAGGTTAAGTGAAAATACCTGTAGCAATCCTAACTGACTCAAAGTACTACATATAAAATGTATTGAGCATGCTAATTCCCTTTTCAATTCATTGTCAAAGAACCTATTTTGATAAATCTTAAACTTTCATTCTGTAAAAGGCTCTGTTTAAATACTTATACAGGCTTTGAGTGACTGACAAGTTTGGTTCTGAAACCCATGTTGAGCTCTCAGCCTAGCCATTTAAGGTTTTCCAAAAATTTTCTGCTAATTTTGTGTAAATACGGATTTGTTAGAAAAATCCCTACAGAGAGCAATCTTTCCTTCAGGCTAGTTAATGGCAACATAATGTCAAAATTTTTTCACAATGTTGTACAGACTTGGTTTCTCAAAATATTTCATAAGCTGCTCTTCTATTTTGAAGATTTGAGACTGGAAAATTAAAATGCTTTTATTCGCCCAGCAAAGTTAGTTTTTTGTGTACATTAGTCTCTAACAATTCATTTACTTCAAATTCTGTCCCAGCAGCGTTTTTGCTATGCTTTGCACAAAGCAGATTGCTCTAAATTTTATCTCTATGGTAAAACTGTTTCCTTTTTATCATAATTTCACCTCACAAATAATTTGATCCAATGTCTCAACTTATACTGGTTAATTTTGATAAAAAGCGCTAATATATTGAGACTATTGATGTAGATTTTTAAATCATAAAATCGCCTGCACTCTTGGAGTTGATAAAAATAAAAAGTTACAGGAAACAAAGATCTAATTATGCTCTTTTGGATACATGGAACAAAACTAAAAGCTGACTTTAGATCTTATGAAGTCAAAATTTCTTAAATATATGGATAAATTAATGGCATCTTGTTTAATTATTTGAGACTATCCCAAGTATACTTAATCTAACACTTCTGTTATTCTTTTTAATACTTATAAAAATTCTTAAATTGTGCAAGGGTGAAAGGAGTTTTTCCAAGTAAATATGGTATACAGCTTATTGATTTATTTTTGTTGAATAAATTACTTGTTGGTGTATATATACTGAAGAAATTGCTTGCAAGTTTGATACATTGATAATTATTTCATAAAGATGGTTTTTAAGTATAAAAAAATACTGCCAGGAAGTTCTTTTGAAAATTTTGTTTTTCTTGCCAAATACAATCTACTCTTTTCTGTATTGTGCTAAAAAAAGAGTTGCCTTAAATTTAAAATAAATAAAATATGCTACAGTTATTTTTAAAAAGCACCTACCTGTTTTTTATGCATGTCTAATGAAATGGTCTTTGATTTATAGGATACCAGACTCTCCACATGAACCTGATTTAGAAATTGTTGCTCAAAAAGAACCTAAAGTCATTCCATTGGATGAGGTAATTTTTTATACTTAGTTTAAAGGGGAAAATATAAGATTAAATTCACTTGTATTTTTTTTTTTTATTATTTAAATGTATAGTACATACTGTCTGATTTGGGCAAGAGAAGCCCTGGAACTGGTCTGGACTCTGTCCTTTTGCTAGGATAACTGGTCAGTCAATTTTATTTTAGGGAAGTCCAATATTTTCTTTCCTTTATTCAATCGGTCATTCCTAGGATAACCATAACATCTTCAGCTCTTACTCTCTTATAGACGACGTTCCTTCACTACAAGTTTTAGAACTCCCGAAAGCAGGAAAATCTACTCAGGGTTTTTCTTGTCTCAGCTAGACATTAGTACTTTGTTAAAGAGCTTTATATATAAAACGTCGACCTACAACAGTGATGAAGAATCTTTGTACATGCACATGACTAGACATTCAGGCTTAAATACCTTAACAATTTTCTTTTAGGGAAATATTTCAATAATTTTTCCTACATTCGATTTCCGCCACATTTTCTATGTTAAATGAATTCAATATCTTAAGCATGTTGCAAAAAAATGCATATTAATTCAGCAGTGAAACTCTTTTTCTATAACATAACAATCATAAAAATAAAATTGTTCAATTAACTGATTGTTTTTTATGTGCTTTCTTGGGCACATGTATCGTAAGTTGCATACATACTACAATCTGAAAACTCTGCAATTGCTGAAACGTCAGTTGAGGCTAACTTTGAAGATTTGAAAAGTTTTTACTATCTGTCAATATGTGCATGTATTTCTCACAATAACAATCACAAAAAGCATCCTATTAGCTTGATATTTTCTAAGAATATTCATGAGGTATCTGGATTTAGTTGTATGCTTCTTAGTTAAATTTGGTAAATTTGTTGTGAAAATATCAAACATTGTTCTTCATATTATAATGCTTTACAGTAAAAAATCTGATAATTTTTAAATTTTACAATTCGTTGAAAAGAAAATAGCATATTTTGATAATGATTTAAATGCTTTAAGTTATGAATGCTAAATATTTCCAATAATTTTTTAAATTGTTCTAAAATTTTGTCTGCTCATTTGTCAAAGATTTTTAAATAATAGGATTGTACAAAAACTTAATTAATACTTTATGATGTGTCATTATATTTGTATTTCAGATCAGTGATTTATAAATTAATAGTAGTGCAAAGTATCAGCATCATGATAAATATTTGAAAGCATTTGCATATTTGTTCATCATAGGCACTTATTTACCGTAACTTTTGGTTACAATATATTTTTAGAGCATAAATAATTTGGGTAATTACTTTTCTTGGATAATTGGAGGTGGGAAAAATCTATATAATTTTTTTTCTTGTTGCTTAAGAGTTATCATTGAAACAATATATAGGTTTTATGTACCTTTTTATATGTATGTGTAACTCTGTGTATGAAATTTAATTATAATATAAACTGGGTACTATGAAAAGTATGCATTACAGAATCATATTGTTTGCACAAACATATATAGTCTTCTCTCTTTTTTTTAAATACTACTGTTATTAATGTATGTTTCTTTTTCATTTAGGAAAATTTGATCAGTGCTTTGAGTGATTTCTCAAATTACAAGCCCAACAAGCCATCTTTACCTGAAATTCTTTCTAAAATAATGAGTTTAAATGCCAACCAAGCACCACCTCAAATCATTCAAAACGTGGAACCAGTACAGGTAAGAAAAAAATCCTTATATTTACAATTTTTAATTGTCCAATAACATAACAATATTTTTAAATTTCTCAAAATTGACGGTATTGTGTGTATATACATAATACATAGCTTTTTTGCATATCTTTATGATATTATGAATTTCATTTAAAAGATTTTATGCATGCAATACATTCAATTATTTATAAATTGTACAAGTTTTTATATAAATTAATTCTAAAGAATTTTTTGTTCCTTATTTTGAAGCTAATTTTTAATGTTTGAAACAGTACTAAAACCTAATTTGAAGATGGTTATTATTGGTAATAAAGAATTTTTTTTTTTTCTTGTGCATACCATTTAGAAAATCCACTCAATCTTTATCCATTGAATTATTATTGTAATTTTCTTTTGGAGCTATGCCAATCCCTTCAATGCTTTTCTGATTTATTTTGATTCTAAAAAGTACCTTGTTATTTTGTTTCTTTCAGATGAAAATGGAGGCTGAACCCATTCATCCGCCTCTCTTGCAGATGGAACCTATTGCTCAACCAAATATGCCTATGCCTCTGCCCCTCAATCCACCCGGTAAATATTTTATTCTCCTTTCCAGTCTTCTTTTCAGATTCATTTTGAATAGGACTTTATTCTTATGTTATGAGAAAGTCAGTCTCGCATACAAGGAAAATGAAATGGATGAAATGTGTACTTGTTTACTCTCTCGTCTGTTCTAAAAACCTGACTGGAAACCAATAATCTGTCACCAAACAGCGTGACTTAATTAAAACACACTCAAATGTTTCCTTGTTTTTATGTAATTCGGATTTAAATTTCAAGGTTTGATTGAGGTTTCTGTTAAGCGAGTCAAGAATGCAACCTGATTTTGTTTTCGTCGCATAATTATTGAAACCACCTGAATGGTGACAGTGTGGAATATTTCTTTTAAAATTTGTTAAGCTGTTAAAAATAATTTTATGTAATTTTTTTATCATTTAGAAAATGTTTTTTTTTTTATTATTCAAGTTATGTAAAATTCCCGATCTTGCTGAGTTTTTATATACCATTTCTATTAACTGAGATTTCTGATATCCAAGATACTAGCAGTCCCATTTAGCTCGGATAATTGAGGTTGCACTGTATTTTACAAAATAAGTCACCAAACAGTTTGATTTTTCTCATATAAGGACACAGGCATAACATGATGTTCGTTTGCTTTAATTCTTTTAAGCTGTCATAAATAAACCTTAGTTGCAAATGCAATTTAGAAACCCAATTGCAGTTGCAAATCAGTTTAGAAACCCTTCAAAGATATGTTAGAAAGTATAAAGTCCATTTTCAATAGATTAATTCTTTCTCAATTTTTCACTTTGCACTTGCATTGTTTTATATATTTGTGGTAGAATATCATAATTTTAAAAATACATATCTATAACTTTGTAACAAAAATTAAATTGCTTGTCCACAAATTAGATAAAACTTAATGTGTATATTGCAACATATGATAGAATAGGTTCAATGCTGCAATAAACAACAAATGTGATGTGAAATTCATATTAACAGATTTGATCTTAAATGATCAACAAACAAGTAAACAAGTACCAGTTCATTAGATTAATTTTGATACTGCCTTGTATCTATTAAGAGAATTTTTAAAGAATAATATTTGTTTCGAATTTCTCTGCATGGCACATTGGGTGCCATAATTTATGTTTGTTAAATCTACTTAAAATTGAAGGAATTATTCAAGAGCTGAAACTTTAACTTTGGGCATTTATTTATTTTAGCATAATAATTTTTACAAAATAATCTGCTTTTAAGTTATGAGAAAAAGAATTTAACTATGGAAAATTTTGCTTTGTTGTGTGTACATGCAAGACTAAGAAAAATTGCCCCTCTTTATTAAATTCAATGTAATTTAAAGATATTAGAGTGTTTCTCTATTTTTTATTCTGAAGCTATATTTACAATCCTATAAAAAGTTTAATTCTTTCAGAGACAAAGTAGTTTTGTTGCTAAACTGTTGAAATTGTTGCATCATAAAAATATAAAGATTTTGGAGTGTTTCTTATTCTGAAGCTATATTTACAATCATACAAAGAATTTAATTATTCAAAGGGGCAAAGTACTTTTGTTACTAATCAGTTGGAATGAGTGAATGACATCAGGATTTATAAAGAACTTTTATGTGTACCTTTTGCTTTCCTTGCTGTACCATCGTTCTATCATTAATTGTGGATATACAGCTTGAAAATATATTTAAAATGTGCATCATTATGGATTATTATATGTACATGAACTGTATGAATAATGGATGAGGGGAGGGAATTTATATTTTTATAATGAAACAATTGTATTGAAGTTGAACATGTCTTACATAATTTAGATAGGCTAGACAATGTTGATTTATTTAATATTCAACTCTGCATGTTAGATCAGGAAAGAAATTAACTAGTGTATAAAAAATATAGTTTATGCAGTTTAAGGATGATATTGAAGTATTCTTACTTCAAAAGAATATGTGGATTAAAATTGTGTTTGATAAAATATTTGTTTTCTTGAATTTTTTAAAAATTTGCTTAGTGATTTTTTTTTCTCTCCTCAGGTCCAGAACCACTCCTTGGGCCTCCCAATGGTTTATTGGGCCATGTTCCACAACCTTATCAATCTCCAGCACCTTATCAATCTCCGGCTCCCTATCAGTCGCCAGCTCCTTATCAGTCTCCGGCTCCCTATCAGTCACCAGCACCCTATCAATCGCCAGCTCCTTATCAGTCGCCACCGCCAGAACCCCATGGGCCAGAAATGCCTGGCGAGTGGCGTGGTTCACCACCACACCCCCCTCCAGGTGGAATGTCGCCACCCAATGACTTCTATCCAGGGTACCAAGGGAACCAGAATGCACCTCCTCCAAATCACCATCCTCCTCCACCCATGAATGTCAGAGGGGGACCACCAGGGGCCAATGGCTTCCGACCCAACTTCAGGGGACCAGCACCCAGGGGAATGTGTAAGTAAAAAAAATAATATATCCTGTTTGAAACCCCTGCTCTTTTCCCCTTCCCAAAATGCTTAATCAAGGTTCATACTCATCAGGGGAATATAGCATTCCTGGGAAAATCAGGGGATGAATTTTAGGTTGTAAAAATCAGGGGATAATGCAAAAAATTTCCAAAATCTGGGAAAACCTGACAAAATGAATCTATTCTGGGAAATTGGGGGCAATTGTTACTTTTCGCGTGTTTTATTATCATATGTCATATCAAAATGTTGTTAATTGTTGATATGGAAAAATTGTACATCCCAGAAAATGCATCAGGGGATTTTTTCTTGGAAAATGAGTATGAATCCTGTTAATTTGCATCCGTGATAAATCTTTCATTTCCTCTTTTTTTTTTTTTTTCCTTTCTCCAAGGGATATTCTTTTGTTTTGAATATTATCCCTTTTTCTCCCTTGCATTTAAACATTATACTTAACATAATACTTAAATGCATATAATAATTTTCATAAAAAAAAAAAAATTCTATTCTCTCTCTCTCTCTCTCTCTCTCTCTCTCTATATATATATATATATATATATATATATATATATATATCAAGGATTCCTATTTCATCGCTATCTAATTATTTGTAGTTTTATGTATAGTGAAGTGTGATTTAATAATTAAATAAACACTATTACTGTTATTAAAATAAATGGATAAATATAACAGACTCTCTATTAGGTGATTTTTTACATTAAATAATACAAAGAGTTAGTGTCAGTTTTTGGAAATGTTTAGCACCTTATTTTTTTCTTATTAATTTGACTCATAATAATACTCAGTTGTTTGAATTTTATATTGACTTACAAGTAATCCAATCTCTTAAGGCTCCTGGTCCCTGCCTGCAAAGACAACGCGAGCTAATTGAAAAGTTATCAACATAAAATTGAAAAGTAATCGACGAGCAATCTTGAGAGGGACCTCAGCTATCCAATGCAAAAAACAATTATTTAAAAATGTCAAAATGTGAAAAAGTTATTAGAAAAATTCCTCCCCCCCCCCATAGGTATAGCATTAGCTCAGCAGGGGTGGGGAAATACATCATTTTGCTCGCCATTGGCGAGTGGATTTTCTCACAAGGCGAGTGCATTTTTAGTTTTTGAAAAACTGTAGGCAATAGACACATTATCAGAAACACTTTTTTAATCTGGATATTTTAATTTTCCAAATTTTTACAGTGTAAATATGGTACTTATTTAATATTAATCTTACCTCTGTTATATATATTTCTTAATATTATAGAAAAAAGAATTATGAAAATGCATTGTAGTAATAGTAATTTTGTCTGTAATCGCGTGCAATTTTAACATAACTATTTTCTACTGCCTGTGTGTCGAATTTTGCAGGCTGGTAAAATAAGTACTTGGCTTGTAAGAATTTGGAAAAATTCCCCACCCCTGCTCATGAGGGTCTTTGTGGGGAGGGACAGGAGCCGTAAGTTAAAGTTTGGTAAACTTTATTCATAGCAAAAAATCAACAAGAATAGCTATATGAAGAAGTGTTATTTTTGTTTTTGTGTGTTATACTGGAATGTATTTTATATTTTTAAAAAATTAGATTGTATTTTTCCATTAGCTGGGCATAAATGTTGTCAACAGCAAGTATTTTTAAATTTTTGATGTGACACATTCTGTCCTATTTATTGATTTTAAATACATACATGTGTTATAAAAAGAGCAAACATCTAAAAAATAAAACTTTTTCATTTATTTTATTTAAAATATAAAATGGAAACATTTTTATGAGTAGTTAGTTATAACATAAATCCTGAATATTTAATTTAATGTGGTGTTTCCAATTAACAGATTCATTAAAAAAAATTAAATTCCCAATATTTTGTAAAAGTTCCATTAGTAAGTAACATGCCTTTTTATATATAAAAAAAAAAGTATGAATTAATTCCTCCATTGTAGACAAGTCTAAAATTTTCTTTTTAATTGAGTGCAATGGGAATCCTAGTAAAATAAGAAATTGGCATGGAGTATGACAGAAATTTTTTCTCAGTGTAAGTGATATTAGCGATTGAAACACTATTTGACAATTTATCATCTGTGTGAAGCTAATGGAAGAGTATTAGTTATTGTTTAATTATTGTATTTTATAATGAATTACTTACGATGTATTTTGTCTTTCCACAGCTCGTGGGAGAAGTAGAGTAGTGTGTCGCCATTTTGCGGCTGGACATTGCCGATTCGGCATGAGCTGTACTTTTCTACATCCCGGTGTCAATGGACCCCACTTATAGTTTTTACATTCCAAGACCTAGTGCCTTTTTATCGAAAAGCATTGCTGTGATATTCCTGGAGATCATCGCATCTGCTTGTAAATACTCATCTTGCCAAAATGAACTGCTCATCAAAATCATTAGAGGCTGTGACAAACTGTTGTTCACTTAACATTATAGAAATGCTAAAGAATAGTAACTCCAGAATGGATAATTGTTGCCTACAAGTCTCAAAAGGGGCATGGTGCAAAAAAAATATGTTAAAAACTATCGATTATAAAAGGATGACATTGCTGCATTGTCATTTTGTTGATTTGTATATTTTAGAAGTGAAAAATTATAATTTTTTGTATAATTTACAGACAATAGTTTTATTTTTAGTTTTGGACATTCTAAACTGAGAATATCAATTTAAAACCAAGAACAATTAAGAATAAATCTTGGAAGAAGTATTTTTTTGTAAATTGTGTTACTTAACAACCTTGTTTTGTATAAATGAGCAGCTATTTTATGTTTGCATATGTTGTTAATATTTGTATGTTGTTATTTTGTTAATACTCATCTGTTTTGCTCATTTTTATAGTAAATAAAATCTATGTATAAAATGTATATATAATGTATATATATAAATATGTATATAATTGTTTTCCCCGCTTTCATCTGTAAGATGTCAAGTATTATATGTGTGGTCTGAAGTCTTCTTTTTGTGTTTCATGGTGTTGAGATGAAGTCATATATTTTTTTCTTTTTATTATTATTAATGCCTATGTGATGACAATTATAAATTCTTTAAGCAATATAGTCAGATAAAAATAAGGTTTTAAGCACCAGAACTTTTCAGTTTATTACTTTCAATATTTGTTAGTTTCTAATAACTATTTATATGGAGGCTCTGCAAGTATAATGTTATCATTTAAGGGGGGGGGGGATATCTGGCAGATGATATCGTAAGATATCTCTAGGGGGAGGGAAAAGGGTTGCCTTTTAATATTGATATCACTTTCGATCCAATCAAAATTGTCTCTTTTATTTGAGACATGGTCTTTTGTTCACAATTGTATATTATCTTTTTTAGACTGATCAATTTTTATGAAAATACAAAGTTATTATTAAAATCACAAAATTATCTAATTCTAAAATATGGGATAACCCAACATTTGACATTCACATTCATCTTCATATGTGTATGCCTATGAATATTACAATTGAAAAATAAATTGTGTGTATTACCCCAAATAAAAGAATTAAATTATAAAAATGAAATTTTTTTACATGTTGATAACAATATCATTACTGGTGGAGGGGGGGGGGGAGGTCGATGGAAGATAAAATATGATATCAAAAGGGAAGAAGGAGGTCCAAAATTATTAAAAAGTTGATATTGTTGTATTTGCACAGCCCTACACTGATTTTGATAAAGTTCAATGTACTATCATCAGTGCAAAGAAAGATTTCACTGATATATATGGAAGAGAAGTACATTTCAAGGATAGGTTTATTGACCATTTGAATTACAAATAATAACCCATAGGAAAATGCATGGAGAAAGAAACTGAACCTATGCAATTTCTTATGGACTATTCCCTTTAATTTCCTAAAATTCTATTGTTTGATATATCTACTTTTCTACTCAAATCTACTTTTCTTCCTTACATATATATATGTGTGTGTGTATGTATAAATATATATATATGTATATATATGGGCAAATTCCATTATTCTGTATACTTATAATGGCATTCTCAATGTTACAGAAACTAGTTTGCAAATAGTAAAAAAAAAAAAAAAAAAACAAGGTGCTTAAATCAAATCACTGCCTATTTTGCCAACCTCTATTGTGTTGTCAGTCTCTAAGCAATTATCATGCAATTTTCTATTCTTTAAATACAAATGAAACTTTTGTAGATAATACTATTTTTAACATAATTAATTTTTCTTTTTAACATTAAAAATTTGAATTTGGTGTAAGGAGTATTTTGGCATGAATTTGCCAAAATACTTTACCAGTTTTAAGTGAATGAGAATTTTAACATAGTTGCAAAACTCCTTTTATTGCATGAACACTTTTATTTATTCTTCTAGTTACGAATGACAATTATTTTATGAGGTTTGTCAGAAATTTTTTAATTCCAATTCAGTGTCTTAATTGCTTAGAGGTTTAAAACTGTTTATGAAAAAAAAAAAAAAAAAATTCCTGGTATGTCTTCACTCAACTTATGAAAACGAATTAATCTGTGATATTTGATTTCAGCCAAATGTAAATAGCTGTGAAAGTGAGAATCTTTTTTTATTTTATTAAAACATTTAAAATATATATATACTTGGTGTGGTTTTCTTTCTTTTTGTTCATGTGTCTTGATCACTGAAACTTAAATTCTTCCATTAAGATTAATTGTTTGGTTTGTGTCTTGTCTCTTAAGAGCACACACTAGTCACACGGTAAAAGCCGAGTGCTAATGTAAAGTCTATGGGGGCGTTCTTTTCAAATATCTCGTTCAAATTTTAATATTTTTACATGATTTTTTTTGCATAGGATAGCTGAGGACGATCCACAACCGGCCTAGTTTTTACTTTTTCAATTTTGGTTATATATTTTTTATATTATGATAGTTTCAGTTTCAGAACTGGTTTTGAAAATTAAAGTTTTTTAAACCTAAAACTAAAATTGAAAAAATAAAAACTAGGCCAGTTGTGGATCGTCCTCAACTATCCTATGCAAAAAAATCATGTCAAAATATTAAAATTTGAACGAGATATTAGAAAAGAACGCTCCCATAGACTTTACATTATCATCCGGGTCTTTTTGAGTATTTTTTCTGTGACTATTGTGGGCTCTTAAACATTAATTTCTTTTTATAATGGTGTGTGGGGGGTTAAATTTCTAAGGAAGTACTGAACCAATTTTCAGGAAATTTAAATGAGACCATGGATATTCATCACCACTCCCTCTTCAAAAATAAATAAATAAATAAATAAATAAATAAAAAAAAAAAAAAATGACCCCATGAATTGTGTGTGTAGTTTTAGGGTAATTAGTCAATGTACATTAAAAAAAAAGAATAAAATACATAGAATTTAGAACTTTATCTTATTTTAAATTTTAATAGGAAAAGAAAAATAACGTGAAATAATGCAAACACAAATAATAATTTTAAAATATTCATTTATTGTATTTAACACTGTAGTAAGTAGAAATGTTTTACAAACAAAAGCCAGTTCCCATGAATTTAATAACGTCTTGAATATGTTTTTACACAGGACCAATAAGGGCTTTACCGTGTTCTAGTATCTTGTTGCATCTAAACTCTTTCTGAATTGGTTTTGTTTTTTCATAGTGCTGTCTATGAAATAATACAATCAAAATTATTAGGAATGCTTGCCTATATATAGTAAAATATTAAAAGGATAAACTAAAATGATATAAAAAGTAAGATAATTTTAAAAATGATTAAATTATTTTAAGTAAAACTCTGATAATTATTATATACATAATAAAGATACATTTTTCTTGGATTATTTAATTAAACTTATCTCATAAAGGTACGCTATTCATTTACATCAAAATCATAAAATAAGAAAGTTTTATTACAGATATAACTTAGTCTTTATAACCAAAAAATTTCAATAAATTAATGTATTTGATAAAAAAAAAAGAAAAATATGATGACCAATGATAACAATAGTTTGATTTTTTTTCCCCCAAGATATAAATTTATATTTTTCTCATAAAAAAACATGAGTTCAATTTAATCATCAAGAATTCCATATTAAAATATGAAACAATGTAAAATTAAAAAATTTTGTAATTTTGACCTTATTTTTCTGAACTGAAAGTCTAATTGTTTGCATCTGCAATGCTGTGCAAATTTAGGCATTTGGGGGAGTCTACTGTATAAAAGTAACTCCTATTTGCAAGGGTAGGGAAAGATAATCTTAACAGTCAGAGAATTATGTTATTCACCTAGTAGGATAAGCAGGTTGAAAATTGCTATATAAAAAATATTAGGTGTAGTAAGAAGTTTTAAAGCATTTTTCAGAGAAATGAATATGCAATTAAGAGCTGAGAATAATATCTTTATTCATCTCATTATCTAACACAGTGGTTCCCAATCTATGGGTCGCGACCCACTGGTGTGCCGTGGCAGTTGTTTTGGTGGGTCACGGAACAATCGACAACAAAATACATCTTTTATTTCATCTGTTTAAAAAGATAGGACAATTTCAACAGACAATAATATTTCAAGGAAAATCTTTAATTTTCTTCTAGATTAACATACGAACAGAGTATCCAGAAATATTTAAATCAGCTTTGAGGTCTTTGATGAAATTCAACTTTTCGTGCTTATGAGAACATGCTTTACTTTGCTGCTTTTGAAAGACAAGTACTGAGACAAACTGCGAGTTAATATACACCCACATTGGTAAACATCAGTACCAGAAATCTCATTGACTATAAAGTTATGTTTTCGTAATAATTAAACGCATTTTTAACTATCTTAATAATTGTGCATTGTTTCAATTAATATTCACTTACACATTTTGAGATTACCGATCTTGTTTCTTTTTTAATAATGTATCTTTCGTACCAAAACTTGTGTTTTTCGTAGGATAGGATAGCCGAGCATATATAGAGATTGTACAAAAATTGCTATACTGATATACAACTTTATCTTGGGTAAGGTCGCAAAATCTCTCTTTTTCTTTTTTTTTCATTGAAAGGTGGGTCGCTAATTTTTTTTTGACTGAAAGGTGGTTCACGTATCATGAAAGTTTGGGAACCGCTGATCTAACACCATCATTATCTAACACATTTTGCCATCGGTCGGGCTGTTGACGGATGCCAGCAGTGTAGAATAATTCGTCTTTTGACGCGATGAAGTAATCAACCCAATTTCGCACTTCGTCCACTGTCTGGAAGTGTACAGAAAACAAGGCATTCTGCATCGACCGAAACAAATGATAGTCCAAAGGGACTATGTCAGGACTATACGCCGGGTGTTCCAAAACTTCCCAGCCAAGAGTTACTAACATGTCCTTGACTGGTTTTGGAACATGAGGCCTGGCGTTGTCATGGAGCAATTTCACAGAGCGCAAACCTTTTCCAGTAAATGGATGTTTTTGACCAATTTCCTGGTTCAATTGAAGCAATTGTTGCTTGTAGGGTTCAGCTATTACACTTATACTAGGCTCCAACAGTATAGAGGACACCCTTCATATCCCAACAGATGCAGAGAACTTTTTTGCAGTAATGGATCGTTTCGGCGTTGATGTTGCTGCTTCGCTAGGATTCATCCAATATTTTTTGCGTTTCGGATTGTCATAACATAACCATTTTTCATCTCTTGCCACTATTTTCCACTAGAAAGATTTTCTCTGTTGCCTGTTTAGCAGATTCATGCACTTGAAGACACGCTCATCCTTGTTTTTCTGGCTCAATGCATGTGGCACCCATCTTCCTGCCTTCTGAATCTTTCTCATTGCCTGTAAACGATTACAAATCATTTTTTGGGATATCCCTAATTGTTCGGCAAGTTCTTTTTGCGTCTGAGATGCATCTTCATCAAGTAGAGATTGCAAATCCTCATGACTAGTCTTCAGTGGAGTGCCGCTACGTTCTCGATCGCTAACATCAAAATCACCTTAGATTAATTTTAAACACGATTATTCAATCAGTAAAATAATCATAACAGAAGTAATTTATTCCATTTTTCAATATTGGGTGAAAAAAGCCCGGGCCAGGATTCAAACCAGGGATGTATTGGCTGAAACCGCCAATGGGGTCGCCAAAGCTCAATTTTAAACACGATAATCGTGTTAAAAATTAATCTAATGTAATTTCGTATGCAGCAATTTTCTGCAGTTCTATATACTGACCTTCGATTTATTCTGTTGAACTGATCCAGAGTATCAGACCAGATAAAGTGATCGTTGAGGTTAATTGGGTGAAATAGTCCTCCAGTCTTCATGCCCGGGATAGCTCAGTTGGTAGAGCATTGGCGGCTTCAGCCAATACATCCCTGGTTCGAATCCTGGCCCAGACTTTTTTTCACCCAATATTGAAAAATGGAATAAATTACTTCTGTTATCAAAATCACCGTCTTTAAAACGCTGTAACCAAAATTCGCATGTGCTTTTCGATACGATTTCCTCTCCAGGAGCAGAACTGATTGATTGATATGCTTTTGAAGCACTTTTTCCTTGGTGAAATTCATATCGAATGCAGTGACGAATAAATGACTTTTCATATGACATCTTTGACCTTCAAAATTTCAACTTTACTTTCACTTTTCTCCCAGTTTTTTGTGTCGATTTGAAAATGCTGAAATAGTTCTTATCACATGACACAAATGCGGTCTGCTGATTGGTGCGTTATTTC
Organism: Maratus speculifer; assembly: GCA_964019185.1. Lineage (NCBI taxonomy): Eukaryota > Metazoa > Arthropoda > Arachnida > Araneae > Salticidae > Maratus > Maratus speculifer. The sequence goes on along the minus strand of OZ025294.1, from coordinate 422,043,903 downwards.
GCGTTAAACACCAGACAAAATTCGCTTTAAAACTTCTTACTACACCTAATATATCTTACTGCAAAAATTAATTACTATAATAGATTTTCATAATTTTTTTTATTATGAATTTAAGAAATATGAGGGGCTTACAACCGTAGAAAATCATCAGCTAGTCCATTTAAATAATATGTATATGAGTAAATCAAGTCTGTAAACAGATGACATAAGTGAAAACAGAGTTGGTTAGTGGTTAAATCTGATTTTATAAACCTTCTAAATAGAATCTCTCTTTTTTTTTTTTTTTTTTTCTTTCCAAATGGAATGGTTTTACTATGGTTGTGAGATCTCTTATATGTAACAGAGGAAAGTTTAATAGATCTGGAAAGCTGCATTAAAAGAATGTTGCCATGATGATGAATGTTGATGAATATGATATTCTATTGCATGGTCGGCGAACCTATAGCATGCGTGCCATTTTTGGCATGTGACAGAATAATTCTAGCATGCATTGCTTTTGGCTCTAAATCAAAATAAAATGAGAATACACAAAATCATGACTGATATTTTCTAAATTCAATTAAATGGAAATTGAAAATTTTCAATTGCGGCATATTGTATTGCCAGAAGTGGGGAAATACATCAATTTGCTTGACAGTGGCGAGTGGATTTTCTCACAAGGCGAGTGCATTTTTTGTTTTTGAAAAACTAGGCAATAGAACATTATCAGAAACACTTTTTTTTAATCTGAATATTTTAACTTTCCAAATTTTTACAGTGTAAATATGGTGCTTATCTAATATTAATCTTACCTCTGTTATATATATTTCTTAATATTATAGAAAAAAGAATTATGAAAATGCATTGTAGTAATAGTAATTTTGTCTGCAATCGCGTGCGATTTTATCATAACTATTTTCAACTGCCTGTGTGTTGAATCTTGCAGGCTGGTAAAATTAATACTTGGCTGGTAAGAATTTGGAAAATTTCCCCACCCCTGTGTATTGCAATCTATTAATTAGGGTCTAAAAACTTTTTCAAGCAAAGACAATATTTGAAAATTATCGACAAAAATTGGTTATCAGACACCACTAAATTCACTGGAAAGTTATGGCAACTTTGAATTTTTTTTCAGAGCGATTCGAAAAAATTTTTGTTTATTATTTTTACAGTTTTCTTTTTTTATCTACACTTTTGAATCTTTGTTTTTACAAATAAATAATATCAAAGCTCAAACTGAAACAATTTGTCTCATAAATCCAGTTCAGTTTGCCGGTCAATTTAACCTGATATTAAGATACAACAACAGGGATAAAATTGCATCTCATGGATTTTTTAAATTACTTTTTAAAATATATTTTTTTCTGTAATTATTACAGTGTAATACCTACCTCTATGCTCCTCCTATCTTTTAAATTTAAATAGGAAATTTAAAGTTATTTTAATCCTTTTTTTTTTTTTTTTTTTTTTTTTTTTTTTTTTTTGCATAATAAATTTGTTATTTAGTTGGCTTGTCATGGTCACTTAATGATTTTTGATCAAATTTGGCACACGGCAACAAAAAGTTTTTCCAACCCTGTCCTATTGGCACAATCGTAGAAAAATATATTTTACTAGCCACCCTTGGCGGCCAGTTTGGTCTCCCTTAAATGCATACTAAGCATTAAATTATGTTGTTTTTATTCATAATTTATTTTAATTGCTTAATTTTTTTTTCCAAATTAGAAGATTCTGCTAAAGATGTGAAGATGTCATATGTGTACCGCATGGGTGCAATTGCAACAAAAAGGCAAATATATGCCTCACATGATAATTTGGCAATTGTTATTTATACTTTAATAAACTGTTTATTTACTTTTGTTTTCTTTTTTAAAATGATATAAGTTGTTTTGATCTATAATTATTTATTAAATTTTTATTTATTTATTATTATTTCCTTTTTAAAATAATAGAAAAGAGTTAAAAATATGTATATATGTAACATATATTGAAAACAAAGTTTTTGCCAAATTGGCATCAGAAAAAAAATCGCACCAGTGTGATACACATATGACATTTGTGCCGATAAATCAAGCATTCAGTATTTTTATGCTAATTTTCCGCATCGCCAAATATTGTACCCATGGCATTTTTTTGTATTTCATTAATTTCATTTAAAATATATTTAATAATATAATTGTTTCACTCATTTCGTTTATAACTTTAATTCAAAACAAGCGTTTAAAATTCATGATATTTTGAAGCGAAAGAACTTTGGGTGTTGTCATTCAACGATTAACAAATAACCATGATTTTTGTGCCACATACATTAGTGTAATATATATATATAGATTTTCGTGGATGAAAATGACCTTTATTTGCAATAAGAATCATTTTGCCAACCTGAAATTGGATCATCATCTAACTCTCTCAAGGGCAAGTAATTTCGCTTCTGTAATGTTGAATTCACAACAGAATTTTGGAAAAACTTTATTTTAAAATTAGTAAGTGCAATTTTTCAGCAACATTTGATCAAAGTTCTAAAAATTAAATCGGATAAAATACATCTGATTCCACTGCCCTATTTTATCCCCCCTTGGAGGAGGGAAGTGGAATACATGTTGTTGTTGTATAGACCCCTCATGGGCCCGGTGAGCAGCTTTATATTTCTTTATAGCTGTCTTAATCCACAAACACTAACCAAAAAACCAACACCTAATAAACTCACCTAAACACCAACTAGTGGAATACATTATATCCCATTTAATTTTAATCAAGATTGCCACCAGAAACTTTTAATGAAATTTTATTTTTATGACTGCTCAAAAAAATTTGTAAAATTGCTGTCCTTTATTTTAATCTAATAATAATAATTAAAAAAAAAAAATACTGATGTAAATACAATATTTCAGAAATCCCTGAATGGGTTAAGAGGTTAACCCATTCAGATGCAAACAAATTTTATTTCTAAAAAGACAAAATGGTTAATTTGCAAACTAATTACTTAGAAAATAAAGAAAAACAGTTTTAATTTTCATTATAAAAACAAAATTTTCTTAAATATTTCTTGGTGCCATTTGCCAGTTTGGTATCAAAATTAGGTGATTACACCATGTGACCACCTGCCCTTAAAAAGGTTAATCATTTTAAAATGCTTAAGTTTTATGAGTACCAATATATTTTTTATTATTTATTTTTTAAATACGAGATCATTTTCATTGGCAGAAGTTTGTTTCCAATTTGTCATGGATTTTTATCAGACAAATTGAATTTCTTGTCACTAGGGGGCTCAGACAGACACATTTGGAATGTTTTTAAACATCTTCAATGTTTTTCTCACAGCAGTTATATATCTTTAAATAAATAGTAGGAAGTTCTTTTACATGCAAAAATAAAGGTGAGTGAATAAAATCACATTAAAATATTTAATTTTCATCCGTGAAAATTGTCTTTTCGTTTGATGTTGTTCCATGTAGGCAGACGATACCGTGCTACCTAAATTAAAATGTCAGTGTTGAGAAACTGAATCGTCTGCCTACATGGAACATACCGGCCCCCATTGACATGTTTCACATTCAATAATAACTCTTTTTTTTACTAAGTACACTAATTACACAAATAAATACAAAAGGTCACTATATATGTTACTTAAATATAAAATTGAAAGAAAAAACAATATAACACTCACACATATATATATATACATTTTTTTTTTTTTTTTTTTTTTTAATTACTATGGGTTTCAGGCATAGGTAAAATACATATTTTACTAATCGATCTTTTAAAAATTCCATTCTGAGTTTTTACCTGAACTACACGAATTTTCTTATCGTTACCGTAATATACTTCAATAATTCTGCCTAAAGGCCACTTATTGCTTGATATATTTTCCTCTACTAACAACACTAGATCTCCTATTTTTACATTATTCTTTTCAAATCTCCACTTACCCCTCTGTTGTAATTCACTTAAATAATTATGGTGCCATTTGCGCCAAAAAAGTTGTACAATTTTAGTTATTCTTTGCATATTTTTGAGGCGATTTTCTCTTATATTGGTTAAATCAGGCTCAATAATGACATTTAATGGTCTGTTTATAAGAAAATGAGCTGGAGTTAGGACTCCAAAATCATCTGCGTCATCTGATAATGGACTCAAAGGCCTCGAATTTAATATTCCCTCTATTTGTATCACTACTGTAAGAAATTCCTCATAAGTAAGATTAGCACCTCCCACAATTCTCTTAAAATGAAATTTAAAGGATTTTATTGCGGTCTCCCAAAGACCCCCGAAATTGGGTGATCTGGGGGGAATAAATTTCCACTCAATGCCTTCACTAGACAAATATGCTGCTAATTTCTCATCAGGTTTTCTTACTAATTCATAAAAGACTCTAAGTGTTTTATCTGCCCCAATAAAATTTTTTGCATTATCAGAATACAATTTGGCACATTTACCTCTGCGTGCTATGAATCTTTTCGGTGCCGCAATAAATGATTTGGAAGTTAAATCTGAAATAATTTCTATGTGTATAGCCTTAAATACAAAACAAACAAAAATACAGACATAAATTTTTTGTAAGATGGTCCTACGTGCATAACCAACTTTGATCATAAATGGCCCACACAGATCAACACCCGAAATATTAAAGCAATAGTCTAATTGGACTCTATCCCTGGGCAAATCGCCCATGAATTGATTTGCAATAACTGGTTTAGCTTTAAAACATGGAATGCACTGATGAACCACCTTTCGACACATTGCACGACCATTTATTGGCCAAAATTTATTTCTTACTAAGGATAGTAAAGTTGACGCACCAACATGCAAATATTTCTTATTATAATAATTTATAACAATTACAGTAAATTTATTACTCTTTGGTAAAATCGCCGGGTGCTTTTTTGAAAAATTTAAATTACTATTATTTAACCTGCCACCAACCCTTAAAATTCCAAATTCATCTAAGTAAGGGTTGAGGCCTTTTAACTTGCTACTCGGACTTACCGATCCTTTAGTCTGAAGACTATGTATGTCTGCACGGAATTCAATATTTTGTATTGATTTAACTAAATGTCTCTCTGCAAGCTCCAATTCTGACGTATTCAAGGGTCCATTACACTTATAAAGAGGGTTTCTTGTATTCATCACAAATCTGAAAATATAACTAAGAATACGCACAATCGTTAAATAATTATTACTAAGATTAATCAAGTTATATACAAAACAATTCTCGATGATATTACAACTTATAACATTAAATTCATTCAAGGATTTAACATTAAATTTGAGCTCTTTATTGAACTCATGATTTGTTTCTGGTATGGTTATTGTACGTTGAGGATAATCTCTGTTCTGAAGAAATGAAGGTCCCTTCCACCACAATTCACAGTTTGCAAGTTTGTCAGAATCCATACCTCTGGAAAGTTTGTCAGCAGGATTTTCTTCTGAGCAAATATGATGCCACTGTTCAGCACTAGAGTTTTCTTGTATGTTAGCCACTCGATTTTGAACAAATTGCTTAAGGTCGATAGGTTCTTTTTGAATCCATGCTAACACAATCATTGAATCTGACCAAAGGAAAACATTAGTCACTATTACTTTCATGGATGATAATACTCTGTTTACCAGTTTGGTTAGCAACACTGCTGCACATAATTCCAATCTTGGAATAGTTTGACTCTTTATCGGTGTAACTCGCGACTTGCTAGCGATTAAATTCACCATCACATTTCCTAAGGAATCACTGGATTTGCAATAAACTGCTGCCCCATAGCAACGTTCTGAGGCGTCAGCAAACCCGTGTATTTTTATAATTTCTGGGTTTTCAATTATAATACGCCTACAAATTTTTATATTATTTACACATTTAAATGACATAAGAAATTAATGCCACTCATGAAACTCTGATTCAGGAAGCTCGTCATCCCAATCAATATTGATTCTCCACAATTTTTGCATTAGTATTTTGGCTTTAGATATAACTGGACCAAGAAGTCCCAGAGGATCAAATAGTCTCGCGATTGTTGACAATACTTCTCGCTTTGTGTAGGAATTGCTCAATTCCACCTTAACTCGAAAAGTGAAACAATCATCTCTTGGGTTCCACGAAACCCCTAACGTTTTAGTTTCAATTTCATTTTCAAATTTGTACCCTTCTTCATATGTCAGCGAAAGATTTTTATCACTTGTACACCACTTATGGAGTCTCATACCTGCTTTATGCATAATCGCTATGAGCTGCCGCTGCAACTCTTTGGCTTCTTCAAGCGTAGGTGCACCGCACAAAATATCATCCATGTAAATATTTTATCGAAGAACCGATGCTGCCATCGGATAATTATCTCCTTCATCAATCGATAGCTGGTTGAGAGTTTTCATTGCTAAATAAGGCGCACTAACCGTACCGTATGTAACGGTCTGTAGTTCAAAAATTTTAGGCTCTTCCTCGAAATTATCGTTCCACAAAATTCTCTGCAATGCGTGCTGACTAGGATCAATATTGATCATTCGATACATCATTTGAATATCCGCAGTCAGTGCATAAGTATGCTCTCGAAAACTAACCATTATCGTGAATAAATCATTCTGAATAACACCGCCATTATATTGCAATGAATTAAGTGATGTGCCATTTGCTGTTGTGGCAGAACAGTTAAATACAACTCTCAGTTTTGTGGTGGACTTTTCTAGTCTGAAAATACCATGATGTGGAGCATAATACACGACGTCAGGTTCTTTCACTTCTTTAACCTGTTTCATATGCCCCAACATTTCATATTCATTTAAAAAATCTTTATACAATTTGAAGTATTTCTTATCTTTTGATAAGCGAGTCCACAGCGATTTGAGTTTTTTAAGAGCAAGCTCCCTAGATTGGCCTAAACACGAAGGATTTTCCTTTAAAGGCATTCTCACCACGTATCTCCCTTCCTCATTTCTCCAATGCGTACGCGCAAAATGTTGCTCACATATCTCAAATTCCTTACTTTTTGATAACTCTACTTCGACGTTTTCAACTTCCCAAAACTTTTTTAATGTTTGGTTTAAATCTTCCTCCCGAATTAGCCCACAATGAACTTTTACATCACTTTCCTGCTCTATGCATCCACTAGCCACATACCCAAATACGGTATTTTGCTAAAGTAAATTTGAACTCTGAAAATATATTTGTCCCGGTCTTAATAACTCATAAAATATTTCTGCCCCCAACAACATATCAATTTTATCAGGGAAATTAAATCTATAATCTGCTAATATAGTTAAATCTGGTACTTCAACATTTATGTTAACCACTTGTTGCGGAATTAAATCTGTAATTTTCCTTACTACTGGCATAGTCAATTCTCTTTCAAAACTTTTATCTCTATTCGCGATTTTTGTATTTACGCAGCCCTTTATTGTCATAGAAGTGTCATCCAAACATGAAATTAAAGTATTCGTTTTATTAATTCTAAGCTGCAATCAGGGGCGTCGCCATGGGGGGGTATGGGGGGGAGCCTCCCCCCCCAATATATGTGAAGTTGGGAAATTTGAGCTTAGAGTTGGGAAAATTTAGATTTTTGAAAGACTTTCTTTTTTTTTAATAATTACAAGAAATATATGAACTTTTTATTCTTTCGGTGACAATGGTTTAGCAAACAAGTTAAATTATCAAAAGAAATCAACCAGACTCAATTTGTCATTGTATTTCTCTGTTCTATGAAAACATCATACACTTATTAGACCTAAATGTCTCTGCTCCTGTGTATCAATATCTGACTCTAAACAGCTTTCTCCACTCCTTTGTTTCCTCCAAAACTTTCATTTCTGAAAAATTTCAAATTATAGTCCGTGACTTTTATGTTACTTTCGTATGAAAATCCATAATGGCTCATATACTAGAAGTCTGTCCGGGCCTGGGCTTGGTCCAAGGTACTGGCATGGCCCGTGGACCGAGCAGGCAAACTTTCAAACAGAGTGCTTCCACCATTCTGATATAAAAATTTAAAAGAAGCTCATAAAATTTGAATTATTTTCAATAAATATGAGTTTCACAAGAATGCGTATAAATGTGCTGCATGAGCCGATTTTATTTTAACAACACTATTGCAAAAATATATTTTGTCCAAAATGTAGAGAACGTCATCGGATAGTTAATCATGTTTGAGCCTGAGCTTAGCTTTTTTTGCAGACTCGGGCAGGAGCACCGTCAGTTTATTACCCCTCCCCCTTTTTAATCCTCAAACCAGAAAAATTATCAAATCATAGATGCAAAAAAAAGTAAAAATGTCGAATATGAAGTCGCAAAGGACTGATGAAAACTTTCACTTTAGACAGATTTTTATCTTTGGCGGGAAATTTTCAAGCAATTTTTACGTCAGGAGTATGAAAGGAGGACACTGTGCAACATCAAACACCCTACAGTTGGCGGGGGGATTCCCCTCACATCGCCAGGTCCCCCAAAATGGCTTTCCAGATTGTTTATTACCTTGTTCATAGTCATATAATAACAAACATCTTCATTAATCTCTCACATTTTCTTCCGGAAGTTTTTTTTTTTTTTTTTTTTTTTTTTTTGTAATAGAGGCTGCGATCAAAAATGTCTGTTTTCTTGTGGGGAGGGGATGTCTCCCCTGTCCTTCCCAAATGGCTCTCCTGGACTCGGGTTAGGCCGAGGTAAGGATTATTTTTTTCTGCATAGTTGAGTCGGGACGGAACTGGACTTGGCATGTGTCGGGCGGACAGTTTTGCTTTGCAAAATAAGTAATAATGATAACGAACTTTTGGTAAGGGGAATCATCGGAAATGTATCTTGAGGTGGTTCTCAAATTCCCTGTTGAATAACACAAAACTTTCTGAAACATTTTCTGACTCATTTTTAAAAGAAAATGCATAACATTGACAGGCCTGAAGTGATTGGATTGAAACGATTTCGAATTGAATAGCGTTTTCCATTTTTCGATAAATAAATTACTTATCCAATTACAGGCGATTATTGTTACACAACGACAGTTTTCTCTTCTTTACTTGCTATGACGTTTTGAAAATCGAATCAAAAACTAATATTTGACAGCCTTTTCTGAAATATATGTTGCTTTCATTCCAAGAAAAAAGAAAGCGCCATTCGATAACATTTTTTCTAAATAAGAACATCTGCCAATTTTATGCGTTTCCGAACAAAAGTGAATTGAGAAATGCGCAAGAAAACAATTATTTTAGATTCTTTTTATCAGCATTCTTTAGAAGAATCTTAATTGTACGTTAAGAAAAATCCGAATTTTTTGTAGCTATCAAATTGGCCCGCGGATCGGGCCTGGTTTAATTGTTTTTTACGCAAGCTGTTCCTGTTTTCAAAGATTTTTGTTCAGGCCGGCCCCTGAACTGTGAAAATATAGATCCGGCTCGAGCCAAAGTTTTAATTTTCAAATCGGGCCGTGCTGGGCCAAAATAGCTTATATGTAGTCGGGACCGTGCTCTGATCTGGAAATTCCAGCCGGAAAAGACATGTATAGCAAAGACAGTAAACAAAAAAGGGAATTTTTAAACAAACTAATGATGGTTGACGAAAGAAAAGAAATCGCAATAGATCTTTAAAAATAAAATTAATAATTCCAATTATAACATATTCTACTGTCAAAATGAAAATAAAACAAGAAAATATTCACATCTTTTCATATTTAACCCGTCGTCGTCGCGTCGCCGGAGAATTTATACAACGGCTTTAGTCGTCGAGTCAATCTAAGCTTAAAAATCTGTAAATTTTATTTCAAAATAGCAATCTATTCTAATATTGTAAAACAAAAATGCAATTTGTATTTCCGTTTTATGCTAATCTCAAATAGTATTAAAAGAACTTGGAATAAGTAACTTTGAAAAAAAAAAAAAATATTAAAAATATTTATTCAGGCGCCAAAAGAAAAAAAAAAAAAAAGAAAAGCTGGAGTCCTAATTTCTATAATAGTAGCTACACCTGCTATATTACGTAACTGGGCAACAATATCCAATGAGTTTTCGCCAGAAAAAATACTGGTAACCCTTTGTCGTCAAGAAAAAATAATCATAAAAGCAAATGTGATTTCAAAAAATTATTGATTCTGATAAATGTGTTCCTTTTTACTTTGTTTGTGTGCGGATAAAAAAACTGCTATATTTTTATCGGTTTATAAAATATGAAACCAAAGCGATATAAAGTTCAATGTTGTAATTGTAAAGCAGTATTTAATAATGACTATAAATCTCAGCATGAAAAAAACAATCATAATGGGAATAGAGTTTCTGTGCAGGAAATTGGAGCCCCTAAAAATCCATTCGATGCTTCAGTACGTAAAAGGAAAAAAGTGGACGATGTGAAATCGGAACAAATATATAAATATGATAGCAGTCCGTCAAATGAAGAAATAATCAGCATAAGTTGCAATACTGATGTGTTGAACTTAAATAAAAAGTCTGAAGAAATAAAAGATTTTTCTTTTCCTATAAACAACACCGAGAGCGAAGATCAACTTCTTCAACAGTGTAATTTGGATTTTTCAAAAGAAAGTGAATTTCTACATGAGGCTACGAATTCCAAAACTCAAAACCAATCTGAAATGGATAATGAATTTCAAAACGAGACTGCAAGCTTCACAAATGAAAACCAAACTAAAGAAGAAAATGAAAATAAGTCGGACTGGGTGTCTTTTATGGGAAAATTTTCTTTTATTCTCGAAAAATTAACTGAGAGCAAAACTATTTTTTCTCAATATAATGAATCTGACATAGTTAACGAGAAATTGGCAATAACTGAGATTGTTAACTTTATCTCTTCAATTAAAGAAACCTGTGATATAGTTCTTGAAGAGGGGTGCAGAGTATTGAATAAACTGAATAATGAGTTAGAATTTTCAATTGAAGACAGTGGAAGTGCCTCTGAAATAGTAAATCATGATCCTGGTCTACGTCCAGATACTTTAAATGAAAATCAGAAAAATTATTTAATTCAGTTAGGTCCACATCAACCTAAATTAGCATGTTTTCCTTCTGATGGAAAAAACCGGTTTAATCCCCACTGGTATACAGAATTTGAATATTTAGAGTACAGTACAGCAAAGCATGCTGCTTTTTGCTTTGTATGTTGTCTTTTTCCTGTTGGTATAGGTCGTGAAAAAAGAGAAGATGCTTGGACTTCAACCGGAGTAAAAGTATGGGGTAAAATGAAAAGTTGCGGAAAAGATAAATTAGGGAAGCTCCAACAACATTTCTCATCTCAAGCTCATAAGTCTGCTCTATATGATTTTTGTAATTTTCTTGTAAAGAAAAAACATATTGATGTCTTAATTGACAAATCAAAAAGGCAAGTTTTAATTCAGGAAGAAAAAGTTCGAATGCACAACAGAGAAGTTATCAAAATTTTAATGGATACTTGTAAAACATTCGGAAAGCAAGGATTAGCATTTCGAGAGTCAAACACCGATGATATTAATAAAGGAAATTTTTGCGAAGTGATACAGCTTATCTCAAGGCACAATACTACAATGAAATGTTGGTTTGAAGATAAAAAATTGAGACCATATCATGTTACATATATGAGTCCAGAATCTCAAAATGAAATGATAAATTTAATAGCATCTGAAATTCGTCAGGTAATCACTTCTGAAATAAAAAATAGTTTATGTTTTGCAGTTTTGGCCGACACAACTCCAGATCTGTCACACAAAGATATAATGTCTATTGTTATCCGAAGTGTAAGTAATGAAGGTGAAATTAGGGAAAGATTGGTCAAAACAATTGAATGTAGTGACAAAACTGGAAAGGGAATGGCAGATTTAATTTTACAGTGCTTAAATGAAATAGAAATTGATTATTCGAAGCTTGCATTCCAGTCTTATGATTTTGCTCAAAATATGTCCGGGAGGTTCAATGGTGTACAAAAACATATATCTGAGATTGTCGGTCACAGTGTTCCTTACATACCTTGTCAAGATCACCGCACTAATACTGCTCTAGAACATGCTTGCAACGTTAGCATATTAATTCAAGATTTGTTTAACATCCTTGAAGAGCTCTATGTCTTTTTCACATCAAGTACAAAAAGATTTAAGCATTATCAGTCAAGTGTAGAGAACATTGATAAAGTAATTCAACTTAAAAATCTATCAAAAACCAGATGGACCGCAAGAGCTGAATCGGTCAAAGCCTTAACTCAATCGTTTGAAATGGTAATAGAACTATTAGAAAATATTTTCAATGAAAAGACTTTTGATTCCTCTACTAGAACAAAAGCATTTGGAATTTATAAAAAAATGAAAACTTTTGATTTTATTGCATCATTTTTTTTCATGAAAAACATCTTAAGCAAAATAAAAATTTTAACTGAAATTCTGGAGACACCTGATTTTAACGTCATTGACTGCATTGCGATAATAAAAAGTACTGTCCAAAGCTTACAAGCAATTAGTGATGATTCCACTGGAATGAATAATCTTATAAAAAGTTCAATTGTATTCGCTGAAAAAATGGGGATAGATGTTGAATCAGACTTCCGAAAACACCATAGAAAAAGGGTTCCACCTAAAAAAATTGATGAAAACAATAGAACAGCAATGGACATAGATTTAAATACTTTTTACAGGAAAGAATTCAAAGAAGTTTTGGACACATTAATAATGGGTTTCAATGACAATGTTTTATATATCAAAGATACTATTGAACCGATACATTCGATTTTTAAGCTACCATTCACCAAAGCAAATTTGAGCATAAGTAATCTAGAAAAAGTTATTAACATGTTTCCTCCTGGATCTGATAAACCTGACATACACGACTTGCAGAGTCAAATGGAAATACTTTTTGACTTGTGTTCAAACAATAATGTTGACTCTCTTAACGGACTTTTCGTTCATGCCAAAAAATTCAAAAATTATTTAGGTCAAGCCTTCAAACTGTGCATTTTAACATTCACAGCAGCTTATGGTGTTGCGTCAAATGAAAGGACATTTAGTCAGCTAAAAATTATAAAAAATGAATTACGAACTACCATGAGCGATGACAGACTGGATAGCTTAATGCTTTTGAAATGTGAAAATAAAATAGCGGACTTACTTAAACTGGACGATGTGATCATTAGGTGGGCTTCTTTGAAGAACAGAAGGATCAGTGTTAAATGAAAAAAATTACAATGTAAGTGTTCATTAGCAATCGTTACAATTTTTCTTTATGTAACATTTTTTGTTTCATATTTCATATATTTATATAATTTTTTTTGAATGTATGCAATGTCTCTAACTTTGAATCTTACATTTATTGCATTATTTGAAATTGTTTCTTTAACCTTTGTGGTAAAAGTATAATCTTTATCTCTTTTTCTTCTGATCTTTATTTTCATGCTGAAAAAATAGCAATAAATCTAGTTTTTTTTTTTTTTTTTTTTTTTTTTTTTTGGAAAAGAAATTATTTTTAATGCATAAGTATTGTTATCATTATAAGCACATTGCATTGTATAATTTTAATTGGAAATTAGAACAATATTTTTCAAGTTGGGAAATTTTTAAATTCTCCCCCCCCCAAAAAATATCTGTAGCTACGCCTCTGGCTGCAATCGATTAGCACACTGTGAAGTAATCAAACAGATGTCATTTTGAGCACTGAAAATCTTCTATCGTATTGAGAACCGGTTATCCGTTTAGCACAATTATTTTAAAGGGCTTGAATTTTTTGAATACCAATGCAATTTTTAGGTGCTTTCGTAATCATATAAATGTGTAGTGGCTACAGACGTTGTCTGGTATGTCCATTTTGTTACCAACTACCGATTTATTCTTTAAATTATGACATCAATTTCAGTAGAGGAAACTTGCTTTTGAATTGAGAATTTGACAAAAATGATGTTCCGGTACTAAATTTTTTGAGAAAAATAATATTTTTATTTTAAATTAAAATCTGGCACATATTTTAGGCTGTATTTATATATTTTAAAGATCTAAATTATAAAAAAACTTATTTCTTATCAATCGACGCATTGAAATGAATGAATCATCTTCATTCATTTGGGGTACCTTCTTGAATGTTATCTATAGTACATAAATCTGCTATTTCAGTGCTTGAAAATTTACGAGTACGCTGTAAAATCTGTTGCTACCTGAGATATCTTTCAAATATTGATTGATTGATTATTGGAGTTTACCCTGGATGATAGGATATGATAGGATACCCTGGATGATAGGATACCCTGGATGATAGCTTGCTACGCTTGGCAACTTTGTATTCCTAATGTTCCAAATTTTCGATACAAAACAGCTCTTTCATTTGTCTTTGTATCCACAGACGTTTTCAGATATATCAAACAATAAAAAACGACAACTTAAAAATATTATCTAACGAGAAAACAAAGAATTTAATAATGCTTCATTGTAGTATTTATATTTATGATACCCTTCCACAAATCTTTATGTTTAGTGCTGCCATCTTGTGTCATAATCTTGAACTATCTTGTATGAATGTAGCGAAACGTAGTGCTGACATCTCGTGACAGTTTTGTGAAGTCATGTACATGGATGATAGGAAAAATTAAAATCGAAGATCAGCACTGTTGTTGAATTTTATGATTTGTTCTCAATAAACAGCTGAACTATGATGTGAAGTGAAAATTCTTAATAACCAGTCATTAAAAAAGAAAGAAAATATTTTGTTTATTTATAGCCCAGCCTTGATCCAACAGCAATATTGAAAAAATCGACAATGACTTGCAAAGTATTATAATATTTTTGTACAATTTCTGAATATAAACAGAAAAAAAAATGATTTAGACGTGAAAAGCTAGAGACATTTTATATAATAAACTCAAAACTTTAACTCATTTTTAAATGTAAAGGCACAAAATTGGCCGGACTAAATATGAAAGCGATTTGGAATCGATATGAGTTTTCCATCATTTGATAAATAAATTATTGTAATTTCGGGTGTATAAGCCGCGGATCAAACAATTCTTTTTCGACCCAGAAATTTTCAAAAAATGAATGTTACTAGTTAGATCGCCGTAAACATTTCTGTTCAATCACTAAATAAGATTTCTGGGTCCAAAAAGAATTGTTTGATCCGCGGCTTATACATCCGAAATTACGGTACTTAATGAGTTATAAGCAAATTTGTTCATGCGGTTTTTCACTTTCTCTGGCTTTTTTCCTTTTTTTTCCGGCTGAAATAAGGTTCGAAATCCACAATTTGAATGTATTTTCTGAAATATCTTTAGTATTTAGTGGACAATTTCTTACGATGGCACAGTTTCTAAATGACAATACGTGTCTATTTCATGCGTTTACGAACAAAATTAAATTTAAAAAAATGTGTCAGAAATTAGCTCTTTTGGATATGAGAATAGCCTTAAGTATTTGGTAAAAAATAAAACATTATAATTTTTTTTTTTTTTTTTTTTTTTTTTTGTGCTTTTATCTGAATTTAAAAATATACTTCGAAATGTTGCATTGCCACTATCAATTGAATTGAAGGGCATCGCGACTAAGGATGACTGCCACTGCAGTCGAAGCATTATCCATCATCGGGATATCCCTCTTTTTGCCGCACACTGTTGCTAAGACACTACATTTAAACCTCGCATTATTGTTTAAATGCCTAATGTCCATAGTTGCAAACCTCCCGCTTTTTTTTTTTTAAACGAAAAAAAAAACTTACTTTCAACCAGAAAATGTATTAAATGAAATGTATCTCGTTTCTGCCTGTTAGTTAATTGAAACGTACATGATTTCATTAATTAAATAAAATTTCTAGTTTGATTAATGTTTTGTCAATTAAAAAAAAGCGGGAGGTTGGCAAGTATGCTAATGTCAAAATATTGCTTAAAAACTTAAGATTTAAAAAGGGCTTACCCTATAGGGCTTACCCCCCCCCCCCCCTAAGCATTTATAATGTTTATACGATACGGCAGTTCATTTCACTGAATAGTGAAATTAACACACAATTGAACACAAGAACGAAGTGAGGGAGGAGTTCGATTACATAGTTACTGAATAAGAACTTCTACTTCTTTTATCCCCCCCCCCCCCCAAAAAAAAAAAAAAAATAAATAAATAAAATAAGTAAATATTAAAAAAAAAAATAATTATAACATCATTTTTATAATGATCAAAACATGAATTACGTAATAACAGAGTCCCAAATAACGTACACCATGGCTTAAACTTTCATGTTCCTACACCCATTCTAAACAAAATTTAAATGAAATTTCAGTTTTATAATTTTCGGTACAGTAAGTTTTTAAACTTCTAAATATCGCACATTTTCAATTTTCATACCTTCGTTTAGGGTAAAAAATGTAATTTTAAATGCAATTTGTTTGAAAACTGTATCTCACTTTGTTTCTGAGCTATAATTTTTTTTTTTTTTTTTTTTTTTTTGTATTTTTTAATACTTTTTTGTCATCCTGGCAACAGATGTATTTTATTTTTGGACATCAGAAAACGAAAAAAATCTGGACATCACAAGCATTCAGATATGCCTCAGATAGCTCTATTCTCGACCAACAGAAACAACCATTTTTCAAATGGTTAAAAAAAGAAAAAATGTGTTAAAAAGTAGTTTTTTTTTTTTTTTTTTTTTTTTTTTTTTTTTTTTTTTTTTTTTTTATTTAAATGTTTGAATAGTTTTAATTAAAAACTACATTCTGTAAACTGTTGCTAGCACGTAATGTTTGTTAACCACTGAATCTACTATATATATGAAATGTAAATGTACGAAAAATTTTAGAACATTGTGTGATAGATATAAACATCTGTAAGTCGTCAAACACATTTGAATACTTTACCGTCGGGGGCAGCAACGCTTCATTTAAACCAGAGCTAGGTTTAAGTTTTTTTTTTTTTTTTTTTTTTCTTAGTCAATGTTTGAATTTTGGTCGAAATTCAATAAATAATGAGCTCCGGATCCCAGCAGAGCAGCACTTCTAAAAAAAACCCAAGCCTAAATTTCTTTTCCCCTATCTCCAATCCTTTGTGTTCTTTCCTATACCAAAACGCTGACATCATAGCGTGTCGTGGCGTACACTTTGTATGTAGCTACCTATCGTTCAATTCTTATTTTCTTTCCGAACAGCGGTTTTCGAACAGCGACGAGGAATGCCAAAATTAGCTGAAACGCTGTCATCGTGTTACATGTTTACTTGATGTTTTTTTATTTTCTCACTCTCTCTCCCTCCTTTTTTTTTTTTTTTTTTTTGTTAGACATTCTCATTGATCTACTTTAAGTTCGACGCGATGCTTAACCTTTAATTAGTGTGACAGAAATTGTCACATAACTAGTGTGAAGTGGTCTGTGAGACTGCAGCCTCGAAATATGAATGAAAAACGTTATTAACTCACAGGATTGTGTTTCTGTCAGTGTTGAATTCAGGGGGGACATCCTCCCCCGGAAAATTTGAAATTTTGCATTTTCAATGATCAAAAAGTACAATACCCCCCCCCCCCGTAACTCTATATTGTCCCCCAGGAGCCACGAAAATCCCTCCCGGAGAAATCTTCTGAATTCAACACTAGTTCTTTCTGTACATGACTATTATAATCAAAATTCAAGTATTCAATAGACTCTGGCGATAGCACTAAAATTCCACGTAAAGTACAATTTTGGTTACTCTTTGTAGTTAAACTGAAAATTACAAATTAAACTATAAAAATATTGAAAAAAAAAAAAGGCAGCGATCTGTGAGACCAGTTAAAAGTTAATTCACACATCCAAAACCTACTTTCTTTGTTTATCAAAATATATTTATAAGCACTAAATGGAAATCTAAATACAAAATAGAAATCTAGAATTCTTCAAGCCTATCATTTTCATAGCAAAATCCGGGAGAAATAATATAGGGGCACCACATTAGAGATATAATTACTTTTAATGCTTATTCATTTATTTAAATATATTTTGTATTCTTAGCAATTTTTCTGCTCACTCCCCCTTTATTTAAATTATACAAGTTTAACCCTCCGTAGAACCTAAAAAATGTTTTGAACTCATATCATATGCAACATAAAATCCAACTCATTTAATTCGAGAATTTTAAATTTATTTCCCGAATTACTTTTTAAAATTTCTATATCGAATATAAGAAGGCTGTGAGTTAACCTTCTAAGTTTAGATTTACCCCTAGTTTCTGTTAGCCGTCTCACAGACCAATGATTTTTTCACATTTCTCCAGTTTAATTTGTAGTTTAACTACAGATACTAGTGCAATTTTATTTTGTATGAGCCCTGGCACTATCATTAGAGACTTTTGATAAGGTGAAGTTTAATTATAGTAGTATTTAGTAGCAAAAGAGTTCAGTACAAAAGTAGTATCACGCGAGTTATGTATATAATGTTTTATTCTTCTTTCGGTGAAGTGATCTCACAGTTGTTATGCTACAATTTTTGCCACAGCAATTAAAGAGTTAAATAAATTCAACTTTCGTTGGAATTGTACGATCGAGACAAATTTTGAATACTGGATTGTTTGGTGAAAAAGACAGTTTGTTGACGGTTTGGGATGGCTTTGGTTTTTGTTTGTTTGTATTTATGTCGGCTAATTATCTGCATATGGAATATAGGCAAGTTTGAAAAGGCTACACGAGACCTGCACAATGAAAAAAGAAAAAAGTAGAGAATGTAAGTAAAGAATGAAATATTTCTATTCAAGATTTTTTAATGCATTTTTTTTTAAAGTTCCTAAATTTGATGTAAATTGAATATTAAGTACAAATATGGTTTTTGAATTATAAATACTGATTACTCATGTTTACTATTTTTTTTTACGAATGTTACGAATTTTTTTTTACGAATCTACCTCTATAAAGTGGGGTGTCTAACTATGAGATTTCGTGATAGATATGGTCAAAATCATTGATTAAGTTATTTGATAAAAATCCCATTTTATCTGGTATTTATAATGCAGTAATATTGTTTATGAAGTTCTACATAAAATTTCGAGTTGATAGGTTAAATATGCATGACAAAAATATTTACTATAAGAAAAAAAAGGGGGGGTTATAGAGGGGTGAACTATTCCTCACTTAATCCTAATGTAATTTATTTACTTATTTATTTTGTGGATGTTGAGGAAGAAGGACAAAATATGAATAATCTGGGAATAGTAATGAAATAAAACATTTTTTTTTAAAATCCTAAAATAACCTTTAACTGATGTTACCGGTCTCACAGACTGCGGCCTTTTTCAATTTTTATAGTTTAATTTGTAACTTTCAGACTACAAACGCTATAGAAATTTTGTTTCATTTGGATCTTTAGTACTATTCCCAGAGACTTTTGAATTGGTGAATTTTATCTATGACAGCCCAGTACAAAAAGTTTAGTACAAAAAACCCATCTTATGAGTCATTTTTGCTTTTTATTCATATTTCTATGAAGTCTCACAGACCGCTTCACAGTAGTTACGTGATAATTTCTGCCGAATCAATTAAAAGTTAAAAATCTTACCAGTATTGCAAAAAAAAAAAAAAAAAAAAAAAAATTGTTATGCTAGTGTCATGAAAGTTCATGGTTAGAGTATGTGCTATAGGCTTATTTGAGAAATAGGGAGAATACGAAATTGTTTTCTAAAATGTAGAAGACATAGGACGTGTATACATTCGTATACCCCCCCCCCCCCCCGTCCTAAAACACACTATATCTTCGATTATTGGAATTATATATTTCACAGATTAACTAAGTTATTCCTTTTCACGAAAAATAAATCTTCCAAATTGATTAGAAGACTAAGGACAAGATACTTTTTTTAAAAATTGTTTCAGAATAATAATAAATTAAAATAATTTCAAATTCTGATAGCTAAGTAAAGTGAAAACTTTTATCAGCAGTTTGTCTGTATATGTTATCTGAAAACTAAAACTGCGGCTGGTCAAGCCGCAAACAAAAAATATTTTCTCGAATTATCTTTTTAGAAATATTTGAAAATTAAGATACATTTAATACAACATAAAAAAAAGTTAATCTGAATTTCTGTTGCAATTACATAAAACGGAGTAAATTTTCAGACTATTTCTGAAAATTTTTCTGCGATTAAATAGTAATAGGTGCCTATCATAAATGCATTTCAAGCTATTTAATTTTCAGTTTGTGTGGGGGAGAGAGATAGAAATGCGTAAATATTCCTCGAAAAAAAAAAAAATCTTTAAAATATTAACAACTAAAAAGAGCTGTTAGAATTGGTTAAAGCTCAGTAAGGGCTTTTATTATTAATATTTAATTTAATTTAAAAGACAGTCTCTATGTGTGTGGAATACAGATTACGTAGGTTCTACTGGGGAATTGTTACAATGATTTTAGGATTCCAAACCAACTCATAGCAGAAATACTATCATTTCAGTTGATTCTGCTGTTTTATGAATGAATAGGTACATCGATGGTAAGAAAATGATTTGAAAACTCAATCTTCAACTTCAAAAAAGCTTAGAAAACTCAATCTGCTGTTACAAACAGCTTCCAAAAGTAGAAAGGGAAATTTGGCAATTCAAACGTCACTGAAATTTTTTTTTCATCCCCAAGGATTTATACGGTGCAGCTAGAAAAACAATAAATTGTAAATTAACAATTTATTGATTTATTCTAAATTCTTTTATTTCAAACACACTTTTTTGGTAAATGTATGTCAACCAAAATTAGGCTTATTGAAGGCACAAATAGTTTAATACTAGGTTAATTAAGTACTATATATAGTGAGTTGTGTGTTTGTGTGTGTGTGGGGTGGGTGGGGAGGGGGGGATTTAAAGACTCGGTCCATTCCATTAGCGGAACCGTACTTCTACAACCTGGCACATCTAGGTTTTTACGTAGAAGAGCCCAACACAAAGGGTTTCACCACTATTTAAGTAAAATAACTGCTGACTCTGCTACTTTTGTAGCAAGGCCATTCTGCAGAGCAGATAATTTCTGCATACATCACAAGTGCTGATTAAATGTTCCATTTTAATGAGAAGAAACCTAGTGCTGAGTTCGCTTCATTTCTGTTTATATTGGTTGTTACTAAGGATATGCTCTTAATCAGCTATTTACTTACTATTATGCTTTGGTCTGTGACCTCAGCATTGACATCATGTATGTAACATAATTCTAAATACAATGGAATGTGTTCATTAGAATTTGCTGAAATTTTATTACCATTATCTTTTTTGCTTATGTAAATATATTTCGAGTTACGTGTTGGAACGAATTGCTGGCGTCAGTCGATGTATACAGTGTATTTTGAAATTTACACGCCATTTTACATTTATAGACAAATTGCTTTTGAATCATCGTTATACCTCTTTTTATGTGCAAACTTAGACATGTATTTTTTAAACTGTGAATACGAGTCAACGAATCTTTAATTTACGGGAGTTAGAAGGGTATTGGTGAATAAGATCTCAATTTCCCTCGCTTCTGTTAAATCTATGGGAGAGGGATGCATTCGCATTTTTAAAATATCTTCCAGTAATTAAATTTTTTAACTTCTTTTTCCTGCGTATACTATCTTTAAGGATGTCACTTCCTTCTTTAGTTGATTTTATATATATATATATATATATATATATGTATATATATATATATATATATATGTATATAAAATGTAGACTTACATTTATGTGAAGTGCGTTAAACTCTTGTTGAGATTTTAACACGTAAAATTATAAATTATCTATTTTAGACCTATTTTGATAACAACTACAGCAAAATAACAGACATACTTTAAGAACAGTACATAGAAAAAAGGAAAAAGTTAAAAATATTAATTTCCGAATGCATCACACCCCCATAGATTTCACATGAAAAGAATGGAATTTCTGAGCATGCAATCTGACGGTTGATTACCCCGTATAAATTGCGGACGAAGAAAAATTCTTATTCCAATAATTCTACGGAATGCGGACAAATAAATATCTTCAAATATTTTTTTTTTATTCTCCCAAACAATACTGGTTTCTTTGACTGCTTGGTGAGGTCCTGGCACCTATTGACAATGATTACAATGCTACGATGAACACTTGTGGTGAATAAATGGCTCTGTGGCTCATCAACATCGGAGAAAACGCATTTCCTTAAACACAGGGCATCTGAAGAGAGGTCGGGGTCTTCAAATTGGCAGGTAGAAGATGACCGCTGGGTCCGCGAAAGTGTGCTGAGCACGTGATTACACCCTGACCCCAAACTGATACGTTTATTCGCCGCCACTCCTTTTTTATTCAAGTTGGATGGGAAATTTGACTAGTGTGCACTTTATTCTCAAATTATACTCCTTTGGAACACCTTGGTTATTTTTTTTTTCTATATTCTTAATGTTCTGTTAGAATTGGACTTTTATTTCTTTTCTTTTTTTTTTCAGTTCGCTCTTTTTTAAAACACTTTCCAACAAAATTGAAAAATGTATATGCATTCGATTTCTCTCTCCGTCTGGCCGGATGACCGTATGGCCGTCTTTCCGAGCTCTAACTCTCGCAAATATACTCGGATTGCTATAAAATTTGATATGTTATTGATGTTTACCCTAGCACGAATCCTGTTGAAAATGAAGTTTCTACTATGATTAGTTTATTTACAGGGATAGTTAAAAGTTTCAAAATTAAAAATGAACGGATAATATTGAAAAAAATTAATTCAATTAAAATAAGACTTTTTCAAAATTTTTATGATTTATCGTGTGACATGAGGTATTCTATGACCCCTTGGGGACGAGCGACACGTATACGTGCCGCAAAAAAGCTTAAGAATCGTCGTTTATAACCACCAGTAAAATTTTATGGTAAAATTTACTTAATATCACCGGAACATTTTCTCCATTTAAAAAGACACAAATATCTGTTTTTAAAAACCAGTGATAAAACAAAAAAATTCGTAAAAGGCTCCCGTCACGAAAGTTTTAAAAGAACTCTGCAATTAAATTTTATCCCTACTGCCGTAATCTTCACACTGAACTAGAGGAAGTGTTTATTATTGTTCAAATTTGCTGAATGAATGGAAATACCTTAACTCGTGCTTTGAACTAGAAATTTTAATTAATGAAATCCAATAAGTAGCACATAGAAATAAGGCAAATTACCATTAATTATATTTAATAATTTAATGTTCTGATATTAGAAATGTTTTCGAGTTGAAAAATAACCGAAGGCAGTTAAGCTGATTTAATGTTCATTGGCCATTTTGCTAAATTTACATAATCATTTAGCTCACAATACAGCTTTCGACATCACATGAAATTAATCGACTTCCACTTGAAGGTTTTAGAAAATTCTACGAACGTAAAAACTGCTTACATAAAAATAACTAGCTGAAAATTGCAAAAGTATTTATCCCACTTATCCCCAACTAATTTTTGTTTTGTGAGACTCTCTTAGTTCAAGTGCCACTTCGTCTCTACTCATATAATTATTAAACCGAATCACCTGGATGGCATAATTGTGTGCTTGACCATCCAGTTAGCCATCTCAGAAATGCCTGGAAGCTATTTATTATTTAAAAAGTTCGATTTTAGGATTGATAAAACACCTTTTCTAATCAATCCATTTAAAAAGAAAATTCCGTTTAACGTTATACTCCAGAGGCAACGCCCCATTTTAAAACTTATTTCAGCATCGCTGATCTTAGTGTAGTAATTGATTGGATAATATAGACCCTTTGCATTGACGTCACAGAAACGGTTTAAAGGACGTGTGGTCTCTCTGTTTAATTTTGATTTTTCTTATTCTTGCATTACTTTTCTAAGTACTTAAAAAATGAAGCGCAAATCACTCTGTTTACGAATGTGAAAACACCACATTTGCCTTATGTTGCCACATATGCCACATTTGCCCTGAGAAAGGGGTCTATATATAAAGAAACTACTAGTTAATGGGGATGATGATACATTCAAAATATGGAACATTCCAATAAAAAGTTAAATGAATGGTATCACGATTATAGATGTTTCTCTGAATCTTTCTTAATCCGAATTACATTAATTTAATTTTGCAGCGGGTTACATGATGTTTCTATGTAAAAAACCCCGCTAGATCGTTAACTGACTGGAGTTTCGTTTTCTGAATCATCTAATCTATCGCATACAGGAAAATTAGCGTCGCTAAAAGCAGTTTCAAAAATATGTATTACATCCTGCTTTCTAGACTATTATGTTAAGAGGAAAAATTTCTTGAAAATGTTTTGGATATTAAATTTATTTTGTCATTTATTGAGGCATTTGCCGTGTTCGTTTTATATGAAATATCAAAATGTAACAATTTTTATAACTTTTCGAATTTTATTGTAGATGCGTAATTTGAAGTGGCACTTTTAAGCCTCTCTACCACGTCAAGGTGGAGTCTCGTCAGAGAGGCCCCCCCACCCCCCCCTAAAGCAGAACTGACCAATTAATTAACTATTTAAATCGTCGATATGTATCGAATGGTAGTACAACAAGAATCACGTAAAAATTCCGAAAATAAATCAACACTGAAAAAAAATAAAAAATATATTAGATCAATAGCAGGATTTAAGATACAATGCAAAACATCCTAAAATATTTCCAATTCGACCTTTTTCTATTACTTTTTGTTTGTTAAGGTATTTTAAATTGTTGTCATAATAATAAAAAGCATGTTTTTATAGTTTGCCCCTGATAGCTATTCAAGTGGTCTAACTAAAAAAAATTACCACCATACAGAACTTTTGCAGAATAGAATTACAATTTAATAAAATTTACCTTTAG
Organism: Maratus speculifer; assembly: GCA_964019185.1. Taxonomy (NCBI): domain Eukaryota; kingdom Metazoa; phylum Arthropoda; class Arachnida; order Araneae; family Salticidae; genus Maratus; species Maratus speculifer. The sequence continues at coordinate 422,019,275 of OZ025294.1, read as the reverse complement.
ACAATTCTAGAATTTAGTTAATTATAATACCTTTAGTTGATTCTAAAATTTTCTTTTAAAATTACCTCTATGTCAGGGGTGCACAAACTTTTCAAAAGAAGGGCCACATATAAAAATGTCTAGGTTTCCGAGGACCACACGGCGAGAATTATATTTCGAGGAGGTAATGTGTGTCCTATAATAAGATAAAAAATACTGTTTCAGTGGGGAGAGGGCGCATTTTACCCCTCTCCCCAGTTAATATCCCTACCCAGTTAATATATTCAATTCAGTTGATGAGGATACAGAAATTAGTGATTTTTCCGCGCTTGATAGACAAAATTCACTATTTTCCCGCGCTTGATCGACGATATTCGTAATATTGTGCTCGACCAACGAAATTCGCGATTTTTTGGAACCCAATCCACAAAAATCACGATTTTTACGCCCCTTTTCAATGAGTTTCGCAATTTTTTCACATCTGATTGACCAAATTAGCTTCTTTCCGCGTCCCGATCGTCGAAATTCGTGATATTTTCGTGTCCAATTCGCGCTTTTATGGAATCTGATCGACAAAATTCGCCATTTTTCTGTTCCCTATCAGTGAAATTTGCGATTTTTAGGCCCTGATCGACGAAACTCGCGATTTCTTTGCACCCGAACAACGAAATGCGATTCTCAACTAACTGTGACAAAATTCGCGATTTTTCTTGCGATAAATTGACGAAATTCACGATTGTTCAGCAGCCAATCAACGAAATTCTCACTTTCTTCACGCATCATCGACAAAATTTGCGATTTTTCGGACCGCGATCGGCAAAACTGGTTATTTTTCCTAACTCGATCGACGAAATTGCGATATTTCCGCGCCTGATTTACAAAATTTTGGATTTTTTCAGCACCTAACAAAGGAAATTTGAAAATTTTCAGCGCTTGATCGACGAAACTTGCGATCTTTTTTCGAGATAAAAAGACAAAACAAGGGATTTTTTCCGTAGCAGACGAGCAATTTGCAAATTTTCCTCGCAATTTACAACAAAATTGGCCATTTTCCGTACCTGATTGACAAAATTCGCGGTTTTTCGGAGCCCGATCGATAAAGCTCGCAGGTTTACCTTGCTGATCGACAATATTTGCTATTTTTCAGCTCGTAATTGACGAAATTTAGGATTTTCGTGCGTCTCATGGATAAAATTTGCGATTTTTTTGCCTCCGATGAATATTTTACGATTTTTTTCGCGCTATTTGCAACAAAACTGACGATTTTTCTGTGCCTGATCGACAAAATTTGCGGTTTTTCGGAGCCCGATTGACAAAACTCGCAATTTTTCCTGGCCCGATCGACGAAATTTGCAATTTTCCGCGTAATTGACAAATTTTCGGATTTTTCTGCAACTGATTGACGAAATTCGCAAATTTTCCGAGCTCGATCAACAAAATTCGCGATTTTTCCGTACGTGATTGACAAAATTCGTGATATTTTCGTGCACAACCAACGAAAATCGCATTTTTTTATAGTCCAATCGACAAAAATCGCGATTTTTACGCCTCTTATCGATGAGTTTCGCAATTTTTTATGCCTGATCTACTCAATTCGTTTTTTCAGAGTCCCGATCATCGAAATTGCGTTTTTTCCGCACTTGATCGACAAAATACGAGACTTCCGCACATGATTAACAAAATTCGTGATGTTTTCGTGCTACATTCGCGAATTTATAGAACCCGATTGAGAAAATTCGAGATTATTTTGTTCCCTATTAGCGGATTTTGCGATTTTTTGGCACTGATCGGTGAAATTCACTATTTCTACACATCCGATCAACAAACTCTCTACCGATCAACAAAACTCCTTATTTTTCCGTGCCCGATCGACGAAATCTGCGATTTTTCCACATATGATCAACAAAATTCGTGAAATTTTAGTGCCCAATTCGCGATTTTATGAAAGCCGATTGAAAAATACGCAATTTTTCTCTTCCCAATCGCAAAATTTTTTACCCTGATCGACGAAGCTTCCTATTTCTCCTCACCCGATTAATGAAACTTGCGATTTTTAACTAACTGTCATGAAATTCGTGATTTTTTTTTCCTCGCGAGAAATTGACGAAACTCACTTTTGTTCAACAGTCGGTCAACGAAATTCTCAATTTCTCCACGCATCATCGACAAAATTCAAGATTTTTCGGGGCCCGATCGACAAAACTCGTTATTTTTCCGTACCCGATCGACGAAATTACGATTTTTCCGCGCCTGATTTACAAGATTTTGGATTTTTCAGCGCCTAACAAGAGAAATTTGAAAAATTTCCGCGCTTGAGCGACGAAACTTGCTATCTTTTCTCGAGATAAACAGACAAAACAAGGGATTTTTCCGTAGCAGATGAGCAATTTGCAGATTTCCTTAGCAATTTACAACAAAACTGACTATTTTTCCGACCTGATTGACAAAATTCGCGGTCTTTCGGAGCCCGATCGATAAAGCTCGCAGGTTTACCTTGCCGATCGACAATATTTGCTATTTTTCAGCTCGTAATTGACGAAATTTAGGCTTTTCGTGCGTCTCATAGACAAAATTTGCGATTTTTCTGCAGCCGATGAATATTTTAAGATTTTTTTCGCGCTATATGCAACAAAACTGATGTTTTTTCCGTGCCTGATCGACAAAATTTGCGGTTTTTCATAGCCCGATCGACAAAACTCGTAATTTTTCCTAGCCCGATCGACGAAATTTGCAATTTTCAGCGCCTAATTCAGAAATTTTCGAATTTTTCCGCGACTGATTGACGAAATTCGCAATTTTTCCGAGCTCGATCAACAAAATTCGCGATTTTTCAGGACGAGATCAAAGATATTCGCGATTTTTAAGCCCCTGATCGATGAGTTTCGCAATTTTTCATGCGTTATCGATTAAATTCGTTTTTTTCCGTGTCCCGATCGACGAAATTGCGTTTTTTTCCGCACACGATCGACAAAATACGAGACTTTTCCGCACATGATTAACAAAATTCGTGATGTTTTCGTGCTACATTCGCGAATTTATAGAACCCGATTGAGAAAATTCGAGATTATTTTGTTCCCTTTTAGCGGATTTTTCGATTTTTTGGCCCTGATCGGTGAAACTCGATTTTTCTACACATCCGATCAATGAAACTCGCTACCGATTAACAAAACTCCTTATTTTTCTGTGCTCGATCGATGAAATCTGCGATTTTTCCACATATGATCAACAAAATTCGTGAAATTTTCGAGCCCAATTCGCGATTTTATGAAAGCCGATTGAAAAATACGCTATTTTTCTCTTCCCAATCGCGAAATTTCCGATTTTTTTTTTACCCTGATCGATGAAGCTCCCGATTTTTCCACACCGGAAACTTGCGATTTTTAACTAACTGTGATGAAATTCGTGATTTATTTTCTCGCGAGAAAGTGACGAAATTCACTTTTGCTCAACAGTCGATCAACGAAATTCTCAATTTCTCCATGCATCTCCATGCATTCGACAAAATTCGTGATTTTTCGGAGCCCGATCGACAAAACTCGATTTTTTTCTGTACCCGATCGACGAAGTCTGCGATTTTTCCCCATATGATCCGCACCGGATTCATAAAACTTTGTATTTTCCCCGCCTTATAAACGAAATTTGAAAATTTTCCTCCCCTGATTGACGAAACTTGCGATTTTTTCTCGATAAACAAGCAAAAGCGATTCTTCCGTAGCAGATGAGCAATTTACATTTTTTTCACGCATTTTACAAAAAAACTGACTATTTTTCTGCGCCTAATTGACAAAAGTCGCGGTTTTTTGGAAATCGATCGACAAAACCCGCAATTTTTCCTTGCCCAATCGACGAAGTTTGAATTTTTTCAGCGCGCGCGTTATTGAAGAAATTTAGAATTTTCCACGTCTGACGATGAAATTTGCGATTTTTTTCGCGTTTGATCAACGAATCTCGCGATTTTTTCTCGTGATAAACAGGAGAAATTGGTTATTTACCTGTAACCGGTGCACATTTTACAATTTATTTCGTGCAATTTGCAACAAAATTCACGATTTTTTCCGTGCCTGATCGCACTAAATTCGCGATATTTCGGAGCCCGGTCACCGAAATTCGCATTTTCTAAGCTTGATCAGCAAAATTCACGATCTTTTCCCGCGTTAAACATAATAAATCGACGTTTTTTCTGCAGTGGATGAAAAATTTACAAGAAAACTAACGATGTTTCGTGCCCGACCGACAAATTGACAATTTTCCACGCCTTATCGACCGTGCCCAACGAACGAAATTCGCGATTTTTTTCCGAGGCCGATCGACAAAACTCGACACTTTATTGCTTCCGATCCAACTGAAGAAATTTGCTATTTTTGCCTTTACAACATCAAAAAATTCGTGAAATTTCTAAGCCCGATCAACAAAATTTGCGATTTATCCGAGCCTGATTGAAAAAAAATTCGCGATTTCCCATGCCCGATTAACGAAATTCGCATTCTTAACTTACTGACGAAGTTTTTTTTATTTTTTGTGACAAATTGACAAATTTCACGACCTATGAAAAAAAATTGCAGTTTTTTCTAATTATAAACTGACGAAATTCGCTGGCCTCATGTTAATCCATGTCGGACCACAGGTTGTGCATTCCTACTCTATGTGATAAAATTTTTTACAAAATCTTATATCTTAATATCATAAACCTTGTTTTTTCCAACTTTTTCATTTCAACAACTGAAGATTTTGGTTTAAATTCAAAATACATATTTGGACATTGAATGATCTGACTGAGATTGTCACATTATTTCTGACTAAGAAAAGTAGTAGTTATTTGGCAATTGCTTTTTTCCCCCTCTTTTTTTTTTTTTTTTGAGTAATTGTGAAGAAATTTGGTAAATTGGCCAGCTATGCTTTTTTTCACGCGCGCGAAGCTAAATATAGCACTATAATTTCCCCTTAAAGAAAAAAAAACCCATTAACAATTGTTATAACTTATAAATAACTGTAAGCATCGATTTCTCATAAATACAAATGAACTATGAGAAATTGATGCAATTCTAACCCCCCCCCCCCCCAAAAAAAAATAAAATAAATAAAAAAAAAATAAATAAATAAATAAAAATAAATAATAAAAAACACTAATATTATTGAAGACATGAGTAGTACCTAGCCAATGATTAGTGAACACTCATTCTGCCAAAGTGAAGCCTGATGTTTGTAGGCTATGGGATGTTTCAGTGGAGAAATTGCTACAGTAGATGGTAAGAGAAGAAAGAGGATGCCCAGATTGTACCCGATGTCGGTGGGTAGTTAAATGGTAAGAGAAGAAGATGCCCAGATTGTACCCGATGTTGGTGGGTAGTAAGATCTTAAGAGAAGAGGATTGCCTGATTGTACCCGATGGAACTGGGTAGTAGGATGCCAAAAGAAGAAGCTGCCACATTTTTATTGGATGATTTTGGATTGCGAGATGGTAGGGAAGTACATATGCAGCATTTTAAAATTAAAGAATTATATGTGAAGTTTTAAATTACTAACCTTTATTATATTTTGATTTGTTTTGTGTTTCGCTTTTTAGTGTTTTTTGTCAGTTTTTGTTTTATTTTGACTTGGTTTTTAACATTTGCCCGTTTTTGTTTCGATTTTTATTTATTTATTTAAATGTTTTAGTTTTGGATTGATTTGGTGTTTTTGTTTCGATTTTTATTTGTTTGTTTTTTTGCATGTTTTTGTTTTGGATTGGTTTGGGTTTTTTTTTTGTTTCGTTTTGATTTTTACTTGTTTTGTTTTTAAGTTTTGATGAATAGGTTTGTGTTTTAAATTGCTGTTTTTTTTATTGTTCTTCTTTTGTACTATTGTAACTGTGGTTAATTTAAATATTAAGGCGCCAAATGGATGGTTTTGTTATGCATATATAAATATACTTAAAAGACTACGTGTATACTGAGAAAAAGTAATTTATATATATGTATAATGGCCAAATGAATTAAGTTAAAAAATGAATATTTCAAAACTGCTGCAAAAAATTTTTGTATATACAGAAAAGGCCGCTCAAATAATGAAACATATATATAAATTAGGCACAGATGTCATATACGCACCACACTGGCACGATTGCAGCAAAACATCATTTTATGCTTCACATGGTAACTCGACTATTGTTTGTATATCAATAAACTGCTTATTTACTTTTATTTCTTTTATTTTAAATTATAAAAAATGTTTTGTTCTATAATTATGAACTAAACATTTTTTATTTATTATTATTTCCTTTTTAAAATAACAGAAAACAATGGTACTACTTGGTTATCCCGTCGACCAAAAATTTAACGCCAAACTTCAAGATTAAATGCCAATAATGGATTCTCGTAAATTTCACTTTCACTTAATATTAAATACAATACACGTATCTGTTACTTCGTCAAGAGCTTTTTAATGTTTTTTTTTATATTTTTATTTATGTTCTACTAATTTACATGTTCTTTCGTTATATAAAAGAAAAAATGCATCAATTTGTATAATTTGGCTAATAGTTTGGCGATTTGTACAATTTGGCGAAATTGGTCGAGTCAAAGTATTACCAAAACATTTAAAACATATAGATGTAGCTAGTATTAGAAAACAAGTTTTCGCTACATTAGCGGAAAAAAAAATCGCGCTAATGTGGTGCATATATGACATTTGTGCTACAGTTTAAATCACAAGATAATAAATATACAAACTACATATAAAGATAAAATAAATAAGAAAAATATGCTACGAAGCCGAAATAAAAATTATTAACCTTAGAAAAATGCTTTTGCTAGATTCATTCAGAAGATATATTAAAAAGATACATTTAAAATAGTTAAATTTTTAAATTTTGAAAGATATATTTAAAAATTCATAGTTCAAATTAATGAAAATCTATTGCTAAATACAGTTGAAAAAAATTGCAATCTTTGATATGAGTATTGGATAATGATTGCAATCTTTAGATTATACTGTATTAGAATTCGGCTTCATAGCATATGCAGCAAAAGGCCAAGGCCTTTCGCCACCATGTTACTTTAGATTTTTTCCACCAGGAAAGCTTGGGGGAAAGTTCTTCGTCCACAACTTCACTGGTAACTGGTGCGAAGCTCTTCCAAATGTCCCGTCCGCCATCCATTGAAGAGGCTACTCCCAAATAGAAATTTGCGTTGGGGCATTGATCCCAGATGCGCTGTACTTCATCAGTGAACACATCTGCAAAATAAGAAGAAACAGAAAGGGAGCAATCAGTATCCATTTTAGTAATAAGAGCAATTAAAAAGAGAACATACAAACTTGAAATTTTTTTTGGAAATGAATTTGAAACCTAATTCTATTCTTTAATTCATTTATTTGCTGCACGCGCTGATGATTTAAACAATTAAACATTGTTGCATATTATTTGTGTTTAATGTTTTAAACCAAATTTTTAAGTATTGTTGTCAAATTTTGAATGTTTACATATTTTTCGTTTTTGTTGCCAGCACTGGGAAGTAAATTTCAACGAAAACAAAGACAACAATGACAATAAATAAAAACAACTCCAAGCTTGGTGGAAAATTAATTAAAATGACGTAGTTTTCCTGCAATTTTAGAAAATGTTTTAATAAATAAAAACACACGTTTTTTCTTTATATCAGTTTCATCAGTTGACTTGAATGGATTTTTCCATTATCTTTTTTGTCTATTTATTTGCATTTACGATATTTTTAACGGAAAAATTTAACTTTTACTTTAATTTGACATCCTTATATATATTATAAATGTGAAAGTGTGTCCAAAAATTGGAATGAACTTGGCTTCAAAACGGATGGATTAGTGTCTTTGAATTTTTGTATATAGATAGATTATTGGTCTGAAATGAACATAGGCTAATTTTTATTTATTTTATTCAAATATTTTTCTTAATAATTCAACATTTCACTATTTTTCATACAGAATAAATTGAAAAATTTTCCATAATATTTAATCATCTTTCTTTTTTCGTTGCCAAAAAATAAAAAAAAAGGAATAATTATTTCTCTTCTGTAATTAATTTTCAACTGAAAGATTTTCACGTGATAAAAGAAAATGAAATAAATAAATGGACCCTATTCTGTTTTTCGGATCGAGGTTAAAAACCGCGATTTTACCAATTGTGACGACAGAGGAATACTGTTTTTCTTCTTATATCACGCAGACGATTATATAAAATTTCTTTTACACTTAGAAGACTTCACAAGAATATAACTTCACACTTTACAAGAATATGAATATTTTAGTAGTTTTTCCAGATATTAATCCGTAATAAAAATGAACCTTTTTCTTTCTTTCGGTTCGAGGCTATAAAATTCAACTTTTTACCAATTGTGACGTCACAGGAATACTTTCCATTAAGAATTTTAAAAATATCAATGTAACGTCATATCTGAAACAAAGTATAAGTTTTTAAATTTTAAAAAATTCTGTTTTTTTTTTCGTTTTACGGAAACTACCCCCTTTTTGACACTTTCTAACATGGTCTAAAAGTGTTTACGACTTCAACCTGTCTGTATACCGGATGCCGAGTGTCTGGGGTCTGCCGTCTGTTTGTCCGTGTTTCAATTTGAGTAAATATAGTAGGATTCATACGAAAATAACATACGTTATTGAGATTTGCTATAGCATGTGCGGCATTGAAAATGAACCAGATAGCTATTATAGCTGAATCGCAGGAGCACTCAAAAGGAGACTTTACATTATGATATACGGCGAAAAAATCATTTGTGGTGTATTTTGATAATGCTACATAATTTTAAATGTAATGAAATTTACATGCATTTTTAAGGTTTACAAGAACATGGTTACTATCGAATATGTTAAGTATAGTACTTATAGTGTGCGTACAGGGAGCTCAAAAGTATTTCAATATATCACAGTCTGTGAAGAAAAACCATTTGCAGCATATTTTAATAATGTTATTTTATTAAGGTTATTTTAATAATATTGAAATTGATATCAGTTTCTGAAGTGCAATAAAACAGGATTTCTGTAGAAAATGGGGTGAAAAGGTTTAACATTCTTTTAACAAGATAACAGAAAAATGTTCGGTAATATAATAGTCTACGGGGAAAAATATTACCAGCGTATTTTAATTGCGTTGCATTATTTCAAACATGATGAAATTAATATACTGAGATAATCAATACAATGATAAATACTGAAATTTACTAATATGCTTGCAGTAAAGCATGATTTGCATTACATTTGTTGTTCATTTACAGAGACGCATAAAAGATTTTGGACCTGTGTCCAGATCTCAGATATTGTATCCAAAGTATGGTCTATTAGAAAAGATTGCTGAAGAGCTTTTTTAATTATAGTATGTATTTTAAGGAAAACTAATGCATCCTGAAGTTCAGCTACATTTGGTATAATAAGAGATATTTGTAGAAATTAAATAAATCATGTATCGAACTATACAATAAACTGGATATATGGTCACCTGTGCAATAGCGATTCCCGGAAATATGAATTCAATAATTTGAATCGGGTTTTTGCTTGAATAATTTAAGCTAAATATGCGGTCGTATAAATATTTGCACGTAATATACAGGACTGTACAAAAGAATTCAAGTACGTTTCTGTCTATTATTAGAAATTGCTAAAGGTGAATTTTAATCTTCGTTATACTCTTTCTAACTAAGCAAAATTTTAACATTGTATTTAGAATATTTACAAGCACATAGATCACATACACAGATGCAGAAAAGAATGGGCCGGCGAAGTTATATATTATGGAAATGTTGGATATTTTTTTATTACCTATAGGTTTATCACATGATTTTTCTTTCTTTGATATGGAATTCTGAAATGCACTGCAACATGATTTCTGTTACATTGGGGTGCGTTACAGGTGTTCTATAGTATAAATGGTTGCAATTTCATTTTCGCGATCTTTAATATTATCTAACACATTTTCCATTTATTTGACTGAGTTCTTTAAATCCCCTAAAAAAAAAAAAAAAAACACTACAGCATAGCCAGGTATAAGATATGTGTTATATAGATTTTAAATTATTGTTAATGAAATGTTTTGTTTAATTAAAGCGTTTATCTTTTTTTTATGCGACGTGAACGACGTCACGGGTAACAGCTAGTATATAATAAATATAATAAATATATAAAATTATAAAACAAATATATAAGTACATAATATTTATTTATAAGTATATATATGTATTTATGTAAGTATATAGTTACATACAGAGAGACTTGTAATATATCTACATAAAAATAAAAATATTTTTATATATCATATTTATATTTTTAACATATGACTATATGATGCTGGGTAAATAAATATATGTTTATATTAAAAGCCATGATTTGTCGCCATTGTGAAAAAATTGATAAGTTGTTAAAAGGGTTTTTTGGCACCATTTTGGTTTCCTTCGCCCAATTGCGCCAACCAGAACAGGATCTGGAACTCTTAACGTGTAAAAAGATCATCCTGATACCTCTTTCTTTTCTTTTGCTCCTTGTTTTACATGCTTTTTTTTTTTTTTTTTTTTTTTTTTTTTTTTTTTTTAACTTGTGTTTGTATAAGATAGTCAAATCGGTACTACTTGGTTATCTTGTCGACCCATTTCGCCAAATTATACAAATCGCCAGATAGCCAAATTATACATATTGACACAATTTTTATCTTAAATAACGAAAAAACAAACAATTAATAGAGTAATAATAAAAATACAAATAAAAAATCGAAATAAAAATCACTTAATGACGTTTAAACATGTGTATCAAATTTAATGTCATTGAATGTGACATTCATGATCATCCATTATTGGCACTTAATCTTATATTAGATTAATTTTAAACACGATTATTCAATCAGTAAATTAATTATAACAGAAGTAATTTATTCCATTTTGGATGAAAAAAGTCCGGGCCAGGATTCGCACCAGGGATGTATTGGCTGAAGCCGCCAATGCTCTACCAACTGAGCTATCCTGGGCACGAAGACTGGAGGACTATTTCACCCAATTAACCTCAACGATCACTTTGTCTGGTCTGATACTCTGGATCAGTTCAACAGAATAAATCGAAGGTCAATATACATGGAACTGCAGAAAATCGCTGCATACGAAATTGCATTAGATTAATTTTAAACACGATTATTCAATCGGTAAATTAATTATAACAGAAGTAATTTATTCCATTTTTCAATATTGGGTGAAAAAAGTCTGGACCAGGATTCGAATCATCAGACAAAGTGATCGTTGAGGTTAATTGGGTGAAATAGTCCTCCAGTCTTCGTGCCCAGGATAGCTCAGTTGGTAGAGCATTGGCGGCTTCAGCCAATACATCCCTGGTTCAAATCCTGGCCCGGACTTTTTTCATCCAAAATGGAATAAATTACTTCTGTTATACTTAATCTTATAGTTTGTCGATAGTTTTTTGGTCGACGGGATAACCAAGTAGTACTGTCAATTCTTGCTACTCATTTTTCCCCCACACTGTTGAAACAGAACTTTGAAATTTGAATACATATGTATTCCTGAGGGCTATGCAGGAGTTGGGAATTGATTTTTAAAATTTGATCCCTTAGGAGGACAACGGGAATAAATTTATTTAAAATTACTACTCAACTATTGTTCGATTTCCGGGAATATTCCATATCCTGTTCTGGTTGGCGCGATTGGCGACAAAAAGCCATTTTAGCAACTTATCAGATTTCTTTAAATGATGGAAAACATGATTTTTAAATAATTTATAAATATATATTTTTTAATAAACGTTATATATGTCACAAATATAAAATTAAAATAAAAATTATACGATGTTTATATAAATATTGGTACTACTCTGTTATCCCGTCGACCCATTTAGCCAAATTATACAAATCGCCAAACTAACAGCCAAATTATACATATTGACATAATTTTTAATTTAAATAACGAAAAAACAAGTAATTAGTACAATATTAATAAAAATACAAATGAAAAGTAGAAATAAAAATCACTTAATCACATTTTAAACACGCGAATAGTATTTAATGTCATTGAATGTGACATTCATGATCATCCATTATTAGCATTTAATCCTATAGTTTGGCGATAGCTTTTTGGTCGACGGGAAAACCAAGTAGTACCTAAATATTTTTATGTATATACATTTTAGGTATATTTCTATGCATATTTAATTATACATAGATATAATTCTATAAGTAGTTATTATACACCAATATTTTATATGAGGACCCCAGAAGCCAAGGGGTATAAGTGACAAAATTGAAAAAATTGAGTTAAGTGCACAGGGTATCTGGAAATATGCTTTTTTCATTTCAGGTAAAGAAATATAGGTCATTTTCTGATTATTTGGGGAGTTATAGAGATAAACCACTTTTTTCGAAAAACAAACAATATTGATTAATTATACATTTAAAGAAAATTGTACTCTATTCTTTTAACAGTTATTGAAATGAGAGTTCAAAGATTAGAATGCGACAAGCAGATGTTTCCTATTTCAATTTAGTCAATTGTTATTGATGTTCCAATTCATCAATTATCTTTAAACTCAATTTACTCCAAATCGACATTTTGTCATTTGTACCCCTTGGCTTCTGGGCTCCTGATATATCAAATTGAAACAAAAGCTGTAAATTTTTCCGAAAAAAAAAAAAAACATGCTAAATGCAAAAAAAATACTATAAAAAAATCACAAAAGTCCATTTCAGAAGTAAAAAAGCAACCTCAAAAGCAACCACTTCAAATAATTTAATGCCAAAAAAAAAGTTCGCCAAGAAAAATCGGAACAGAATATGGAACTCTTCCCTGATTTCCTGTGAAGAAATCAATCTCATCTTCAAAACCAAGGCTAACTTTCAAAACTTAGCATTTGCTGAAAATGACTTATGACAGAATTACCACAATAACGCCAAATTTTGGCCAACTTGGCGATTAAAATTAAGTTGCCATATATGAAGTCAAATCGGTGATAACTGGCTATTTTTGCGAAATTACCGTTTAAATCTATTAATCTTTCATAATCTAGCTCATTGCAATTTATCCGCGCATTTAAGGGTTTTTTTTCGGGACTCTCTACTTCTTACTGCATTTAAAAAATAGATATGTTTTCTACATTTTTTGTTGGATTTTAATGAAAGAATGTTTGGCACAAATGTCATATACGCACCACATTGGCGCGATTGCAACAAAATGACGATTTTATGCCCCATATGGCAACACAGTTATTTTGTTCCAAAAATTTATTAAAAAAGAAACAAAAGTCGATGCAATAAATAAACAGTTTATAAATAACAAACGTAATCTATATATATATAAGAAAGTCCGGATTTCGTATTAATCACAGCAGAAAAAAATCTACAGAACCGATAATCTTGAAAATTGGGGTAAAAATACTTCTTATAACATCGAGTGCCGCTAAGAAGGGATATTCGAAAATTCCACCCCTAAAGGGGGTAAAAAAAGAACGAACTTTAAAAAAATTCCTTAAAAATCGGCTTTTGTAGTTATTTTTTAACTGATAACATATTTTAGTGTATTTTTCCATGCTGAATCGAATGGTACCAACCAATTCTTTTAAATCCAGTAGTCCGTGAGATACTTCACATTTTCCTAATTTGGCGATGTTGACGGCGCAAAAACCTGAAATTTTCAATCCTTATCTATATATATAAAAAAAGTCTGGATTTCGAAATACCAAGCAAATTCTTTTAAATCCAGTAGTTCGTAAGATACTTCGCATTTTCCTAATTTGGCGATGTCTTCGGCGCAAAAACTTAAAATTTGCAATCCTTATCTATATAAATCAGATTTTCTAGTCAATTCAATTGATACCATTTTGTAGACGATTCAATTGGTACCATATTTTAGTGTATTTTTCCATGCTGAATCGAATGGTACCAAGCAAATTGTTTTAAATCCATTAGTTCGTGTGATACTTCACATTTTCTTGATTTGGCGATGTCTTCGGCGCAAAAATCTGAAATTTTCAATCCTTATCTATATAGATCAGATTTTGTAGTCAATTCAATTGATACCATTTTGTAGACAATTCAATTGGTACCATATTTTATTGTCTGAGCGAAGCGAAGTCTTTATACTCAGAGATACGTAACGACATTAAAATTCAAAAAAATTCTTTCGTCAAGCAAATCTCAAAAAGTACTTGTCGGATTTTGATTCTGTTTGTACCAATAGGTACCTATGGAGGTAATCTGGTGAATGCATCACCTACGAAAAATTAGTTCCAAATAGTTTAAAAGTTATATTAAAAAAACTGATAAAAAAGCACAATTTATTTGCATACGTCACAGAAATTTGGTGTGCGTCATTTTCACAAGCTGGATGTTTCCATTAGATTTCCAAATTCAAGCACATGGAGCAAGGAAAATGTGCAAATAATTTTCATGTAAGTGCTATAAAACATATTTAAACTTAAGAAACAAACTGAAAAAGAAATCTTTTTTTTTTTTTTTCGTTAATTGAAAAGAAAAAAGCCATAATTCTTAGTAATTTAGCATTTCATATTTTGCGATTTTTTTTATAATTGCGTTTTATAATCGCCATGTAACATCTTTTATATTTCGCGCGTGCAAATTGGAAACAATTCTTTCGTATTTAAATTAAATACGAGTTTGACATGGCTGCTTTAGATGTTACTTTTATTAATAGATTATATATTGTTGTTCTGTTTACATCGATCACTTTCTTTTTTGTAATATTTGGTTATTTTGTCAACCAATTTCGCCAAATTATACGAATCGCCAAACTAATAGCCTAAATTACACATATTGATATATTTTTTAAATTTTAAATAACGAAAGAAGAAATAAATCAATAAAACATTTATAAAAATACAAATAAAAAGTGGGATTAAAAATCCCTTGATGACGTTTTAACCTCTTGAAGAGAGCCATTCGCAGTATGTAAACGGTTAATTTTAATGCATAAATTGCCAATTGGCACCAGTAAATTTTTAGTACATTTTTGATCTCATAATATGCGTGACGAAACGGTTTTGATTATTTCAGATTATTTTCAATTAAATTTGTTCGTAAATATAAATTGACCATTTTTGGAGCACAAATGCCTTGCCACTGAAAGGATTAAACACAAGTATCGTGTTTAATACGATTGAATGAAACATTCCCGATCATCCATTATTGGCGTTTAATCTTATAGTTTGTCGACAGTTTAATCAAGTAGTACCAAAAAAGAAACAATAGTTGAAACAATAAATAAAAATTATAAATAATAATCATCATATTAAATATAATAAAAAATATACATATCACAATAAATCGAAAATATTAACACTTACAGCAATATTCAAAATCAAAGTTTTCATCAATTTGGCGACAGATAAAATCGCACCAACTTGGCGCGTATATGACATCTATGCCATATTTATGTGTAAAAAATAAGCATAAACGTTCATCAGATATGAAATCTGACTTTCTAAAGCCCAAAAAGGACCAAGATTTATAAAAACGCCGAAGTGAAGGTAATAATGGAAAAGTACCATAAAAATAGGACAAAAATATCATATACGTATTTCGGGTACTACTTGGTTATGCCGTCGACCAAAAAAATATCGCCAAATTATAAGATTAAATTCCAACAACAGATGACCTTGAATGTCCCATTCAATGACATTAAACATGATACGCGTGCGTAAAACAACATAAAGTAATTTTTATCTCGACTTTTTACTAATGTTTTACTAATTTAATTTTTCTTCTATTAATTAAAATAAAAAGTTAGTCAACATGCATAAGTTGACTATTACTTTGGCGATTTGTATCATTTGGCGAAATTGGTCGACGGGATAACTAAGTAGTACCGTATTTGGTTAGGCGAAAATTTTGCGAAAATCACTTTTGAATTATTTTCTGTTATATTAAAAAGGAAGCAACAATAAATAAAAACGCGATTAAATACAGATTTAATTAATATGGAAAAAACGCCTGGTTACCATGCTATGCAAAACAAGTTGGAAATTGCACGTGAAGTGTAGCAAATGAGACGCGTTCGTACAATAACTAAGTTTTAAAAACGTTCAGATCTTGCTGTTATAGTAGACAGTACTTCAGATACAGTATAGTGTCCGAAATCTTTTTTGTGTTCCTGTAAATATACAGGAAATAACTTTTATTACACCTCAGCAACGCATATCATATTCATAAAATGTGAAACAGTTTAATATAATTAAAATGCGTCCCAAACAAAGTTTTCCCGTATAACATTATGTAGTGGAATGCTTTTAGGTGGCCCTGTAATTTAATAATAAATATTCTTTGCATCACAGATTGTAAAGAATGTACATTTTAGTATATATATGTATATATATATGTATATATATATATATATATATATATATATATATATATATACTTCATAGGTTTATGTGAATTCTACTTTAAACTATTTTTCATATTGACCGTAATGTAAGGGAATACTTTTGATTGTTCCTGTAATTGATCTATGCATCCTATTTTCATAACATTTGAAATGACTCCACGAAATTGTGTAATAGTTATATATTTTAAATTTCAAACGATTAAATTGCATTTGATGATTTTTTCCCCATTGTCTGTAATGTAATGGTATACTTTTGATTGTCCCTGTAACTAATCTATGCATCCGATTTTCATAAAATTTGAAATGATTCGACAAAATTATCTAATAATTATATATTTAAAATTTCAAACGATTAAAAGTTATTTGAAACTTTTTCCCCCATTGACCGTAATGTAAAGGAATAATTTAGATTGCCCCTGTAGTTGATCTATGCATCCGATTTTCATAAAATTTTAAATTACTCGACAAAATTATGTAATAATTATATATTTTAAATTTCAAACGATTCGGTTGGGTAGTTTTTGTGTTGTTATAGGCAGACAGACAGTCGGACGGACGGACAGACAGACGGACGGACGAAGAGACGGGCGGACTGAACGACAACTATAGGTGCTACTTATGTACATAGTTACGAACGCACCTAATAACGATATTTCGATGCCAATTACATGGAAAAGTACCAAATCCTGTTCTGGCTTTTTTGGTGAAATTTTATTTTATTTTATTTTATTCATTTATTTATTTATTTATTTATTTATTTATTTGCATTAAATGAATCGGTTGCGCTTTTTTTTCATTTTCCAACAATGTTGAAAAGTGTTTATGCATTCGGTTTGTCTGTCCGTCTGTCCACATTCTAACATCCGTAAATATACTTGGATTTTTATGCAATTAGTAAACCTTATTTAGGGTCACCTAGGCATGTTTATTATTGTATATAAAGTATGTGAGATTAATAATTTACTTACAGGGTAACCCAAAAGTTTTCCATTACATTATGGTCTATAAGAAAAATCGTTAACAGATAATTTTAATGAAATTACACTATTTTAAAGTATTGAAACTTATATAAATCGATGAATTGCTTTACGATTACGTTTGAGCAGGACATTCATATCATTTTTAATCAGTTTACAGGGACACACAAAAGAAATCGGTTACAATACTGTCCTTGATCAATAATTTCTTGTCATGTGTTTTCAATTTCGGCATGTGTTTTGAAATTTAACTGTTTTTTAGGTGCATTCGTAATTATATAAAAATGTAGTACCAATAGCCGTCGTCTGAACCGTCCGTCTCTCTGTCCACATAGAACAGCACAAAAACTATCCAACCGAATCGTTTTAAATTTTAAATATATATTTGTTGCCGAATTTCGTTGAGTCATTTTAAATTTTGGTAAAATTGGATAAATAGTTCAAATACAGGGACAATCAAAAATATACCATTACTTTATAGCTGATGGGATGAAAAAATTCCAAGAACATTTTAATGATGTTACGCGCCCATCGAAACATAATGAAATTGATATGCATTTATGAGGAGCACTAGAATATATATTTTGTAGAGCATGCCGCACAAAGAATATTTACTATTCAATTACAGGGCACCACAAAAGAATTCCATAACAAAATGGTACGGGGGGGGGGAGGTACATTAATTTTTCAGCTTTACTAATCTGGGGATTTTATCATTTTTTCAACTGTCATTAGTCTTTAAATAATAAATTTTTGGAATAAAACTGCATAATCAAGTTCATATTGACGTATTTGAGTCAGCATGTCTTGCGAAAAAATATACGCAGATTTATAAGTCACTTGTGGTGACATTTTTACAGCTCAAGGCTTATGCAGACTAGATATTCAGATATCGTTCGTACCTTATACTGCACGCATTGTATATTCCTTTTATTTAATGCATGCTACAATGAAATACGGCTCAACTTTATGAGAACAAGTTTGAAAAGAAAGAAAAGCAGTGTATGTAATGGCTAGCATGCACAATCCATTTAAATCTGATTGAGCATATCTGAGACACACTCGAACGATGCATTGCATTCCTTTGCTGCCATTTTCAGGATTTTTATTAATCATTTTTTAAAGAGAGAATTCCCTAAATTCTTATCGAGAGCCTCGTCGTATCCATAGAAAACAGATACAGATATTATATTATTAACTATTCTATATTAACTATCTAAGGGGACCACACATCATGTAAAAAAACTCCTTCATTCTACTCAACCATCATGATTTGTGCAATTTTTTGTGCTGTTTATACATTTTATGTCATTTCAAAGAGTTCAAATTCCGATTCAAGATATTTTAATGTTTTATTATCTGCATTACTTTTAATGCATTGCGTACTTCCAATTTTATACCCATACATGGCTGATTTGCATAGTTTACTTTCCCATTTTGTAACCGTGTATAGAAATTTTTATATAAAATTTTGCATTTCTTCCATTTACTTTGCTCATTTTTGACATTTAAATTTATGACACTATATAATCAATTAAAAATAACGTCTCATTTTTTATTAACTATTTGGAAAATAGTTGTTCTCGGTAGAGAATTGGGAAATCCGAAGTATATCTGAATGTGTTTGCCACGATGCCAAAAAAAAAAAAAAAAAAAAAAAAAAAAATATTAAAAACTAAAAAAATGAATAACTCAATAACAAATTGAGATACAGGTTTCAAACAAGTTGCATTTAAAAGTAAATTTTCTCTTTATACGATGGTGTAAAAATTGAAAATGTGCAATGTTTAGAAATTTAAAATATTACAGTACCAAAAATTGTTAAATTAAAATTTCATTTAATATTAGTTTATGATTGGCTCAGGAATAATAACATGTCTCTAAATGTCTAAGCATTTTAATATAACTCTGTTGCTACATAAGCTACGTTTTGATCATCCTAAAAATGATATTATTATTGTTTTTTAAAATATAAAAATCATTTATAAACCTAAAATTATAGTCTTTGAAAATATTATTTTCCAAATAGTTGTAATTTGTTAAATTACATTTGTTTTTTAAATGTGGTATTTTTTTTTTCTTAGTTTTTGGAAATTATTATTAAATATATGTTCTCAGCAATATCGCTCAGACTAATCCCTCTGAGGGAAGTCCTAGTTTAGTGTATTTTTCCATGCTGAATCAAATAGTACCAAGCAAATTCTTTTAAATCCAGTAGTTCGTGAGATACTTCACATTTTTCTAATTTGGCGCTGTCTTCGAAACAAAAAGGTGAAATTTTCAATCTTTATATATAAAAGAAAGTCTGGGTTTTGTATTAATAATTGTACAAAAAAATCTATTGAACCTACAATTTGGATGTGAGTTCTAATAATCAGGTTAACATGATTATGTAAGCTATATTTAATTATCTCAATATATATAAAACGCAAAGTGAAATTTCATTCCGGCCTCTTATAAATTAAGTTTTACTAGATAGATTTTAATAGAACTTACATTTTTAGTTGGATAATTTTTCAGAAATTTTGTAACAATTGAAATATAGCATTCTACGTTGTTTAATTGAATACTTATGGAGATATTTTAAATCAGATGAACCCAATTACAAAAGGTTGGCTTTATTTTAAAGGTTCCGCTGAATGAATTTTTATGTGATTAAATGTTGAGCGCTACGTCATTCGTTGGTGACTAACTTTGAACTTTCTGTTTAGATGACTGTCTTTTCTCCGATGACATACAGTCTAAAATACAATATAAAATTAAAAATTACTATGATATAAAAATTTCGTTTGATTTAAAGTTTCTTTAAAAAAACTAACCAGCGTAGCGGGCGAAGACTGCTAGTAATAACTATAAATATCACAAAAAATCGTAAATATTAACACTTACAGCAATATTCAAAATAAAGTTTTCGCCAGATTGGCAGGGAGGAGGGAGGAAATCGCGCCTATCTTGTCCGTATATGTCATCTGTGCCGCAAGTTATTTTTTATCGTTATTTTTAAAATAATTTAGGTGCGTTCGTAATTATGTATAAATACGTAGCATCTATAGTTGTCGTTCAGTCCGTGCGTCCGTCTGTCTGTCCGCATATAACAACGCAAAAACTACCCAACCGAGTCGTTTGAAATTTAAAATATATATTTATTACGTAATTTTGTCGAGACATTTCAAATTTTATGAAAATCGGATGAATAGATCAATTACAGGGACAATCAAGAGTATTCCATTACATTGCGGTCAATGGGGAAAAAAGTTTCAAATGCATTTTTAACCGTCTTCAAGGAGTAGGTTATGATTTCGACCTGTATGTATTTCTTGTTCACTCATAAATTCTTTAAATGTGAACCGATTTTGATAACTCTTTTTTTTTGTTTGAAAATATAAGATACCCATGCGGTCCCATTTTAATTTCATTAAATTCTGATGATTAGAATTTTTTAGATAAAAAAATGTAAATCTGATTAAAAAAAAATAATAATGATTTGGCGCAAATAATTTTTCATTGTTGCAATCTTTTTCAAATCATAAGTATATTAATATTAAAACTTTGCATTCATATGCGTTAGCACCAAGTTGTCGCCAAGCTTGATTCTTTTTTCGAAGTCGGTTAATAATTTTTTTTTAAAAAAGCATATTTTATAATCGTCTGAAATTTAAAATATGTAATTATTATATAATTTTGTCGAGTCATTTCAAATTTTTTGAAAATCGGATGTATAGTTTGATTATAGGGATAATCAAAAGTATTCCGTTACATTACGATCAATGAGGGGAAAAATAGTTTCAAGTACATTTTAATGATGTTAAACTCTTTCGAATATAATAGAACTGACATGAACCTATGAAGTATATATATATTAAATTATACATTCTATAGATTCTGTAATGCAAACAACGTTTATTATTAAATTACAGGGCCACACAGAAGTATTCTACTACATAATGCTATACGGGGAAACATTGTTTGGGGCGTATTTTGATTATATTAAACTATTTCACATTTTATGAATATGATATGCGTTGATAAGGTGTAATAAAAGTTACTTCCTGTATATTTACAGGAACACAAAAAAGATTTCGGCCACCCATACTGTATCCGAAGTACTCTCTACTATAACAGATTACACAATTGTTTAAAAAAAATAATAACATTAAATTTTTAAAAAAGTTCATTTAATAACTATAAAACAGAATAACTTATATAATTAAAAAAAAAAGTAAATAAAAGTACATAAACCATTTACTAATAAATAAACAACAATAGTTGGGTTACAATATGAGACAAAATAATGGCAATTTGACGCCACTTAGGTAACCTGGTGCGTATATGACATCTGTGCTAACATGGCTTCTGGCTGCAGATACACTTTTCGTATATTAAAGACAATTGCTAGGTATTTTTTTTTTTAGTTTTTGTTCTAGATTTATACTAGGACGCTAAAATTGGGGAAGCAAAAGAATCAAAACATGATAGTCTGGACACAGCGTGCAGCGCCACTGCTTTGAAAACAAATGTAGCACCAACGATTTTTGTATTTGTATTTTTCAGATAGATAAATTGGCGCACCAGCCGGAAGGCGGGTTTGCAATAAAACACCACACAGCCTACTTCATGGTGGAGCCTCCGTGGCTGACAAGAAAGGTCTCCATACGGGCATACTCAGAAAAATCTGAAAAAATTACAGAATGTTCTTCTCATATAGTTAT
Source organism: Maratus speculifer (assembly GCA_964019185.1). Classification (NCBI taxonomy): domain Eukaryota; kingdom Metazoa; phylum Arthropoda; class Arachnida; order Araneae; family Salticidae; genus Maratus; species Maratus speculifer. The sequence continues at coordinate 421,997,264 of OZ025294.1, read as the reverse complement.
ATATGTTTATAAAAAAATTTCGGCGGAACCTCCTTATAACGTCCGTAAAAAAATAATAAAAATTCCGTTTATTTGGCGATTTATCTCCGGTTGGCGAAAAAATGAAATTTTGAAAAATACGCTTTTACGCTTCGAATATACTTTTTAAAGAAAAAACTTTCTATGTTCAATTTATTTAAATAAGTTTAGTTTAAGTAATTTTAGTTTTGCATTTTTACTTTACTTTAAGTGTAATTTTGTCATATACGTTTATATGTACTTATAACAAAATGAAATTAATATATTTTATCATTTAAAACACAATTTAAATTGATTAAAATTGTTCCAAATTGAAAGATACGCTGTTAAAAATCTGCTGCATTTTGTTGCAACGCACTCCCTTGCTTGTATAGAAAACGGTTACTTGGCCGTGAAATGGAGCTTTCTCATTGGTTGGAATAGAGATATTATATACAAGCGGTGGAGTGCGTTGCAGCAAAATGCAGCAGATTTTTAACGGTGTTGCACAAGCTACAACACCGCTAAAAATCTGTACCATTTTCTGCAGCGTCACTCCACCGCTTTTATAGAAAACTGTCAATTCACCGTGCTGTGGAGCATTTTCATTGGTCAGAAGAGAGATATTCTATAGAAGTAGTAGAGTGACGTTGCAGTAAATGCTGCAAATTTTTAACAGTGAAGTCAATTAAAATCAATTTTCAGATGCGTTAAAAGCGTCTGCTTTTGGCGAGGAAATGCACTGCTCGCCAAATCCCGCGTCGCTTTCAGCTTTTCACGCCAATTATTCCAAACTATTTTATCTTTTTACATATCTAATAATGTAATTCCGCCGCTAATTTTCACTGATCCTTTATTACCTACATGAGTAGTTTAATTCGTATTTTTTTCAAAAAATTCTGAGTATGCCCCCAATGGAGACCTTCCTTGTGAGTGGTCAAAGCACCACGCCGCTAATAGCTTGTGAACGTAGGAGGTTGTGGGTTCAAATCCCACTGGCTCCATTGCACGCACTGTTTGTGTCGAGCTCCCGGTTGTAATTCTCTTGTACTGTAAAATTTCCTTGTGCTATATCGTCCTTGCATATTGACGATGACTTATAAGCAGGCTTCATGTCGAGCACACAAGTCAAATGTATGATGTTCAATAAATAAATACCATGATTTACAGGTTACGGATGTTACCTGACTGGAGCGGCAGGCAGAAAAAGAAATCGAAAAAGTAATGAAAAGACGTACTAAAAATCGAGTTTAACTATCCTATGTAACAAAAATAAAATACATTAAAATTTAAACGAGAAATTCGAAAACAACCTGCCCGTAGACTTAACATTACGGAGCAGGAGTTTTCAAGTGAGTGAAGAATCCCCTTAAGGGGACAGTGGACTTTTATTTGAGGAAAATCGTCGCAAAAAAGATCTATTTCTCTAGTATAATAGTACCAAAACAGTTTTTTCTTATTAAAATATCATTCATGAAGGTTTTAAGAAGTAAATAATAAAGGTAAGTGTATTTATATACTTTAAATCTGCTTTTCTCAAAACTAATTTTTTAGTGTTTTTAGATTTTTGAAATGCTTCTTGCGACGTGATTTTTGATCAATATTTATGAAATTGATAAGAAAGTATCCTGATATTGTTTAGAAAGAAATTGTGTAAGGATTTTAAAATTCATCTTCATTGAGATAATCAAATTTGACTTTTTATTTATTAAAAGGCAAAATTTTGATGAAAATCGATATGGAACTTAGAAAAAAAAAAATCTGTAAAATATTAACTATTTAAGAGATTAAAAAAAAATCTTACACAAATTTGTTTATAACAGAGTTTTAAGTGATAAAAATGCAAAAGCAAGAAAATATCTCAAAAATTAAAACACCAGGAGCATTTTAAAATTTCGTTTAAAAATTTAAATTTTTTAAAAAAAAGTTAAAAAATTGAGTGAAATGCAGTTTACTCTCCTTCGCCAAGGCGACTTTTTTTTTTAGCGATAAATGTTTCAATATGGCAACCCTGCATTTTCATTTAATCCGGAGCAAAACAGCGTGTTCCGGGAGACAAGACGCAAAAACGTGCCAATTTGGCGATTTTTGAAAATCGCGCCAAGAAGGAGAAAAAACTGCATTCACACCAAAAAATTTTAATAAGATTGGAAATTTTTTTGAAGGTGTTCTATATGCTTTTGGTGAAATGTATATATGCACAAAATTTCATATTGCTATGATGAAAATTAATTTTTTTTTTTTTTAACTTCCACCGTCCCCTTAACGAATGATTCGCGTGGTGCACCACTTCCAAATAAAAGTGATCATCTCCGTTCCATTTAAAGTGCGGCGACGAAGAAAAATTTCGATAAGATGCTAAGAAGGTATCAATAATTTCTCCCGAAGGTAGAGCTTCCCCCCATCGCAATCGATTCTCTGGAGAGAGGAGAAGTCTACCTCGGATATTTCCGGCTGACGTCTCCATGCGCTGCGAAAATCTCTCTAAAGTGGCAGATTTTCGACAAGATACTCATATCTTTTTCGCTTTTGGGGGGGGGGTTTCGCTCGGTTGCATGCAAGTCCTCATCAAAATGCTAATCCGAGATGCCGCTTCTGACAAATCGTCGCGGGGGAGGTGTGTTTCCGAACGCGTATTTCAGGTGAGTTTTGACACAACGACGTCGTTTTGAGATCGGGGACTGTACACCCATTATACTTACGTTCACATTATGAAAATTGAGTGACTAACAGGGATGTAGTGGAGGGTATACGGGGGTATACGCCGTATACCTTCTGTTTTTTTAAAAAGAACACAGTATACCCTCTGTTTTTCAAGAAAGCTATAGTATACACATTCTAGGGTATACCCTCTGCCTTGAACGTATACCCTCTGGTTAGAGCGTATATCCTCCGTTATTTTTACGACTACAACCCTGGTGACTAACAGGGCCGTAGCTAAGAGGGTACTAGGAACGGCTCAGCGCCTCCCCCCCCCCTTCCCTGAAACATTTTGAGCCTCACCTATAAAATATTCCAAGGTTACTCAATGAATTTCTGTTCCAAAAATCCAAACGAAATTCTGTTCAAAAATCTAATTTAGTTTTGAGGCCCTTTAACAGTTTTTGCGGAGATACTCGATTTTAACTAAAGTGTTTCCAATACTCCCTCATCTTATTTGCACATAGGAAGCTAACATGATGTTCAATTTTGCTCCAAGTTATACACTCAAAATTTTCACCATCCTGTACTTTTCTTAGCATAAAATGAAGATATTAAAACAGTTTAATAAGAAACATAGTACCTTCCTACAGTGTGAATATGCACTCATTTATTTTTCTACATTAGAAAGAAAGAACAAAATATGAGCCCCCCACCCCCCAGTATTTACTTGCAGCTATGGCCCTGGTCACTAAGCTTAACTTTTTGAATCGGTCAACCCGGAATAGGATCTCGCTTCACCTGTTCGCATGGTCAAAACTTTTGAGTGATTTAACTTTTGTTAAATTTGTAACTACAACTTCTGACCATATGTAGTTTCTTGTTGTTTTCCTTCTTTCCGGCTTCTTAAATAAATAAAAGATTGAAAGGTTTATTGGAAAAAAGCTACTTAATTATTTGTAGAACTCAACAACAATTTGAGAAGACTTTCAAATAAGAAAAAGAGTTTTGAAAACAAAGTTCCACTCAACTCATAGTTAAGTGAGTATCGAGCCTGATAGTCATTCAGCTTTCGATTTCCCCTCGGTAACGTGAAGTGTATGGGCAGGGTCTGATTACCGCACAGGCCAACTAGGCCGTGGCCTAGGGCCCATTGCTATTTGGGGGCCAAAATTGAATAAAATGATTTAGAAAAAAAAACTCTTAACACTGCAGTTTTTGCAATTATTTTCTTAAAAACGAAAATGTATTTTGGTTAACTTTGCAACAGTATCGCAATATCTAATAAGATTCCCCTCTCCCCCACAAATATAGCAACTATTTCACTGTGAAGAGAGCTCCGAAAAGGTGCTGGATCTTGGGCCCCGCGCAACCTTAACCCCTTAACGGTCACATTAAATTACGGTTTTAAAATTCAGATTGATTATTGCCACCACTTTTTTGAAAAAAAAAAATCATCTTATTTAATGGCAAATAAAATAATACCAGAATAAAATCAATTTCACTATTTTATAAAACTGGTGGGAATCAAATAATTCTGAATAAAAGCTGTGAAGCTTGTAGCCCGAGAATGTCTCGGGCACGACAGTTAAGAGGTTAATGGAGCTCTGTCTATAGGCGCTTGATATATTTTTATATTCAAAATATCACTTCAGGAAATTAACATTTTTAACTTCTCTTTTCTGTGTTCTCTTATAGGATATCCCTTTTACTTACCCATCATACGTAGTATAGGGTAAGTCTTGCAATCGTTTTGAAAATCGAAATTTTTTTTTGACGGATTTACACGTTTTAGATAGTGGAGATTCCGAAAAACATATTTTTAGAAAAAAATATTTGCCGTCCGTCTGTCTGTAAACGCTCTATCTCCCGAACAAATTCAAATAGAGACTTGAAATTTTGTATGTAGTTAGTATGTAAGAATGGGACGAAGCCTATTGAATATCAGCAACCTCGATTATCCGGAACTATTTTTTTCGGATTCTCGAAAAATTCGTTCTGATGAAAGGTATATAAAAATTTTCGAATTTTTTTTGTTCTAAGGAATGGACGTAAAAGGCAATAAATTAACATAGATTTTGCATATAGAACGCAGTCGATCGGATTATTAGTTGCCGAGATATCTGTAATCCTGTTTTCCACATTCTTCGATTTTTCATGACCCTGTATTTCATTCAAATTTCAATTCAGAGGTATATTTTAATTGGAAATGAGACGCTTAATCCGACGCAGTTAATTGTTAGTTAATAGAATTATTATTTTTGGAGTTATACGGATGTTTCTTTTACGCAGTTCGGTACTACTTGAGTAGTTTGGCGTTTTATATAATTTGTCGATATCGGTAATCAGCAGTTCTTTAAGGTAGCATTACTATGTATATTAACAATATTTAAATTTTGTTTATGAATTGCAATGCATTGTATAAATAGTTTTCACATGTTTCATTTTCATATACATATCCATGATGGGTAAGTATTACGGTGGCCCCCAACGACTAGTTTTCCTTAGCTGTCAAAATATTTCTCAAGTCTACACTTATTTTAAAATTTTATGCTTTCAAAACAGACTCTCTGGGAATAAAATTTTATCACTTCATAAGAAATTTAAGTGTAGATTTTAGAAATATTTTAAAAACCAAGAAAAAAAAAGAGACATCAGAGAGACAAGAGAACACAGAAAAAAGAAGTTAAAAATATTCATTTTTCTCCAAGAGATATTTTGAATATAAAAAAGCATAAAATGCCCATAGACATAACATTAACGAGGGGAATTTGGAAATTTCCTTGCTCAACAACAAACGAGAAACATTCTAAAACAATGACGTACACATTTTTAGATGTAAAGGTATGAACTTGGCGGATCTGACTATGGAAGTGATTTGGAATCTAAAAGATTTTTCCATTTTTTTTTAGTCAATAAATTACTTATCAAGTTATAAGCGTTTTGGATTACTTGACAAGGCGATTTTCATTTTTAGCTGACTGGTTTCTGCTTTGTGACGGGAAATTCGGTTCAAAATAACATTGATAATATTTTCTGAAAGATCTATTGTGTTTACAGGAAAAGTAAAAAATAAATAAACGGTCAAGCGCGAGTATTATTCTTACTTAGAGGGTTCCGTACAATAAATATATGAATTATTAACTGCATTAATGTATTTTTTTTTTTAAACCCCGTTTATTAAAAGAATAATAGGGCTTTGTAAGAAATTACACAACGCAGGATTGTGTATAGATCTATATACTAGAAAAGTGTCAATAAATGTACCATGAAAGTTCAAGGAGTTCTGAAACCTAAATAACATCTAATATTGCTATTCTATGTAACTCTTTTTTTAATCGTATCCAAATCTGGTTTTTTTTTATAAACTTAATTTGGTACTGACAATAAACTTAATACATATTAAAACTTTATTTGGCACTTCATAAAACTGAATTCAGCGTAATAATAATCTTTTCTTTTTAGAGTGTAGTTAAAACTAAAAATTTTTTGAAAGTTTAAACTTGGGATTGTGCTAACCGCGTTTCGAAAGGAGGTAAGAAAATGTTCGAACTCCGCTTTCGTCGTTGCCTCGTTTTTTCCAAATAGGTTTTTAATTAACTTTTAAAGACGCAGGAGGGCATTGAGAAATCCACTCAATGCAAACTATTCGCTAATCCCATAATATTTGGTCAACCGGAGAGTTCTGTCGTAAAATGTTGTTTCACGCCACCTTTTTAAATTTCAGATTTCTCCATTGGCACCACTTTTTTGAAATAGTAAAATTTCCGGGACAAATAAGTTCGGGATGTAGGCAGAGGCGATCGCTAGTTTCAGTGCCCCACCCACTCACTAACCGTTTTTCAGTGTCTTTAATTTGACTAATTTTTCTTTTAAATTTGTCCGGTTTCAATTTCTCTCATTTTTTTTCCTTTTCTACTTAGAGTCTTAAGGCATTCGGGTCTTAAGTAAAGAATGTTGACGCTATTCGTGGTCGTTTATCATCGCGGTCGTTTATCTTCGTCGGCGACCCCTAGCTGGTTTTGGTTTGGTTTATTTTTGTCGTCCGATTAGCTACACTAGGGATAGAGGAACGGGGGGGGGGGAATGCCCTTCGTGAGGGTCTTTCTAAGGGAACCTAATCCGTATTTACGCAAGGTTCGAAGAAAACCACGAAAACTCCGAACGGTTAGGCCGACAGCCGCGATTGGGTTCGAACCCAACACCTGCCGTCTATCAGTTGAGAGGTCAGAACCAGAAACTCTAGCTACGACCCGAACATTAAGACTCTCTTGCGTGATAAGCGACCACGAATAGCGCCAAAATTCTTTAGTTAAGGGTATTCTTAAATCAACAAGTTGGAAATTGCACGTGAAGCGTAGCAAATGAGGTGCGTTCGTACGATAACGAAGTTTTTAAAATATCACTCTCATATATAAATGTCATAAAACTGTAAATAACTACAATTAAAATGCGCACCAAACAATGTTCTCCCTATACCATTATGTAATGGAATACTCTTGTGCGGCCTTGTAAATCAATAACAAATATTCTTTGCACCACAGATTATGTAAAATGTATATTATAATATGTACTTTATAGATGCATATCAATTTTATTACGTTAGAATGAGTGTAACACCATTAAAATTCATTTGAAACATTTTTCCCCATTAACCCTAATGTAACGGAATACTTTTGATTGTCCCTGTAATTGAACTATGCATCCAATTTTCATAAAATTTGAAATGACTCGACAAAATTATGTAATAAATATGTATTTTAAATTTCGAACGATTCAGTTGGGTAGTTTTTGCGTTGTTATATGCGGACGGACAGACAGACGGACGGACTGAACGACAACAATAGGTGCTACGTATTTACATAATTACGAACGCACCTAAAAAGGGCAACTTTGTGACACATGCTTTAATTTACTTTTGTTTGGAAATGCATGAAACTAGCAGGGGTTATTATTCAGAAACTGTTTAATGGCACTCAATTTTCTGTTTTTTAAAAAACACAATAGATTTTTCATAACTAGCCTCCAAAGTTGGCACTTTTGAACCTATTTCCCGACGAAAGCAGAAAAACCGGTCGAAAAGCAGGAGAAAATCGGGTAATCAAGTCATCTAATATCTTAGAACTGGATAGGTAATTTAATGATCATGAAATGGAAAAATAAGATCGATTCGAAAATACTTCCATAGTCAGGCATTCCAATTTTATATATTTCTGTTCAAAAATGAATTAGTAAATGTGTCAAAACGTTTTGCGCTTGTTGAGCGGAGCAGTTAAGAACACCCTTAAGAGCACACACTAGTCACGCGGTAAAAGCCGAACGCTAATGATAAGTCTATGGGAGCGTTCTTTTCAAATATCTCGCTCAAATTTTAATATTTTGACATGATTTTTTTTTTTGCATAGGATAGTTGAGGACGATCCACAACCGGCCTAGTTTTTATTTTTTCAATTTTCGTTTTAGATTTAAAAAAAAAAAAAATACTTTAATTTTCAAAACCGGTTTAAACCGGTTCTGAAACTGAAACTATCATAATATAAAAAATATATAACCAAAATCGAAAAAGTAAAAACTAGGCCGGTTGTGGATCGTCCTCAACTATCCTATGCAAAAAAAAATCATGTAAAAATATTAAAATTTGAGCGAGATATTTGAAAAGAACGCTCCCATAGACTTTACATTATCATCCGGGTCTTTTTGAGTACTTTTTCTGTGACTATTGTGGGGCCTTAAGACCCGAATGCCTTAAGACTCTAAATAGAAAAGGAAAAAAATGAGAGAAATTGAAACCGGACAAATTTAAAAGAAAAATTAGACAAATTAAAGAGACTGAAAAACGGTTAGTGAATAGGTGGGGCACTGAAACTAGCAATCGCCCCTGCGATCGATCCCGAACACATTTTGGAAATATTTTCCCGAAACGTGAAAACTATGAGAATTTTATCATAGAAAAAAGTTCTCTTCAGGGGATGCGTACAAAATCGAGCCCCTCGACATTGAACAAATAGTCCAGCAACCTGTCGCCTTTAGTTTATTACAAGCGTTTAAATCCTCCAAAAAAAAAAAAAAAATCAAAACAGAGTCATTGGAAAAGAAAAGAACCCAAGAAATAATTTATGAACTTTACGAGCCTTACCCGATGGGTTGATTCGTACGTTATCTTTTGCAATATGTGCACGTCCCCTTTTTCAATTTCTCCATAATCTGCGTCTTTTACAGTCGGTTGCCAACCAAATATCTCGCAAAGATGGTCCGGGCATAACTCTAGGCAGCAACAGATGCTCTTGACAAACGCGCCCCAACGAATATCATTTTTAAGGCTACGACGCCTCTCCTCCTTTTAAAAACCTTCCTTTGCCTCTTTTCGCAAGGGATTTTATGAGGGGGGGGGGTTGCTTTTTTGTTTTTCGCCCTCCCCCCCCCCCAACTCCATTTTCTCTTCGCTTTTCCGGAATTTTCTCGGGAATGATTTAATACAAACACCGCGGGATGTTGCAGGAAAATTTGGTGAAGACATTTTTAGAATGATATGGTTATGAAAATACCACCGGTCTTTTTTTTTTCATATCTTTTTCAGCTTAACAGGCTACGAAAAAAATACTCTGTTTGAAGGTTATATTTTGATGTAAAAATAAGCTGAAAGATTGAACGAGAACAAGCTGCGAGGTTTTTTGTGAAAGAAAATCAATGACGGCTAAATATCTGCTATAATCTAATGTAAATATTAGGGTCAAGACTCAGAGGGACTGTTTTACATTTTCAGCATTGTGATTTTTTTAAAACTTTTTTTCTATTTGGAAAAGTGGTGTTTTTAGTACATGAGAAGTAACTTTGACTCTTTAAGAACACTTCTTGAAAGTTTTAATTCTTATAGCACTTTTTCTTTTAAAGTTAAAAGATACTTATAATTACCCATCAAAAACTCATAATCACAAAAATTTGTGTTAATTAAGACCCACTAGTTCGGAAATTAGGATCAATATATTTTCTCTTTATATTTGCCTACACACACTTGTGTGAGGTAAATGAAGACCATTAGATCTCCAAACTGACTATCAGTTTATTAAAAATGTTGGTAGTTTTGTTTCAAATTGCTATTTGGATCTCAAAGGTGCTTCAGACTAGTGATAAAGAATGTCTGAAATGAAAAATACAATATGAGGTCAATATCTCAGTGTGAAGTAAAATTTTACCATACACAATTTTCTCCATTAGGTGTGGACATAATTCCACCCCTGGTCATAATGAACCTCCTGATCCTACGTTAGACAGATATTTACGTAACAATGCACATATCTTGCTTTTCATACGCCTTACAGCAACAGCCTATCTGTAGAATGTCTCTGTGACATTCCAATAGTCACAAAGGATCATTATCACAATGATGGCTAAAAGGTGGCATCTTTATTTCGTCAAATTTACTTTTGTGAACTCACCGTGAATTTTTGTGTTATTTGCAACTTCTTGCAAAATGGGACATATGGACTGTCAGGTTCTCAGAAACATCTGCTATGAGAAATGGAGTTCTATGTTATTTTTATCTTAATATTTTATGTATTGCATGGGCTGTGTACTGAAGTTTCAAGGTGACATTCTTTCCTTGTCTAAATCTGGAATGAACAGGTGAACATGTACAGGTGTAGTGAGGGGGAAAAAAAAGATTGCAGAGGGGTGTGTTAGACCTTCAGAGATGTCAATGGAAGATGTGTAAAGAAAGGACATTTCACGAATCAAGGAAACAACGTGGAATATGAGCAACTTGGGAACTTCGGAGGGGGGTTTACATTGGGGAAAAGCAGGAGTTGAGAAAGGACAGTGTTTTGCTGAGAGATGGTCAGTTCGGACCGGGAGAGCAGGGTGGTCGGTTGTCCTCGGATATCTGCGTAGAGCTCTGGGATAGAGCATAGCGTAGAGCCCACGTGTTGGGAGATTTGAAATTAATCTCCGGTAAAGCTAATTTAAAGTGTATAGAGTGAGAGGGATAATTCGTAATTTTAACAGTACACAGTCAGCCTTTTCTGTAATTAATAATATTGAACCGGATCACCTACATCCGAGTTTTAATTGTAAATAGTGTCTTATATCGTGTACATAGTGTAAATAAACTGTTAACTTAGTTAATTGAAAGCGTTGGTTTTCATTTACACTATCCTCTCAGTGTGTGACCGATATCGCCTAATAATATCCGTGGTGGCAGCAATAAATACTACGGAATTTCTTCAAAGTTGTGCGGGCTAAGAGGAAACTCCAACAAATTGATGGCCTCATAACAGGGGCGTAGCTAAGTGGGTGCTAAGTACGGCTCAGTCCCCCCCTCCCCCTAAAACATTTTAAGCGTCCTCTGGAAAAGATTCAAAGATCATTAAATGAATTTATGTTCCGAAAATTCAAATGAAATTGTGTTCAAAAATCTATTTAGTTTTAAGATCCTTTCACAGTTTTTCAGAAATAGTAAATTGTAACTCAAATGTGTGTTTCAACACTCCCTCGTCCCATTTGCATATAGGAAGCTAACATGATGTTTAACCCGGGAGAACTCGCTATGAGAATTTCTCTCACGGTGCCCAATTCTTTTCTTTTACTTTACAGTCACTTAATATAAAATTTTTTGTTTGACTTAGTACTTTTATTCAAAAAAGAGGTAAAGTAATCGAAATCACATATTGAAATTTTATTAAAATGAAAAATAGCCTTTAAAATAGTCTTAAAAAGGGTATGATGGTGAAAGAAAATCTCTTGCGCGAGTTCTCGTATGTTAACTTTGCACTCGAATTTTTTATCTTCTTTTTTTTTCTTAATTAAAAATGAAGTTGTTTCAACAGTTTAATAAGAAACATAGTACCTACAATGTGAATAGGCACTAATTTATATTTTTGCGTCAGAAAGATATTGGAAAAATATGAAACCCCCACCTACATTTTCTTAAGCCCCCCTCCCTCCCTTTTATTCACTTCTAGCTACGACCCTGCCTCTCAGTGACATCAATGCGACATTTTTTCCCCCCATCACATCACAGCAATGCGAAAAGTAAATTTTGTGTTTAAATGAGAGTATTTTCATATTTTGATTATATTTAGGTCACAGTACCATCACGGTAAGTTGCGAATCAAGTCAAAGTAAAAACATCTTTTTATACTGTCACAAAATATATAACATTTTCGCTACTTTAAACTACATATGTGAACTTATAAACCTATATTTCAATAATTAAATAAATAAATAAAAGCTATCATTTTTAATTTTATTCTTTTCTAAAAGCACAAAATATTGATTATAATAATCGGTATAAGGATCTAGAACTGATTTAAAAAAAAATTGACAACTACCAAGCATGAAACATGGAAAAGAAAAAAAGAAAATAATTATGTAAAGCTTTCGATAAATAAACTGGTTTGGAACGTTTCACATTTGATACGGTTTAAAACTGGAACATTATAATATTAATTCTTACACTATAATTATCATTTTATTTCGAATTTTTTATTTTTATTTTTTAAAATCTCCTAAGTGGAGAGTCTTGTATTATCATTTTGTTATACTTCTAGCCACTTATGATTTTGATGGATTAGTTAGAAATTATGACAATTAAGCATATTAAAAAAATCTGAAAATATGATGGATCGTTTTTTATTTTCTGTTCATTTTTTTTTAAACTCTGGGGGCTGTTTTTTTAATTTATTAAATTATGATAAATGCGTGTCAGATTTATCTAGGAATCGACGCTATTTAGATTTTTTGTTGCCTAAAGCTGCGAAAGGGGAAGGATAGTTTGCAAGTATGTACTGGATGTGATATTCTATTGACCGTGATTGTATGATTACACGTTAAATTGATTACTTTTTTTTTTTGAAAATATTTTGCTCCAAATTATGTTTTGATGTGTTGAAACTTGTGGTTAAGACGCGAAGTGAAGGGAAGGTAAAATGTTGCAAGATTGGCGCGGCAACGTGTGTGTCATTGCTTAAGCAAATAGTTAGTATTTAAATTATCAATCATCAAAGTTATCAAATCGCCATCTTTAAAATCACCCTTATCAATCAACAATGTTGCCATTCTTGAAAAAATAAGTGAGTCTAATAATTCATGGAATTGGCGTGCGCAGAGCACGACTAAAAAGTTTTGTGCTAGATAATTTGACTAACTTCCTCGAAGTTTTTATTATTATTATTTTTTTTTTCATTTATTTATCTTTTCGTTTATTTAATACCTTTTAATTAATACAAAACTTATATGGTTTCGACTTTTGAGTAACTCTGTTAACGAATGGTTATATTTTTTCCTTTTTTAATCAAAGAATGTCCATACGTCTATTTGGAAATAATGGTACTCGAATCAAATCGCGATTAAACTCAAACTAAACGCTTTTAAATGTGATTTTATAAACTCAAAGAAACTTGGATGACTATATATTTATATATCTACTTATAATACAAGGTATTATAACAGTTTAAAAAAAGTTTATAATTATAGATATTAAGTAAATTAAAGATAAAATTTTAGTTTTTTCTTATTTATTTTGAACTTGGATAATTATATATTTATATATCTACTAATAATACAAGGTATTATAACAGTTTAAAAAAAGTTTATAATTACAGGTATTAACTAAATTAAATTTAAAACTTTAGTTTTTTTCTAATTTATTTTGAACTTGGATTCCTTACAACCCTTTTCTTATTAACTTCATTATAAATTTCATTCCTTTCCAAATGTGTTCATTTTATTAATAAAAATCCAAATTAGTTTATTAACCATCTTTACGCGATACCCATTATTAATAACGATAATCAAGGGCATGTGAAGAGAAAACTGCACCCAGGGAAAAGTTTCAGTTTGACGCTCCCTCCCCTCTACTTTTTCATGTGACAGAGCAAAAAATGACGTTGGTTGTATATATATTTGTCGCCCCCTAAAATTCAGTGCTGGGGAGACCGCCCCCCCCCCTTTCGCACAATGCTGCGTTTAATTTATGAAACTCAATCCCCAAATTTTCTTATTAATTAATGTTGAATTTGCTATTGGTTTCCTCTAAACTGATAAATCAAAACGCCATGTCATACTAAAGGGCCGCTGCAGTGAAACTTCCTGTTTGCGAAATTCCATGTTAACCTATGGGAAAAAGTTTGAAGCGTGATGACTCATTACCTAATATTGTTATCAAAATATTGTTTTCACCATCAGAAAGAGAAGTCAGATATCGATGATGTCGTTTTTAAAAAGTGTCTACATAAATTTTAAGTACCTTTTATGAAGATGATAAAATTTAATCAAATGAAAATTTGAAAGTTTAATAGGATTTTTTATGTATTTCAAATTTACGGAGACATTTTTTAAGCACGCATATCATCGGCATCGGATGTCTACATTCTGATGGTGAAAACGGTATTTTAATAACTATATTAGAGGATGAGTCATCGCGCTTCAAAGTTTTTCCCGTAGGTGAACATGGGATTTCGCGAACGGGGAGTTTAAACGCAGCGGAGAATTAAATTGCCGGGACAAATTTTAAAATATTTTTTATTTATTGCGTTAAAATTATGAAATTGTTTGCAATGGTTAATCATATCATAGTAAACAAAATCATAGTTAAAACTTATCATAATTTCTTTTAAAAAATTTTAATTTAAAATTTACTGAAAAGTGTGGTAAATTAAAATCGTTATAATTTGAAATATTTTTTGTAAAATTTCAATTTTTTTTCAAATAAATAAACAGAAATATATAAGCTTTATCTTTGATTAAGCATTTCGAAAAAGATTAATTTAAATAAAAAAATAAAAATATTTAAAATAAAAATTTGAAAAAAAAAATGTAATTTTTTGTAACAAAATAATAATAATAATAATATTTAAAAAAAAAATAATATACATATATTTTTTTCAAATTTATGATTAGAAATGAAAATAAAACATTTGAAAAACACATGTTCCAAGTTTGAAATGTTATGTTTTTTTTAGTAATATTTTTTTTGTACAAATTATTTTAATATTCCAAATTTAAAAAGTACTCTTGTTAAGATATTTTTAATACGGCTTTTTTATAATGCTTTGTGTATCTCATATTTAAAATTAGTCTTCCTTTTTTTTTAGTAGCGAAAACCCTGGACATTTCCTTTTTTTTTCTATTTATTTTATGATCGTTCTCGTTCTCACGAGAATAAAGGCATTGTTGTGAATGAAAGTGAAAGTTCCCCATCCCCTTATCTAGCGTAAATAACACCCGTTCGTACGAATGCTTTTACTGTCCTGGAATTATTGTACTATTTGAGTAAAGTGGTCCTTTGTTAATTTTTTTCGAAGAAGAGTAGCTTCTGGCTTGTTTGTAAAGGGGATATATTCAGCCTTGTTAAAAATTGGCCCACACGCATAATTTATTGCTTACGTACGTGAATGAATGGTACCCTAAAATTTTATAACCCATGACAAACGTTGACTGTCATTTGAGGCGGAGTTGATATTTTCCCAGACCCTTAAAGTTTTTTTTATGACCGATTTGAGATAATAGGGCAAATTCACGGTTATCGGCGAGCACTGGTTTGCAAGCAGGTGCAAAACTTAGAGACAGCTGTCCCTGCTATCTGACCACGTGATTGAGGGTAGGGGACGCAAGCGATGACCATATTTGGTCATGAGAGAGGGTGACTATTGCATTGGCCAATGAGATGGACTCTAGGAACAGGAGAGAAAGGGGAAAGCATTAGTCTTCCTAGTTTTTGGTGCCCCTTTTGATTTGCAGAGGGACGTGCAATTGGTTTTTTGGAAATAAAGAGAGTCTTGGTCAGAGCTTCGTATGGAGAGCATATAGTTGAAGAAGCGCATAAGTTTTGTCAAAAGAGTTCTTCGAGATTGGCAGTCTTAGAGAAAGCACGTCGTGAGTAAGTCAAGAAAAAGTACTACCTGCCGGAGAGAACCGAGAGCTTGCCGTGAAAGAATGTTTCCTCCGTTCTAGCCTTCACCGTAAGCAGTGGAATGATTTGCGGTCTAAGACAAAACACTCCAAGTGTAAGTCAGGAAGAAATGCTACCTGCCGGAGAGAGCCGAGATCTTGCCGTGAAAGAATACCCCCTCCGATCTAGCCTTCACCGTGAGCAGTGGAAGGATTAGCGATCTAAGACAACACACTCCAAGTGTAAGTCAGGAAGAAATGCTACCTGCCGGAGAGAGCCGAGATCTTGCCGTGAAAGAATATCCCCTCCGATCTAGCCTTCACCGTGAGCAGTGGAATGATTAGCGATCTAAGACAACACACTCCAAGTGTAAGTCAGGAAGAAATGCTACCTGCCGGAGAGAGCCGAGATCTTGCCGTGAAAGAATATCCCCTCCGATCTAGCCTTCACCGTGAGCAGTGGAATGATTAGCAATCTAAGACAAAACACTCCAAGTGTTAATCAAGAAAAAGTACTACCTGCCGGAACGAGCCGAGAGCTTGCCGCGAAACCATGTCCCTTCCGATTTAGCCTTCACCGTGAGCGGTGGAATGATTAGCGGTCTAAGACATAAATTTGAAAGAATTCAGCTGCTGCTTAAACTGAGTATAGACACTGGGAATTCTGTGTAGAGACTGTTGCTCTGGTGCATGGAAGACTTGTATACTATTGTCCATCATATAAATGAAAAATACCCAAAATGGGAAAATTGAAAGAATTCAGCTGCTGGTAAGAGATATATTCTGTATTTAATCTTAAACGATTTTTTACCTTAGTGAGTAATCTTGTAGTGATTTAGTATATCCATATGTTTACAACAAAAGTTGTATTAGTGAATTCAGATGTTTTTTTTTGTTTTTTTTTATGTTAAATTAAATAAAGGAGAATGTATATAAAGGATATGCTTTAGTATAGTTTTTTTAGTTTTTTTTTTTTTATTTATCCTACCTGGATATTAATTTATTTGAATTTTAACCTCTGTAGTATCGAAATAACTATACTAAGTTTTGTAATACCAAAAAATTAAAGTAGTTTCTTTGAATGTTTGGAAGTAAAATAATTTTCAACCATTACCTATTTTTTTATTTGGAATTTTTAAATAACTTTTTAAAAAAAATAAAAAAAAAATAACTTAATAAATAATTAAGAATTAGATTAACACTGATTAATTAATATACTATTGCTTAAACTGAGAAAAGATATTTGACTAGGTAATAGAAATTTTTAAAGCAAAAAACTGTTAAGAAATTCACTTGATTTTAAATGAATTAACTTATCTTATAAACAAATAAGAAAGAAAAAAAAAAAATGGAGAAGTTAAAGCAGATGTACTAACACTATACGAAATTGGTCAAAAATATCATTGTTGATTTCTGGGGTGTTTATGTTTATTATTTCTAGTTTTTTTTTTATTTATTCAAAATTATATCTTTCTTTGCCTTCTTGAAAATAAGAAGGATTTCAGGGTCTTTCTTCTCTCTTTTGTAATGGTAAATTGAATCTTGTATTATTAAATGGTTAGTGTGAGTTTAATATCTCAGGAATCAACATTGAAAAATGTTGGGTTCTACTGCAGATCAAGGTTTAGTACTTGAGACTGGGTCAGATTGAGAATCTTGCTGTGTTCTTTCTTGTTTACTTGTATTCATTAAATTTTAAAGAATCTTAAATAATATTTGTGTTTATCCTTTTTATCGTTTTAATTTGTCGTTTAGTTTGTTTATTTTAATGATTTCTTAATGTTAACTGGTGTAATCTTAACTTAATTAATTCTTTTTTTTTATATAAACATCTAGTTTATTTAATTAAACCTACAACAAGATTCATGTGATTGGAAATTTGATCCAGATCTCATTAAATTCTTTAATAAAGCTGAAGAATATTTATTGATCTATATTAACTAAGTATAATGCTGAGCAGAAGTTGCAATTAATTAAAGTAATGATCTGTTGCAGTAATTTAATAAAAAGAACCCAACAGAAAATTTAAACTGGAGAAATGGTGAAAAAGCTCATCATGAAGAAAAATGCATTTACAAAAGAAGTCGTTTCCACAACAACCATTGCTTAGAAGCTAAATTCGAAAACAAACCAAAACAAAAATAATTCCTGTTCTAATTAAGATAGAAACATGATTTAAATGTCGTTTTAGACAGAAAAAAACAAACAAAAATTAATTAATACAGTTAATGACTTAAAAATTAATACAATTAATAATTAATATATTTTTTCAAAAATTTGAAGATTTGTGTATCCTGGAGCTCCTTAAGAGTGTTCTTAACTGCTCCGCTCAACAAGCGAAAAACGTTTTGACACATTTACAAATTCATTTTTTAACGGAAAGTTATAAAATTGGAATGCCTGAATATGGAAGCGATTTCGAATCGAACCTTTTTTTCCATTTTATGATTAAATTACCTATCCAGTTCTAAGCGATTTTGATGACGTGATCATCCGTTTTTCCCCTGCTTTTCGACCGGTTTTTCTGCTTTCGTCGGGAAATGTGCTCAAAAGAGTCAACTTTGAAGGCTTGTTATGAAAAATCTTTTTTTTTTTTTTTTTTTTTTTTTTAAACAGAAAATTGAGTGCCATTAGACTGTTTCTGAATAATAGCACCGACTATTTTCATGCATTTCCGAACAA
Source organism: Maratus speculifer (assembly GCA_964019185.1). Lineage (NCBI taxonomy): Eukaryota > Metazoa > Arthropoda > Arachnida > Araneae > Salticidae > Maratus > Maratus speculifer. The sequence goes on along the minus strand of OZ025294.1, from coordinate 421,979,060 downwards.
AAATAAATTAAAGCATGTGTCACAAAGTTGCCCTTTTTGAATTAAGAACAACTTTAAAAGGCCAAAAGAATGACACACACTTTTCCACTCTGTTGGCTGTACGCCTTTTAAGCAATTAAAATTTGAAATACTCTTTAAAACTTTTTCTCAGTAAATTCCTTTCATTACGATTCTTAATACATGTTTAGCTATTTCTTATTTCTAAGCACATAACTCTTTGATTTATTTTTCTAAATTCCAAATAAACAAATATTCTAAGAGATCAAATACCATCTATTACACGTATAATATGCATATTTCTTCCGATATCATCATTCGAAATCTCAACTTCTAGATGAATAATGTGTATAAATTACTGCGCAGCCCAATTAATCTTTTATGGTCGGTCTATATCTCTCACTCTCTTCCGAAATGTTAAATGCTTGCGTTTCAGATCTTATTCGCGAAATCTATGATAAATGCGCATTTAAAAATAATTAACATTCTGCATGTCATTTTACCCGTTTTCCACTTCTGACACAATTTCTTTTCTGTATCGTTACCCCCCCCCCCCCCCCATAAACACACACTTCTTTTCTCGTTTCCAAATTGCAAATAAGAGCAAGATAAATAGATTAAACAAATGTCTAAGAAAACCAAACTTTTTTTAGCGCAAATTTAGAATATATCCATCCGGAATTTTAAATTATAGAATAATCTTTTATATTTATCTTTGTATTTGCTTATCGCTACTTACTAAAAATTTAAATGCTTTTTTGTTCATCAATTCTACGATGACTTTGTGTTAAAAAATGATAAATGACATTCTATAATGTCATTTAAAGCATTTTCTAAAACATTCTTCTGATAAAATATCTTATGTGTTGTTTGTCTCATCTAAACTGCAACCATGTGTAACGTAAGTAGATTAAGCAGAGGGTTAAGAAAATAATGCAATTTTATTGACACAATAACATTGGTTTCTTTTGTTAATTTAAGTGAGATGTTGAATCGTAATGTCAATTTACAGAATTGTTGCTACCGTCTGTTTTTTTTCTTTCTTTTTTCTTCTTTTTTTTCCACAAACATATACAGAGTGTTCCTAATTTATACCTCAGAAATGTAAAAGCAGGTAGAGCAGTTTAAATAAGATTTCAAATAGGAATGAGAGTGAGGAAATGCAGTGTTGTTGCAGTAGATGGTGCTGTTGAATTCAGTGGATAAAAACACTTCGGTGGCTTGAATCGTCATTCTCTGCTCGGATTTCGAGACACATGCGACGTTACACCAATGTAGAGTTTGCCGACAAGCATTTGACATATGGGGCTGCACAAGGTAATTCAGCGGCTGCCCAAAGGATGTACATGGTATTATCAAAAGGTAGGAATATGTTAGGTCTTTAAACGTTTGAGCGTCTTTATCGAGTGTTGTGCACGAGTGGACCACTTTTGAGGCGTGATACGGGCACTGAAAATATCGCAGAATTCATGCAGTTGAAGAAACAGTATTACGCACAGTAGAGAATAGTCCTACGATAAGCTCGACAAGCTCGAGAGTTGTTGTCGGTGAAGGATTTCCTTGGCAGCTCCATACATGAAACGCATGTCGGCAAGTTTCGCGTTGGTACAACGATGCATATTACTCGAAATCCGTGCGGTGAATGAGGATTTAAGTCAGCGAAGCACTTTTATCCGCTTAATTCAACAGCGCCTTCTACTACCACAACGTTGCATTTCCGTATCCACATTCCTGTACAAAATCGGTTTATTTAGGTATCCTATACCTGCCTTGACGACACATAATTTTGAAACACTCTGTGTATTTACCTAAGGAACAGAAAGTTCCTTAATTATTTAGGCATCATCTTAGTTTCTTCGCGTTATCAAAAATATGCTGAAGTCTTAAACTTGAAATAAAAGATAAATAAATTTAAAACTTAAAAATTATATATATTGACTTAAAGATACTGTATTCATATCTGCAATAAGCTGAAAGTTACATACTTATTTATAAATATTGTTATTTTCCTAATACAAAATTTTAAAATAATACGAAAATACCCTTGTAAAAAGGCTGCTTTTTTTCGATGTCCAGCATCTTAATTTGTACAGAATTTACGAAGTTCATTATAGCAATAATGATGCGAAACTGCTCATATGATAAATGCAAATTCTAGAATAAAACATTAACTCTGTATCGCTAGGAGATATCAGAAAGTAGAATAGTAATAATAGCTCACTGCTCACTATGTAAATAACATTGATTTTTTAACATGTTGCAGATATGCAACGCGGTAAAACAGAGTTTAATGAGTTTTATTTTTTCTTATTTTTACTCAGCCAATTCTTAATTGTTTAATATCTTTTAATTAGTAAAAAAAGTAACAATAAGCGACTGAAACAGATACCCTAAAAAAGGTTTAATTACAAGCAGAAAACACGAGTTCTACTTTCTCAGAATTTAATATTGCTGCCGATTAGGAAAAGAAAAAAAAATTATTATTATAAGGGTGAACTCGTCGAATTTCGATAAAAGAAAATTTTTAAGGGGTCTCAGGCGTGTCATACTTTTTGCCTGGCAGTGCAATTTAGCAACATGATACATTTAATTTTTTTTCTCAGTTCCTATAAAACATAAAAGCATAAAATTTGTAACATAACTTCTTCGCATAATTACATTAAAACTATATTTTTGATGCTACCATCTATGTAAGAATTTAATAATTATAAATTAACAATTTGGATTTATTAGTTAAAGGATAAGTTGTTTCTACGATCTGCGATCACGCTTACACAAAAGTTTCTATAAGGAATATTGATTCAGAACCTGAAATTGTAGAATCTTTTCCACCACCGTTCTTTTTATTAGGCAATAAATAATTCATAAAATACAAATCACTGTTTAACAGATCTTGCTGGAATTTTCACCTTGCAATAATTAAATTAAGAATTAAAAACATTACATTTATTACTTTCTTAAAAGGTGAAGATTAAAAGATTAAAAACAACATTTACAGATGTTATATGTCCCTATTTTCACCTTTTTAAGAAAGTAATAAATGTAATGTTTTTAATAAATAATTCTTCCGAAATTTTAAATGCTCATACAAAACAGATTATGCTAAAAAATTCTATAATATATTTGCACTTAAAAAATCATAAATGACATTCGCATTCTAAATTCCAAATACTTTTTTAGCCATTTCTTATTGGGGGCACATGATCTCCTATTTTTTTTTTTTTTTTTTTTTTCTAAAATATCAAACAAACTCAAGATAAATAAATTAAACAAATCTCTTAGAAAAATGACATCCATTACCTCGATAATATCTCTATTTCTTTTGTTAATTTGAAGCTGTAAATTCATTCAGATTTTTTGAATTATAGAATCCTTTTTACTCTTTTTATCGACTGGTTTATATAAAACAATGCGCATCCCAACCCGAAGACAAGAAAGTGATTTGCTAAAAATTAGCAACAAAGAACAAGAACATTACCCTAATCACCCCATTGTAATATTGCGTTCCTGGTGACCCTACCTGGTAGCGCAAAATAGGCTTCACGCGTGAGTCACGTTCTTTCGTGACCACCGCCACTGAAAAAATAAATAAAATTAAATGAAAAACAAAAACCCAAGAGCGTCTAGCAACAGAACGTGAACCATCTTCGGCATTAGCTTAGCGACTTTCTACCAAATAGGATTTTTGTTCAATTTCATTTTCGGCCTCTGGTACGTTTATTCATGATGAGAAATGCAGATTAGCAAGAGAGATAGTATAAAAACAGTTTTTTAATCTGAAAAAAAAGTGTGTTAAGGTTTCTGTTTGTAGGAGTGTGAGAGATCGTGTAAGACGCATGTATAAATTAGTTGAAATTATCTTCTACGTATAACTGGCAGCGTGTTTTTGGGATGCGATGAATATTAAGAAGGACTTAATGAGTAATGGCCGCTTCCGGAATTAACGAGTATCTCTCATATAATGAGAGATCGTATCAGGGGAATGAAGGAAATTTTACGCTCATTTATCTTTCGCTGGAAGATTATTAAGCATTTAGCAGACAAAGCACTCAATTGTTATGTTATGTTAGTTTTTTAGGATAGGCAAACGCGAAAAGCATTCGTATTTACTATGGGGAATCGGAAAATAAGTTTGCTCTTGCGTCTATGGACAGAGGCGTGTATGAAAATTAAAGAACATAATAAGACAGAAAGACGACGCAATTTTATTTGTCAACATAAGTTACCAGGTGCATTGAGACACCGCTTCATAAGGTGCAAAAAGCCCTCCAGGAAGCACGAGAGCTTTGCATACGGACAAGCCGCTTCTTCCGTATCCAAAACCCTAAGGCTGGGAGCGAACAGCACTAGTTTTTATTACACTAAAAGAGCAATCAATCAATCTTTGTTTCCGAACGAAACAAGGGTAAAATCTCTTTAAATGATTTTTGAGGGACTGACCCTACCGAATTGATAAAGGAAGGGAAAGTTTATCTCGCCCCCATCTTCAGTCGTAGAGCTGTCAACTGATTTCGAGTTGGATTTCTCCCTTGAAGTTCAAAAAAGGTCACTGAAAAAGCACTTTATACATCAAAGTGCCGACACGAAAGATCAAAGATAGCGCAAGAAGTTAGTGCTATGTGCGTGGACCTTGAGTTTTTCCTGAAGCTTATCAAATGGCATGACAAATGTCTCAATTTATTGGGTGATTAATTATGTGGAAAAAAAAAATAAAGATATACATTTTATGCTTTATTCGCTTTTTCATTTTACGCATTAATTATAAGTTTAAGTTTTATGTAATAAATACTACCAAGCGTTAAAACCCCGATTTCCATTAGAAATACCCTGTATAAATGGTTTTGCGCTCATTTCCACCATCAAATGTTTTAAATAATGCTCTCATATGGATTCACACAGTTTTACTTTCATTCATCGATGAATTAAACATCTACTTCGTAATAATTAAGGGTGTATTCGAAAAAACGCTTTTCCACCTTCAGCCAACTCGAAATTTTCCGATACAATTTCAGACACATTTTTAAAAGTAGAATCATGAAACTTGCTGAGGGGATTCTTGAAGGGACGTATGAGGTGCCGTCTAAAGTCTTTTTACGCTCAATTCATTAGAATTTGATTTATAAACATTTACCTTCTCGGCATGACCCTTTTTTTCGTTCTCAAATCTCCCATTTCGGAAAAATCGGTTCAAATTGCCGTTTTTGATTGCTTTTTTTGCAATATTTTGTACACTTATCAAAGAATTGACCTTTACGGCACCTTGTGCACTTTCTAAATAAGAGAATCTGCGAGTTTCATGTGATTGAGAGCAAAAGTTAATTCAAAAATAAATCGGAAAACAAGCAGTTTGAATCGAAATACACCCTTAACTCTTTGTATCATCATGCTCTATATTAGCAGAACACCCAAAAGTCAATCTTACTTATACAGTTGGCTTTTAAAGATGATTTCATGAATTGCCGTTATCTCTCAATACAGCAGTTAATATAAATGGTTCATGGAATTCTCAACAGACGGCGATACTGAGTTCATTTTTCATGCCAAAGTTTTATGGATCCTGTGAGCATTTTCGTATCAAGATCGCTAAATTGAACTTTGTCAACTGTATTAAAAGAAAGCATCTATAGACGTTCAAAAGTAGTTTTTTTACAAGAGTAATTTTGTATACTTCGCAATTTTGTATTAGAGAATGGACACTACTTGTGAGAAGTAACATAATAAAAAAAGAACCCTTTAAAAATTTTATGTTCTGTATTCTTTGAATATTTTTCAAATCGGAGTAGTTGCCTTAAAAAGGGTTGAAATTATTTAGTTCAACAGTGCAACTGGTCTGTAGAAGCAAAAACTTTCTCTTCACTGGTTGAAAAAGTCAAGGACTGTGCTATTGTTTTTCCCTTTCATTAAGGCTGTATTCGAAAAAACGCTTTTTCACCTTCAACAGCTCGAAATTTTCCGATATAATTTCAGACACATTTTTAAAAGTAGAAACATGAAACTTGCTGAGGGGATTCTTGAAGAGGCGTAATAAGGTGCCTTGTGATGTTTTTTTTACGTTCAATTCATTAGAATTTGATTTATAAACAATTATCTTCTCAGCATGATTTTTTTTCTCGTTCACAGATCTCCCGCTATGGAAAAATCGGTTCGAAATGCCGTTTTTGATCGCTTTTTTTTTACAATATTTTTTTCATTTATCAAAGAATCGACCATCACGGCACCTTGTGTATTTTCTAAATAAGAGAATCTGCGAGTTTGATGCGTTTGAGAGCAACAGTGCATTCAAAAATAAATCTGAAAATAAGCAGTTTGAATCGAAATACACCCTTAAATGCGAAAGCAGGGAGGAAGTAAGAGCATTCTACGCTTTTGTTTTCGCAAGTATATTGTCGTATTCATCCAATGATGACAGAGATGAGCGAAGATGCGTTCAGAATGTTCTACGCAAGCTATCGACCCACAGAGCTGCGAATGATGTGTGAATGAGACAGAGCATCTTCTATTTGATTGGACTTTCCGTTGTCACTCCTCCATCGTCCCTGTCTGCTTTCTGCGCATCTATCGATTTATGTTAACGACTGAACCTTTCGTAGAATCTTACATAATTCTGACATTTTTATTTTTAAGGGTGTTCTCAACTGATCCGCTCAACAAGCGAAAAACGTTTTGACACATTTACAAATTCATTTTTTAACAGAAAGATATGAAATTTGAATGCCTGATTAGGAAAGCGATTTCGAATTGAACTTATTGTTCCATTTTATGATCATTCAATTACTTATCGAGTTATAAATTATATCGATGACGCAATCACCCGTTTTTCTTCTCCTTTTCGACCGGTTTTTCTGCTTTCGTCGGGAAATAGGCTCAAAAGTGTCAACTTTGAAGGCTTGTTATGAAAAATCTATTGTGTTTTTCAAAAAAACAAAAGAATGAGTGCAATGAGACAGTTTCTGAATAACAACACCTGCTATTTTCATGCATTTCCGAACAAAAATAAATTAATGCATGTGTCACAAAGTTGCCCTTTTTGATTTAAGAACACCCTTAAGGCTAACATCAAATCCAAACTCTGGCTACTTTCTGACACATTTTTCAATTCATTTCTACTCGTAAATGCATGGAATGAGTGTGTGCTTTTTAAAGAAATTACGTAATCAAATTGCTTTTTTCTTTTTTCAATAAAAACATATTTTATTTCCAGACAATGCTGTCAAAAGATAAGTTTTGGGCCAAATATCCTGACTAAACTAAATATCAAGTAAAAAAAAAATCTTCATCATTTTTATTTGTGGAAATTTATTACTATTTTTAAAATGTGCAATAAAAATGTTTTAAATTCTACGATACAAACTCTTCAATAATAAAATCTTCATTCTGTTTGTTTGTATGAAGTATTATGAAAATGAAATGCTAGTGAAAATTCCGTCATTTTTGACGGGAGTTATATATTAGTATTGAAATAAAAACCCAAGTAAAAAAACAGAAACAAAAATAACGTTCGTCAAATGAAAAATTGAATGATGGCGTTTCAGATTTTAGAGCGTACAATTTTAGAATATCATTTTTTATTGGATTTGAAAATGACTCGCTGGTGAGTTGAAACATCTAAGCAGTTAAATAAAATTATTTTTCTGTTTTAAAAATCTTCATTACATCTTTTTAGCAATTAAAAAGAATGTATTAATACAAGATGTTATTTTGTTATACATTTAAGGGTTTTGTAAAGATCGACATAAGCTATTCATCATAAAAAAAAAAAAAATAGTGAAATACGAACGAGATGTAAAAAAAAAAAAAAAAAAAAAAAAAAAAAAGTCTTCAACAGGATTAACACGAGTGAGAGGATTTTCCGCATGATGAAGTAGCTTCTTAATTTTTAGCGTTCATTCTAAGCATTGTAGCAATCAAAAGTTTCCATTTTCCAGTATATTCCTGAGTTAATTTTATGTGTATTTGTTTCTAGAATTAACCCTTTTACTGCATCATGTGCCACATTTGGCCTATACCTAAAAACACTATAATTCTAATTATGTGCCATAAACTTGGCCCGTGTGATAGCTGTAACGGATCAAGAACTGTTCAAAGAAGGGAATGACACTTATTTTGTCCATGTCTCACTGTAAAAAAAATTCAAGAGGTTACTAAAATTTTTTTAGTAAATTTGTATTCCACAGAATTTTTTAGTAACCATTACAAACTTTTTTTTTTGCAAAAGAAACAAACATTTCTTTTGTAAACTGAACAAAAGAATTTTTTGTATAACTAACTTAAAACTTTTTAGTATGAGCCACCAAGCAAATTTTAGTAATAGCTCCAAAATTATTTTTAGTAACCACTACGTGTGCCCGAAGGGCAGGAGCTTCCTTCGAGCTGCATCCAGTGGATAAAAAGACAGATTTCTGAAGCGGAAGATTTTCGGCAAAGCCGCAATAGATGGCAGGACCAAACATTGCTACCTGCTCTATTTTGACATGTTTCTAAAGGGGAAGGAAAGTTCAGAGAACCCATGGTAACTGCTACGACAGGATTTTCACAATCCCTTTATTTAACTAGTACCTACATTCGGTGCATATTTGGAGGCGTCCAGCATCGAACCCGGGTACTTTCAGCCTGGAGTTCGGTGCTATGGCACTAGGCTATCACGGCCACGCCAAGTGAGTTTTAGTAAAAGCTATTAAAAAGTAAAACTATTAACTCTATTCGTTGCTAGCTTTTTTCTAGTAATTCTTGTAGATTCCTTGTAACCGAGTAAGATTACAATTTTTTTTTTTTTGTAATTACAAGGATTACTAAATTTTTTTTAGTAGATCGATCCCCCTTTTTTTACAGTGCAGATGGCTGAATTTGACAAAAAAATAAAATTTGTTCTTCGGAAACAAAACAAATTTTAATCAAGTTATTCAGGCAAAATTTACTTTTATTATTTTTACTCAATGCTTAAAAAAATCTCTATAAATAAAAGGAATTCTGAGGATAATTAATTAATTAATTGAGGCACAGGGGAAAGCAAATCTTGGCAATGCGCCAACTCGGTCCAGAGGAAGCAAATCTTGGCAATGCGCCAACTCGGTCCAGAGGAAGCAAATCTTGGCAATGCGCCAACTCGGTCCAGAGGAAGCAAATCTTGGCAATGCGCCAACTCGGTCCAGAGGTATAAAAGCAAGATAGAAAAAAACGCGCAGGTCTGTGCATTCAAGTACAACCACCCATATGTATATGCTGAAAGTTTGTTCTGACGCTCACCCGACGCACGTGGAGTGCCGATGGTCCGGGGAGAGTCACCGGGGGATCCGTCGCCAGCTGAGAGAGAAGCGTAGAGTCACCGGGGGATCCGTCGCCAGTTGAGAGAGAAGCGTACCATACACATAAATTATTAAATAAACCTTCAAATTAAGCCCGGCGAAGCGGGCTGGGTATGCTAGTATTAATATAAAGAAAGTTGCAGAGTGTTATGCAGATAAAATTAATCAATTTAAGTCCATTTATATGCAAAATAGAGCGATACAATATAGAGGGTACACGCCATACAATATCCAATTTTAGCGGAAAATTTAAAATTTACTTTCTTATTTTTTCCATTATTAGACCGATATATACATTTCAAATAATTTATTACATAAAAATTGAAAAAAAAAAAATAATAATGTTAGGGTGAAGGTTTAAGGGTGTTCTCAACAAGCGCAAAACGTTTTGACACATTAACAAATTCACTTTTTAACGGGAAGATATAAAACTGGAATGCCTGACTATGGAAGCGATTTCGAATCGAACTTAATTTTCCATTTTATGATACTTAAATTACCTATCCAGTTTTAAGCTATTTCGATCACATGATCACTTGTTTTTCTCCCGCTTTTTCTGCTTTCGTCGGGAAATGTGCTCAAAAACGTCAGTTTTGAAGGCTTGTTATGAAAAATCTATTGTGTTTAAAAAAAAAAAAAAAAACAGAAAACTGAGTGCAATTAGACAGTTTCTGAATAACAACACCTGCTAGTTTCATGCATTTCTGAAAAAAAAATAAATTAATGCATGTGTCTCAAAGTGGGCCTTTTTGATTTAAGAAGGCCCTTAAGGAAGGAGCCCCATTTGGAGGAGGATGGGGGTGGCTTCTCCTCTTAAAAGGAATTTGATTTAACCTCTTCAAGTATGATGTATTCTATAGAATATATATCTTAATTTTTTTTTTCAAATGTGTAATATTAAGAGAAATGGGTGTGATGGAGCCAAACAAATAGTAGAACTAAACAAAATAGCAATCTGCTTCTTTTTTTATAGCAAGGCATGTGTTATATAAAAATGGTTAGCAGCAGAAATGCGCTAAATGTACAAAAATGAAAACGTCAATACTGTTATTGTGCGTTAAGATTCCGTTTGTGGAGTCCATTAGAAACAAAACATCATTAAATTTACATTTATTTTATGTTTTGCAATGCAAAAAAATAAAATAAAATAAAATAAAATCCTGAAAAAATGTCAAAAAATATACTTTTTGAGTCTCCATGTGTCATCATATTCTATGTATATAAAAATATTTTTTTTTTTTTTTCATTCTTCAATCTTTCTTAGTCATCAGTTTGGCAATATAAATCCATAACTGAAATTAAACGTAAATAAACTTTGGAATCTGAAGAGGATAAAAAGATTTCTTTTCCCAAGAAAGTTCTGAAATGTAACCTGAGTTAATAATAATAATAATTTTCTTAGGATATAATCATTATTAGTAAACTTAACAGTATTTCTAGAAATCCCCCCATCTCTTACTGCCTTAAAATTTGTTTCACAAAATTTCGATTATATGTGATGTGTATATACCCGTTGTATCCAGACCTGACTCTTGATGCGATTTGAATCGAATAGCGTTTTCCAATTTTTAATGAAAGAAGCTTATGCTTAGAAGCGATTTTCGTTCATAAAGCCTGACAGTCTTTTATGAAAGATCTTTTGTCTTTATCTAAAAATGGAAAATTTCGATTGAATAGTTTTCTTAGGAAGAACAATTGCTTTTTCTACGCATTTCGAACAAAAATGAATTCAGAAACGTCCAGTCATAAGATAAACAAATCCAGTTTTTGTGTTTAGATGATTTTTTTTAAATTTTAGATTGCAATTATATAAACTAAACATCCAATACACCTAATAACAAACTAAATAATAATAATGAATAAATAAATAAAAAAGGGAGAAACCTAATTTTTAAAGAAAAATGAAGCCCGTTTTAAAATTAAATAACAAAAATCACCATTTTTTTTTTCTTCACATTTCAGCTTACAGTTCTAATTTCCACTCTGAATTACCCTATTTTCCAAATGGAAGGAAAACAGAGATGGCCGTTGCGTCAAAGAAAATGCAATAAAAATTATTTTTCGCCGAAAAACGATCTGCACTCATTTCGGCGGAAGTTATATAAGCTGCATCAAAAGCGCGCCGAATCTAATCACAAAATAAACACAATAATTACGTTTTTTGTCATTATATCATTCTTAAGATCTAAAGGAACAACGCTGCATGATTGAGAAGTGCCATTTTTATGAAAATTTCCTTTAGGAAAATACACTTCAACGGGAAAATTTCAGCCGAGCTTTGCTAACTAAGAACTAGAAAGCAGAACTCATTTACAATCAAGCTATTTTGCGACAAATTTTCATTATTGTTTATACATGGGTATTTCCACGAGCACTTGTCGTGTAAGTCACATTAACTGTTGCTAGTAAATTGTTGGCTACCGTTATTTTTGAAAGGTTTGCATGATCTTATTCAATTAAAGAAATATCTCTGCTAAAATAAGTCTCATTTTTCCGTTCTAAAATACTGGTATCAAAAATCGTAGTATGTGACTTACACGACATGTGCTCATGGAAATACTCACATCTGTTTCATTTTTAGGTGCGTTCGTAATTATGTAAATACGTAGCACCTATAGTGGTCGTTCAGTCCGTCTGTCTGTCCGTCCGTCTGTCTGTCCGCATATAACAACGCAAAAACTACCCAACCGAATCGTTTGAAATTTAAAAAACATAATTATTACATAATTTTGTCGAGTCGTTTCAAATTTTATGAAAATCGGATGCATAGATCAATGACAGGGGCAATCAAAATATTCCATTACATTAGGGTCAATGGGGGAAAAAGTTTCAAATGCTTTTTAATCGTTTGAAATTTAAAATACATAATTTTGTCGAGTTATTTCAAATTTTATGAAAATCGGATGCATAGATCAATTACAAGGAGAATCAAAAGTATTCCGTTACATTACGGTCAATAAGGAAAAATGTTTCAAATGCATTTTAATGGTGTTATACTCATTCGAACTTAGTAAAATTTATATGCAACTATAAAGTACATATTATAATATACATTTTACATAATTTGTGATGCAAATAACAATTGTTATTGATTTACATCAAGGCCACACAAAAGTATTCCATTACATAATGGTATAGGGAGAACATTGTTTGATGAGCGGTTTAATTGTAACTCACTATTTACAATTTTATGAGATTGATATAGGAGAGTAATATTTTTAAAACTTCGTTAACGTACGAACGCACCTCATTTGCAACGCTTCACGTGCAATTTCCAACTTGTTTTTTTTTCTGTGAATAGTGTCATTTCCTCATTTGTGCCTATGGGAAGGCACGAATAGTACTCCACGGCCATTTGCATTAATCGCACTCTAACATTTCATATTCTTTTATAAATTTCATCGAACTGTAAAAAACTCAAAACACAAAAATAAACACATTTCGGAACGCTTTTTGTTCTCAAACTTACAACACATTAATGTGTCGTGAAACGTGTTTTGTGTTGCGATTGTGTTCTTAATATGTTGCAAAAGTATTGCTATCCAGAAATGTGTTCTAAAAATAGTAATGTAAATAGCGTAGGTGAAAATAGTTTCGTAAAAAGTATTGCCCTGTACAACACTTTGTCCCCAAAATAACAACACATTGTAAATATCACATGAGGACCCCAGAAGCCAAGGTCCGAAAAATTGTACTTTTCAGTTAGAAAACAAATTCTCTTAAAGTACTCGAGCGATTTAAATATATATATGTGGTAATAAAGTAGAAATATGAAATTCTATGTGGCAGAACAGTTAAAAAAAATTAATTAGTTTTAGAATTTTTTTAAAAAATTAATTAGTTTTAGATTTTTATGGACATTTTCTGAAAATTTGCCTTTGAACTAGAATAAAAAGTTTGATTAACAGAAAAAAACTGTCTGCCATAAATTTTGAGACTAGTGAATAGGGATTTCAAATTTCAAAAAGTGACAAAATTGAAAAAAATAAACTAAATACACAGACAACCTAAAAATATGCTTTTTTCATTTCAGGTAAAGAAATATAGGTCATTTTCTTATTATTTGCTGAGTTATAGAGATAAACCACTTTTTTCGAAAAACAAACAATATTGATGAATTATACATTTAAAGAAAATTGTACTCTATTTTTTTAACAGTTATTGAAATGAGAGTTCAAAGATTAGAATGCAACAAGCAGAAATTTCCTATTTCAATTTAGTCAATTGTTATTGATGTTCCAATTTAACATCACCTTTAAACTCAATTTACTCCAAATCGAAATTTTGTCACTTGTACCCCTTGGCTTCAAGGGTCCTCACATAATTTAGAGCACTATAAAACAACACATGTAAACCATTTTCAAAATATTTTCAAGATGGTTCCTTTAAAATGATACAATTTTAAAAATAAACTCAACCATGCGTAATCGAAAACGATTTTAGTCAGAAGTGTTGATTTTTATGTTCAGTTGCAAAAGTGTTTCATGCGTTTGCAGTGTAAGTCAATTTGTAGGATTTTATATTCTATCTACTTAAGGGTGTATTCGAAAAAACGTTTTTCCATCTTCAACAGCTCGAAATTTTCCGATACAATTTCAGACATATTTTTAAAAGGAGAACACCTGAAACTTGCTGAGGGGATTTTGGAAGAGACGTATGAGGTGCCGTGTGAAGTCTTTTTACACTTAATTCATTAGGATTTGAGTTATAAACAATTACCTTATTAGTATGCCCCCTTTTTTCGTTCCCAGATCTCCCGCTTGGGAAAAATCGGTTCGAAATGCCATTTTTAATTGCTTTTTTTTTTTTCAATATTTTCTTCATTTATCTAAGAATCGACAATCTCGGCACCTTGTGTACGCTGCAATCGCGATTTTTGTGCCATTTTCAATATTTTACCGACCAAAAGTACATGAAGTTATGCATCGAATTGAACGAAATTTTTTGTGTTAAGTGTATGGCTATGGCTAGTTGGATCGCCCTGAATCTGAAAACAATCCGCCGGAAGGCCCGCCGAATTTTATGCTATTTTCAATATTGCACCACATAAAGTGTATGAAGTTAGTTCTAGAACTGAACTAAACATTTTGTATATGATTATTTTTTGGTAAGGCAAGTAGGTTCTCCCTGAATTAAAAAAAAAAAAAAAATCTGCTTATCATTCTATTGTCCATCGGCTTGTGCAGAGACGGAAATTCGTTTTTACTCCGATTAATTGATTGAAGCAGAAATTTAAGATGAAAATCAAAGTTGGTAAGGTATTGAATTAAAATTATTAAGGCATTAAAATGAATAACTATTTTTTTTAATATTAAAATGTATGTATGAGATAGAAGAAAGTTTTAGGATTGGCACATCCAACTAGTTTTTAATTCATTTTGGGAACAACGGATTTTGATCTTATTCTGACGATGATAATTTTCAGAAATTTCAAGCGATCTTTTTGAAACTTTCACAAAAGTTGCTATATATATTTAGCCAACACATTATGAAAATTACATTTTGGTTGATCTCAGGCGTGCACACTGAAACCTTATTTAGTAAACCTGTTCATTTTTCATACAATTAATAAATATTTTTTAATTTTGATTACAGGGTGTTATGTACAATGTTGTTTCTCATATTTTCGAAAAAGAACATTGTTTTTTATTATAGAACTCTGTAAATTAAAAGCAAAAAACTTGGCAAAATTTGGGACCGTTTTTATAAAAACCTTAATTTTTCTTCGAATATACATGCTATATTCATAAACATGAACACAGATTATTATAATAAGCCACTTAATCATAATCTGCAGTTTGAACGCATTTACTACGTTAGTTTTGATAGGGTTATCCAAAAGTTCTTCGTTCTTTTTCAATTTGTTGATGGTCCCCTATGAGACTTCGAGGAAAAATCTTTTCGAAAATCTTTGTGGTGTGCTATTTTGTTTACACACCTGGAGTTTCAGAATACTTATGTATATTTCTAGTTATTTAACAAAACGTCTAAAATCGTAAGTCTCAAGATTCTTTTTGCTGACTTTGCAATGTTGCACTTGTTATAAACTCGAATTTTTCATCATCCATCTTTTCTCAGTATAAAATGAAGTTTTTACAAACAGTTTAATGAGAATCATACCTACAGTGTGAATATGCATTCATTTATATTTTTGCGTAACACACAGAGAGAGAAAATATGAGCACCCCTCCATTTTTTGACGCCCCCCCCCCTTATATTTCACTTATAGCTACAGCCTTGCGAGACGTTCAGAACTGAACATTTTTCACCGAATTTCTTCGCTGTATCATACGACGCAATAAAGATCAGATGTTTTCTAAAGATTCTGTCAGTTTAACGGAATATGAATACAGTCGAGTCTCTATATAACGAAATCCATCGTTCCAATAAAAAATTCGTTATATAGAGAAATTCGATGTACAGAGAATGATGTTCAAAATCGTATTTAATTTGTAAATTTTGAACAAATATTAATTTTTATTTTTTTAATTAAGAATTTGAAATGTTTAAAAGTATATATTAACCTAACATTTTATTTCTTAATTTTTGAAAGCATAATGAAAATCAAATTAGGAAGACTTGCATTTAATTTCAGAGGAAGAAATCTGAAATTTTTTGTTGTTTCGATTTTAAAATTGTTACGCTCCACCCCCCCCCCCCCCGCAAAAAAGCGCAAATTTTAGCAAGGAATGAAAAATTGTAGTTAACATTTTCCTCCATTTGAAGGCCTCTCTTATGTGCCTCTCATTGATTCTTCTCTTATATGTGTAACAATCCAATTGATACTGTTTTGAGAAGGATGTTGAAAGGTGTGTGGGAGGTGAGATAAACTCGTTGGATTTAAAAAGCAAGGAGAGAAATAATATTTATAAAAAAAAAAAAAAAGAAAAAAAAAAAAGAAAAGAAAAAAACTCAGCATTGAACGATAAATTAAATGATGGAAAATTGATTCCATATGATTTCGAAGCTTTTTTAAAACTGAATAAATTAAGACCAATTTATGAAAAAATTCGTTATATGGAGATAGATATTTCGCTATATGGAGACTGTTTTTAATGTAATCATGCGAAAAGGGGACCGTTCCTACTAAAAATTCGTTATATAGAGAAATTCGATGTATGGAGTTTCGTTATAGAGAGACTCGACTGTATTTTTATTGTGTGCCGTTCTCATTTGCCTGTTAGTCAAATAGCCCAACAATGCAGCCATTAATTAGACTATTATGTACGTCGCATCATAACAGAGAAAAAAAATCAGTCAATCAAGCAAACAAACAAAAAACACTTGCGTTTAAAGAAAATGCGCCTTTACACTTCCTTACCTGCGTTTTCGGTATTCATTGTTATTCTTTTCACGTTTTAGTTATCATTGAGGGGATAGACTTAAAATGCTTTCATAGATAAGTACCAGATGGCGCCAGCTGCTCAAATCAGACAACAATTTATTTCTTCGCAATTTTCATATTTCTCCTATTCGGGAATTATTTGTTTTTTTGGAGTAGTGGTGTTGTGTAAACTGATGTTTTATCTCTTTGAAGTTGAACTGAAGTTAAGAATAAATAATTTAAAAAGAGAACGAGAAAACGGATTGAGAAGAAAAATGATTCATTTGGTCCTTTCTTCCATTTCGAAAGTATTTGCTAAGATGTTGGAAATTGATCATTTAATATAATAATCGATTCATTGAATTCGAATGTAGTTCTTTCTACAATTAAAATAGCTGTTCGAAGATCGATGACTCCGTCGATTATAATATTAGAAATAATCTGGGATCATAGATTGTCAGGGGCATTTAGATTATATTTATTTTGTTACTGAAAACAGAAAATATAACTCTCTGTCTAAGATCGTGTATACAATAAGATCTAGTTCGCTTCGAAAAGAAAAAAAAAAAAAAAAGAAAAAAAAAGAGATCCAATTAATTTATAAATATAACAGTTTTTGCACGAATGGAAGAGAAATATGAATTAAACGTGAATTTAATTTAAATGTTTAAAAACATTAATGAAAATTATAATTTTAAGAATGTTAATTTAAAACTAGTTCAAGAGTGTGCTCAAAGAACTTAAAAGAGGTATTTTTCTGACACATTTCTGAATTCAATTTTGTTCAGAAAAGCATGAGATGACCAGAATTCAGTACCTATTAGGTAGGGCTTGAAAATTTTAAAAATTGTAAGGTTCCCAGATGGGAACCTACATGAAATGTGTAGGTTCCTAGACGAAAAGTGTAAGTTCCCGGAAATTTTGTGTGAGTATTTTAACAAAATTTGCCGTTTTTTTCGCGATTTTTTTGACGAAACCTGCCGTTTCATCGCGATGTTTTAACGAAACTTGCCGTTTTATCACGATATTTTAACAAAACTGTCGTTTTTCAAACCAAAAAAAGAAAAAAGAAAAAAAAAAGAAAAAAAGAAATTTGCCGTTTTTTGCGATTTTTCAATGAAATTTGCGTTGTTTTGCGCGATCTTTTGACGAGTTTTAGACCATTTTTTGCGATTTTTTTGACAAAATTTGTTGTTTTCCATGATTTTTAACGAAATTTGCCGTTTTTGCGATTTTTTAAAATAAATTTTGCGTTTTCTGCGCGTTTTTTTTTTTTTTTGACGAAATTTGTTGTTTTCCTTAACGAAATTTTTCATTTTTTCGCAAATTTTTGACGAAATCTGACGTGTTATCTCGATGTTTTAACGAAGCCTGCCGTTTTATGCGATGTTTTAACTAAATTTGTCCAAGATTTTTTTTAACGAAATTTGCCGGTTTTTGCGATTTTTTGCGGTAATATTTTGACGACATTACGCATCCCATGGGCCGCTTAAGAGCTATTTTTTTGCGTAATTTATACATTATAATGCGTCCGCGGCGTCGCTAGCAGACACGGCGAAAAGTTAGGTTCCTGGCCGCGAACCTGATTGTAAAAATATACGTTCCCAGAAAAGGATTTCTGGGTTCCCCGGGATCCCGGGAATGCTATTTTTCGAGCCCTGCTATTAGGTCATCGAAAGCAGTGGCAATTCGTGGTGTATCTACTAAAGCTGCTATCAGATTCACCAACATTTCGTAAGACTTTTGAGCCAACACTTGATTTCCTCCAACTTTTCGCGAAATGCCGTCCCAAAACCCAGTGTGATAGCAAACAGAAATGTTCCCCCTAAGTTCCTAGTCAAGACTTTTCATCCAACATCAAACATTTCAACGTTTCAGATATAAGCGATTGATACGAGTAGGCGATAAATATTAACGCCTGGTACTAGTAGAAACTGGTTTTCCGGCTTTACCTCCAACTTTTTCAAAGACAATTGTAACCTTTTTCTCTCTTTGAACGGGAAAATGTTGGGGTTAAAATCGGCTGAAAACTTTGCCGCGCTTAAAGGATCACAATATAAATATACTGTGAAAATAAAGTTTGTAGGTAGGACGTAATGTGTAAATTGAAAAACATTTGTGCAGTATTGAATTCAGAATTATTTTTCCCCGGCCTGAATTGTGCCGTACGGAAAAGGTGAATATGGATTTAGGGGGGAATGTGCGTGTGGAGGGGGGAGGTTGGTTAAGGTTCGAGGACATGCCTCTTCCACGGGAGGGTTTCTCCTGGACATTCACTGAATTCATTGATGCATTTTGTTTTTCCAATTAAAAAAAAAATCTAAAAGAAATGCACGAGAAAGATGGAAATCTTGTTATAAATAAGGTACAGAGAAAACAAAACAAATGCATTGACATTTCTCATATAAATAAAATTTAAATTCTCTTTTGAAATCACAATTTTTATATTCTGTTACTTAGTTGAGGTTTGGAAAAGGTATTGGCTTATTAATTTAACTTCAATTTTTTTTTTTTTTTTTTTTTTTTTTTTTTTGCCTTTTTAGTTGCGAAATATTGATTTTTCTATCTTTCCCTAACCCTGAAGCAGTAAGGTGATTTTTCCTTGGTAAGATGGGGCATAGTAACCCCCAAAATTTGATTTCTTGTGTACTCAACAAAATTTATCGAATTAAAACAAAACAATTTCCTGTGAATTTTGCTTTATTTATTTGTATAAAAACAATTTAAAGTGTATATACAAATGTAAGTGTACAGTTCATATACTAATGTAAAGTGGCAATATTTCATAATTTAAATTTCTCTTGGGGTATAAAATACTCCACCTCACCAACTAAGGGCACAGTTGTAACTACTTCTTACACATAGCAATAAAAGTTGAAACAATTCAAAGAGACATTGAAAATGTTAAAATACAAAACGCAATATACTTAATATACAAAACGCAAGAAAAATGAAACGAACAATAAAATTACGGATAATAAGACTTGCGTTGTAGGTTTGTCGGAACGGAATGATCTGAACACAAAGTGTCATTCTCGCTTTCGTCTTTCGCCACCAGCCGCATAAAGCCGCTATCAGATTCCCCAAATTTAGTAAGACTTTTGAGCCAACATTCGATTTCCTCCAACTTTTCGGGAAATATCCTCCCACATCCAGTGTAATAGCAAATTGCAATGTCTCCCCAACTTTTTTCCACACGTTCAAAAAAGTCTGGCCTAGGTTAGATTTTCCATCCAACATCGCATGTTTCAACGAATCAGAGATAAGCGATTGAAACGAGTAGGCGATAAACATTAATGCCTGGCACGAGTGGAAACTAGTTTTACGGCTTTTCCTCCAACTTTTTCAAAGACAGTTGCAAACCTTTGTCCCCCTTTGAACGGGAAAATGTTGGAGTTAAAATCCGCTGAAAAGTTTGTCTCGCCTAAAGTACCTGAGTCTAATAGCAGCTTAAGATGATTTTGAAGAGCAAATGAAGTTTTTGGATTGCCACATCAGACTAGTTTATATCTGTATGATAAAATGAAAATAAGAAATGTCGTTTTTCTAATATCACTCACTACCATGATTGCTCAGCTTATTCTTATAGATATATACATTTTGTAACGCAGCTTGATCTTTTGACTGTCCATAGCTAAAGATTTATATAACGCTTATTTATATCCAAATTGAAAGAATTGTGTGGTTAAATAAAATATACACATTTGATGCAGTCTATGCTTCTTTTGTAAATGTGTAGTCTATTTGTCATATTAAGTCCTTGAATTTCCCCCCCTCCTATAAACTCTCTCGCTTTTATGAGTTTCTTCCAGAATGTGGCTACTGGATTATTTAGGTTTAAGAGCTTGTTTAAAACTTTGGGAATCTTCACCTGTACCGAAGACACGTATTACATCGACGATATGGATGAAGAGATATGGGTGTTTCTTGAAACAGCTTGTAGAACTTTGTAAGTACTTGTCGAAGGATTACCTTCCACATCTTGGAACCAAGGCTAACTTATCATAATATCAAGGCTTGTCATTCGCCAAGTTTCCTTTGACCGCAGTACAGGGGGCGCTGAACTACATGATTTTCACGTTGGTAGCGCCATCTAATGTTAGAAACTGAAATGTTACCCATTATTTCCTATGGGATTATTAGCAGTAGTACGCACCAGATGGCGTTACATACGAGACAAAATCAGTTAATATGTTGGCATCTATAGAGACAATTTCAACAATAGATTTTCTCCTGAATGCGAGGCCTGATTATGATAAGGGGGCCTTGCTTGGAACTCGCTTTCTTCTGTACAAACTGTCCTTCAATGACAGAGCCGCACAGCCTCCCGCCTAGAGAAACCTCGCAACTGGGCACAAAATATTTTTTCTTTGATGAAAAGAATGTATAACAGAAAATTTTCAATATAAATTTATGATTTTAGTTAAGAAAAGATAATGGTCTTGGCAGTAAAAATAGCCTATGTTGGAAAAGACTTTCACCATCAATTTTCCACCATTGCTTTTGAAATTGGTTCTGTAGTTCTAGAAATTATCCCTGCAAACACACAAACAAATGCTACTCCTTTATAATAGCTAAGGGGATCGAACCTTTGCTCCCCGGGTTACAGTATATAGGTGAAAACAATTCTTTTTTATTGATAGTAGTAGATAAGTAGATAAGAGTCTAAAGGAAAGGGCCTTGCAAAATCCTTGCACCGGGCCTCGCTTTAAGCCGCCCTCCATAAGGACGGCTCTGGTCAATGACCACGGTTTGTGCAGGTTTAACAAGTCTGTTTCGAACAATCGTCGATGCAGAGTGGCAAATATTTACACCTGTCTATATGAGGATATCGCTGATGGCATATTCGCACAGCTTATCGTCCGTTGCAGTTAGCAGTATGGCTGAATAAGGTAAGGAGGTGAGGCATGTGACCGGGGCGACAAAAGAAGAATTTGTGTGTCGATTTCTTTTTTCGTCTATGTTTATCACGGTATTGTTAAAATCATCCTGTCTGTGTTTTGCCAAAGCATAGAAGAATTTAAGAATGATATGGCATAAAGATCCTGTATAAAGCGGATTTCTTTTAGATTTCTGTTAGAAAATTATAATGAATCAACATTTGACAAAGCAGATTATGTGGTTCAGTACACTGTAAAAACAAAATACCCAAATTGGGTTGAAATATTTTTGGGTACAGCATTGTTCCAATTTGGAAAGTTCAGTTTGTAGCACAAAATCGTTTTAAATAAGTCTGATTTTTAATGACATTAAAACAATTAAAATATCATAGATAGTATATACATTATACCTCAGAAATTTTGATTAATTTAATGTTAATAAAGATCTGCTCTGTTTTGAACCATTTTGGGTTATCTATTTTAGGAACAATACTCTACCAATTTGGAATCCTTACTGTACCATTCCAGGAAAATTACTATACCCAGAAATCTTTCAACCCAATTTGGGTCTTCAATTTTTACTGTGTAGTACAAATTTTATGTTTACACCTTTCAAATTAAATCGCCTATTAGAAAATTAGTAAAATTCTATTTGTAAACATACTTCAATGAGGAAGGAGAGGGGCGCCAAAATCCAGGGTTGCCCCGAGTGCAGGAAAAGCAACTTTCGGCTCTGGTTAGCAAGGCCATATATCAAATGCATTTCAGCCATTTCACTGTGCGTGTAATTAGCCATGTTACTCCCAAGGTATCCATGGCTCAAATGAAGACATCTCATTTTGCTCAGCTCGTGTTTTCATGAAAACTCTTTCGATGATTGCGACCCGATGTGATTTTTGACCATTTATTTTATGCCTGACGTGCCTTTTCCTTTTGGATCACCTTATATAAATTCTACAAAACCTATACAGAGCTGCATAAAAAAATTCGACCACATTTCCATTTGTTGTCAAAAAGGCTTGAAGGCAATTTTCAACTGGTGTTTATAACCAAACTTAACCGCAGTATGTTATCTCGTATATGTAAAAATCTATGGAATTGGGTTGGACAAAATAATTCACATAATTTACGGAATGTAGTTGGAAATTCCCGAAATGAATTTTCCAAATTCTTTATTTAGGCATTCTCTAACTCACTTGAACGGTGAAGTTTTGTTACATTATTCTGAATGAGTCGGAAAGTGTTCCATAATCTACGCTCTATGCTTGATTTTTCTTTCTTGTTTATTAACAGAAGTATTTAAAATTTTTTGTATCGAATTTTCTTTAATGGGATTTTAAAGTTTCGCCGGGGTGCAAAGGGGCAAATTTGAAATGGGTGCTCTACGTGATAAGGTAATTTGTAATTTAAAATTGGAGAAAGCATTTTAGTTTGGTATAATATTATAAGCGATACGTAGCTGCGGTCGTTCGGTAGCTTCATCGCCCTGATACCAACCCATCTCGCTTTTCTGTGTCTTTAATTTGTATAAGGGGCTGTGCATATATAACATGATCAACTTTTTGGTAATTTTGTACTCCCTCCCCCCCCCCACATCCGATATCATACGTTATCATTCTTCAATCCCCCCCCCCTTCTGGAACGTTATCGTTATCAATGTTTCATTTTTTTTAAAACCTTTATACCGTATTTACTCGTGTATAAGGCGCACTTTTTTCCCAAAAAATTAGGGCAAAACTCCTTGGTGCGTCTTATACACGGAATAATTTTTACTGTTGGATGCCGTCGAACGATATACATATGAAACAAGAAATTATTCAAAGAAGATATTAAAACTCGGAAAATGTTACTTAATTGAAGTATTACTGCATATTTTTATACAACAGAGCTAATGCCATTATCTAATTAGCAATTCTATTACCGTCACTCATTCCTATTTCCCGTCATTCTCTTACAATCCTAAGTCTAAAAATGCATTTTCGTCTTGTTTTCTGGTCTGGTGTAATGTTTGTTTTGACTTTTTGTTTTACTGAAATTCATTTGGTCATTCTTCATTAGTGTATCAAATTTATTGTGCGCGTTATGTACGAGATTTTAAGAAATCGCCATTTTTACTTGTAAAGTAGGGGTGCGCCTTATACACGCGTGCGCCCTTATACACGAGTAAATACGGTAATTTATCTCTTTTATTTGGAGGGATATCCAAAACTAGTTACATACTTTATTGAATCAAATGAAGAGGAAGTCAATAAAATAGCATTTTATATAATATAACACTTTAAAAGAAATTATTATTATTATTTAAAAGTATTTTATAACGGCCTTTTCTTAGCTAATGAATTCAACGGTAATAATGTCTTGTCGCACTTGCCCCGCACGAAGGAGGGAGGTATGGAGAGATAGAAATTTTTATCAACAGAACAAGTGGCAACACTCTTTCTCTGTTATTTTTTAGTAAATACAAGCTCCATTTCAAATAGACTTCACGTAGGGTTTCTAGTGCAGTGGTTGAATATGCATACATTTTTTTAAGAAGAAAAAAAATGTCAAACATTGGGCTATTTCATATTTTAGAATTAAATATTTTTATAATTTTGTAATTTTAAGGGTGTATTTCGATTCAAACTGCATATTTTCTGATTTATTTTTGAATTCATTTTTGCTCTCAAATGCCGATTATTGAATTATTAAATTAAAATCTCTTATTTGGAAAGTACACAAGGTGCCGTGATGGTCGATTCTTTGATAAATGCAGAAGATATTGTAAAAAAAGCAATCAAAAACGGCATTTTGAAACGATTTTCCCCTAGCGGGAGATCTGTGATCGAAAAAAAGGGTCATACTGAGAAGATAATTGTTTATAAATCAAATTCTAATGAATTGAGCGTAAAATGACATCACACGGCACCTCATACATCCCTTCAAGAATCCCCTCAGCAAGTATCATGTTTCTACTTTTAAAAATGTGTCTGAAATTGTATCGGAAAATTTCGAGCTGTTGAAGGTGGAAAAGCGTTTTTTCGAATACACCCTTAATAAAAACTTTGCACTTTCATAAAAATAGATAGCATACTAAAAAAAAAAGATAACATACTATTTTGAACCAAAAACCATGTTAAAAACTATTTTGGTTGGATCAAAAATGATATTAAAAGGCAATCCCTCCCCCTATCCCAAGAGATATCTTACGACATCATTTGCCAGCGGACCCCCCTCCTCTTCAAAATGATAACGTTACATTTGCACAGCCCCTAATTTCACTTTTAAATTTGTCCGATATCAATTTCTTATCCCCCCCATTCCACTAGAGAATTGGATATTCGGGATGTGAATTTGGCTTACGTTTGAGAGTCGGAATAAGAGAAGAAAAGTTATAGGATAGCACCGCTCATCATGGTGGTTGACAGAGTTCTCGCTGTCGCTCGCCATTGCGCCAAATTGCGACTTAATTCTTCATTTGGCGAGTAAACAAGCAATTGGATTCGCCAAATTGCTAGTGCTCAGTTTTTGGTTTTTTCTTTCTTTTCATTTCCGTTTTTCATGCATATATATATATTTTTCAATGTATATATATTTTTAATATATTTGTAGCGGATAGTTGAAATTAGATTAATAACAGTCGTTGTCGCAGTTATAAAAACTTAGATTATTTTAGAATATATTGAAAAAAAGGGGGGGATACATTAAAGAACTAAAGATAATTTTTTTTTCTTGTGCTACACGGCGAATTTATTTTGCTAATACTTTTTTCATTTGGCGAAAGCTTTTAATTTTTAATTCTCCAAATTACTAACGTTGTTCAAAGGTCAGCGAGAACACTGGTGGTGGATATTAACATTTACGTAACATTACCGAATATTCTTGGGGATTCGAACTTATTATTAATAAAATATTACAACCGCCGCGGTGAGCGTCTACTTTCCGTCCGTGGTCCTTTAGCTTTTTCCTTTTATTCCGACTTTCTAGCGGCAGCTAGGTCGACAGGTCTCTAGCCACGTCCCGAAAGTAAAAGACTCTAGCGAAAGCAAGATTGAAAAAAAAAAAAAAAAAAATCAGAGGAATGAAATTGATCAAATTTAAAAGGAAAATCACACAAATTAAAGATACTGAAAAGCGGAACAGGTGGGATTGCGGCGATGAGGCTACCGAACAACCACAGTTACTCGTTTATTAATATTATGTTTATTCTTTAGCTCCTTATTACCTAAACTGAAAATAAAGGTAGGATGCCTCTAGGATCTGCTTAAATGGCAATACTGAAAAAAAAAAATTGTCATTTGCCGGATAAGCTACAAACACAAG
The DNA here is from genome assembly GCA_964019185.1 of Maratus speculifer. Classification (NCBI taxonomy): domain Eukaryota; kingdom Metazoa; phylum Arthropoda; class Arachnida; order Araneae; family Salticidae; genus Maratus; species Maratus speculifer. The sequence goes on along the minus strand of OZ025294.1, from coordinate 421,953,255 downwards.
AAATGGATCCATTTCAAAATGTAGGTTATTTAACTTATGGTTCTTATCTTAGATATTTGTTCCAATAAGAAGTACGATTATTGAGTGAAATATTATGCACTTTTAAGGGTGTATTCAAAAAAATATTTTTCCACCCTCAACAGCTCGAAATTTTCTAATGTATTTTCAGACTCATTTTTAAAAAGTAGAAACATGAAACTTGCTGAAATAATTTTTAAAGAGATTTTTAAGATCCCGTGTGATTTCATTTTTCGCTCAATTCATTAGAATTTGATTTATAAACAATTATTTTCTCAGTATGACCACTGTTTTTCGTTCCCAGAACTCCCGCTTTGGAAAATACGGTTCAAAACACCAAATTTGACAGCATTTAAAAAAAAAAAAAAATTTCGATATTTTCTGCATTTATCAAAAAATCGACAAGCACGGCACCTTGTGTACTTTCTAAATAAGAGAGTTGGCCAGTTTAATGCGTTTGAGAGCAAAAATGAATTTTAAAAATAAATCAGAAAACATGTAATTTGGATTGGAATACATCCTTTTAATACATCCCCTTGAAAAAACTCGATAGCCGTTTTCTTTGTCTGTTTCTTCTTGACCTAACCTGACCATACAGAAATTAAGAAAAACACAAATGAATTTAGAAATTTTGCAAGTTTCGTTATACTTCTTTTTCTATCCCTCCAATTACGAGTCAAAAAGCTTAAAATAATAAATTCCGAGATTTAACTTTTGATATTGCTTTTGTTTCAAGGATTAGACTGCGCCATTTAGCATCGGATTCCTTACAGAACGATGACGAAACGATGCAAAAGAATCCGTTACCGCGGCATGTTCCGATAATGTCCGAGGTGGCGGCTTTGTCCCACTTGTACAAAGAACGCAGCAGAACTCATTAGAATGAAGAAACTGTGATACATAGATTGTTAAATGGCGATTGTCTTTGTTTTCGACTCGAGTTATGAAAGAGTAAAAGTCCTTGTCTAGTCGCCGGTTATAATGGCTTCATTTTCACTCATTATCCCTTCCCTCTTCTCCTTCTGAGGCTGCGAGCACACACACACAACTACTTTTAGCGGTTAGAAGTCGACGTGCTTTACTTAGCAGGTGGCGTGTTTGATGTAGAATAACTTTTCCAGGTTCAAATTCAATCCAACAGTAGGATAGGGACCTTTCCCTTGAGCAGGGTTGAGAATTTTCTCCGGAATCATTCTAACATCCAGGGATGTCGTGGAGGGTATACGCGGGTATGTGCAGTATACCGTCTGGATTTTTTTTTAAAACACAGTATACCCGCTGTTTCTCCAAAAACTTATAATATATATACTCTAGAAAACTATTCCGTTTTAGGTAGGTTTTCATAAAAAAAAAATGTTATTTCGCCGAGACTGTAAAATAACCATTTGAACCAAGTTTTCGATATACACTGGATTTCTTTATTACGCCAATAAAAATTATACCAGTTAAGACGAAAAATTATTTAAAGAGAAATTTTTTCCCTGTCCGTTGCGGTTCCTCCTTAGCAGGTTCGATTTATAATGTATAACAGGCATGATAAAAACCTGTTTAAAGCGAAAATGTTAACGTTTCTTGTGATACCTTCTAAGAAATTTATGCTGTATCTCAGCCCCCACCGAAATAATAAATCTAGAAACGCCACTGACTGCACCACTGCTAATATCTGCGTTTTCTATTGTCAATAAACCTGAGAAGGGGAGAGAAAAATGGCTTTCCTGGAATTCAGTCGAACTTGTGCAAAATACGCGTGTGCTCGGAGCCTTAATAGCCGATGAATGAAAACGACGTGATTGGAGTTTTAGGTTGCATAATTAATGGAAAATCTTCAGTGGCGATGCCATGGAATGGAATTAGGTTCGAGCCGCGAACAATGAGTCGAAAGTATTTTAATGTGGGATAATGTATAACAAGTTCGCTCATTAACACAACAGCAAATTCAATAAAAGTCCCACATCAAGACGTCGTTTGAAAGTAATATGGGTTATGTATGTTGTATCTTTGTCCAGACAAAAGGCGAGGGTTATTGGGCGATGCGGATAATAAAACATTACGAAAATATTCTTATGTCTTTTTTTATTTGAAGAGATAAATATTCATTATTAGACCTTACCAAGGCCAGTAAAATTTGTAAAAAGACTTCGTCTTATTTTGTTATTGGCTGTATTATAATAAATAGCAGCCTGTTGCTAAACATTTCTATAACGCATTTGTAAAATTAGGTTATTAGATCAGAACGGTATTTCCATATGCATTTAAGTGATGCTTTAGTAAACGAAATCGATAATAACACAAGGGTGTGATCCAACCCTCCATTTAGAGGTGGGGGGGAGGTCGTGGCTCCTTTTTTTTGGAGGGGGGAGGGGTCGCATCTCTTAATAAAAAAAATTTTTTTATTAAAAGTTGTTTCCATATCTAAAATATTTACTTTTCTGATGCTTTTGGGAAATCATTTTCATTCGTAAACGCATAAAAATTGCATTAATATTCGTAAAAATGTAAAATTATAGCATTTTAATTCAGATTCTAAGAAATTGAAAAAGTTTCCAATTTTCTTATAAAGACATAGAATCATTCAGAAATGGTACATTTTAAGACATTTCTTTAGGATTTGACACATGCAGTGCCAGGGAAAAAAAAAAAAAAAAGATTGTGGCACTCCTTGAAAATTGCGAAGTTTGTGACAGAGGGTCCTTACTGACACATTCATTAGTAATGTTTCTTTTTAGGTGCGTTCGTAATTATGTAAATACGTAGCACCTATTGTTGTCGTTCAGTCCGTCCGTCTGTCTGTCCGCATATAACAACGCAAAAAGTACCCAACTGAATCGTTTGAGATTTAAAATACATAATTATTACATAATTTTGTCGAGTTATTTCAAATTTTATCAAAATCGGATGCATAGTTCAACTACATGGACAATTAAAAATGTTCCGTTACATTACGGTTAATGGGGAAAAATGTTTCAAATGCATTTTAATGGTGTTACACTCAGTCGAACGTAATAAAATTGATATGCATCTATAAAGTACATATTATAATATACATTTTGCATAATCTGTGGTGCAAAGAATATTTGTTATTGATTTACAAAGCCAAGAGTAATCCATTGCATAATGGTATAGGGAGAACATTGTTTGGTGCGCATTTTAATTGTAATTATTTACAACTTTATGAGATTGATATATGAGAGTGACATTTTTAAATCTTCGTTATCGTACGAACGCACCTCATTTGCGACGCTTCACGTGCAATTTCCAACTTGTTTATTTCTGCATTTGTTAAAATTGATACTAGCGGCCTTCGCCTGCTACGCTGGTCGGTTTAGACGGACAGACGGGCATTAAATAGTTTAATTGTTATCATTAAATAGTTTAATACTATTAAAATGCATACCAAACAATAGCCCAACTTCATAGATGCATATCAACTTTATTATGTTAGAAAGAGTGTAACACATTTAAAATGCACTTGAAACTTCTTCCGCCATTGACCGTAATGTATCGAAATCCTTTTGATTGTCCCTGTAATTGAACTATGCATCCGATTTTCATAAAATTTCAAATGACTCGACAAAATTATCTAATATTTATATATTTTAAGTTTCAAACGATTCGGTTGGGTAGTTTTTCAGTTGTTATATGCGGACAAACGGACGGACGGACAGACAGACGAATGAGCGACTCGGGATCCGTTTCCGGTATCGGAGGAGATAGCGTCACATACATACATACATACGGTCGGATTTTAATAGTGTAGATTAACAGTATGTCGCGTTTAAAAAAAATTATCAGACCTGGCAGTGGTCTTTCTACATCGTTTTTAGCCGATTTTTCGTTTTGATGTACTGCCTTGTGCTAAATCAGTTTTGCCTTGCCCTGATGCTTCGAAATCTAAGGCTTTGACTTTAGGAACATTTTGTTTTAATAAAATCAAAGCATGAGTTTGTATGTTCATCAACTGTAACTTTTTTACGTCGAGGATGTGCATCAAAAGAGCTTTGTAGAGAAAATAACTAAAAAAAAACCCTCTCTTTTCAAACCAGTACTAAAACTAAACAAAATTAAGGGTGTTCTTAATTCAAAAAGGGCAACTTTGTGACACATGCTTTACTTTATTTTTGTTCGGAAATGCATGAAAATAGCAGGTGTTGTTATTCAGAAACTGCCTAATTGCACTCATTCTTTTGTTTTTTAAAAAACACAATAGATTTTTTATAACAAGCCTTCAAAGTTGACGCTTTTGAGTACATTTCACGCCGAAAGTAGAAAAACCGATCGAAAAGCAGGAGAAAAACGGGTGATCACGTCATCGAAATAGCTTAGAACTGGATAGGTAATTTAATTATCGTAAAATGGAAAAATAAGTTCGATTCGAAATCGCTTCCATAGTCAGGCCTTCCAATTTGATATATTTCCGTTAAAAAATGAATTTGTAAATGTGTCAAAACGTTTTACGCTTGTTGAGCGGAGCAGTTAAGAACACCCTTAAGGGAGAACTCTAAATCATGTTTAGCTGCAAGGGTCACCACTCCGCGTAACCAACGCGTGTTAGACACTCTCTCCTGCCTTTTCTATTTAAAACTGGGAGAAAAAAAAAACCGAGCATTGAGAATGTGAGTTAAGTGTCAAGATTTATTTTTACTGGCACTGTATAGAAATGCCGTCGGGAGGGAGACATTAGTATTCACGGAATGCAAATTCTATTTAAAATTCCACATTTTTGCGAGGATTTACTTAAAGATTTTTTGTCTTTATGGAAAAAAATGGAAAGCGCTAATCAATCCCATTTGCTTTGAACAAGTTCATTTGCAAGTGTCTTGTATTTGATATTAAAAATGACTTCATGGCTGTGTCAGAAAGTACCTATTTTAAATATAATTTGAGCTTTAAAGAGCTAGAAAGATTCACATTGTTGAGTAAGGGGTAAACTAGAAAAAAAATTGATACATATATATTTCATTTTTAAAATCTCCTTTAGAAATTTCCCTCTTCAGACGTGAGGGGGAGGGAAGGGCCCGACTTATACAGTGGGGGGGTCCTGGGGAAAACATTATTAGGGCTCCCCCCCTTTTATCTTAAAATTTTTTGTAAATTATGCTGAAGTGACTAAAACTAAAATTCATACCTATTGTACTTGTACATAAATATCGTAACAAGTACTATTCACATCTATATACATATGTATGGGGGGTGATTCCAGACCTCCCACTAGAACCTTTGCAGCAACTCCTGAGTCTGGTGAACTGTATGGGGCCTGGCATTGTCATGCAGAAGAATGACTGTCAATTTGTCTGTGATGTGGCCACATTCTTGGCCCATAAGAATCGAATTACGGTTCGCATCTCTATGCGAGACCAATTTTCTGCATGTCGTGTCATTACTGTTGCTTTTAAGTGTCTGCGTACTGACGCTATTTACTCGTAGAACCGCTATAGGACAACGAGCGCCATCTGTCAACCACTCTGGGTGGAAATATTCGCTCCACAATTATTACGTTTCAAATGCTTCTGCTTGTAAACTTTTTTTTGGATCAACCTACGTATGTCGGACAGTGAAAATTAAATTAAAATGAAATTAAAATTAATCATTCGGAAATATAAGATTCTGCATCTAATGCTGATGTAGAGGAGCACATAAATGACGAAATCTCGGATCCTACAGTAGCTATTCGTGTAATAAATTAAGTTCTTGTCTATGCAAACAGCGGAAGAAAGAGTGTTGGAGTCCTTTAATGTATTGGACAAATAAATTCGTAATATATATTTGAAATCGGCAACAGAAGATTACCGATTATTTCTGTATGTAAACAGTGAGCAAAAATAAAAAATAAAATGAAAATATTTTTATTTATCTTCAGTGTTAGTAAATTTAATTAGTATTGTGTCAGTTTAATTTAATTAGTATTGTGCCAGTTTAATTTAATCATTTTTGGTCAATTTATTAATGATCTTATTAACTTATTAACGATAATTCATTAATAATAATTTTTAGTAGATTTTATTGAATACACATAAAAACTAATGAGTTGTACATTTTATGTATTCTACCATTTTTCTTAACGGTTCGGATATAGCGAACAAAACCTTTGATCCCTTGACTTTCGTTATAACGGGGTTCAACTGTATATCTAATATTTTAGTAAATAATTTTTATGAAAACTATCACGGCTTTGAGCTGTTAAAAAAAGGGAGTATGCATATTAAAAAGTAGTCTAATATGCATAAAGAATTAATTCCTGATTAGAAAAGTTCACGGAGATCATTTTTCCGCTTTAGGACTTGCAGGAAAAATCCACTTACTTACTGCTTGCTTCTCTCTTCTAATTGTAATTACAAACTGTTTCGGATAGTTTTCTAAGAGAGTACGTGATCGGCGTTTTCTGGCGTGCATAATTAATGTGAGGTACTGCCAGATATCATTAATAATAAGCTGGAAAAGAAATGGGTTCAGCGGCAGAACAATCAAAGAGAAGAAATTCGAGACACAGATACGGTTACAAACTTATTCGAGCTGATTATAACGATTTTTTTCCCTTGTATTTTTTCGTTTTCACATGTAAATTAGGATTATCGTAAGAAAGTGAAAATGGGAGTTAAAATAGTTTTTTTTCCTATATCACGGTTTTATTACAGTATTTAAAAGTGGAAATATATCGAATTTAAAATCGATATAATAATAATATATTCTATAACAAAAAGTAAGAACTTATAAATAACTGCTTTACGTATAAGACGTGACTTTAATAATAAAACATTTAAAATGCATTAAAAATTGACGTGTTTCAACTTCTTTTCATAGAGTTATCTTCAGAATGTAAATAGAAAATTACAAACTCAGTAAACGTGAAAAACAGAAATAAATAATAATAAATAGTGTTTCACATTCATTATGTTTGTAATTTTCTATTTACGTTCTGAAGATGGCTCGATTAAAATGAGTTGAATCATGTCATTTTTTAATATACTTTAAATATTTTACGTCTTTTAAGCAAAATAATTATTCATAATATAGGTTTATAAAATAGCATGAGCATAATTTTTCTTAGTCAGCGAAAAGCCTGCAATATAATTTGCAGAAAAACTGCATGCTTATCAAGCGTTCAAAGATAATGCTGGAATCTGGCGTAAATTGGCACAGCTTGCGCCAGCTGGTGGACGGGGTGATAACGCAAATACATGGGTGTTTAGTATGAAATCATATATACGCAGATATCTATTAAGGGTGTCCTCAACTGCTCCGCTCAACAAGCGCAAAACGTTTTGACACATTAACGAATTCACTTTTTAACGGGAAGATATAAAACTGGAATGCCTGAGTATGGAAGCGATTTCGAATCGAACTTAATTTTCCATTTTATGATACTTAAATTACCTATCCAGTTTTAAGCTATTTCGATCACATGATCACTTGTTTTTCTCCCGCTTTTTCTGCTTTCGTCGGGAAATGGGCTCAAAAAAGTCAACTTTGAAGGCTTGTTATGAAAAATCTATTGTGTTAAAAAAAAAAAAAAAAACAGAAAACTGAGTGCCATTAGACAGTTTCTGAATAACAACAACTGCTAGTTTCATGCATTTCTGAACAAAAATAAATTTATGCATGTGTCTCAAAGTGGCCCTTTTTGATTTAAGAATGCTCTTAACTACGCATCTCTTGCGCATATTTCCTGAATTTTAATTCAGTCATGAGATATGAATCTTTTTTACCAGATTTATTGCAAAATATTTTTGTTAGAGTTTGTTTTGATAAAATTATGTACATTAAAAAACAAAATCGTAACAATATCATTTTATTTTCAGAAGAAAAATCACTAATACTACGAAAACAAATTATCTTTTACTCTGAAACTAAAATGATAATGCGATTTATTAAAAAATAGATATGTTTATACATATATATTTAAATATGAAGGCTGTAAAAAAATATTTTGTAATAAATCTGGTAATCAAGATTCATCTTTCATGAAAGAATAACTTGAAATTTATGATGGAATTTTTAAATAGGGATTCTCTAAATAGTTTTGTCTGTTTCAAAAATAAATAAATAAATAAATAAATTTGGAGATTTTAGGGAAATTGTTGTCCAGAATCGCAAAATATTTAAACAAATAAATGAATAATACTTGCTCGCTTGATAATAAAATATTTATTGCATGAATTTTAAATTAAAATGATTCCGATTGTAAAAAGAAATGAATTTTAAATGAAAAGGAAAAAATATTTGTAAATTAAAAAATGAATGCAATACAACCGAGAAAATATTGGTTAATTTATCGTCTGCGCCTGATAAACGAAAAAAATGACCTAAAATTGAACATTTCATTTAGTATTAAATTCTTACATATTCTAAACATTGATAAACGTTGTATTCTCTTCAGGAATACAATCGTGTACATCATTTTACATAATTTAACACATCAAGAATTTAGTAAAAATCGAGAGATGAAATACTGTCTTTACATATTTACTACTTACTAATTTTTATGCATCGTATTTCCTTACATTAAAAAAATAATTAAAATCGAACACATTTAAATCAACAGCATTTGTGTTACATAATTAAATATGTCATCTTAGCATAATTTATCTTAATATTTAATCGCACTTCACTTATTTATTCCATATTTATTTACAATAATATTTGAGACCTAAACTTTATTCTATGCAACTTTTTAAAGTTTATTCTAACAACAAAACAATTTCGTTGCCATTCGCACAAAAGAAATTACAATTTAGTTAATAATTCTCTTGCAGTTCACCCTTTCCCCTAGGTGGCGTATATGACATTGATTCCTGTGACCCCATCTTTAATCTTGCGGACACCTCTTCCATTTATCTTACGACCCTTACTTTGCATACTGCTTTGGGTAAACTTCTAACTGAATCTGAAGGTTCAATTTGCATTCGTTTTTGAGATAAAGCTATTGAGAATATCGTAAAAAATTCTGCCTAACAGCAATACCTGCTACGCAATTTTCTTCAAAAATTAAATAAGACTATTCATCTGAGGGACTAAGTGAACCTGTTGTTTGATGAAAATTCATGTTGATAATGAAAATTTATTTTTTCTTGAGATACAGCTATTGCGAAAATCGTGAAAAATGCAGCATAGCAACGCTTTCTGTTGGACGATTTACACCAAAAAGTCATCAGCACTAACCAATCTTAGAGTCTAACTGAATCTAAAGTTTTATTAAATTCCCTTCATTTGTTCCCGAGGTAGAGCGCCTCCAAAATTTGTGTCACATATATACATACATGTAGACAGTCAGAGTTACAGACTCGCAGACAAACATTTTATAAAAGCAGCATCACATATTGGGAAATTCGTACAAAAATCTTTCGTACAATTTTTTTTCTCGTTATTTAAGTGAATCTAAAATTAATTAGAAATTCGCACATTAGTTCTTGAGATGGAGCAAGTGCAAAAATCATGAACTATGTAGCATGGCAGCGCCACCTGCTGGGTGATTTACAAGAAAGCGATCAGCAACCATTCATATCAATGGCGAAATGAATCTGAATTTACATGGAATTCCGGGCTTTGGTTCTTGATGGAGAAGCCACAAAACTTTCATCACATAGAGACAGACATTTTTGAAAAACATGTTTTTCGTGATCTCTGACCTTTAAAATGTGTAAAACCAGAATTAGAATTTTTTTGTGTATCCAATACTTTCTGCTTGTAAAGAAGAAAGAAAGAAAAAAAAAAACTGGTTGGATGTGCCGATCCCAAGACTTTTACTTATCTCATACGTACATTTAATACTTAAAAATTAATCACGCATATTAATATTATTAATTCAATACTATACCAACTTTGATTTTCATTTTTAATTTCTGCTTCAGTTAATTGGAGTAAAAATGTGGATCATGATATTTATTAAAATCAATAGTTTTCCCTTATTCTGTTATCATCAACTGTTTGCAAATAGTCGGCTTAGCAGAACGCGAGTTTCCATCTCTGCACGAGTCGATGGACAATACAACGGCGAAGAATCGAGAAAAGGATATAAAAAGCGCTACGCTATCATAATGCTCCTTTCCCACTGAATATTTCGCAAATTCACGGAAGATATGTTGGCCACAGTCTACAACATACACAAAAAATTTGGTTCAATTCTGTACATAACTTTATACACTTTCTGATGGTAGAATGGGACAGACGGACACACACACAGACAGACGTTTTGTAAAAACATTTTTTTGAATCTCTGACCCCTAAAACGTGTCAATCCGTCGAAAACCGGAAGTCGAAAAAAATTTCGATTACAATATTTTCTTCAATTGAAGATAGAAGAAAGTATAAAGAGAGAGATATAAATGCATGCCACAAACTTTTGTTTAAGACTGAACTGAGGAATTTGAAGTATGGCTCATATCAGCATTAAGGTTAAACTTTACTCAAATTTGTATACTGAAAATTGTTGTTGAAGTAAGTCAGCATAGCATCCATCGCAAATAACGCATCCGCAATTAAATATCTTCGGTCAATTCTCATCAATTTTTACACCGTCGGATAGAAAAAAAAAAAAAAAAAAAAAAAAAAAAAAAAAAATCGGAAATTGCACGTCAAGCATAGCAAATGAGGTATGTTCGTACTATAAGGAAGTTTTAAAATTATTCAGATCTCAGTGCAATAGTATACAATACTTTACATACAGAAGAGCATCTGAAATTTTTTGTGTGTCTTTGTCAATACTTCCTGTTTTCTGTTATACAGGAAATAACCTATAGTAAGGTTCAACAACGTATATCCATTTCACAGTATTTGAAGAAGTTTAATAGAATGAAAACGCGCCCCCAAACACTGTTTATTGCTATTCTATTATGTAAGGGAATACTTTTGTGTGGCCCTGTAAATGAATAACCAATATTCTCTGCGCCGCAGATTGTACAGAATGCATCTTTTAGTATATACTTCATAGATGCATACCCAATTTATTGTGTTCGAAAGAGTGTAACATCATTAAAATGCACTTGAAACTATTTAAGATTGGACAGAAGAATTTGAGGTGTGGCTGATGATCCGTATTAAGGTTAAACTTCACTTAAATTTGTATATCGAAAATTGTTAGGGAAGCGAATCAGCATTAATACATCACAAACAATGCATCCACCATCAAATATCTTCGGTCAATTATCTTCTGGCTTTAAATGATGAAATTATTTCTTGCATCAAAACAGCTTCATACCACTTTTCGATTAGACTGTTTACAAATATTAGGCAAAGCATATGCGGTTTCCAGGATTGAAATCTCTCGGATTCTGAGTGACCCCATTTTCCCTCTAAATGCTTTCTCTTTCTCTAACCTGTTGATGGAGATAGGACCACACCTCTCTCTCACCCTCCTCATGCTTTGCAACCAGGGGGTGGGGCCGTTTCAGTGAAGCAGGGGTCAGTAAGGACCAAACTTGGAGAGAACGATCGAACGCACAACTATATACTACGGTTATTGTACCATTCTGCAAAGTGGTTCAATTTCAAAATTAAATTGTCGAATTATTTTTTACTTCTTTTAAGGTGCATTCGTAGTTATATAAATACGTAGCACCTATAGGCGTCCTTCAGTCCGTCTGTATGTCCGCCTGTCCGCAAAAAATAACAACGCAAAAACTACCCAACCGAATCGTTTGAAATTTAAAATATATAATTGTTGCATCATTTTGTCGAGTCGTTTAAAATTTTATGAAAATCGGATGTATAGTTCAATGACAGGGACAATCAAAAGTATTCCGTTAGAGGACGGCCAATGGGGAAAAATAGTTTCTAATGCATTTTAACGATGTTACACTCTTTCGAACATAATACAATTCATATGGTCTATGAAGTATATACTAAAATATACATTCTGTGCAATCTGTGGTGTGAAGAATATTTGTTATTCATTTACGAGGCCACATAAAACTATTCCATTGCATAATGGTACAAGGGGAAGCTTGCTTCGGACGTGTTTTATTCATGATAAACTATTTCCCTTTTTTATGAAATGGATATACGTTTCTGAGCTTTACTATAAATTATTTCCTGTATAATAGAAAGCAAATTGTATTTACAGGGATACGGAAAAGATTTCAAGTACTCCACTGTATGTCTAATGCTAATCGTTCAAAACATTTGTGACGTAAATAATCATTCAGAAAAAAAGGATAAAATAGAAATTGTAAAGCCTTTACTTACTCAAAATTTTTGTGGTACACTCTCTTCATTTGAAGAACTTTATTTTGACGGTGGAGGGATTTGGTAATTAGTAAAAGGTAGGCCAAAACTCCCTGGCAAATCTTTTAATGAAATATAAAATCAATGAATCAAAGTCGAGTTTTTTTTTATTCATCGTATGTACTGTCTATTGCAGAGGTTCCCAACCTTTATTGGTTCGCGACCAACTTTTAAGTAAAAAAAAAAATGCGACATAAGCGTGTATATCAGTATGGAAATTATTGTATGACTTCTTAGATATCCTATCCTACAAAAAAAAAAAAAGACAAATTTTTTTTACGAAAGGTATACTATAAAAAAAGGCAAGAATTGATAATCCCATTGTGTGTAAATGGAATAATAGTTAAAAACTACAAATTATCTACAAAGATAATTCAAAATACGTTTAATTGTTATCAAAACAAAACTTTATATTCCGTGAGATTTCTGGCTCTAGTATTTACCATTGAGTAGATCTATATCGCAGTAAAATCTTGTAATTTGAATATTAATATAATTCTATACGCAAATTGTTCCTGTACTTGTTTTTTCAAAAACAGCAAAGTAGAAAAAGAATTTTTTATACAAGCATGTCATGTTGAACCCCATCAATGAATTTAAAGCTAACTTAGATATTTCTGGATATTTTACTCGTACATTCATCCAGAAGGAAATTGAGGAAATATTTGCTGTTGAAGAAATTAAATTTTTAATAGACGAAAATAAAAGATATATTTTTGACAAGTCTTGATTTTTCATCGACTCACTGAAACATCCGATGCGAGCCACCAGTGGTTCGCAACTCATATATTGAGGAATAGTTGGTCTACTGTATATTCTAAAAAAGAGAACATTTATTTAGCGCTTTCTGAATGTCGATAAACTACTCAACTTCTCCTTAATTTTCTTTCAAACTAATATGTCGATTAAAAATTTTGTTGAAATATCTTCATTAATGTAAGAGTTATGAAAACAAACCATGCTTCGAATGTCCCATTTCTAGTACGTCTCATTCCAACACCTCAAATTTTTGTTCCATATATTTCGGAACGCCCTGTATGTATAAGAACTAGTGCATGAGTCTTTTTTAATGAATCTAATTTGCTTGTGTTACACTTATGTTTCAATTATCTATTTCTTACTTTGATATATGAACTGATTTAACTTTTATAAAAAATTACCTGTCATGTAAGAATCCAAAGTGAAGAAAAACAAGCTCACCTGCTACTCAACTCCTCTCGAATTTCAGCGAGTGTGGGATTAAACCGAACCCTTCCTCACTGTGTCATGCATTTTAAGACGTTTTAAAACCGTTCCAATGAATGCGAAACGACATCGATATCGATTACTGGATCATGTTAGATGGTACGCCTTAAGCTAAGCAGCGGATTCAAATGTCATATTTTATTCTAATGCATTTTTTATAGTCAACTGTAATCGTTACAACACCGTTTCGTCCCAATAACACAGTCAAATCACTTTCCTTTTCGAAATCAAACTTTCACGTTACATTAGATTTGTTAAAATGAAAACACTTTTCAACATTTCTAGAGCATTTTAACGCAATTTTTTTCTTTGGATTACCTGGCTTTGTCCGTTATTTTGGTCGATTTTTCCAAGCGAACTTTGAATTAAATGAAATTAATCAATAATTTTGACATTGTGCTTTAAAACAATATAGACCTTTATATGTGATTGTTCTCAGTGCTTAAAACGAAACAAAAGCCATTGCGCTATCCTATTTTATAATGTGTCCTACGAAATTAGGGCTGTTAAGGAATTCTCTCTTAGTTCATCATTCATAGCAGGATTTGGTAAAGAACTATAGGACGATATGGAATAGACTAAAAGTATACTTGGAAAATTATCTAAACTAACCATACAAATTTCATCAAAATCAGTTCAGGAGAAATTTATAAAATCATTTATAAAATCATTTATAAAATATTTATAAAATCTTTCATAAGCAGGTTTACCTGAATATGGAACTTTTCCTTCACAATTCTATAACCTAACAATGTAGAACGATATGTTATACATTAAAACCATACCTGATAAGTTAACTGCAAAAGCAATTCTCATCATCACAAAACCAATTATCTTCAAAACCCGTCCTGCTGAATGTCTTAAAAGATTTATTTTTCACAGAAGTATTTACCTTATACTATCACAATTCAGCTACTTTCTGCATTATTTTAGTTTATTTTAGACTTATTTATTTTAGATTATTTTAGACTGTTACCACTATTTTCGAACATAAATGTCCTTTCTTTTCTTAGTATCTAGGGGCACTATTTCAACAGAAATTGATTCGTTTAACTTCGTTTACGATTGTTTTATAGAATTAAGTTTCCCCTTTCATCATCATATGGCGCATTTTTATCTCGGGTTCTATGGGTTCGATTACTACAGAATTTGGCTCATTACACTTGGTTTTGGATTGTCTCTAACACGTGCAGAGCGCTTCCAGTATAAGCTGCCTTCAGCAGCAGAGATCCGGGTTACAAGTTCGTTCGGAAAGAAGACTTTTGTTAGGGGCACACTAGACGCTGCCGTAAGCATTTTGGCCCCGGAAACTAAATTCATTTAAAACACTGCAAGCGATGAAATATGCCAATCAGTAGCATTGCAGCGCAGACGCACATCACGGACGACCGTAGCGCCACCTGCAAGCTCTATATAAGGGGATAACAGATTGGCGATTTGAAGTATGACAATTGTTTTTTCGTGCATTTTTTGGCGTAAGCTGTTTACCTATACGTCAAGGAAGATATCGAATGTCTTTTGACTAAGTTTCTGAATTTGACCGAGGTAGAATAGTAGCCAATAGGGATTGCGGATTATCCTTTAGGGGAATCGGTCAACGTATTGGACGAAATCAAGCTACTATGATGCGGATATGTAATCGCTGGATACAGGAGAGAATGACGGACCAACGGGGCCGATGCACCCACGTCGTTTCACCATTGCCTGTGATGTCAGGCGGTTTGTGCGCATGGCGGTGATGGGTTCCGCAGCCACATCATGAAAAATAGCACAACAGATTAAATCTGCTACGCAACATTCGGTGTCCATTCGTACCATTTGACGCCATTTGCAGCATAATGGAATGTCTGCATTTCTCTGTTTACCGTTGACTGCAAACCACAGGTGTTTGCACCACCAACGGTGAAAGGAACGCTTACACGAACAACAAAATGGAATGACATTGTATTTATTGACGAATTCCGCTTTTGTCTGCAACCTTGCGATAGTCGGGTTCGAGTTTGGATCCATTGTTGTGAGAGGCAGCTGAACTGTGGCGTTATGCATCGTCACACTCGTTCTGAACCCGGTATCATGGTTTGGGGTGGTATTAGATTACACTGCTGCACCTCTCTAGTACGCATTGCCGGTACACTGAACAGCCAGTGCTGCATCTCTGAGATGTTAGAACCCGTGGTCCTCCAATACATTCAGCGCTTGCCATAAGTTATATCCCAGTAGGATAATACGCGGCCACACGTGTCACACAACGTTCAAGACTTCTTCTATACATATCATATGGAATTGCTTTCTTGACCTGCTTGTTATCCAGATCTATCGCCAATCAAAAACATGTGGCCCATGACTGCACAACGACTGGCCTGGAATACACCACCCGCTACTACACCAGATCAATTTTGGCTCTATATGGAAGCCGCATGGACTGCTGTAGCCCTAGGAGACGTCCGAAGATTCTTTGATTCTATACCGAAGCGTGTGGCAGTGGTTATAGTCAACAGTGGCGGCTACACTAACTACTAATTTTGTCATCATCCGCACGTCAGAAAAGGCTGTAATTTTGATCGTTTGATCTTTGTACAATATGCTTTCTGCGAAGTAAATTTCACTGATATCTCTGGTCCTTCTTGGTGTTGCATTTTGTGTGGCCAGCACTGTACAAGATAGCTAAATAGTTATTATTCAATTTATTTAGAATTATTTATTTCATAACAAATTTATATGCGTAAACATGCGCATTTATGAAATGTAAAATGTTCTATCAATAAAATGTTTGGTGGAGGTTGTGGACACGAATCATGAGCGAAAACAGGAAATTTATTTTTATCATGCTTCCCTGTTTTGGAACTAAATATCCCCTACAGATAGGGCTGTGCGATCTTAAACTATTAGAACCTCACAAAAGTGAATAAAAATGAATAAATTCTCACTCATCTGTTACACTTTCTTTTCTTCAGCTGTTGAAGTGCCAAAGAAAAAGAAATAATGGTTTGCGTCTTGAAACTGCTATGTTATTTTGAGTGTTATTGCAGTTTGAGATAACACAGTACTATCTATTAAAAATATTTGCAACTAAAATAAGGAAGTGTAATAAAGAAATCCCCGAATTCACGCAAACAATTGCTACAAGAAGGATTTCAATACATGCCATCGTTCACTTCGCTATCAAACTTTAAAAACGCTCAATGCATTTTTTTATACACCTGTAGGTGGGTAATGGCCCTTACTTTTTGAATTGGAAAGTGTTTGGACCTCGGCGAAGGAAAAGTTAGGATCTGATTGGACAAAATCATTTGATACTCCGCTATTCACCCAGAAATTATTTATCAATTCACAGCTACACGCGGAAAGAATATATAAACTAGATTGCAAGAGAATTGACCAGATTAGTTGAAAGTTATTGAATGCATCTTCAATGAAAACTGATACTTGGTGATCATAGAAACAAGAGCTGTGAGATTTTTTAAAGATATTTCTTCATGTATGGATGTCGTTTGAGAAGTACATGCTCCAGACATCTTTGCAAATAATATATTCATTAGAATAATTCATTCTAATACCTATGGACTCTTTGTGCAACCTGTAGATTTCTGAGACTTCTGATGAAATTTTATCCACCAGATAGGATTAAAGATATCAATTATCTGATTGATAATTGATTCAAAAATAAAAATGTCTTATTGGCAGGGTTCTCGCTGTCTCTCGCCAATGCGCGAAACTGCGACTAAATTCTTCATTTGGCGAGTAAACTAGCGATTAGATTCGCCAAATTGCTAGTGCTCAAATTTTGCTTTTTCTTTCTTTTCTTCTTCGCTTTTCATACATAAGCATCTATACATATTTTTAATATATTTGTAGAGGATAGTTGAAATTATATTATTAACAATCGTTGTCGCAGTTATAAAAACATATTGAAAAGAAAAGGGGGTGCATTAAAGGATTAAAGATAATTTTTTTAGTGTTACACGGCGAATCTATTTTGCTAATACTTTTTTGATTTGGCGAATGTTTTTTATTTTTAATTAGCCAAATTACTAATGTTGGTCAAATGTCAGCGAGAACACTGCTTATTGGACCACGGGGGGGGGGGGGGGATACATTTCGTTGATCCTATCATATTCATTTTAAATTGATCAGGTGATAAATTACAAATAACTGAATTTTACAGTTTACACTTAAAAAAAAAGTAATATAATATAAACTACAAGCGAAATTATGCATTTGGGAAGAATTCCATATCTTCTTCTGGTCTTTTTGGGGCGCCTTTTTGGTGATAGTAGTTTTTGTGTGCTCGTGATCTTCAACATTTTGGATTGCTTTTTTTATTTCTTGAATGCTACTGGTGGATAAATGATGATTTTGAATACATATTTTGCTTGATTTGCTATTCTCTGAGTTTTCTTTCCTGTAGATGTAATATTATGTAAGGATGCGTTAAGTATTTGAGAACACATGTTATAGATGAAATATGAGACTATATATCATATTTAAATTACTATTCCTGTGGACAGAATTATCAGGAGGAAAACAATTGATAATCCGCATAAAAGTTCCGCTGCAATATACTGCGATTTACGGAAGGGAAATATTGCTGAAATAAGTCCGTATACCGTATCAACATGCTCACGTGATGCATAACTTTATGGAAGAGTCGGCGTTAAAAATTTTTCAGAGTTAAAAAAATACAAACGTACCCGACTGGCGTTTTCCAAAAAACACAAAGTCTGGTCAAGTGAAAACTGGAAAAAAGTTCTATTTTTTCCATCAATTGAATTCGAAACAGTTTTCGAAGTGATCGCAGACACAACGTCCGATGACCTAACAACAAAAGATATGATTCGACCTATGTTATTCCTACAATGAAGCATGGCGGAGGACACGTTATGCCGTGGGGAGAATTTTCTTCAAAAAGTGTCCGTCCGTTATTTGAAATCCACAGCCAGGTGAATGATACAATGTATAAGGATATCTTGCAAGACTATTTTCTGCCTTATTAGCAAAAAAAAAAAAAAAAAAAAAAAAAAAAAATTTGGTTGCAACTGTTTTTCTTAACATGATAACGACATAAGTGATGTTTGCAAACCTCGATAAGCAATGGTTTTCGCACAAAAAATTTCGTTTTTGAAATGATCAGCCCAAGCGCCCAACATGAATCCAATAGAAAATCTTTGAAAAGAAGTTGACAAATGTCTGCGGAACCATAAATATTCCAACTCAGCCGAAATTTCGCCAAAATTGCAAGAAATGTGGGAAAAACGTACCATAGACGATCTTTAACCGTTGATTGTATGAATGTCACATTGCTGCGCCGCAGTACTTATTAGTAAAGCTAATAAAATAGTAATACGATAAAATACTATTTGTAAATGTTGTTGATCACTGTAATTTTCTATTACAATACCACTTTTTTACAAACTTGTGAAGGTGGCCGGAAACTTTTGAGAACATATGTTTTCCTTCATACTTAATTTTGTCAGTTAAATTTATTGATATTTACATGTTCTTCTATAAGTAACTTCCTAACTATTGTGTCAATAAAATGTATAAGTATCGCTTTGAGATTCCTCTTCATATGGGTATATTTACAAATTAACTGAAAAGTTTTTGCTGGCCGGAAACTTTTGACCGCCACTGTATGTGGCAAACGTTTCATGTTGGAAAGACATCATTAGTAATGTGAAATCATCAAGACAACGGAGTTAAGTCGTCAGTTAAGTCGATGAGGGCACAAGCGAGTGAGATGCTGGTTGATATCGTCCAAGAGCCGACAGCGCAAAAACCTATGTCATCGAGCACAAGAAAAAATTCCTTTATTTTAGGAAAGAGTATTAATAGGAGAATCTAATGATCCATGTCTGCCGGAAGTGAAGTAGTGCATAAGCCAAAAATGAATACCACACTAATGGCTCACTCGTTGGTTTATCATTGTGTTTTCCTGTTCCCACTTTTCCAATCTTTTGATTGTACTTTGCAAACACAATGCTGAACCTAGGAGTCAACCACTAGTGGTATTAATTGTTGGCTTATGCACCCCTTCACTTTCGGCAAACGTAGATCTTTAGATTCCCCTACTTAGGTCCCCCTTAGATTCCTTCCTCTTCCCTAAAATAAAGGTTTTTTTTTTCCCTTGTGCTCGATAACATACCGTATTTAATCGTGTATAGGGCGCACCCGTGTATAAGGCGCACCCCTACTTTACAATTAAAAATGACAATTTCTTAAAATCTCGTATATAAGGCGCACCATAAATTTGATACGCTAATGAAGAATGACCAAATGAATTTCAGTAAGAAAAAAAGTTGAAACAAACATTACACGAGACCAGAAAACAAGACGAAAATGCATTTTTAGACTTCGGGTTGTAAGAGCATGGCGGGAAATAGGAATGAGTGACGGTAAAGAGAATTGCTAATTACCGTTTAGATAATGTCATGAGCTCTGTTGTATAAAAAAACTGCAATGAATCAAATAAATATATAGTAATACTTCAATTAAGTAACATTTTCAGAGTTTTAATATTTTCTTTGAATAATTTCTTGTTTTATATGTATATCGTTCGACTGCATCCAACAGTAAAAAATTATTCCGTGTATAAGGCGCACCTAGGAGTTTTGCCCTAATTTTTTGGGAAAAAAGTGCACCTTATACACGAATAAATACGATAGATTATGTGCTGTCGGCACTTGGACTAATAAGATCCCATTCTGATGTGTGATTCACGAGGAATTTCGTTAGAAGTCGTATGTGATGAGGAGAGTACAGTTTTTGCCCGAGAAATTTGGGCATAACTGCCTAGCTATAGAGACAAGCGCCACCTTACAAGCTGAAACATCTAAAGGAGCCAGGAATGATCTTGTTCCTTTCGAAGAGTCAAGAAATTGAACCGAAAAACGATTGGTAATAGCGCAAAATTCCCGAAGAGGTTCTGATACACATGCACAGAAAAATTCTTACCTTACATTCTGTGTGGTCTTGAAAAGCGAGGACGATCTGATGCCTCCCATTGTTTTTTCCATGATTGGCGTCTCAATTTCCGGTACAATTTCAGTATTTTAATGACATTTTCTTTTACAGTCTAGGTGCTACATATTTATGTAACTAAGAACGCACCTAAAAATAAATAAAGGGATGAGTTTCAAATCACTCATTTCAAGCTCATCTTATTTAAAATGATAAAAGATGGTATTTTCTATCAATATATATTATAGTGGTAATCTCACTAAAAAAAAAATAGTACAAACTGGAAAGAAACTAGTATTTCTGGTATTTTAGAATTTTGGTTTACACTGAAAACCAATGGACGCAATTAGACGTTTTTCACGATTTCGCAAAATTTAATTTTCTGGAGTTTTCGAATTTGTAACTCACGTTCTCCTTTAAAAATTTTTTTATTTGTAAAAATGAATTTTTTTTTTTTTAACGACTACAGAAAATTATGTAATAGATGAATAGGCAAAATCATTAAGCTGTCCAAGAGTATTCACAAAAGACTGAGAAAATTAATTCAACACTTCTTAATGTTTTTACAATGAAAACTGATACCTGGCGATCACCTATATGTGACGAAACAAGAAATAGAATCTTCGCGATAGTTTTTTCGTGCATGATTGTCGTTTCAGTGCATCTTCCAGACATCGCTTTATAGATCTGTAATCGTAGACTAGATGGAAATGTTTTTTATGGAAATAATTCTCTACTGATTGTAAATCTGTAGATTTTTCTGCCTAACATGTAGATGGATCAGCCTTTATTATAGATAGAATTTCATATTATAATTGATCCATATCGAAAAAATCATTATTTTTCCCACCACGAAGAAAAATGGATGGATCTGAGCCTATCATGTTTTATTTAAATGGGTCAGGTGACACTTTACTAATAAGTGAAATTTAATAGCAAGTTCATTTTTAAGTGCGTCCGTAATTATATAAATACATAGCTCTCTAGTCGTCGTCTGGTCCGTCCGTCTGTCTATCTGTACGAATATAACAGCGCAAAATCTACCGAACCGAATGATTTGAAAATTAATTTATAGAATTTCTGCAGAATTGTGTCGAACTATTTCAAATTCCATGAAAACCGAATGAAAACTTGAAAAAATATTCATAAAAGTATTCTTCATTCTTTTTAATCCTATTAGAGACAGTGTGAGTGGATTGGCGAATATTAAATACACATATTCACTGAATACAATGCCCACATATTGGTATGCTTTAGCGATAGATCATTTCTTGCATTTATTTTACTGGGTGATGCCAAACATTATAATTTTTCTTTGATTTTTTGTTGGCTCCCTATTTGTCCTCTTTATCATATCGACTTTGATAAATATGAAGTCAAACGTTTTCTTTATAATTCTTAAGTTCTAGAAGAACTTGACAAATTCAACAAAATGCCTAAAATTGAAAGTGTCCTGTGATTTCACATAGTGTATAGAAGTTACTCCGAGCGGTAGAATAATTTAGAGAAGCTTCTTATTTATATTTAAGTACACATCATGCTTGTGAGTAAAATCGGAAAATTACATCGAATTTCGTTTATCTGTATTTTCACGAATTACAAAGTAATAGCCAACACATACTGAAATTATGGATTTCAATTTGGTTATTAAAATTTCCATCTGTATCATGAATCATTGGCTATTACAAAGTAATAGCCAACACATACTGAAATTATGGATTTCAAATTGGTTATTAAAATTTCCATCTGTACCATGAATCTTTCTAGCAGCGACACTTACGCATTTTAATTTATATTATTTTCAACTTTCTATTTTGGACATAATTTCTTCTAACTTCTTTTTGAATGATTTCAATTTTCGCTCAATTAAATATATATATACATATATTTCTTGTCTTGTTTTAAGCAGATACGTTAACTTTAATAAGTTTCATGATGACACTTTTTTAATGAAGTGTCAGTTTTAATAATTTATTTTTCTAGATATTTCTGAGTTTTTTGTATAAATTTATGAGTACATTCTTTGCAAATTCCAACTAAGTTTCCACCCATCAAAGTAAATTTTCAGTTTTTGTGCTATTTATAAAAGGATTGTAAAATAATTTCTGTCAATTTGAGATATTGAATTAATTGCGTCTTATGCAGATTGGCTGACAATTTTAATATTTTCAGAATCCTAAAATATACAAATGAGTACAAACATGACTGTTAAAGGAGATAACGAAGGACTAATTAACAATTATTAATTTAAAAACCCAAATAATAAATAATTAATGAGTAATTAATCATCCAATGTTCTTGCGTTCGACTATGTATGCCTCAGGTAAATAGGTGACACTTTTATTTATTTATTTATTTTGCAACAAAAACAAGGTAATAATTAGTGTCACATTCTAAGCTACTCATTTAGCAGCTGTTTATCTATATTTATTTAAATTTTAGAGGTTAATTTATCATTAATTGCCGCTGTATTTCAAAAGTCTCTCGATAAATGTTTTAGTACTATCTAACAAGTACTTCATACGATTTTGTAATGCAATGTAAATCGAAGAGGGCGATAAAATAAAGTATTTCTTTCAACATAAAAAAAAAAAAAAATAAATAAAATAAAAATAACAATTTATAAAACAATACTGTAAAAATTTTATAAATCTTTAAATTTTTGTATTCGATTTGCATAAATAACTCTGTGTAGGTTTCCAAATATTTATTTTTGCATTCACAATCTCTTTGAGCTGAAATTTTAAATTTAGTTAGATAAGATTGTGTGCTATATTTCTGATGTTTGTCATCTGTAACATCGCGGAAATATTGCCAAATTGTAGAAGTTTTATTCAAATTAGCCCCCCCCTTTTTTTAGTACAAGTAAACTTTGTTTAATTATGGAATGTCTGTCATTAAAATTAAGCGCAGATTTCTATTCTGAAATGTGGTAGATATTTTGAGTAAAAAGCTCTTCGGCAATGCTCAAATCCCAAGTGCAAGTATGTTGGTGAAAAAAGTATTTTCCTGTATTAAACAAGAATCTTATCCTCTTGTGAATAGTGTTGCCATTTGCAAACAAATAAAAAATTTTCTCCTTATCATTTATTTACCTTTGCCTCTTAGTAACTTTATGCGGTACTTACGTATTAACGCCACCGCAGTAAAAGTTGCGCTAATGCGCCAATAAAGGAAATCTTGTTGTTTGCAAGCGCGCACATAAAGGGCGTCGAAAAATGAAAATAAAAATTACTAAGAAAGTACTAATGCACTAAAAAATGGCGTCAAAAATCAGCAAAAGAACAAGTTAACAAGGAATCCAAAAGATAACTGCATGCGCGTGCGAACAACAAGATTGCTCTTTATTGGTGCATTTGCGCAACTTCTGCTGCGGTGGGTAAGCATCCTTTATGCTTTACGTATTCTTTTTTGATCCCATATTTAGTTTTAGTTCATTAAAAATACGATAGGTTGTTTATCAGTTACAAATAAAAAAGGAACTTTTGAAGCCTTCCATTTTTCTAGCCATAGATGGATTTTTGACAAAAATAAAAAATACTTGAAATGGAAAATTTCATTAAAATTTTTTTTTCAAAAGAGTATGTTTTTAAACGTTATTTTAAATAATTTTCAGCAAAGTTTTTCGCAACAAATATCGTATGTGTACGATGAATGCGTGGTATTGCAATTTGGTGTTGCAATCATTAAAAAAAAAATATTGAAAAATATAAGAGTGATAATTTTTTTTCAGTATTTTTCTTTAATGTATCCCCATAAAGGAATTAAATATAATTTTTAAAGGAAAATTAAACAAATATACATTAAAGGGTTAAGGATGTATTTCGATTCAAACTGCTTATTTTCCGATTTATTTTTGACTTCATTATTGCTCTCAAATACACGAAACTTTCAATATCTCTTATTTGGAAAGTACACAAGGTGCCGTAATTGTTGATTCTTTGATAAATGCAGAAAATATTGGGAAAAAAAGCAATCAAAAACGGCATTTCGAACAGATTTTCCCCTAGCGGGAGATTTGTGAACGAAAAAAAGGGTCATACTGAGAAGATAATTGTTTATAAATCAAATTCTAATGAATTGAGCGTAAAAATACATCACATGGCACCTCATACGTCCCTTCAAGAATCCCCTCAGCAAGTTTCATGCTTCTACTTTTAAAAATGTGTCTGAAATTGTATCGGAAAATTTCGAGCTGTTGAAGGTGGAAAAGCGTTTTTTCGAATACACCCTTGATCAAATATATAAAAAATACCAAAGGGTCAAAGATAACTTGTCGGCGGGCCAAAGTTTTTGACATGCCTGACGAACAGCGATGATTTATTTGTATATGAATGCCCCACTCGTAATGATAAACTCAGCGTTACGTAACTAAAATAATAATAATAATACAAATTTTTATTTCAATAATTTATAATTCTTCAGTAATGCATTATCTAGCTTATACATGACCCAAATAACAATAAAAGAAAAGTTTTAGTAATGAGATTTTTGTTGGTTCATATTTTGTTGTTTTAAATATACATTTACATTCTAAAATTGGGCTCGTTTGTTATTTTGCTGCATTGATGTTTTAGGAAATTTCTTATAATGAATAATTATTTCTTTCATTCATATAGAAAATGATAAAAGTTGCATATCGATACATAACACCACAAAAAAAAGAAAACATTCGCGTTAATACATATATAAAAATAATACAATCATTCAGGGTAACATTACAAATCTTTAATCCATTTTGCCATGGTGGAATTATGGTCGAATTATTTCCAATGAGCTGCCAAACTCACAGCGGTGCTGTGCTGCTATACATATTTTGAGACCAAAACTTTGCCTTTAACTCAAGTGATGAAGCAGATTTATACTCTCTCATGCCAAAGTTTCCCTGACAGATCAAAGTTATCTTGATTGACTGTAGTATTATTTGTAATATATTTCCGATATAACACACACATACACAGGGTGTCCAGCAAATAACACCCTGATTTCAAAATTAAATTTCTCAAAAACAAAGATCAATAGAATTATGCAGTAAACGGTTTGTTTATCAGGTAAGCTGTAAAGATCTTATATAAAAGTTTCGAAGGGTAAATATTTTGAAAAGATTGCGTTCTGATTGCAAAGAATGCTTTGATTTGACATTTTTCTTGCTTTAGATTGCTGCCAGAAAATGTGTTTTTCGGCTTAATCATTTAATAATCTTAAGTGCCATATTTCATAGTTTTTTGAAATTAAATTTTTGAAATTTCGAAATTCTAAAAATTTACTTCGAAAAATCTTTAAAATATTGCACTGTAGGCTGAAAAATTATTTCTCTGCAGGCAATCTAAAACAAGAAAAATGTCAAATCAAAGCATTTTATGCAATCAGAACGCAATTTTTTCAAAATATTCCCTGTTTGAAATTTCTATATAAGATTTTTACAGCTTACCCAATGAAAAATCCGTTTACCGAATATTACTAACGATCTTTGTTTTTGAGAAATTTAATTTTGAAATCAGGGTGTTATTTGCTGGACATCCTGTATATATATACAGTCTAGTCTCTCTATAACGAAACTCCATACATCGAATTTCTCTATATAACGAATTTTTAGCAGGAA
This sequence comes from Maratus speculifer, assembly GCA_964019185.1. Taxonomy (NCBI): domain Eukaryota; kingdom Metazoa; phylum Arthropoda; class Arachnida; order Araneae; family Salticidae; genus Maratus; species Maratus speculifer. The sequence goes on along the minus strand of OZ025294.1, from coordinate 421,927,217 downwards.
TGGTCCCCTTTTCGCATGGTTACATTAAAAACAGTCTCTATATAGCGAATTATTTATCTCCATATAACGAATTTTTTCATAAATTGGTCTTAATTATTCAGTTTTAAAAAAGCTTTGAAATCATATGGAATCAATTTTCCATCACTTATTTTTGATTTATCGTCAGTGCTGAGTTTTTTTTTATATTACTTCTCTCCTTGTTCTTTAAATCCAACGAATTCATCCCACCTCCCATACACCTTTCCACATCCTTCTCAAAATAGAGTCAATTGGATTGATACACATGTAAGAGAGGAATCAATGAGAGACACATAAGAGAGGCCTTCAAATGGAGAAAAATGTTAACTACAATTTTTCATTCCTTGCTAAAATTTGAGCTTTTTTTTTATTTTATTTTTATTTTTATTTTTTTATTTTTTGAGAGCGTAACAATTTTAAAATCAAAGCAACAAAAAATTACAGATTTCTTTGTCTGTGTCTTCGTCTGTCTTTGACTTTCTTATTTTATTTTCATTAAGCTTTCAAATAAATGTCTGTTCTCTTTTTTGAAACTGCTTAAATAATTAAGAAATAAAATGTTTGGTTAATATTTACTTTTAAACATTTCAAATTCTTAATTAAAAAGATCAAAAATAATATTTGTCCAAACTTCACACATTAAATACGATTCTTAACATCATTCTCTATAAATCGAATTTCTCTATATAACGAATTTTTTACTGGAACGGTGGATTTCGTTATATAGAGAATCGACTGTATATGTATATATTGTGGAGTGTCTATAGTGTCGTAATGTAATGGTGGATCATTCCATACTTCCATGGGTTCAAATATCTCCGGCGGAACTTTAATAGTGTTTTTATTACATTACTTTCAGGTGGATTAAATTAAAAGTAATTTTTAAAATATTTTTTTTTTTCATGCACAGAAAATCAAGAATTTCAATTTAGAACCAATTTTAGGTAGATTTCGTATGAAATACTACCTATTGCAATCGCACCAGTTTATATATATATATTTATATATATATATATATATCACTTTTTTATGGACACGATAACTTCTATAATTCTTCACCAATCTCCCAAACTGGTACATAAAATCAAAGGGGATAAAATCTCGGCTAAGTTCGTTAATGGGCAAAATCGGACCAAGGGGGTCGGAATAGGGGGCGCTTTTGTGAAAACCGAAAAAACGCCATAACTTCTTAATTAAAGTAGATATCGAATCGGCTTAAAGTTTATATTACTTCTTAAAAATGGGCCAAAAGTTTATGCATGACAGATTTTTGATAAAATTAGAAGTGGGCTCAAAGGGCGAAAAAAACAGAGGTTTTGAGAGAAAAAAATTCATAACTTTGTCAATTTTCAAGCTATCAAGTCCAACTAAATTTTTTGTAAATGTTCTTAAAATTATCTAAAACTTTTGTATTTACAAGTTTTTGATAGGACCAACTTTTACCGATGAAAAAAATTAAAAACGAAAAGAAAAAGGGCGGTGAAAAAAGAGAAAAATCCATAACTCCGTCAATTTTTAAGATATCAAATCTGATTAAATTTATTTTACATCTTCTCAAAAATATTTACAACTTTTATATTGACAAGTTTTTCATAGGACCAATTCGTATAGCAAAAACAAATTGAACAAAAATAGGAGTTGGAGAAAAAACCTCAAATCCAAACTGCTTATATTCTGACTCATTTTTAAATCCATTTTTGATTTTAAAGGCATCCAAATGGTAGATCCTCTTCTTTAGAAACTGTATAAAGCGACGCATTGGTCAATTTTCTGATAAAGACAGAATATATTTCAAAAAAAGCTACCAAAAAGGGTATTTTGAACAGAATTTTCCAAAGTCATCGGGACTGAAAATTTAAGGAAGTATTCAAATAAGAAATTGCGTTTTTTTTCTGACTCGTTTTTAAATCCATTTTTGTTCTCAAACGCATCCAGTCTACAGATCCTCTTATTTAGGAACTATGTAATGTGATGCATTGATCGGTTTTTTGATAAAGGCAGAATATATTTCGAAAAAGGCTATCAAAAAGGGTATTTTGAACAGAATTTTACGAAGTCTTCGTGATTTGAAAATTTAAGGAAGTTTTCACATAGCAAATTGCGTTTTTTATGACTCGTTTTAAAATCCATTTTCCCTCTCAAACGCATATAATTTACAGATCCTCTTATTTAGGAACTATATACTGTGATGCATTGGCCAGTTTTTTGATAAAGATAGAATATATCTTTAAAAATGCTGTCAAAGTGAGTATTTCGCACAAAATTTTCCGAAGCAATCATGATTAAAGAATTAAGGATGTATTCAAACAAGAAATCGGTTATTTTATGACTCATTTTTAAATTCAATTTTTTTCTCAAATGTATTCAACTGAGTTTTTTGTTATTTAGGAACTGTATAATGTACTATTTTGGTCGATTTTTTAATAAATTCAGAATTTATTTCAAAATATGCACTGTAAAAAATATCCGTTAATATACACAAACTTTTCCCTAAAATTTTACGGAATAGTTTGATTTTTCCAAGAAAACAGCAGTATTTCCGTTTTTTGCTATTTTGAGATTAAAAATACTGTAACTGTTCCGTAAATCTCACCGCAAACAGAACATCTTCCGTTTTAAACAGCACAAGTTATCAGTATTTTTAACTGATAAGTGTCGTGGCGCCATCTGTATGACAAATAGAAAAACATAGCACGTTTCTCTTATATTTTTCTGTTTTAATTATAAAACGATGGCATATTTTTATAATATTAAAAAAATAATAATTATTATTATTATTATTAATTCTTTTTAAGTTTCGGATAGTTAAGGAAAGTTTTTTGTTTTTTCAGTTTGATTTTGTTCAATTTATTTATATTATAATATAAAAAGTGCGTATGTTATTTAAAGTGGAAAAAAATCTACTTTTAATTTTAATATATATATTTTTTAATCTATTCAAATTAAGAAGTTCGCGCATAAAATTTAAAGTATATTAAAAAGATAGCATATTTTTACAAATTAAAAAAAATAATAATAAGATTTATTAATTCTTTTTAAGTTTGAGATGGCTAAGGAATTTTTTTTTTCAGTATAATTTTAAATATGTTTAATTTATTTATATTATGATATAAAAAGTGCGAAAGATATTTTAAGTGGAAAAAAAATCTACTTTTAATTTTAATATATACATATTTTAATATATTCAAATTAAGAAATTCGCTCTTAAAATTTAAAATATATCGAAATATATTACCGAAATTATTATAATTTTGGCGATTACCTAAGTTATAAAAATCAATAAATGTAATTAATTTTAATAACATATAACACATAGTAATTATCATTATTGAGTTTACAATAGATCGTCATACAAAATATTTTTTAAAATACATGTTTTTTTTTTTTTTTTTTTTTTTTTTTTTTTTTTTTTTAAGTGTGTTAGTATCTTTTTATAAAATAAATAAATAAATATGAATAAAATAGCTTTAAAACTCTTCCAAAAAAGAAGGAAGCAAAATTTTTTAATACTTTAATTTATGCATGTAATATTTTAAAGGTTAAACTTTTTTTTTATAAAGCTAAAATTAAAAAGCTAACTATTAGAAATTATAGAAATAAAATCTGTAAAACTTGATTTAGAACTGTCCGTTCAATAAAAAAATATTATCTCTACAAAAAAAAAAAAAAAAAAAAACAAAAAAAAAAAAAAAAATTTCATGAAATGCATCCGAAATAAGTAAAGGTATTTGAAATGGTGCTATATGAAATCATAACGTAATGGTATTACACTACCGGCTACGACAAACAAGGTCGTGAGTTCAAACCCCATGGAAGGTTAGTAACATTTCTTCTCTGTTGTTTAAATTAAATGTATATAATGTATCCCTGATATTAACGTGCCTTTGTAAAGTAAAGAATAAAAATCACAAAGATGTTAGTTTGTCCTTGAAAAATTCTTTCAACTTTTCAAACGAAAATTTTTACATAAGGAAATATTTTCTGAAAAAACGGAACTATTCCTGGAAATTTTTTTCCGTTAAAAAACGGAAGTAGTACTGGCGTCTAGATTACCAGTACTATTTCCGTTTTTTAACGGCAAAATTTTTTACAGTGTGTTGTCAAAATGGGCATTTGAGCTGAATTTTTCTTAAGATGATTCTGATAAAACCAGTTTTTGCAGAAAAATGAAATTAAAAATTTTTCATAAACGGCCAAATGAAGTTATTAAACTGGGTTTATCTCTAATCATATATATATTTTTTTGTTGAAATGAGCACTCTTCGAAATCTACCTCCGCCTATAGGCCCAGCCGACAGGGATTTTTTATTTTTGTTTACTACTGCCATCTACTGGTCTTTTTTTGAAATTAATAGGACAGATTTTTTTCTTTTTATGATTAGAAGAATTATTTAGGAATTAAAAGTTTTATTTCAATTTTTAATAAATGTTAATGTATTTTAGCGCCATCTAGTTAGCGTTTTGAAATTCCAGCATTTAATATGGATTTTTTTTCTTAATTATTTGAGCATTTTAAATATTTTTTAAGCAATTTTTTCTTTTAAAAGAATTATATTTTATTCATCTTCACGCTGATTTTTTTTTAAAATTTTTAAATTAAAAAATATTTAGATTTTTTTAAAATTTTATTTAATTTTTAAAAAATATTTTTAATTTGATTTAAAAATATTTTTTTAGTAATTTTAAAATGAAATGTAATGTTTCTGCCATTTATGTAAAGATTTAATAGTTATAAATTAACAATTTTGATTTGTTAATTTAAAGGTGTTTTAAAGGAGATATTAAACGAAACTATCACATTTACCCACTTTTCTTTCAAAAATATTGTTCATTATTTTCCAAAAATTAATAATTATTTCTTGTTTTACGAATTGGGGAACCCCTGACTCATTTTTCTCTCTGTCTGTTTCTCACATATAAAATAAATTCAAATTCATCTAGATGGGGAGGCCTACCATATGGCTTGAGTTCAACAAGCCCCACCTAACACACATATATATATATATATACACTAGCGGACCCGACAGACGTTGTCCTGTCACCGACAGACGTTGTTCTTCCTGGCACGGACTCCAGAAAATCAAATAAATGTACGTAAATATAGTAATACGCACGATAAACACTACGCTCTTAATTTAATTTCTTATTACAATTATGTAAGAAAATTATTTTTCTTTCTTCAGTATTTTCTGAAGTCGGTTAATCAAAATTACAATACAGGAAATATTACTGTAAAGCATACACGTTTGTCAGGAGTTGGGTTCGAACACGCGATCTCTTTCTTCAAGAAGCAGAGCTTAAATCTGGCGCCTTAGACCGCTCGGACATTCTGTCCGCACCCAATTCAACGAACTTATTCAACACTTTTAATCAACGAAAAATCACTATTAGTTTTTGCCTAATTATTAAAAAAGTACTGAATCAATTTTGATGAAATGTGAATCTAAACTATTCTCGAATTTACTGGAACACACACGCACAGAAGATTGATATATATATATATATATATATATATATATATATATATATATATATATATATATATATATATATATATATATATAATATAAAATATTTCACAAATGGTTACCGAATTTATTCTGGGCGAACCTAAATTTAGTACAACATTAAAGTTTATACATTTTAAGATTTCAAGTAGAAAAATCACATAATTTTTTTCGCCCAAAAAGCTGTCTCAGCAGTAACAAATGAAATAATTTTAATCTATTGATAAAAAGGTAAAGATGAGAATTAATAGAGAATAATAATAATAAACATGATTGGGAAAAAAATGAAAATAAATACTTAAATGAAATAATTGAAATAGTACTAAAATGTTAGTTTATATGAAATTTCTCTCCTATAACCCCCATTTTACTTTATTTATTTATTAACCTTCCTACCCTGTTGAAATTTTACTCAAACTTGATTAAAATATTTCACACCAGAATTTTTATTTAAAGCCATTTAACATACTTATTTGACTTAAATCTTTGAGTTATTTATTTAATTTACTTTATAAAAAAAATTCTGCTTTGAATAGAATGAAACGCATTATAGGACTGGGTCGATTAGACCCAGTCCTATAATGCGTAGGGTAGGAAGGGTATAAACCAGGGTAGGAAGGTTAAGTTGAATAACTCTGTTGAGTAAAATTTGATTAAAATCTCTATTTTAAGGAGTGAACAGCCAATAACATTTAGATATTGTTTGTATGATTAAACAAGAAATGGGAAAAACTGATGCATTCAGGGCTTCACTTTCTCAATTTTTCTACTCAACATTATTTGCCCTACATTTACATTATTTTTGGAAAATAATGAACAATGATTTTGAAAAAAAATAGGGTAAATGTGATAATATCGTTTATTATATCTTTAAAGGCTATTCTTAAATCAAAAAGGGCAACTTTGTTACATATGCTTTAATTAATTTTTGTTCGGAAGTGCATGAAACTAGCAGGTGTTGTTATTCAGAAACTGTCTAATTGCACTCAATTTTCTGTTTTTTTTAAAAACACAATAGATCTTTCCTAACAAGCCTTCAAAGTTGACGTTTTTTTGCACATTTCTCGATGAAAACAGAAAAACCGGTCGAAAAGCAAAAGAAAAACGGGTGATCACGTGATTAAAATAGCTTATAACTCGATAGGTAATTTAATTATAATAAAATGGAACACTTTACCTTTAAATTAATAAATCAAAATTGTTGATTTCTAATTATTAAATCCTTACATAAATGGCAGAAACATTACATTTCATTTTAAATTATTTCAAAATCAAAGGGAAAATATTAAAGAAAAATTATTTAAATAAAAAAAAAAAAAAAAAAAAAAAAAAAAAAAAAAAAAAAATCGAGTGTTTTTAGATTCAGAAATTTCAAAACTTTAGCGCAGATAAAAGTAAAATATACAATCTTTTAAAGCAAAAAAATGTTTAAAACATATTTAAAATGCTCAAATAATTTAGGAAAAAAATCCCTGTAAATTGTTGGAATTTCAAAATGCACGCTAGATGGCCCCAAAAATATGTTAACATTTATTAAAATTCAAAATAAAAAAGCGAAAAAAACCATTTAATTCCTGAATAATTCTTCGAATGATTAGATGAAAAAATTTGTCCATATATTTGAAAAAATAAGCAGTAGATGGCAGTAGTAAACAAAAACAAAATTGGTTCTAAATTGAAATTCTAAATTTTCTGTGCATGTAAAAAAAAAAAAAAAAAAAAAAAAAAAATTAAACATATACAGCTGTGTATATGTTATTAAGCGGGTCATTTTTAAACACGAACTTTTGATAATTTAGAGCCCAAAATTAGCTTAAAGGTATCACATTAAAATTCGAATCAATTTCAACATCTTTAATCATTCAAAACTGCCGAGAAAACATCACTTTTCACAAAGATAATTATCACTTCTGAATCATACGCATTCCTTTCAAATGTAATAATCATTTTATATCATTCTTTCCCATGAACATCCCTGACAACCAAAATCGTCTGCAATCACTTAACCCCTCAACCCGGGAGTAACCTTGGCCACGCGACCATTCCTCCAGAACACCGCGACTGGAGAATCACCGTTATTTATTAACAGCTGTTGAGGTCGTGAGAATCAAAGAGCCTATTACTTAATTGAGTTTGCCCTCCCCGACAGGATCGAGGTTACCAATGTTTTATTATTATTTATTTATTTTTATTTTCTTTCTTTAACATGGAAACGAAGAAGATGGGGGCACTGGGTATTATGGATAGCAGCACTCGTTCATTCCGGGTTGCTCCTACAAGGTTGGATGAGTGGAGGAATGCGTATTGATATTCACACCATTTTAAAAAGATCGTAATTTGAATAATAATTAGGAGAAAAATAAAAGGACGAATCTAGTTTTCAGTGTTAACGGGAACAAAAGGAATATCTTAACAGTTTTCTCGTGAGAATAATATGTCTCGAGGAGCACGTGCAAAATAAACACGATTTTTGTTCTATTCGTTTTTTTCTCTCCAGGCCTTTCACTTTCGTTCTGAATGAGTGTTTTTTTTTTTTTTTGTGTTTCTTTAACTGGCAGCACATGAGCTTTATTAATAAAAGACACAGCGGAGGAAGTCACAATGAGAGTGTATTATTTTGGATGAAGTGCGATCATTAAACAAAAATGGCTGTTCAGACTTTTGACATACTTAGAAGGTTTTTTTTACAAGTTTAAATACAAAAAATTAAACAAGTAATATCTGAAAAGAATATGAAGAAATGGATATTGAAAAAAATATAAATATGAACCCTGAAGAGCTGATGCAAGATCGCCGCTTTCAAATTGCACTTTAATTGAATGTTATTGTGTGCATCTTTTAATTTTGTGCAACTCCTCTCTTGAAACTGGTACGCCGTGTGCGAAGAATGATTACAAGATGAAATTGATACAATTATTAAATCGCTTGGGTGTGGTACGTTTCGAAGAGCGGCCCATTATTCAAAGCAGAGGATGGTTTCGCCCAACAGTTATAATTGTTAACCGAGATTAACACCCATACAGTTTTATTCGCTATTCAGAGCATTTCAGGGACGTTCATTAAAATTTATTCTTCAAATGTTCATTTAACTCTTATCATTTCTTCGCTTTACTCAATTTCAGATATAGGGTGTCTCAAAATAAACCGAAAATTCAAGAACAGGCAAATACAATAGTTAATCAACTGAAAGTTGCAGGAGAAAACAATGTGTGATGTCGAGAATGTCGTTATCGCGCTTCCTTTGTTTAGTTACAGACATCACCGAAAGAAGGTGGTGACTGGTCTCAAACTAATACTTCTGTAATAATTGTAATACAGAACTGTAAGACTTGTTGCTATTTCAAAATCTTTTTTTTTTTTCTTTCTCTTAATCACATAAAAAAATGACTTAACTTTGATCTATCTTCATACGTTTGTTTGAATTTTTTAATAATATGAGACAATTCAGCGCCCCCTGTTGATAATATTGAGGAATAAAAGAAGGAAGACTATTTTTTCCTTCATTCATTAATCTCTTGCAAGGTTAATTTAATTAATTGTCAGTGTGTACGTGTGACATCCTGATTTGACCCACTGTATTAATTAGACAAAAAAGAATTTGAAAAACAGAATGGATAAATTTAGCTCTTTACAAATCTAGTTTTCTGTGTTTATATGAAAAAAGAGATACTCAAGTGACTTTCTTTCTCTAAAGAAATCTGTTAAGGCCCTACATCAGTAACGCTCCGAGATAGAACGGCTAATGTTATTTCAATGGAAGAAATTTATCGCTTTCATTCCTTTGCATTTTGCTCAAATTTAATAATTTTTGTTGTTTTGAAAACCTGTAGGTTTAAACTATGCACGTCATTCTGAAATTTTATTTCGTTTTTTAATTTTAAGGCGATACAAGTGCGTTATTTTATAGTCTTTAAAATTCACCTTTAATGTCTTATTACGAAAAATCTGTTTGACATTTTAAAATTTGGTAAAACAGCATGCAGAGTTTAATTATTTAGCTTTCAGAAAATGTTTATTATTTTGATTTTTAAAAAAATTTAATCTATGCTATTTGTATAAAAAGTTGAAGCACTTTGATTTAAAAGAGTCGAAAATGGTGTTTAACTCCGCCTTTAAAAGGGAGACGCCTTAAGAGTAATTAGGGTGAAAGACGATATGGGTTTACCCTGTAGGGAGTCTTACAGGGACGAAGGTGTAAAATCTTGCCTGTGGCTATTAGTAAAATGTTGTTTGCTGCTTTAGGATGAAAAAATAAAAACATCCTTTTCTGAATGCATGATATCTCACGCAAGAAGTTCGATCAGAAATGAATTTCAGAAATGATGTAAATACATGTTGATTTCAAAAAGTTTGTTTAATTAGGCATCTAATCTCAAATGTACTTTAAAAGCATTATTGATTTCGAATAAAAACAGATTTACCATTTTTATTATTTTTCTTCCATATAATTTGAAGTTTAATTTCTAAAAAAGATTCTTTAATTGCGTACAACATCAAAGTGATATATTCGTTAATTCATAAAACATAACAGAATTAACTTTTTGTCCTCTGCAGTCGACAAAGGGAAAAGAAGAAAGGGCAGAAAGAAAATAACAGTGGTTCTGACATTAAAAATGAATAGATATATTCGCGAATAAATACATTTGTATTAAATTTTTCTATATCTTTTTTTTTTTTTTTTTTTTTTGTATCATTTTTTTAGACAATTCTTAATGAATTAGTTTAAATGTTCCTTTTCATAAATATTTCATAAATATTTCTATTTTAATCAATAAAAGTTTGCAGTATACCCACTCTAAAATATAAAGTAATTATTATGCAATTCATGATTAAATTGGATAACACTAATTTAAAAGATAGAAATATATTTATTTTGACACTTCTATCGAAAATTATGACTAATTTACAATACTTTAGCAAATATATTCTGTTGCGGTAAAATTCACATCCGTAAATGATACATTTATGCTTTATTGTATATAAATTGTCTTTCCTTTCTTTTTCCCTTTCAGAAAGATAAACGAATGATTTTTAAAGTTCTTATACTATTTTAACTAAATAATACGTATATATTCCAAAGCCTGTCATAGTCTAACTGATCTAAATTTTAGAATAACGGTTTTTTCAGTCACGCGAAAAGACAAACTCAATTATACTAAACCTACGGAAGATTTTTATAAAGATGCCATATTTTCATTCCAATTTTTAATTATTTTTTTTTTCTGCATAGTATAGGTGACGATGGTTTGTATAGAGGCCGCTTTTTACTTTTTTCGATACTGATTGTAGATTTTAAATATGAGGATAATATCACTTTTGAAAACGGTTCCGAAAATGAAACTGTCCTGTAAAGAAAATTAAAAAAGTAGAAAAAGGCCTTTGAAGAGATCGCTCTGAACTATTAAAGGGTGAAAAAAATATTAAAATGCAGACGAGATTTATTTATAAATTTCGACCGTTGGATTATCGTCGAAAGAATTATTATAAGCTAGTAAATTGTTTAGCTTGATTAAAGGTTTTTTTTTTTTTTTTTTTTTTTTTTTTTTTTATACCCGTAAAATAAATCGAAAAATAGAAAATGGCCTTTGTGCAAATCGATATCAACTAGGCAAAGTAAGAAAAAAAAAATACTTAAAACTATTAAAACACAGACGATAAACTTTTATAAATTTCTTTCATAGCATTAGCTTTAAAGCGAAGACATTGTTTCGTTTAACTGCAGTAGCCTCTTTAAAATAAATGAAATCGTAAAGGCTATTCAATGTAAGAAAAAAAAAATTTTTTTAAATGTAGGCGAGATATTTTTATAAATTTCTACAATGGGATTTCGCTTGACTGAAGTAAGTCACTTTAAAATACCTGTATCGAAATCAAAAATTGTAATACGGTCTTTGTACAGAAAGATCTCAGCTGTTCAATATAAAAAAAATTATTAAAATATAGACGAGCTATTTCTATAAATTTCTGTCATAGGATTTCACTTCATTGAAGTAAACACCTTTAAAATGCCCGTAAAAAAATCGAAAAAAATATAAAGAGGTATTTGTACAGAAATATCTCAGAAATTCAATGCTAAAAAAATCATTTAAAAAATTAAAATGTTGACGAGATATCTTTATAAATTTCTATAATGGGATTTCTCTCTATTCAAGTAAGCCACTTTAAAATACCCGTAAAAAATCTAAAAAATGTAAAAAGATCTTTGTACAGAGAAATCTCCGATATCTAATGCCCCCCCCCCCCCCCGAAAAAAAGTTGAAAGACAATTAAAATACAAACGAGATATCTTTAAAAATTTCTAAAATGTGATTTAGCTCTATTGAAGTAAGTAATTATAAAATACCCGTGACAAAGTCGAAAAGATATAAAACGTTCTTTGTAAAGAAAGATATCAGTTATATAATGAAACAAAAATTACAAGTATTAAAATGATCTTTAGAAATGACTTTTAAATGATCTTAAAGATATCTTTATAAATTTCTACCATGGGATTTTACTTGATTGAGGTAATCATCAGTTTATATTTACTTGTAGACGAGATATCTTTATAAATTTTTAACATTCAATGCTAAAAAAATCATTTAAAAATATTAAAATGTAGAACAGAAAATATATATTTATATGAACTTCAAAACTTCATAGGATTTCGCTTGATTGAAGTAAGCCCCTTTAAAACCCCCATAGCAAACTCGAAAAAATATAAAACGGTCTTTGTACCGCAAGCTCTCAGATATCCAATGCCAAAAAATCATTTAAAAAGATTTAAATGTAGAAAAGATACATTTATAAATTTCTACTACAGGATTTCGCTTGACTGAAGTAGCCTCTTTAAACACCTGTAAACAACACCAAAAAAGTACTAAACGGTCTTCACACAGAAAGATCTCAGCTATCCAATGACAGAAAAATTATTTAAAAATATTAAAATGTAGAAGAGATATTTTTATAAATTTATGCAATTGAATTTCACTTGACTGAAATAGCTTTTTTAAAATTCCCCTAAACAAAGACGAAAAAGTACAAAATGGTCTTTGTACCGAAAGATCTGAGATATCGAATGCCAAAAAATAATTTAAAAATATTAAAATGTAGAAGAGATATTTTTATAAATTTCTACCATTGGATTTCACTTGACAGAAGTAGCTTTTTTAAAATGCCACTAATAAAAGTCTAAAAAGTACAAAACGGTCTTTGTACCGAAAGATCTTTGCTATCCCATGACAAAAGAATCATATAAAAAATTTAAAATGTAGACGAGATATTTTTATAAATTTCTACCATTGGAATTCACTTGACTGAAGTAGCCTCTTTAAAACACCTGTAAACAAAGTCGAAAAATAACAAAACGGTCTTTGTACCGACAGATCTTAGCTATCCCATGACAACAGAATCATTTAAAAATATTAAAATGTAGACGAGATATTTTTATAAATTTCTACCATTGTAATTCACTTGACTGAAGTAGCTTTTTTAAAATTCCCCTAAACAAAGTCGTACAAGTACAAAACGGTCTTTGTACCGGAAGATCTTAGTTGTCCAATGACAAAACAATCAATTAAAAATATTAAAATGTAGAAGAGATATTTTTATAAATTTCTACCATTGGATTTCACTTGACAGAAGTAGCTTTTTTAAAATTCCCCTAATAAAAGTCTAAAAAAGTACAAAACGGTCTTTGTACCGAAAGAACTCAGCTATCACATGACAAAAAATATTTTAAAAATATTAAAATGTAGAAGAGATATTTTTATAAATTTCTACCATTGGAATTCACTTGGCTGAAGTAGCCTCTTGAAAACACCTGTAAACAAAATTAAAAAAAAGTACAAAACGGTCTTTGTACTGAAAGATCTTAGCTATCCCATGACAACAGAATGTTTTAAAACTATTAAAATGTAGACGAGATATTTTTATAAATTTCTACTATTGGAATTCACTTGACTGAAGTAGCTTTTTTAAAATTCCCCTAAACAAAGTCATAAAAGTACAAAACGGTCTTTGTACCGAAAGATCTTACCTATCCAATGACAAAAAAATCATTTAAAAATATTAAAATGTAGAAGAGATATTTTTATAAATTTCTACCATTGGATTTCACTTGACAGAAGTAACTTTTTTAAAATTCCCCTAATAAAAGTCTAAAAAGTACAAAACGGTGTTTGTACCGAAAGAACTCAGCTATCCCATGACAAAAAATTATTTAAAAATATTAAAATGTACAAGTGATATTTTTATAAATTTCTACCAATGGAATTCACTTGACTGAAGTAGTCTCTTTAAAACACCTGTAAACAAAATCAAAAAAGCAAAAACGGTCTTTGTACCGAAACATCTCAGCTATCCAATGACAAAAAATCCCTTAAAAATATTAAAATGTAGAAGAAAGAATTTTATAAATTTCTACCATTTGATTTCATATTACTGAAGTAGCTTTTTAAAAATTCTCATAAACAAAGTCGAAAAAGTACAAAACGGTCTTTGTACCGAAAGATCTCAAATATCAAATGAGATGAAAACATTTAAAAATATTAAAATGTAGAAGAGATACTTTTATAAATTTCTACCATTGTATTTCACTTGACTGAAGTAGCTTTTTTAAAACACATGTAAACAAAGGCAAAAAAGTACAAAACGGTCTTTGTACCGAATGATCTTAGCTATCCAATGACAAAAAAAATCATTTAAAAATATTAAAATGTAGAAGTGATATTTTTATAAATTCCTACCATTGGAATTCACTTGACTGAAGTAGCCACACTAAAACATCTGTAAACAAAACCAAGAAAGTACAAAACGGTCTTTGTACCGAACGATCTTAGCTATGCAATGACAAAAAAATAATTTAAAAATATTAAAATGTAGACGAGATATTTTTATAAATTTCTACCATTGGATTTCACTTGACAGAAGTAGCATTTTTAAAATTGCCTTAATAAAAGTCTAAAAAATACAAAACGTTCTTTGTACCGAAAGATCTTAGCTATCCCATGACAAAAGAATCATTTTAAAATATTAAAATGTAGACGAGATACTTTTATAAATTTCTACCATTGGAATTCACTTGACTGAAGTAGCCTCACTAAAACATCTGTAAACAAAACCAAAAAAGTACAAAACGGTCTTTGTACCGAAAGATCTCAGCTATCTAATGACAGAAAAATTATTTAAAAATATTAAAATATAGAAGAGATATTTTTATAAATTTATGCAATTGAATTTCACTTGACTGAAATAGCTTTTTTAAAATTCCCCTAAACAAAGACGAACAAGTACAAAATGGTCTTTGTACCGAAAGATCTTAGTTGTCCAATGACAAAACAATTATTTAAAAATATTAAAATGTAGAAGAGATATTTTTATAAATTTCTACCATTGGATTTCACTTGACAGAAGTAGCTTTTTTAAAATGCCCCTAAACAGAGTCGAAAAAGTACAAAACGGTCTTTGTACCGAAAGATCTGAGCTATAACATGACAAAAAAACATTTAAAAATATTAAAATATAGAAGAGATATTTTTAGAAATTTCTAGCATTGGATTTCACTTGACTGAAGTAGCTTTTTTAAAATTCCCCTAGAGAAAGTCGAAAATATAAAAAACGGTCTTTGTACAGAAAGATCTCAGCCATCCCATGACATAAAAATCATTTAAAAATATTAAAATGTAGAAGACATATTTTTATAAATTTCTACCATTGGATTTCACTTGACTGAAGTAGCTTTTTTAAAATTCCCCTAAACAAAGTCGAAAAAGTACAAAACGGTCTTTGTAGAGAAAGATCTAAGCTATCCAATGACAAAAAAATCATTTAAAAATATTAAAATGTAGAAGAGATATTTTTATAAATTTCTACCATTGGATTTCACTTGACTGAAATAGCTTTATTAAAGTTCCCCTAAACAAAGTCGAAAAAGTACAAAACGGTCTTTGTACCGAAAGATCTGAGATATGGAATGCCAAAAAATAATTTAAAAATATTAAAATGTAGAAGAGATATTTTTATAAATTCCTACCACTGGATTTCACTTGACTGAAGTAGATTTTTTAAAATTCCCCTAAACAAAGTCGAAAAAGTACAAAACGGTCTTTGTACCGATAGATCTAAGATATCGAATGCCAAAAAATAATTTAAAAATATTAAAATGCAGAAGAGATATTTTTATAAAATTCTACCACTGGATTTCACTTGACTGAAGTAGATTTTTTAAAATTTCCCTAAACAAAGTCGAAAAAGTACAAAACGATCTTTGTATCGAAAGATCTCAGCTATTCAATGACAAAAATTCATTTAAAAATATTAAAATGTAGAAGAGATATTTTTATAAATTTCTTCCATTGGATTTCATTTGACTGAAGTAGCTTTTTAAAATTCCCCTAAAGAAGGTCGAAAAAATACAAAATGGTCTTTGTACCGAAATATCTGAGATATCGAATGCCAAAAAATAATTTAAAAATATAAAAATGTAGAAGAGATATTTTTATAAATTTCTTCCATTGGATTTCACTTGACTGAAGTAGCCTCTTTAAAACACCTGTAAACAAAATCAAAAAAGTACAAAACGGTCTTTATACCGAAAAATCTCAGCTGTTCAATGCTAAAAAAATCATTTTAAAATATTAAAATACAAACGAGATATCTTAAAAATTTCTATCTTGGGATTTCGCTCTATTGATGTAAGCCACTATAAAATACTCGTAACAAAATCGAAAAAATATAAAACGGTCTTTGTACAGTTCAATGATCTCAGCTATTCAATGCTAAAAAAATCATTTAAAAATATTAAAATGTAGAGGAGATTCTTTGGAAAATGTTTAATGTGCAATCTCTGACATAATAATCACGATCTGTATGTTGTCTTTTAAAATTACATATAAATGATTCAATTTCACTTGAAACTATCTAACAAAAAAGGTCAATGTCGACTTGTTTTAAAACGGATCCGAGTGTTTTGGTCAGAAATTATCTCGAAGAAACTATCCAAATGCACATATCCCTCGGGCTATCAGTATTGAAAAGGTGCGAGAGTTTTTAGCATTTGCTAATGACTTTTTTTCTTCCTGGGGTATCTTATCCCCTTTTTATCGCCTGGAGGTAAAGGGTGGCGTGAGATGACCATTTTCTTATTAATTACAAGCTTGGAAAATATCATTGGTCTTTTAAAGTGTCAATCTTTGGGTTCGGGATACGCCTTCCTGGTGGCAACACGCATAGGTTTGTGATAGGATTTTCAGTTTCGGTTTGACTGATGCAGGCTCTTAATATTAGCTTATTTTCAGCGAGAATCGAACATTTAAAAGGATTGACATCTGGTTAATTCGTAAGTTAAGTTTTAAAAATCTGTAAGAAAAATTAAAAGTTATCGTCTGAGGCAGGTTTCTATTACATTGATCTCATGATCCATTAGTACTAGGCTATTTTTAGGAGAATTCTCGAAAAAGCTTCACGTGGTAAATTGTCTACAATTAAATGCTCTAAGTGAATTAAATATCATACAAATTTCGAAGCGGCAGTCAGCTGAAAGTTTCTTCACAGACATCTTAGTCCATTTTCCTCTACTACATCTAATATATTCAGTTTTCTCAAATATGCAAGTCAGTGCATCATTCTTCCAATTCACTCTAAGGAAGGAGGTATACTATCTCAGTTACGCAGATCAACAATTGTTCAAATAATAAGTACTAAAATCTGAGAAAATAAGACCTCTCTATAACGGATTGCAGTTTTCAACGGCAAAATTTCATGGTTCCGACTGCAAAATAGCATATAACTTGTTAAAATGGAAAGCTGTCTAAAACAGGGTTTTTCGAAACCATTCTTACCTCCATCCTTAGCGATAAATAAATAAATAAATAATAAAAATAATGACCAGAAAAAAAGATGTGCGGATTTTTTCTCAACGAGCTGCAATCAATACTGTACCAATTATGATTTGCATCTTAAATTTCTACTTCTGTCAATTAATCGGAATAAAGACGAGTTTCGGTATCTGCACGAGCCGATGAACAGTAGAACGATAGTCAGATTTTTTTCAAATTCAGGAAGGATCTACTCGCCATATTCCAAAAAAAAAATCATACACAAAAAATTTTGTTCAGTTCTATGCATAACATCAAAAACTTTTTAATGGTGAAATAATAAAAATGGCACAGACATCGCGTTTATAGCGCCTCCTTCCGGCGGTTTTTTTTTTAATTCAGGGAGGGTCTGCTGACCATAGTCAAACACTTAAAAAAAAATTTCATTCAATTCTATGCATAACTTCACGCATCTTTCTGTGGTAAAATATTGAAAATGGCTCAAAAATTGCTATTGCAGCGCCCCCTTCCAGCGACTTTTTCTCAAATTCAGGGAGGGTCTGCTGACCAAAGTCAAACACTTATACAAAAAATTTCATTCAATTGTATGCATAACTTCATGCATTTTTCTGTGGTAAAATATTGAAAATGGCTTAAAAATCGCTATTGCAGTGCCCCCTTCCGGCGGATTTTTTTTTTCAAATTCAAGTAGGACAAACTAGCCATAGCCAAACATTTACACAAAAAATTTCGTTCAATTCGATGCATAACTTCATACACTTTTAGTTGGTACAATATTGAAAATAGACAAAAATTGTTATTGCAGCGCCCTCTTCCGGTGGAATATTTCAAAATTGAAGAAGAAGCTGCTTGCCACAGCCAAAAACACTCACTTTTGTTCAATTCTATGCATATCTTCATACACTTTTTGATGGTAGAATGGCGACATACAGACACACACACAGACATATTTTGTAAAAACATTTTTTTTGGAGTATCTGACCCCTAAAACGTGTAAATCCGTCGAAAACCGGAAGTAAAAAAATTTTCGATTACAATACTTTCTTCTATTGAAGATAGAAGAAAGTAGTAATTTAAAAACCCAACTTAGTAAAAAATCCCTTGCGAATAAATATAATACATATTGCACCTACATTGCATATGGAGCTAGCCGGGCTGCCTATGTATAAGCAAAATGAAGACAGACGTTCAAACGGGCCAGGTCAATAAAAATACTTTAAACGGGACAATTGGACCAGCAAAAAAAATTAGACGGAGCCCGATATAACGAATTTTAAAGTGTCAGACAAAATATGAAAATTTTCCAACAGGGTTGGCTGGGCCGAGAATAAGTTTTAAAATTATTGTACGAGTGCTAGTTTGACAATATTGAAACAGGAATTTACTATGTCCAATGTATAGATATGCAACGGACTGTTACATCGTGCCTGAGCCCGATGTAGGGCTTACCTTTATTCTGTTACTTACTCGCGCCGGTGCGGATCTCGTCTTAAAACGTGTTGAGATTCTTTTTTTAGCTGTAAAAATAATAGTGGTAGTGAATGGAAATTTTACAAATGTATTTTAATAAACTTCAAAGCAATATTTTCCAAAATGTACTTTTTTCTTATCCAATTTTAATAGTAATCGTGTTTTCAACACTCTCTTTCCCAATACAAGAATAATCTATTTTTTTTTTTTTTTTTTTTTTTTTTTTTTTTTTAGAGAAGATTACCATCTCTTTAATATTCTTGTCATTTCCACAAACTGTTAACAACCATTTTCTTTAAGTTAAGAGCACATCTATCGCCGTTTATAGCGAGAGTTTATCACTTTTGCTCTTCTAATCGTTCGTTTAAAAAGAAAAAAAACTGGCCAAATATAAGCAAATGAAGAAACTTTAATGAGTCTTAAAAAAAAAAAAAAAAAAAAAAAAAAAAAAAAGTGGGGTCAGTTGAAATTCCGTATTCAGCGCATGTTCTCGTAAATGGTGGGGGAATAGGTTGAAATAATTCCTTAACACTGAGTCATCCATTGTAAAATAATAGTATTGTTTGTTTAACGCTATTTTTTTTTTTTTTTTTTTTTTTTTTTTTGGCTTTGAACGTTACAGAATCCTTGGAGAATTATATAAGGTAAACGTAACAGTAGTGGTCTACTTAAGGGAAGACAAAATTGGATGCAATCCTATGTAGACAGGTAGGCGGCTGCGCAGTCAATCACCTTATTAAGTTCATGGCTGAAATTCCGGAGGGAATTAACATTCGATTCTCATATTAAAACGCAGTCGGTCTGCCAAATTCTATCTTGACTGAAAACACCTAAAAACCAGATTTTAGAGGTGTGTTGAGGGTTTTGAATCTTGCTATCTCCATTGCACACTCTTAATTTTTTTTTTTTTTTTTTGTGTTTGTGTTATTAGTCTTTGTATATTGACGATGACTTATAAGGGGGCACCTGACGTCAAGCACGCAAGCCAAGTGAATGTGTTCAAAAAATAAATAAACAGTCACCCAGCTTCCGAATTCATCTCGCTAACAGTATGGGCGTAGAATGCATTGCTATACTTAAAAAATCTTCTCGGGTAATTAATGTTTTTAATTGTTTTTGTTCTTTGTACTCGTCCTAAAAGATATATCTTTTTTTTTTTTTTTTTTTCTTAGCTCTCAAAATATTTCTAAAATCTATGCTTAATTTAATATCTTATGAGTTAAAAGCTAAAGGACTGTAAATAATATATTAAAACTTCACATAAAATTTAGTATATCTATTAGGTAGATTTCGTACGAAATGCTACCTATTGCGGTCGCTCCTATGTTGGAATTTCTGGAAAAGTTTTGCAGATCTACACCGATCATGACCTCTAGACCCCAAAACTACCATCAGTAAAAAATTACATATATATGTATATCATTTTTTATGGACACAATAACTTCTATAATTTTGCTCAAATCTACTCTAAACGGATACATAAGATCAAGGCGTATAAAATCTCGATCGAGTTCGTTAATAGGCAAAACCGGACCAAGGGGGTGGAAATAGGGAGGGGGTTTGTGAAAACTGAAAAAATAAAAACACCGCAACTTCTTGATGAAAATATATATCGAATCAGTTTATATTTCTTCTCAAAAAATGGGTCAAAAGTTTATGCATGACAAATTTTTGATAAAGTTAACTAGTTGGATGAGCCAATCCCAAAACTTTCTTCTATCTCATACGTATATTTTAATATTTAAAAAAAAAAATAGTTATTCATTTTAATGCTTTAATAATTTTAATTCAATACCAGACCAACTTTGATTTTCATCTTAAATTTCTGCTTCAATCAATTAATTGGAGTAAAAATGAATTTCCGTCTCTGCACGAGCCGATGGACAATAGAATGATAGGCAGATTTTTTTTTCAGATTCAGGGAGGACCTACTTGCCTTACCAAAAAATAATCATATACAAAAAATTTAGTTCAGTTCTAGAACTAACTTCATTCCCTTTTATGCGGTGCAGTATTGAAAATGGCATAAAATTCGCTATTGCAGCGCCCCCTTTCGGCGGATTTTTTTCAGATTCAAGGCGATCCAACTAGCTATAGCCATACTTACACAAAAAATTTGTTTCAATTCGATGCATAACTTCATTTACTTTTGGTCGGTACAATATTGAAAATGGCACAAAAATCGTGATTGCAGCGCCGACTTCCGACGAATTATTTCAAAACTAAAGGAGGACCTTCTTGCCACAGTCAAAACCATTCACAAAAAATTTGGTTCAATTCTATGCATAACTTCATACACTTTTTGATTGTAGAATGGCGACATACACACAAACACACGGACAGACAGACATTTTGTAAAAATAGGTTTTTTGGAATCTCTGACCCCTAAAACGTGTAAATCCATCGAAAACCGGAAGTCGAAAAAAAATTTCGATTACAATACTTTCTTCTGTTGAAGATGGAAGAAAGTAAAAATGAGCTCAAGCGGCGAAAGAAATAGGGTTTTTGGGAGAAAAAAATTGTCAATTCTCAAGATATCAAAACCAACTAAATTTTTTATAATTGTTCTCAAAATTATCTAAAACTTTTGTTATTACAAGTTTTTGATAGGACCAACCCTTACGATAAATAATAATAAAAACGAAAACAAAAAAGGGGATGGAAGAAGAAAAGAATCCATAACTTCGTCAATTCTTAAACTATCAATCTGATTAAATTCATCTTACATCTTCTCAATAATATCTACAACTCTTATACTGACAAGTTTTTTATAGGACCAATTCTTGTAGCAAAAATAAATTAAACAAAAATAGGAGTTGAAGAAAAAGCCTCAAATCCAAACTGCTTATACTTTGACTTATTTTTAAACTCATTTTTGATTTTAAACGCATTCAGTTGATAGGTCCTCTTATTTAGGAACTATATAATGTGACGTATTAGCCAGTTTTTTGATAAAGACAGAATATATTTTGAAACGGATGCTAAAATGAGTATTTTGAACAGAATTTCCCGAAATGATCGTGATTGAAAAATTGAGGATGTATTCAAATAACAAATTGCTTATTGTATGACTCATTTTGAAATTCAATTTTGCTCTCAAACGCATTCAATTGACAGTTTTTTCTTATTTGAGATCAATATAATGTGTTATATTGGTTGATTTTTAATAAAGCCAGAATATATTTCAAAATATGCTGTTAAAATGAGTATTTGAGCCGAATTTTGCTTAAGATGATTCTCATAAAATCTGTTCTTGCAGAAAAATGAAATGAAAAATATTTCAAAAGCGGCCAAATAAAGTTATTAAACTGGATTTTTCTTTAATCATATTTTATTTTTTGTTGTTGAAATGAGCACTCCTCGAATTTTACCTCTTCCTGTAGGCCAAGCCGGCAGGGATTTTTTAGAAATATTGTGACAACGAAGGAAAAAAGAAACATCCTTTAAAAAGAAAACACACACACACACACGAAAAGAATTTAAAAACATTAATTTCTGGAGGAGATATTTTAAATATACGAATGCATCCAACGCCCATAAACTTAACATTAGCGAAGTTAATTCCAGGGGTCGCTAATGTAGCGAAAGTTTTACTATTCCTATCATTATTTTAAAATAGCAACTTCAAGTACCTTTCTAAAGCATATGTTATGCAAAATGTTAACGAAGATTATTTATATATGAATATGGAGACAAGCTCAGAATTTTTATTTATAAACTTGCTAAAACAGTGTACAATGGGATAAAATATATCAGTTTCAAATCTACATACCATTCTGAATGACATTTAAACATTAAAAACAATGATGAAATTATTCCGACGGTTTCAACCGAAATACTCGGCCATTCTCAAGGGAAAATAAAGATGAACTGACACAGGCACGTTCTCTAGCTCGATGAGAGATGATGAAGGTAAAACTCGAGAGACAAAAAATATGGGGGGGGGGGGAACTCTACAAGAAGCGCCATTATCCCATTGTACAGTGTTTTAGCAAGTTTATAAATAAAATTTCTGACCTGGTCTCAAAATATTCACATGGTAAACCACATTGTAAAGTTCACTCTTAATTATTGAAAATTATTTATTAAGGATTCTGGTAGGAACTATAAAATTTTCCCTACATAATGCCACTCGTGGAATTCAAAAGCTAAGTTACTAGCAGCCTAAATGCCGTACATTGACGCGTAGGCTCTTAAAATTTTTCTAATGTAATTGTTCGTTGGGAAAAAAATGACCAAGTAACCAAGTAAAGAAACTTTAACAAGTTTTTCAAAAAGCAGGGTCAGTCGATATTCCGTATTCAGTTCATGTTCACGTAAATGGTGGGGGAATACGTTGCGTTTTTTTCCATCCCTGAGTCATCCATTGTAAGATGGTATTATTGTTTAAGACTGAATTTTATTCTGAACATCTCAACACCGTTTACATAATGAAGGACGAAATCTAGATTAACAACTGTCGCCATACATGATTTATAATGTTCAGAAAATGGCTCTTGTTTTCATTATCGTGTGGAACAAAATTGGTTTTGAAAATAACTTGCGAAATGTTGCCTAGTTTTATTTACCCATCATACTTAGTATAGGGTAAGCCTTGCAATCGTTTTGAAAATCGAAATGATTTTTTTTTTTTTGACGGATTTACATGTTTCAGACACTGGACATTCCGAAAAACGTATGATTAAAAAAAAATTGCCGTCTGGTGTGTCTGTAAAAGCTCTATCTTCCGAACAAATTGAGATAGAGACTTGAAATTCGGTGTGTATTTAGTATATAGTAATGGAAAGAAGACAATTGAATATCGGTAACCTCGATGATTCGGAATTTTTTTTTTTTTTTCAGATTCTCGTAATATTCGTTGTGATGAAAGGTATATAAAAATTTTCGAATTCTTTTATTTTAAGGAATAAATGTAAAAGACAATAAAGAAAACGTAAATTTTGTATGAAGAATGAAGTCGATCGGATAATGAGTTGCTGAGACATTTGTAATCCTATTTTCCACACTCTTTTGATTTTTCAGACCCTGTATTTCATTCAAATTTCAATTCAAAGATATATTTTAATTGGATATGAGATGTTTCATCTGACTCAGTAAACTGCTAGTTAATATGATTATCATTTTTGGAGTTATGAGGATGTTTCTTTTACGCATTTCGGTATTACTTGACTACCTTATCGACCACGACCAAACAAGTATCGCCAAACTATAAGGTTAAATGGCAACATATACTTATCATAAATATCACATTCATTTGACAATAATCACGTTACACATGTTTGCTTCGTCATCAAATGATTTTTAATTCGACGTCTTATTTCTAATTTTTATTCATCTTATGTTAATTTATTTGTTCTTTCGTTATTCAAAATAAAAATTATGCCAATTTGTATAATTTTGCGAGTACTTTGTCGATTTATATAATTTATCAAAATAAATCGACGGGATAATCAAGTTTCACGTCTGAACTGTAATCGAGCATTACTATGTATTAAAAATATTTAATTATGCTTTTAAATTTTATTTTTGAATTCCGATGTATTTTATGAATAGTTCACTTATGTTGTATTTTCCTACTTTATAATTTGAATATCCATGATAGGTAAATATTAAGTAAGCCCCCAAACGAATAGTTTCGTTTCATGTTTTGAATCCTTATTGCGGCCGATGATACATCGATACAGGAACAGATTCTGGTATAAGAAATGTGGGGTGCGGCCATGTATACGTTCCTGTATTAAATTTGCCAAAATTAAACAAATAATTTTATTAAATAATTCATAGATTTAAGATAGTTTGGATTTCAGTGCATACAGATAAAAGTAATATAAAAAATAAAATAAATATCTATTTCTTCTATCTTAATCTTTGGAAATATCCAAATTTTTATTTTAAATATCAGTAGAAATATATGTGTGTATTTGTGGTGAATTTAAATTGTATAAAAACTTTTTAAATAATAAAAGAGTTAAACATTTTTAATTAAATAAACTTTTGAACCCTTATAGATATACATAAATATGTATTTCATGACGAATTTTTTTCTTTTTTAGTTTAATTTGGTTTCTAAAAAAAAAAAAAGCTAGAAAATTTTGTGTCAGGAATAGTTTGCTTGATTTTACATTGTATAGTATGCAGTTGGCTTTATAAATATGGAATTGCATATTCTAAACGTAAATAGAGATCTCAGAATCTGCTTAGAATCATTTGTAAAACAATTAAGCTAAAAATCGATATAAGAAATCGATATAAATAACTGAACTGCTACATGAAAATGGATTCTTTTCCATGATTAAAAAAAAAAAAAAATACTTTACATTAATAATGAATAACTTCTAATTAAACAATGATGAACTGTAAAGGTAAAGTGTGTTTCGTGTGTGCTGCATGTTTTTCCCTCTAAAAATTACTTTAAAAAAATCAAAATTGGTTCGGATTCACAAATAAGAATCCACATCTTCATTGAAGTCTATAGACTTCAATGAAGATGTTAAATAAATCAAATAATTTTCTAATGAAACTTCTGGTGTGAAATATCATTATGAAACTTGAGTAAAATTTCCTAATGTTAATATATTTGTATTATATATATTTGTTTTATTCCTAATGTTAATATATTTAATGTTAATATATTATATAATGTTATTATATTTAATAATATAATGTTAATATATGTGACGTCACGACGTGTTCATCCCTTTCCTCCCTTTGTCACACTGCGTCACACTTTGTGAACCGTCTCCCTGTGATGTAATCACTAATAGAAGACCCTTAAATTTGCTTTTTTTTTTTTTTTTTTTTTTTTTTTTTTTTACCCCAGTGTGCGTCGGTGGGAATACCTACTTTTTTTTGTTGGCCATCATCGGACAAGCCTTCCTCCTTAATTGTTTTCCCCATCTTCGTTAAACCATTCAGGAGATTCCAATCGTTTCGCAACACAACATTTCTCCAATTCTATTGCAATGGGCCGAAACAGGAAACACAAGACGAAAGTGACCAGATGAGACGATATTCATCTGCCAATGGAAATTCGCCTCGGGCACTTCATCAGAATCTATCTTTCTCTCTGTGCCAGTTGCCCAATGTCCTCTCCAAGGACTTCTTTCTTCGAACATGCAAAAAAGAGCTGATTTTTTTTTATGATAAGGAGCCTTTTTTTTATTTTTTATGTAATGTAATTGGGTATAGCGACAGATTCTTGCGAAACATTTTTGTTTGAATGGATTGACTTTGAAATCGGACACACATCGAGATGAGTTGAGGTGCCGAACGAAAACAAGAGTGTCTGAAGTATGATCCTTAAAAGATAGGGTACTTGTTCTTCTTTAATGAGTCTGGAAGGAGGATTCCCAATTAAAAAGTTGTGTTGATGCTTTTTTAAAAACGTGGATTGCAAACTAAAATAGTGTAAGGATGGCTTTTTAGTCTCTAGTTTAGTGGTGCACAACCTGTGGCCCGCGGGCACAAATATACCACTATTTTAAGCAGAAAATTTTTTTTTTTATAATAATGACAGAATTTTTGCTATTAAATAAAATAAAGATTACTTTTCAAATATTCTGGTGGCAAATAATTTTCTGGCAAAAAGGTTGTGTATCACTATTCTAGTTTGTAACATATGTCAATCAGTTCGAAAGTTGCAAATGAGGGGATATTTTTTTTTTCAAATTCTCCATACTTTTCGGGTAGTCATCCGTAACCAGGGTCTACGGACGAAACATTGCTGTGATGTATAGAGGCCTTCATTAGCTTACCGCCATTCGCATTGGGTGATCTTAAATCCGCATGGATTTTCGAGATATATCAACGTCTTCGCGACGGACATTCTTTACAAATTTTTTTTATATTTCATCATCGGTTTTTCAAGGCATAGATTTTTGCTTAATTTAATCGCATAAGTGGCCTGATTAAATAGAGCAAAATTGGCAATTTTGGACGACTGATAGAAATAATAAAAGTTTCTGAGAACCATAGGATCCACACTTTGATGTCTTTTATTTGCCAAATATTTCTTTGTATTTTTCTGGTAAGCTTATCCGTTAATCGGGATATTTCCTAGTAACCTTCCTTAGTCGGGGTAGGCGACGTAATTATACTGAGACGTTGTGAAGCGTATTTAAAATGGACATATTCTTCCTAATGAATCTTGAAAGAGGATTTCCGATTAAAAAATTACGTTGACGCATTTAAGAAAGAACGTGGATTGCATTATTTTACTTTTATAAAATAGACAGAATGAGATATAAAAATTGAGTCATTTTGATTCATTTATGAACATTAGTTTGAAACAGTTGTATCATTTCGAGACAGCGCAGCGCTATCTATCGGTTATATTTGGATTTACAACAATGAAGGACAGAATTTTAGGAAAGAAGGACAGAAGGACAAAACTTTCAAGAATAACTTCAATTACTCTCCTTTATTATTTATTGAATTTTGAATAACTTTCATTTCGTTTTGAGACATTTTCGATGATAAAAGTAGACGACATTTTTTTCCGCTGTAAGTTTATTCAGTTATACAAGTGGATTTTTGCATTTCACATTTCAATTGACTTAATATATTTATGTAGAATTGTCATTCTTCAAGATTTACATGATAGAACAAGTTCCATCGCTTCACTTTTTTTCATTTTCAACCTGAAAGACGATCAGAAATTATTCAGATTTCACGCGTTAACTTCAAAGTCAGATTCAGGTATAACAACAGAGCGGATGGAATAGTTTCACGCATTTCCGAACAAAAATAAATTAAATGTTATGTCATAAAGTTGCCCTTTTTGGTTTAAGAACAGCCTTAAGGGTGTATTTCGATTCAAACTGCTTATTTTCCGATTTATTTTTAAATTCATTTTTGCTCTCATATGCATCAAACTGGCAAATTGTCTTATGCAAAAATACTCAAGGTGCCGTGATTTTCGAATCTTTGATAAATGCAGAAAATATTGCAAAAAAAGCAATCAAAAATGGCTTTTTGAACAGATTTTTTCGAAGCGGGAGATCAATGAACGAAAAAAAGGGTCATGCTGAAAAGATAATTGCTTATAAATCAAATTCTAATGAATGGAGCGTAAAATGACATCACACGGCACCTTGTACGTCTCTTCAAAAATCCTCTTAGCAAGTTTCATGTTTCTACTTTTAAAAATATGTCTGAAATTGTATCAGAAAATTTCGAGCTGTTGAAGGTGGAAAAGCATTTTTTTGAATACACCCTTAAGCAGTGGAAAGAAGTAGGAAATGTTGGTGTAAAAAAGAAATCAGACCGACCCAACCACCTTCTGTCAATACCTCAAGAATACGCAACATTATCAAGAAGAGAATTAGCCAAAACGACGGCATAAGCTTGAATTCCACTGCAAAGTGTCTGAATATTTCTTGTCTAAGTGGCCAGAACGTTGTTAAAAACTTTTTCGGACTCCGTAGTTATTGCCTTTATTGTGGACAACATTTGTCAAACGATGCCAAGCGACAGAGACCATCGAGATGCATGAAGATGCTCCAAAATTTCAAGGCCGCCTGGAAGATTGTCGAGGATGAGAATATTTTCCCCATCGAGAAGCCACACAATCGTCAGAATGATCGGCAATTGTTAAGTTCAAAGCAGAGAAATGCTAGGGAAAAAAAAAAGTGCCACACAATAGCATTACACGATACATTTCCGAAAGTATTAATGGTTTAAGGGTGTATTCGAAAAAACGCTTTTCCACCTTCAGCAGCTCGAAATTTTCCGATACAATTTCAGACACATTTTTAAAAGTAGAATCATGAAACCTGCTGAGGGGAGTTTTGAAGAGACTTATAAGGTGCCGAGTAAAGTCTTTTTACGCTCAATTCATTAGAATTTGATTTATAAGCAATTAACTTCTCTGGAAGACCCTTTTTTTCGTTCCCTTATCTCCCACTTCGGAAAAATCGGTTCAAATTGCCGTTTTTGATTACTTTTTTTGCAATATTTTGTACACTTATCAAAGAATTGACCTTTACGGCACCTTGTGCACTTTCTAAATAAGAGAATCTGCGAGTTTCATGTGTTTTGAGAGCAAAAGTGAATTCAAAAATAAATCGGAAAACAAGCAGTTTGAATCGAAATACAGCCTTAAGTTGGAGCTACTGGCACGGAAAAAACTCGTTTGAGTTTTATTCATAAAAAGGTGAAGACTAAAGAAAAACGTACCTAGACAAAATGCTGTCTAAGATTGTGCCCCATTGAAACAGAAGAACCTTAAGCTCTTCAGTCCCTGTGTCACTTATAGGATACACATATTTTAAAGAAAGTTCTCGTAAATAATAATTAAAGTTAAAAATAAAGAAATTAGTGTGAATGAAACCTAGCAGATAGCATAACTAAACAAAATAGCAGTTTGTTTCTGATAGCACTTTTTTTTTAGCGAGAAATGGGTTACATTAAAATGGGTTGCTGAAAAATGTACGAAATGCACAAAAATGAAATCGTAAACAATCTTTTTGTGCGTTAAAATATCATTTGCAGAGTCCATTAGTAATAAAAAGATTATTAAATACATAATTCTTTCTTTTTTATTGTCTCTGTAATGCAAAAAATATAAAATAAAGTAAAAAATTCCAAGAAATTGTCAAAAAATGTCCTTATTGAGTTCTCATGTATTATCCAATTTTATGTAAAAAAAAAAAGAATTTTTATATTTTTCGCTTTTATATCTTTTTTAATTACCAGTTTGTTAACTGATAATTAAAAAAGACATAACTGAAGTTAAATATATATATATATGTAAACAAACCCTAGATTCTGAAAAGGTCAGTGGAATAATCCAGCAAGATAGGGCACTTGCACATGCATTGTAAAAAAAAAAGATCGATCTACTAAAAAATTTTTAGTGATCCTTGTAATTACAAAAAAAAAAAAAAAAAAAAAAAAAAAAAAAAAAAAAAAAAAAAAAATTGTAATCTTACTCGGTTATTAGAAAATCTGTAAGAATTACTAGAAAAAACCTAGAAACGAATAGAGTTAATAGTTTTATATTTTTAATAGCTATTACTAAAACTCACTTGGTGTGGCCGTGATAGCGTAGTGGTCATAGCACCGATCTCCAGGCTGAAAGGTCCCGGGTTCGATGCTGGAGGCCACCAAATACGCCCTTGAATGTATTCAGCGTAAGTACTCTTTAAATAAAGGGATTATGAAAGTCCTGTCGGAGCAGGTAGCAATGTTTGGTGCTGTCATCTATTGCGGCTTATTATTAAAAATAATTTTGGAGCTATTACTAAAATTTGCTTGGTGGCTCATACTAAAAAGTTTTAAGTTAGTTATACAAAAAATTCTTTTGTTCAGTTTACAAAAGAAAGGTTTTTTTCACTTGCAAAAAAAAGTTTGTAATGGTTACTAAAAAAGTCTGTGGAATACAAATTTACTAAAAAATTTTTAATAACCTCTTGAATTTTTTTACAGTGGGGAGCAAAAACGGCATTGACCTTCTTCGATGCCCACGTGCCTGGACATCGAAGGATAAAAAGGGTAAAAGACTTTCGAGCAGTGCAGATATCAATCCACTCGATTTTTCTCTTTGGGGCTAGTTAGAAGAAAGTCAAGGGGAAAAAAAAATCCAATTTGGATTCTCTGTGATACGAACTTATTAATGCTTATTAAAATTTAGATGAGCGTTACTTGCACCGCACCATTAATTTTGCGATCCCTTGTTTGAAAGCCTGAATAAAACATAATGGTAGACGTTTTGAACAAGTTGTATAAATATTGTTATTTGTTATACTTTCATATTATCAGAATAAAAAGTATCATCAGATAGAGTATATTTTTGAAAAAATAGTGATTTTCCATGGGCCAATACTTTCTAGCCATCTTATATATCTTAATGTTGTTTTAGTGTTTTAAACTAACGTCTATTTATTTATTTTTTATGTAATGTGATAATTCTTACAATTTAAAAAGAGTATGTCCTCAACAAACAGGGTGTTTCCTAAGTCAGAAGGAGTAAGAGTTTAATATATTTAGTACAAGAAGAAGCATTTCGAACATGGTAACAGATTGTTGATAACGAACGCAGAAACGGACTTCGCGAATTGGTTTCAGCAGGGTGGCGAAGCTCCGTATTATGTGCAACAAAACTTTTACGAATATTTTTTCCCACATTGTATTAGACGCCAAAGATTTGATGGGCTCCAGGTAGCCGAGATCTTACTCTGTTATTATTATTATTATTATTATTATTATTATTATCATCATCTTTGAGGCAATTTGAAAGCGAAGGTATACAAAGTGAAATTTCAGAATATTCTATATTTCAAACAAAGATTACAGTTGCGGAAGAGGAAAAAATCAAATGAAATACACAAAGTGATGCAAGAGTGGAAATAGCATCTTCACCTCTGAATGCAACCCATTGACGAACATTTGCATATAGATTCTATAATTGAACTGCGTTTTTCTCCGTAGATGAGTCCAGATTTATGGGACACCCTGTATTAATATCCCTCACTTATAAGTTTATGATCAATATGGGCATGCTGGTAAATGCATTCTTTATCACTTTGGTAAAGTTTTAGCTAACAGAAAAAAAAATAGCGATTGAATGTTTATTTTTACCACAGTCCTGTCGTGGAAAAGCGGCTACAATGACCCGGAACTCTTTTTTAGCTTCCGGTGCGAGAGAAAGGATGAATTACACAAAATTTCATACGTCTAAAAAAAAAAACTAGAATAAAAAATAATGTAATGATGACCTTGAGCACTGCACGTGCCATAACGACCGTCTGCCATTTTGGGAAATTGAAGGGTCATTTTCGTAAGGGATCTTCAGCGATCCATTAGACGTGGCTAAAGGGCGTGAAAATCATTCCTTCTAAAACTCAAGCACTCGCCAGATGGCCATCAGATATAGATGGGAGGATTCAACGATTGGTTTTGCAGCGAAGAAGAGACGATTTTCTTGGCTTCAAAGAGTTCATTTTCCAAACCTTAGGTCAGATAGCTACAATAAAAGGCCTCTGATCTCTTCCGCGTAGATTAAAAGTCTGAGGTCATATCCAAACTGAAGATCTCGCCGAAAATTGTTTGTGTGTATTTTGAAGCTTCGTTTTGATGGCTTTTTGCATATCTAGAAAATGACCCTTAAACAAACGTCACCTCAAGTCGTTGCGATGTTTATTGAAAATAATGATATTTTAATGCGAGTCATTGTTATTATGTTATTTTATATACGAGGTTTTTGATACAAAATAGACTTATTTTTATTCCAGCAAACGGTGTTAAGGTTCCTCCTTTTGAATTTTAGAAAAATATCATTTGTGCATACGTATTTTTTTATATGGCTGCTTTTCTAGCTGTAAGTAGTCATTCCAAAATGAATATAAATATTTTACAAGAATGATGTATCAAAATGATGTATTTTGCGGAATAATGTACATTTTAATTTGGGCGTAATTTTCATATTAAACGTGTGTATCATGCACATATTTTTGCTTAATTCCATTTTAATATGGTGTTATCATTACTCGCATTATAATTCGAAACGTTAACCTCTTGGGGATGAGTGACACGTATACGTGCCGCAAAAAGACTTAAGAATCCTTGTTTATCCTCACCAATAAAATTATGCTGTAAAAT
The DNA here is from genome assembly GCA_964019185.1 of Maratus speculifer. NCBI lineage: Eukaryota > Metazoa > Arthropoda > Arachnida > Araneae > Salticidae > Maratus > Maratus speculifer. Next base: position 421,894,807 of record OZ025294.1, on the reverse strand, counting down.
TCATCTTATTTAATCGGAGAATTTTCTCGATTTAATACGACGATAATATTTAATAATTTTTGTTTTTAAAAACTGGTGTCAAAACATTAAAAATTTCGTAAAAGGCTGCCATCACGAAGGGGTTAAATCATGAGATCCAACCAGTGGCGCAGCCAAGGGGGTGGTTTTGGAGTTAAAACCCTTCCCAGAGCTAAAAAAATTTGCTATAATTGTTGCTTATATGAATCAAAACCAAACTTAATATTTAAATGCTTTACTGTACTTCGGAATCTGCCGTTTTGTTGAATCAAATTTCATTTATAAACTGATTTATTTAAACAGAAAAAATTCTACTTAAAATTGTAAAAGTGCATATTGTAATTTTTTTTTTTTTTTTTTTTTTTTTTTTTTTTAGGATTAGTTAGGTAAAAATTGATTATTTGAACTAAATCACTTTTCTGAGACATATTATGCTAAAAGAATGATGATTTTCTGCCATACAGATGCCCTTTGAGTTTAGTATTATACATTGAATATTCTAATTAGTACTGATTCTATTAACCGGTGATTCAAATAACCGGCAAATACCTTTATCAGAAACTCAACCCCCCCTCCCCCCCTAGAACTGAATTCTGGCTGCGCCACTGGATCCAACTGCGGCAGTGAGGAAACAACCAATGTACCACTCTCATTGCTTGGACTTTCTGCGCCTCGCAGACTTCAAAGACCTGGGGCGACAGTTACATCATAGGCCCGCCACACACTTGTGAAACATTGAGCGAAAAAACATGAGACATGCGACAATTTCATCCTGATAACAAAGAAAAAACCGGTTTGACTGCGTCATGTTGCACGATTTTTGACGCATGTTTCCCTAGTGTGTGGCGGGCCATAAAGTAAATGCTGCATTATACACTGTTTCAAAGCAAGTACAAACTTTTCAAAGAAGTTTATAGCATTCGTATGACCGAAAACTGACAGATGAAAATTTGATTTGATTTGGCAGATCCATCGCATGTCACATTGTCTCGATTTATCTAGTATCGATTTTGATAGCTTTCAAGGCTATTGTGCCCGTGGCATCTTTTATGAGCGTCATGGCAAGAATAATCATTGATGTTTCTAATCACTGAGAAGCTGCGTTTCTTTCAAAGAAATACCCGCGAAGATGATTTTCTTAATTTCAAAAGAGTTCACTTTGTAGCTTCAGGTCTGATAACCTTAATAAGAGGTTTTGATCTCTTTCACCAGTATAAATGTGTGAGGTCACACTCGACCGCAGAATTAAACTCACTGAAGATTACGCCGAAAATTGTTTGTGTGTAGTTTGAAGCCTTGTTTTCATGGCCTTGAATAGGATGAGTTTTGGAGATGACCTTTAAACAAATGTCACATCGCCAGATTATGTATTGTGTGTCAAATTTAATGATACGGATTCCATTATATACATTTTTTTTTAAATACAAAAGACATTTTTATACAAGCATTTGGAATTAGATATTTTTGAATTTAATTAAAATATTTTTTGAGGATGATTGTACCAAATCTATATTTTAGCAAGAAATAATTTCTAACACTACACAGGATATAAAAATGGTTATGAGTTTAATGGTTATGGTTAAGAATAGCGTTGCAGGACTTGAATCACTTTAATTCTTTTAGTTTAGGTGTATATATATATCATATCATATGTGTGTCATATAATTATGTTTATATCAGGTTTGTCACAAAACTACTCGGACAAACAGCGAGAGAAAATAGATGACATTAATAAGAACTACTGAGTTCGTATAAATTCTAGAATTTCAAAAGCAGGAATCTCTTCTGTAACTGTATTTTCTTATTGAAAATCTCAGCTTTTAAAATGTCAAAAATTCGCACATTTAACCTATTTTTATTTTTTAATAGAAAATACTAATATTTCTCCTGTAACATTTCCTGACCCGTATGAACCCTGGAGATAATACATTCACAAAGGAAAAACGAATGAGTGGCGCCGCGCACAGCGGTCAATAGTATAGTGCCTTCGAATGCATTCTTTTGACTAATCTAGCATCTATTTACTGTGGTACTTCAAAGAAACTGTCTAATAAACGCTACTGCCTTAACTCCTGCAGCTACGCATTAAATTAAAGTTAAAATATTCAAATTGACTATTGCCACCCCTTTTTTGTAAAAGAAACATTCCCCTCATTTAATGAGAAGCAAAATGATATCAATTTCACTATTTTATAAAACTGGTGGGAATCAAACAATTCTGAATAAATGTCGTGAAGCTTGTAGCCGGTGAATATAACGGGAACGATAACTAAGGGGTTAATAAGATAATTGCAACCTACGCACAAAGCGTACATTCATAATAGGATTTTTTTAAATCTAAACTATGGCAACCATCTTTCATGAACTTACAAGGAAGGTCTCCATACGGGCATACCCCGAAAAATCTGAAAAAATTACAGAATGTTCTTCTCGTGTGGTTATATACGTTTATAAAAAAAATTTCGGCGGAATCTCCATTCAGTAACCGTAAAAAAATAATGAAAATTTCGTTATTTGGCGGTTTATCGCCGGTTGGCGATGGAATGTAATTTCAAAAAATACTTTATATCAAATAGACTTCAAGGAAAAGAAAAGCTTCATGTTGAACTTGTTTTGAGAAATTTAATTTAAATAACTTTTGTTTTGAAAGTTTTAGTTTGTTTTAAGTATAATTTTGTTATATCGATATTTATATGTATATATATTCAAATTTAATCATAAAAATTTGAGATTTAAAACGAAATTCATAATTTCAATTAATTAGATTTGTTTCAATCTCAGTCCAATTGAGAATTGTCGATTAAATTTTGTTGCTATGGAAACCTGGCTTTTATTTTTCAATGCGCTTAAATGTATGAAGATAATTTTTCTCTATGATTTTTTTTTATCTATGAAAATATTTTTTTCCAGTGATTAATTAAATAACTACTTCAACAAGTATATATGTAATACAATATGTATATATTTGTATATAATAAATTAAAGTCTCTCATTGTTTATGCTTAAATTCATTAAATACCATTTACACGCATTCTAAATATCCAACAGTTTTGAGTGTCATTATAATCGTTTGCTTTTGACGAAAAAAAAGGGCTGCTCGCCAAATCGAGTGACTCTTTCGTCTTTTCCCGCCAAATATTCGAAAATATTTTTATTTTTTTTTTTACATATTTTCTAATGTGATTCCGCCGCTAATTTTGACTGATCCTTTATTACTTACATAAGTACTTTAATTAGTATTTCTTTCATAAAATTCTGAGTATGCCCAGTATGGAGACCTTCCTTGTTAGCTATACTTGTGACGAGTTCGCTGACAAGAGTTAGGTAAGCAAACAAGCAGACAAGTTTGGCAAAAATGCCATGTCCAACAAGTCCGAGCTTGCCAAATTTCGTTTAAAAACCCAGTCAGTTTTTATTGGTAACTCTGATAATATTGACATATTGTAAAACGTCTTTTATTTCTTGGTATTGCTATCACCGCGTTTAATATCGGTGAGACCACACTTTGTAAAATATTCGATATTCAGTGGGGTCAGGTGCCACGCAGGCATGAAAATTGAACACCAGATGTGAAACTGTGTTATATGCTTGTCAGCTGTTTTACTGTTAAATTTCAACTAATAAAATGCTGTATACTTGTTTCATTTTCTGCGTTGTATTGTTGATGTATCATTGTGTATCTTTTATATTCTAAAGGCGGCATTTCCAGCTGTCTGTTCCTATATGGATATGATGATATGGGTGTTTTTTTAAAGCTTGTACGTCGTGCTTTCATAGATGCTGGAAAGTTATAGACAAGTTATAATATAGGATATCTGAAAATTCATGGACACACTTTTAAGCACAATATAAAATCAAGTTATAGTCGTACAGGAGTGCGGTTTGGACGAAAATGCTTCCCATTGTGAAAAGTTTTCGTCAAACGGATGAAAATGAAAATAATTAGTTTCAAATTTAGATCATTGATGGCGTTACTCGTACACATGTTTTTTTTCAAACATGCTCTTTTTTTCTGATTTTCAGATTAATTGTCACGTTGTGACTTAGAAATGATTTAGACGACTCTCCGCACTGGAAATCTTGATTTTTGAGTCACAGTATCAAAATTAATTTAAGGATCATTAAAAACATATGTTTGAAAGCAAACATACGGAGAAGTGGGCCATCTATGATCGAAATTTGAAATTAATTATTTTCATTTACTTGAAGAAAAACTTTTCCCTATGTAAAGAATTTTAGTCCAAATCGCACTCCTGTACGTTAATTACTTGCTTTTGTATTGTACTTTAAAATGTGCCCAAGAATTTTCGGACAACCTGTATAATAACACGGTTATTACCTAAAAGTGAACTATCCTAACTTACTAAGTGAAGAAAAAGGATAAACCTCCCATTCTTATCGTGGTTTTATCTATTGCAGATATGCATTGAATAATAAAAGAGGATGGTTGAGAGGGAAGTTAAAAGTAATTAATCTCAATTAACAAACAAAGCAAAACAATTACTTTGATTACAGGGATAATTTATAAACATTGATTTTGTGTGATTTTACGTGGGCTTTCAATTTTTTGGAAATGGACGGAATTAGAATTCAGACTAAGGTACCTGTACCCAATATGGACACCCTAAGGAAAATGTACTTTTCTCACCCCCATTTTCAAGTCATAGGACTCCAAAAATATGTGACCACTATCCTTGGACTATTGACTATCATTATTAAAATTAGCGACCTGGTAATTATTCTGGTTTAATTTAAATGATAAAAAGAAAAAAATGTTTACAAGTGTCCATATAAGGAACTACCTGTCCCTATTATGGACAGGTGTTTCCTTATTGACTTTCTACACAGTGTGTATGAAGGAGTCACTTTTCCAAGGGATTTTAGAGGAGAGGGAATAAAAAATTTTATCTTAAAGTATTCGGAGGAGGAGAGGGGACAGTAAATATCTTCAGAACATGCATTTTAGAAAGGGGGGGGGGGGTAGTAATTCTCGGTTTTTACCCTTCGAAGACCCATGCAAAAGCCCCTTAGTTACTAGTAAATATTACGAAATAATGTTGTTGGTTTTGCTTAGCTTTATTGAATCTGTCTGCGAATTTACATCTGTTATTACTCAGTCCTCACAGCATGGACAAATAGAAACTTTTTCACCATGGGCAGTAAGTCCCACATAATCCTCATGAACATATCTGCCACATGTGATGCATGGCTGCATGTTTGAAAAAGCATCAATACTGCAAAAGAAGCAGTACTAGCTCTCCTTTGTTGAGGAAGTCATACCATTGGTACCTACGATTTCGCCAACAGATATCCTATTGGTTGTGGGGGGGGGGCTTCTTTTTATTTTTCTGCAAGGGTTTTTTAAAGGAAGGTTTTTGGGGGATTGTTCAAATGGCATATTGGTGAACAAAGATTCTACCACTTTGATGCTTTTTCAATTTATTGCTTGACAACGATGAATTTTCTTCTTTCTTACAGTTGTAGTCGATGGGGACATAAGCTGTCCATATTGGGAACCGGGCGTAGTTTTACTAAATTTTGTAACAAATGAATAAGGAAAATATTTTAAAGCAAAATATGCAATAGCAATCGAAAATATGTTTTATTGGCTTTCTAAAATACTCCACTTTTCAACATTTGATGCAATTTTAGCATATCTAATAAGAATTTAAGCTTACAAGTAATTAAGATCAGCACATCTCGAAACAACAAATTTCCTCCTAAATGGAGAACAGTGCGCTTTTTTACACTTTCCAGCCTTAATTATCTTTTCAACTGCTTTTCTTAGCAAAAATGTTGAGCCATCTCTCGATCAAAATTATTACCTTTAAAAATATTAGGGGTGTCCATATTGAGAGCCCTGTCCATATAGGGTACAAATACCTTATATAAATATCTAAGAAAGTTAAAGTTAGCCATCAGTCCTATACAGCAGATTGACGATGGATATTAAAAATAATATACCTCTAAATATCGTTGCTATTTAAATAAACAAGATACAAATATAATACAGAAAAGGAATTGAAGATTAATAAAGAGTTTTTATTTACATGTTTACAAACATAATTAAAAATAAAGAATACAAAATATTAAGAGAAATTAATTTGAATAATTCGTACTTCTATCATTTTTCATAGAAAAGATTAGTGTTTTACAATTAACATATATACACAACCAATAAACATTGGTAAAAATTCATTTAACTTTGAATTTTTATTAAGGGATGGAATACTCAATTCATTACTAACAAATCCTTCAATATAAACATATATATATTGGACATTTTTGAAAATATACAGCCGGTACCCACATTCCTGGGTTTGATTCTGTCATCACTGAGAAACATCATGGTGTATCACTTGATGAAATCAGGGGCCTCGCTAAGGGGGGGGGGGACAGGGGGAGCCTCCCCCTACAAACATTCGCTAATGTTGTTTACACTTGGCAAATTTAAATAACATTTTAATAAAAACTGTAATATATTTCCTATTTTTGATAGAACTTGCAAAAGTTACAACTCTAAATGGTAATTTTATTAAACTTTTTACAAATAAGAACTGTATTAAATTTTCCAAGTGTGGTAACCTGGCAAAATTTGAAAACAAGTTGGCAAATATGAAAATTTGACTTGGCAATTTAAGATCTTCTCCCCCACCTCTTCTCCCCCACCAATAAAAAGTCTTAGCGATGGCCCTGCATGAAATTACTGTTGCTGACATGTGCCAGAAGGGCAAGAGAAGTGCTGGAGCTTCCATTGGACTGAACCCAATGGGTTGGAAGTTAGACTTCTGCAGCAGAGGATGTTTGGAAAAACCCCAATGGATGGCAGCACCAAACATCGAAAATTCCTCAATTTCGATGTGCCTCTGAAGGGAAGGGGAGGTTTCCAGAGAGATCAATACCCATGGTAACTGTTAAGACCGACTGCAGGACTTTCAGAGCCCTTTTATTTAACGAGCGCGTACACTGCATACACTCGGTGGATCTTTGGTAATGTCGAGCATCGAATGCAGGACTTGCAGTCAGGAGTTTTGTGCTATTACCACTAGATATCACATGTCCCCATCAAACTATTGACTACATGTCAATAGGGCATTCACATTAAGAGGTGACAATCACAGATTTGCTTGCCGCAACAGCAGGCATTCACCAAAGCATTAAAAAAAGTCCAATGATGGGCAAGTATTGAAAAACTTTTGAAAAAGTGCACTTTTCCAACAACTAATTGGTATATCATATTTTTGCAGAATGATGTTAAATACAGACAATTTTCTCTTGAGAGAATCTATGAAGGCGGATCTAAAATGATCCCCTATACTTGAAGCATCGTTTCATTGGGTGCAGTCAGCATCAAGGCATCGTCCATTGTGACCTACCCTAACGCTATTCACATTCGTGATCTGTTTAACAACAGCCAAAATTTGTAATTGGTCATACTGAGATCCCAAGTTACTGCACAGAACACATTTTGTGGTGTAAACAAGTCAAGTCTTTACTTAAAGATGACTTTAATGACTGTCATAAATTGATATAAGCAGTATAAATAAATTCCATTGCGCAACATAAATTTATGGGAACCAGGGTCATAAATTTAGATTGTTAAATCGTCAGCCTGGGTGGTCGTTTACCGTCTGTGCATAACTTCTGACGCTATGAGAACACTACACGTATAACATTTTGTACAAATACATTAAAACAACAATTAAGAGGTCACTGTACCTTGAAATGGGTCAAAATATCGATTTTTTTTTTTTTTTTTTTTTTTTTTTTTTTTTTTTATATAAACTGAAAGCTTCTTTAATTGTGAATATTTTGACAACTCACTTTTATCTGTACGACCATTATATTGCGAAATAGTGTAAATTTTGTTAATACAACCAGCGCAGTTTCCCAAACTCAAATGAAAACTTTATGAATTTTTCTCCATGTTCGCATTTCTATAACTTGCTTGTTCGATAGACACTAAGGCTTTTTTGCTCATTTATATAGAAGTTTGAAATTTTTTTAAACTTGTTCTTCATGGTGTATTTAATATTTTTGTGCATGGATTTTACATTCGCGTTTATAGTTATTTTTTAAAAATATTTAAATTGAGAGTTTGTTGAATTTCCTTCATTTTTAATAGACACGAGAGAAAAAAAAATCATGCTAAATGTAAAATTCCATACATCAAAAAATTCATACACAGCCTTTATATTCTAATGAATGTGGAAAAAAATTTGAAACAAAAATATTCATATTTATAAAAGTAGTAAGGATTTAAAAAAAAAAAAAAGTTAAATTAAAAAAAATAATAAATTTTAGTAAAACAGAATGTTCTACAAGATTTCTTTTTCAAGATTTTATTTAATTTTTACTATTAAGTTTTGTACTAACACCTATTATAACAGTATTGTTCAAAATTGAAAAAATAGTTTCAAAGGTGCCGTGTCCCCTTAATATCTAATCTATAGATATATATTTTATTTTGAACAAATATATTAAAACAACAATTAATATCTACTTTATATATATAATATACTAAATATTTTTTTTTGTTTAAAATTCTATATGCTAACAAAAGATTTTTTTGCTCATTTAAATAGATTATTAAATTCATACACAGCTTTTATATTCTAATGAATGTGGAAAAAAAAGAAGTCAAATTATTTATATTTGTAAAAGTAGTGAAAATTTTAAAATAGTTAAATTAAAAAAACAAAACTTACATTTTAGTAAAATAGGCTGTTCTACAAGATTTTTAAAAAAAATTTATTTAATTTTTAAAATTAAGTATTGTGGCAGCACATATATTAAAGTATTATTCAAAAATGAAAAAAAAATTAAAGGTACCGTGTCCTTATAATATCTAACCTATAGATATAAATATATATTGAATAAGTACATTAAAACAACAATTAATATCTAATATATATATTTTTTCGTATTAAATATTATATTTTGTTGAAAATTCTAAATGCTGTGTAAAATCGCTAGCATTCGACATTATGTATACATCCTTATTTATTAATTTGCATTGCAATGCTTTTATTTTTCATAAAATTATTACCGTCAAGCCGAATTCGGCTAGAATGAAACACCCTGTATTTGTTATGATAATTGTTTCATTCTCTTGGTGATTTCTATCATCCATATGAATTCGTCAGTTGAATTTTGGAATACCCTTTATATACTTTTATGTATACATAATAATTTAATTTAGCATCTTCTGTGCTGATATGCTAAAGCTTATCAGCGTATCAGCTAAATCTTTCAGTAAGTGTTAAAATATTAATATATATATATATATATATATATATTTATATTATGTTTATTTCTATCGAGTGCATAAGTATGGATAAAAAAGCCCGCATAGCGGAAGTATACAATGGGTATTATACCGATGAAAAGTAGAATAAAAAAATGATCGTACTGCTAAATAAATAAAAATAAAATGTATAAATAATTATAAAAAAATACCTAAACACCTATCACAATTATTAAATACCTATTATGTTTAATAATTGTGAAAAATGATCTTGCCAGAAATTAAGACAGGTCTTGATTAATTTCTCCATTTCTTATTCCGTTAAATTACATACTAATGATGTACTTACAATTTGAAATTTATTAGACCTAGTTTAAATTTATGATTTTGGTATGCAGGAACATTTAATCAGCAACATTGTATCCAACATAAAAAACACAGATTTCACTATGCAAACGCGGAAGACTTAGTGCATAATATGATTTAAAACAATAATTAGAGGAGGAATTTAACAAACTGAAGAATAAAAACAAAACGAATCACCTTTTTCTCGCCACCATTCATTAAAACACCTACGATGAGTTACGATTGAGGAAATGTTAAATTTCCATAGCAACCAACAAAAAGTTAAAAAAAAAAAAAAAAAAAAAAAAAAAAAAAAAAATGCAAAAAAGAAATTTAGTTAAAAGGCGAAAGTGACCGCTGACAGCGTTAACATCTTTGTAGAAATAAAAGATCAGAGGCATCCCTTACGCACCCTGAATCTTAATCATTTTCCGATATAGACGAGCCTCCGTCGGGGGTTCTGGTTTTCTTTTTTTAATGGAGTCAAAGGGTTTCGAACGTGAGGGCACTGCTCAAAACGTGATCCCCACCCCCTTTGATTGACGTGGGAAAAAGCGCGCGAAGGATCCAGCGTTACTGTGTTGTGACTTGTAAATCATTTCACCGCCATCAAGACCTGTTTTTTCCCGGAGGATTTCGTAGGGTGAATCGGCTGAATTTTTTAATCTAGTTTTTTATTATTAATCCATGCGATGGCAACAAGGACTTAAAAAGAATCGTAGTAAATTCAACGCCCACCACCCAGTTGAAATGTAAAGTTCTTCAATTAGATGGTGTGTCGAAACACAGTTGTCTTGCATAGGATTAGGATGACAGCTGGAAATGAGAAAACGCATGTCCAGTGCCATTGTGGCTACGCCTTTATGGCGCTAAACAACAACAATAATGGTTATGGCTCGGCCAATCCCATGAACGTGGGAGATCAGGCATTCAAATTACAAAAGGAGATTTCAGCCAGTGGAATCATTTATGGGCTATCCGAGAAATTAACGGATGAGTTATCGCCGCAGCATGGCAGTCGGCACTGCGTATGGAAATAATTTTATAACGCGTTTTCCGTTTCAGTTAGCATTAAGGAAAGTAAACATGATGTAGAAATTATACGTTTCTTGATGCAGCCTGAAGCAGTTGCTACTTTAGGAGCATTGGACAAAATATGTGGCTGGTAATTTTGCCATAAATAAAAGACTGACTTCAATAACAAGAATCTCTTGGTTCAGTATTTGCTTATCAAGACTGTATAATAGCATTTTTGGGTCCGATTGCCTTTTGGAGAGTGTGGGTCCACACTTGGACTCTTATATATTAAATTACCAAATAATCATCCTGTGTGTGACGTTACTATTACGTCGCAATGGTCACAAGCGTTGTCTCACAGTCGCACTGTGAACTGAAGTCCAAATGCGACACATACCAATGAGAAATGCCGGTGAATCATTAGAAAAAAGGGCACTATGAATGGTACAGAGACTTTGATTAGACTCTTTTTTCACGTCACGGAAGGATAATAACATTTGAAGTTTGATAACCATGCATTCAAATTTAGGTCATATGTTGTGATATAAGGGTTACACTACCAATTTGTAAAATATATTCAACTGTGTAAAGATATACCATTATATGATTATGCAATCGTTTTTGCTGATACTGAACAGAAAGTCTTATATCCCTTTAAGACCTCGATGTGATGCATGTCTTGTATTTGTGAACAAAGGTAGTCATACCGGCTGAAAGTAAAACATGTACTGCAACCGCTATCTATTACCGTCTAACCGATAACAAGTAAGAAAAATCGTGCGTTAATTATAGATTATGAAACACTTTCCAACACTTCCTGAAATCTTTAAGAAAACTTTGTTATTTAGGGAAATAAGATGCTACTGTCCATAGTCAAATATGTATTCCGATACTTTTGAACAGCCCTGTATTTGATTACTCGGTTGATATATATACTATACAATAGGAAAATTTAGTTTAGCAAGAAAATACCTAACTGGTTGAACTTTCTCTTACAGCTCTTTATTCTAATAGATGTAAAATACTTGAATACTTTTGTTCAGCCCTGTAAATTACCTAGTACCTTCATTACACGCCATTTTGTTAACATTTAGGTCAAACAAAAACACACTTAAAACTACTTAAATCACATTTCCAGATATTATCATTTATGGGTGACCATGTAGCTCAATCTTTGGGTGACCCTGTATATCATTTTATCTATATTCTACAAGCATTTCTTAGTAAACTGAAAGCAGTTCAACGTAAAAATGCATAACTTATTTAAAAACCACCTTTAAGTTAATTACCCTCATATTCAGTAAACTTTATGAGCTCTTTTGTGTAACCCTGTATATCAACTATAATATTTATACACACCATATAATTTGCAGAAATTTAATAAAACTTAAAAACGCATATCATTATTGAAAATGTATTTCATCCACCCATCAGATATCATCGATAATAAATAGTACTTCGGATAAGAATATAAGATTTGAAATATTTTGTGTGTCCCTGTAAATGCTATGCACTTCATATTAAGCGTTAAATATTAAGTCTCAGCGGCGTATAAAAAATTTATGATACTTGAAATCGTTTAGCATAATTAAAATATGTCGCAAACAATCCCCCCCCCCCTTTATTACTGTGTAATGGAATTCTTTTGGCTGGCCCTGTAAATGAATAGTAACTATTATTTTTACTGCATACTTTACAAAATGCATATTTTAGTGCACTTTGCAAATCCATATAAATTTGAATATGTTTGACATGGTGTAACGTCTTTAAAATTCATTTGAAATATTTTTTTCCCATAGGCCGTAATATATCGGAAAACTTTTGACTATCCCTGTAAATAAACTAATCATAGTAGAAACTTCACTTTCAATAGGCTTCGTGCTGTTGTAAACATCAATAACATGTAACATTTCTCAAGAATCCCAGTATATTTACGGAAGTTTGAGCGCGGACAGACGGCCAGACAAACCAATTGCATAAACCCTTTTCAATTTTGTTGGAAAGTGTTAACAAGTAAGAAAAATAATGCGTTAAGCATAGATTATGGAGCACTTTCCAACGCTTCATGAAATCTTTAACAAAACTTCGTTAATTAGGTAAATAAGGATATAAAGCCAAATGTGTATTCCAGTACTATTGAACAGTCTTGTATTTGATCTGTCAGCTAATATACATACTATATAATGGGAAAATTTAGTTTAGCAAAAAAATTAGTAGCTTGAAATTTCTCTTTTCAGCAATTCATACTAATAGATGGAAACATACTTGAAAAAAGCCTTGTAGTTTGCCTGGTATCTCTATTACACATCAGTGTTAAGATAAAATCTATTTTAAACTAAAACACTCTTAAAACAACTGAAATCACTTTCTCATAAATTATCATTCAAAGGCTCCATCTACCCAATTCCTTGCGTGGCCCTGTATATCATTTTATCTATATTATGCAAACATTTCTTAGTAAATTGCGTACTTCAGCGTAAAAATGCACAAGTTATTTAAGAATCACCTTTTAGTAATTTATGCTCATATTCAGTAACGTTGGTGAGCTCTTTTGGGTAGCCCTGTATATTAACTATAGCATTTATACACACCATATAATATGCATAAATTTAGTGAAACTTTTACGCGCAAATCATAATTAAAATGCATTTCATACATCCATCAGCTATCATCGGATACATATACAGTACTTCGGAAAGAATGTACTATTTGAAACCTTTTGTGTGTCCCTGTAAATACTATGTACTTTATATTAGGGAAGGCAGTATCGTATAATTTATACTAAGCCTCATTGACATCCATCAATTTTATTATACATGAAACAACTTAATATATTTAAAATATGTCATCCACAACTCCCTCTTTTATCATTATCTAATGGAATTCTTTTATGTAGCCCTGTAAATGAATAATAGCTACATTTTCACCTTATATTTTATAGAATGCATATTTTAATGCACCTCGTAAAAGCATATAAATTTCAATATGTTTTTGCATGGTATAACATCTTTAAAATTCCTTTGAAACGATTTTTTTCCATAGGCCGTAAGTAATGGAAAACTTTTGATTCTCCCTGTAAATAAACTAATCATGGTAGAAACTTCATTTTCAACAGGGTTTATGCTAAGGTAAACGCCAATAACGTCCTAAAATTTCATGGCAATCCGAATACATTTACGTGACTTAGAGAGCGGACAGTCGGACAGACGGACAGACAAACCGAATGCATAAGCATTTTTCAACTTTGTTAGAAAGTGCTAAAAAATGATGTTTTACTTACCCATCATACGTAGTATAGGGTAAGTCTTGCAATCGTTTTGAAAATCGAAATTTTTTTTTGACGGATTTATACGTTTCAGATAGTGCAGATTCCGAAAAACATATTTTTAGAAAAAAACAATTTGCCGTCCGTCTGTCTGTCTGTCTTTAAACGCTCTATTTACCGAACAAATGGAGATAGAGACGTGAAATTTTGTATGTACTTAGTATGTAAGGATGGGACGAAGCCTATTTAATATCAAAAACCTCGATTATCCGGAACTATTTTTTTCGGACTCTCGAAAAATTCGTTCTGATGAAAGGTACATAAAAATTTTCGAATTTTTTAGAAATGGAAGTAAAAGGCAATAAAATAACACAAATTTTGCATCAAGAATGAAGTCGATCGGATTATTAGTTGCCGAGATATGTGTAATCCTGTTTTCCACATTCTTCGATTTTTCATGACCCCGTATTTCATTCAAATTTCAATTCAGAGGTATATTTGAATTGGAAAAGAGACGCTTAATCCGACGCAATAAATTGTTAGTTAATAGGATTATTATTTTTGGAGTTATAAGGATGTTCTTTTACGCAGTTCGGTACTTACTTGAGTAGTTTGGCGTTTTATATAATTTGTCGAAATTGGTAATCAGCAGCTCTTTAATATAGCATTACTATGTATATTAGCAATATTTAAATTTTGTTTATGAATTGCAATGCATTGTATAAATAGTTTTCACATGTTTTATTTTTACATACATATCCATGATGGGTAAGTATTACGGTGGACCCCCAACGACTAAGTTTCTCTTTTGCAAACCAGAACGATCGTTCGATTTCATTTCTCATTACATTGACTGTTACATATGATTCAAAAGCAAAAATTTTGATGAATATCCAACTTGGCCTGATGCTACAAAATGGGTCTTAAAGGGTTCAAAGAAGTTTTTAAGTAGAATATGTTTAATACGACAAAAGTAATGCGTAATTTTCAATTATTACGCGGCATAAGAAACGATAGTTTCATTTCACCAGAATCCAAAATAGTACAGTCGTCCCCGCATAAACGAATATCGACGGTTCCAGAAAAAATATTCGATTAAGCGGGGTATTTGATTAAACGGGGAGGCATATAAATGTAATATTTAAGATGTCATAAAATTACATAATTATTAAATATAGTATATTGAGTTACCAGAGTAAGAAAATCATTAAAAATTTTAATAGAATAATACAAACTGAAATAAAAACAAAATGACATGTAAATGCGCAATAGTCATAGGCGTAGCCAGCCTCTTGAACGGGGGGGTGCCCAATTTTTTTTAACCTGAACATGTTGGGTACAAACAATATCTTATGTCATAAAACCTAATAAAACGGAACCCCATAAAACCTATCAAATTTCCGTTTTAGACAGGTTTTTATTCGCGGAAGGTATAATTGTATGGTACATCTTTTAAAACGGACCCAAACGCAATTTTTCATTCGCGAAGAAGGATGAGAAGTTGCTCAAAACTAAATCTAATGGATAAGAAAAAGACATACAAACACAGATAAAACATGCATGCGCGTAGCCAGGGGGGGGTGCCCTGGGTGCCCGGGCACCCCCCCGCTCGCGCAGACCCAAGCTTGATTGTTTTAAAAAAATCGAAATTTATAAAAGAAAAAAGGAAAAAAATTGAAAGCCAAGTTAGTTCAATTAGTTACTCAAAACAAACAGTAATATACAGTATAATATACAAACAGTACCACATTCTTTTTAAGAAAATTATTTTGTTTATCTTTTTTAAAATTAGAACATTTACTAGAATCTGTATTAGTCACAGTAAGTCAAAAAGTTGGTCTTTTAATCCCAATTTAATGTCTTTTGTTTATGGAAGTTTATTTTTTCGCCGTTCTTTCTCATGCATGTTTTTGCAATTCCATAAGAAATTTGCGTAAATTCTCGACAAGGATAGAAACTATTTATATCTTTGCTTTTGTAATCCAAAGTTTAGATAGAAGCAAAAAAGAAAAAAAAAATTGAAAGGAAATACACATGTGAAATTATAATTCCACCGTTTGATTAGCCTGGAGAACGGAGGGCTCTCACAAATCTGTTTCCTTTTAGTCCAAGAGCCGACCGCACAAAACCCTAAGTCATCGAGCACAAGAAAAAATCCTTTATATCATGGAAGAATAGTAATATCGAAATCTAATGATCCATATCTCCCTTAAGTGAAGTGGTGCATAAGCCAAAAATTAATAACGTTAGTGGTTCACTCATAGATCTATCATTATATTTGCCGTACAATCAAAAGGGTGAAAACACAGAAAAGTGGATGCAGGAAAACATAATCCTAAACCTACGAGCAAACCACTAGTGGTATTCATTTTTGGTTTATGCACCACTTCGCTTCTGGCAGACATGGATCATTAGATTCCCTTATTATTACTCTTTCATAATATAAAGGATTTTTTTCTTGTCCTCAATGACTTAAGGTTTTGTGCGGTCGTCTCTTTGATTATTTGATAATGAGAAATAATGCTATTCAAAAATGGGGAATAAAGGTGAGACGGGCTCATCCCGAGCCCGAGCAGGGGCCTGATACGGTCTCGGGCTCAATTTTTATTCTAATCTTCGGGCTCGGGCTTATTTTTTCTTAAACCGGAAAATTATATTTATTTATGCGTAGAAAAGATAGAAAAACTTTTTTCCATTTAAAATTACGTACTTATTCCTTTTCAAATAAGTCATTTAGATCAAAATGACGGGGAACTGAAGTAGTGTTTATTTATTTTAGTATTTCATTGCTGTTTCAAATGAAAATTTGTGATAATTACAGATTTATGTCGGCATAATTTCCGACGACGACCTACTGAATGGCGCCATTCGAAATAAAAAAAAGCTATGAATTTGCTTTTAGTTGGTTTTTCGTTAGCATTTTTTTAATAGCATCGTTTATTTATTTATTATTTAGTTACATAACGCGAAGATAGCATACTTTCTTCTGTTATTAATAGAGGAAAGTTAGCTGGAGGTTTGCAAATTATTTAATCTTCGATTGTGTACGAGTCATAGTCGTTTTTCATATGAAAATTAGTGATTGTTGTATCTGTTTGTCAACATGAAGTTTGTTCATGCTGAGGACGGTATACATTTTCGAAGTCAACTTTCCTGCGTAAGTAAACATAATTATTATGTTATTCTGATATAAAGCAATTGTTCAGTATTTCCTTTTTTCCTATAAAAGCATCGAACCTTTAAGATTACAAAGTGTTTTTTTACGTTGATTTTCAGGCACCTATCAATCACGGAAGATTGCTATGAGAAAGGAATATGTTATAATTAAAGATGTACACTTTCTGAAGAAAATGAAAAACGTTGTTATGTTCGCCACATTACAAATACAGTAAAACCCCGATAATTCGGATTAATTGGGAAAGAATCCAATCCGGATTATCAAAAATCCGGAATATCCAGAGAATTAGAAAAAAGGAAATAAAATAAAACATACTTACAGAAAAACGCCTTTATGTTAAACTTATTGAATATTTATAGACAGTAAAAATGTTTACTTTGCTTAATTCTTTCAAAAATATTTCAGAAAAGTGTTTTTTTAAATTCAGAATACGACGATGAAACAAGTTAATGTTATGGAAATTTGCCAATCGCTTCTCAAACTTGAAAATAAAATGACCAAACCAATCTGGATTATCCGGAGATCCGCATTAACGGGGTCCGATCCGAATTGGCGGGGTTCTACTGTAGTAGTTTCTGCAAATTTCACACATTTATTCATTAAGTCACAAACATGTACATGAAATTTACTTTTTAAATTAGGGGAAAATTTGAGATTAATTTTAAGAGTCAACTGCATTTTTTTTTTATATGGATTTTGATAAGATTGCATTTAAATTTTCATTTAACAATTTTATCTGTGTAAGAAATTTTTAATACCATAATAATAAGTTTATAGTACAATAATAATTAACAAAAATAAAGAATTAACATAATAATAAATTTTTAATACCATAAATACCATACAATTTTGTTTTGTATATTTTTGGTATCGGGCTCGGATTTAAAACCGTCGAACACGGCCGGATCCGGGTCCCAGAAAACGACCCAGAGCTCATCTCTAATGGGGAATGGTCTGTTGGTTGGTTAAATTTCGTTTTTTTTTTTTTTTTTTTTTTTTTTTTTTTTTTTTGACCATATTTTGACATTTAAAAAAAAACATGTTATAGAGAGAAAACGGGCTCGATTTTTTTTTATTTATTATTATTTTTTTTTAACCGGAAAATTTATTTATTCATGTGTAGAAAAGATTGATTGAAAGTACTCTTTTCCACTTGAAATTGCGTACTTATTCCTTTTACAAGTTATTTTATAGCTACTTTGATAAATGACGGGAGAACTAAAGTCGTGTTTATTTATTTTAATATTTCATTGCTGTTTGAAATGAAAATTTGTGATAGTTACAGATTTATAAACATAAAATCTTATATATATATAAACATACACTGTAAAAAATGAAGTACTCAAAAATGAGTATATTGATGTACTCATATCGATTTGAGTATATTTGCATCAAAAATGAACCTTATGCTTTCTCAGCTTTGAGCCATCGGAAGCTATCAAAACCAAACGAAATGATAAGTTTGTACTTTGTTAAGATTTACTTCATTCATAACAGCATAAAAGTTATTCATTAAGAGAAAAACAATGCAAAATATCCTGGAAATAAAAGAATAATATTACATTTTTCTTCTTTGGGAGGAACTATATTATCGAGCTTTCGCTATAACGCGTAAGGCTACATTCTGTTGTGAGTGCTTCGTCTACGATCGTATTCGTATTCAGCCGCGCTACCGGTATGATGTTTGTGTTTGTTATTGTTTTCGGAAAATTAAGTTATTTTTGTCTAAAGTTATTTGTGTGTTCTTAAAAAATTTAAATTGTTAAAATGATTTTTAGCGAATTACGGATTAATTTAAGAAGAAATTAGAAGAACAACGCGATTCATTCTCTGAAAACTTCGAAAGTAAGTACTCTCTGTTCATTATTCAATACTATTTTATTGTTGATGTAATCAACTGTTTTTTGATGTTGTTAATATTAATGTAAAAATTAAACTGTGCAGAATATTTTAAAGTAATTTAATAATTGCTAAAAAAATGCTCTTATTAATTTTTGAGAAGGAAATGCATGTCATGTATCACGTGTACCAACATCATTTGGCATCATAATAACCAAGGCCCCCTTATCATAATATGATAACTAACTTATATTATGATTTAGGCTAACTTATCATAATATGATATTATGATAAGTTAGCCTTGATAATAACAATAATAATCAATCCACAAGATTTATATTAGAATTACTATTAATTATTATTATTTGAAAGTGTTTATTTAATGTCACATTTTAACTTCATTCTGCTCTCGCACATACTCTGCCATCTTTAATGTTATTTTATTTTGTTTCAAACTGCAATTCTCCGGGGATGGTACCAAAACTTGACTAAATAGTTGTTCAGTGCCAGGATTCGTACAGACTCGTTACTTAGAAATGAAAACATTAAGTCTGCAAACAAACAAAAAAGAATTGCAGAAATTAGACAAATTAGATAACAAAAATTGCAAATAGATTCATAAGAAATTGATTTTAATATTATTATTTAGCCCAAATTTCTTTCCATACATTTTTTACTACGTAGTTTTTCAATAAATTTTTTTATCAATATTTTTTGCTTTTAATACTGTTGTGATTTATCATTTGTATTCCAATTTTTTATGGAACCCAAAAGTAGATTTTATTGTTGTAAATAGTTTGATCTATATTTTATTTAAATGTATGTGTACATAATTTAATTAACATATTCAATAGCATATAATGGTGAGTAGTATCTTACAGGGGTGTTAATAATGGTGTTTTTATCAGTTTTCTATGTAAGTCATGGACAACATTCACCTTCAAAGAAAGTGATTAAGCTAAAGTGCTCTAAAACTGACATCTTTAAGTAAAACAAATATTTAAAGCATTATCAATTTTCCAAATCCAAGATATCTTTGATTTAAGAAGAAAGAAAAACTCATTCTAAATTGTTTTAGAAAATAAGTAATGCTTTAAATATTTGTTAGATGTCAGCTTTAGGACACTTTAACTTATGCTCTAAAAGAATAAATTCAAAAGTTATATTTTTTCGCGTATATTGCATTAGCATTTTTTTTTTTTTTTTTACATTTAAAATTTTTTTTATAGTTGTATTCGATATATGTAATAAGTGTTTCGAGTTTCACTGATCTCTGTGTGTATGACCATTGGTCATTGCATAGGAAAGTTGATTGTATTTACTTGTTTATTTAAACATACAAAATCACCAAGGTTGTGAATTCTTTGCATTTTCGGCACCAATAATTAGGGCTGCACCGAGTAGCACTTTGGCCGAGTACCGAGTACTCAGTCATTTACTACTCGGCCGAGTACCGAGTAGTTGGGCATAACAAAGAACTATCGATGCACATGATGTGAGTTTTAAGAGTAACATGTCTGTGTATATATAATAAGCATACTTCTTTAACATATAATCATATATTTTTTAATTAATTTTTAAATAATTTCTAATTAACTAATTTGAAATGTAATTATACATCTTTTAAAGATAATTTTTTTTAATTTCAAACAGTTTAAAACAGTAGCATTATTTTTTAAAAAATGGAAAATAAAAGTGATACATAAAAATTAAATTCAACCAATGCAAATTAACTGATTCTTCAATTTACAAATTCCTTTTGATACTGGAAATCTGTATCAAGAATGATTATTGGTTGCTGTAATTTTGAATAATTCAAAGAACTGATGTTAAAAGTAATGATGTAAGCTTGCATTATTCACAATATGCAACTTACAATAAAATCAGGCTTATTGCCTAACAGGCTATTTTAGACATGCTAGCTATAGCTAGAAACATTGTAGAAGGATTTCGACCATTCCATATAGTTGCAAACTCAAATTTTGAAAAGGTTGTTTCCTTGCCTGGATCCAAAAAGATTAATTATTAGAGTAATTAACTATAATAAACCATAAGATGGAGCTCAAAATATAATATTGAAAATGTTGTATGAATTAAAACAGCTTTTTTGCCTTTATGTTGCTGAAAGTAAGATAAATTTAATCACATTTTAGTAGCAATTACTGTGAAGTGTAATGAAATTGTTTTTTCATTCAGAGTAATCATAACTTGATGAGCTCAAATGAATAATTCCCATATTAGGAGTTAAACTACCAATTAAAACAAAACATTCCTACATTATTTGGAAAAAGAAAGTTTCGGTCATTTTAATTGTGGTACAATGAAAGGCAGATTAAAAGTGAACTGGAGGGAAGAATTTGCATTTGTGTCCTTTTTTTAACTTTTCCATATTTTATAAACATTTTTATGTATTAAATAAAATATTTTTTGAATAATTGCAAATATTATACATTTATATTCAAATAACTTTTACAGATCAGTTATAAATTCATTTGTCTTCAATAATATTATAAATAAATCAAAAATATTTAATTTAAAGCACCAAAATATTTTATTTCTGTTTGCAAATTAGTTTCAGTAGCCATAGCATACCATCATCAGTGCAAAATATGAATATGATGGTATGCTATGGCGACCAAAACTAGCTTGCAAGAAGAAATTAACTATTTTAGTGCTTTAAACTTTGATTTATTCATTTGTAATGTATTGTGCCAAATAATTTCTCATTGTAATGATAATAAATGCTTAGAAATTAAATCCTTACAACTACTCGGTAAGTACTCGGTACTCGGCCCAAATTTTGGCCGAATACCGAGTACTCGGCAGATTGGCCGAGTATGCCGAATACCTAGTAAATACCGAGTACTCGGTACGGCCCTACCAATAATTAGATTCTAATAGAAAAAAATTTGTTTGAAATGTTCTTCTCTCCAAATGGGGCATTAAAAATTGGGGTGTGCAAGCGCATGCCACATAAATAACAACAAAAGTGGCAAGTCCTTAAATTTTTTTGCAGAGTTTCCCCCAGTGGGTTTCAGGGGTGCGTGCCGCCCTTCCTGCCCTTTAGTTTAAAAAACAGCATCCCTCTTGCCCAGGGGTGGATCCAGGGGATTGTTTTGGGGGGGGCGATACTAAGAAACATAGAATCAACATAGTCATAATTTCTGTTAATGAAATCATTCTTTGTACAGTTATTATTAAATGAATAATCAAATGAAATGCTTTCTGTGATCTTCCGACTAAATTCGCAACTCTTTGACGAAATTCACATTTTTTTTTTTTTTTTTTTTTGCATTTTTGACGAATTTCAACTTTTTTCCCACAATACTCTGTCAAAATTCGGGTTTTTTCCACGATCCTTTGACAAAATTGGTTCTTTTCTGCGATACTTTGACAAAATTAGCAATTTTTTGCAGCCCTTTGAGAAAAGTAGCTGATTTTTCCACAACACTTTGACAAAATTCACACTTTTCCAGAGATCCTATGTCGAAATACGCGCTTTTTAGCGATCCAATGCCAGAGTTCACGTTTTTTACACGATCCTCTGTCAAAACCCGCATTTTTTCCGCGACCCTTTGATGAAATTCGCACTTTTTCGCGGTACTTTGACAAAATTACCGCTTTTTCAGCAATCTTATGTTGAAGTTCGCGCTTTTTCAGCGATGCTATGTCCAAATTTAATCTTTTTCCATGATTCTTTGCCTACCTTTCTTCCAACCCTTTGACAAAATTAGCGCTTTTTCCGTGACCTCTTGACGAAATTCTCCCTTTTCCGCATGGGTGCAAGTTTTTTTCCGTCCTGAGACGGAATTCTGTCTCTTAAAAATTCCCGAAGATGGTAACAAGACGGAAAAATCTCCGAGGATGGAAGCGGATAGTGAAAAACACGCGCTTTTCATCAAAGAATAGCCCTCCCCCCAAAAAAAAAAAAAAATTGTGGAATGATCATGGAAAAAAGTGCTATTTCTGCCAAAGGACTGCAAAAAAAAAGACACATTTGCCTTCAAAAGCTTGCGGAAAAAACACGATTCCTGTCGAAAGATCGCGAAAAACACTCCAATATCATCAAAGAATTGTGAAAAAAAGGCATGATTTTTATCAAAAGCTTGTGATGAAAACGCAATTCCTGTTAAAAGATCGTGGAAAAGATGTCATCTCGGTCAGACAATGCGAAATAGACGCAATCTCTGTCAAAGGATCACAAAAAAAGATGAATTTTCTGGCAAAAAGTTGCAGGAAAATGCAATTCCTGTCGAAGAATCGCGAAAATGATGCTATTTCTGTCGAAGAATCGCGAAAAAGATGCTATTTCCGTAGAAGATATGCGAAAAAGGCGCTATTTCTGTAGAAGAATCACAAAAAAGACGCTATTTCTGTAGTAGAATCGCGAAAAAGACGCTATTTTCGTAGAAGAATCACGAAAAAGATGCTATTTCCGTAGAAGAATCGCGAAAAAGATGCTATTTCCGTAGAAGAATCGCGAAAAAGATGCTATTTCCATAGAAGAATCGCAAAAAAGACGCTATTTCCATAGAAGAATCACGAAGAAGATACTATTTCCGTAGAAGAATCACGAAAAAGATGCTATTTCCGGTCAAAGAATACTAAATAGATGCAATTTTTGTCAAAGGTTCGTAAAAAAGCACAAAATTGCGTGAATTTAATCAAAGGATTGTGGAAAAGACGAGAATTTTTTCAAAGAATTGTGGAAAAGTCGCGAATTTTGTCAAAGGATCGAGAAAAAGGAGATTTCCGTCAAATGATCGCAAAAAATTCCACGATTTTCATCAAATGATTGCAGGAAAAACGTGATTTTTGTCAAAGGATTGTGAAAAAGATACGAATTTTGCCAAAGCATCGTGAAAAGACGCGATTTCTGTTAAAGCATTGTGAAAAAGACACTATTTCTGTCGAATAATCGCAAAAAAAGATGCTATTTCTGGTCAAATACAAAATAGGTACACTTTTTGTCAAAGGATCGCAATAAAGATGTGAATTTAATCGAAGGATCGTGGAAAAGACGCAAATTTTGCCTAAAGATTGAGAAAACACGATTTCCGTGAAATGATCGCAAAAAACCTACGATTTTCATCAAATGATAGCAGAGAAAATGCAATTTTTGTCAAATTAGCTCTTTTTAGTGACATTTTAACGAAATTTGCGTTTTTTCTGGAAAAATGGAATGTCTCTGACAGAGTCACAGAAATCCCTTCTGGAAAAAAGTCTAAATTCAACACTGGTTTGGGGGGGCGATTCCCCCCCCCATGGATCCGCACCTGCTCTTGCCCCTCATCCAAAAACTAGCGCCCTTCTTGCCCAGCATTAGAAAAAACACAGCCCTTCAGCGATGATGCGGACGCGCTATAGCGCATAAATTACGCAAAGAATTAGGCGAAAGGACCAAAGGATTTTGTCAAAGGACCGTGGAAAAAACTCGAATTTCGTTAAATGATCGTCGACAAAAAGTGAATATTGTCATCTGAAAACAGAAAAAAGTGAGATTTTTTTTTCCGCCAAAGGGCCGTTGAAGAAACGCAAATTTCGTCAAAATGCAACATATAAAAAGCACGAATTTCATCAAAGTGCCACGGGAATCCGCGACCTTTCGACGAAATTTGTCGTTTTTTCCGTTTTCTTGATGAAATGTCCCTTTTTTTTCAAAATTTTTTGTCAAAATTCTTTTTTGTTTGTTTTATTTTGTGATTCCTGAACGAAATTTGCATCTTTTCACCATCCTCTGACAAAACTCGATTTTTTTCTCACAATCCAAAAACAAAATTGATGATTCTTTTCACTAATTTAAGAAAATGATATTTTTTCGATTATTTGTCAAAATTTGTGATACATTTTATGTAAGATTTTTAGCAGGGCCGTAACTATAATCTTGGGGACCCTGGGGCAAACTAGTGAGGCCCCTCGCACCCGGAGCAAATTAACACTTTGCCCCAGATGCAGTTTTTTTTCTTTTGCACGCTGTTGTTTAAACATACACAGTATGATAAGTCCAAAAATGACTAAAAAAAAAAAAGCAGAATTGCACAACCCTACTCGGCAGGCACCTGGCGACGACGGAATTTTTGCCGATCCCACTGAAGCTAGCATAGAGGTGAAAATACGGACTTCTTATTGGTGGAATACTTTAAAGAGCGTTTTGTTTTGGTTCATTTTTGAGTTTATGTAATTTAATTGTATGTTTCTGTTTATAAAAACCATTCGAACGATGGATTTTGATTATTTTTTTTTCGATTTTATGTATTTATTAATAGAAAAGAAGAAAGATTTTCTAGATTTTTTTTTAGATTTTTTTTATATTATTCAACCGATCAGAAGTCCATATTTTCTTCTTTATACTATATAGAGTTGCTTTTGCATGCAAAACATAATGGAGTATATCGACGGACATGCAAAAACATTTATTCTAGTAATTAAAAGTAACATTTTAATAACTTTAAACTTTGAAATATAAAAAGTATTTGGAAAGCCGAATAGTTACTATTCAGCTGGCCGAATATTCGGTATTCGGCCCAACAATTACTATTCGGCTTGCCGAATATTCAGTATTTGGTTCAGCTGTCGGCCGAGTATTCGGCATTCGGTATTCGGCCAAAATCACTTTTCGGTGCATCCCTATTATTTATTATTATTTTTTAATTATTAACATTTAGCTAGGTGTTGGACATTTTATAGGAAGTTAGACTAGAAACTAAAATCAATAGTTTTTTTAACCATCAGTTTGGGGCCCCTCAGGCTTGGAGGCCCTGGGGCAGTGCCCCGGCGGTAGTTACGGCCCTGATTTTTCGAGTAACGACCGATCTTTCTTTATTTATTTTCGGAAATGACTACCTTAATTTTTCTAAATTTTGGAAAGAAATTTGACAGAATCACAGAAGTGATCCTAAGCAAAAAAAAAAAAAAAAAAGATCACAGCAAATTTTCTAAAAGGTTACAATGGAAGTGGGAGAAAAGAGGGGGCGATTCCACTCCCGTTATGAACTATGTGCTTTTTTTTTTTTTTTTTTTTTTTTTTGGGCGCTTCCGTTTCGAAATTTGCATTTTTTCGTGTTTAAATATGACAAAATTAGCGGTTTTTCGCTATCTTTTGACAAAATTTTGACAAAACTCTGTATAAACCCTGAGTACTCTTTTCTAATAACACCATTAATTATAATTAATATTTCATTTTTGAATGCAGAATTATTTGCAAAATGTGCATGCTTACATGCATTCATAATATGTGCGAAATACAAAGTTGAAACTTGTTTTAAACTGTGCTGAATTCAGGCACTCTTCTCCCGTGGGGGGAAAATATAGAGTTCCAAAGCAAAAATTGCATTTTTTTTTTTTTTTTAACTATTAAAAACACAAAATATTAATATTTTTGGGATGAATCTTTTCCCCCCCTTCCCTTGTCAGGCTACATTTCCTATTCGCCATTGTGACAATTCAATTTATCCCGGGA
The DNA here is from genome assembly GCA_964019185.1 of Maratus speculifer. Classification (NCBI taxonomy): domain Eukaryota; kingdom Metazoa; phylum Arthropoda; class Arachnida; order Araneae; family Salticidae; genus Maratus; species Maratus speculifer. The sequence continues at coordinate 421,868,439 of OZ025294.1, read as the reverse complement.
AAATATTGCAAATTATAAGGGATTAAACAAACCAGTTCAGGATATTTTTGGGGAACAAGGGTACACTGTATCCTTTTTGAAAAATTCCTGCCCGCTGACCCTTTTTATCTAGAACCAACACTAATGACCATAGCCAGGACCTAACTATCGCACAGGCACCTGGGGACCCGTACCATGGGCACGAAATTTCTAGGGGGCTAATCATAATTTTGAAAAATTGTAATATTTGAGATACTAATGCGATGAAATGACAAAAATGTCTCAATATATGGTTTAAAGCATTTCAATAAGTAATAGGATTTTTTTTTTATATTCTTGGAAACCTTTTTTAATTTTTGGAGAACTTAATTTTTTTGCTAGAATCAGTAAATAAACCAGTCCTTGGGTTGTGCGACAAGTGCTGCAAGGGCCTCACACTTGGACATAATATAGTGTTTTCTTCAATAAAAAGATGAATGGTATAATAAAAGATTCTTCAGTATAATATTTTGATTTTAGTTAAGTAGTTTAGTTAAGTAAATTTTAGTTATAGAGATCTTGATATAAAACATAACCTAGGTTGGAAAAGAAGCTTTCATCATCAATTTGTCATCATTACTTTTGAAATTGATTCAGTATTTCCAAAAATTACCCTTATAAACACACAAATAAACTTACTCTTTTACAATAGCTTCAAAAGGTCATGGAAAAACATGATTCATCAATGTTTTGAATAAAAAACATGGCTTTCATGGAAATGTGATGAAAAAAAATTGTATTTTGCCAAAGGATCACAGAAATAAATGCAGATTTCATCAAAAAATCGAGGGAAAAATGCAAATTCCGTCAGTTGCGGAAAAAAATGCAAATTTCGCTAAAGTGTCGCAGAAACAATTTAATTTCTTCAAATGATGGCAGAAAAAATGGTAATCTCATCAAAAATCAGGGGTAAAATGCAAGTTTGTAAAAAAATTGTGAAAAAAAAAAAAAATTTCTACAAAACACTCGGGATAAAATGCAAATTTTGTTAAATGTCTGCTGAAAAATTGCAAAACTCATCAAAAGGTGGCTAAAAAATGCAAATTTCTACAAAGCACTGAGGATAAAACACAAATTTTGTTAAATGTCTGCTGAAAAATTGCAAAATTCATCAAAAGGTGGCAAGAAAATGCAATTTCATCAAAGTTCTGATTCACATTGATAGTAATAATTTAGTGTGGTGTACAATAAAGTGACTGGAAGAATGTTTATATATGTTGCTTTTTGCTGAACTGTACTCTTATATGTTTTAAATTTCTTTAAGATTGATGCAGAATACAAGTTACTGTATGACGAGAAAAAGAGGGATAGCTTGTGCCTTGAATTTGGAAGTGCATCAAATTTAATAATCCTACTGAAAGTAAGAATATAGTATTGATTTATAAAAAAATATTTTTTTAAAATTAATTCTGGTTGTATATAATAACAGATAAATTGGCTATTGCATATTAAATATCGTATAAATATTAGGAAAATGCCTAAAAATCTGATAAGCTAGTAATTTTAATTATTTTGCTTCCCATTCGTGGCCAATTTGAAGATTTAAATGTAAAATTTAAATGTAAAACCAATAAAATAAAATGCTGCAAAAATCTTTCTTAAACTAAGTTTTTGCAAAACTCATTTTTTTCAACTTGCAAAATTTAGTCCATGCATCATTTTTCGTTAGTGATTCCGTAGAAAGCAAATGTGAATTTTGTCAAATATTCATAGTGAAAAAGTGCAGATTTCGGCAAAAAATTGAGATAGAAAAACATTACCTATTATGATTGTGGGGAAATAATTGTGACTATCATGAAATGATCAAAGACAATATTGCAAATTTCACCGGAATTTACTCCATTGGGTTTTTTTTTTTTTTTTTTTTTTTTAAAGAAAAGAAATCAAGCTTTTTTTACAAGTATAAAAAGTGCTGGAAAAAAGAGGAAGCTCTAAAAATCAATATTTTCAGAAGAAAAAAAACTAAATGTAGAACTGTTACAATCATTTATCCTTTAATAATTTTTTAATGCTTTAATGCTAATTTTAATTTTTTTTGGGAGATTAAATTTGTTTTCTCAATGTATATTACTTGCATTATTATTAATATTTGCATTTTTTTTCTTTTCAGAAATTTGTTGTGGTCTTGTACTGTTGCCTTTGATATTGCCTCAAGCCATTCTTAAGAAAATTGACTCCAAAAAGTCAAATTGGACCGACAAGTGCTCAGTCTCTTGATCACTTCATCCAGTTGTCTCGGTATGTGGTACTGCATTATTTATTTTCTAAAAATAAAGATATATACAAGTTGAGCTAAAGTTCAAAATATATGCTAGATAGAATCCCTCAAAATTTATTGGCTAATGATTCTATGGTAACCATAGGCAAAAAAAGAAAAAAAAATTCCAACCCTTTTTTAAATATTAAATATTTTTACAGGATAACACTGTTCGGCATTAAAATCCTCCCCGTAAAAATAATGATCAACAGGTAATATCAATAAAATTACCTTTTTCATGATAGGTTTTTATTGTCTTGTGCTGTGTCTTAATTGACGAAATCTGCATTGTTTTCCCGTAGCAAATTTATGAGATTCGCTATTTTTCAAACGAGAAACTGGTGAAAGTCACAATTGTTTCATAGCCAATCAATTTTTATTTGCACCATTGAAAAAATTAGCAATTTTTTTTCGTGATCATCAAAATTGGTGTTATATTTTTCATGTCCGATCAATGAAATTCGCCATTTTTTGGAACTTGATCAACACAACTTGTGATTTTTCCTTGTTCGAATGACAATATTTTCTATTGTTCTGCACCCGATCAATTACAGTCGCACAATAAACAGGCAAAATATGGGATATTTCTGCAGTTGAACAAAGTTTGTAATTTTTTCACACATCAACAAAACTGATGGTTTTTTTTTTTTTTTTTTAAATAGAAAAAAATCATAAAATTGATAAGACATTAAAAAAGTTACTGTATCTGATAAGGAAATTACCACTTCCTAAGAATTAATGTTAAATGTCAGTTTGTTTGCTCTCTGCATTTATTGTTAATAATTGCTTATGAACCAACAAATTTTAAGCAGGGAAGGGGGGGGGGAATAATTTATTCTTTTCATTTAAGTAACTGATTCATTACTTACAGGTTGGAGAAGGGCAAGAAAAATTTATGAAAGAAGATAGTCTGTTGGACGGCCAAAAGAAGGAACCATTCATCCTTGTTATCGAAGAGAGGTGCAAGCCTCAACAAATTTCTCATTTTTGAAGGTCATAGCATAGAAGTGCCTTCTTTACTTAAAGGTGTTAATCTTTGCTTCAAGTTGCATTTCATTTTGAATTTAGAATTCACACCTTACTGTTCTAATGTGTGGTATTTTTAAAATATATTTTATAAATGTGACTTGAACAGTGATGTTCTTTCATGTGTAAAAGACTTGAAAAATAATATCTATGTAAATTTTAAATAGTTTTCTTTTTTTATATTTTGCCTTGTTTTTTTATTGTAAGAATCCTGTTTTAAAATTTTGTTCACAGGGTTCGTTGATTTAAATCAGCTTGATTTTAATCATGATTTAAATCAATTGATTTTAAAAAAATCATTGATTTAAATCAATTTTTCTTTTAAGTTATTTTTTAATAAATTTAAGATGTAAACAAACATAATAATGGGCTTTAATATAATTTAGTTTTATATAATATATATAATCAAGCAACTTTCAGAACAATAAAGCTTAAGCTTTGTAAAAAAGTGAAATAAATGTAAAGTTTAGAAAAAAAAAATGCTTTCAAATTTCATTTCAATCAAATTATAAAATAATCTTGCAACAGTAAAGAAATCTAAGCAGAAATATATTAAATATTTGAATATTTACTCATTAGTACTTTGAAAAAACTTCTGCAAGTCGAGGTAAAATAAAATTGTATGACTTTATGTGCTGTACTTTGGTAATGCCTGTTGTATTAAGATTTGAGCAAAATCTGAATCAGTCATTTATTAATTTTAATTTAATATAATTAATATAATTTAATTTAATATAATTTAATATCTCAGCCCTTTAGAATGGTGGAAGGTATTTTTGTTATAGTTATTGAAAAGGCTGATACTAAAAAACTTACAGAATTAATGATCAAATAGCTTTTTACTGCAATAGTTTTATCTGCTTCCATAGAACAAATGTTTTCCGTCTTTGGTTTGGTACTTTCAGAAATTGGAAATCAAGAGATAAAACTGTGAAACCGCTGCCATCGAAATGCTCAAGGCCAGAGGACACAAATTGTGACATATTCACTAATTGACTGACTTCTCACTAGTGGTAGAATTCTCACTGGAAAATTTTGAATAGCAATTTACTCTTATTTTATTTCGTGGGATATCTATTATCTTATGAAACACTGAACTTACTGATTAACTTGTGATTAATTACTTCTTAAACTTACTGATGAGTCTTTGGAATCCCCTAATAAAAAAGCAGCCAGGTACAGTAACACTGTAGTATTCTTTCTGACTGAATTTTTATTTAGGGATTCCAAGTTCTCATTAGTAAGTTTAAATAGTTATTGTTTTATAAGATGATAGATATTCCACAAATAAAATAAAATAGCTATTCAATATTTTCCTGTGTAAATTTCAACACAATTGAGAAGTCAATTGATTAGTGATGACACCTCAATTTGTGTCTTCTGGCCTTAAGTATTTTGATGGCAGCAGTTAAACTCATTCTTCTTAGTCAGCACTTAATAAAATTTTTATGTGTTGCAGATTTTTTATTTTAATTAAAATACTGAAGGTTGGATTAATTTTTGACAACTGATATGTAGTTTCAAGATTTTTTTCATAGCCTAAAATTTTATTTTGAAATAGTATTAATCATTTATGTAAATTGTGTAATATTATTAATAGATAATACTCATAACATGCATGTCTATGTATGTGAAATTTACATTATTTAAATTAAACAAAAAGTCATAAAATAGAAATAATGTGTCATTAAAAAAAAAAAAAAAAAAAAAAAAAAAAAATCAGATTGTTTTGATTTTTATTAAAAAAATAAAAAAAAATCACAAACCCTGATTGTTAAGTTATTGTTTAAAATTATAGGCTAAACAATTTTTCACAGTATTGCAATTATTTATTTCTTTTATGTATATAATTTTAGCAAAATTAGTGTTTATAAAATGTTTTGTACATTTTGCAAAAGATCTTTCAGTTCTTCTTATCTCTGTTGGCATATTAGGAATCGTCATTGGGTCGTAGAACATTACATGTGTTATGATAGATTTTGTAAGCAATCATTTAGGAAGCTATATAATTATCAGAGACACTTAGAGCGATTCCATGCAAAAGATGAAACATCAGCACCACCACAAAGCCAACAGGTAGAAGAATTTTCAGTCAGTCAGATGATGGCTTTGTTATTAATTCTGACGTAAACTCCCCTTCAAAAATTTTTCAAAATAAAAAACAAAATGCTAGGGAACTTTTTATGATGTGCAGTATTGCAGTGAAGCTTGTAGCAATAGTGGGGTTCCTTTGAAAAGTATTATTTCATCAATAAAGAAAATTTCAAATTTGATGTGGGATACAGTAAATTATTTAAAAGGTGAGACAATGAAATTTATAAACCAGTCTGTCGATCATACTGATGAACAAACGAAAACTTTTATAGAAAAATTTGATTATTGTGGCGAGTTATTTTCAAAATTTGATTCTAAATATAAAATATTAACAACTTTAAAAGAAAATGGCTGCTTTGTTAACCCCACTAAAATTGTTCTTGGCTCACGGTACGAACAAAAATTAGATAAAAATGGTGTTCCATGCCAAATTCTCAGAAAAGAAACTTTCCGGTACATTTCAATTGGATTGATGATAAAACAAATTATTTCTGTTGATAGATTTATAAACATGTTTGAAAACTACAAATGCAACAAAAGCATAAGAGGCACTACTTTAAATAGTATTCATGATGGATTTTATTATTATTCAAATCCAGTTTTATCCTCTATGGACACTATAGCTATTGAGAGTTATATATAGATGATGTTGAGATAGTAAATCCACTGGGATCCCATACTGGTATCCATAAACTGGGATTTGTTTATTTTACCATTAAAGATATACCTGTGTCACTGCAATCCTCTTTAGATTCTATTTTTATTACAAATATTCATTATGCTCTTATGTCGAAAAGTATGGTTATCAACCAATTTTAGATCCACTTATTCAAGAATTGAAGGTGCTTTTGGAAAGGAGTGTTCAGTTTAAAGGAAAGATGCATAAAATTGCACTGTGGCAAATAGTGGGAGACAATTTAGGGTTAAACAAGTTGTTTGGCTTAGTAGAAAGTTTTTCAGCTAATTGTTGTAGGTTTTGTCTTGTCCATAAAGATATTATGCACAACATGATAAAAGAAGACATTAGTCTATTGTGTAACAAAGATAGCCATGATGCATATGTTAATGGTGTCATTGTTGGAAATATGACAACCTCAATGTGTGGTGTTAAATCTCATTGCTCTCTAAATGAATTAGGTTATTGACATGTTACAACTAATTTAGTTGTGGATATTATGCATGATTTATTTGAAGGTTGGTGTGCCATGGGAACATTTTTAATTTTGAAGCAGTATATTTTTAAAGACAAATTTCTAACTCTTACAATTTTAAATGATCGTATAATGAATTTCAATTATGGTAAATGCGATATCCGCAGTAAACCTACTCCAATAAACTGAGATAAATTATTCAATTTTGAGGGTTCTTATGGCCAAAGCTCGTCTCAAATGTGGTCATTAATTAGGAACTTACCCTTATTAATTAGTGACAAAATTCCACATGACAATGAATTTTGGCAGTTGTTCCTTGTAATGTTGACAATAATTGATACTTTAGTGGCTCCAGTGATTTCTTTGCCAGAAACTTATCAACTGGCTGAGAACATGGCAGACCATCATAAAATTTTTCTTGAACTCTTTCAGAAAATTTCAGTAAATAAAAACATAATACTTTTTATTGATTATTTCTGTTAAAATGTTTAATAATTAAAATAAGCTCACCTGGGAAAAAAAAACCCTTTAACCAAAGGTTTTAAAAAGTTTTCAACAATTGATTTGAATTTTAGAAACCGTATTTAAATAATAAAATATTGTTTTTTATTACTGTCGCAGACATAAAACTTCCTGCTACTGGGTTTTTTGGTTTTTTACTAGTTTCACTATGTTATTTACTATCAAATTTTGAACAATCTTTCATTTCATTGTTTTGTCAAGAATTGTAATGTTTGCAATGTTTATTTTTTATCAATGTGGCTATTTATAATATGTGTGATGATTTTTTTTAATTGTACAAAATGTCATTATGGAATAGTAATGTTATGTTAAACATTGTTTAGTCAAAAATTTTAATGCTTACAATGTTTTTTTAAATCAATGTGGCTACAAATAATATGTGTAATATTATTTGTTAATTGTATAAAATGTCATTATGAAATGGTAATGTTATTTTAAATATTGTTTTGTCAAATATTGTGATGTATATTCATCTATTTTTTCCTGATGTATCTTTTTATAATTCAGATATGAATCTGTAAAACTTTGAAATATACATAAACTAATAAACATATTTAAACATTTCTTGATATGATTTGTTGTAACTTATATTTTACTTAATCACGGTTCCCAACATCGTAGAAAATCAGGGAATTTTTTCTAAAAAGTCAAAAAATCTTGGAATTTTTTTTTATGCAAAATTTATCAAAGTATTGGGAGGGAAGTATGAGAAATTTCAAGAAGAATTGCATAAAAAAAATCACTTTTATGATAAAAGATTGTAAAAATAAGTAGCAAATTTAATTGTGTCCGTTCATTAAATCAGAGATTTTGATCAGGGATTTTCCTAGTCATGTTTTGCTGGGAACCTCTTTGAAGCAAGTTATCTATTATGGGTTTTATTGTAATGTGATATGACTTTTTGTAATGCATGATTTAGAAAGGGGATATTCCACTCTTGAAAATATCCACTCAAGCCTATAAAGATATTGTTTTTTTTTTTAACCAAAATAGTGCGTATCTTTTCACAGCACGATTTCCATACTAAGGTTGATCTCTAATATGGTTGTTGTTTTTTATCATTTTGCAGAGATTTTTATATGGATGCCTTGACTTATGGTAGTTATTTGAAAAATGCCAATCATTACATTGCCAAGCACATGTTTTTGGGTGAAAGTGACATTTAACAAGAAAAACTTTGAAAATATTAAAATTTTTAATAAATATACATGTAATTACAATATTTCATGTTCTAATGTATAACTCTGTATGAAAAGCGATCTTAATTCTGAAAAATTTAAATTTTATGTGAGATTTCATTATAAGGTATTTTCATTGCATTATTATACCCATTATATAGTATAATTCATTATTATTATTATATTTTTTTTACTATAAATGATTACAAATCTCAATTCTTTTTTAATTTTTTAAGCAGCCCCCCCCACACACACACACACCATCCTTTTCTGAATAGCTGAGGTTGATCCCACAATTCACCTCCTTCTTTAGTTTTTAAATTTCTGTTTTATTTTTGATAACTTAGAACCAATATCAAAAAAGTAAATTACTTAGATTAAAAAAAAAAAAAAAAAAAAAAAAAAAAAAAAAAAAAATTGAAAAGAAGGTAAATATATAGATTGACCTCATCTATCCATTGGGAAAAATATATATAAAGTCATATTACAAAGAAACTTTTGCCATTGGTTTAGCATAAGCTTACAAGTCTTAACAAGTGTTATTTTTTTATTTTTATTTATTTATTTATTATTATTATTTTTAAGGGGGGGGGGGTCTAATGCTGCAAAGTTATTTTTATGATAGAGGCTTATGAGTAAAATACCATTTTTGGTCTTCATGATGGAATGTAAACAGTTCAGACATAGCCATGCATTGCTCATTGAATTTGAGATTATATCAAAAGGTCAAGAACTTGTGAAAAATCTGATACAAAAACTAGAAAATTAAAATTTTAACTTGTAACAAAGTTTAATTCCAAATATTCCTTATATAAACCATTTCTAACCCATCCAATTTAATTCAAATATATATATTTTTTAAAATACTGAAATATAAAAATAGACAAAAGACAGACCCCTAGAAAAAAAAAATATATATATATATGCAATAAGATTAATATTAGGCAATAGGTTTTGTGTGAGTGAAGTCTCAATGTATAAATTTTCTAAGGATTTAAAATTGCATTTACTGTATTAAAAAAAGACAAAACACTGTCTTACAAGTGTAATTCGTCTACTACGAAACTAAGAACTTGATTATGAAGAATTGTTGAACATTTTCGAAAAAAGTTATGCTTCACAAAATTAAAATAACAGGAATTGTTTCTTTAGTTTGAGATTCATGACTGAAGGAGATCCTCTTATGCTGGAACTATGTCCTTTTGCTATATTATTCACCACATTATTAACAAAATTTGTAACTTTCATTTTAAAGTATATTTAGAATTGTGATACAGGAATTGCTGGAAAAATCTGAATATTATTTTTCAAATTGGACAGGTACTTAGATTAAATTGCATATTTATGTCAGTAAAGGAAAAATATTTTTCATGCAATATGCATCTTCTCTTCATTGAAATGAAAGGGAAATTTCAGTCTACTCAAACTTATACTTGGAAAAAAATATTTTAACTAAATGCTTTATTTCATATTCTCATTTGGCACAAAATCAACTTTAAAAATGAATAATAAATCTTCAATCTGAAACATACGCATAGTCAGTAATGAACATATTCTGTATCGGATACATTAACGTCTCATCAAAAACGAGTATGTAAAATTGCCTATTTTAATGCAAGTTGTGTAACTTCATTTTACAATAATTTAAATTAAATAATCCAGTGAATTTATATACAATATTGAAAAAATTCATATTTTAATTTAAACAGTATTTAGCAAACAATCTTGTGTTCAATGAATAAACTGCTCTACACAGTGAATCATTGATACTCTAGAAATCTTTTTAAACAATCTCTTGATTAATAATTATAAACATTTGGATGCAGCTTGATAAATATAATTCCATAGTTATTCAAAAAATATATTTTGAATAATTCTTGGGATTTTGTTTTTTGAGTGATAATATGAAATCAACATTTTTGGTCATTAAATTCAAAAAGTAAAAAAAAAAAAAAAAAAAAAAAAAAAAAAAAAGATTGTTATTATTAAAATGGAATAACTAGCATCCAATTTTTGAATACTCTTACTCAACTTCACATTTTGATCTTAAAACTATTTTATCGTTGATCAATTCACATGTTTAAGGCTTTTTCTTTAGAGCAATAGATATGTCCACCAATACATACCGATATTAATCCTATACATAATATAAATGGCTTAAAAACACCATATCTATAATGCTTATTGCTGAAATGATGTGTCAAAGGTAGAAATTATTTCTATCCAGTAATCTGAAAAATGTAAATTATATATATATATAAAAAAAGAGAAAATGTCGCTAGTTTTCTTCTAAAAAAACCTATTTGTCCTTTTGAGAAAAAAACCAGTTGGTTTAAACCATATCAATCCTGCTTTTGAGGGATCGAAATTAACACATAATAAGATTAAATTTGAATGCATTTATGGGATCAAAAATGAATACATATTTGAGCACTTCTATGTGATCAAAAGTAGCAAATAAGTTCAAATTTGAAAACATGTATGTGATCAGAAATGAGTACATACCGGTTCATATTTGAAAACTTCTATGTGATCAAAATTAGCACATAAGTTCAAATTTGAATACATGTATGGGATCAGAAATGAGTACATACCAGTTCATATTTGATCACATCCATGTGATCAAAATTAGCACATAAGCTCAAATTTGAATACATATATGGGATCAGAAATGAGTACATACCGGTTCATATTTGATCACATCCATGTGATCAAAATTAGCACATAAGTTCAAATTTGACTACATGTATGGGATCAGAAATGAGTACATACCGGTTCATATTTGATCACATCCATGTGATCAAAATTAGCACATAAGCTCAAATTTGAATACATGTATGGGATCAGAAATGAGTACATACCAGTTCATATTTGATCACATCCATGTGATCAAAATTAGCACATAAGCTCAAATTTGAATACATGTATGGGATCAGAAATGAGTACATACCAGTTCATATTTGATCACTTCCATGTGATCAAAATTAGCATATAAGTTCAAATTTGAATACATGTATGGGATCAGAAATGAATACATACCGGTTCATATTTGAAGACAACCATGTGATCAAAAATGAGTACATGTGTTTCTCAGTTTTGAGTACATTTGCATCGGAGCTATTTTGAGTATGTGACATACTCAAAATTGAGTATTTTTTACTCATTTTTGAGAACCCAGTTTTTACAGTGTAAACGGATATCTTTGTTTTATATCTACCATGTTTTATCTGTGTTTGTATGTCTTTTTCTTATCCAATAGATTTAGTTTTGAGCAATTTCTCATCCTTCTTCGCGAATGAAAAATTGCGTTTGGGTCCGTTTTAAAAGAAGTATTATACAATTATACCTTCAGTGAATAAAAACCTGTCTAAAACGGAAATTTGATAGGTTTTATGGGGTTCCGTTTTATTAGGTTTTATGACATAAGATATTGTTTGTACCCAACTTGTTCAGGTTAAAAAATTTGGGCACCCCCCCGTTCAAAAGGCTGGCTACGCCTATGACATGGTAGATATAAAACAAACATATCCGTTTATGTTTATATATATATATATATATAAGATTTTACGTTTATAAATCTGTAATTATCACAAATTTTCATTTCAAACAGCAATGAAATACTAAAATAAATAAACACGACTTTAGTTCTCCCGTCATTTTGATCAAAGTAGCAATAAAATAACTTGTAAAAGGAATATGTACGCAGTTTAAAGTGGAAAAGAGTACTTTCAATCTTTTCTACACATGAATAAATAAATTTTTCCGGAAAAAAAAAGTCTGTTTTTTCTCTATAACATGTTCTTTTTAAAAATGTCAAAATATGATCACAAAAATTGAAATTTAACCAACCAACAGACCATTCCCCATTAGAGATGAGTTCAGGGTCGTTTTCTGGGACCCGGGTCCGCCCGAGTTCGACGTTTTTAAGTCCGAGCCCGATACCAAAAATATACAAAACAAAATTATATGGTATTTATGGTATTAAAAATTTATCATTAATTATTTATTTTTGTTAAATATTATTGTACTACAAATTTATTATTATGGTATTAAAAATTTCTTACACAGATAAAATTGTCAAATGAAAATTTAAATGCAATCTTATCAAAATCCATATCAAATAAAAATGCAGTTGACTCTTAAAATTAATCTCAATTTTTTTTCTAATTTAAAAAGTAAATTTCATGTATGTGTTTGTGACTTAATGAATAAATGTATGAAATTTCCAGAAACTACTACAGTAGAACCCCGCTAATTCGGACCCCGTTAATTCGGATCTCCGGATAATCCAGATTGGTTTGGTCATTTTATTTTCAAGTTTGAGAAGCGATTGGCAAATTTCCAAGACATTAACTTGTTTCATCGTCGTATTCTGAATAAAAAAAACCACTTTTCTGAAATATTTTTGAAAGAATTAAGCAAAGTAAAAATTTTTACTGTCTATAAATATTCAATGAGTTTAACATGAAGGTGTTTTTCTGTAAGTATGTTTTATTTTATTTCATTTTTTTTCTAATTCTCTGGATATTCAGGATTTACGATAACCCGGATTGGGTTCGGTCCTAATTAATCCGATCGGGGTTTTACTTTATTTGTAATCTGGCGAACATAACAACGTTTTTCATTTTTTTCAGAAAGTGTACATCTTTAATTATAACCTACTCCTTTCTCATAGCAATCTTCCGCGATTGATAGGTGCCTGAAAATCACTGTAAAATTTAAAAAAAAAAAAAAAAAAAAAAAAAAACTTTGTAATCTTAAAGGTTTGATGCTTTTATAGGAAAAGAGGAAACACTGAAAATTTGATTATATCAGAATAACATAATAATTATGTTTACTTACGCAGGAAAGTTGACTTCGAAAATGTATACCGTCCTCAGCATGAACAAACTTCATGTTGACAGACAGATAGAACAATCACTAATTTTCATATGAAAAACGACTATGACTCGTACACAATCGAAGATTAAATAATTTGCAAACCTCCAGCTAACTTTCGTCTATTAATAACAGAAGAAAGTATACTATCTTCGCGTTATGTAACTAAATAATAAATAAATAAACGATGCTATTAAAAAAATATGCTAACGAAAAGCCAACTAAAAGCAAATTCATAGCTTTTTTTTATTTTGAATGGCGCCATTCAGTAGGTCGTCGAAGGAAATTATGCCGACATAAATCTGTAATTATCACAAATTTTCATTTGAAACAGCAATAAAATACTAAAATAAATAAACACTACTTCAGTTCCCCGTTATTTTGATCTAAATGACTTATTTGAAAAGGAATAAGTACGCAATTTTAAATGGAAAAAAGTTTTTCTATCTTTTCTACGCATAAATAAATATAATTTTTCGGTTTCAGAAAAAATAAGCCCGAGACCGAAGATTAGAATAAAAATTGAGCCCGAGATCGTATCAGGCCCCTGCTCGGGCTCGGGATGAGCCCTTCTCATCTTTATTCCCCAAATTAATTTGAATTTTGCATAGCATTATTTCTCATTATCAAATAGTCAAGGAGCCGACTGCACAAAACCTTAAGTCATTGAGCACAAGAAAAAAAATCCTTTATATTATGAAACAGTAGTAATAATGATCCATGTTTGCCAGAAGTGAAGTGGTGCATAATCCAAAAATGAATACCACTAGTGGTTTGCTCGTAGGTTTAGCATTATGTTTTCCTGCATCCACTTTTCTGTGTTTTCACCCTTTTGATTGTACGGCAAATGCAATGATAGAACTATGAGTGAACCACTAACGTTATTAATTTTTGGCTCATGCACCACTTCACTTCTGCCAGATATGGATCATTAAGATTCCCCTATTACTACTCTTCCATAAAATAAAGGATTTTTTCTTGTCCCCACTAAAAAAAATCTGTAGAAAATCTACAGCTTTTTGGCCCAAAATCTGTGGGAAATCCGTAGGTATTTGGCCCATTCTGCAGATATTTTTAAGAATTTCTTTAAAAATTCTGCAGATATTTTAAAGATAAAGCTAAGTCTGCAAACTTTCTTCAAATTTCTGTAGAATTTCTGAAGAAATTGGCGACTTCTTCAGATAATCTTAAGATTATTTTAGTGGGGGTGCTCGATGACTTAGGGTTTTGAGCGGCCGGCTCTTGGACTAAAAGGAAACAGATTTGTGAGAGCCCTCCGTTCCCCAGGCTAATCAAACGGTGGAATTATAATTTCACATCTGTATTTCCTTTCATTTTTTTTTTTTTTTTGCTTCTATCTAAACTTTAGATTACAAAAGCAAAGATATAAATAGTTTCTATCCTTGTCGAGAATTTACGCAAATTTCTTATGGAATTGCAAAAACATGCATGAGAAAGATCGACGTAAAAAAAAAAAAAAATACTTCCATAAACAAAAGACACTAAATTGGGATTAAAAAACCAACATTTTGACTTACTGTGACTAATACAGATTCTAGTAAATGTTCTAATTTTAAAAAAAGATAAACAAAATAATTTTCTTAAAAAGAATGTGGGTTTCTTTTTTTATTACATTTCAAAACATAGACTGTTTGTTTTGAGTAACTTAATTGAACTAACTTGGCTTTCAATTTTTTTCTTTTCTCTTTTATAAATTTCGATTTTTAAAAATGATCAAGCTTGGGTCTGCGCGAGCGGGGGGGGTGCCCGGGCACCCAGGGCACCCCCCCTGGCTACGCGCATGATAGTTCAATGACAATAAACACATGCATTTTGTTTACATTGCATTTAATGCAGATCATGTGAATTGGATCCAAATTTTGTTATTAGAATTTAATTTACGTAATTTATACAGGTTTAAAAAATAGATGAAAACGATTTATGTGAAATTTTAGAGTAAAAAATGGACGAGATTTTTTTCGAATGGTATCATAATTACCATCTTGAACCTCTAAATGACAACACATTATTATTGAAGGGTTACTTCGAGGATTTGATCGTTAATGATAATGCTATAGAAAAATTTATAAAGATATCTCTTTTGTATTTCAATATTTTAAAATGATCTTTTTTCCAATGGATAGCTGAGATCGACCTGTACAAAAGGCGTCGTCGTTTTTTACTTTTCCATTTTTATCGCGGATATTTTTAAAGAGGATGATTTCTGTTTCGGGACCGGTTTTGAAAATGAAAGTGTGTCCATTAAAAATAATTGTAAAAAAATCAAAAAAGTGAAAAAGAAATCTTTTGACAAACGAAAGTAAACAAAATACAAAATTGTATCACCATTTTATGTCGCCATTTTTGAAATTAATTCGAAAAGATGAACAAGGAAGAGAACTCCCTTGACCAGTACTTATACACCTGCCAGGCGAAATCCATGCTGAGAGTGCTGGAAATTTGTTTTCTGTGTATCAACCGAAAATGACAAAAAGTGTGGAGGAAATTCCAATTGAAACATGTTTTTCACGCCCATTTTTCAAATTGTCTCACTCATTTGTTATTCGATTAAGCGAGGACATTTCGTGAAAAGTATTCGGTTAAGCGGGGAAAAATAACATTAGCCCAATGGGATTAAATTCGGTTCCGGAGGATTTTATTCGAATAAGCGGGGTATTCGATTATCCGTTACCCGATTAAGTGGGGAGGACTGTAATGAGAACAACAAGAAAAAATGATATCTATAATCACAGTTCATTGTGATCCCCTAGGATACTAAACATGTTTCAGTATTAAAATTAACAAGTTGGAAATTGCACGTGAACGTAGCAAATGAGGTGCGTTCGTACGATAACGAAGTTTTAAAAATATTCAGATCTTGCTGATATAGTAGAGCGTACTCCGGATACAGTATAGTAGTCGAAATCTTTTTTTGTGTTCCTGTAAATATACAGAAAGTAATTTTTATTACACCTCAGAAACGTATATCTTATTCATAAAATGTGAAATAGTTGAATATAATTAAAACACGCCCCAAACAATGTTTCCCCGTATAGCATTATGTAGTGGAATACTTTTGTGTGGCCCTGTAATTTAATAATAAAAATTCTTTGCATCACAGATTGTACAGAATGCATATTTTAGTATATACTTCATAGATTCATGCCAATTCTATTATGTTCGAATGAGTGTAACATCATAAAAATGCATTTGAAACTTTTTTCCCATTGACCGTAATGTAATGGAATACCTTTGTCACTGTAAATGATCTATGTATCCGACTTTCATAACAGTTGAAATGACTCGATAAAATTACGTAATAATTTTATGTTTTAAATTTCAAACGATTAAAATGCATTTGAATTTTTTTTCCCAATTGACCGTAATGTAACGGAATCCTTTTGATTGTCCCTGTAAATGATCTATGCATCCGACTTTCATAACATTTGAAATGACTCGACAAAATTACGCAATAATTATGTTTTAAATTTCAAACGATTAAAATACATTTGAAACTTTTTTCCCCATTGACCGTAATGTAACGGAATCCTTTTGATTCTCCCTGTAATTGAATTTTTTCCCCATAAATACTTTTGATTGTCCATATAATTGAACTATGCATCCGATTTTGATAAAGTTTGAAGCAACTCGACAAAATTATGTAGTAATTATGTATTAAAAATTTCAAACGATTAAAATGCATTTGAAACTTTTCTCCCCATTGACCGTAATGTAACGGAATCCTTTTGATTCTCCCTGTAATTGATCTATCCATCCGATTTTCATAAAATTTGAAATGACTGGATAAAATTATGCTATAATTATGTATTTTAAATTTCAAACGATTCGGTTGGGTAGTTTGTGCGTTGTTATATGCGGACGGACAGACGGACGGACTGAACGGCAAGAATAGGTGCTACGTATTTACATAATTACGAACGCACTTAAAAATCCAAGTAAGAAAACGTCAAAATATTGTATAGCATAATAGGCTAATTGCCTTT
Organism: Maratus speculifer; assembly: GCA_964019185.1. Taxonomy (NCBI): domain Eukaryota; kingdom Metazoa; phylum Arthropoda; class Arachnida; order Araneae; family Salticidae; genus Maratus; species Maratus speculifer. The sequence continues at coordinate 421,851,311 of OZ025294.1, read as the reverse complement.
CATAGTAAAATTAATCTATTCAATCGGCACTGTGTTTGGTTACGTGAGAGGAATTTTTAAGAGTTCTTTGAAGAATTTTTAAAAGAGCATTTATGTAGTTTATATGTTTGAGACTTTAAAGTGTATGTTCTACTAAATTGTAATTTGTCCATTTCGAGCCAGCTTTTCTATTATTTACTTCTGAGGTAAAATAAATCGATAAAATAAAGACTAAATATCTTTGTTTTACACCAGGCGCATTCGAAAGCAAAAAAAAAAGTTTTCCAATACGCTTTCCATTTCTAAAAAATTAAAATATTTTGATTTTTCTTGGTTAGGTGAAATGCTTAGTCTAACTGCAGCGCAGAGTAAACAGCTGGGCTCATTAAAACAAATAAAATACGATTTTACAGCATCAATTTTTTGCACTTTTAATTAGATAATTTTTCAGAGAAGGTTTAGTATTAAATAGTATATATCATGTCGTTTTACGTTGTTTACTTATAGAATTATTAGGAAAAGTTTTCTAAGTATACGAAAAAATGATTAACAAACAAAACAGTTATGCGCGAATCCATGGAAATTCGTTTAAGACATCATTAAATAAGTATACGATAATGTTTCATTTCTATTTCCCGAAATATGTGACAGCTTTTTGAAAGGACTTTGATGTTTTCATGTTTTCCCAGCCCTCCACCCCCCCCCCTCTTTTATTTATTTTGAATAATAGATCCTTTAGATTGTTTTCTACCGCTTTGTGTTTAATTTTACTTTTGAAGGTGGTTTTGAAAATTAAACCGAAACGTTGAGTTTTAATTTATGAATGTGTTTTCATTTTTACATCATGTTTAAATTTGTGAATAAACCATACGTTGGATTGCAATCTGTATTTTGTTTGGTATTAGATTACAATGTTAAAAAATTATTAATTGTAATGCAGTTGCTATTTCCTATTGTAAAGTTATAAATTAGTCCATTGTACCTCTTCTCGTTACGTCCTGCCAAAAATAAATAAATAAATAATAATAAAAAAAATAACAAAGGGAAAAAAAATGAAGATCCAAATCAAAATTTATACTCGTAGAATTTGTTGAAAAGATTTATCGAAAGAAAATTTATGTCGGTTTTATTTTTTTAAGAGACATGTGTAATATAAGAAGATGTAAGTATGGCATATACAACATAAAGATATTTTAAAAGAATAAAATATTGATTTGTCTTAACTGTGACTTAAATCTCTCAATAAAGCACATTTTAGGGTTTCATGAAATCTAAATTTTAAATTAAGATGGATTTAATAAGAATATTTTTTGTAATTTTGGCTAATTTAAGGGTTTATATTATTAGGGTTTTTTCCATCTGACATTCATAATATTTTTAGGAATTCATTTTTTTTTCTTTTTTAAAAACTATAACGATTTATTAATGATTCAGAATTTAAAATTTGATTAAAAAATTTTTTTTTCTCGCTTTTAGAAATTTAAAATTTTATTTAAATCTCCACTATATATTTTTTTTTATTAATTTCGGATTTTAATAAAATTTGGAATTGTGGATTTTATTTATATCTCCACTATTCTTGTTTTCGGATTTTCAAAAAATTTGGAATTGTGGATTTTATTTAAATAATTTGATATGGACATTTTTTATCTGACTGAAATAAATAACTTCCTTTTATAGTTATTTTTAAATTAAAATTGTTGGTGCGGGTGCGACCATCTGTAAAGAATTCAATCATTATAAATTAACAATTTCGATTTATTAATTAAAAAAATAAGTTGTTCAGAGAGAGATATTAAACGGAACCCTCTGTGCTATCTGCAATCACACTTACACACTTATCATACTTCTTTGTAAATTTCTTTTCCCATGCTGCACAAGGAAGAACTAGGCTTTGATTCGAATAGAAAAAAAAATTCAATGCATTTCATTTGTTTCTTCCCATCCCCCACGCACACTGATGCACACTAAAATAAAGTCTTTAGTCTGAGTAAAAATGAATTCCTCTGTTATCGTGAGACAATTCGTTTATAGAAATGAATGGTATTCCAGTAGAGAGGATTTTTGAGATTTCTGTAATTGTTTTTGAAATTTTTTTTTTCGTTTTTCGTCTTCCATTCTATTGTCAAACAGTAAGTTAGAATGAAAAGATGTATGATGGATGATCTCTACAGAAATCCACTGACTATTTCTTGTTATTTCAAGCCATTTTTTTTTCTTTACTATTTAAGAATTATGTAATATTATGTAAGAAATGCTTGCCTTTGCTTATGATTTGCTTTTAAAAAATCAGTTAATTTTTTTGTAAATATCGATAGATTTTCGGTATAAAAAATCTTAACGGAACTTTAAAATGCAGTGGGCTTTTATTTGTACGATTCAGAAGAAAGCCAAGTGTAAACACCAGGAAACATCTCAGGAAAAAAATGTAGCTTCCATATTTCTTGGTAAAAAAAAAAAAAAAATCCAACTTTAATTGAAAACACGAAAATCAAAATGCGTGGTACCTAATCAAAGAAGATTTTCTCTTCGATTTGTCAATACTGAATTTTAGAATGGTGATTTAGATAAATGAGTCAACTATCGCCAGGTTGACATAAATTAGTTGGCCTAATTTGTGTACTTCTCTGTTATACCGTCGACCAATTTCGCCAAATTATAAAAATCGCCAAACTAATAGCCAAATTAAACATATTGACATAATTTTTGTTTTAAATAACGAAAAAACAAATAATTAATTGAATAATAATAAAAATACAAATAAAAAAGTCGAAATAAAAATCCCTTAATGACATTTTAAACACGTGAATCGTATTTAATGTCAATGAATGTGACATTCACGATCATCCATTATTGGTATTTAATCTTATAATTTGGCGATAATTGTTTGGTCGACGGGATAACCTAATAGTACCCTAATTTTTTACCCGACTACGGCAAAGCCAAAGGAGGGTTATGATTTTGACAGGCTATGTATGTATGTATGTATGTATGTATGTATGTATGTATGTATGTATGTATGTTCATCTGTTCCCTCGTAACTTCTAAACCACTAATCAGAATTCGACAAATGACATATCATTAGAAGCGTCTTAATTGTCCGCTGGTTATAGGCTATATAGATTTTCACCAAATTCAATGTGGCGCCCTCTAGCGGACAAAATATACAGAGTAAAAAAATAAAGTTAAGCTAGATATGCCGTGTTTGGTATCATTTTAAAGCGCTTCACTTGTACATTTCGAATATATATATATTACTAGCATTTGCTTGTGACTTTACTTGCATTTATGGGCTAATTGCATATAATTCACATCTTTTCGTTCTTAATTTCTTTGGTACTTAGTAATCAGAATAAGACCACTGCAGTGCCATTAGAAGGGTCTTGATCTTGATATTCTGTTGGTTGTGAGCTATAAAGTTTGTCACCAAATTTACTATTATGCCCTCTAGCGGACAAAAAGTATAAAATAAAAATATATGTAATGTGTTTGGTATTACTTGAAAGAGCTTCACCAGTATTTATATGCTTATACATAATTACAAGACTGCTTTGAAGATGTTTAAAAAAAATGAGCGATAAGAGTAAAGCGCGGATCACGGGAACTGTAATGTAGAGCAGCGTGAACGTTAATAGAATAATTTAATGCACTAATGTAAACGACATAAGCTGGGAGTACCTCCACGCGGTGAAGGCGGAAACAGTTTGATAACTGGCTAAAACTCCCATAAAAATGTCCTCTGCATTATATGCCTTCGGGCTTATGTTGTTATATGTGCGTGTGTATCTATTTGCCTATTCGTTGTGACGTTGTGTACCCGGTAACGCAGGGAAGCAACCACAGCCATCCTACTTCGATACACTGTTTAAATTTTGTCGGATTAAATAAATAAAAATAATTTTGCTGGTATTGCACCAACAGTACCAGGTTTATATAGTCTACGAAATAGCAGTAAAAGTTAGTAGTATAGTATAGTTAGTAAGTATAGAAATAAGAAGTAGTATAATAAGTATAGGTCTATAAACAAAAACAATTTAGTTTGAGTTAGGTTAGTAAATCTAGTGTAAATAAATAGAGCTATAAATATTAACATTTAGTTTCATTATTTTAGGTATAAAATAAAAGCTTTTAAAAAATGGCTTTATCAAGGAAAACAAAAAAAGCTTCACGCATTTCTGAGACAAGAAAAAATGAATCCAAAGATATTACTGAATTTAGAAAAATAAAAGACAAAGATTATCAGAAAAATCGTAGGAAAACGCAGTCCGAACATTCTAAAGTGGAAAATCGTTGGAATGCTAAAAAACGGGCTGATAATCTTCGTGAGAAAGAAACTTCTCAAAAAAAAATCATACGTTTACATAAAGCAAAAAACTACATTGCTCAGATAAGATCGCAAGAATCTCAAAATTCTCGATCACAGCGACTTTATTCGTTAAAGACACATGCTTCCGAAACCCGAAGCTTAGAAACTCCCACTTCAAAAATACTTCGACTCAAGTCAATGAAAGATCATGCTTCTCAAGTACGTAATCTAGAATCTCCGTCGACTCGACAAACACGTTTGGAAAATATGTGTAATCATGCCTCTCAAATGCGTGATCAAGAGTCTCCGTCGACTAGACAATCACGTTTGGAAAATATGTGTAATCATGCCTCTCAAATGCGTGCTCAAGAGTCTCCGTCGACTAGACAAACACGTTTGGAAAATATGTGTAATCATGCCTCTCAAATGCGTGATCAAGAGTCTCCGTCGACTAGACAATCACGTTTGGAAAATATGTGTAATCATGCCTCTCAAATGCGTGCTCAAGAGTCTCCGTCGACTAGACAATCACGATTGGAAAATATGTGTAATCATGCCTCTCAAATGCGTGCTCAAGAGTCTCCGTCGACTAGACAATCACGTTTGGAAAATATGTGTAATCATGCCTCTCAAATGCGTGATCAAGAGTCTCCGTCGACTAGACAATCACGTTTGGAAAACATGCGTAATCATGCCTCTGAAATGCGTGATCTAGAATCCCCGTCTACTAGGCAATCACGACTTGAGTCGATGAGCAATCATGCTTCAGAAATTCGTGCTAACGAAACTCCAACATCAAGAGAGATACGACTTCAATCCATGCAGATAAATACATCTAGAACCTACCGAGCTCGAAGAATTTTGTTCGAAACAGACAAGGACGAGTTTGATAGGGCAATTTCGGAGGTATCGGACAAAACATGTTATATTTGTAAAAAAACACTATACAAAAATCAAGTAAAAAATATAACATCTAATAATCTTTTCCCGCCTAACACTCCACAAAGAATAACAGCCTGTAATCGATGTGCCAATTCTATAAGTCGTAATAAAGTTCCGTCAACTGCTTTTTGGAATAAAATGACAGTTCCGGAACCTCCTCAACAATTAGTAGCTTTATCTGAAGTTGAAATAAGGCTTGTATCAAGGATTATACCGTTTGTTAAAATAATAAAACTGGGAGGACATTTCGGACAAAAAGGGTTTAAAGGGCAGGCTGTGTTGTTTGCTCAACAAGTTGAAGAAATCACGGAACAACTACCACTGGCGATTGAACAGTGCGGTCTCACTGTTGTCATCGAAACATTAGAAAATGTTGATAGGGTCAGGGAATATAGAGTGAATTTAGACAACCTACGTGCAGCTTTAAATTGGCTTGTAAACAACAATCATCTCTATAGAGGCGTTACTCTTAACTTTGAACACCTACAAAATTCAATGAATGATGAGCATATAATTGAAATACCGCCAACAACAGTTAATCATAACCGAGAGCCACATCAACATTTTAAAGTTATTAATTCAGACCGAAAAATTCTTAGAGGTTCTTTTAATCAAGGAAGTGACATGTTTTCTTCCGACAGTAGGGGGAAACAATGCACTGCAAATGCAGCAGTTGCTATAGCTTATTCTTCGACCAAAGATCTCTCGCAATGGGACGCTTCGGACATTGATCGGGTGTTAATATTTGGTGATGCATATTACTCCCAGTGTCTAAGGAGCTTGCCAATACAACCAAATTATTTAAACACCGAAGAATTGCTCCCGGAGTTAGTCATCGCAAATATGTCTTATACACTTGATTTTGACATAGATTGTATAACAGGACTAATTAACCCAACAGTAGAGGTGCTAGAAGGATATTTTTCGAGCTTATTAGAAGGTCTACGGCACTTTTTCCTGACTATTGAGAAGAATGCAGGCATAATCACCGCAGAAACAGAGATATCAATCTCTGTAATTAAACATGATACGTCGTATTACCTGTTTGATTCCCATTCAAGGGGACCTAAAGGATTTGTCGCATCAACTAGAGGTTGTGCAATGTTAATGATGTTCAGTACTATTGAATCTCTCGCTGAGCACCTACCTGTTGTCCTTATGACAAGAGGACGCAGAAACCTCCAGTATTGCATAACGTCTGTAAACGTATCTGTCAACAACATGACACCATCAAACGTATGTCCACATGAAACCACCGATAGCGAACATGACTCCGTTAATGGTCATTGCAACGATGACATCACTGCCAGATCCTTAACTAATAATGGCCAAATAAACGTCACAATGTTGATGGCTAACGAGTACCAGATACCTAATTTAATTGATGTCATAAATAATCCTGTAGGTAACGATACACCCCTCCCAGTATACGATATTCGGAGAAAGACAGCTCCTCCTATAAGCCTCCTTGTAGAAAAAAGAGCTGAGGAATTAGCATGGGTTAGACTCTTCCCTGATGGAAATAATGGATTACATGAAGAAAGGCAACACAAAATAACCCCATTGGACTACTTTCAGACTAGAGTTATGGGAAGCGACAAACGATTTCAAAAAATAGAATACCTATTTTATGCTCTGTCTGCAGTAGAATTGTTAAGAGCACGCCAGAATGTATCTGTTTGTGGAAGACTTCGACAAGATGGGATACAGCCGGAGGATCTTATACAAAATATACATTTATGTATGAGAAACATACGAGGGACTTCTTCCTACTGGCACAGGGCTTTTACAGAGCTAATGGCCATGGTCAGAAACTTAGGGCCACCCCATTTCTATCTTACATTATCCTGTAATGATTTGAATTGGCGGGACATGTTAAAAGCTCTCTTGGTGGCAGATGGTAGGCCTGATTTTCCTATCGACGATCTGACTTATGATGAAAAGCTAAGATTAGTGGAATCGTATCCAGTAACCCTGTCGCGCCAGTTTATGTTCAGGTTTAATGCTCTTATGCGAGTATTAAAAAGCAAATCGAATTATATATTGGGTCATGAACTGGTTGATTTCTGGTGGCGGGTTGAATTTCAATTAAGGGGATCTCCACATATACATATGATTGTTTGGTGTAAAGATATGCCCGATTTCAATTCGCCAGAAGGAATTAATCTGCTTGAAAATATAATTACCTGCGAAATACCTGAAAACGATTCAGAATTAAAAGATCTTGTCACCAGACTTCAAACTCACAGACACACACATACATGTTACAGTTATAGAAGTCCAAATTCATGTAGATTTGGGTTTCCAAAACGAAGCTCAGAAAGAACAGTAATATTGGATGACAACCAAGCTACTTCAAATGGTGGAAAATTTTATATATTAAAGAGATGCTCGGAAGAATCTATGATTAATAATTACAATGCAACACTACTACGATTGTGGGGTGCTAATATTGACATACAGCCTGTGGTTTCAGCTCTTGGCGTTGCGTATTATATCGCTAAATATATCGCGAAATCGGAACCAGCGAACCTGCAAACCGCAATAGCAGAAGCGCTTTATAGAGTTAGAGAAAGAGGAGGAAATTTTGGCCAGCAGATATTTGCCGTTCAGAATTGTTTGATGAATCATCGTCAAGTGTCAGCGCCGGAGTGTGCATACAGGCTGTGCCACCTGAAGTTACGCGACAGCTCCAGGAAGTCAACATTCGTTAACACATGCAAGCCTGAGCTCAGGTACAGGATGTTACGTTTTGATTCGGATACAGTTGAGCCTTGCAAAAATATATTCGAACGATATGAAAGTCGACCACGGAACTTAGAAGAATTGAGTCTCGGTGAGTTCGCTGTCAATTATGAGCCGATAAGTTCTATTACTTATCAAGACGATGACGATGGAGATGCTGATGCCTATGAGCAAGAAACTGAAAACCAAGAGCCAATAATAAATTTGCTGAATAGAATGGGTAGAATGAAGAAACGATCACGGCCAGCAGTTCTACGAACTCGATATTACACCGCTGACTCCGACCCTGAAGCGTACTATTACAGTTTGCTAGTTACGCATTGTCCCTTCCGTAGTGAATGTGAGCTGTTAGAGGGGTACGACAATGCTAAAGATGCTTTCTTGGCGAAACGTGGTCTTTTAAGACCACTTCATTCTGGGTATGATAATGAGCTATTATCTCGTTGGGAAAACGAAATACAAGATGCCCTTCGACGACTAGCTGCTGAACAAGCAGTCGACATGTGTGCCAATAATAGCGCCACGAATCAGACTTCAATATTACAAAATCCATTTCATCACATTAATATTCAAGAAGATGATTTTGAAGACAATATGGTAGTAAACATTATGTCTGATGAGGATTTTTTGAGGGGAGTCAATTCCTTAAACTACGATCAAAAACAGTTGTTCACCAAAGTATGTGACAAATTACGAACAAATACTGATGACCAACAAAGATCACTCCTAATGTTCATTACTGGCGGAGCTGGAAGCGGCAAAAGTTTCACTCTAAAACTGCTGGTTGAACAAATTCGAAGACTATCCTCAAATACAAGTGTCATAGTCACGGCACCAACTGGTGTTGCTGCCCGACTAGTCGGAGGATGCACTTTACACAGTACTTTTGTATTGCCTATTGAAAAGGGCCGAACAGTTACCTTGAGGCCGCTGACCGGAGATCGTCTGCAAAGGGAAAGAAATAAATGGAGAAATATCAAGTGGGTTATAATAGACGAGGTCTCAATGGTGCCCTATTCTACACTAAGAAATATTCACCTGAGGCTACAAGAGCTTAAACAGAACGACCGAGTCTTCGGAGGTGTCAACTTTCTAGCTTTTGGCGATCTCATGCAGCTACCCCCGGTTGCTGCTACACTTGGGGGCGCGTATTGCTTCAAGCAGCCGGAACATCATGTACATGAACCACACTTGTGGAGGATGTTTGATTTCTGTGAATTGAGCCAAAATATGCGCCAAGCCAACGATAACACTTTCGTTGATCTTTTGAACAATATCAGAGTAGGCAAACTGACCTTAGAACAACTGGCCACGTTAGACACAAGAAAAATAACTAATGAAACAAACGATTATGATGAAATAGTACATATATATCCCACTTTGAAACAGGTAGAGGCATATAACACCAAGATGTCGGAACGTTTAACATTACTTACTAAAATGTACACCATCACAGCAATAGATACATCTACTGAATCGAAGACATACGGACAGACCCCGAAACCTGAGCATTTACCTAGTGACCCCAATAAGACTGGGGGTATAATAAACAGTATCGAACTGGGAATCGGCTCCAGAGTAATGCTTCGTAGAAATTTGAATGTAAACCAGGGTTTAGTAAACGGAGCGATGGGAGTGGTGAAGGCCTTTGAATGGCCTGCTCTTCGGCGCGATCAGTTGGAACAGGGAGAACAGCCAAGCGCTGTTCTCATACAATTTGACGACGCATCCATAAAAGCCGATATTAACGGACTTGTCAGAATCGAGCCTTGCCTCACTGAATTTGACGGCTTGAGGGGGTCTGGGAAAATTCAGCGTAAAATGCTCCCGCTGATTCTTTCTTGGGGTTGTACTGTACATAAATTACAAGGTTGTACTCTGGATAAAGCAGTTATCGATCTAGGAAAGTCATTGTTTGCTAAAGGACAGGCCTATGTCGCTCTCAGTAGAGTCAAAACCATAGAGGGTTTGTTTATAAGTGCCTTGGATCATAATAAGTTGCTTAAAAATCCACATGACAGTCAATCGTTAGCAGAATTAGATAGATTAAGAAATCTTCCTAGGTCATCTTAATACATGAAACCTTCAATCTACATTACACATTTACACATTACACTAACGACCTCATCCACTAATCGGTCCATTACCCATTTGCTGCCATCGACGGATATGTGCGTCACTACTACCAAATACTGGAAGCGTCATACGTCAAAAAATAAAGTTAAGATAAATATGCCGTGTTTGGTATCATTCAAAAGCGCTTTACTTGTACATTTTGAATATATCTATATATTACTAGCATTTGCTTGTGACTTTACCTGTATTCATGGGGTACTTTTATACTTTTTCAGCGTAGTTTTTTGTCGTAGTTGGGTTTTAGTTTTTTTACTTTATCTTGTTACTAAAGTTTCTATCAAGTTCACTTATGCTCGTGATTTTAATATTTATTTGTAATATAATAAATCTATTGCAAAACACTGAATGATCTAAAAAGTTCAAAGAAGGTTTGCCAACTAAAGTAAAGTGAAAAGTAATTAATTTCACAATTTTTAAACGACTAAAATAGTGACTGAATATTTAATAAATACCACATTAATAGCTAAACGTAGAATCAACATAGGGGAAAATGTCCAAGCTGGGGATCGAACCCGGAACCCTTGGATACCCCCCCCCCTCCAAGTGGTCTACCATAAGCTACGAGGACGATGCCCAAATCGGCCTTTTTCACTCACATTTTATAGGTAAGACTGCAACTGCAGCACAAAATGGAGCACTCAAATCTGTGGCGTTACATGAGACACAATTAAACCCAGCATCAGTGAATACATATTAATTGTAATTAATATTTCAATTAATTAATAGCAGTAGCAGTAGTAACAAAGTAGAAATGTTACAGTTAAAATAGTGACATTTCTGCTTTGCTGTTGCAAAAACTTACACGAAATGTACGATAACAGTTCTTAGCAACTGTTATCATTATCATTATTATTATTATTATTATTATTGGTACTACTAGGTTATCCCGTCGACCATTTTCGCCAAATTATAAAAATCGCCAAATTAATAGCCAAGTTATACATGTTGACATAATTTTTATTTTAAATAACGGAAAAACAAATAAATAAAACACGAATAAAAATACAAATAAAAAGTGGAATTAAAGATCACTTAATGACGTTTTAAACAAGTGTATCGTGTTTAATGTCATTGAATGTGACATTTACAGTCATCCGTTATTGGCATGTAATCTCATAATTTGGCGATAGTTTTTTGGTCGATGGGATAACCTAAAGGTACCTTATTATTATTATTATTATTATTATTATTATTATTCATTAAATAATTGGTCAGGTTATTGAATTCTGAAATTTTGTTGCGGAACTCTATGAAATTTATAAAATCTTTGATGTTTGAAAACAAAAAAACAAAACATAAATGTAAAATGAGTAAAAAAAGTTATTAATCTATATCTTCATAATATATTTATTTGCATTTTTAATCATTGACATGCAAATAATCTAGTTACCATCAACGTGTAAAACTCATTTAAAAAATTGTTAAAATAGTATAGTACGAAAACAAAAAATGTAGCACATGTTTAAAGGAATCGTTATTTTGCTCTTCTTGTTCGTTTCTTTCTTTTGAAATCATGCAATTAGTTAGGGCTAAAACCTTTTAATAAATATCGTTCCTTCAAAATCATTATATGACGCTTCAGATATTATACTAGCCAAATATATAATCAAAATTCTCTAAATAGTGTTTTTATTTTTCTATTTTTGGCTAGCTTTTCGAGATTTAACCTGTAGCCTCCATGAACTTGTAAAAATTCCGTTCATTTGTTATGGCAACAAAAAGGCAGACGATATTGTTGTTATTAAAAAAAATAAAAAATGTTGTTTGTTGTTGATATGCTGAGGGCGTTCTATTTATTATTATTTTACAAGTAATTTAATATAGTAAAATTATTTTAATTAATTTTTTTTTATATTAAGTAAAATATAATGATTTTAATCAATTAATTATTTGATACGCGTAAATAGAAATAAGCGTAATACCGGGCTCTCTTACAAACCTATAGTGCGGAGATTTTAAATCCCTAATACTTTTAAATACCTTTGAAACTGTGCAGTCACCTATTTGGACAAAATACGCACATTTTTGCGAATAATATCATGAACACTTAATATTTTTTTACTGCTTTTCAAACCCATTATCAGAACATGTCAATGAATGTCGCGTTCCTCAATAGAAAATAAAATTTTCTGCTCGTGAAAAGTATTTAAAACGATGATGGTGCAAAATAAGTTTATAATTCACTGATAAATAAATTTACCGCTGTAAATGATGACATTTACAATCTATAATTTGTTTTCTACCTTATCGATTTTTATTAACTTCTTACTATCTGTTGGATCTGTAATTTTGTATTTTCTTTTCTTTTCTTTTTTTAATATCAGATGTATAATCAGCAGGGAAAAAAAAAAAAAAAAAAAAAATTAATCGCTTTAAAAACTGCATGCTACATTTTAATTTTATTTCATCCCCCCTCCCCCAATTTTGTCTAGCCCACTCGACAAGACATTTTAAATTTTCCCTTTGTGATATCTCTTTTAAAATCAGCAAGGTCAAAAATTTCATAACCCTGAACAGCGCAGTGATGATATACAGGGTGTCCGAAAAGTCTGGAAACGGTCGAATAACTCGAAAAATACATATGAGATTGAAAAACGTAAATATACGTGTTAAATATTTTTAAATAAGCTACTCAGTGATACCAAATTTGACCTTCGTAACCGACCCCCTAGGGGTCAGAGGGGGTCCAACTTTGAAATCTTAAATTATAACCCTCATTTTTTATTGCAGATTCGGATTCTACGGACAAAAATACGTAACTTTTGTATTTGATGTTTATTTCGAATCCTCGTTTATCACGGTGTAATTGAGCATATTAAATCGATACATGTTTCGGCTTTTCCAACGGGATTTTCCCTAATCGAAACTAATTGGGGAGAATTTATGACATCAAATTCCTCGTCTTTTGCAATAATAGCGTTTTCTGAAAATCACCCGTACCGATTATTTCGGTAGTGCTACACAGTTAAAAATTTGATCCATTTGCTGTAGCGTCACTCCACAGCTTTTATAGAATATCTCTTTCATGACCAATGAGAAAGTTCCATTACACAGTAAAGTACACTGTAAAAAAATTGACCCTTTTGCTGCATCGTCACTCCATCGCTTTTATAGAAAACGATTACTTTACTGTGTTATGGAGCATTCTCATTGGTCACAAAAGAGATATTCCATAATAGCTGTGGAGTGACGCTGCAGCAAATGGGTCAAATTTTTAACAGTGTAGCACTATTGAAATAATCGCCACGGGTGATTTTCAGGAAACGCTATTCCTACAAAAGACGAGGAATTTGACGTCAAAAATTCTGCCCAATCAGTTTCGATTAGGGAAAATCCCGTTGTAAAAGCGGGAATATGTATCGATTTAATATGCTCGATTACACCGTGATAAACGAAGATTTGAAATAAACATCAAATGCAAAAGTTACGTATTTTTGTCCGTAGAATCCGAATCTGCAATAAAAAATGGGGGTTATAATTTAAGATTTCAAAGTTGGACCCCCTCTGACCCCAAGGGGGTCGGTTTCGAAGGTCAAATTTAGTATCACAGAGTAGCTTATTTAAAAATATTTAACACGTATATTTACGTTTTTCTATCTCATATGTATTTTTCGAGTTATTGGGCCGTTTCCAGACTTTTCGGACACCCTGTATATGAATCAAATAAAATTTAACGCTTAATAAATAAATTCAGTTTCTGACTACAACTATATATATGAAGAACGACATTCGCCTTATAGAGATGTCTGATACTAAATAAGGTGAACAATTGTTATTTTATAAATTGTAGCATACAATTCTAAATATGAATATTTCTCCAAAAGAAAAAAATCTTGCAGAGTAGGGTTAAACGCCAAATTTCATGTAAATTAAAAAAAATATTTTGCTATTATGACCTCATTTCTGGCATCCGGAATAAATGCGCAGTTGCCAATATAATCTGAAGATGAATAAAAATTCTGAAAAATAGTTTAGAGATAAACAATTTTATTTAAAAATATGTTTCTAATGCATCCAATGGCATAATGTATAATAATAAGGCGATGGTCCGTTGCCACATGATAATGCAAAAAGAAACTAATTCAATGTTAAATTAAAAATCTAAGCAGATATGTGAACGCCCACTGTTACTCGTCCAAATTTTCATAAATACTCCCGAATATTTCATTACAAAATATACTTAAGATAAAAATTTACATAACCAGTTAAATATCATTGTGGTTAACTCTCATAAAATGTAACTAATTTGTTACAAAATGTATTTAGCTTGTCTACATCATAAATCAAAAGTTTGTTACGATTATGATTAGAATGTCACAAGAGTAACAAAATTTTGGTTTAATATATGAACAAGTAAAATGTTTTTGTTACAAATTATATGTACTACCTCTGACAATAAAGTTCGGTGAATAGTCCTGTAGCATTAATGTAGATGAAATATTAGAGAAAGTTACCATACCATCTTACAAATTAGTCATCTCCTATAAATATGCACCGCTGAGATCTGCTATACATGTCCTAGAAAATTCGCAAGAATTGTTCTTTTGGAATGGACTTCAAAAGCTTCGTCACGTTTCGTTGGATATCAGCAATATGGTCAAATCTCTTTCAAAGACAATTTGAGTCGTGAAAATAGGAAGAAGTCTGGAGGATTGAGATCTGGCGAATATGGTAGGTGTCAAATTTGCACCATCCTTCATGAATTTCTTTCGGTGTCTTGCAAAGCTTAAAATCAAACTTTAAACTGATCTTTTATCAGTTCATTTTCCTGTTCTCAGTGAAGAACCAACACACTGAACAAGCACTTAGTAAAGCTCGTCTTACACGGAACATAAACGACGCTTAGTTGAACAACGATGGGGGAAGATGGTCAACACTTCCCTCTGTGCTGGTGCAGCGTTTTGTTTCCCTAGTGTTGCCAGATCGGTCGTTCTGAATGCATTCACCGAACTTTATTGTCAGAGGTAAGTAGGGGAAAAATGTCTGTCCGACCTCGGGAGGAGGAGCTGAGGAGCTGAGGAGGGAGGAGGGCTCCTCCTCCTCAAGCCTCCTCCTTAAGCCTCCTCCTCAATCCTCCTCCTCACACCTCCTCCTCTTCAATCCTCCTCCTCCTGACATCGTCTTGTAAGAGAAGGGGGGTTGAATTTTTTTCGTGAAATTTGAATATTTTATGCTATAAGAGAGGGCTAAAAGGGGGATAAATTTTTTAAGTATACTACAGTATGAGCGGTTCTTTTGACTGTTGATTAAGAGATGAATGATTCATATTAAATTAAAAATAGTAATTAATTAAAAGGTAATTAAAAATAATAAGTGAAAAATAATGAAGGGACTTAGAATTTTTCGAGCGGTTTTTTTAGTCAAGTATAGTACGTAGTAGAATTTAGAAATGAATAATAGCAATTAACGATAATTAGTAATTAATTAAAAAGGTAATTAAAAATTGTGAGCGAAATTTTTTCAACATACTCTAGTATGAGGGATTATTTTTCGAGTGGTGATTTATTAAGAAATTTTTAATAATTTAAACTTTAAAATTTTCAACAGTTTAAATTTATTTTGAGTCAAGTGTAAAAGTGAATCCAATTTAACAAATGAATCATTAAAATTAATTTCAAATAATAATTAAAATTAATGAGTGAAAAATAATGAACACATTTTAATTATTTCGGCGTGCTGTAGTATGATAGGTTATTTTAATGTGGTAATTTTTTTCGATTGAATTTTGCTGTTGTTCATTTAAAAAGGTAATTAAAAATAAGGAATGAAGCGACTTTTTTTTTTCACCGTGTTTTAAATAAGGGGTTAAGCGGATATTTTGGGGACACAGAATATTTTTTTCTGTACTATAGTACGAGTGGTTTTTAATTTTAATGTGGGGACTTAAAAATTTTCAGTTTGGTGTCATTTAAGAGTTTATTTTTTGAATTTAAGGAAAAATTTTGGGGAGATTGTTTTTTTTTTTTTTTTTTTTTTTTTCAATGTGATTGAAATGTCTCTTACATGATGAGTTAAGCGGATATTTTGGGGGAAATTATTATTTTAGACTAATCATACACGAAGGATTTTTTTTTTTTTTTCGGGGGTTGATATTTTAATAAAGAACTAATTAAGAAGGGTTTATTCATGGTGAATTAATAAATTATTTTTTAGGAGTAATTTTGTTAAGATTGAATTATTTTTTCATTTTTTGGAGTTTTAAGCGGATATTAATGTTTAATAGAGGGGGACTTTAATTTTTTTGCAATGAAATTGACGTGCGCTCGTCGATCTAACCGTTCGGAGTTTATAGTTTTCTTCAAATCATGTGTGAATATTGGTTTAGAATTTCTTAGAATGACTTCCACCACTTTTATATCTATACATTATCATAAATAACACATGCTGGTAATGGGAAATTTGAGAATAACAATTTTGAATATTTATTTAATGAAGGAGCTTTAAAATTATTTCGAGTACTATTTTTAGTCAACTGTGTTATACACTTGATATTTTAGAATAGTTAAAAAATAACTTTAAAATTTGAATGAAAAAATATGTTTCAAAATGGGATTTTATGTGCTAGCATTGAATCGCACTCGTCGCCCTAACGGTTTGGAATATGTGGTTTCCTTCGAACCTTGGTGAAAATTTAATTGAAATGATTATTATTATTATTATTTTGTGTGTGTTGTATGTATGTGTATATATGTGTGTATTGCATGCATGTATGTGTGTGAATGTATGTTTGTGTGTTGTATGTATGTGTTGTATGTATATGTGCGTATGTGTGTGTTGTATGTATGTGCATGTTGAATGTATGTGTGTGAAATTTTTTTGCCAATAGGTGTGATCTTTAGCTGAAAGTGACCTAGAGTCAAAACTTTTACCCAGGAATCGCCACGGGGAGGCAGATCACATGATTCCCGTATTGCACACATTCACATACATTATTTCGAGTGTCATTTTTAGTGAAACATAATATGCAATTGAATTTGAAGAATAATTAAAAAATAACTTTAAAATTTAAATGAAAGAATGCTTCAAAATGGAATTTTACGTACTAACATTTAATCGCGCTCGTCGGTTTTTACTGTTTGGAGTCTGTCATTTTCCTTTAACCTTGGAAAACCTTGCGTCAATAAGGATATTTCAGAAAGACCCCCACTGTGGGTACTCTTTTAAATTAATATTTGTAATGAGATGTGTTCGCGCGCGTCGGCCTAACTGTTTGGAGTATCAACATAAAATCATCAAATTAATACAAAATATTTCAAATAGTTAGAAAATGAATGGTTAAAACCGCCAAATAAGAACAAAATACTTTAAGCAATGAGAAAATAAATGTTTAAAATCAACAATTTAACATTTAAAGGTTTTATCTTCAGATCAAAATAATTTGTGAAAAATGCTTTTAAATATTTTTAAAACTGTATTGAAAATAATATTTTTCATACCTTAACATCAAAAAAGTGTTAAATCCAAATCGATGAAGAGTTTAATAATTATTTTCTCAAAGAGAGGATACTAAATTCGTTGCAATATATGTGTGTGTGTGTAAACATAGATGAATCATTCTTATCTGCTTATCTGATAGCGTTTTCCGAAAAGGGTTGAATCTCTGAATCATAACTGATAGGAACTGGGGTTGATGCGTTATCTTAATTAATCTTAATGAGTACTATATCTAATTAAAATTATTTGACTTGAAATAAAATAACGTCTTTTGAGCAATATCTTTTGAAAATTTAAGATATTATTATTTAAATCAAATTAGAGGCTTTTTTTTTCTCATCGATTTATTTTAAATAAAACTAAAATATTTATTTTTTTTCTGTACTTTGTTAGCAAAATAAAGAGTGTATCACATTCATTTCGGCTTTAACTGTTTAAAAATTTAAATTAACCTCTAATTAAAATGATTACATAAGGTTGAGTATGTGATCTTTTAAATGAAATCTAGTTAAAAACGGAACACGCATTCATATAAAACTTTAAATACTTATGGTTTTGTGTATAATGTAATGTATGTATTAAATATTAAACGAAAAATATGAATTAACAATTAATGAAAGACATTAACATTAATAAAATATTAATTAAACATTGCATTGATTAAAAACTTAACGAAAAATATTAATTTGGGAATACGCATTCGTATAAAACTTTAAACATTTATATTTTTTGGTGTATAATATTATGTATTTATTAAATATTAAATGAAAAATATGAATTAACAATAAATGAAAAATATCAATTAACATTAATAAAATATTAATTAAACATTGTATTGATTAAAAACTTAATGAAAAAAAAATTAATATGGGAATACGCATCTTTATAAAACTTTAAACATTTATGCCTTTGGGTATAATATTATGGATGTATTAAATATTAAATGAAAAATATGAATTAACAATAAATGAAAAATATTAATTAAACATTGTGTTGATTAAAATATAGATTAAAAACTAAATGAAAAATATTAATTTCTCATGTAATTAAAATAACACTTCATAAATTAATGAATTAATAATAAATGAAAAATGTTCATTCGAAACAACTTGAGAAATACTAATTTGTAATGAAATTAGAAAATAGCAATTAATTAAATATTAATTAAAAATTAAATGAAAACTATTTACGAGAGACACATTGAAAAATATTCTTACCTTAAAAGTGACTGTTATATGCTTATTCCAACTGCTATCCACCGTCAACCTGCATCGTTGCTCGCCTGGTGGGTACTGTCTGATAACCAGATATTCTTATCTTTGACGGTTTTCCCGAAAGTTGACTCACTACATAAGTAAAAATGACAGGTTCAAATCTGAAATTAAGAGTTTATTCATATCGAATATAATTAATATAACATGCAATTAAAAAGAGACTTAATTTATTTAATACGTCATAATTAAGAATTTAATTAAATCCTGAATATAATTTTTTAAAATCTTAATAGAATAGAATAGAAATTCTTTTCAACATTTTCAAGAAACACACGTGTTATTGAATACTTAATAGAATATTTTTCGTAATGAATGTGTAATTAACAATTTTTAAATGATTTTTTCTAATTAATTAGTGTTTAATTAAAATTTTCATAATTAAAATAAATATATCAAATAAAAAAGGAATTCTTTTCAAAATTTTCAAGAAACACAAGTTATTATTAAGTAATGTTTTGAATAACTACAAACTTTAATCATGATGAGTCATCACTGTGAATGATCTTTTCTTCTCATGTGTTATAAAAACAAGTTTAAGTACCCAAATTTATTGATATATTTAATTGTGTGTTGGATCCTTCTTTACTAATCTCGTTAAAATTATTCATTTACCAATGATTTAAACTTCACATTTTAAAGTTATTTATATAATATACTAACATTTGACTATTAAATATCAAATAATGGATATGCACTTTTTACACTCACATCTTACAATGTACTTAGTAACCAAATTTAATGATTTTTAAGCATGTCTTCTTAAATTTTTTTCAATGAAAGACTATCACAGTTGAATTTTTAGCTTTCTCTTCATAACTTTATCGAGAAATATGTAATGTATACCACATGATTTCATTAAATGAATCACAATACAATTCAAACTTCTCATTTTCAATGTTTTATATATACTAGTGTTTATCAAATAGGTGGTTATTCTGAACAATCATTACTTAGTATATTGATGAAAAGTTTGTGTTGAACGGTTTTAACTCAAATGGTGTGAGAGAAGGATATATTAGGACAGAAGTTATTAAATATAGAGTCTTTAAAGTTTATATCCGTGTAAGAAATGGTATTTCAAGAAACAAAGTTGTGTCATATTTGAAAGCATTCTTTATATTTGAAACGCACACATGATCACGATCACATCACTGAAGAGTATAGAGAAGCTGTTTATGTTGCATATAATTTGAATTTTCATTAACACAATATTATAACCGAAGTTTTTCGACAGTTTGAAAAATTATGATGCACAACGTCTGCACACGTTAACACAGAATAAGATTAGCTTATGCCCTTTCGATGATAAGCGTTATTTGCAGGTAAGATGCATTAACATAACAACATTTTCTTGATAATTTTTCTTGCAGGTTTCGAAACCACAAACATCTGATCATACTTCTCATTTTTAACACGCGACACTAACCATTGGGCCATTAAAGCCCGTAATTTAGAAACTAAAAAGTAAGAAAGATCATCGAAAGTGATTAATTCATACATGCAAAAATAATTTTTATTGTGACTTATCAGTTAAAAATCACGAAGAAAAGAAAATAATCACATATGTTTTGGATTACTTTGAGATTTTATGAGTCACCTCATCAGTTAAATAGACATATTCACTTCTTATGAAATGTATTATATTTTAGTTTATCAGTCATAGTGTGATTACTTATTAATAATTTTAGTATCATTAAAAAAGTTTAAAAAAAGTTAAATATATCAAAAATACAAGTTCGTGTTAAAGGTTTAAACAAATTGTTAAAATAATTTTACAAAACTTTACAAATTATTTAAAAATGATTCACTAATATTTAGTAATCGACAAATTTTAATAGCCATAATCATTTATATGTGATTAAAGTTTTCTGTTTTAACTGTTAAGTTATTAGACTCCCCCTTCAATTACATCTCATTGATAAGTTTTAATCAACCAACCAACCATTCAACTGTTTCCGCAAATAACTAGTATGTCAGTTAGATTTTCAGTTTTAACTGTTAAATTATTTCATCCCCTCCCCCTCAATTTCATCTCATTGATAAGTTTTCAACAACCAACCACCCAACTATTTATCAACCCTAACAACCAGGTATTTGTTTGCCCTAGTAACCAAAAAGCTTTTATTGACACATGAACAAAATTTTTAAGATGAAAGACTTGTCATTTTTAATCGAAAAAACAATGACATATGTAATAATTTTTCCTTACTTAAATGAAACCTTTGCATGTGCATGGTAAAACTTGGAAAATTCATTTAATACACAAATTTAAAGTCAACAGACAAGGTCTTCATACTTCTTTTAGTATTTTACTAACATTTTACCAAATATCTTAAGAAATCAACAAATTATTTTAATAAAAATTCTCATTTGTAAGTGACGTTACTAACCTAACTTGAAAAAATTAACTTGTCAAAGCAGGTTTTGATTATTCCAACTTAGTAATGATCATAAGTTTCATATGATAATCAACCTGTTTGGTTATTTCCCAGTATGGTTTTATAAAAAAAAGTCTCACATGCAAATAACATAACTTAACTAACTTGAAAAAATAACTTGTCAAAGCAGGTTTTCAATGTTTCAGCTTAGTAATATTCATAAGTTTTATATGATATTCAACCTATTTGGTTATGTCTCAGCATATCTTTATAAAATTTATCTAAAAAACCTTTAATATCAATGTTTAAAAATATGTGAATAATTCAGTTAGTCTTTTAAAGATGATTATTTTCCCTTCTATTATTTAAAAAACATTTTTAAATAAAATTATTACTGATGCCAGTTTATCCCAGTGTTATGAAATGTGCAAGCGAAACTTTTCATTCTAATTTTCATATTTTATTATTTCAAATTATTGTTTTCAAGTTGTACTAAAATTTGGAAAAAAATATTTAATTTTCATGCATAATTAAATTGAAATACTTTAATAATAAAGACACATTTAACATTGTATACTCACCTAATCCAACACTTTCACAAATACACGTCCTACTCACTCCAAGGTTTAGGAAGAAATGAGAGATTCAAAGTCCTTATCAGAAAATGTTATCAGATAATTTTATCTTAAGATAGGTGACGTCATAGAACATATGTCATCAACTGGTCACGTGATGTATATCATATGACCGGTGCTTTGTTAATTAATTAATCTTATTAATTAATTATTAAGTATTAAAGTAATTATCAATTAATTCATTAATTAAATTAATTAATTTTATTAGAAATAATAATTAATTCTTTGTTATTAGAAATAATAATTATTTTAATAAGATTAATTAATAAGATTAATTAATTTAATTAATGAATTAATTGATAATTATTTTAATACTTAATAATTAATTAATAAGATTAATTAATTAACAAAGCACCGGTCATATGATATACATCACGTGACCAGTTGATGACATATGTTCTATGACGTCACCTATCTTAAAATAAAATTATCTGATAACATTTTCTGATAAGGACTTTGAATCTCTCATTTCTTCCTAAACCTTGGAGTGAGTAGGACGTGTATTTGTGAAAGTGTTGGATTAGGTGAGTATACAATGTTAAATGTGTCTTTATTATTAAAGTATTTCAATTTAATTATGCATGAAAATTAAATATTTTTTTCCAAATTTTAGTACAACTTGAAAACAATAATTTGAAATAATAAAATATGAAAATTAGAATGAAAAGTTTCGCTTGCACATTTCATAACACTGGGATAAACTGGCATCAGTAATAATTTTATTTAAAAATGTTTTTTAAATAATAGAAGGGAAAATAATCATCTTTAAAAGACTAACTGAATTATTCACATATTTTTAAACATTGATATTAAAGGTTTTTTAGATAAATTTTATAAAGATATGCTGAGACATAACCAAATAGGTTGAATATCATATAAAACTTATGAATATTACTAAGCTGAAACATTGAAAACCTGCTTTGACAAGTTATTTTTTCAAGTTAGTTAAGTTATGTTATTTGCATGTGAGACTTTTTTTTATAAAACCATACTGGGAAATAACCAAACAGGTTGATTATCATATGAAACTTATGATTATTACTAAGTTGGAATAATCAAAACCTGCTTTGACAAGTTAATTTTTTCAAGTTAGGTTAGTAACGTCACTTACAAATGAGAATTTTTATTAAAATAATTTGTTGATTTCTTAAGATATTTGGTAAAATGTTAGTAAAATACTAAAAGAAGTATGAAGACCTTGTCTGTTGACTTTAAATTTGTGTATTAAATGAATTTTCCAAGTTTTACCATGCACATGCAAAGGTTTCATTTAAGTAAGGAAAAATTATTACATATGTCATTGTTTTTTCGATTAAAAATGACAAGTCTTGCATCTTAAAAATTTTGTTCATGTGTCAATAAAAGCTTTTTGGTTACTAGGGCAAACAAATACCTGGTTGTTAGGGTTGATAAATAGTTGGGTGGTTGGTTGTTGAAAACTTATCAATGAGATGAAATTGAGGGGGAGGGGATGAAATAATTTAACAGTTAAAACTGAAAATCTAACTGACATACTAGTTATTTGCGGAAACAGTTGAATGGTTGGTTGGTTGATTAAAACTTATCAATGAGATGTAATTGAAGGGGGAATCTAATAACTTAACAGTTAAAACAGAAAACTTTAATCACATATAAATGATTATGGCTATTAAAATTTGTCGATTACTAAATATTAGTGAATCATTTTTAAATAATTTGTAAAGTTTTGTAAAATTATTTTAACAATTTGTTTAAACCTTTAACACGAACTTGTATTTTTGATATATTTAACTTTTTTTAAACTTTTTTAATGATACTAAAATTATTAATAAGTAATCACACTATGACTGATAAACTAAAATATAATACATTTCATTAGAAGTGAATATGTCTATTTAACTGATGAGGTGACTCATAAAATCTCAAAGTAATCCAAAACATATGTGATTATTTTCTTTTCTTCGTGATTTTTAACTGATAAGTCACAATAAAAATTATTTTTGCATGTATGAATTAATCACTTTCGATGATCTTTCTTACTTTTTAGTTACTAAATTACGGGCTTTAATGGCCCAATGGTTAGTGTCGCGTGTTAAAAATGAGAAGTATGATCAGATGTTTGTGGTTTCGAAACCTGCAAGAAAAATTATCAAGAAAATGTTGTTATGTTAATGCATCTTACCTGCAAATAACGCTTATCATCGAAAGGGCATAAGCTAATCTTATTCTGTGTTAACGTGTGCAGACGTTGTGCATCATAATTTTTCAAACTGTCGAAAAACTTCGGTTATAATATTGTGTTAATGAAAATTCAAATTATATACAACATAAACAGCTTCTCTATACTCTTCAGTGATGTGATCGTGATCATGTGTGCGTTTCAAATATAAAGAATGCTTTCAAATATGACACAACTTTGTTTCTTGAAATACCATTTCTTACACGGATATAAACTTTAAAGACTCTATATTTAATAACTTCTGTCCTAATATATCCTTCTCTCGCACCATTTAGTTAAAAACCGTTCAACACAAACTTTTCATCAATATACTAAGTAATGATTGTTCAGAATAACCACCTATTTGATAAACACTAGTATATATAAAACATTGAAAATGAGAAGTTTGAATTGTATTGTGATTCATTTAATGAAATCATGTGGTATACATTACATATTTCTCGATAAAGTTATGAAGAGAAAGCTAAAAATTCAACTGTGATAGTCTTTCATTGAAAAAAATTTAAGAAGACATGCTTTTAAAAATCATTAAATTTGGTTACTAAGTACATTGTAAGATGTGAGTGTAAAAAGTGCATATCCATTATTTGATATTTAATAGTCAAATGTTAGTATATTATATAAATAACTTTAAAATGTGAAGTTTAAATCATTGGTAAATGAATAATTTTAACGAGATTAGTAAAGAAGGATCCAACACACAATTAAATATATCAATAAATTTGGGTACTTAAACTTGTTTTTATAACACATGAGAAGAAAAGATCATTCACAGTGATGACTCATCATGATTAAAGTTTGTAGTTATTCAAAATATTACTTAATAATAACTTGTGTTTCTTGAAAATTTTGAAAAGAATTCCTTTTTTATTTGATATATTTATTTTAATTATGAAAATTTTAATTAAACACTAATTAATTAGAAAAAATCATTTAAAAATTGTTAATTACACATTCATTACGAAAAATATTCTATTAAGTATTCAATAACACGTGTGTTTCTTGAAAATGTTGAAAAGAATTTCTATTCTATTCTATTAAGATTTTAAAAAATTATATTCAGGATTTAATTAAATTCTTAATTATGACGTATTAAATAAATTAAGTCTCTTTTTAATTGCATGTTATATTAATTATATTCGATATGAATAAACTCTTAATTTCAGATTTGAACCTGTCATTTTTACTTATGTAGTGAGTCAACTTTCGGGAAAACCGTCAAAGATAAGAATATCTGGTTATCAGACAGTACCCACCAGGCGAGCAACGATGCAGGTTGACGGTGGATAGCAGTTGGAATAAGCATATAACAGTCACTTTTAAGGTAAGAATATTTTTCAATGTGTCTCTCATAAATAGTTTTCATTTAATTTTTAATTAATATTTAATTAATTGCTATTTTCTAATTTCATTACAAATTAGTATTTCTCAAGTTGTTTCGAATGAACATTTTTCATTTATTATTAATTCATTAATTTATGAAGTGTTATTTTAATTACATGAGAAATTAATATTTTTCATTTAGTTTTTAATCTATATTTTAATCAACACAATGTTTAATTAATATTTTATTAATGTTAATTAATATTTTTCATTTATTGTTAATTCATATTTTTCATTTAATATTTAATACACCCATAATATTATACCCAAAAGCATAAATGTTTAAAGTTTTATAAAGATGCGTATTCCCATATTAATTTTTTTTTCATTAAGTTTTTAATCAATACAATGTTTAATTAATATTTTATTAATGTTAATTGATATTTTTCATTTATTGTTAATTCATATTTTTCATTTAATATTTAATAAATACATAATATTATACACCAAAAAATATAAATGTTTAAAGTTTTATACGAATGCGTATTCCCAAATTAATATTTTTCGTTAAGTTTTTAATCAATGCAATGTTTAATTAATATTTTATTAATGTTAATGTCTTTCATTAATTGTTAATTCATATTTTTCGTTTAATATTTAATACATACATTACATTATACACAAAACCATAAGTATTTAAAGTTTTATATGAATGCGTGTTCCGTTTTTAACTAGATTTCATTTAAAAGATCACATACTCAACCTTATGTAATCATTTTAATTAGAGGTTAATTTAAATTTTTAAACAGTTAAAGCCGAAATGAATGTGATACACTCTTTATTTTGCTAACAAAGTACAGAAAAAAAATAAATATTTTAGTTTTATTTAAAATAAATCGATGAGAAAAAAAAAAGCCTCTAATTTGATTTAAATAATAATATCTTAAATTTTCAAAAGATATTGCTCAAAAGACGTTATTTTATTTCAAGTCAAATAATTTTAATTAGATATAGTACTCATTAAGATTAATTAAGATAACGCATCAACCCCAGTTCCTATCAGTTATGATTCAGAGATTCAACCCTTTTCGGAAAACGCTATCAGATAAGCAGATAAGAATGATTCATCTATGTTTACACACACACACATATATTGCAACGAATTTAGTATCCTCTCTTTGAGAAAATAATTATTAAACTCTTCATCGATTTGGATTTCATTGATGTTAAGGTATGTAAAATATTATTTTTAATACAGTTTTAAAAGTATTTAAAAGCATTTTTCACAAATTATTTTGATCTGAAGATAAAATACAATGTTAAATAAAATCTCATTAACAGGGTTTGAAAAAGTTCCGCGTTACTGGTTATAAATATTATATGTTTTTAAATTAATGAAGATGAATTCATTTCGATAATAAATATAGTTTAATTTTTTTTTAACCGACAAGTATTAAAACATTAAAAATGAGTTCCTTTTTTTTTCTTCGGAAAGTCAAAAATTCTATTAATATTAAAATTTATTTATTTGAAAATTTTTCTGCCAGGGAAAAATTACACATGTCAAAAGATATTCATGTTAAAAATCGCTTACACTTTCAGAAAGGAAAGGACACACAAAAATTACTTATATTAAACACATTGTTATGTTTAAAAATATGCACGAATTTTGAGAAAGGGGTGTCTGATGAGGAACACTTTATTCTTTTTATTATTAAATTTCATTAATTGGAATAAAAATAGTTTTCATCAACATTTATACAATCTCACACAAAAGAAATGCGAATACAGATTGCAAACTTCAACAATTAAAAATTAGTTCCCAAAAAATCACAAGATTCTTTTAAGTTTCCCAATAAAAATTATTACCACTCAAAAGTTCTACAAATTGTTTTCGAAGTCACCTCATTAAAATGAATATTTAAAAAATTAAGTTCAAATTCCCGTTACAGACATGCGTTGTTTATGATGGTTGAAGCTTATTCAAGCCTTTCTAAGGAAATCTAACAGTTATTCACACATGATTCGAGGAAAATCACAGATTCCGAACGGTTAATTCAACGAGCGCAAATAAATGTTAGTACGTAAAATCCCATTTTGAAACATATTTTCTCATTCAAATTTTAAAGTTATTTTTTAACTAATCTAAAATATCAAGTGTATAACTTAGTTGACTAAAAATAACACTCGAAATAATTTTAAAGTTCCTTCATTAAATAAATATTTAAAGTTATTATTCCCAAATTCCCATTACCAGCATATGTTATTTATGACGGTTAGTGAAGATAAAGGTTATTCAGGTCTTTCTAAGATATTCTAAGCCAATATGCACACATGATTCGAAGAAAATTACAAACTCCGTACGGTTAGGTCGACGAGCGCACGTCAATCCCATTGCAAAAAAGTTAAAGTCCCCCTATTAAACATTTATATCCGCAAAATATCCTTCGTGAATGATTAGTCTAAAATAATAATTTACTCCAAAATACCCGCTTAACTCATCATGTAAGAGCAGAGTGAAAAAAAAAAAAAAATCAATCTCCCCAAATTCCCACTTAAAATCGAAAAAATAAACTCTTAAATTACACCAAACTGAAAATTTTTAAGTCGCGACATTAAAATTGAAAACCACTCGTACAACAGTACAGAAAAAAAAATTCTATGTCCCCAAAATATCCGCTTAACCCCTTATTTAAAACACGGTGAAAAAAAAAAGTCGCTTCTTTCTTTATTTTTAATTACTTTTCATTTATCTTTTTAAATGAACAACAGCAAAATTCAATCGAAAAAAATTACCACATAAAAATAACCTATCATACTACAGCACGCCGAAATAATTAAAGTGTCTTCATTATTTTTCACTCATTATTTTTAATTATTATTTGAAATTAAGTTTAATGATTCATTTGTTAAATTGGATTAACTTTTATATTTGACTCAAAATAAATTTAAACTGTAGAAAATTTTAAAGTTTAAATTATTAAAATTTCTTAATAAATCACCACCCGAAAAATTCCCTTCATTATTTTTTACTCATTATTTTTAATTATCATTTTTAATTATTACCTTCATTATTTTTACTCAATATTTTTAATTACTTTTAAATTAATTACTAATTATCGTTAATTGCTATTATTCATTTCTTAAATTCTACTACGTACTATACTTGACTAAAAAAAAACCACTCGAAAAATAATACCTCATACTGGAGTATGTTGAAAAAATTTCACTCATAATTTTTAATTACCTTTTTAAATGAACAACAGCAAAATTCAATCGAAAAACATACCCCACGTACACCTCGAAAATTTTTAAAGTCCCCGCATTAAAAAACACCCCCATACTATAGTATGGTTTAAAAATTCTAACTCCTTGAAATTCTCGCTTAAAATTAAAAAAAAAATCCTTTTAACCCCTTCTCTTATAAGACGATGTCAAGAGGAGGATTGAGGAGGAGTGTTGAGGAGGAGGAGGATTGAGGAGGAGGTGTAAGGAGGAGGAGTGAGGAGGAGGATTGAGGAGGAGGAGCGCACCACCACCACCACGCTCCTCGCTCCTCCTCCCGGGGCCGGACCGCCACTTTTCCCCTACTGAGGTAGTATGTTACGTGAGTGAAACAGAAGGGTATTTAATTTGTTAAATCAATTTTTAGCTTAAATATAACTTGTAATGACATAATCGGGATTATTTATGGAAATTTGGACGAATAATCACAAAATTTCTGAATCGACTTTTCTATATGTGTTTTAAAGGTTGCTTTGGGAGTATTTTTGAATTGAATTTTGTAATAGCCTTTTTCGTTGTTTGGCAGGAGATTGAGGGTTCTCCAAACTTAAAAAAAAAAAGTAAGAATTAAAAAATCAAAAATAAAAAAGGGTAAATGCAAACATAATATTTAGTATTACCCAGTTAAACTGATGGCGTTGATCTCACAGGTTATTCATACTTATAGTACAATATATTATAGCGTTATTTTTTCAAGAAATAATGCCCTTCGAAAAACAAATTAAGGGAGGGTGGGGAATTAGCTCCCCATCTCTCTCCCTTATACTTAACCAATGAACCCCCAAAATTAATCACGGGTACGCCTTATCAGAATGAACCAATGTTCAAAATTGGAAGCAAATTAGATAATTCTGCATAAAAACCCATTTATTTATTTTAAGAAGGGTTATCCTTCGTTCCCTCCTGTATACGTATAACTTTTAAACCCTCAAAACTATCCAGAGTATCGCCTGATCAGAAAGAACTTATATGGGTGATTCTACGATAAGAGGTTTCAAAAACATAGAGGATTCGGCCAAAAAGAAAAGTTTGAGTTTGATCAAAAACCTTTAAATTATGATTTTTGTCCCGTTTATTTACTTTTTCATATAAGGGCAAGCCACTTTATACACATTTTATAACTTTTTCTGGTCAGTGACTCGCTCCCCTGGCAGTTATCTTGCCAGGGGAAATAAGGCAGGGGAGAGACATTTTTATGTAAATTCAAAATTTTTAACTGACTGAGTTAGTTTTTGGGTTAATTGTGTATTTCACTTTAATTATTACCGTATTGTTTAATTAGGGCAGTAAGTGCAATTGAATTAAATTAATACTATAAGTTTTATGACTTACCAGGGGAGCTACACGATCACCGTACGAAACCACTACACCGCACGGTCACGTCGCAACAACTAAAAATGTCGACGCTTAAATGGCTTGCGCGTTTAGTATTGCTAACTTCAAGCCCACAGATGTCCTTAAGCGCTACTTCCGATATAGCCATCCTTGAATTTATATTTGTTTCAGCGGAACGAAATTTGACAGGGTAGAGACACAAAAAAAGCGGGACTAAAGTTAATTAAAAAAATTATTTGAAATTAACAAAATTATTTTATTTTTTATTTTATAATACGAAAGTATAATTACTTAAATTCCAATTAAACATACTTTAGTTAAGCATCTGATGGAAAAAATATATGTATTGTTTGAAAGTTAAATTGAAACCGACAAGGGGACATGCCAGGGGAGAGACTTTTTAAGACTTTGTAAGAAATGTCAAAAAAATATGTTTTAATTAGGCATTCAATCGTGATGTTATTTAATAAAGTATATTAAGGTGATGCGATTCATTGAAAAAAATTACAACATATAGAATAAAAAATCTGTTTTAAACGGATTGCCGTACAAATTACCTCTTATCGTAAAATCACCCATATAGCAAAATTTAAAACAAATTGCTTATAGCTACATAAAAGGAGATTTATGTAATTTCAGAGCGTATTCGGAAAAATACTTTTTCATTCTCAACAACTCGAAAATTTTCGATACATTTTCAGACTTATTTTTAAAAGTAAAAACAGGAAACTTGCTGAGATGATTTTGGTAGAGACGTATAAGATGCCGTGTGATTTCCTTTTTCGCTCAGTTCATTAGGATTTGATTTATGAACAATTACTTTCTCAGTATGAGCCATTTTGTTCGTTCCCAGATATCGCGCTTCGGAAATTCGGTTCAAAACGTCGTTTTTGACAGAATTCATTCATTCATTTATTTATTTTTTCCAATTTTTCTGCCTTTATAAAGATGTAGAAAACACGGCACCTTGAGTAGTTTCTAAGAAAGAGAATTTGCCAGATTGATGCGTTTGAGAGTAAAAATGAATTTAAAAATAAATCACAAAATAAACAGTTTGGATTGGAATATAGCCTTAAGCGGGAGTAATCGTCCGCCCTCCTTTTGTAGTCATTAAGATTTTAATGACTATGATGGAATAAGGAAATAATGATGGATACTTTCCCCATTAATTTCGGGATAAAAATGAATTCTTTGCGCATGTTGTGCCAATGATCTTGATAAAATCTATATATTAAAACGAAAGGCAGAAAAAGTAATCGTGGTTTAATAGCGTCTCTACGCATCGATACTTGCGCCGGTCTCTGAGAGTCTCCTCCTATTGGTTAATCGGAGGAGAGTAGTTACTGTCTGTAAGAGCATTTGCAAAGCGCGTTTGTAAATATGGGATAAGAACGCTGACACTGTTTAATGCAATGCTATAATAATTAATTTTTTAACTTTACTCATCTTATAATGATTGGAATACATTGTTTTTTTTTTACTTTACGTAAGTTAATTTATTTCCATCTGTATTCTTTTTTTGCAATGTTATTGCCGGCAATCTTAGGCTTAA
The DNA here is from genome assembly GCA_964019185.1 of Maratus speculifer. Lineage (NCBI taxonomy): Eukaryota > Metazoa > Arthropoda > Arachnida > Araneae > Salticidae > Maratus > Maratus speculifer. The sequence continues at coordinate 421,819,769 of OZ025294.1, read as the reverse complement.
TTGTAGAGATGTTTCATATGAAATTGAAACATTCAATAAGTTAATGATTAAAGTGTTTATTTACGTTCTTGGCCGATAAATCATTTTCTATATTGTAATTTTCAAATTTATTTATTAGTATGTGTAAAAAAAAAAGGCTGGAAATCGCATTGTTTTTTGTTTCGTGTTTTGATGGTGCGATTTTCGACGGATAGTTTGACTTCATGGATGTAAACAGATTCGCAAATCACTATTTATTTTTTGCTTCAGTTTCTTATTATACTCATGTCAAAAAACGGTGATTTTTTTCCCACTTATAATTTCATTTTTGAGCAAATTCATAACGTTTAGGAAATATTTACATTACATCTCATAGTCTCGCCGAATAATAGAAAATTGCATATGAAATGAAAATAATCCCAGTTATAAACAGCTTTGTAAATCATTAATATTTCTTTAATGTTTCACTTTTTTTTGAGTACACTTTTTTTAAAAAGTGTTCCCGTGACAAAATTTGCTGAGTTTTTTTGGGGAGAAGGAGGAGGGAATATTTTGATGAAATTTGCTATTTTTTTTTTTTTTTTTTTTTAATCGCTTGATCTTGATCTCTCAACAATGTTTTTTCAGAAATATGAAGATCATTATAATCAACAAAGAAAAATAAAATTATCAGAAGAGATCCCTCTTTTTGCATAGCTTTCAATCATGATAAAGCAGTCTTTATATACCATATTCATTGCTTGCTGGTTTTTTTTATGATTATTTGGCAAAATTTGCATTTTTTGTGGTACCTAGATGATTTGAAAATTACAATATAGAAAATGCTTTATCGGCCAAGAACGTAAATAAACACTTGGAAATAAAATAACTTATGTAAAGTGAAAAAACCAATGTATTTCAATCATTATAAGATAAGTAAAGAAAAAAAATATAATTATCATAGCATTGCATTAAACAGTGATAGCAAAACTGCAGTCTCTCTGTGTTGTTTTCTCACAATCTGTTTACCAATATTTGCTTTTTTTGAAGTACCTAGACAAATTTAAAGTATTTTTTCAAGATCTTTTGACGAAATTCACATCTTTTCTGGTACCAGGAAAAAATTATTTGTTTTCTTAGGGATTTTCGGTGAAATTTGTCATTTTTTTCTCGCTATCTTTCGATGTAATTTGTCGTTTTATCAAATTTATGCTTTTTTCATGTTTTTTTTTAAATTTGTCGTTTTTTTCGTTATTTTCAGAAATTTGTCATATTTTCGCTTTTTTTTCTTTACAAAAATTACCTGTTTTGCGATCTTTTGATGAAATGTGCCTCTTTTTTTCATCTTTTGACAAAATGTGTTGTTTTCTCACAATCTGTTTACCAATATTTGCGTTTTTTGAAGTACCTAGACAAATTTAAAGTATTTTCAAGATCTTTTGACGAAATTCACATCTTTTATGGTACCAGGACAAATTTATTTGTTTTCTCAGGGATTTTCGGTGAAATTTGTCGTTTTTTTCTCGCTATCTTTCGATGTAATTTGCCGTTTTATCGAATTTATGCTTTTTTTGTTAAATTTGTCGTTTTTTTTTTGTTATTTTCAGAAATTTATCATATTTTCGCTTTTTTTTCTTTGAAAAAAATTACCTGTTTTGCAATTTTTTCTTGAAATGTGCCTCTTTTTTTCATCTTTTGACAAAATGTGTTCTTTTCTCACAATCTGTTTACCAATATTTGCGTTTTTTGAAGTACCTAGACAAATTTAAAGTATTTTCAAGATCTTTTGACGAAATTCACATCTTTTATGGTACCAGGATAAAATTATTTGTTTTCTCGGGGATTTTCGGTGAAATTTGTCATTTTTTCTCACTATCTTTTGATGTAATTTGCTGTTTTATCGAATTTATCCTTTTTTCGTGATTTTTTTTGTAAAATTGTTCTTTGTTATTTTTTTTTAGAAATTTGTCGTTTTTTTCCACTTTTTTTAGCTAAATTTACCATTTTTTGCGATTACCTGGATAAATTTTATGTGCTTTTTGAGATCTTTGGGCGAAATTCACATCTTTTATGATAACTGGATGAAATTCGTCATCTTGAGGTCTTTCGGCAAAGTTTATCGTTTTTCTCGATTTCTTTCGATGACAGTTGTCGTGTTGTCATGATTTTTCGATGTAATTTGCCGTTTATTGAAGATCTTTTTGCAAAGTTTATCTTTTTTGTGATTATTTGATAAAATTTGCTTTTTTTTTCAATCCTTTGACGAGAATTGTTGTTTACTCACAATCATTTGTCGAAATTTGTTGATTTCTCACAATATTTTGAATTTTTTTTCATATGTTTACAAATTTGTCATTTTTTAAGGATTTTTTTGTCAAAATTTACCTTTTTTTTCGAAATTTTTTCATGAAAATTGCCATTTTTTTAGACGAAAGAAAGATTTACAATATAGAAAATGCTTTATCAGCCAAGAACGTAAATAAACACTTGGAAATAAAATAACTTACGTAAAGTGAAAAAACCAACGTATTTCGATCATTATAAGTAAAGAAAAAAAATATAATTATCACAGCATTGCATTAAACAGTGATAGCAAAAATGCAGTCTCTCTGTGTTGTTTTCTCACAATCTGTTTACCAATATTTGCGTTTTTTGAAGTACCTAGACAAATTTAAAGTATTTTCAAGATCTTTTGACGAAATTCCCATCTTTTATTGTACCAGGACAAAATTGTTTTCTCGGGGATTTTCGATGAAATTTGTCATTTTTTTCTCACAATCTTTCGATGTAATTTGCTGTTTTATCGAATTTATCCTTTTTTCGTGATTTTTGTTTGCGAAATTGTTGTTCTTTGTTATTTTTTTTTAGAAATTTGTCATTTTTTCCACTATTTTTAGCTAAATTTACCTTTTTTTGCGATTACCTGGATAAATTGTATGTGCTTTATGAGATCTTTGGGCGAAATTCACGTCTTTTATGATAACTGGACGAAATTCGTCATCTTGAGGTCTTTCGGTTAAGTTTATCGTTTTTCTCGAGTTCTTTCGATGAAAGTTGTCGTGTTGTCATGATTTTTCAATGTAAATTGCCGTTTATTGAAGATCTTTTTGCAAAATTTATCTTTTTTGTGATTATTTGATAAAATTTGCTTTTTTTTCAATCCTTTGACGAAAATTGTTGTTTACTCACAATCATTTGTCGAAATTTGTTGTTTTCTCACAATATTTTGAATTTTTTTTTCATAATATGTTTACAAATTTGCCATTTTTTAGGGATTTTTTTTGTCAAAATTTGCCTTTTTTTAAAAAAATTTTCATGAAAATTGCCATTTTTTTAGACGTTTTGGCAAAATTTTTATTTTTGTGCAATACTTTTGCGAAATTTGTTTTATTTGGGATATCTAGACAATTTTTTTTTTTTTTTGCAGTTTTTTGACAAATTTTTTAGAGATCTTTTGAAGAAATTTGTTGTTTTTTGCAATCTGTTGACGAAATTTGCTGTTTTATTTTCCCACATCTATTTATAAAATTTCCAGGCAATGTTTTTTTTTTTTTTTTTTTTTTTTGGGGGGGGGGGAGTATTTTGATGAAATTTTCTAATTTTTGTGATTATTTGCCAGAATTTGTGTTTTTTATGGTACCTAGACAAACTTTGGTACATAGCAAATGATTTCTAGCATTTTTTTTTTAAAAACTTAAACAGTTGAAAAATAATCTGCAAACATTTTCAAGTCTGTGACGTGTGTCGCAGCGTTGCACCAATTCTGCACCCGGGATCATGTCATGTTGGTGTTACGTTGGTAAATGGAAAAGCATATTGAAATTTTTAATAAATATTAATCTTTAAAAAAAAAATTTTCTTTGAAAATTTTTTTATAGTGGCAAAATACTTTTTTTTCTTTGATTCTTTCATATTGTTGCTGTCAAGTTTTGACGGGCTTCACCTAGCCAGAATAAATATTATCATTAATTTTTTTAATATGTGAAATTTACATGTATTTTTGATTTATGAAAAGGTAATAGAAAAGTAGTTGAAAATGCAAATGTTTATTTGTTGAATGGGGTGGGTAATGTAACAACAAATTAACCACGGAGAGGATCATTGTTATAGTTGTTGCTAAATGGCAAACTATAAATTCAGTCTTATTTTGCTGCGAAGTAAGTGAAGTATGTATATTTTGTATGAAATGAGTGATGACAGTAATTTATGATTTATTCATGTTATGTACAATTTATTGGTGTTGTATTTGTAAATGAAAAATTATCAAATGAGAGAGATTCTAATTCTATGACATCATGTTTGAATGTAACTCGGCCAATTGCGGGTCATTTGCCTGGATGTAAAATGCAGGTTGTTCTTTTATTTATTGAAATTTTTGCTGAAGATTAGTCGTTAAAAAAATCCTTTAATAGCTGGAAAATACCTTTTTCTTTCTTCGGTGCCGTCAAGTTTTGACAGGTTTCATCTAGTTAGGGAATAATTTTGAAAATGATATTGAATGTTTTCTTCTAGAATCAACTGTCCCTTTCCTCTATGCCCCTTAAATAATGCATTCATTCATGTTTCCTCTCTTTCACTCAATTGTTTACACGAAAGCTCTTCTTCTTTTGCAAAATCTTCTTTTGCGAAAAAAATTTCGATTACAATACTTTCTTCTATTGAAGATAGAAGAAAGTATTGTAATCGAAATTTTTTTCGACTTCCGGTTTTCGACGGATTTACAAGTTTTAGGGGTCAGAGATTCCAAAAAACATGTTTTTGCAAAATGTCTGTCTGTCTGTGTGTCTGTCTGTATGTCGCCATTCTACCATCAAAAAGTGTATGAAGTTATGCATAGAATTGAACCAAAATTTTTGTGAATGTTTTTGGCTGTGGCAAGCAGGTCCTCCTTTAGTTTTGAAATAATCCGCCGGAAGGGGGCGCTGCAATCGTGATTTTTGTGCCATTTTCAATATTGTACCGACCAAAAGTACATGAAGTTATGCATCGAATTGCACCAAATTTTTATGTGTATGTGTATGACTATGGCTAGTTGGTCTCCCTGAATTTGAAAAAAATCCGTCGGAAGGGGGCGCTGCAATCGCGATTTTTGTGCCATTTTCAATATTGTACCGACCAAAAGTACATGAAGTTATGCATCGAATTGAATGAAATTTTTTGTATAAGTGTATGGCTATGGCTAGTTGGATCGCCCTGAATCTGAAAAAAATCCGCCGGAAGGGGGCGCTGCAATACCGAATTTTATGCCATTTTCAATATTGCACCACATAAAAGTGTATGAAGTTAGTTCTAGAACTGAACTAAACATTTTGTATATGATTATTTTTTGGTAAGGCAAGTAGGTCCTCCCCGAATTTGAAAAAAATATCTGCTTATCATTCTATTGTCCATGGGCTCGTGCAGAGACGGAAATTCGTTTTTACTCCGATTAATTGATTGAAGCAGAAATTTAAGATGAAAATCAAAATTGGTAAGGTATTGAATTAAAATTATTAAAGCATTAAAATGAGTTACTATTTTTTTTTATATTAAAATGTATGTATGAGATAGAAGAAAGTTTTGGGATTGGCACATCCAACTAGTTTTATTTTATGAACGAATGTTTTACTGAAAAAAAAACAATGAAAATAAAAATCAATGGGAAAATTAGTATTTTTTTTTTTTACCAAGAATGAATGTAATTTCGGATGAGTTTAAAATAAGTTGTTTTTAGCATTTAAATTTATTCAGTCAAATGAATTTTCACAACACTGTATTAAAATAATAGGTTGCAACAGATATCACGTGGTAGATTACTCCTTGAAGGTTGGCTCACATATTTGCGATCGCCGCGCCTACTATGAATGAGTGAATATTATCTATTTCTAAAAAATAACTAACTGTAACCGCTCTTAATTTGTTCCACTGTTTGTTATGCAATGGGTATTTATTTGTACTGAGGATGTCTTGTGAATAGCTTGGCGAAACGTTTACTTTTACTATTTTTAACAACTTAATCGTCGCGCCCGAGACATTCACGGGCTGCAAGCTTCACGGCTTTTATTCAGAGTTGTTTGATTCCCACCTGTTCCATGTAGGCAGACGATACCGTGCTACCTATAATTTAAATCTCAGTGTCCAGAAAGTGAAAAGAAGTGAATTGTTTTTTCTGTTTTTATTCCAAAGTTGTGTTGTAGACAAGTGCAGACGATATGCAGCAGTGAGCTGCTAGTGAATTTATTCTTTATAAATAAAGAGGTTTTTTTAATAGAATCAGTGCCTATGGAATATTTTGTGTAGTGTGTGCATTTAAAAATTAACACCAGCAGTTTTATAAAATAGTGTAATTGGTTTTCTTCTGGTATCATTTTACTTGTCATTAAATAAGATGAATAATTCTTTTTTTTTTTTTTTTTAAAGTGGCGGCAATAATGAATTTGAATTTTTAAATCGTAATTTAACGCGACCATTAAGGAGTTAAATGTTTTTTAGTAAAAACATCTTAGTTTTTCAATTTTTTAAATGCATTCAAGTTTTTTTTTTTTTTTTTTTGGTTTATTTTATTCCTTTTGAAATTCAGACTTGAAATGTATAAGCATTGCAAAAATAATATAAAAAAAAGCAGCAGAATGCGCACACATCGATGAAAGTTTTTCTTTATCACTAAAACCTATTTACACTTTACAATAAAAGTTTTCACGTGAGGCGACACCTTCATTATGTTTTTTTTCACTCTCTATTCAAGAACCGTATCCTCCTAAACAATCTAAACATCCATTTTTGCAGATTCCTTTTCCATGCTCTGCTGCAGCTATGAATGAAGATGACTCCGGAAGACGGACATCATGAGGGGAGAGGGTCATAAACGAAAATTGAGATAATGATATTTATTGATGACACGAAAGAAAACTTCTCCGAAATGAAATCTTTCTCTTTAAATGTAAGTGAAGCGAAGTTCTCAGTTTTTAGATGCATGATAGATGTTTATTTTTTTCTTTTCTCATAAAAAAAGTATCATTAGAAACAATAATAAAGTGTGATGTGAAGGTGAAAAAAAGGGTGAATAATGGTTATAAATCCGATTCTAATAAATGCTAGAATGAAATAAATACTGTTTTAATTCGAATGCAGTTTTTAAAGTTATGTGTGATTTATTTTGAATAATAAGAGTCTATCGGCGTTAAAAAAATTCATCTAAATTTCATATTTTCAACGGTAACACCCACTTTTCACATTTTAGATTTGTACTTTTTAATTCGCTTTAATTTTAAGTTTCGTACTTTTTAATTTGGACGAAATCAACTTGGAAAAGCATAATTATTTTATGGATTGTTTTCTTAGATTTTCATAGCAAAGAAGGGAATATCATAAAAATATGTTATAATTTTATTCATAAATTTTGAAGAAGAAAAATAAAGTACAAGGATTATCTCTATCTCAAATATCAATGATAGGAAATGGCTGTAAAAGTATATATATCTATGTTTTTGATGTTTCTGAACTTTTAGGTAGCTTTCATTACAAAAAGTAAAAAGCTACCTATTGCAGCCGTCCGGAGGAAAGCACTTCCAGAAATTTTTTGTATATTTTCACCGATCATGACCCCCAGACCCCAAAACCACCCTCCGTTCAAATGTTGACACACACATATATATATATATATATATATATATATATATATATATATATATATCTGATTTTTGTCATGCGATAACTATCGTATTTATGAACCGATTTGAATGAAACTTGGTATGTACATAGTACATACAAATGTCTCGACAGAGTTCGTTAGACAGCATCGTCCGCCATCTTGTTTCAAAATGGCGGCCATTTAAAATATAAAAAAAATTAAAATTTTAAATTAAATGCAAATAATTTAAAAGTTGAAAAATATTTTTCTTTTATGTGTTAGAACTTAAAACAACGATTCCAGAACACTTTTTATTTTGTCTATATCTTAAAAAATGATTGAGTTATAGCACTTTGAATTTTTCTTATGGCTGACATTTTGAAACGATCCGATTTTTGTCATGTTGTAACTAACGTATTTATGAACCGATTTGATTTTTGTCATGTTGTAACTAACGTATTTATGAACCGATTTGAATGAAACTTGGTATGTACATAGTACATACAAATGTATCGACCGTGTTCGTTAGCCAGCATCATCCGCCATCTTGTTTCAAAATGGCGGCCTTTTAAATTAAAAAAAAAATTAATTTAAAATTAGGTACAAAAAGGTGAGAAATTGAAAAAGATTTTTCTTTTGTGTATTTGACCTTGATACAAAGATTCCAGGGCATTTTTTGTTTCATCTATATCTTGAAAAATTGTTGAGTTATAGCACTTTCAATTTCCAGTGTGGTTGACATTTTGAAACGGTCTGAAATTTGTCACGCGATAATACGCATATTTATAAACTGATTTGGACATAACTCCGTGTGTACATAGTACATATCAATGTTTTGACCGAGTTCACTTGACAATTTCATCCGCCATCTTGTTTCAAAATGGCGACTATTTAAGTTTGTCAAAAATCTTTTAAATGTATAATGATGTAGAAATAAAAAAATAGAAATTGAAAAAAGATTCTTTCGTATGTATTTATCTTCTTAATGAATTCCGGGGTATTTTTTGCTTTGTCTTTATCTTAAAAAACGCCTGAGATGCCAGTTTGAATTTCTAATGTGGGAGTAATCGATTTCGATATGAGAGTGCATGTCCACATGAATTAAGATTTCGACCAAGCTCATTGGTTTGTTTTATCCGTCATGTTGCTTTAAAATGGCATACACTTCATGATATAGTGGAATTTGACGACTCTCTAAATCGCTGAAAATAAAACCAGGTTGAATAAAATATGACTAATTTCTAAAAATTCCTATTAATAATTAGTATTGACAAAAACTAGCATTCAATCTTATAAAATCGGGTTTTACTAATTTGAACTTCGTATGTTTGAATAATATAACTTAATTTAAAATAAATAATATATAAATAAGTACCGGGTGTCCCAAAAATGACTGATGGATTTTAAAATTCAATAACTTGCAAACGAGGACAGCTATTTAAAAAAATTTTGCAGGAGGGTTATGTATAATGTCAGGAGTTTTTTTTTTTTACGGTAGTTTTTTATTTTAGTTCGCATATCAAACAATAGGTGGCGCTGACGGCGATTGGAGGCCAGGTGATCAGTGCTGAGTGAAGCGTCGACCTGGCCTTCAATCGCCGTCAGCGCCACCTATTGTTTGATATGCGACCAAAATAAAAAATTACGGTAAAAAAACTCCTGACATTATACATAACATAATAATTGTAAAATGGATGGAGAAATGGAATATAAATAAGTTTCCAAATGTATGTTTATTTTACTTAATGGTCAAATATGAATTTTCTTTTTTTAATAAAGATTAATCGAAAGCTTCTTTAATTGCGAATATTTTCACACCACATTTTTATCTGTACGACTATTATATTGCGAGATATTATAGATTTTGTTTATTGACTATGCGCAATGATCCACACAAATGAAAACCTTAAACTTATTTTTCTCTCTGTTCATGTTTTTATAACTTATTTGCTCGATAAATATTAAGGGATTTTGCTAATTTAGATAGAAATCTATTTTCTTTCTTTTTTTACTTGTTTTCCATGCTTTATTTAATATAAAAAATATAAAATTCAAGTTTTTAGTTATTTTTAAAATAATATAAGGTACCCTGGGGGTAATAACGCCACGTTAAGGTTCTACCAATTTTCACGGCTTAGTTTTAGATTGTATTTTTCAAACAAATATATGATTTGATACAGCAACTCATTGACTATCTATATAAAAAAAATTTAACATTTATGTATTCATAAAATGTAATGGCGTGATTTCTTGACCAATGCTATTTGGCGTTATTACCCACCTATATGGGTAGTAACGCCATGCAAACAAAACTATGAAATAAGATGGAATAATTGCATGTAGATTGCCCAATTCTAAAAATACAAACTCTACAAACTTAGAAATTGACAAACTGCATTCTAAGCTATTGAAAATGTTCAATTTTTTTGTGACTCTGAAAGAAAAAGAAAGCTGTGGTGGTGGCGGGGGGAGGAGGCAAAAGAATATCAGATTTTAAGCTACGTTTTGCTTAAAAATGACCATTTAAATAGAATTATTAGAAACATTGCACGGATTATTTGAATTAGCATTTATATTCCCATGTATGCATTCTATGCGATAGAAAATATTGATTTTTTTGTGAAAGTGAAAGAAAAAGGAGCGAGGGGGGGAGCTTCAACGGAATATAACACCCTGTGTCTCTCTTTGCTTAAAAAGTCCCGCTTAAATATGATTATAAGAAACATTGTATGGTTTTAACCATTCATAATGTAATATTTTAATCATGTGAAGTTTTATAATAACTAGAGTTATATGTAATAAATATTTTTGTTAAACTTTAACTGCTGTTAGCGTCTCACATACCGCTGAGTTTTTCAAGTTTCAGAGTTTAATTTGCAATTTTTAGTTTAACTATAGATACCGGGAAATTTTTGTTTCATTTGGAGTCCTATTACTATCGCTAGAAACTTTTGAATAGCTAAATTTTATTTATAATAGTCCTGTTTATAAGGTTCAATACAAAAATAATATTCTAAAAGTTAATTTAACATTTTATTCATCGTTAGATTAAGCGGTCTGACAGGCCGTTCACAGTAAGTTATGCGACAATTTTTGTCACAGCAGTTAAGGGTTAATACTATTATAGTAATCTAGTAAATAGTTTTTAACCCATAACTTCACACTAATGCGGATTCTCCAAACCTACATTTAAATTGTCGACGTTTTAAAGAGCATGCATTAATAAATTTTTAATAAATTGAATAAAATTTTTTATTAAAAAATATTATCCCAAAGAGATCTGTTATTCAATTTTATACATAATTCATATGGTTATATATCATTATCTCTATATTAGCAACAAAATTAACCTTTAACTGCTGTTAGCAATCTGACTGAACACTGTACCCCCCCCCCCCCCCCCCCCCAAAAAAAAAAAGCGTTTAACTTGTATTTTCCAGTTTAACTATAGTTACAACTGAAATTCTCTTTCGTTTAGAGTTCTCGTAATATTGTTAGAAATATTTGAATAGATTAAATTTAATTAGAATTAATTCTGTACAAAAAGTTTATCGAGGAACAGTATTCTATGATTTTTAATCATGGATCGCATTTCAACCTTTAACTAATGTTACGGTCTCGTAGACCAATATTTTTCTTTTAAATTTTTAGTTTAACTTGTAATTTTCAGTTTAACTGCAAACACTACCGAAATTTTCTTTCATTTGGAATTTTAGTACTATCACCAGAGACTAAATAGGTGAATATTAAGTATAATACTCTTGTATAAAAACTTTAGTGCAAAAACACAATCCTATGAGTTATTCCCGCCTTTTATTCATCTTTCAATTTTGTGGTCTCATAAACCGCATCACATTCATACGTTAGAATTTCTGTCACATCAGTTAAAGGTTAAATTTATAAAGTTTTGAAAAACCGAACGCTGAGAAAGCGGACAGTTAAAATTTCGAACTCAATTGAACAATCCAGTGGAAATTTAATAGAAACCTGATTTTGAAGATGTTCGAATTTGAATCTCGCAAACATTTTGATATAGTTTTATTTACAAGAGTTAAAAATTATTTTTTACATTAGTAAAAAAAAAAAAAAATAATAATAATATAATAAAAAATAAAATAGAGAGAATATTTTTAAGTATTGGGCACCCCCCCCCCCCTTAATCTTACCATTTCAACAATGATGATAATGCTGTCCCATATTAATATATAAATCCCCTTCGGATATAGTTCGGTCACTGTTGGGAATCAACCGGGGGTAATAACGCCAATCCCTGGCGTTATTACCCCGGGATACTTATTGCGCAGTAAATCCTAAACTACAAATTATCTCGAGAAGATATCCAAAATCTTCTACAACAATTTGAAAGTACATGAAATACACTACAAATTTATGTAATAAACAAAGTATTTCTGGATAAAAAATATAGTCTTCAGATCAAAAACCTTATCTCGCAAATTTTAGATCAAGCGCTAATTTTAGTTGCTTGTAAAAACAATAAGACCTAAAAATGAAACAAATTAACTTGAAGCTGTTTTTTGCGATTTATATGACTCAAAATCCTTCTGCGCAGAGCACATGGGTGTCATTTACCTGATTATTTCATAAATATGCAAAATATAAGCACTTGGCGTTATTACCCCGCCTGGCGTTATTACCCCAGGGTACCTTATTTAAATTGAGAGTTTGTTGATTTTTTTTTCATTTTTTATTTAACACGAGAGAAATAAAAATCATATTAATTGTAAAATCCCATATATCGAAAAATCTATGCACAGTCAGGTTTTATGTAGTATATATTCTAAGGAATGTGGAAAAAAATTGAAGCAAAAATACTCATAATTATAAAAGTAGTAGATATTTTGAAAAAGTTAAATTTATAATAATAATAAATTTTAATAAAATAGGTTATTCTACAAGATTTAAAAAAAAACTTTATTTAATTTTTAGTATTGAATATTGTGCCACCCCATGTTATCACGGTATTATTCAAAATTGAAGGGATGGTTTCAAAGGACCTTAAACATTCACAATTATTGTTTTGTTATATTTTTTGTTTGTTTTATTATAAATTTCGTAAAAATGCAAAGAAAAGGTACCCAAAACAGCGTTTTGGAAGAGTTACATACACTATAAGTAAATATCAGTATTTACGCATTAAAACTAATTTTAAATTTATTATTATTAGGCTAAACGTACGAGGATTATTAGATATTAATCTTTTTAAATTTCTCGTGATTTATCTGATGTTATTAATCACAGGAATAAAAATATGTATATATAAATTTCTAAAATATTAATTGCAGCGAACTATAATTGAAAATGAGAAGTTATTTTAAAATTAAAAACAACAAGTTGGAAATTGCACGTGAAGCGTAGCAAATGAGGTACGTTCGTACGTTAACGAAGTTTTAAAATATTCAGATCTTGCTGATATAGTAGAGCGTACTTTGGATACAGTATAGTGGTAGAAATCTTTGTGTTCCTATAAATATGCAAGGAATAATTTTTATTCTACTTCATTAACGTATATCTTATTCATAAAATGCGAAGTAGTTTAATATAATTAAAACACCCCTCAAACAAAGTTTCATTGTATAACATTGTTTAGTGGACTACATTTGTGTGGCCCTGTAATTTAATAATAAATATTCTTTGCATCACAGTTTGTACAAAATGTATTTTTAGTACATATTTCATAGATTCATGTCAATTCTGTTATGTTCAAATGAGTGTAACACCATTAAAATGCATTTGGAACTTTTTTCCCCATTGATCGTAATGTAACGGAATACTTTGATTGTCCCTGTAATTGATCTATCCATCCGATTTTCACAACATTTGAAATGACTCGACAAAATTATGTAATAAATATACGTTTTAAATTTCAAACGATTAAAATGCATTTGAAACTTTTTTCCCCATTGACCGTAATGTAACGGAATCCTTTTGATTGTCCCTGTAGTTGATCTATCCATCCGATTTTCATAAAATTTGAAATGACTCGACAAAATTATGTAATAATTATGTATTTTAAATTTCACACGATTCGGTTGGGTAGTTTTTGGCGTTGTTATATGCGGACGGACAGACGGACAGACTGAGCGACAACAAAAGGTGCTACGTATTTACATAATTACGAACGCACCTAAAAATGACTAAATATTGCTATTTCACATTGTTATTGATATTCCTTTAAATAAAAAGTTAAGTTAAGATTGTTTCTTTGGATACATGTATTTCTAAAGAAATTATGTTGTACAATTATGCAATACAGCAAATATTATAACGAGAATTATATTTTTATATTTGATAAACATATATTTATATATATTCATTACATACATTATACAAGTGCATTCATTAAACAAACAAACAAAATATTGCACCTGCAAAAGATTTATGCCAGCTACTGATTTATTATTCTCTAAAGAGAAATTAAGTTCAGAAAATGAAAATAAATTCACATTTCTAGAATATATATAATATACATTTTGCTAACACAAGTCAAATTTTATCCTTTATATAATATGTTATTCAAAAAAGACTTTTAAAAACATAATTTTTAACACTGAAAGTAAATTAAAGAAAAAAAAAGGGGGGGGGAGTGGGCAAATTAAAAAAAGCAAACGCAAACATGCACATTCCAAATTCTGAGCTCAGAAATAAATAAAAATCAGTTCAATCAAGGTCCGTATAAAAAATCAAGTATCAAAAGTTATTTAATTTATAAAAATCGATCACAGATTATAGAGATTATGATAATCCCTTAGTTAATTATTATAATCTCTTGAATGACTAACAATCTTATTTATTGTACTGGTCAGTATTATTATCATTTTGCTGATCCGATTCATGAACATTTAATCCTCTAAAATGAATCCATTTAAAGGGCTTCTAATAGGAATAATCATACCGTAGATTAAAAAAAGGGGGTAATTTATATAAAAAAAAGCACAGATTAATCTCTTTACAGTAAGTAAACATTTAGGGAGTGGCATCGGATTGACTTTTTCCTCCGGCTGATCTATCCCATCGGACATTCATCACAACACAATGAATTTCAATTTTCGATCCGATTCAATTTCGAAATCCACTTAATACTGATTGCTCTTCAATAGGCTCAAAATAAGAGACATTTAAAGGAAGATTGGTATAAGTCAATCATTTGGAAAAATTGAGTTTTATGCATGGCGAGTATCTAACCCACTGACGCACTTGAAAAAGTATAAAATTGTAATGTTGTTTTCCTGCATATTGTTTTAAATGTTTAGAAAGAGTTCTGCTTTCTTTCAACATCTTATACTAATAAAAGAACAAAACGCTCTGTCTGTCTGCGTGTGTGTGTGTATGCGATGGCTAGCAAAACCTACAGCACGTACGACGCTCAAAAACTTTTTGCGAGTAGTCCCAAATCTCTCCTGATGCACCTGAGCTTCAGAATTTCGAAATTCCAATTATTAACTGAGTAATTAATTAAAATCGAGAGGTTACTCTCATAAAAAAAATCATCTTTTTCCCAATTTTTTCCCCTTTCGTTTGTTTACGATTGGTTGGTTGTATAAAATTTTCGTAGAAGTAATTAAGAAAGCTGAGACAGAATTAAAGAAACCAATTTGAGATTTTGACATATCAAAAGTGACTGTTTTTTCCAAAGACCTTTTAAAATTCATAGACTGGCAAAATGAAAGATAAACTTAAGATTTTTGAACACAGCTGTTGTACGCCAGATCGTTGGTACTTCGTACATTAGAATGTATGTGTGGTTAGCTATGTTGCAGTAAATATATATATATATATGTGTGTGTGTGTGTGTATACGAGGCTTTTTCAGCAGTTTTTTTTAAATCATGGATTAAATTTGAATGCATTTTTTTTAATTTAAAATTTTATTATAACTTTAATTTGTTTTTAAAACAAAAATGAAATGGCTGTTTGACGTACAATTGTTCGAATCGGCAGACGATTCATACACAATAATAAATTATCAAACAGCAAAGTAAATTATATATCAAAAATAGTCACTAAAAGAATACTAGCAAAACGTAATGTTTAGGCGTGTTAACGCTATGTTTTGCTAGTATCCGATCTATCCGATTGCTAGTATCCGCTAGAACCCGATCACAACCCGAAAAAAAACAGACCATACTCCGATCCAAGCAAGACAAAAATTCCATGAGCATAAACCCGACCCGAACCTAAAATTCAATTTGAAAAAAATTATGGATTTGATATCTGACCCTAACCAAATCTGAATCCCACAAAAATATTCAAATGAAGCATAACCCAATCTGAACAAGGAAAAATAATGTTCGTGTATATGCAACCCGACCCGAACTTAAAAATTTTCTTTGAAAAAACCCGAAAAATAACCAGAACGAAATCTGAAATTGATAAAAATATTCGAAAGAACTATAACCAGATAAGAGCAAGACAAATTAATTTCCGTAAACATAAACCCGACTCGAACCTAAAAAAAATTCCATTTGAAAAGAGAAAAAAAAAAAAAAAAAAAAAAAACCCCTGAAATTTTATGCAAATTACATCTGAATCCGATCAAAATATTCGAAAGAACCATAACCGATTCGAATAAGAGAAAATAATTTTCGTGGACATGAACCCGATCAGAACTTAAAAATTCCATTTGAAAAAAAAAAAAAAAATACTTGAAATTTGAATAGAACCAAATATGAACCTAACAAAAACATTCCAAAGAACCATACCCGGATCCGAAGAAGACAAAAAATTTCCATGAACATGAACCCAATCCGAGCCTAAAAAATTTCTTTGAAAAAATCTCGAAATCTGAACTGAACTAAATCAGAACCTGACCAAAAATATTCCAGGGAAGCATATCCTTATTCAAACAATACAAAATAATTTCCCGCAACCCAACCTGAACCTAAATATCCATTAAAAAACCCGAAATCTGAACCCGACAAAAATATTCCAAAGATCCAAAACCGGATCCGAGCAAGACAAAATAATTTCCCTGCACGTGAATCCGACCCGAACATTAAAAATCAATTTGAAAAAATACTTGAAATCTGAATCTAACCAAATCTGAATCCGACGAAAATATTCCAAAGAACTATAACCAGATCCGAACAAGACAATATAATTTCCATAAACATGAACCCAATCAGAACCAAAAAATCTGTTTGAAAAAATCCCGAAATTTGAACCAAACGTAATCTGACTCTGACAAAAATATTCCAGGGAAGTATAACCTCATTCGAACTGGGTAAAATAATTTCCATGGAAGTACAACCCGACCCGAACCTAAAAATCCCATTTGGGGGAAAAAAAAAACCCCACGAAATCTGAGTTGAACCGAATTTAAACTCAACAAAAATATTCCAAACAATTATAACCGGATCCGAAGAAGACAAAATAATTTCCATGGAAGTACAACCCGACCCGAACCTAAAAATCCCATTTGGAAAAAAAAAAGCATCTGAGTTGAACCGAATTTAAACTCAACAAAAATATTCCAAACAACCATAACCGGATCCGAAGAAGACAAAATAATTTCCATGGGCATGAATCCACGTCTATTTTGATCTTTAAGTGATGCTTCTACGAAATTGTGTAAAAGCATAGAATCCGAAACAGAATTCAAAGATACTTTTTATTTCATAATTAAATCTGTTTAGCGTCCAGAAATCACTTGTCCATGTGTTTATAACGTGTGTTATAACTTGTTTTTGCGCATAAAAAAACACGCGACATACACCACACTGTCTATAAACGCCTCATTTAAAAGAAGAAAGAAAATAATAAAACAAAATGAAAACAAAATTATTCAAGGCTTTAGAGACGAACAAAGTAAAAAGCAATAACCGGAAGATTTTCAGATAGAAAAAAGCAACAAATAGTTATTTAAAATTCAGAGATGTCGCTCCTCCGCATTGAAATGAATACGAAAGAAGTTGCTTTTGTTTTGGGGAGGGAGGGGGGGGGGGTACGCGTCTTCTTCGATGGCGGTTCCCAATTAAAGAATAAAAGGCGCGCTTTTTCTAATGAGTCCGCCGCGCGTGTGAATGGGGTCAAGCTGACCAATGAGCCAGAAATGAATGGTGTGCCAACATGATTCCCAAACCAACACAACACAGTAGCCGAGGCGAGGTCCGAAAAACAACAACAACAATTGTCACGTTTTTACAAAAGAGAAGCGGGTTGTGTTCGAAAGGAGAGAACTTTTAGTTAAGGCCCAAACACATTTGACCACTTCTTGAAGCTCAATGTCGGCTCGTTTGTTGTTTGTTGTCGCGGTGTTTTTGATCTTAATGAGTTTTGCAGGAAAGGGACGGTTGTCCGGCAAAAGAAAAACCTTTCCGTTTAGTAGGGTAAATTGCTTACCTCCCGATTCTTTTGTTGATTTCCCTCCTGTTCTATTATGAAGAAACCTCAAAAGGATCCTATACAAAAGGATCTTCCTACTTTTTCCAAGAATTCAGTTGAAAGGAAGAGTACTGCAATCTGCCTTAGTACGTGCAAGGGATGTATCCAGCCAGAGTGAGGTCAGCTCGCTGTGGAGTCATTTTTCAATAACAAAATCACTTTGGAATAAATAGATATATCACTTTTAACACTTTCCAAAATGCAATTCAAAAGTATTTATGAATTCGGTTTGTCGCTCTGTTCACGTTCTAACTGGTTTCGCATAAATATTGTCATGAAATTGATTATAGGATCATTCAATGAGAAATGGCTAAAATGCCCTACATGCCGCTTACATAAATACCTATATTTATCGACTTATCAGTTGTTAAAATATAAACTCTATATTAAAATAATAATAAATATAATTTAAAAAAAAAACTAAACACGCTTTTTAAGTATATCAAACTAAAAAGTGAAAAATAATTCGTACTATAAGCTGAAAACGAAAATAGATGAAAAATACTATATTACTATAAAATCATTGTTATTATAGAAATCAATTAATAAACAATAAATAAAATTATCGTGGAAAAAAAGCATGAGGTGCTCCATCTACCATGCTCCATCTATCAGTTCTTAAGAGGCACCCCACGCTTTTTTTCCACGATAATTTTGTTTATTACTTATTAATTGATTTCTGTAATAACAATGATTTTATAGTAATATAGTATTTTTCATTTATTTTCGTTTTCAGCTTATAGTACGAATTATTTTTCACTTTTTAGTTTGATATACTTAAAAAGCGTGTTTTTTAGTTTTTTTAAAACTATATTTATTTTTCACTTTTTAGTTTGATTACTTTAAAAGCGTGGTTTTTAGTTTTTTTAAATTATATTTATATTTAATACAAAAACCAAATTAATCGATTGGATAGTTTCAGAGTAATTGGTGAACATACATATAAAAAAATACATACGCGTCGAATCGATAACTTCCTCTTCCTTTTCTGAAGCCGGTTAAAAATAAAAATTGTAATACGGAATTATTTTTAAATTTTACATAGATGTAAATAATGTCAGGAGTGGGGTTCGAAACCACAATATCTTTCGAAAAACAGAGCTTCAATCCGGCGCCTTAGACCGCTCGGCCATGCTGTCTACACTCCATTCAGTGAACGTATTCAATACTTTTAATTAGAGAAAAATCACTAATTTTATTAGTTTTTGCCTAATTACTAAAAAAGTACTGAACCAATTTCGATGAAACTGAAGTGGTACCAATTCGAGAGCATCGTCTTTCATTTAACACCAAAACCAAGTTAATCGGTTGCATGGTTTCGGAGTAATCGGCGAACATACATAAAATAAGGTGAGTTACAAACTCACAGACATACAGGTGAAGTTAATAAAAACGTGGTTAAAAAACTTTTTCTAAAATATTAGCTTAGTTGTCTCAATTTGAAGATACAATAACATTGTTAAAACAGAAGTAATGCGTAGAAAAGCTGTTCCACACACAACTGTTATGGAATGGCCTTTTAATAGATCGTAAAAATTTCCACATTTAAAATCCTAGACCTTAGTAAGCTTTCTGTTTTTAATAATAAATAAATAATAAAAATAATAAATCATAAAAATCTCCACATTTTAAATCCTAGACCTAAGTAACCTACAAATTTCAGGACCATTCCATGAAAAAAAAAAGTCCTACGCGTGACACTTGCATAAATACCTATATCTATTGACTTATAAGTTGTTAAAACACAAACTATGCATTAAAAAAATGACCAAAAACACTCGATTTTTATGTTAACATGGTTGTTTCAATTGTCGGATATAATAGCATTGCTAAAACAACAGTGATATGTATAGGAAAGCTGCCCCACTTGTGACATGGAATGACCTTATATATGTTACAGGTGTTTAATGTGACAGGTTTGGTAATGAAAATGAGGTGTGCAGCATTGACGGTTCATTTACACAAAGATATACAGGGTGGTCATAAAAAAACTTTGCCGATATACGGAGCTCTAGCGGCCAGTCCACTCAACCGATCGAAATGAAATTTCAGATATAGCTATTCAGAGGTATGAGCTCGAGATTCTGTGAGCAACAACAAAATGGCGCTCACGGTTACGGTTATAGTTACAGAAACTCGAAAATTTCCAATGGCAACACCCATTTTTTTTCATCACAAAATGCTCAGCGCATGCGAAAACCATAAAGAGCGTTGGACTCGTACGTGTATCGCAAGAAACGGACATGTTATGCACGCACAAAAAGCCGTTCTGGGAATCATCCCCCCCCATAGAAAAAACTCGATTGGGGCGCAAGGAGGAAATTTGCATATGACGCAGAGTCAGTACACTAATCTCTGATTACAATACAGATCGAATAAACTAAAACTTTTATTTTGATTAAACATTTTCCATGCCATTTCCCACATGGGTGCCATGCCTGTGATGGAACCCATGTGCAAATCAGCATCAAATCAGCATTCATGTTATCAGCATCAAATTTCTGTATTCTTTTTCATCGGGGATTGGGAAAACAACTCACGTTAAAATTTATTTACGTTACGTTATTTACGTTCATGTTAACGAGGTCGTTAACGCTTCCCTGTGTGGATGAACGATAAATTCTGTGCCTATCGGATTCTACAGTAAGACTGCCTCGGTCCACTTCAGTGATCGTTACAAATCTCAATCATATTTAAAATAATCTCCTATCATTATAACACACCGAAGGAAGTAATGTAATGGAATTAGTTCGAGTACAGGGTGGTCATAAAAAAACTTTGCCGATATACGGAGCTCTAGCTGCCAGTCCGCTCAACCGATCGAGGTGAAATTTCAGATATAGCTATTCAGAGGTATGAGCTCGAGATACTGTGAGCGACAACAAAATGGCGCTCACGGTTACGGCGACGTTCGGTTAACGTGAACAAAATATTGATTCCCCGAGCAGGTTCATGTTAAGAAGGTTCGACTGAATTCGTTTCTAGAAATTGCAAATTTCAGTCATAACCTCATCTAATAGAACGAATATAATTGCCAAAAAATATATTTTATTGTAAAATTACAGCATCTTTTCGGTTTTAATGATGCTGTAACTTGGGTTTTAATGTTTAAAAAAA
This sequence comes from Maratus speculifer, assembly GCA_964019185.1. NCBI lineage: Eukaryota > Metazoa > Arthropoda > Arachnida > Araneae > Salticidae > Maratus > Maratus speculifer. Next base: position 421,798,685 of record OZ025294.1, on the reverse strand, counting down.
ATGTATGTATGAAAATAATATTTTTTTAATCAAAGTAGCTAGGATTAAAATTAATTTCCTTTTAGAACCGCCTGAAAAATTCTGGAATTAAGGGTGTATTCGAAAAAACGCTTTTCCACCTTCAACAGCTCAAAATTTTCCGATACAATTTCAGACACACTTTTAAAAGTAGAAACACGAAACTTGCTGAGGGGATTTTTGAAGAGACGTGCGAGGTGCCGTGTGATGCCATCATTTTCCCCTCAATTCATTAGAATTTGATTTATAAACAATTATCTTCTCAGCATGACTCATTTTTTCGTTCACAGATCTCCCGCTTCGGAAAAATCAGTTTTAAATGCCGTTTTTTATTGCCTTTTTTGCAATATTTTCTGTATTTATCAAAGAATCGACAATCACGGCACCTTGTGTGCTTTCTAAATAAGACAATTTGCCAGTTTGATGCATATGAGAGCAAAAATGAATTTAAAAATAAATCGAAAAATAAGTAGTTTGAATCGAAATACACCCTTAAAATAATTTGAATTTAAATTTAAAGTTACTAGAATTAAAATAATTTTGATTCAAATTTAAGGTATCCGAACACCTTTAAAACGTTATTTTCAATTAAAATGGTCTTATACTGTTGATTTCATCCTCTTATAATATAACACCGACGATTTGTAGAAATAATTTTAAAGATGATAAAATTCTGAAGGGTGAATAAAGGCAGAAGACACACATACAGCCGTGAAAATTAATAAAACCAGGTTCTTTTGATTTAAGTAAATGTTTTATTGAATCCCTTTTCGATAATGGGAGGCCCCCATGCAGAAAAGTCGTATTAGACTTGCAGGAAGCTAGCGAGAGTCTGAGATGTTTACACGATACATGTGCATCAAGTTGATATCGCCAATATATCCGCCAAAATGGTTACATTTGGCGCATTCTCTGAAAAGTTTGTTTTGTATGAACTATACTATTTTGGCATAATTAACGCGCAATTTTGAATATGAGGTACATGGAAACGGATTTTTAATTGAAGACAATACAAAGGACATATGGGTTATACTGGAATTTCATGATCGCGGGATAGCAAGCCAAATAAGGAAACGTTTATATTTTTGCACAGTTAGCAAATGCTAAAAAGAGAAAGGGAGGCTATCTGCAATTCTATATATGGTCATGGAATGATATCGACATGTAATGAAACTGAAAATTATGGCTGATGGCTTCTAAATGCTAACTTAGAACGGATCTCATATAAATTGCAACGATAAAGATAGGGAATGTATTTTCACTGAAAAAGATAAATTTTCGTTATCTTTTGAATCCAATTACATTTATATTGGTTAGACACTATATTATTTGAATTGAAAAAGGGGTTTTCTTAAGTTATTACCTGATGGAAGAGGTGAATAAAGGTATGATAAAGGAAAATAGCTTAATATATGATATTGATATCATATGTCTATTTTTCGTTTATGCAATGTTATTAAAATCGACTCTTTTATCTCTCGAATTCTGCTTAAATTGTGACTGTATCTTAATTATAAGCAAAGTTACAGCTTTTGAATTGTGTTTAAAATTAATTCTTAGCTTTTTCTCAAAATGAAGTTTTTCAGATTTTTACTATACGCAAAGTATCCTTAAAAAAAAAAAAAATGATGCATGAAATGCCACGAAATTTTCTATACTTCTTTTACAAATGTATTTTAAGGGAATATCACCACACTCATGAAAATATATTAAATAGTTTTATATTTAAACAGGCATAAATGACAAATATGAGACAAATTTAGCGAATTTTTCATTAGTACTTTAATTGACATATATATCATCTTATATAGAAATGCAATTATAATGTGTGAAGTACTAGAAAAAGTTATTCAGTTTATTATGCAATTTACGAAACGTCAATACATTGTTTTATTTTTGAGTTTTGCGGAAAAGCCAATTTTTGACTATTTTTCTGTTTACAAAATTATTTCTGGGTAATTGCCTAAAATTTTATAGTTTTTTTTTTCAAAGTTTTAAGGTAAATGCTATTATAAACAAGTTGGAAATTGCACGCGAAGCGAAGCAAATGAGGTGCGTTCGTACGATAATGAAGTTTTAAAACTATCACTCTCATATATCAATCTCATAAAATTGTAAATTGTTAATTACAATTAAAATGCGCAACAAACAATGTTCTCTCTATACTCATTATGTAATGGAATACTTTTGTGTGGCTTTGTAAATCAATAACAAATGTCCTTTGCACAACAGATTATGCAAAATCTATATTATATATAATATGTACTTTATGATGCATATCAATATTATTATGAACGAATGAGTGTAATATTATTAAAATGCATTTGAAACTTTTTTTCCCATTGACTGTAATGTAACGGAGTACTTTTGATTGTCCCTGTATTTGATCTATGCATCCTATTTTCAAAAAAAAAAAAAAAAAAAAAAAAAAAAAAAAAAAGAAAAAAAAAAAAGAAGAAAAAAAAAAGAAAAAAATGAATTGACTTGACAAAATTATGTAATAAGTAAGTAATTTAAATTTCAAACGATTAAAATGCATTTGCAACATTTTTCCCAATTGACCGTAATGTAACGAAATACTTTTGATCATCCCTGTAATTGATCTATCCATCCGATTCTCATAAAATTTGAAATGACTCGACAAAATTATGTAATAATTATGTATTTTAAATTTCAAAAGATTCGGTTGGGTAGTTTTTGTGGGAGCAGGACGTTTCGGTCCCAAGACATTTCGGTCCCGAGCCATTTCGGTCCCAAGACATTTCGGTCCCTAGCCGTTTCGGTCCCAAGACATTTCGGTCCCTTCTCCTGCAAACTGAAATTTTGTGAAATAAGACATCATTTTATAGGAAACATTGCAGAATTTTTAAATTGAAGGCCATAAAATTTTAGTATAATGCGATAATATGTGCCCGAAAACCGCAAACACGTATAACTCTTATTAAAATATATATATATATATTATATAATATCTTATATTATATCTTAATTATATATTATATAATATCAAAATATTATAATTCACACAAATTTTGTATAATAATCCTAATAATAATATGTAATCCTAATGATAATTGGTAATCCTAATTCTCAAAACAGTTAGTAATTTTAATATAAAAATCAAATTAATATTTAATTAAATATATTTATTAATTAATAACATCATTAATTTACATAATGAATTTTACTTTAAAATAAATTCAATTCATAATTAATTTTATTTTCAATACATCATTATATTTCCTAGAAGTTCTAAACTGAAATTTATCTTTTACTTGTTTGTTTATTGTATATTTAAAATTACAGAAATTTAAAACAATTAGTATAGTTAAAAATAAAACTAAAATAAGAATTATTATAATATTTTTTTCTAGGAAAGTAGGAGCGAAAATGTAATACAAATAAATAAATAAAAAAAAGCTTAGTTTTGACACTTAAAAATTGAAAATAAAATTTTTTAAAATAACAAAATATTACATTTTAGTATATTTTATTAAATTATACATTATATAATATATACAGGGTGTTTCTAAATTCATGGTCCAAACTTTAAGGGGTGATAGTACACACAGGCCCGTAGCCAGAATTTCCTTTCGGGAGGGGCTGAATCTAGAAATTTTTTCCGAACTTACAAAGTAATTTGTATAATTTATAGAAAAAAAATTAAACAAACCTAAAATGTGTTTCTGCATATGCTATTTCATAATCATGTCAAAAATCATGTCATGTTATTTCGTTTTTATTTTATTTTATTTTATTTTATTTTATTTTATTTTATTTTATTTATTTATTTATTTATTATTAATTTCTGTTGCAATTTTTGACATTCAAAAGTTTCCAAACAATTCCAAACCGGTTCGGAAACCGGATAGTTTTTAGGAAAAAAATTTCACGAAACCTAAAAACACAAAATAACAACTTTTGAGATAAGCCTCGAGTATCCCATGAAAAAAAAAAAGTTAAAAATTATTGAAATGCAAACAAGTAACATGAATTAGTTTAAAACACAGGATTAATACGAGCGTGGAACAGTCTGTCATTACGAGTGCGAGGTCTTGAAACTACTGATCCATAAGTGACATTAATTTCTTTTGCATTATTTTTTCTTCCAAAGAAAAATGAATTGCTACAGTCATATTTAATCATAAAAATTATGTTTGTATTTTATATTAGCTCTGATTATAATAGTTACAATTGCAGTACTCTTTGTACAATAAATTTACTAATGCAACGGAAGCAATCATCTTAATTTCTTCTTAGCCATGATGCTGAGTAACTTATCAAGATCTATTGAAATGTCTCAATGAATGGAAAATGAATGGAAATCATTGCAAAGCGACTCAGTCTCTCATCGGCCATAATGATTCGAGGCAAAGATTTAATTATTTTCACAGTCGAAAAAGATTTTTCAGCACTGACAGTTGTCACTGGGTTTTCAACCAAGACTGCGAACAAGTGTTTGATATTATTATGATACGTCACATTACAGTGCTAAAACTTTTAGGACCTCTGTGTTGGTGTCAACAATTTGTTTGCACCCTAATTCATATTCAGCTTTCACTTGCTACATTGGCACTTTATCATGAAAATTTTCAATAAGACTTTCTACACGGGGAATGAAGACCGTGATACTTTTCAGAGGGTATATTTTGAGGGTTTGTATGTATTGTCTGTTTAAATGTTAGTCTTGGGATCTTTATTTAAGTTTGGAAGATGTCTTCCCGAAGTTTTGATGCACAATGGAATATCTCACAAAAAGATTTCTACTGCATTTTTCGCTAAATTTATGTAAAACAATTTGGACATTTTTAACACAAGTTACAGCCGATATCATGTCGCGAAATTTTTTTTGAAAAACTCACTATGATTTTGTCAGGCAGAAAACCTTCTCACTAACAAACAGGGTTATGAGACCTTCTCCCGATTGCCAAAAACGCTCCGGCTACCAAAGAAATCTTCCGTGTGTTTTTCAAAATATTTTCTGAGCTAAAGCAAATGTATGTAGCTCAGCAAAAGTTAATACGATTTCATGCCTCTTGATAAATTTTGCATCAGAAATGCGGAGAAGTCATTTTCTTTTGTTAAAGGGGTATATTATGCAATTGCTTCTTGAAGCGCTAAATTTGCCTTTAAGTGATTTTTAAAAACTTTAGTGAATGCTTTAACAAGGCTATGGTATTTTCAAATTATGGGAATCTGCATGCGGCTGGAGAAGGCAAGATTTTTACAGAAGTGTTTCAAAGTGGATGTCTCTAATTTTTGGATACTCTGAAAATTTTAGCTAACATGACCAGACTTATTAGCTGCTTTATCATACGCCCTTATTATGCATTTATACATATGAAGGCAAAATTCATCACAGTGCTGTAATATTAATTTTCGCGAATTTTTGGCAGAGAAGACATTTATTGGAATAAAACGTATAAGATTTTTTTTAATTATCGGATTTTGTGAATTTTTTAATAGTTCACATATCTAACACAAAGGTCAAGCTGTTCTGCGCTTGAGTTCCATCAGCAATTAAGCTACGCGTTTTGTTTGTACTAACAAAATAGATCACGTTATTTATTTTGATAATTAATTCTTCGGTAACTGTATCCGAGGATATTTGAATGATTTTATTCTAAATGTCTTGAATAAAGTAAGTAGCATTTCAACGGATATTTATTTATAATATCTCGTTTTAATTCATTCTCTCAAGACATTGCCCAAAATTTAAAAGTTTCTTCGGTATATCGATTTCTCTAACGTTAGAAGATCATCATCGTGGTAATCTCAAAGTGGCGTATTTTTAACTGCACAAAATAAGATTGTTTCAAGTATTGGTCCAAGAGCTGCTCTTATTTCTTCTTTTCCTGAAACTCTGCGAATTCTCAACAATGAAATATTAATTTTCTGTATTCCTAAAGAAATCTTAATTTTGTTTGCTAAAATAATATACGGTTTGTGATAATCTAACTGCATATATTATAAGAGTTGCATAAGAAAACACATTTAGCCTTTTTCCAATGTCTGAAACATGTAAAATTTTCTTGGTTTTTTTAATCCTTTCTATACGTATGTTTTCGTGATAAAAATAAAACAAGGTTTATAATAAATGGAATATGCAAGAAAAGGAAATACTTTTTCTGGATCTTTCTTCCATTTTTCTTATTCTTCTTTCTTTCCTACGGTTATTGGAAAACTATATGGCTGTTTGGAAAGTAAAATGGAACCAAAAACGTTTCGCTTCGTGGCATCATCGAAGTCATTTCTAGTTACATAACAATATCGAATCGAGTTCCTTGCCATACTGTAGGCTCATATCGAGAACTTGGCGAATCCCCACCAAAGTCAAATATTTTCGAACGCTAACATCCAAAAAATTCTAAATTTTAATTTCTAAACAAGACTTGCTACCAGAAAAAGATGATATTATTGGAATTGGTTTTACATAAGTCAGTTCAAGATTTAATGCACCCATGGTGCTGTTTTGTGATTTTGTAATTAAAAAAGAAAAGTACAAGCCTGAAAAACTATTTTTGCCACTTCATATCATATTTTCTAGTTACTTAAAGATTCCATTAACAATCATTAACATTTTTCTTTCCATCTTATCTAGCCATTTGACAAAATACTGTATTTTCTATCATTAAATTCGCGGCTAGAAAAGTTTGTTTTAGATCCAGAAATTGTATTTAATAAAATTCGTTTAACACTCAGAATACACTTTATTTCAATTACTAAATTAAATTTCTGGCTTTAAATCGAGCCAGTGCTGTTGTTTAAATTTTTACTTCGTTCCTAGACATAACTCAAAATGTCTTTATACTGACTTTACAAATAGTATAATAACCTGTAAGCACACCCGCCTACATCTATAGATTGGCCTCACAGTGTAATTGCGGTAAATTTTATCCAAATGCGTGTGCTGACGGGACATAAAACTCTCTCCGTATGTTTTTTTCCGGTTTACAATGAAAAGCTTTAAAAAATCCCTACATAGAGGTATCCATCCCTGAAGTTGATAGTTCTAGTTGACTGTTCAAATACAAAGAAAATTAACTAGACAAAGCAACTTCTTTACGCACATTTTCTTACTATTAAAGATTCACATGCAAACAATTCGCAGAAAAGTTGTTCAGTGAAGAGATTGGAGAATGCCGTCGTGGCATTTTTTGAAGTTTTTTCGGTACCATATCATGTTTTTTACATTATTATTTTTCAGAAATACATTCTAATAGTTTCTTTTTAATAAAATAGTAATACTAATAGTTAGTAAATTCTAATAGCTCCTTTTTTTCTTTTTAGAGTTATAACATCACTATCAAAGGTACTTTCTTTAAAATTATATTTTTTTCACAAGATTTTACATTATAGGCGGCTGTTAAAGATTTTAGCTCCTTTCTGCGCAAAATATTTTAACACTGACCGCTCTAAATATCATTTATACGCATGAAGACAAAGAAAATTAAGGAAGATCATAACATGCAAGTAAATGCTTTATATCTATCTCCTAAAGTTATAGCGTCATGTGTGTATTACAATATTTTTTGTTAGTCAAATTAATGATTCGGAATTACACTTCAAATTTTACTGAGAATAAAGATATTTAATAAAATTGCGTTTTAAAAAGAATTTATATTTTTTGTGGTAAATATCTATTAAAAAAACAATATATCCAAATGTTCGGTATAATGAAAGATTACTACAACAGTAATTGAATAAATGGATGTTTTTACATCCAAAAATACAATTGATTTTAATGTAATGGAAGATGAAAACAAACAAAACTTATTTTATTTTATAGAGATAATTTTGTAAAGTCTTTTCAAACTTTCGGGAGGGGCTTTAGCCCCCTTAGCCCCCTCCCTGGCTACGTGCCTGAGTACACATCAAGACAAACAATATTTAAATAGGAAACCAAGGGTCCCAAAGTCTTCCGAAGGAGATAGGCGCCATTAAAGTTTAGGGTCCAAAAATTCAAATGATTATGAAAAACAGAAAAATTGGTCGATTCGTTTGCGGTTTTTACTAAAATAATTCTTTATGTCAGTATTGTCTTGAAAATAAATTATAAAGATAAATTTCAAAAAAATGACGATAGAGGGCGCTTTAGACTTTAGAGTAACAAACAACTATTTTTTACCGTTATTTTTTGCATCTCATTAAAGGTTTTGTAAGCTTAGACTTAAACTTAAATTTTGAGCTCAAAATCTGAATAGTTGGAAGCAGTTAAGTAGCACAAATTTAACTGTGTTCAGAGGGTTTTAAATTCAAATGATTATAAAAAACGGAAAAATTGGTCGATTGATTTGCGGTTTTCACTAAAACTATTCTTTATGTCGGTATTTTATTGAAAATGAATTATAAAGATAAATTTCAAAAAATGCCGATAGAGGGCGCTTTAGACTTTGGAGTAACGTACAACTATATTTTACCGTTATTTTTCGCATCTTATAAAATTTTCTTTCTTTTTTCTTCTTAAATTAAAATTTTCTTAGACATAAACTTAAATTTTGAGATGAAAATCTGAATCGTTGGGAGTGGTTAAGTAGAGCAAACTGAACTGTGTTCAATTGGGGTGGGGAGGTTCAAATTTCAAATTATTTTAAAAAACGGAAAAATTGGTCGATTCATCTGCCGTTTTCGCTAAAACTATTCTTTATGTCAATATTTCCTTGAAAATAAATTTTAAAGATTAATTTAAAAAAAATACCGATAGAGGGCGCCTTAAACTTTAGAGTAACCAACAACTATTTTTAAGCGTTATTTTTTGTATCTAATTAAATGCTTGCAAATGCTTAGATTTAAATTTTGAGCTCAAATTCTAAATCGATGGAGGGGTTAAGAAGCGGAAACTGAACAGTGTTCAGGAGTTAAAATGTTATCCTCCCCACCCCTCGAATACATTTCAAATTTCCGCATTTAATTACTCAAAACGATGCAGATTTTGAGCTCAAAATTTAAGTTTGAACTTTTACAAGCATTTAATTAGATACAAAAAATAACGGTTAAAAATAGTTGTTGGTTACTCCAAAGTTTAAGGCGCCCTCTAACGGTATTTTTTAAAATTAATCTTTAAAATTTATTTTCAAGGAAATATTGACATAAAGAATAGTTTTAGCGAAAACGGCAAACGAATCGAACAATTTTTCCGTTTTTTATAATCATTTGAAATTTGAACCTCCCCACCCCCATTTAACACAGTTCAGTTTGCGCTACTTAACCACTCCCAACGATTCAGATTTTCATCTCGAAATTTAAGTTTATGTCTAAGCTTCTAAAAAAATTTTATGAGATGCGAAAAATAATGGTAAAAATATAGTTGTACGTTACTCCAAAGTCTAAAGCGCCCTCTATCGGCATTTTTTGAAATTTATCTTTATAATTCATTTTCAATAAAATACCGACATAAAGAATAGTTTTAGTGAAAACCGCAAATCAATCGACCAATTTTTCCGTTTTTTATAATCATTTGAATTTAAAACCCTCTGAACACAGTTAAGTTTGTGCTACTTAACTGCTTCCAACTATTCAGATTTTGAGCTCAAAATTTAAGTTTAAGTCTAAGCTTACGAAACCTTTAATGAGATGCAAAAAATAACGGTAAAAAATAGTTGTTCGTTACTCTAAAGTCTAAAGCGCCCTCTATCGTCATTTTTTGAAATTTATCTTTATAATTTATTTTCAAGACAATACTGACATAAAGAATAATTTTAGTGAAAACCGCAAACGAATCGACCAATTTTTCTGTTTTTCATAATCATTTGAATTTTTGGACCCTAAACTTTAATGCCGCCTATCTCCTTCGGAAGACTTTGGGACCCTTGGTTTCCTATTTAAATATTGTTTGTCTTGATGTGTACTATCACCCCTTAAAGTTTGGACCATGAATTTAGAAACACCCTGTATAATATTTATATTATTATATTTATATCCAATATTTATTATATTTTAAAATATTATTATATTAATTTTATGTAAATAAAAATAAAAAATAATCATCTTATTAAAATGAAAATGGCCCAGTTTCAATAAAATTAACTCACAAAAATTGTCTTCATGGCGTGAGAAGACTGTTAAACAATGCAATCAATAAATACTTATTATTATTATTATTATTATTATTATTATTATTATTATTATTATTATTATTATTAAAAAAGTGGCGGAGGCAAATTTCTAAAAACAAATTTTTTTTTCATAGCACGCCCAGTTACTTGATCACTATTGCTTTCGCAAAGTTAATAATGCAAAGTAACTTATGAAAACAAATTTATAAGATGCAACTTTGTATTATTAAAATAATAATAAAAAAAATAAAAATTTGGTTCTTCAATAAATGTATCTCATTTCTGAATTATCAAAGGAGAGGATGTACATGGGTGATTTGAGGAAATATGTATATATTATAACTTATAACTGTCTAATTGAATTATTAAAGACATTTATTATTAAACTAATTAGAAGACAAAAAATAAGCACTGTTTTTTTAATTAATTAATTAATGCTAATTTAAATGTTCCAAAAAAATGTACGTAAACATGCAAAAAAATATTTATGGCAGTTTATATAAAATACTTTTTAGTTTATAGTAGCTTATAGAAGTTTATATAAAATACTGAAACTAATAATTAATAATAAAATTTGAAATAATTATTCTGATTAATAATAATACTACTAAAAGCAAAAGACAATATCCCCTAAACTTATATCATATTCTTTAATCAAACAAAATTTTCAGCTCGCTGTGATTTCATTATCACGAGTTATAAAAGTTTAAATTTGTCAGAGTCTTATATACAACTTTTTATAAAACTTGGGGAAAAGGAGGGAGAGAATTAAAAAAAATTAAAAAAGGCCCGAATAATGTTGAACTTATACCATTTTGCAGGCCCACAACAATTAGAATCTGACTTATAAGGTAGGGAGCAAAGAAATTACAAGGGACCAAAGTTGCTGGGGACCGAAATGTCTTGGGACCGAAATGTCTTGGGACCGAATTGTCTCGGGACCGAAATGTCTTGGGACCGAATTGTCTCGGCACCGAAATGTCTGGGGACCGAATTGTCTCGGGACCGAAATGGCCCGGGACCGAAATGGCCAGGGACCGAACCGGCGGGACCGACATAATTACGAGCGCACCTAAAAATGAATAACAAGAGAAAAAAAATCACTTCCAAAGGTGTGCGGACACCTTAAAAAAATTACTTTTAACTATACAACTCCCCCCCCCCCCTATTCGAATAACTTACCTATTTGCCAATCATCTATCCAAACACGACAAATTTCCTACTGCTGCGAATACTTCAAATTAGCGGGAAAATTACAGGGTAATAAATGTCGGTCGTAAAAAAATCAAAATCTTCTGACCAGAGCATCATTGCGGCATTATTTCGCGTTTATGTCCCATGCGAACGTTTACCTGCCTCGTAAGCGTGGGTGAAAGAAAGTAAAATAATGAAAGTTTAGGCTTTAATCAAATGGGATTAAAAGGGGACAGTTAATGTCCTACACGAAGGATTTCGATACGCCTCCACCGAGGGCCTCACCTGGGTCGCATGAAAGACAGACGGACAATGAAAGCACTGTTTCAAAGCTCATAATTCATTTTTCCTCAGTTGTGCATAATTAACTGGGACACATTATAATTCAAAAAAGATGAATTTTTTTTTGTGGATATAACAGATAAGTAAAGGTCATTGGGTATTTAAATATATATTTATTAGACAGTTTTTAAACGGAAATAGCTATGATTCGAAAAAAAAAAAAAAAATGTTTATTCGGGCGTGCCCAAAATTGTTAGATTTTCTGTTTGAAGATTAGAGAACTTGAATTTTCTGATTTTCTTTCTTTCTTTAATAAAATAGTAATTATAGTAATAATAATAATAACGAAATCTACAATGTTTTCTTTTTATTCAAAATATAACTTAATTTGAATGTGGTTTATTCTTACATTGTACACACACACACAAAAGAAAAAAAATCGAATACCTCAAATTAAAAAAATTTGAAAAAAAAAAAAAATCTTTTTGAAATTAAAGCTATTAGGATTAAAATAAATTTTCTTTTGGAATTGAATGAAAATTTCTGGAATTAAAATAACTTTCATTTGAATTTAAAGTTACCGGAATTAAAATAATTTTCATTCGAATTTAAAGTTGCCAGAATTAAAATAATTTTCTTTTAAATATACAACTTTCTTCCATTCGGATAACTTGTCTACTTGCCAATCATCAACAAATCTATTCAAACACAGCTCTTCCCTTACCGCCGCGAGTCAGTGCAAATTAGCGCGCGAATTACAGGGTAATAAATGTCGGCCGTAAAAAAACTAAAATCCTCTGACCAGACCATTACTGCGCCATTATTTCACGTTTATGTCACATGCGAACGTTTACCTGCCTCGTAAGCGTGGGTGAAAGAAAGTAAATAATGAAAGTTTAGGCTTTAATCAAATGGGATTAAAAGGGGACAGTTAATGTCATATACGAAGGATTTTCAGTACGCCTCCAACACGATACGAGAGCCTCACCTGGGTAGGTCACATAAAAAAGGGACAGACGGACGATGAAAGCACTGTTTCAAAGCTTATAATTCATTTTCCCTCAGTTGTGCATAATTAACTGGGACACATTATAATTCAAGAAGATGAATGCTTTTTTGCTGATTTAAGAGATAAGTAAAGGTCGTTGGGTATTTAAACATACATTAATATATATTTCTGTAGACAGTTTTTCAACGGAAATTGCTGTAATATGAAATAAAAAAATATTTTTTTATTCGGGCGTGCCCAAAATTGTTCAATATTCTGTTTAAAGTTGGAGGACTTGAATTTTCTGTTTTTCTTTTTCTGTTTAATAAAATAATAATATTAATAATAATAACGAAATTTATAATACTCTCTTTTTTTAATTCGAAATATTACTTAATTTGAATCTGATTTATACTCACACTGTAAAGAAAAAAACAAGTTGGAAATTGCACGTGAACGTAGCAAATGAGGTGCGTTCGTAGGATAACGAAGTTTTAAAAATATTCAGATCTTGCTGATATAGTAGAGCGTACTCCGGATACAGTTTAGTAGTCGAAATCTTTACGTTTCTGTAAATATGCAGGAAGTAATTTTTATTACACCTCAGCAACGTATATCTTACTCATAAAATGTGAAATAGTTGAATATAATTAAAACAAGTACCAAACCATGTTTCCCCGTATAGCATTATATCGTGGAATACTTTTGTGTGGCCCTGTAATTTAATAATAAAAATTCTTTGCATCACAGATTGTACAGAATGCATATTTTAGTATAAATTTCATAGATTCATGCCAATTCTATTATGTTCGAATGAGTGTAACATCATTAAAATGCATTTGAAACTTTTTCCCCATTGACCGTAATGTAACGGAATCCTTTTGATTGTCCCTGTAATTGATCTATGCATCCGATTTTCATAACATTTGAAATGACCCGACAAAATTACGCAATAATTATATGTTTTAAATTTCAAACGATTAAAATGCATTTAAAACTTTTTTTCCCTATTGACCGTAATGTAACGGAATCCTTTTGAATGGCCTTGTAATTGATCTATCCATCCGATTTTCATAAAATTTGAAATGACTCGACAAAATTATGTTATAATTATGTATTTTAAATTTCAAACGATTCGGTTGGGTAGTTTTTGCGTTGTTATATGCGGACAGACGGACGGATTGAGCGACAACAATAGGTGCTACGTATTTACATAACTACGAACGCACCTAAAAACAGTCAGATGTGCCAAAAAAAAAAAAAAAAAAAAAAATGTTTTGTCTCATGTATCTTCAAACTTCAAAATTCGCTCTATGAAGCTGCCGGTTGAATTCGGTAATATTCTGCATAAATATGAACTGAAGTAGAGGGAAAATCCCCACTGTCGGTAAACTTTAGATTACAAAATTTTATTCCTGTATGGATATTATTAGTATTTAATGATTATGAAGACAAAGCTTCAAAATTTAAAAGGAGGAGAGGGGGTTCGACCCACCCAGGCTTCGTCTCATTACGGCCCTGGCTGAGTTTGCTTGAATCTGATTTAGTTCCGATAATTGGAGTTTTATGGTAACTCAAACTAAATTGATAAATTACAATAATCTTTTTTTTCTCTTTTTTCTTTTCTTTCTTTTTTCTTTTTCTTTTTTTTTTTTTTTTTTTTTTTTAATTTAGAGATTTATTTTGGACGAACACCCGATTTGGATACCGTGAAAATCCTTCCGGCCAATAGCACCAACTTATCTAAATTTTCTGGTAAAACGACACAATTTTTTTCTTTAGTGTGTATGTGGAAAGAGGAAGAGCAATTGACTAAAGATAATTCGAAATTTAATTATTTTTTTTTCTAAGCTACTTTTTAAATTGTAATTTGTTGTTATTTTAAAAATAATTTTATTAAATTATAATTTTTTTCCCTTATAAATACACTAATAATTTATTTTAAATAAAATTGGAATTGTTATCTATTCAGAGGGGGGAAAATTTTATATCTAGAAAAGCATATACATTTCAGTCGTCTAAGTGCTTTATCAATTCAAAACATCAAAACAGATGTCAAAATCTTAAACTTGTTTTAAGGAGAAATGTAACTATACACCTACTGAAAGAATTTTTAGACGCTCCTTTAAATCTAATTAATGTAGTTACTATTTTTCAAATAAGACTTATTTTAATAATGTTAATAAAACCAAATTTCATTTCAGGGAATAGATAACTAAAACTATGTAAATTATGAATTAAATCAATTGAAACTGCGTTGACGAAAAAATAAAATTATTGGGTGGGATCGCGACCCAATGGGCCCCTATAAATTCGCGCCACTGCTTCCGGTGATGAAACCCTGGGTATGATACATTTTGATGTATGGATGGACGTGGTGAAGAAAAAACATAAAATAAATTGTTTCCCTGTACATTTTAAATAATTGAACAAGTATCTCCAACCGTCAGACTAATAAGTATTGTAAGTAAACATTTCTTTATTGGTTTTTTATTTACGCTTGATTAAATATGATTTTGTATAAAATAATAATAATTTTTCTGAATGTGAAGTAATAATTTGTATGTAATGACAAATAGCAGATTTTATTAACTGCGTTCTCTAACATATTGTAATTGTTCCTAAATTGAAGTAATAATTTGTATGTAATATCAAAGAGCAACAATTTTAATTGTGTTCTCTAACACATTTTTAAGAAGGTATATGTCTAACTAAATTAATTTTGATATTATAATAATTCATGCCGAAAATAAAGGAAGATATTTTTGGTGACATTCATCTCTATAATTCTTGGAATATAATGAAGTCTCATTAATATAAATTTCAGAATAAATATGATGTCTTGCTCAATTATTAAAATAAAAAAGTTTTCCAAATAAAAATTAATGTTTAAGGGAGTTTTGCCAATAACATCTTTCAACAGTGACTCAGATAGTATGCTGCTATTTAAAACTTTTTTTTTCTTCTTGCAGAAGGTATTGTGTAAGCATACCTTAACCTGCTTTTCTAATAAACAAACATGTGTGAGATCAAGTATTATCTAATCTCATACCATGCCTTACCTTCGCACTACTCAAACCCAATCCACGCCTCATGTCATATTATAACAACAGCACCAATTTTGCTTTTCTTCACTTGTGTCTGTTACTGAGTTTGCTTCAGCAAAAGTGGAGCAACGAAAAACAATTATATTACCATCGATACAATACTTAACGATACGATATTTCCTCGTCGAGCGCAGTGCTTGCTAATGATGATGCGGAAGTTATGTTAGAGGTCGTTTGTCAAACAATGTTGCCTTTGAAAAAATTCTAAAAATTGCTAAAAAATCGACTCTATCTTCTACGTCTCCATGCTCTTCAACGCCTGGCATTCAAGGACGGTTCGGAAAATTTAATTTTTACCGATCGTTTGTTGTTTTTGCTTTCTCCACTTCTGTTTGTGGAGGTTTGGAACTATCTCTTCCAGAGTCCTAGCACGTTAACTATTCATCCGTGGCAGAAGTTTGAGTTCTAGTTAAGGGACCACACCCTTGTTTTAATGTTCGTTTTGTGGAACTTGTTGAAAGTACCTGTTGTTGCATATAAAAAAAGTGAGTAAACCACGTTTAAAAAGAACAGGTTCTTTGGACTCCGGATTGAGAGCTTCAGAGATTTCGCTGATTAGGGATTAAAAGTTGGTTTACATGGGTGTGCGGAAAAGATAAAGGAAAAATTAAATAAATAAAAAAGTTCGTCTTTTCGGAGACTGAAAGTTTTTTTTTTAATAATTATTTATTTATCTGAACATTTAATTCGGAACTTTTTTTTATGGGTAGTTACTGTGCGTGGTTTTGGTGAAACTTGTAGTGATTCTGGCCGAATTCTGAATACTCGACTTACAAGTAAACAGAATACTGAATATTCGACTTGTCGAATAGTGACTGTTAGGCCTAATAATGAGTATTTGTCTGGCCAAATTCAAAGTTTAAAGAAATTAAAAAGATTAATTTAAAATAATTAACATAATGTTTAATACAGATACTGCTATTTGATAAGCGATTTTTCAAACACATACTAGTTAAGAATCTCTGACATTCAGGGCCGTAGATAAGGGGGCGCTATGGGCGGCTCAGCCCCCCCCTAAAATATTTTGAGCCCCTCCTGGAAAAAGTTTCAAGGTTTTCACTAAATGTTCCGAAAATTCAAATGAAATTCTGTTCAAAAATCTAATTTAGTTTTGAGACCATTTCACAGTTTTGCAGAGTTAATAAACCGTATCTAAAATAAGTGTTTCAACACTCCCTCATCCTATTTATACATATGAAGTTAACATGATGTTTAATTTCGACCAGTTATACACTCAAAATTTTCATCATCCTATTCTCTTCATAGCATAAAATGAATTTATTACAACAGTTTAATGAGAAACATTGTACCTAAAATGTGAATATGCACTAATTTATCTTTCTGCATTAGAGAGAGAGAAAAAAAATTATGAGCCCCACCCCCCTACAATATCTTGAGCCCCCCCCCCCCCCTATCGTTCACTTCTAGCTACGGCCCTGCTGGCATTTCTTGTTATTACAATATCATATATCACTGAAATTAAGTAATTCGATTGAAAATAAACTTACGATTTCTTCCTTATTGTTAAAGTAATAAACTAAAATCTTACACTGAGCTGAAGTGGGGTGAGATACACTGTAATTTTGATTGAATACGTGAATAATTGCGTAACTGAACTGTAAAAAAAATCGTTAAATGTATTGCAAAAACTGCTGGCAGCAATGTTGCCTGCAGTTTTTGCCTTAAAAATTGCAGTAATATTAGATGCAATTTCTTTACTACATCTAATTTTACTGCAATTTTTATAATCCTGCTGGATTAAGCTACTGGCAACATTGCTGCCAGCACTTTTTGCCATACATTTAAAGGACTTTTTTTTTGCAGTGTGTTTTCTTGTACAAAAGTTGTCTGTCTTGATGTCTATTATCATTTATTTTTCCATTTTCTTTAGAAACACTCTTTTTGCCGAAAAGCAAAATACAGATTATTCACAAGACATTGTTCAGCAACTTGCACTTGTAGATGATTTATTCTTATGAAGGTCATCACTAATGATCCATTTTCTCAAATGACTCATTTCAAAGAGAAAATAAATAATGTAACACTTTAACTTAAATATGATTCTGTTTCTTAATTATTCTGAATATCTTTATAAATTGACAGCTAGAAGTAAATGTTGCATAAGGTTTTTAAAAAATAGTTTTCAAAAGATATTTTTAAGTATTTTTCATGACTGAATAATTCGATAATCAGCCGGGCCGAATCGGCCAAATCAGTGGCGTAGGAACTTTCTACAAATAGGGGGAGCCCGGCCCCCGGGCACATTGTGTAAAGTTAGTGGTGGGGATCATTTCATTCATTTAGGAGATTTCCTTCATACTGTTGCACTTTCCCCGAGCAAGAGTATACAATAGAAACATATCAAAAAATTACCAACTCTTTAATCCAGTTGTAATAATTTTTATTAGATATACTTGATGCATAGAAACTTAGTTTATGGACACGATCCCGAATATAATATTCAAATTTACGGATTCTTTCACTCCCATTTGCCTAAAGGTAAAAATTCTTTCTTTTGGTTTGCTTACAAATTCTTTACAAATCTCTGCCAAATCAATTTTCAAGACATCCCCTTAATAAATGCGTAGTAGCATCAAGTAATTGAGTATTTTGTAGTAAACCTATGAGACCTCCTCCCTTTCTGGCAACCGAGAGGGTTTGAAACAATTGGAAAATGGATGAAGGCACAACCAGGTGTGTCCATCCCTTCCTCTCTCTGTTCTACTTAGTTACTTACCCATCATACGTAGTATAGGGTAAGTCTTGCAATCGTTTTGAAAATCGAAAAATTTTGTTGACGGATTTACGTTTTCGACACTGGAGATTTCGAAAAACATTTTTAGAAAAAAAAATTTGCCGTCCGTCTGTCCGTCTGTCTGTCTGTCTGTAAACGTTCTATCTCACGAACAAATTGAGATAGAGGCTTGAAATTTTGTATGTACTTAGTATGTAAGAATGGGACGAAGCCTATTGAATATCAGCAACCTCGATTGTCCAGAACAATTATTTACGGATTCTCGAAAAATTCGTTCTGACGAAAGGTACATAAAATTTTATTTTAAGGAATGCATGTAAAAGGCAATAAAAAAAAAACACAAATTTTGCATAAAAAACGAAGTCGATCGGATAATTAGTTGTCGAGATATTTGTAATCCTGTTTTCCACATTCTTCGATTTTTCATGACCCTGTATTTCATTCAAATTTCAATTCAGAGGTATATTTTAATTGAAAATGAGATGCTTAATCCGAAGCAGTAAACTGTTAGTTAATAGGATTATTATTTTTGGAGTTATAAAGATGTTTCTTTTACGCAGTTTGGTACTTCTTGAGTAGTTTGGCGTTTTATATAATTTGTTGAAATTGGTGCATCAGCAATTCATTAATAGAGTATTACTATGTGTATTACACTGTAAAAAAAATCTATGTAAAATTACGGACAAAAGTCGGCAGCAGAGATTCCGGACAATATCCGTAAAAAAACATTTTGACCGTAAATCTAAAAATCACCCGTAATTTTACATTTTAGCAAATGCATAACTAGCCCGTAAAAAAAGTAGTATTGTCCGTAAAACTACAATGCCAGGATGCCCGTAAAAAAAGGGACGTTGCCCGCAAAACTATAATGCCAGGATGCCTGTCAAAAAAGGGGCATTGGCCGTAAAACTATAATGCCAAGATGCCCGTAAAAAAAGGTGCATTGACCATAAAAATAAAATACCAAGATATCTCTGAGAAAAGGGACATTGCCCGTAAAATAATACAAATTCTGGCCATGAAAAAAAGGGGCGATTGCCCATAAAATAACAAAACACATACATTAGGATACCTCATTAAAGAAAAAGCATTGTTTGTAAAATTTAAAAAAGGATCATTCAGTGAAATTAATATAAATTTCCATACAGTTATCCAGTATTACCCCATTCTCTTTTGGACTCAGGGGGGAGAAAAAGGGGCACAAATCATAAAATTATCGGGTTTTTTTAAATAAAATCTTTAATGGGGATCACCATATATACCAACTGAAAATCCATAATAGATTTAAAAGAGGAATATAGATAATTCACAACACTAATAAAGAACAAAAATTTTCACAGGAATACTTATGTTTTCGCAATATTTGAATAAAACATTCATAACTTATGCATATTATAAAACTTGTAGATTAAAAACCTAATTTTCCAAGGTTTTCAGGTACTCTTAGCCGGCAGTTACTTTTTTTTTTTTTTTTTTTTTTTTTTCAAATTAAAGTTTAATTCTATTAAAGGAGAGCATTCTCACTCATTTCCTATAGTAAATTGTATTTTTATTCAGTTACGAGGTTCTCACTTTTGGTATTGTTGCATTAATAACTTATGTTAAAATAAAATTTTTAGCTTTCCAAAATTTACCATCACACACTTTAATAGTGAGAGTGGTGAAGCATTTAAAAACTGATAAGATAACAAACCCTCATGTGTTTAGATAAAAGTGATATGTAAAATGAAAATAGAAAACTAGTTACTTTAATATTAAATTACAGGGGTTGATCCAGGCAAAATTTGGGGTTCACAAAAATCTATTTAATAAAATAGGCTTCTTCACAAAATAATTTTAATAAAACAGACCCTTTCACAAAATTCTTTTATGCCATTTTCATACTGTTTTAAAATCTAATTTGTACACAAAAACATGTCATAATTTTCAAAAACTTAGCAAAGGAATTTTTAAAAATATATATATTTAGTTTTTAAATTCCTTGTTCAAATAACAAAGTCAACTTCCATTAAAAAATGTTATTTTCACAAAAATAGCTTTTCTTTTTCACAAAATGAGCCCCGGAATAAAAACCTGCATAGACTCTTGAATTGATCAGAAAAATTATGATTAGTAATATCAGTTTATTAGCTGTACTGCTATTGCTCCCTCTCCTCCCTTCCAAGCCGCTCAATAATAGAGAGCAGCTTTTTTATGATACACAAATGCTAATTTATTATTTCGATTTTTATGTATCACATATTTACTAAATACTACATGAAACAAAAGTAGTCCATTTTTGATTTAACAATGATTCATAATCCCACACACATCCGTGCAAGAAATCCATCTAAGTCAAGACTGAAATCTTTTCTGAGCATTAGAAATAACTAAACACAAAAGGGTTAGAAGATTTCTAAGTCTTGTTTTATACCTAAAAATTGGTCTCTAACAATAAAAGAAAGTGATTAAATGTTCTTGATGGTAGAACCACTATTATTTAAGTATATAAGGTAGAATTCTGAGTCAATCAAAAATCTCTTCAACACTGAAATCAGTCCTGAGATTAAAGATCTTGCACCCATGTCCCACGGTTCTTGATCTTGTGTACACAGATAATACATACTATATTGTTTACGAGATTTCGGTGAAAATTGATTAAACTTGGGAATGTTTGAAGATGAAATTATTATAATGGTTCTGTTATATAAATTATCATTCAATAAATCAAAAGAAAACATGAATTTTTGCAAATTTATTTAATATACTTCAACACAGTATTCTTAGAAGTAACAAATTTAAATAACAAATTAAGAAACAACAAATAAAAAATTCATTTTTTCACACAGATTTGTAGTAACACATTTTATCGCCAAGGTTGATTTTGGATCTTGTAGACAGTTTTTTTGATTGTGTCTTTTTCCAGATTAATAGCCAAGCATGTCCTATTTAAAAAAAAAAGGTAAGAATAAATATTACATAAAAGTATACACAATAAACAGAAATTGAGTATAATAACAATCTCAATTATTCCAGATGAACAGCAAATACAGCAGTTATGTTTAATAGATAATTGTTATGAGCATCCTATTAAAACAAGTAACAAAAAAGTAAGGAATTAGAATTCATTCCAGTTTAACCCAAAATTAATTTCAATTATTGTAAAATAATTCATTTGTTCTAATGTTACAGTTAGTAATTTATTTTACTGAACCTTTTGTACATGAATAAAACTTGCACTTGACCTTTTATTTCTATGTAAAATATTTTTAAATGAGTAGATTAAATTTGAAGCAATTTTAAAATGACAAAATTCTTTTAAGCTCTGATATAAAACTTTGGGCCCAAAAACAAAAAGGCCTGAACATCTCTGATAGACATTAATGTTCTTTATATCAAAGTAAGATGCCTTTATAGCACCTTGAACCGTTTATATATACCACTTATAGCCGTTTGAACCAATTATAGTTGGTTTTAATCACTTTTGAATTGTTTGTCTGTTTTGCAGCCAATGTGTATATTGCATTTCTTAGATCTCTTCTTCATTGCTAACTGTAATTGAGAGTGCATGTTTTTTCATATGTTTTTATGTTCTTCTGTCTTTACAAGAAAATACTGAATTCAAAGAAATTATGGTATTCTGACTTTCGGCGGATTTGTACGTATTGGAAGGCAAGGAATGAAATTTAAAAGTTTTTAGAAAATGTCCGTCAGTCAACTCCGTAAGTTTTTAATTTAAAAAAAAAAAAAAAAATTGTGGCTGTTTTGTCTAAGAACTAATGCATGACATTTCACAAAACTTTACATTCAATTAGAGCATTGATATAAACTGAAGCTGGTTAGTTTTTGGGGTATATCTCTTAACAGGCGGCACTGATATGATGCATTATTCAGTTTCCATAATATCTCTAACTCAAGAATTAATGCACAGGTTATTATAAAACTTCAAATTCTGTTAGTTCCTGATTTAAAAAGTGCTTCAATTCATATATAGAAAACAATTTTTTACTACCATTTCAAAAATACATCGACATCAACTCTTTTGTATCAAGCAATAAATCAACAGTTATATTGAGAATTTTGGAGAATAGTAAAATAATATTTTTTTCTTTCAAATAGAGCATTTTCCAATGTTCCCTTAGTAACTAATTTTCTGTTTAAGGGTGTTCTTAAATCAAAAAGAGCAACTTTGTGACACATGCATTAATTTATTTTTGTTCCGAAATGCATGAAAATAGCAGGTGTTGTTATTCAGAAACTGTCTAATTGCACTCATTCTTTTGTTTTTTAAAAAACACAATAGATTTTTCATAACAAGCCTTCAAAGTTGACACTTTTGAGCATATTTCCCGATGAAAGCAGAAAAACCGGTTGAAAAGGAGGAGAAAAACGGGTGATTGCGTCATCGGAATAGCTTATAATTCGATAAGTAATTTAATTATCATAAAATGGAAAAATAAGTTCAATTCGAAATCGCTTTCATAGTCAGGCATTAAAATTTTATAACTTTCTGTTAAAAAATGAATTTGTAAATGTGTAAAAACGTTTTTCGCTTGTTGAGTGGATCAGTTAAGAACACCCTTAATGCAATAAATATTTTTGTTTATCGAAAAACTTTTTTTTTTCGTAAGTGATGGAAATATTTTACACATACACACACATGTTGCCATAATTAACACTACAACAGCACAAACAATAGATTTATATAATACATTCCATCTTGCAGACTTTTTAATAATATTATTATTGATGCAGACACTTGAAGATAGTTCTGTCACTGCACTCTCAACTAAATTTGTATGTTTTACAAGATTTCTCAACTAGATTCACACTCTTTTCAAGATCGACTAAATTGGCACTTTTTCTGAGATATCTCGAATAAATTGGTGCTCTTTCCCAGATATCTAGACTAAATTTGCTCTTTTTCTCAAGATTTCGACTAAATTCGCACTATTCCCCCCAGGATCTGGACTAAATTCACACTTTTTTCTCCGGGATCTGGACTCAATTTGCACGTTTTCCTGAGATCTCGATGAAATTAACACTTTTTCTCGAGATCTCGACTAATTAATGCGCTTTTTTTTCAGATCTCGACTAATTTTGCACGTTTTCTGGAGATCTCAGCTAATTTGCATGTTTTAACGAGATCGCGACTAAAGTTGCATCTTTTATTGAGATCTCGACTAAATAATGCATTTTTCCTTCATCTCGACTAAATAATGCATTTTCTCGAGACTGTGGCTAAATTTGCACTCCCTCCCAGGATCTTAACTAAATTTGCACCCTGCCCCCTGAAATCTTGACTAAATTCACACTTTTTCCGAAGATGTCAACTAAAGTCACACTTTTTCAGATTATTTAATGATATTCATATCACCCCCTCCCTCTCCGCTGAATCATAATTCCCATTTTTCTATCATGATTCTAAGTTGAAATCTGCATTTTGTAAGTATGATGAAATTAGCATTTTTTACCAAGATTCTTTGATGAAACTTCATTTTTTTAATGCGATTGTTCTATTTAAGAGATTTGTAATTTCTTTCTGTGATATTTTGGCAGAATGTGCATTTTTACCATGACCCTTTGACAAAATTTATTTCTTCTGCAACTAATTGACTTTTTTATACGTACTCATTTGTTAAAATTCACGATAGTTTATCATGACTGATCGCCAAAATTCTCAACAGTTTTGCACAACCGATTGGCTCACTTCGCAGAAAAAAATATGTAGAAGAATTTACAGGGGGAAATACAGTACAGAATTTTAATGTGTAGGTCTTTCTTTTTCTGTATGTAAATCACACAATTCTGCACACGATTTCAAACCCTACCCCTCAAAGACTACCCATCCCCCAAGAAATTCTTAAAATGGCACCATAAGCAGCCAATTTATTTATTTTATATGCTTGGTGGCTCTTTTAAACTCTTTTGATGCACACAATGGTTTTTTTTAAACATTTCCATGGCAGCCTGTGGAAATTCAATTGATCTTTGAAAATTATAGCAAATATTTTTGGTATACAAAGAACAAGCATACCCCCCCCCCTTTTTTTAATAGCCCTTTTTGAAAAAATGTACTCTTTCTTTAAATTAGTGGTTCCTCTTCGAAAAATTCAACCTGGTGCCCCCCCCTCCTTTTTTTTCTTTCTAGAATCCAGAGTATTTCAGATATGACAAAAAATCATCTTTGCTAGTAAAATTGTATTATCGTAGTGAGCATTAAAATCATTCAAAATACAATTTAACTGCAATAGTTGGCAGATCTGTAGTGGTATTTGTAATTGATTTTAATTTTTGAGAAATTAAAAACAAACATGCCTCTTCTAAAAAATACTATACGGTAGAGTATCTAATTTGCCGACCTGTAATTCACAGTCAATTTTTTAAAATTAACAAAAACGTATTTAGATTAATAATGTTGCACACTGTGCCACCCCCTTAGTGGTGAGTATTAATTAATTTATTTATTTATTTTTTTTTTTGGGGGGGGGGGGGGAGAAGGCTGGAAATAAAACTTCACACGAACAAATTGATGCTGTGATGACTTGTCGCTGCGACGAATTGTCGCTACAATGATTTCAATGCAACACCTAATATTTCGAATTATAACTAACTGAGTGAAAATGCCTTAAAATTAATAAATATTTGTAACAATATGAAAATGCTATATCGTCGTTAGAAACATTTTTCTGCATAATTTCTTATTTTAACATATTAGGAAGTAGGTAAAAACTTGTTTGCAACATTACAAATCTACATACGGGGGAAAAAAAAAAAAAAAAAAAAAAAAAAAAACAGATTGTTGTGAATTAAATATAAATGAAAAAAAAAAAGTATGTTTTCATTATTGTAACATTTACAAAAATATGCATTTTTTGAAAATGCATTAAAAGATAGAAAATTTCACCAAATTAACCAGCTAAGTTGGTTTTATATATATGGCAATTTATTTTGTTGCCAAACTTAGTGGTATATGACCAAATTGGTCAAAATTTAATTCTATGGTAGTAATACTGCTATTACTACTTTTTTTTTTTTTTTTTTTTTTTTTTTTTTTTTTTTTAAATTACCCATTGTTTAAGCTGATACAGATTTCTTCATATGAAAACAACCATTATACCTACGGCAGCCCACTGATCACCTTAGGGACTGAATTAAAGAGAAAAAAAAAATCAGCCTAATGTGCGTATTGCCTTTGAATACATGAAGGAGAGACTGGAGCACATGTGAATAGTTCACATAAGGATAGCTTTTTTTATTAATGGTTAATTTCTGAAAACAAAAAATACTGAATACAGTAAACAGAACCCTTTTTTTAAACAAGGTAATTTTTTATAAAATCATCTTTATAGTTAGCTCCTCTTTTTTTTTTTTTTATAACTTTATAAATTCAATGAATTGCTCACAAGTGCCCCAACAGCAGGATAGTTGCGAACACAAGGAAAAATATTTGATATGCTTTACATTCTGTTTTTTATTTGTTGTCATGATCATTAGTTACACTATGTGTTAAATTTACTATAAACAAAATTCTAGTTCCGCAGTGACAGATTTAAGCACAAGATTATAAGACGAAAATAAGTAGACTGGGAAAAAGGAGGATTATATGACTAATTAAATATTGTCGGAATAAAATAAAAATTAAGATGTACATTTGAAAAAAATAAAGCCTCTAAATTTTGCTTAGGGGAATTTAGATAATATTTATCAAAAATCTGCCAAAGTACAAAAGATTCTTATCCTTGTACAGTCAAAGATCTATAATCCGCACACCCATAATCCACTGTTTTCTATAATTCACATTATTTTACGAATGTAAACAATGAAATAAACAGTTAAAAAATTTACAAATTAGTGATCCAAAAACGATTTTTTTCAAAAAATGTAAAAAAAATGAGAAAACAATGAGAAAACAGTGGATTATGGGTGTGCGGATTATAGATCTTTGACTGTATTTCCCTTCTAGTATCCTTGTATAGGATATATATATACCTTGTATGGGTATACTTGTATCCTTCGAGTATCTTTGTATTTCCCTTCTATTCTAAAATAATGATAAAGGATTTTAAAATGATTAAAAAAAAATAATCTCAATTACAAGCACACACCCAAATTTAACTTCTTTTACTTTTGAAAGAGGAAGGGGGGGGGGGGGGGAAGCTCACAATATTTTATAGTATCAGTTTAAAAATTTTAATTTCAGGCAATTCTGATATCTATCTCCATTCAAAGCATCATACACATTTTAGAGGTGAAAGTGGGCCATCATTCCAAGTTTGGAAGAAATGAAATTGTTTAGCAAAATATTGCAAAAAACTATTGCATCTTAGAAAACTTTACATGTATTTAAATTATAATTGGATATAAATAAGCTTATAGCTCTTTACGTACTTGCTAACGGATGATCTTGTGAAAAGTTTAATACAAAGTCAAATATGACAAAAAGTCTCCTATTTCAAGACAATATTAGATAGGACATTATTTCGCATGAAGTGAACTGAAAGAAACAGAATCATAGAATGATTATTGAGACACTTATGAACTGTTCATATCTGCCTCAACTATTCTGTTAAAAAATGACCCACGTGGTGATTAGAGTTAAATTGACAAATCATTAACATTTCTCAATTTTAGAATTCTTTTTTTTTTTTAAATCAAAAATACTTATTATTTATAGTATATGTTAGAACATTAAAATTAAAACAAATAAATAAAGTTATTCATTTAAAAATTTAAAAGTGAGATTTTACTTTTGAGACGCACAGTTTATGCCTCCATTTCTTTCTCTTCTCGATGACACTACCAGTGATAGAAGTGCCTCCATCATATTCTGGAGCTGTCCATTTGAAATAGGTAATTAGTAACCTTTTAAACAGTTGCTTGTAGTCGGCCAGGCTTACTCGGTTCATCTGTAAAAAAATGCAGTATTATACAGGGTGTTTACAAAAGTGTATTAGTTACCATTAAAGTTATTATGTTACTTCATAAAATACCTAATTATTTTATAGAACAACAATTGTCTAATTGTTAAAGTATTAAAACTTTCGGTAATAGCCATTTGAACCAATTATAGCCAGGATTGCAAAAAAGCCATGCCGGTGGCTTTTATTTGTTTTAACCAGCTTTTATTGACCAAAATTGGTGTTTTTTAGTTAGTTTTAAAGACTTAATTGAGGTAGAATTCAATATAACCCAATTTCTCCAAAATGAACACATTAATATTGGAATAATACGTATTGATTTGCAGTCAAAATTATAAATATATCAGCTAACTTTTAAAAGATCATACAAAATGCTTTCTCTAGTTTACACTGACTCCCCCCCCCCACACACACACAGTTTTTTCTTTTTTACTACTTTATATAATTAAAAAGGACAATAGTTGCATAGTTAGTATCATAATTTATTACTTAACTAATTTTAAAGGATATTAATATACAAGTCTTATTTTATTGCTCATAAATGTTTATTTGAAGCCACACATAAAGTCATTTAATAAAAAGAGCAATTCTTTTTAATAAAACAGCATTATGAATAACTTTGCATTAGTTTATGTATGAGTATGCATTCTTTAAAATAACAATGAGCTTTTCAAAATTTTAATTCAACAAGTTTTATTACAACAATATAATTTCAATTATTAAATACACATAAGCTATTGTCAATTTCAAAAGTAAATAGAAGTATGTAAGGAAAATTCTATTTTTATATGTAACATTTAGTTATTGTTTCATATAATCTTTAAAATGTTTGGTATATATAGAGCTATGCAACAACGAATTCCAAACCACAACTTTACAGTCTAATTTTATGTATTCTTATGAATATTTATAATTTCAATTTCAGACATAATGCCTTCACAGATGCATCAGCAGTTATAAAGACTCATTTATTTGATAAAATTTAGTAAAAATGTACATTTTTTAATAGAAAATATTTATAAGTGTATTACAAATAAATCAATTCAAATTTAATATGAAATATCTGTAAACTAGGGATGCACAACCTGTGGCCTGCGAATTTCGTCAATTTACAACTGGAAAAAAATTGCAATTTTTGTACATATGTCACACAAAAAAAATTATAAATTTTGTCAATTTACTGCGGGAAAATATAAAATTTCATCATTTAAGAATCACAAATGTCGTTTATCAGCACGGAAACATCACGAATTCCATTGATGAAATGCGAAAAAAGTCAAATTTTATCGATGAGGATCGGAAAAATCGTCAGTTTTGCTCATCAGAGGGCAAAATCGCGAATTTTGCTCATGAGACTCGTGGGAAAAAAGTAGCAAATTTTCCCGATTGGGCACGAAAACATCGCAAGTTTTTTCGACCAGGGATGGAAAAATCGCAGATTTTGTCAGTTGGACGCGAAAACTCACACATTTCGTTGATCAAGCAAGAAAAAAAATCATAAATGTTGTTGTTCCTCGAAAATATTGCAAATTATCATCGGATGGAAAAATAGCATATTTTCTCGGTTTATCGCATGGAAAAAAAAAAGTGAATTTTGTCGATAAGGCACAAAAAATCGCAAACTTTGTCGATCAGAGACATAAAGGAAAAAAAAAAAACACAAATTTCGCTGATAAGACACGGGAAAATTGCGAATTAAGTGATGATGCATAGAAATATTGCAAATTTCGTTGATCAGCTGCGGAAAAATAGTGTTTTTGTCAATTTATCAAGAGAAAAAAATCACGAGTTTTATCTTGCCGCATAAAAAAATGCAGATTTCGTCAATGCCAATACAAAAATCATGAATATTGATACTCGATCGAAGAAAAATGTGTATTTTGTCAATTTACAGCAAAAAAAGCGCACATTTCGTCGATCAAAGACCGAACAATTGCGAGTTTTATTGATCGCATTTCGAAAAGTTGCAAATTTCTTTGGTCGGAGATGGGAATTTTGCAAATTTTGTTGGTCATACATGGAAAAATTGCTAACTACGTCGATCAGACTAGAATAAAATCGAGAATTTCATCGATCATGCAGAGTAATTTCGCGATTTTCGTCGATTGGCTTTGCAAAGATCACGAATTTCACTGACAGGCTTTGTAAAAATCGCAAATTTGATTGATCGGCTTCGTAAAAATCCCGAATTTTCTCGATTAGCTTAGAAAAAATCGCAAATTTTGACGATCCGAATTGGAAAAGCGCGAATTTTGTCGATTAGGTGCGGAAAAATCACGAATTTTGCCAATCAGGTGCGGAAAAATTGCGAATTTTGTTATTCAGTCGCATTAAAATCACGTATTTTGTCAATCAGGTTTGGATGAATCGCCAATTTTGTCAATCATGCGAAGGAAAATTGTGAATTTCGTCTATCAGCTTTGCAAAAATCACAAATTTCGTCTATCAACTTTTTAAAAATCGCGAACTGTGTCTATTGACTTTGTAAAAATCGTGAATTTTGTCGATCACCTTCATGAACATCATGAATTTCGTCTATCGCCTTTGTAAAAATTGCAAATTTCGTAGATCAGGCATGGAAAAATCATGAATTTCGTTGATCGGCTTTGTAAAAATCGTGAATTTCGTCTATCAAGCGTTGAAATATTGTGATTTTTGTCGATTGTGAGAAAGAAAATAGCGAATTTTATCAATCGACTTTGTAAAAATCACGAATTTTATTGATTGGCTTCATAAAAATGAAAATTTCGTAGATTGGCTTCAGAAAAACGCAAATTTCTTTGATCAGGCACATTGAAATTGGAAATTTTGTTGATCAGGTGCGAAAAAATTACAAATCTCGTCGATTATGCGCAGAAAAATCATGAATTTCGCCGGTCATACGAAGGAAAATAGCAAATTTCATCGACCAACTTTGTCACGAATTTTATCGATCGCTTTGTAAAAATCTCGAATTTCGTCAATCGGCAAGGTAAAAATCGCAAAAATTTTAAATAACGTAGATTTAAAAAAAAAAATCTTGTTAATCGGCTCCTCCTCTCTCCTTCGTTCATAAAATTCACATTTTTTGGCACCAGCCATTTATGCTTTTTTTTAGCACTTTTAATAAAACAAAACATAATCTCCTCAATTACACTGGTGTCCAAAATTTAAGCATAATTGGTAATTAAGTAATTATTTTTAAGTAATGAAAGAAATATGAATCGGAATGTGCTGAAACTCCAGGTGTGTAAACAAAATAGTACGCGTCACATATTTTCGCGAAGAGTTTTCCCCGAAATCGAACAGGGGACCGTCAACAAATTAAAAAAGAACGAAGATCTTTTGGATAACCCTGTCAAAACTAATGTAGCAAAAGCGTTCAAACTGCACATTATGATTAATTGGCTTATTGTAATGTACTGTGTTAATTTTTACAAGGATAGCATGTATACTCGTAGAGAAATTAAGGTTTTTATAAAAACAGTCCTAAATTTTTCCAAGTTTTTTGCTTATAATTTGCAGAGTTCTTATTATAAAATAATGTTCTTTTCTGAAAATATGACAAACATCATTGTACACAATACCCTGTCATCAGAATTTAAAAATAATAAAAATTGTATGAAAAATGAGTATGTTTAGTAAATAATTTTTCATTGCGCATGCGTCAACGATATCAAAATGTCATTTGCATATTGTGTTAGCTAAATGTATAGAGCAACTTCTGTAAAAGTTTCAAAAACATAGCTTGAAAATTCTGAAAATGGGAGCCTATAGAATCAACTCAAAATCCGTTATTCCTAAAGGAAGCAAAAAGATCAGGGGTTTTACCTAAATATAGTTGTACGTGCAATATTGTGTAGGCACTAAACAATGGAATATGGATACAGCCCCTCATCGTTTTGCTTCATTTAGGGAATAAAGGATTTTGATCTCATTCTATCAACGATAATTTTCAGAATTTTTAAGCTATGTTTTTGAGACTTTCACAAAAGTTGCTCTACACATTTAACTAACATAATATGCAAATGAAATTTTAATAGCGTTCACGCATGCGCAGTAAAAAATTATTTAGTAAACCTGCTCATTTGTCATAAAATTTTTATTATTTTAAAATTCTGATGACAGGGTATTGTGTACAATGATGTTTGTCATTTTTTCAAAAAAGAACACTATTTTATATTAAGAACTCTGCAAATTATAAGCAAAAAACTTAGGACTGTTTTTATAAAAACCTTAATTTCTCTATGAGTATACATGCTATCCTTGTAAAAATTAACACAGTACATTACAATAAGCCAATTAATCATAATGTGCAGTTTGAACGCTTTTGCTACATTAGTTTTGACAGGGTTATCCAAAAGATCATCGTTCTTTTTCAATTTGTTGACGGTCCCCTGTTCGATTTCGGGGAAAACTCTTCGCGAAAATATGTGACGCGTACTATTTTGTTTACACACCTGGAGTTTCAGCACATTCCGATTCATATTTCTTTCATGACTTAAAAATAATTACTTAATTACTAATTATGCTTAAATTTTGGACACCAGTGTATGTCAAAGAATATCTTTAAATCTTGAAAATAATCCTTGCTATATCTGTTATATATAAAAATGTAAAAACTGCTGATATATCCTTAACAACTGAACTGGGTATTTTGACTGGGTAAGTGAACTTAAATGGGTATCCCCCCCCCCCCCCAATCACACACATACACTCTCCTCTGAAACCACATATTTTTTTTAGCCAGATGACATATTTGGCTTGGCTAAAAGCTGCTAACTCTGATTATAATTAATTTTAGTAAGTTTTGAATCATTTATGGCTGGTTTCACATGCTTATTTATTAGACCTTTTCATTGTTATTAACTGTCATTACGGGCACATGTTTTGTCGATATGTGTATTAAATTTGCACAAATTTGTAAGCAAGCAGCTAATTTTTGTTAGCATTTTCACAGGGTTCATAATATTTTTCTTTGATAAAATTTAAGCACCTTCCCAGAAATGAAATTTTAACATTATAAAATACTATACATTGCAAAAGTATAAAGAGGATTTTTTTTTTTCACATGTTATGAGGTGAATGCTAAACATAACATACAGTAGCAAAGTCTGAAATGCAAAATGTTATGAAAAAATCTCCGTAAAATAAAGAGTCTTTTTTGTCTATTTTGAAAATTATTTGTGCTAACACTAGTCAAAAATAGACACTTGATATTTTTGCATTGTTATAATATTAAAACACAATTTTAAATTTTGCAAAAACTAAACAATTTTTTATACAGATACTTTAACTAATCCACTAAATCAATTTTTCAAAAAAGTTTAATAAATACACACATATGAGAAAAAATTGCATATTTCTACATGAATAATTTATTGCATTTTAAATACAAGACTTTTACCAGCCTTTAAGCATTTTAATATCAAATTAGACCTTTTATTTATTTATTTTTATTTGGTTTGGTTTTATTTATTTATTTTCTTTTAGTCTAAAATTTCTAACTCCAGCTTTTTTTTCTTTTACATTTTTTCACAAGCTTTTTTAATTGTATACTGAATGGCCTTTTTTTTTATTTATTTTTTTTTTTTATAGACTAACTTTTAAAGATAACTCATTTGCTAAATTCAGTAGCTCATCTGCTAAATTATTATAGTTTTCATTTTTATATTTATTCATTTATTTTGTTCTCAGTGATATGATTTTTTTCTCTTTTTCTTGATTCTTCAAGAGCATAATGTACATTTGAATGCAACAGAATGCAGATGAAAGCAGCTCTTTCTTTATTGGTACTTAAAGAAAAAGTTTGGAGGGCCCACAAATATATAAATATATATATATACTACCACAATATTCTACTTAATCTTTTATAATTTTTAAATAAATATATAAATGTTCTTTAAGGTTTTCTAGTTCAATATTTTTTATTGATTATCTTCTTTTAACACAAGCTTGAGACAAAAGCAACACATGTTTGGTAACACGAAAAGCTTTAACATCCTTTAACACACACATGACTATAAAAAAGTCAATTGAACTTTCCATTCATCAAAGTTTATGAAAACTGATAAAATTTGTGGATTCAAGAAAATACTGACAATCCAGAAGAGTGATTTCATGGTCATTTTTCGGTAATCAACCATTTTCGTGAGAGACTATGTGATTTCATTTGTGAAATGCAATTTTCTTTGACCCATGAAATTTCATTAGGAGTTAAACAAGATAAATTTCACACAATGCTATACATTATTAGACTTTTTTTTAAAATGATTTTTACATCACTATACAAATGAAGTTCCTTATTCAGGGTTGCCACTCTAATCTTGAAAAAAAATTCCATGTGTTTTCCCTGTACTGCAACGCGTTTATTCTATGTTGAGTGCGCAAAAATAAGCGCGATGCCGCCAAGCATTGGGTTAAAACTCAGTTTACCCGAAAGGGCGAATTTATTTGGATGTAGTAGCAAAAAAAAAAAATTCCCTGTGTTTTCCAGATTTTTTTAGGATTTTTTAAAAATTCCCTGGATTTTCCCTGTTTTGGGAGGGGATTTTAAAATTCCCTGTGTTTTCCCGGTTCTCCAGGTGGCGTGGCAACCCTGTTATTTCTTGTTTAAGAAAAATAACACCACTTTGTTACACAGATTGTTGCTCGGTTAAGATTTTTAAAGAATTTATCCCCAGTGAACAGAGTCTATTTTAGCAACAAAATTCACATAATACTTTTGAATTCAAGGCAAGGAAGTTGTTCAGAAACTGTTACATGTTTCATTTCACTCTCCTTAAGAAATTTGTTATTTAATTAGCATGACTGAATCAACTTTGTTAAATCAATTACAACAAATGGCAGATATTTTTTCACGTAAGGCTGTACCAACAATAAACCGACGAAGGAAAATGAAAATTAAGAATAAATTTAACTTTAAAAAAAGATACAATAGAATCATACATGTGATAATTGGGATTGGGAATCTTTTTTTTTTTTCTTTCTTTTTCAACACAACAGATAAACAACTACAAATATTCCTAGATTTCAATTGCTCTTTTTACAGCTGGTAGGCTGTAAAGCCAGCTATGTATCTTAAAGACAGTATTGCCAATTAACAATATTTCCTAATAATCTTGAACACACTATGTGCTGTTTTTATAACAATTTCATTCCACCTCACATTTAATGATTTTTGTGTCGAATTTAATTACTCATTTATCATAGCGAAAAGCACAATAAAAAATTCCTAAAACCAATTTTGAAGAATTTCAAGTTTAGCATCATAAATTTTTACTTACACAAACCAATTATTTTTCGCTACCAACACCATTTAATGAAAATAAAGTACTTAATATAAAATGAAAATATTAAAAAAATTTTATATCAAAAAAGTAAGTTTATATACAATTTTTTCACATATTTTTAATAAAAGGGGGGGGGGGGGACAAGAGGACTAATTATCATATTGAGCAAGAAAAAATGAAGGTAAATGCTTAAAACTGAAATTGTTAAAAATAAAAAGCTAATTTCTATTTATTATTAATAACAATAAAAATAAAAATAAAGATCATTTTGAAAGATTTCTTTTGTAAAATTTAAAAACATGCAAATTTTGTCGAGGCCTAAACAATGTTGGAGAGAACACAAGGAAATGCACTACCAAAATCCGTGAGGTCATCAATCATAGGTTTGTTTTTGAAGAATTTTCTTTTTAAAATGTAAAATTACACTAATTCAATCAAGATACAGGCACTGTCATATGGGCCAGACAGTATGCAATAAAGATAATAATCAATTCACTACATGGACAGCATGAAAACTAAATTTAGGTATAAGATACTTGTGCTTTTTTTTTTTTTTTTTTTTTTTTTTTTTTTTTTTTTGTGGAAGATATAGGTCAAAATTAACATTTTTAGCCAATGGTAATCGGCTAACTAATTGTCGGCACTAATTTTTCTAACTGGCTATTTTTTTCAACTGCTGGCCAGTAACAAAGTTACAAATGCTCCATACAAAATTGTGTTTTTTCTAGCTAATAACAATGTTATTTACTATTTCTGTTACTTACCATTCAATAGGATTGTACACCACAGGTGATTCTAAAAAAAATCAGTCATTTTGGTCGAATACCAAATATTCGGCCGAATACCGAATATTTGGCTTTCCAAATACAGTCGAGTGTCTATTTAACGAAATCCACAGTTCCAGTAAAAAATTCGTTATATAGAGAAATTAATCTTTTGAATTAAGTATTTGAAATATTTAAAAGTAAATATTAACCTAACATTTTATTTCTTAATTATTTAAGTTGTTTCAAAAAAGAGAACAGACATTTACAGTAAAACCCCGATAATTCGGATTAATTGGGACCGGACCCAATCCGGATTATCAAAAATCCGGATTATCCGGAGAATTAGAAAAAAATGAAATAAAATATAACATACTAACAGAAAATCACCTTTATGTTAAACTTATTGAATATTTGCAGACAGTAATAATGTTTACTTTGCTTAATTATTCCGAAAACATGTCAGAAAAGTTTTTTTTATTTAGAATACGACGATGAAACAAGTTAATGTTATGGAAATTAGCCAATCGCTTCTCAAACTTGAGAAAAAAAAAATGACCAAACCGATCCGAATTATCCGGAGATCCAGATTATCGGGGTCCGAATTAGCGGGGTTCTACTGTATTTGAAAACTTAATGAAAATCAAATTAGGAAGACTTGCATTAATTTCAGACGAAGAAATCTGTAATTTTTTGTTGTTTTTGATTTTAAAATTGTTACTCTCTCCAAAAAAAAAAAAAAAAAAAAAAAAAAAAAAAAACTTTTAGCAAGGAATGAAAAATTGTCGTTAACATTTTCCTCCATTTGAACGCCTCCCTTATGTGCTTTTCATTGATTCCTCTCTTACGTGTATCAATCCAATTGACTCTGTTTCGAGAAGGATGTGGAAAGGTGTGTGGGAGGTGGGATGAATTCGTTGGATTTAAAGAACAAGGAGAGAAGTAATATAAAAAAAAAAACTCAGCACTGACGATAAATCAAAAATAAGTGGCGGAAAATTGATACCATATGATTTCTAAGCTTTTTAAAATTGAATAAATTAAGATCAATTTATGAAAAAATTCATTATATGGAGATAGATATCTTGCTAAAGACTGTTTTTAATGTAATCATGCAAAAAGGGGACCGTTCCTACTAAAAATTCGTTATATAGAGAAATTCGATGTATGGAGTTTCATTATACAGAGACTCGACTGTACTTTTTATATTTCAAAGTTTAAAGGTATTAAAATGTTACTTTTTAAAACAATTTTACATAATGTTTAATAAGAGAAACTTACATTTTGATAAAGAGTTTTTTATAAGAACATTCAGTATTAAAAAAATATGCCTTTTTTTAATTAAGAAGCATAATTATGAGACTTTTTCAATTAGTAAAATTTTAAAATTAATTTCTTCTACGAATTGTAACAAACATTTTGAAATCAAAGAGAAATAATGAAAAAATAGTTGAAGAAAAACTGTACAGTCTCATATTTGTTCTTTTTAAATAACTCAAGGCAGATTTTTTTTCAATATAAAGTATACAGTGGCGGTCAAAAGTTTTCGGCCAGCAAAAATTTTTCAGTTAATTTGTAAATATACCCATATGAAGAGAAATCTCAAAGTGATATTTATACATTTTATTGACATAATAGTTAGGAACTTACTTATAGAAGAACATGTAAAATATCAATAAATTTAACCGACAAAATTAAGTATAAAGGAAAATGAATGTTCTCAAAAGTTTCCGGCCACCTTCACAAGTTTGTAAAAAAAATGGTATTGTAATAGAAAATTACAGTGATCAACAACATTTACGATCACCTTATTAGTATTTTATTGTATTACTATTTTATTACTAGCTTTAGCAATAAGTACTGCGGCGCAGCAATGTGACATTCATACAATCAACGGTTAAAGATCGTCTATGGTACGTTTTTCTCACATTTCTTGCAATTTTGGCGAAATTTTGGCTGAGTTGGAATATTTATAGTTCCGCAGACTTTTGTCAACTTCTTTTCAAAGATTTTCTATTGGATTCATGCTGGGCACTTGGACTGATCATTTCAAAAACAAAATTTTTTGTGTGAAAACCATTGCTTATCGAGGATTGCAAACATTATTTACGTCATTATCATTTTAAGAAAAATAGATGCGACCAAATTTTTTATCTAATAAGGCAGAAAATAGTCTAGCAAGATATCCTTATACATTGTATAATTCACCTAGCTGTGGATTTCAAATAACGGACCGTCACTTTTTGAAGGAAATACTCCCCACGGCATAACGTATCCTCCTGCTTCATTGTATGAATAACATAGGTTGAATCATATATTTTGCTGTTAGGTCATCGGACGTTGTGTCTGCCATCACTTCCAAAACTGTTTCAAATTCGATTGATGGAAAAAAAGAACTTTTTTCTAGTTTTCACTTGACTAGACTTTGTGTTCCTTGGAAAATGAAAGTAGGGTAAGTCAGTATTTTTTTTATTTCTGAAAATTTTTTAACACCAACTATTCCATAAAGTGCTGTATCACATCAGCATCATAACACGGTAGACTAACTTATTTCAGCAATATTTTTATTCCGTAAATCACAATATATTGCAACGGAATTTTCATGCGGATTATCAATGGTTTTTCTCCTGGTAATTCTGTCCTCAGGAATAGCAATTTTTCGGGGTCTCCCGGACCTCTGAAAGTCCTGAAAGCCATAACCATCTTTATTTAATTTTGTAAATATTGTTTACAGTCGATTTTAGCAATCGATAACTTAGCCACAATATCTCAAGAAGATTGTCCTTTTAACGACAAACTAATCCCTCATTTATGAATAATAGGTAATTGTTGAACTTTTCAAATTTGAATTCAAACTATGCTTTACATGTTGACTCATTCATAAACACAACCAAAAAACACTTTATGGATAGAAAAAAACTAAAGAATGATAAGTGGATGGAAACTTTTGACTTTTGAGAACATGCGTCTTCTTTTATATTTAATTTTGTCAATAAAATTTATTGATATCTACACGTTCTTCTATAAGTAAGTTCCTAACTAATATGCCAATATAATGTAAAAGTATTACTTTGAGATTCCTCTTCATATGGGTATATTTAAAGTTAACTGAAAATTTTTTGCTGGCCTGAAACTTTTGACTGCCACTGTAAATACTTTCAACTTAATTCTGAATAAAGGAATGCCTAGCTCATAGTTCTTTTCTTATTAATAGTGGGATTTTC
The DNA here is from genome assembly GCA_964019185.1 of Maratus speculifer. NCBI lineage: Eukaryota > Metazoa > Arthropoda > Arachnida > Araneae > Salticidae > Maratus > Maratus speculifer. The sequence continues at coordinate 421,760,127 of OZ025294.1, read as the reverse complement.
CATCCTTCCCATCATATCATATTTTACAGAAATCAAAGCATGTGAGTTGAAAATATGGTATCTTATTTATCGTTAATAATGCAACAAACGAAAACACAAGTTTGACCTAGAGTGAGATGAAATACAATGCATTTATGATTCAATAAGTTGATTACGATTATGGTTTCATAAACAAAAAATTGTCTACCTTGATAGCTATTACTAATCTCAAAAGTCTTCCTTTCCTGTTTAAGGTCTTTTGGGAAAAGCAAGAAACAGATTATTTACTAAATAGAATTTAGGAACTTGCATCTACACTCGCATCATTTATTCCTAGGAAGAATCCTAATAAAATTATAATTTTAATCCTTCTCATGGTTAATTTTCTTAAATTAAACTTTACAACAGCAAATAAATAATGTAAAAACATTCTACATGCGCGTAGCCAGGGGGGGGGGGGGTGCCCTGGGTGCCCGGGCACCCCCCCGCTCGCGCAGATCCAAGATTGATTATTTTAAAAAATCAAAATTTATAAAAGAAAAAAAATGAAAGCAAAGTTAGTTCAATTAGTTAATCAAAACTAACAGTCTATGTTTTGAAATGTGATAAAAGATAAATCCAGAAAACCCAGAAAGACCCAGATTCTTTTTTTTATTATTTTTAAGAAAATTATTTTGTTCATCTTTTTTAAAACTAGAATATTTGCTAGAATCTGTATTGATCACAGTAAGTCAAAAAATTGGTTTTATAATCCCAATTTAATGTCTTTTGTTTATAAAAGTTTTTTTTTTTTTAACACCGTTTTATTTATGCATGTGTTTGCAATTCCATAAAAAATTAGCGTAAATTCTCGACAAAGATAGAAACTGTTTATATCTTTGCTTTTGTAATCTAAAGTCTCGATAGGAGAAAAAATTATGAAAGGAAATACAGATGTGAAACGATAATTCCACCATGTGATTAGCCTGGAGAACGGAGGGGGTGAGGACAGATAAGACGGGCTCAGTCCGAACTCGAAAGCCCGAGCCCCAGCCCGGGCCTGACACGGTCTCGGGATCTATTTTTATTCGAGTCTTCGAGCATGGGCTCATTTTTTTCTGAAGCCGGAAAATTTTATTTATTCAGTGTAGAAAAAATTGAAAGAACTTTTTTTCACTTAAAATTGCCTACTTATTCCTTTTCAACTCATTTTAATTCTTCTTTATCAAAATGACCGGGGAACTGAATGCTTGATTATTTATTTTAGAATTTCATTGCTGTTGCAAATGAAAATTTGAGATAATTACATATTTATGTCTACGAAATTTCCGGCTACGATGTATTTATACGGCGCCAACACAACAATGAATTTGCTTTTAGTTGGTTTTTCTTTAGCAGAAGATATTTTTTAATGGGATCGTTTATTTATTTATTATTTAGTTATATGACGCCAATGTAATATTTTCTTCAACTTTTTAGTAGACGAGAATTAGCTGGAGGTTTGCAGTTATTTAATCTTCGATTGTGGACGAATTATACTGTTTTTCATATGAAAATAACTTTAATGATTATTATAAGTATTTGTCATCATGAACTCTGCGTTCTAGGGACGCTGTTCCTTTTTGAAGTCACTTTCCTCCGTAAGTAAATATGATTACCATGTTATTCCGATAAAAAGCAATTGATCAGTGTTTCCTCTTTTTCTATACAAACATCGGACCTTTAAAACAACAATATCGATTTTTTTTTTTTTTTTTTTAATTTACGCTGATTTTCATGTACCTGTCAATCACAGAAGATTGTTATGAGAAAGAAATCGATTATAAGGAAAGATGTACGCTTTTTACTGAAAATTGAAGAACATTGTTCGATTCGCCAGCTTACAAATAGTAATTTCTGCAAATTTCATGCATTTATTCATTAAACACAAACATGTCCATCAAATTTATTCGATAAAGGAGGAAAAATATGAGAATCCTTTTAAATATGAAGTATATTTTTATTTTTACGGATTTTGATAAGACTGGATTTAAATTATCATTTAAAAATTACATCCATGTAAGAAATTTTTTTAAATGAGGTATCACTTTTGAAACATATTTTATATACCATACCATTTTGTTTCGTATATTTTTGGTGTCGGGCTCGGGCTCTGGTGACAATAAATCTTTCGGGCTCGGAATTAAAATCGTCGGGCTTGGACGGGCCCGAGTCTCGAAAAAGGAGCCCGAACTCATCTCTTGTGAGGAGTTGTACAAATCTGCTGCCTTTGAAAATGAGAAATAATGCTACCCGAAATTCAAATTAATATGAAAGTTCGTTGGTTGGTTCATTAATTTTTTTTTTTTTTTTTTTTTTTTTTTTTTTTTTTGCCATTTTTTGACATTTGTACGGGATTATGTCATTTTTTTTAAACCGGAAGATTTTATTTATTCATGTGTAGAAAATATTGAAAGAACTCTTTTCCACTTTAAATTGTGTACTACAAGTTATTTTAATGCTACATTGATCAATATGACGAGGGAACTCAAGTTGTATTTCTTTATTTTAGTATTTCATTGCTGTTTGAAATGCAAATTTGTGATAATTACAGATGTATGATTACGGATATCTTTGTTCTATATCTATCATGTTTTATCTATGTTTATATATCTTTTTCTTATACATTATATTTAGTTTTGAGCAACTTCTCATCCTTCTTCAAAAATTAAAAATTGCGTTTGGGTCCTTTTTAAAAGAAGTACCACACAAATATATCTTTTGCAAATAAAAACCTGTCTAAAACGGAAAATTGATAGGTTTTATGGGGTTCCGTTTTATTAGGTTTTACTACATAAGATACTGTTTGTACCCAACATGTTCAGGTTAAAAAATTTGGGCACCCCCCCGTTCAAAAGGCTGGCTACGCCTATGTTCTATATTATTTAAATATGATTTTATTTCTAATTATTTTAAGTATATTAATAAATTGACAGTTAAAAGTAGAAATTGTGAAAAGTTTTTTAAAATGTGTTTTAAAAGGCTTTATTAAGTATTGAATTCGGCCGAATACTTTGATATTCGGCCTAACCGAAAGGTAACATGGCCGAGTAGGCCGAATACCGAATATTCAGCACATCCCTACCTGAAATTAACAAAAATTTTTTGAAAAGTGATAGAAGTAGGGGGAAATCCATTTCGGGCACTGTCTATGGCAAGTGGCGTGGCGAATACTAATTTTGTGCTACACTGGAAGAGAGATCAATTGTTGCATCATTAATAAATAATAATTTGATTAATCAAAAACAGATGGTTTATAATCAAAGGTAGATGAAAAACTGTTTGTTGTAAAAAACTAGTCGGATGTATCAACTGATCGAATTTATTTTATGAAATATGATGATATACATTTAAATAATATACTTCAAACGTTTGTTATTAACATTGGCGATGGCTTTAAATAAACACAATTCGAACAGAAAATACATGCTACACAAGAATATAAATAACTTAAACAGAAAGCAATATTTCAAAATCAATTTAGAATATAAATTATAAAAGCGCTTACTTGTTTTAAATGAAGATTAACGTAAGACAGGTGCTTCAAATAGACGAGAGACGTTGTTCCATGCGATAGACCGCCATGTTTTGTTTTGGGTTGAAATGTTGAAAAGGATGCTTGTCTCTGATTGGTTGAATATGTGTCTGCCCGATTGCACAGAAAACCGCACCTTGGATTTCAAATCGAAGAAAACTCTTAGCTGGGACAATTCTAAATTAAGTATTTTAATTAATAAAAATACTCTTTTTTTTTTTTTTTTTTTTTTTTTTTCTTAGTATAGAATAAGATTTTTTTATATAACTTTAGGAACTTGTTATATTACTTTAAGATGAATTTAATAACTCCAGCTTGTAGAAGAGTATTAAATATTCTAACATATAAATGAGAGTTTACCAAGTTACTTTCTTTAGCTTAGCATCTTTTTAAGTTGTACTACACATATTGATTATTTATTTTCAATCACTAAAATTTTGATATGATTTAAGTTCATTGTTAATACGATATATTACAATAAAAATATTATTTCTTTTTTAATAGTGGTTGAAATTAGCTTTGCGAAAGCATTGAGCTCTGTGAGTTCAAAATGAAATTTGTTTTTCAGAAAGTTGGGCAAAATTTTTTAAAAATTAAATTTGTATTTTGTGTTTGAAAATTTTCAGAGTTGGAATTGGGGGAAATGATAAATATTTTGGAAATTAATAAATGGAGAGGGCCCCTTGAAGTCCAGGGCTCATAGGCAAAGTCCCGATTTGGCATGCAATAAAAAAGACCTGTTCCCAAAAAAGTATAATATATAATTAAAAAAAATCAAATACTTAAGTTTCCATAAGTTTCAATATTTCAGATCCAGCATTGGTCAACATCGACCAATATTGACCAATATCGATAAAATAAAATCGGTCTTTGCCAATAGAGGCCAAGATTGGCTGATATTGATATTGGTCATGACCGATGGCCGATATAGACCGATATTGAGAAATAGACTTTTTCTACGTAAATTTACAGAATTTAAGATGTTATAAAAATTTATTCCTACCTTCCATTTTTCCAAAAATGTACAATACATAAATTTAATTTTAAATATTGAAAATTCCACAAGTTTTTATATTTTAGATCCAATATCGCCGAACATCGATCAATATTGGCTAATGTCGGTAAAAGGCAGTGGTGTAATGGCAAAAAATCCAGAGAGTATACGCTCAAAATATAGGGTATACCCTAAAATGTATATACTATAGTTTTCTTGAGAAGCAGAGAGTATATGGTGTTCCTTAAAAAAGTCCAGAGGGTATACGGCGTATACCCCCACCCTCCACTACATCCCTGGTAAAAGGTAACCTGTCTTTGCCGATGCACGCCAAAGTTGTCCGATATTGGGCAATATCGAGCCGATACTGCTGTGCTACCATGCTTACCTGGGATGATGCATTTTTCACGATTTCGCAATAGTTATATCGCAAGAACTAATACATGAATTTTCATCAAACTTCAGATTCAGTTTAACCCCTCATTAAAATTAGTCCTGATTAATTTTTTGTGTATATCACCCTGCAAGTGGCACTATTATGCAGAACTTATTTCAGATTCAGTATAATAGCGCTATCTCAGAAACTAATGCACGGATTTTCAGCAAACTTCAGATGCAGTTAGGAGTTCACGTAAGTTGTTAATGATTAGATTTTGGTGTAAATCGCATAACCGGTGGCGCTGTTATACTGCATTTTTCAGGAAGTATTTACATATATGAGATAAGAAAATTTTTGGAGTGCCACCACCGACTAATTTTTCTATAAATTTACCAAAACAATAGCATATTAAAACCAGACGATAATTTTATGCGATAATTTAAACCAGACAATAATTTAATTAAATAATAATAATATTTTCAACAAACAAAATAAAACGTTCTGTTATGACGTCATCGAAAGACTTTTATTCAAAAGGTATTTGTCCGTAAAAAAAATGGCCAGGCAGCAGATTTGAACATCCTGCATAAAAAAACGGGCTTTGCCCGTAAAAACATATTAGTACTCCGAATTTATGTTTCCGCAACGTAAATTTACGTTATGCTTCAAAAACGGACAACTACCGTCAAATATTACGGTAAATGCCCGTAAATTTACATTTTTTTTTTTACAGTGTAACAATATTTAAATTTAGTTTTGGAATTAAAATACATTGTATAAATAGTTTTCACATGTTTTATTTTCATATGCATATAGTAACGGGTAAGTATTACGGTGGCCTCCAACGACTTGTTTATTGTGTGAATTTCCTACAAAAGTAGACTTTATTTTTTAATTTAACAATGTATCGTAAACAGATGTGATGCCAGAATTTCTCCCGGTGGAGCTGAGCCCGTCTAAAATATTCCGGGGGGAGCCACAGCTCCCCTAGCTCCCCCACTTCCTACGCCTATGGGCCAAATACCGAATATTCGGTGTATCTCTAATTACAAATATGAATTAAATATACGCTATACAGTAGATAAGTGTGCAAGGTCAAGTAGTTTATAGAACTGATTTTAAAAAAAGTGCGTTTACTTCTTGTAAAAAAATATTCTTTACAAATATAAAGTCGTGAATAGCCAAGTTCAGTTTTCGCGAATGTTGAGATGTTCAGCATTTTTTATTTTGCGAATAATCAAAACTCGCAAATGTTAAGGAATTACTTAACATTAACTTACTTAATATTAACGATGAAAGACCAACGCGGTCACAAAAATTTCATTTACTGTGGTGCTGGTAGCGTTAGTTGTTTTTAATATATTTTTTTCAGAATAGAGCGATTGCATTTCGTATCCATGGTGCTAAGTGGCTGCTATATTCGTCACCAATGAAACAAGGTAGAACCCGTCAAATTTTGACGAAAAAAAAATGTTTAAGAAGGAACTGTTTCATTGACTTATAATAAACCTGCAAAATTAGTTACAATAAAAAATGCATTTTGTATTGATGAGTCTAACTCTTAAACAAACGATATTTAACATCAAAATAACAAAATACTATTTCTATAAAACTCAGTAGTTGAAATTGTTAAAAGTAAACTTTTATCGTACATGTAAGCATTAAAAAATAAAGATCTGTTATTATGATGAAGTTATCAATTAAAGTTTTTATGCTAGTATTCCAAAAAAAAAAAAAAAAAAAAAAAAAAATATATATATATATATATATATATATATATATATATATATATATATATATATATATATATATATATATATATATTTAACTTTGCTCAATTACAGAAAATTTCCCGTGAAATCTAAACCCGGCATCATTTTCCCCATATCAAAATTTACAAACGCACATTTCGTATCTGTATTCACCTTTTCAAAAAAATTGGCATTTTAATTTAATCATTTTGATTCAAAATTTGAAGTCTCAATGCTGTTAGCTGAAACGGATATTAAATGTGTGTATATATATATATATATATATTCACGTGTAAATCAATTTTTTATAAATGAAACCAAAATTCACCGGGTTTTATAACAAAAGAAATTTAAATTTAAATTTTTTAACTTTTAATGAGAAAATGGCAACATGAAGATACAGTAATCATTTTTTCTTTCTTTTTTTCCTTTGCTTTTAATAGAAATGGAGTATTCCTGTTGCCATGATTAGAAAAGCGGTATTAAAAACTACAAAAAATTAATATCTCAAAAACAAATTAAGATACAATTTTCAAACAAATTTCATTTAAAAGTACATTTTTTTCCCTATACGATGGTGTAAAAATTGAAAATGGGCGATATTAAGAAGTTTAAAAATTTGTAGTAGCAAAAATTGCAATACCGAAATTTCATTTAAAATTTGAAAGTGCTGCCATTCGCAATATGACGTATGCGTTACGCACAGATACGTTTGGCCTTTATAATATAGATTCAACAAAAGATGTATGAGTGCTTAGCAGTATTTAAGATCCTGGATATATAACCTATAGTATAATAGATGTATGTTTTTATTTGCATATGTCTCTTGCATGTGCCATTTTCCCTGTAATATATTTATGTAAATCTGTGAGCTCCCCACTAATGCGAATTCGCACCAATAAAAATTTCAAATCGTTGGTATTTTTTAAATTAATTTTCCCTTTTTATGATATTCCCTTTTTATTTCAAAACGGAATTCATAATAAAAATAAATATCATAGTTCGATTCAAATTTCGTGTACTAATCATGTGAATTGCAATTATTCAGCTTATTGAAAAAGTATCTTGGTCAGGATTTGAACCAAGGACCTTTTGGCAGAAGCTGCCAATGCTTTGCTAACTGAGTTACCCTGAACAAATCTGGCGGACGTTCAGTCCACCAGTAGAACCTTATTGATTATGAAAGCTGGTCTGATATCTAAAATTAGCTCAATATAATCAAGTTAGAAATTGCACTTCCAAGCGTAGCAAATGAGGTGCGTTTGTACTATAAGAAGTTTAAAAAATAGTCTGATCTTGGTGTTGAAGCTTGATCTCGAAACTTTATTTAAATTAATATAATTCTAAAAATATAATCCAGTTTTAAGAAATTAAGTTATGATTGATACTTTCAAGGCTTAACAAAAAAAAAAAAATTATACCATGATAGAAAATCCCTCTTTTATTAACATTTAAAATAAATTGAGGAGAAAAAAAAATTACAGTTCTGCCGTTTTGCTCGGCTGTCAGGGGGTTAAAACGCGCTCCAACCAATGTTCCCCTCCCTATACCATTATGTAATGGAATACTTTCGTGTAGCCCTGTAAATTAATAAGAAATATTCTTTGCACCATAGATTGCACAGAATGTATATTTTAATAATATACTTCATAGATGCATATCAATTTTATGATGTTCGACACCTACGTGTAACACCATTAAAATACATTTGAAACTATTTTTTCCCCTTGGCCGTAATGTAACGTGCCTTTTGATTTTCTCTGTTATTAAACTCTGCATCCGATTTTTATAAAATTTGAAAAGACTCGTTAAAATGATGCAACAATTATATAGTTTAAATTTCAAATGATTCGGTTGGATAGTTCTTGCTTTTATATGCGAACAGATGGACGGACTGAAAGACTACTAAATGAGCTACGTATTTACATAATTACGAACTCATCTAAAAACCGCAGGTAATGAATGGAACTTCAAATCAATGTTAGATTCGTAATCTATATTATAAAGGCCAAACGTATCTGTGCGTAACGCATACGTCATTTTGCGCATGGCAACACTTTCAAATTTTAAATGAATTTCGGTATTGCAATTTTTGCTACTAAAAGTTTTTAAACTTCTTAATGTCGCACATTTTCAACCTTTACATCATCGTGTAGGAAAAAAAAAATGTACTTTTAAATGAAATTTGTTTGAAAGCTGTATCTTAATTAGTTTTTGAAATATTAATTTTTTAGTAGTTTTTAATACCTCTTTTCTAATCGTGGCGGCAACAGAAGTAAGCCATTTCTATCTACAGCAAAGGAAAAAAGGGAAAAAATTGAGTGCTGTATCTTTATGTTGCCATTTTCTCATTAAAAAGGAAAAAATAGAAATTTAAATATCTTCTGTAATAAAACCCGGTGAATTTCGACTTCATTTACAAAATTTGATTTACACGTAAAAGAATATCAACAGTTTAATATCTATTTCAGCTAATAGCATTGAGACTTCAAATTTTGAAACAAAATTATCAAATTAAAATGCAAATTTTTTTGAAACGTGAATACAGATGTGAAATGTGCATTTGTAAATTTTGATATGTTGAAAATGATGCTGGGTTTAGATTTCACGGAAAAAAAAAATTCCGTGTTTGAGTCAAAGTTGAATAAATTTTGCTTTTTATCATTTTGAAATAGTAGCATAAGAACCTTAATTGATAACTTTATCATAATAACATATCTTTGTTATTTTTTACTGCTTACATATACGATTAAAGTTTAATTTTAACAATTTCTACAACTGCGTTTTATAGAAATAGTATTTTGTTAATTTGGCGATAAATATAGTTTGTTTAAGAGTTAGACGTACCAATATAAAATGCATTTTTTACTATAACTAATTTTGTAGGTTTATTATAAGTTAATGAAACCGTTCCTTCTTAAACATTTTCTTTCGTCAAAATTTGACGGGTTCTACCTTGTTTACTTAATGTTGGTATCTCGTCAATTTATTTTAAAGGAACGTCTGAACTTAAAAACTTAATTGGCTGGTCTCAAGACTCTTAAAGATTTAAAATTTTCAAAATTTTAATATTTTAGATGTTAAATTTATCTTTTATTCTGAGCATTTCTGTGTAATTGTTTACTTGAAATTTCTATTAGAACAAAAGTTATGGGCTTTAGAAGAATACCTGCTCAATAGCTGAAGCGGCGTTTCCGAGACTTTGAAGTCATTTTTTCTCCAAATAACGTTTTTGAGCATGACGCGCACGATATTTCAAAAACTTCTGAATGTTTTTTACGAAATTTTCAAAGCATGTATTTCGTGCTAGTCAGTTTCAACTGAACCTAAAATTTTCTTTTTATTGTTCAAAAAATATGTATTCTTTAGATGGTTATACTGGTGAAAATTTCAAAATTTTGCATTAGTTAAATACTACTTTACATTAAAATATACACAAACGAAAGAGTGGATTTGGCTTCTCAGGAAAGAGCTCTAATTTATTGAATCGTGAATGAGTTGTTTTTTTAAATGCTTTACTCATTTTGATTTAGATTGCTTATTTAAATAACTCATCTTGATTCAAATTGTTTAAAAACAACTCGGTCACTCGAGTTGTTGCAACTCTTTATGAGAAACTGAGTTTCAAAACGCGAGATGAGCGAATTTCGACTCAACTTGAGTTATTTAGTGGCTCATGTTTTAAAAGATCACCTGCAGTTTTTGCAAAAAACTCTTTTAAAAAAATAAAGTTTGCTTTTGTAAAAAAGAAAGGTGAATTTTATAATTTTTACAGAAAAAATCGTATTTTTTACTTAATAAAACTGTTTTAATGAAAACTTACAGATATTTACTGCAAATTAAATGGTTTTCCACTGACTCCAAAATTGACAATTATTTTTCCGCCATTTTGAAAGTTTTTTTTTTTTTTTTTTTTTTTTTTTTTTTTTTTCAAGTGTATAAAAATGCCTTAACCACTTATTATAATATTCAAAAAATCAATATTAAAATAAAAATAAAAATTCAAATAATGCCTATTTTTTTTTCATGTATATTGTAGAATTTTTAGTCTTTTATCAATGGTTTTTTAAAGCAGAAATTTTTGCCTAATTGAATCAGAAAAATGTTTGTAATAAAAAATTTGCAATAAAAGTTTACTGGTGAAAATAATAAGTCATGATTGGAATATGGATGCCCGTACGTGGTACGGGCAAATCATGATTGGCAAAACACGTCGGCCGTAATGATGTTAGGGAAAATCAGGGAAGCGGATAAACTAAACCTAAAATTTCCTTTTTATTCGTCAAAAAAATATTTTTTTTAGGTGATTATACAGTTAAACATTTCAAAATTTTGTTTTAGTTAAATACAACTTTATATTAAGGGCGTTCTTAAATTAAAAAGGGCCACTTTGAGACACATGCATTAATTTATTTTTGTTCAGAAATGCATGAAAATAGCAGGTGTTGCTATTCAGAAACTGTCTAATGGCACTCAATTTTCTGTTTTTTAAAAAACACAATAGATTTTTCATAACAAGTCTTCAAAAGCTGACGTTTTTGAGCACATTTCCCGACGAAAGCAGAAAAACCGGTCGAAAAGCGGGAGAAAAACAAGTGATCATGTGATCGAAATAGCTTAAAACTGGATAGGTAATTTAAGTATCATAAAATGGAAAATTAAGTTCGATTCGAAATCGCTTCCATACTCAGGCATTCCAGTTTTATATCTTCCCGTTAAAAAGTGAATTTGTTAATGTGTCAAAACGTTTTGCGCTTGTTGAGCGGTACAGTTGAGAACACCCTTAAAAATGCACTATAAAATATATCTATTGTTTTTACAAAAAACTCTTTAAAAATAAAATGGTTTATTTCTGTAAATTAAAGTGGATTTTTTAATTTTACAGAAAAAATCTGCATCTTTTACAAACTAAAGCTGTTCTAATGAAAAATTACAAATATCTACTGTAAATTAAACGGTTTTCCACTGGCACTAAAACTGACAGGGTTTTTTTTTCTGCCAATTTAAGAGATTTTTTTTTAGTGTATAAAAATGCTTTAAATACAGATTTATTTAGGATCAGGGTCATTATTACAATCTGGATGTATAGGTGGGCACACGCATTTTCATTCTAGTTACAATATTTATTTCGCAATCCTGTTCGTAAGTTGTTATACCCATTTTCTGCAAGTCCAATGTCCGACAGTCTGGAGCTCCCTATAAATATTACTAATTCTTCATTCTGAAATTTTTTAAATACGTGAAATGAAAAACATATTTATATCTGTTGTCTCAATAAAAATTACGTTTTGAAATGATGTAAATTGTAATATAAGGTACCCTGGGGTAATAACGCCACGTTAAGGTTCTACCAATTTTCACGGCTCAGTTTTAGTTTATATTTTTCAAAAAAAAAAATATATGATTTGATACAGCAACTCATTGACTATCTATATAAAAAAATAATTTAACAGATATGTATTCATGAAATGTAAGAGCGTGATTTCTTGACCAATGCTATTTGGCGTTATTATCCACCTATATGGGTAGTAACGCCATGCAAACAAAACTATGAAATAAGATGGAATAATTGCATGTAAATTGCCCAATTCTAAAAATACAAACTCTACAAACTTAGAAATTGACAAATTGCATTCTAAGCTATTGAAAATGTTCAATTAAAGTAAATTAAAGAAATGTTCAATGTAAGAAAAATAAAGGTGTGGTGTGTGTGTATGACGGGGGGGGGGGGGGGGAGATGAGGCTTCTTTTTGCTTAAAAAGGACCGTCTAAATAGAATTATTAGAAACATTGCACAGTTTTAACTGTGTTTATTTGAATCAGTATTTAGGATGTAGCTCGGCCACTGTAGGAAATCAACCGGGGTACTAATGCCAAGGATTGGCGTTATTACCCCGTTATAGTTATTGCGCTGTACATTTTAAATTACAAATTATCTTGAGAAGATATCCAAAATCTTCAACAATATTTTTAAAGTCTGTGAAATGTACTACAAATTTATGTAATTAACAAAGTATTTCCGGATAAAAAAAATAGTCCTCACATCACAAAACTTATCTCGCAAATTTTAGATCAAGCGTTAATTTTAGTTGCTTGTAAAAACAATAAGACCTAAAAATGAAACAAATTAACTTGAAGCTGTTTATTGCGATTTATATGACTCAAAACCCTTCTGCGCAGAGCACATGGGTGTCATTTACCAGATTCTTTCATAATTATGCAATATATTAGCACTTGGCGTTATTACCCCGCCTAGCGTTATTACGCCAGACCACCTTATATTAAATGTTGAAAATGATCTTTTTAATTTTTTTTAAATTTTAAGAGTTAGAGACCCCTTAATATCACGTTCCAAAAAACGGGTACCTATCTCAATCTTCATCTGAACAATATGTTTGACCATGCCATTATGATAGGAAAACTTGTTAAGTATTTTATCAGCGTTTATCGCGCTATCCTTTTTTCGCTGGTTTCAGAATTGTTTGCATACAACACTTTTTCGCAATTAACATATGTAAGGGTAAGATAAGTACATATCCCGTTCCTCAATCATTTCTTATGGTTGAGAATTGTTCATTTTTTTAATCTATGCAACACCAAAAAAAAAAAGCATTTTTATCATTTAACTACTTGAAAAATCATTGAAATATCTGGTTAAGCTGGGAACATTTCAATTCGGATACGCAATACATCTCCATCCATCACAATTGGCACAGAAGAAATTTACACGACAAAATTAAAATTTTACCGTTTTCATAATCAAAATTCAAACAGGTCTGTTATTGTTTTGGAATGACTCACTCCGATGGGCAATAAAAGAGGTGTTATGATAACACAACATTGCCTTGAGGGCTCGCTAGGCTTCAATCTCCAGCAGCATTTTGAAATTGCAGAATGGCAACGCTTCATTACCCACGCCATGTTTCTCGCTTGAGAATCGAAACTAAAATCCCATGTTCCAACGAGGTTAAAGAGGGATATCGAACACTTTCGATTGCGAAAGTAAATAGCTTTTTGTAAATCGAGAGGACATAGAATAAAATCTTTCTAATCTGCTGCAGAAACCCAAGGATTCCGGTTTGTTGAACATGAGGGACGGATTTAATGACATTTTTTTTTTTCTTCGTCCACCCGTATTGTTTTGGTTTTTAAATTAAAACGCAAAGTGGGTGAAGCTCTTTCGAGTTGTGATCTGAATGTCAAATACGAGTTGAATGTATTTTTGCGGTGAGATTCGTTTGATACGCTTGAAGGTGGAAAGGGCGATTTATGCTTCATTAGGTACAATTTTAATGCACATCGTGCAAAGTATCGGCGGCTGTGTGGAAAATTTATTCATATTTCAGAAAAATTCGAAATTTCAATAAGAGTGTTTAAGTATCAGTTTCACAAGATTAAAATAAATCAGTCATGTCTATATTTCGATTTCTCAGTTCGCATGACTGTAGTAACTATAAAATAGAAAAGCGCGAACACAAGGCGTGCTCAAACAAATTGCGGAGAGAGATTATGCCAAAAAATTAAACGCAAGTTAGGTAATAGCCTTTTTAGCAAAAGAAAGACTTACGGCGTTGTGCATTTTGAAGAACTAGAGACAAAAGCATTTAAAGTTTATCCAGTTTTCGTTTTGAAAACGGATAAGAACTTAGCACGAATTTCGGTACAGAGAAATCTAAATAGAAAAAAATTTGAGATAACCCAAGCATATCTTGCCCATGTATACTTAGGTTATTCCTCTTTTCCTTCCAAAAGTTTGATACATCATTGAACGCTTAACTGATTTGCCCGTATGTCGTACGGACAAACAAAAGTTTGCATGATTCATCACTTAAAGTTTTTTGATACCACTAATTTTTTAAATACCAATTCCATTCTACTTAATGACAAAAATTTTTAGACTAATAATTACGAATATTTCAGTTTAAAAAAATTGTGTTTATCTCTTATTTTCAATTTATTGTATGTATATATACAGAGTTTCCCCCAGAGGGTTTCAGGGGGGCGCTCCGTCCCTCCTGCCCTTTAGTTTAAAAACTAGCGCCCCTCTTACTTCGTCATCCAAAAATTAGCGCCCCTCTTGTCGTTCATTCAAAAAAAAAAAAAAAAAAAAAAAAAAAAAAAAGCTTTTTTCTTGCATTACATTTCAGAAAACGCAGCCCTCCAGCGATGATCCGAACGCGCTATAGCCGGTAAATTATGCAAAAAATTGGCGACGGAACGCAAAAAACAGCCTCATACGCGTCCTGTGGGACGAGAAATTTCGTCACAAAAATCGCTAAAAAAAACAGCAAGTTTCGTTAAAAATCGCGAAATAACGACTAATTTCCGGCAAATTTCGCAAAAAATTGCTAATTTCATCTGAAAATTTCACAAAACGGTAGATTTCCTCAAAAGATCGCGCAAAAACGACAAATTTCTTCCAAAAGTCGCGATAAAACAGAAAATTTTGTAAAATGAGTCGCAAAAAAAGGGCAAATGTCATCCAAAAAACGCAATAAAAAGGAAAATTCTGTGAAAAATCCCGTTTTTGCAATATTTTCACGAGATTTGTTTTTGATTTTCATTTTTTCGCGATTTTATAGCAAAATATGTAGTTTTCTATGATCTTTTAACAAAAACTGCTGTTTTTGCGATCTTTCAATAAAATTTGACGTTTTTTCGCGATTTTTTAGCAAAATATGCCGTTGTTTGAGATTTTTTAATAGTCTGCTATTTGGGATCTTTTAACAAAATCTTCTATTTTTCGTAATCTTTTAGCAATATTTGCCGTTTTTTGGCGATCTTTTAACAAAATTTACTTTTTTTTTTGCAATTTTTTTTGATGAAATTTCTGTTTTTTCACGACTTTTTGAACCGCTAGATTCTAGATTCAATTCTATAAAAATGCCCTTAAAAATGAAAACTGCCCTAAAAAATGTAAAAAGTGCCCTGAAAAATGTTAAAAGTGCCCTTTTCAGAACAGTAGCGCCCTGCCCTTTTTTAAACCTGGGGGAAACTCTGCAACTCTGCAAGGGGAAACTCTCAGTGTATATTATACACTGGTGTCCAAAAGTTAAGCATAATTGGCAATTAAGTAAGTAATGAAAGAAATATAAATCGAAATGTGGTGAAACTCCAGGTGTGTAAACAAAATAGTACGCGTCATATATTTTGCGAAGAGTTTTCCCCGAAATCGAACAGGGGACCGTCAACAAATTGAAAAAGAACGAAGATCTTTTGGATGACCCTGTCAAAACTAATGTAGCAAAAGCGTTCAAACTGCACATTATGATTAAGTGGCTTATTGTAATGTACTGTGTTTATTTTTATAAGGATAGCATGGATACTCGTAGAGAAATTAAGGTTTTTATAAAAACAGTCCTAAATTTTTTGCTTATAATTTGCAGAGTTCTTAGTATAAAATAATGTTCTTTTCTGAAAATATGAAAAACATCATTGTAAACAATACCCTGTCATCAGAATTTTAAAATAATAAAAATTGTATGAAAAATGAGTAGGTTTAGTAAATAATTTTTCATTGCACATGCGTCAACGATGTCAAAATTTCATTTGCATATTGTGTTAGCTAAATGTATAGAGCAACTTCTGTAAACGTTTCAAAAACATAGCTTGAAAATTCTGAAAATGGTCGCCTATAGAATCAACTCAAAATCCTCATTCCTAAAAGGAAGCAAAAAGATGTGGGGCTGTATCCATATTCCATTGTTTAGTGCCTACACAATATTGCACGTACGACTATATTTGGATAAAACCCCTGATTTTTTTGCTTCCTTTTAGGAATAAGGATTTTGAGTTGATTCTATAGGCGACCATTTTCAGAATTTTCAAGCTATGTTTTTAGAAACTTTTACAGAAGTTGCTCTATACATTTAGCTAACACAATATGCAAATGAAATTTTGAAATCGTTGACGCATGCGCAATGAAAAATTATTTACTAAACCTACTCATTTTTCATACAATTTTTATTATTTTAAAATTCTGATGACTGGGTATTGTGTACATATGTTTATGTAATTATGTTTGTCATATTTTCAGAAAAGAACATTATTTTATATTAAGAACTCTGCAAATTATAAGCAAAAAATTTAGGACTGTTTTTATAAAAACCTTAATTTCTCTACGAGTATAGATGCTATCCTTATAAAAATAAACACAGTACATTACAATAAGCCAATTAATCATAATGTGCAGTTTGAACGCTTTTGCTACATTAGTTTTGACAGGGTTATCCAAAAGATCTTCGTTCTTTTTCAATTTGTTGACGGTCCCTTGTTCAATTTCGGGGAAAACTCTTCGCGAAAATATGTGACGCGTACTATTTTGTTTACACACCTGGAGTTTCACCTCATTTCGATTTATATTTCTTTCATTACTTACTTAATTACCAATTATGCTTAACTTTTGGACCCCAGTGTATATTCAAAAGCCTAAACATTACGACCAATCCCGCATTTTACAGTAAACCCGCCTGGAGGATTTCGAAGGCACAAAATTCGATAAGAATGGTATTTAAATGCTGCCAAGGAGTTTCAAGAATCATTTTTGCACTTACGTATGCTTGTGAGGGTGAAGGCTGCTGAACTAAGCTACTTTGATAGAAGGTAGAATTCAGTCACCTGATGACTTAGAACGAGTAACTTTGAAACTGCGCTTCTCATGGGTTGTTCGGCATATATCATTGTTAATACTTGTACGAAGTGAATAAATGACTGGGAAACAAACAGTAATAGCTATCACGTTGGACGTCCAGGTGTTATCATATAAAAAGAAAGGTTGGAGACCTCCTTCAATGGTAAAGCAAAAACGGCAACAGAGACTGGCTTAATTTACATTCCAAAATAATACAAGTCCAACTGGAATTCATTCGGAGCATACAGTTCAGCATTATTTAGCACTGTTGAATGTGAGACTATGAAACGAACGTCCCACTCATGTGCTCTAGTTGACCAAGCAACATCGCCAAATACTCCCACACTCAGGCTGGGCTAAGGAGCCTAGGGAGGGAGTTGTTTCATCGTATGAAACACGATTAAACTTCAACAAGTCGATGGCCGTGTTTGGGTATGCCGTCTTCTGAGCGAATACTTCTATCCCCCTTGTACAACAGGTCATACAGAGGTCCATTGTAGTAATATTAAGCGTCGGGGAATGTTCTAATTAGCGTTCCTACGACCTATGGTTAATGTAGAACAGACCATGAACATCACAGACTATCTGAACATTATTGCGGATCATTTACACCATTACATGATACATGAATACATTCCCACATTCCGATCCATTCCGAAATGAAATTTTCCTGCAAAACACTCCGTGTCACATGACTTGAATTGTGCTCGATTGGTTCCAAGAACATAATACTGAATTCCAATTGACGTCCTGGTCACCTAATTCGAACTCTCCGATGTTCTGTCGGATCTTAATCCGATGGAGCATATTTCGAGGATCATTCGATGACAGTCCAGAGCCCAAAAACAACCACTTTGGAATATCCCGGATATGCATGAACTCTGAACAGCTAATACAATTCATCTTCGTTCATCTACCAAGAACTTGTGGCATTCATATTAAGACGGTTTGCAGCTTTTTTGAGAATTAAAGGTGGGGCAACACGTTATAATAATGTAAATGCATCTCGAGATTTGTGAACAAGTTTCGATCACCAGTCACGGCTACTAAAAGCATTGTTTATTCCAAAAAAGCCGCTAAAATTGACTTAAAAATTTTTTGGATAAAAATCTATTTATATTTGCTCCTAACACTTTTATTATAGATCATATCGCTCAAGTGAAATATCTCTACACATGTATAAATTTCCCATTACAGCCTAAAGAAAATTTACATGATTTTATTGTAACATGAAGTTTTAGCACTCAACTCTGCATGCAGGATTAAAAACGTTCCTAAAAGCTTAAAACTCTTAAAAATGAAGAAATAGGGTGAGATTTTGGTAATTTTACCTCTCCGCACAAATAACCTCTCTTCTGTGGTCACAAACGGACATACAGCGTAATAAAGTGATTTTCCATATGAATACACATATGAAACTTTTGTGGAAAGTCGTACCTATTGCAGATCTGTTAGTAGAATTAAAACGCAAATTGAATTTTTGTGAGATTTATCATTTTACTTACCCATCATACGTAGTATAGGGTAAGTATTGCAATCGTTTTGAAAATCGAAAAAAAAAATTTGACGGATTTACACGTTTTCGACACTGGAGATTTCAAAAAACATATTTTTAGAATTTTTTTTTTTTTTTTTTTTTTTTGCCGTCCGTCTGTCTGTCTGTCTATAAGCGCTCTATCTCCTCGAACGAATTGAGATAGAGACTTGAAATTTTGTATGTACTTAGTATGTAAGAATGGGACGAAGCCTATTTAATATCAGCAACCTCGATTATCCGGAACTATTTTTTTCGGACTCTCAAAAAATTCGTTCAGATGAAAGGTATCTAAAAATTTTCGAATTTTTTTATTTTAAGGAGTGATCGTAAAAGGCAATAAAATAACACAAATTTTGCATAAAGAACGAAGTCGATCGAATTATGAGTTGCCGAGATATCTGTAATCCTGTTTTCCACATTCTTCGATTTTTCATGACCCTGTATTTCATTGAAATTTCAATTCAAAGATATATTTTAATTGGAAATGAGACGCTTAATCCGCCGCAATAAATTGTTAGTTAATAAGATTATTGTTTTTGGAGTTATAAGGATGTTTCTTTTTCGCAATTCAGTACTACTTGAGTAGTTAGGCGTGTTGTATAATTTATCGAAAGAGATTCATCAACAACTCATTAATACAGCATTACTATGCACAATAAAAATATAAATACACGTTTAAATTTTGTTTTGGAATTGCAATCCATTTTATAAATAGTTTTCAAATCTATTTTTTTTTTCATATATTATACATGCATATATATGATGGGTAAGTATTACGGTGGCCCCCAACGACTAGTTTCTTTCGGGTGAGGGATACACTTTATGGCCACATGTAACCAGCCACTTGCGATTTTAAACGTTTTGTTAAATATCTAGAACGATACAGCCAGAAAGAAATTTTGCTGAATCAACAACAATTTGTATGGTCCAATATATCTTTTCGTTTAAATACGGGTCAGTGGAAATTTTGTTTAAATAAACAAAAAAATACTGTTGATTTTTTTTTTTTTCAATTTTTCCTTTACAATATTCACCCGAAATGCATAATAACGTAATAATAACGTCATTAATCCGTCTCAGTTTGAAAAGTTTTTATTATCCAAATATTATGATAGTCCTTTATAGCTATATAAGTTAAATTACAATTAAACAAAATTACGTGAGAGAATTATGGCTACTGCACACCAATTTAAATTTTGCAAAAACAACAAAATTTTGTTGGAATTACAAATTGAAAATACAAAACTTTAGTAAGACTCACATAAAATTGATGAAATTTTGCTAAAATTTTATAAGAGTTAATAATATCTTTACTTTCTTCTATCTTTAATAGAAGAAAGTATTGTAATCGAAATTTTTTTCGACGGATTTACATGTTTTAGGGGTCAGAGATTCCAATAAACCTGTTTTTACAAAATGTCTGTCTGTGCGTGTGTCTGTGTGTCTGTCTGTGTGTATGCCGTCATTCTACCATTAAAAAGTGTATGGAGTTATGCATCGAATTGAACCAATTTTTTGTGTAAGTTTATAGCTATGGCTAGTTGGACCTCCCTGAATTTGAAAAAAATCCGCCTGAAGGGGGCGCTGCAATCGCGATTTTTGTGCCATTTTCAATATTGTATCGACGAAAAGTATATGAATTTATACAACGAATTGAGCCAAATTTTTTGCGTAAGTGTATGGCTATGGCTAGTTGGTCCTCCCTGAATTAGAAAAAAATCCGCCGGAAGGGGACGATGCAATAGCCAATTTTATGCCATTTTCAATATTCACCCCCTAAAAGTGTATGAAGTTAGTCCTAGAACTGAAGTAAAAATTTTATACAGTGAAACCTCCAAATAAGGGACACTCCGAATAAGGGACACCTCTATTTAAGGGACAAAAGCTCCGGTCCCAGTCCCAAGGTATAGGACGTGTAATGTATTTACCTCTGAATAAGGGACACTCTATTTAAGGGACACTTGAAAATGAGATTAAAGGGACTGGTTTTTGAATTTCAGATAATGAAGTAGTCTTTGATGAAAATAAAAATACAGATTTTTGTGACCTTATCAAATAGACAGCCAGTCATGTTGATACAGAGGCGTACGACACAATTTACGGCCATTTATTTACCCAGACTTCTGATTCGACATCAATGCCTTTATCCGCATTGAAAGTAATGCTGAAAATTGTGAGGATGATTCTGAAATTGGAGAAAGAAAGAAAACTTTGAAGTAATGAACTTTACAGATATTTTTAGGCTGTTCTCAAATCCAAAAATGGCAACTTTTTAAAGATAAATTTTAATTTATTTTTATTCGGAAATGCCTGAAGCTAGCAGGTGTTGTTGTTCAGAAAATGTGTAATCGACCACTTTTTTTTTCAAATGCAATAGATTTTACAGAAAATATTGACAAAGTGGACGTTTT
Source organism: Maratus speculifer (assembly GCA_964019185.1). NCBI lineage: Eukaryota > Metazoa > Arthropoda > Arachnida > Araneae > Salticidae > Maratus > Maratus speculifer. The sequence goes on along the minus strand of OZ025294.1, from coordinate 421,738,893 downwards.
GAACCAAATTTCCATGCGAAAGAAGAATAACTACTCAAGAAAGGGTAAAAAACGTCTTTTTCACGTGATCAAAATCGCATATAACTCAATAGGTGATTTATTTATTAAAAAAAAAATGAAAACACAGTTCAATTCCAAATCGCTTCCATATTGAAATTATAGTCAAGCGTTCCAATTTTATATTTTTCCGTTGAAAATGAATTTTTAACTTAAAAACATTTTTAATGAAAAATAAATGAATTCTGAGTCAAAACGTTTTCCGCTTGCTCAGTAGGGCAGTGTAGAGATTTGTTGTCCTAAAATACGCAAAGCGTTGGAATACTTTTTTTTTTTTTGGGGGGGGGGACAGGGCTGAAACTAGAGGGGGGCAGAGGAGGCACGTGACCCCCGGGCGCAACCAGAGTAGAAGGTGAAGGGGGCGCCAAATTAAAATTTTGTTTGGTGTGTTTGATACAAAGAATGCACATATATGGAGAGTGGGGGGGGGGGGGGCACCAAAATCCATGTTTGCCCCTGGCGCGAAAAAGGCTAGTTCCGGCACTGGGGGGGGGGGTGATATTGGTGGTATTAGAGAATTGTAAATATGGTAAATGAACACTTCAAAGATTTCCATAGAAATATTGAAATTTGCAAAACAATCCTTTTTGACTGATTGCTTCAAGTAAATTTTTTTCAAATGTTTTTATACTTTTGTATGTACATAATATGCATAGAAAATACAAATCAATAATTCTACAAATAATTTAATAATTTAGTAATTAATGGAAAATTTTAATTAATTAATTCTCTTTTCTTCCTTTTGTCTGATTAACGTAATTTATACACTTCAGATACATTTAAATTTTTCCTTTGATGCTTTGTTATTTTAAATCCTTCTGAATTAAAAATAATGTAAAAAACTCCGAATAAGGGACACCTCTATTTAAGGGACAAAAGTTCCGGTCCCATAGGTGTCCCTTATTCGGAGGTTTCACTGTATAATTATTTTTTGGTAAGGCAAATAGGTCCTCCCTGAATGAGAAAAAAAAAATCTGCCTACCATTCTATTGTTCATCGGCTCGTGTAGAAACGGAAATTCGCTTTTACTCCGATTACTTGATTGAAGCAGAAATTTAAGATGAAAACCAAAGTTCGTATGGTATTTAATTAAAATTATCAAAACATTAAAATGTGCAACTATTTTTTAAAAATATTAAAATGTATGTATGAGATCGAAGAAAGTTTTGGGATTGGCACATCCAACTAGTTTTGTCTGAGAAACAAAAACCGATATTTTACTTTAACTAAAAAATTCGCTTAAAACAACCAAAATTTACTCAACAAAACATGTTTTGTAGTTTAGATCAATTTTTTTTTCTGGGTGTACATGAAGAATTACTCTGAAAATCTAGGTGTGTAAACAAAATAGTACAAGTCATATATTTCCGCGAAGATTTCTTTCTCTGGAATCCCATAGAGGACCGTCAACAAAATAAAAAAGAACGAATATCTTTGGATACCCTGTCAAAACTAATATAAAAAAGCGTTCAAACTGCAGATTACGATTAAGTAGCTTAGTATTAGTTGTGATAATATTTCGCCAAAAGTTGGAAGAAATTAAGTGTTGGCTCAAGTCTCTCGAAATATTCGTGAATTTGATAGCAGCTTTGCACATCTTTTTCATGGTTCCTCTAGGATGTGTTACACAAATATACAGGGCGCAGAGCTGTCTTGTAATTGAGAAGCTCCTGGAATATCTATAAACTATTTTCTGTGTTGTTTATTGCCTAACATGGATTTTATTCCCCATTCCACCCCTTTCTTTTCCTCTCAACCCACCTCCAAATAAAATTATTAAAAACCATTCATTTGCGGTAAATTTGAATATATTCAAAGACCATTAGCCTGAATATCAACCTTTCTTACACTATCTAAAACGATGGACCGCCCAGCCCTTAATGGAACGGCCAACGTTTGTTTTTGAAGCTTATATCCATTAGGTGACATCAGTCGACCTTGTTACAAAAACCAAAACTGAATCACACACCCACGCGCCATTTCCTGGTCTGTAGCAACGACGGACAACATTTTTCTTCAATTTACGGAGAAAGGAAAAAAGGAGAAAAATCATTAGCACCTCTATACACTGAATGAAGCAAATAACAACAATAACAGAGTAAGTGAGTAGTAAAAAATTCCGGGGACGTTTCGCGGGTCTTTGAAGCATGACGAAACAATCAATAAGCATCTCGCAATCCCAGCTCGATTTGGTCAGGTAAGAACACAATCGTCCGGCCTTGGCGCTGCCAGAAAAAAGAAAGATTCTTGTTGTTTGGAAGTCGGGATCGGGACTGATTGTTACAGCTTCTTCTCGCGTATAATAGCCGGGGTCCGGTTAATGATAATAATAATAATAATCTCCTTTTTATCAAAGCTAGGCCTTGGCAAGCTTTTTTTCCGAGGCTCCTTGAACCGCCGCAAGGCTAGCGCAAGGTGTGTCTTCTCGCGCTACGCGTTTCGTCTCATAACCGATATAGGCTCCGAGCGCGCATGTATTTTGCCCAAGTTCAACTGAATTCGAGGAAATCCTTTTCTTCTTCTCTCTTCTGCGGTTTGTTGACGATAGAAAACGGGGATACAGTGGAATCCCGCTAATTCTTTTCGAGTTTGAGAAAGGTTCGGCAAATTTCCATAACATAAATTTATTTCAGCCTCATATTCTGAATAAAAATAGTAGAATTTTGGCCTTAAGTAATCCGGATTATCGGGGTTCTACTATTACAAGAGTTCAGGAGATAACTATCTCTCAACCCTACTTAAGGAAAAAATTCCTGTCTTACAGTTGGATTGAAGTTTTCTTTCTTGAATTGGAAAAGTTATTATATACAGTGGCGTATCTATACTTATCATTTCAAAGGCGTCTGAGATACAGTAAACATTTCTGAGAGAAAATCGCAAAAACTTTAACATTTTCGCTTTAAACAGGTTTTAATCATAGCGGGTAACGCATACATTATACAATCGAACCTGCTAAGATGAAATTGAATGACTGGATTTTCGTTTTAAGCAGGCTTTCGTCTTCACTAGTATAGCTTTTACGGCGTGTAAACAGAGCCTGCGTGTGTCGGATACTTGGCTGAAATTGTTATTTTGTGGTCTCTGTGAAAAAACATTTTTTTTTAAAGAAAACCTGATTAAAACGTGATATTTTTCTAATTTCTTTCAAATTCCATCTTAGCAGATTCCATTAGATTTTGATAAACTTTTGTAATTAAATTTTGTTTTCTAGAAATTTCGGAGGAGGCTGCAGCAAATGAGCCCAATTCCTGTATACGCCGTTGATTATACATAATCGATTCGCATGGTTTGTACCGACTTAACATGCCGCCTGCGAACGTAAAACACGTCGACTTCTAACCGCAAAAAGTAGTTGTGTGTGTTTGTACTTTAAGCCTACCTGTTTGTGTTGTGTGCTATGGAAGTAAAGAATGCACCTTTCGTCACTTCGAAGGGTGACCTCGTTAATAAAAAGAAATATCAATAACGCTACTTAACGCGGCTGGGAAAAATTAGATTGTGGGATTTGGCAGTCTTTAATCGGAAGACAAGGAAGGGTGTGGTAACGACTTGAGCGATTGGGACAGATAATCCCTTGAGGGAAGATGCCGATTCCTTTGTTGATCTTATATAAAAATTCAAATAATGAGGCATGACGTCATGTTGCGCATTTCAATGAATAATACAATTGTAGACTTGGGTGGAAGAAGATGTCATGTTACAAAAATTAAATTCGAGAAAATTAAAAAAAAAAAAATGTTTTTTTTGTAGCTTTGTTATTTATTTAATTCCTTCTTAGTAATATGTGTTTCGATATTAATAACTGATATTGAACTCTCACTCATAGAAAAGAGTATTAATATTTAATTATTAAAATTTAAAAGATCTTAAAACACAATAAAAATAATAATTGCGCTAGCCCTTTCGAAAGGCCTTAGTATTTCTTCGACAGGTGCAAAGAAGACGTGCTTCGACTATAAAAGCAGCAACAAGACTTAATTATTGAACTTAATTATACCTTAATCATTAGCTCTTAAAAATTAATTCCAACATCTAAATTATTAAATATTAAATGATACTGTCTCATATCTTCGATACTAAGTAGATTTTCAGTATTTTAGTTTTACTGTACGATGTAATATCTCATAACATCTCTAAAATAAAACAGTTTTTACGAAAATGTATCATAACATGTTATTAGACTAAGCTCTTTAATTTTTTTTTTGCTGCTGCCAATTTTATAATATAAATCAAGAGACAAGTGCATTGCAGTCTTTGTTTTTATTTTCTGACACATTTTTTATTTCATTTATGATTAACTGCAATTGTTTTAAAAATAACGTAACTTACTTGTATGAAATAGGAATGTACTGTTTCAAAGGCCTATTCAAAAACCTTTCATATAACATCTCATTAACGGATGTACGTTTCCTATATACATGGACACGCAGATGTTGACATGAGAAATAATATATATGGTGATACTTACCCTAAAAGTATAATGAAAATGCAGTATGTAATGGTGTCGGGTGAAAAATTCTATTCAATGATATTTTATTTATCGTTGTACGCTACATATCGTCGGTACCATGTCAAACTATCCAATGTGAAAACAGCCACTTTTCGGGAGAGCAAAAAAAAAACAGTTTTAATTGTGGATTCAAAATCAACGCTAAACAGCAGTAAACAATTATTACATTTTTCGGGTGCTGTTTTATATCCTATTTAAGCATGCTATCGAAATAATTCATTTGAAAAATTTTTCTCGTCTAAAAATCACATTGGATAGTTTGAAATGGTATGATTATTTGTACGTTTTTAGCTTCTCTCTAGTTTTTCAGCTTCAAACTATCCAATGTGCGTATTGGATAGTTTGACATGGTAAAAATTTTGTCCTTTTCCCATTTTCGTTGTTTCAAAGTGCGCATTGGATAGTTTGACTTTGTAAATTTCACAGGTTCACTGCGTCATGGTAACGAATATACCACATACGATAGTGTGTCTTGTAAAAATTTTGTTATTTGCATATTGCATTTAAAACATTTCGGAATTTTCTTTAATAATTTTACTAACAAATACACAGAGAATTTACAAAGAAAAAGTTTATTTTTAGACGCTATGTAATTTTACAAATTGTAAGAAAAGACGGATTTTTTTTTAAACAAAGACGCAGGCAAACTCGAGAAGTTCCCCAGCCCTGTTTTTAGGTGCTTTCGTAATTATGTAAATACGTAGCATCTATAGTTTTCGTTCAATCCGTCCGTTTGTCCGTCTGTCCGCATATAACAACGCAAAAACTACCCAACCGAATCGTTTGAAATTTAAAATACATAATTATTATATAATTTTGTCGAGTTATTTCAAATTTTATGAAGATCGGATGCATAGATCAATTACAGGGACAATCAAAAGTATTCCGTTACATTACGGTCAATGGAGAAAAAGTTTCAAGTGCATTTTATTCGTTTGAAATTTAAAATACATAATTATTACATCATTTTGTCGAGTTATTTAAATTTTTTTTTTTTGGAAATCGGATGCATAAATCAATTACAGGGACAGTCAAAAGTATTTCATTACATTACGGTCAAGGGCAAAAAGCGTTTCAAATGCATTTCACTCGTTTGTAATTTAAAATACATAATTGTTGTATAATATTGTCGAGTTATTTCAAATTTCAAGAAAATCGGATACACAAATCAATTACAGGGACAATCAAAAGTATTCCATTACATTACGGTCAATGGAGAAAAAGTTTCAAGTGCATTTTACTTGTTTGAAGTTTAGAATATATAATTATTACATAATTTTGTCGAGTTATTTCATCTTTTTTTTTCATAATCGGATGCATAGATCAAGTACAGGGACAACCGAAGTATTCCATTCCATTACGGTTAATGGGAAAAAAAAAGTTTCAAATGCATTTCATTCGTTTGAAATTTAAAATACATAATTATTGCATAATTTTGTCGAGTAGTTTCGAATTTTATGAAAATCGGATTCATAGATCAATTACAAGGACAATCAAAAGTATTCCGTTACATTACGGTTAATGGGGAAAAATGTTTCAAATGCATGTTGATGGTGTTACACTCATTTGAGCATAATAATATTGATATGCATCTATGAAGTACATATTATAATATACATTTTGCATAATCTGTGGTGCAAAGAAGATTTGTTATTGATTTACAAGGCCACGCAAAAGTATTCCATTTCATAATGGTATAAAGAGAACATTGTTTGGTGCGCATTTTAATTACAATTAACTAGTTACAATTTTATGAGATTGATATATGAGAGTGATATTTTTAAAACTTCATTATCGTATGAAAGCACCTCATTTGCTACGCTTCACGCGCAATTATCAACTTGTTGAATATTAAGCATAGCTTAACTAATAAACGGAATCGATGGGGTATTGTTACCAGTATTTTTGAATAGTAATCGTCGAATTATTCAACTCTTTTTAAAAAAAAGTTGGAATGATCTTTTAATACAATAATTTCAAAAGTTTCTCTCACGTGATAAATGATTAAAATGTTGTAGTACTTTTTAAAAATGCTTCGCCATAATTAAAAATTGTTAATGACTTTGTTTTTCTTCTCTGCTGTCTCATTCTTTTCTAATTCTCGTAACCATACTCTGATATGGGATTTCTATATGGTTTTATCATTTACTATGATACATGTTTTGATCAAAATGGAATGTATAGAATTACGTCATCTACAGGGACTCTCAAAATAAGCACATTATATTCTATTCAATACGATGTGATTTAGTGTATTTTAACAAACATAATGAAATTGATATGCTGTTATTCAGTGCACTAACACTTGTTCTGTAGCATATTGTGTGAATGTATAAATTAATTTCTGGATCATGGAAAAGAATTATTTTATAGAACAGTCTATTTCTGTATTATAAAAAAGAAAAGTTTTTTTGTGGTGGTAAATTTTGGAACTACCGAACCGATTTCAAAATCCAAGGTACTAAAAGGATGGTGTTCGCCCGGAATCAAAGATAGGTTTTATCTTATGTCGATGCCACAAATCCAAAGGAGATGCAGGCGAAAAAAATGTTCTAAAAATGCGATTTTTGTGTTACTAAAGGGGCTACTACAAGCATGAAATTTAGCACGGTAATTACTTATAAGATGTAAATGGATCTCTAGCATTTCCTTAAAAATACGGACATATGTACGTATATTTGTTTATTTGTTTGTCGGTTTGATTGTTTGTTTGTCAGTTTGTCGATTTGTCTGTTTGATTTTTTGTTTGGCTGTCTGTCCGTCTATTAGTTTGTGTGTTTGTCTGTCTGTCTGTCGGTTTGTTTGTTTGTTTGTCTGTTTCTCTGACTTTTTGTTTGTTTATCTGTTTTTTGTTTATTTGTTTGTTTGTCTGGTTGTTTGTTTGCCTATCTGTCTGTTTGTTTGTTTGTCGGTCTGTATGTTTTTTGTGTTTGCTTGTCGTTTTGTATGTCTGCTTGTTTGTTTGCCGGTTTGTTTGTTTGTCTGCCTGTCCGTCTGACGGTTTGTCTGTTTGTTTGTTTATCTGTTTTTCTGTTTGTTTGTTTGTCGGTTTGTTTGTTTGTCTGCATGTTTGTTTGTTCGTTTGTTTGTCTGCATATATGTCTGTCTGCTCGTCTGTCGGTTTATTTGTTTGCTTGTCTGTCTGTTTTCTTGTTTGTCTGTTTGTTTTCCGGTTTTTTGTTTGTTTGATTGTATGTCTGTCTGTTTGTTTGTATGTTTGTCTGTTTGTTGGTTTGTCTGTCTGTCTGGTTGTTTATTTGGCTGTCTGTCTATCCGTCTGTCTGTTTGTCTGTCTGTCTGCATGTTTGTCTGTTTGTAGTTTGTTTGTTTATCTGTTTTTTGTTTGTTTGTTTGTCTGTCTGTCTGTCTGTTTGTTCGTTTGTTTGTCTGCCTATATGTCTGTCTGATTGTTTGTTTGTTTGTTTGTCTGCCTATATGTCTGTCTGATTGTTTGTTTGTTTGTCTTTTTTGTCTGTCTGTCCGTCTGTCGGTTTGTTTGTTTGTCTGCTTTTTTGTATGTCTGTCTGTTTGTCTGTTTGCTTGCTTTTTTGTTTGTCTGTTTGTTTGTTTGTCTGTTAGTCTGTCTCTCTGTCTGTCGGTTTGTCGGTTTGTTTGCCTGTTTGTTTGTTTGATTGTTTGACTGTTTGTTTGCTTGCCTGTTTGTCTGCCTATCTGTCTTTCTGTTTGTCGGTTTGTTTATTTTTCTGTTTGCTTGTTTGTTTGTCTGTTAGTCTGTCTCTCTGTCTGTCGGTTTGTCGGTTTGTTTGCCTGTTTGTTTGTTAGTTTGTCTGTTTGTTTGTTTGCTTGCTTGTTTATTTGTCTATCCGTTTTTTTATTTGTTTGTCTGTCTGTGTGTCTCTTTGTTTGTTTGTTTGTGCATCTGGCTGTCTGGCTGTCGGTTTTTTTTTTACTGTCTGGCTGTTTGCTTGTTTGTCTGTCTGCTTTTTTGTTTGTGTATGTGTCAGTTTTTTTGTCTGTCTGTTTGCCTGTCTGTTTGTTTGTTTATTTGTTTGTTAGTTTGTTTCTCGGTTTGTTTGTTTGTTCTATATATTCAGCAATACGGAAATAATATGCCTCCATCTTAAATAGGGCGCCATAATAACCTAGAATCATTCCCTATCATGGGATGTCATTGAATTATGAATGATAAGATTTAATAGAATAAAGAAAACTTTAATATCTTTTTATGTTTTGACTCGATTTTCATAAAATGTTAAATGACTCGACAATTCTGCAGCAATTACACATATGAAATTTCAAATCATTTGGTTGGGTTGTTTTCGTGCTGTTTTAAACAGACAGACGGATGGATCAAATGACGACTTGAGGGGCTACGCATTTAAATAATTAAGACATTTCCCCATAGACCATAATGTAATGGAATACATTTTTGACTGTCTCTGTAAATAAACTGTGAACGCTACATACTCTGTTTCCGATACCGAACATGGCATTGCAAATCTGAATAACATATATCAATTACAGATACAATCCTATTAATATACTAATGCAAGTTCCAGTTCGGGCAGACAGACAGACAATCACATGGACAGGCAAACTGAATTCGCAAACACTACTTAACTATGTTGAAAAGTGTTTCAAATACATAATAGTTTCAAATTTTTCTTTTAGAAATTATCGATAGACGATACTTTTGTACAGCCCTAAATTGTACGTAATATCTTTATATGCACGTAACTATTCAGTTAAAATTTAATAAAGATCAAAACACACTTTAAAACTTCTAAAATCAAACTTCCAGAGATCATCCATTAGACGGCTACCTATCCAATTCTTTGCGTGGCATTTTATACATTTTATCTATGTTATATGAAATTATATTAGTATACTATATGTAGTTAAGCGTAACAATCCATAATTCATTTTTTAAATGTATTTTCGTTCTTATGTAGTAATTCTTTCGACTTATTTTGCATAGCCCTGTATATGATCTGAAGCGTTTATACATACAACGAAATATTTTAAACTTAAAAACTCATATCACAAATAAAAATGCACTTCCAACAATCATCTATAATGTACAGTACTTCGGGTACACAGCAGCCGAAATCTTTCGTGTGTCCCTGTAAATACTTTGCACTTTCTATTATACAGGAAGTAACTTGTAGTGAACCTCAGCAACGAATATCAATTTCAGTATATGGTGAAATATTTTAACATAATTAAATTACGCTCCAAACAATGCTTCCCCTATATTATTATGTAACGAAAAACTTTTGTGTGGCCCTGTAAATGAATAATAAATATTTTTTGCACCTTAGATTCTATAAAATGTATATTTTCGTGTTGCTCATAAATGCATATCAGTCTTATGTTCGAAACTGCGAACATTAAAACCACTTCAAATTGTTTTTTCTAATTGACTGTAGGGTCATTCCACGTCAATTCAACCAATTTTTCCCCCATTTGTAACCCGACCCCCAGGGATTTGGATGAAACTTTGTGTGCACATTAATTCTATCATGAAATGATTCCATCAGAAATTTTTCCTTCCCAGACCTCATAGTTTGAGAGATATGGGGGGTCCAATTCTTAGGTTTTTCTCAAATCGCACATTTCTGAGTGTGTATTCTGAGATTGCAGTTCCATCTTCAAAAAATTGTTTCTCTGGATCTAAAACATGAATCATCCTAAAAATATCACTATAAAAAGGTAAAAAGATGCAGATTTTAATAAAAAATATTTTAAAAATTTACTTTTAATATTTAGGATAAAAAAAGTCAGCCAAAGTTGAGAATTATGGTTATTTTTCCAAATTTTTGTGACTTCACGAAAAAGACTGTACACAAAAAGGCAAATTAAATTTCCAATTTCTTTTTGTTTTAAATAAAAGTTTACACTTTGGGCTTTCTATCTATGAAATAAAAATGATGTGTTTCGCATGACTTATGGAAAAATTTTGGGTACTTTCCAATTAGCCGGATAAGTGCTTTATTTTTACATATTACATATGCACACAAAAAAGCAAATGAAATTTCCAATTTCTTTTTGTTTAAAATAAAAGTTTACACTTTGGGCTTTCTATCTGTGAAATAAAAATTATGTCTTTCATATGGTTTATACAAAAATTTTGGGTACTTTCCAATTAGCCGGATGCTTGTTTATTTTTACATATGCACATATGTATACATCTATATAAATACAGATGTATTATACATGTACATATATATGTATATAGACAGTATATTGATATATATAACACTGGTGCCCGTCTAACCGAAAAGTACCAAATTTTGCCTCGTTTTGAAAATCTGCACTAATTAAGGGGGAAAAAAATCTGACTAAGTTTAGCTGTGGTACTTAAATAATTACTGGAGTTTCTATGAGTTATTGAATTTAATGTTATTTGATGCAAAAACAAATTGGAAATTTCATTTTCCTTTTCATGTAGAGACTTTTTCATAAAGTCACAAAATTTCGGAAAAATAATCATGACTTTCAACTTTGGTTTACTTTTTCGTCCGTATATAAATCTCTATTAATTGCCCTAATTGCTTTTTTCACTTGCTTTTTATGCCGCTTAAATGGATCTCCACATTTATATAATTCATATTTCATTAAGAGCGAAATTCTGTGATGCTCACATATATTAATCAAACGGTTTTTACTTAATTTTTGTTTTATTAATGCAATAGTCCTAACTAATAAAAGTTCTTTTTCTGAATCACAGAGATTATCAATGTAGTCTATTTCTCTGTTATTTGTATAGCTAGTTTTGTGACATTCTAAACCAGTTAATATTACAATACTGCAAGCCTGAAGACTAGTAGAAGGTTTAATATCAGGCTCCATATTAAAACAATAACGCAAAAAAAATATTTATACATATCATAAACTATAAAATATGTAACGATCAGAATGTATTTTTTGTAGCACAGTAAAAGTTAAATCATTCTTCTATGATAAGAAACAACAGAATGGCAATAATTTGATTAACTTGATTTCAAAACATCTGCTTTCATACTAACGAGCATTACCCTGCCTTTATCAGAAGGTGTTTATACAAGGCAGGTGCAATTAAATCTTTCAGACTATAGAAACAAATTCAAGTTGTGTTAAACATTTGTGTATTTAAACTTGCCAATATAAATATTTAAACTGATTAAAATTAACGAAGGAAAGGAAATACAAGGTTATGAACATTTTTTTAAACACAAATAATTAATATATAAGCATTCGAAAAAAAGAATGGAAATATGAGAAGAAAAAAATTTCTATTTTATACTGTACAAAAAAAATCTGTTTTGAGTTTAATTATTGAAAATAAAAGTAAGAGATTCTTTAGATTGTCAAAAAATGCCCATTATTAAATAACTAAATGAAATAAATGGACCATTCACTAAATTTAATGGGGAAACATATTACAGTCAGATTTTTTTTAATCAGAAGAAACAAAGCCTAAACTTTACTTTGAAAATTAAAAAAAAACATGCATCAAATAACATTAAATTCAATAACTCATAGAAATTCCAGTAATTATTTAAGTACCACAGTAAACTTAGTCAGATTTTTTTCCTCTTAATTGGTGCAGATTCTCAAAACAAGGCAAAATTTGGTACTTTTCGGTTAGACGGGCACCAGTTTTATACATATATATATCAATATACTGTATATATACATATATATGTACATGTATAATACATCTGCATTTAATTAGATCTATACATGTGTACATATGTAAAAATAAAACACGCATCCGGCTAATTGGAAAGTACCCAAAATTTTTGTATAAGCCATGCGAAAGACATCATTTTTATTTCATAGATAGAAAGCCCAAAGTGTAAACTTTTATTTAAAACAAAAAAAAAATGGGAAATTTCATTTGCTTTTTTGTGTGCATATGTAATATATAAAAATAAAGCACTCATCTGGCTAATTGGAAAGTACCCAAATTTTTTGCATAAGCCATGCGAAACACACAATTTTTATTTTATAGATAGAAAGCCCAAAGTGTAAACTTTTATTTAAAACAAAAAGAAATGGGAAATTTCATTTGCTTTTTTGTGTGCATATGTAATATATAAAAATAAAGCACTCATCCGGCTAATTGGAAAGTACCCAAAATTTTTGCATAAGCCATGCGAAACACATCTTTTTTATTTCATAGATAGAAAGCCCAAAGTGTAAACTTTTATTTAAAACAAAAAGAAATTGGAAATTTAATTTGCCTTTTTGTGTACAACCTTTTTTGTCAAGTCACAAAAATTTGGAAAAATAACCATAACTCTCAACTTTGGCTAATTTTTTTTATCCTAAATATTACAAGTAAATTTTTTAAATATTTTTTTATTAAAATCTGCATCTATTTATATTTTTACAGTGAAATTTTTAAGATGATTCATATTTTAGATCCAGAGAAACAATTTTTTGAAGATGGAACTGCAATCTCAAAATACAGACTCAGAAATGTGCGATTTGAGAAAACCCGAAGGATTGGACCCCCCATATTTCACAAACTATGAGTTCTAGGAAGGAAAAATTTCTGATGGAATCATTTCATGATAGAATTAGTGTGTACACAAAGTTTCATCAAAATCCCTGGGGGTCAAGTTACAAGGTCTGGTTGAATTGACATGGAATGACCCTGTAATGTAATGGAACACTTTTGACAGTCCCTGTAATTAAATTATACATCCAGTTTTCATACTTAAACTTGAAATGTCGCAACAAAAATATACAACTGTTATTTACTTTAAATTTCCAAGAATTCGGTTTGGGAGGTTTTTCCATTGTTATATGCGGACGGACATGTAGACACATAGACAGGCGGACGGAATGAACAATAATTATAAGTTCTACGTATTTATATAATTACGAATGCACCTAATAAAAGCTTATCATGCAGTATGATTTCCAAATATTCTTTGAAGGCATTTTTTTCCAACTCATATTATAACGATTCTATAAAGGAAGATTACTCTTTGGAAATAATAATAATCGTTAATAATAACATTATTGCTCTTCGGAATTAAGTAGTCATTGGCCTAACTACTTCATTGATTAAATAAGACAAAGGTTACTACTCAAATAACAATAAAAAAATTAACTCTACCGTTATTCTCTATTTCTCTATTTGCGGGTTATTTTTTTTTTGTTTTCTCATCTTATTTTTTATAAAATTTAAATAACGTTTAAAAATAAGTTTTTATTTATCAATTTACAGTACATTCGTTTTTTAAGTTGTTAAAAGAAATATTGAATACGCAAATACCAAATTTTATACAATCCAAACTATTGAATGTGGCAGATATACTAATTTGAAGCAATGATCATCAGATAAGTACAAGTAAAGAATTCAAACTAATGAAAGTTATTTTTATTTTATTTTATTTTTGCTAGTAAGAACAATAAAGTGACATCATGCTTAAATGTAATAAAAAACAGCAAATTTCCTATTTCTGTCTGGAGCTGATTTTAAATCAGCAATATCAAAATTTTTTTGCTACCCCGAAAAGTGGCTATTTTCATATTGGATAGTTTGACATGGTACAAATGATCAGAAAATGAAAAATATTACAATTTTCGTGGCAGGCGATCGAATACGCACATTGGATAGTTTGACATAGACATTATCTAAGTTTTTAAGCGAGTTAGGGCCGTGCCGATTTTGCATAGTACGTATCTTGAATAATAAAACTAAATGGTACAAAATATGAAAAATGCATTTTTGCACATTGGATAGTTTGACATGGTACCGACGATATTAGTGGAGAAAAATGGATATTGACGGGAAAAAAATGTATAATAACAGAATTTTAAAATAAAAATAGAACGAAACTGACATAAAAAAATATTTATTAATATTGAAGTGAAAAAAAAAAAAAAAAAAAAAAAAAAACTGGAGCGATAATTTATTGTCTATTACTTATACAACAATTCCAGAACCTGTCAATAACGGAATTCTGCTATGGATTAAAATTCCATGAGCCCAGTGAAAACCAGTCAGATATGGCAATCCCAAAACTTTCTTCTATCTCATACATGTTAATACTTCAAAATTCGCTATCAGACTTAAAAAAATTAAATGAGCATCTTGAAGACTTCAATTGTTCGAAAGTTTATTATTAATTTCTTACTCAACTCAAAATTAAATACGCATCTCTCATTTTAAACAGTTTATTCTCATGAGAAAATTCTTCTCAGTTCTTTCGAACATTGATAATTTAACAAAACACAACTCCAATAAAAAACCGTAACATTTTTTCACATATACTCATAAAAAAAACATTCTAATCAAACTCAAAAACAAAAAGAATATTGTTTCACACAGCTTAGGTAAAAACTGAAGAAATAAACAGATGTTTTTATCACAAATTATCGTTTGCACAGAAAACTTTTTACATTTTGAAATAATTAAATATATCTTGGTTGCTAGGTGACACAGCCAGTAGAAATTAAATAGCATTTTATCAAACATACCGCCCCTCTTGAAACCTCTGAGGGGGGTTTCAAACTAAAACACTGGAATTACAACCATTGTAAAAAATATAAATAACAATACAATTAAATACAATATAAATGAGTCACAGTTAAGTTAAATTTAAGCAAATATTTAAACAATTTTACATAATACATAATAAAGAAATTTTACAATAATGTACACTTTCTATAAAAACTGAATTACTTTTCAAGAGGTAATACAGCAATTTTGGGTACTGCTCTTTTATATATTCCATTTGGGGTTTTTATATTTATAACTCTTACTCTATTATCATTACCAAAAAAATACCTCTACAATTCTCCCTAATAACTATTTAGACACTGGAAGATCATCTTCCTTTATTATAACCATATCTCCTATTTTGAGGTTGTTTTTTGATATCATCCACTTATGCCTTTGCTGCAATGTACTTAAATAACTATTTTTCCACTTTTTCCAGATGGTCTGAACCATTTTAGTGGTCTTTTGCCATAAGTTAAGTCTATTATCTTCAATATTACTCAGGTCAGATTCAGCAATGGCATTAAGTGGGCGACCAATAAGAAAATGTCCCGGGGTCAAGACCTCCAAATCATCAATATCTGTACTCAAGGGAGTAAGCGGGCGCGAATTTAAGATACCTTCAATTTGGACAATTATAGTTAACATTTCTTCATAAGTTAATTTAGAGTTGCCCACAACACGTTTAAAGTGATATTTGAAGGACTTGACTCCCGATTCCCATAAACCTCCAAAATTTGGAGCTCTAGGGGGAATAAATTCCCAAGCAATACCTTCAGATATCAAGTAATTAGTAAGGTTCTGGTCTGGTTTGTTTACCAATTCATGCAACCTTTTAAGCTCTACATTAGTCTTCACAAAATTGCCTGCATTATCACTGAAAATTTTTCGAGGTTTGCCTCGTCTGGCAAAAAACCTCTTTAATGTGGCAATAAAAGCGTCAGATGTTAAATCATTGACTAATTCCAAATGCACTGCCTTTGTTACCATACAAATAAAAATACAAACATAAACTTTATGAAAAATACCTTTACGTTGACCTTTACATCTAATCAAAAATGGACCACAGAAATTAGTTCCTGTGCAATTAAAAACAAAGTCTACATTTATTCTTTCTTTCGGGAGCTCGCCCATAATTTGCTCTAACAATTTAGGTTTGGCCCTAAAGCATGTAATACATTTATGTACAATTTTTCTGCAAATAGCCCTACCGTTTAAAGGCCAAAATTCTCTTCGAACACAATAAAGTAAATTTTGTGGTCCTATATGTAGACATTTTTTGTAATAAAACTCAATAATTCTGTTAATTTGTGTTTAGAGGGCAGTACAGTTGGGTGTTTTTGGGCATAATTTACCGTGCTATTTTGGAGACGACCTCCAACTCTGATTAAATTATTTTTATCCAAGAAAGGATTTAATGAAAGTAATCTACTATTTTTTGGTAACTCCTTACCCTTAGATAACAATGTGAATTCAGAACTGAACTCTTTTTCTTGAACAGATTTTATGATAAACTGCTCAGCTTTCTTCAATTCAGCAGATGTTAACTTACCTGAATATCTTTCTTTTGGCTTCTTGACATTCTGAATGAACCTGAAAACATAGCTAAGAATTCTTATTAATTTAGCATAATTATTACTCAATTGCAAAAAATAATCAATAAAAGATGAACAGTCTGATATTAAAAGTGTAGTCTTTGAAGCTGTATGTTTAAGTTCACTTATGTATAGATCCTTATCATTTTGCTCAAGTTCAACAATATTTGGAGAATGTTCAGTTTTTTGCGTTAGGAATAGTGGACCCTTCCACCATAAGCTACTCTGGAGAAGTTTGTCTGGATCTACACCTCGTGACACAAGATCAGCAGGATTGTCAGAAGAAGCCACATGTCCCCAATGACTGATATCAGAAAGATTCTGAATCGTAGCCAAACGTGATGCCACAAAGGTTTTTCACACGGCTGTTTTCGAATCCAACATAATACAATAGTACTATCTGAATAATAGTAGACAGCTTCTTTAGGAACTTTTAAGGTTTTGGCAGCCTTATTCATCAATTTGGCTAATAAAACTGCACCACAGAGCTCCAAGCGAGGAATAGTGATTGTTTTGATTGGTGCAACTCGACTCTTACTGCAAAGCAACTGAGAAATTTGCTCTCCTGAAGAATTTGAAGACACAGCATACAATGCCACACCGTAGGCTTTCTCCGAAGCATCTGAAAAGCCGCAAATTTTAATTTGCACTGGATTATTTGTAAAAATGTATCTAACAGCACTTATATTGTTGATGGCTCTTAATGATTCTAAAAACTGCAACCAATCATCAAGCTCAGCTGTAGGGAGATTTTCATCCCAACCAATTTGCAATCTCCACAGTCTTTGTAGGAAAATTTTTGCTTTCGTCACAATTGGTCCTAGTAGACCCAAGGGGTCGAAAATGCGAGCAATATTTGACAGCACACTTCTTTTAGTTACCTTGGTTTGCTCACTGAATGATACACTAAAAGTAAAAGTATCATCATTGGCATTCCAACAAAGTCCTAGTGCCTTAGTTTCACTCATATTTTCAAAAGTGTAATTCTCATTTTTAAAGGCTGGCTCCATTAATTCTGGATGGTTACTAAACCATTTATGTAAATTCATGCCGCACGTATTTAATAGTTGAATAAGTTCAATTTGCAATCTCTTATCCAATTTTAGGTCAGTTGCTCCAGTCAGGACATCGTCCATATAAAAGTCTGATTGTATCACACCGAAGCATACGGAAATTGAGATTCACCATCTATACCAAGCTGTTTAAGGCAGCGCATGGCTAAATAAGGGGCACTAGTTGTGCCATATGTGACTGTACATAGTCTGTAATATTTCATCTCACCATTTACAGCATCTTTCCAAACTATGCGCTGTAAATCACGTTGACTTTTATCGATAAGTATCATGCGATACATCATTTTTACATCTGCTGTAAATGCATAGCGGTGTGTACGAAATCTAAGTATTATGCTAAAAAAATCATCTTGAATGACATCTCCATTCAGCTGTATGGAATTTAGGGATTCTCCTGATGAAGTTGCATGTGAACCATTAAAGACAACTCTCAATTTTGTAGAACTTTTATCTGGGCGATAAACAGCATGATGAGGTAGATAATTCGCATGTATTGAATCATCTGTTTTCTCTACTTCCTCCATATGGCCTAACTCTCTATACTCTGCCATAAATGCGCAATATAATTCTAAAAGATTTGGATTTTTGACTAACCTATTCCACAGTGAATTTAATCTATTTTCCGCAAATTGCTTTGATTCTCCCAAAGAAGTAGGATCTTTTTTCAACGGCATTTGTTCTATGAATTTCCCGTTATATCTCTCTGATGTGTGTTTATAAAGTGGGTGTCACATGCTAAATGCTAATTCTTCTGTATTTCTCAATGGCGTACTTTCTTCTACTCTTTCAATTTCCCAAAATTTTTTCATTTCGAAATTCAAATCTGTTTCAGGAATTAACCCACAATGTATTTGTAACTGATCGTTACAATCGTAAGCACTATGCAACTATGCAACCGAACACCGTATTTTGCAGTATTAATTTAGAATTTGGTAACTTCATACGACCCATCTTTATCAATTCTAGAAATACTTCAGCTCCTAGCAAAAGATCTATTTTCCCTGGTCTATTAAATTCAGGATCAGCAAGAATAATAGACTCTGGAATTCCTAGCTCTGAAATATTAATATATTTCGAGGGCATAATTTGCGAAACCTTTGGTATGATAAGGAAATCTAACTCCAGACTATAATCTCCCGAATTATTACTGATCAAGGGAGTAGTTTTATTTTTTACCGCTACAGAGGCTCCACTTAAACACGATACCGAAATATTACTTTTTTCTTTTCGAATTCCTAATCTTTCAACTAATTGCAATGTTAAAAAATTGCTCATTGAACCATTGTCCAATAAAGCACGCACCGGAACTTTATTTCCGAATTTATCTCTCATATAAACAATAGCAGTGGAAAGAAGAACTGTTTTAACATTATTCGATCTCACATTTGAAGTACCAGTGAAATTTTGAATTTGGTTATTTAACTCAAATGGTATGGCGTCAGCATTTAATGTTGGTTTACTTTCATTCCTTGACAATGCATTTGGCACTTCCTTATCACTATAATTTTTTGTGTTTCCCACCGCATTGGAATTTCTCTCACGCCTATCAAAATAAAGAAGTATATTGTGGCGTTTATGGCATTTTGAACACGAGAATGTTGAGTTACATTTTTTGACGCAGTGGAATTCTGAAAGACAGTTAAAGCACATATTGTTTTTTTTTAACAAATTATACTCTTTCCTGTACATTAAATTTTTGAAATTTGGGACATTTAAAAACACTGTGATTTTCCTGGTTACATACAACACATTTGCGCATATTTTTCTCATTTAAACTCGCAACCATGGATGTTACCTTTGAAAAGCTATGCTTTGTTTGGCTTTCGTTTTGAAAATTTCGCTTTGTATTTACTTGTTTGGACGCACTTAGTGTACGCGCGTGGTCTCTCAAGAATTCTATCAATTCAGTTAAACTCGGTAAATTATCCCGCTTAAGATGTCTTTCCCACCACATTTTTGTATTTACATCTAATTTTTGAGCCAAAATATAAGCAAACATAGTAGTAGAAAATCCCTCAACCTTTTGTTCTAAAATCTCTAACGACCTAATACATTCATTTGTTATATCTATTAGATTTAATAATGCTGATGGGGACTCATTCTGAATAACAGGAATATTTAAAAAACGTTTTAAATGCGCGTAAACTTGTTCTTTCGAATTTGAAAACCGTTCTTCCAAAAGCGACCATGCAACTTCATAATTAGAATCCAAGATTGAAATAGATTGAATTATACGAAAGGCATCTCCTCTCAATGAAGACTTCAAATATTGTAATTTCATTGCCCCTGACAATTTTGAATTTTTATGTACAGTAGCCTTAAATATATCCTTAAAGGAAAGCCACTCATGCAAATTACCCGTAAATACAGGAAGAGTTAACTTTGGCAATTTAATGTTATTATCAGTGTTTGTGGCGTTTTCTAAATTAACAGTTTGCAATTTCATTTTTGATAACTTTTTTGTAAGTTCAAATTCCATTATTTCTAAAATTTCATTAATTTCTTCGTTTTCCTTAATATAATCCTCAATTTCATCTTCTTTACTTATCTTATAAATAGACTCAAATAACTCAGAAAAGTTTTTCTCTAATTTATTCCGTTTCTCCTTTATGAGAATTAATTCATTTAATTCTAGCTCAGAATTCGATAATTTTTCTTTTAATTTTGTCAAGTTTGTTTTGAAAATTTTCTTTTTTGCTTTTAATTCTTTCATACTCATTTTAATGAATAAAAATTAAATGGGTGCACTTACCCCTCTTGACTCTTTAAAAGATGATTTCTAGATACGAAGAAATAGGAAAACACAAAAAAATATTCACCATTTATCCTTCAGTCATTGACGTAGAACAACAACTCGCTGATTTTTCTCCGTAGAGACGGACCATATGAAGACTTCAATTGTTCGAGAGTTTATTATTAATTTCTTACTCAACTCAAAATTAAATACGCATCTCTCATTTTAAACAGTTTATTCTCATGAGAAAATTCTTCTCAGTTCTTTCGAACATAGATAATTTAACAAAACACAACTCCAATAAAAAACCGTAACATTTTTTCACATATACTCATAAAAAAACATTCTAATCAAACTCAAAAACAAAAAGAATATTGTTTCACACAGCTTAGGTAAAAACTGAAGAAATAAACAGATAATGTATTTATCACAAATTATCGTTTGCACAGAAAACTTTTTACATTTTGAAATAATTAAATATATCTTGGTTGCTAGGTGACACAGCCAGTAGAAATTAAGTAGCATTTTATCAAACACATCTGTGCCCATCATGCGGATTCTAATGATATCAAATTCCGTGCATTAGTTCTTGAGATAGGAATATTGCTAAAATCGTGTAAATCATGCAGAATGTAGCATAGCAGCGCCACTTATTGGGTGATTGACATCGAAACTTAATTCGCAACATCTTGTGTCAACATCTGACTCAATCTAAAGTTTGATTAAAATTCGTGCATTAGTTCTAGAGATAGTCACTGCGAAAATCGGGGAAAATGCAGCATAGCAGCGTTACCTTTGGACGATTTTCACCAAAGTGTAAACAACACCAAGTCATATTAAGGATTAAGTAAATCTGTAATTTCATGAAAATCCGTGCATTAATTCTAGAGATAAAATTATTGCGGAAATCGCAAAAAATGCAGCATAGCAGTGCCATCTCTTGATCGATTTACACCAAAATGTATAAAACGTCAATTTATCTTGATGAATAACTGAATCTGAAATTAAATGAAAATCCGTGCATTATTGTGCTATTGCGGAAAACAGTTGCCAACTGTTGAGCGATTTCCACTAAAACTAATCAGCATTCATTTATATCAGGTACTAACTGAATATAAATTTTTATTAAATAACGTGCATTAGTTCTTGAGCTAGAGCGTATACAAAATTTGTGTCATATACTGATGAACAAACAGTCGGAGTCACAGATTCGCAGACAGACCTTTTGTAAAAATGTTTTTTGGTATCCCCAATTCCTAAAATGTCTCAATACGCCAAAAACCAGAAATCGAAAATTTTCACGAAGGCAATACTTTCTTCTTGTAAAGATAGAATAAAATAAAAATACAATTACGATATACAGTGTCTCTGCTAAGGAAAAAACTGGTCTAAAATGAAAATTTTTTTAGTTTCTTTTCGAGTCCTAAGGGAGCAGATTTTACTGTGTAATACTAACTATCAAGTTAACTTTTATATTTTAAAGTTGTTTCCAGATATACCTAGAATGGCGTCCATCAAAGGCTTACTTATATGTAACTTTTAAAGAATGCAAATTTCATTCTTTCACTTCGAGGGACGACCTCCTTAACAAAAGAAATTTTAAGATTAAGGGGGGGGGGGGATTTGGTATAAAGAACAAAGAAGGATGTGGTGCGATCTCCCCGAAGAGGGATGCGAATTTCTTTGGAAATTTAAATAAAAATATCAAAAAAAGTTGTGTGTTGTAATATTATTATGGATAAAGGATCCTAGACTTTATATAAGTGCTCAAATTTTATTCTTAACCTATTCAGTCCCTGAGTACCCAAATGGGAACATCAGTTTTGTCCCATTTTATTAATGATACTCAAATATAAATGAAATTTCGATATAAGAATAATATGTTTTGAATTCTAAGATTCGAGCTAATGAAAATAAAACAAAAATCTCGCTCTGAAGTCAAACGAGAGAAGAAATAATTCAGTAATAATTAATAATACTGTAATAATCGCCAGTAACGAAGAGGTTAAAGCTTTGGAGTGATGAAATCGTAGATTCTTACAACTGTAAACAAGTAACAGTCTTAGTGATGTAATAAGTAGAAATCGATCGAAGAATTTATTTCGTTTTCGGCATAAAATCTGATCATCTTTTCATTCAAAATTTGTTTTCGGCAAAAATGCTGCCGAAAATCCGGCCGGAACAAAACTTTATCGAAAGTATCTATCTAAAAATCTCGTTTATTCCTTCGGAAATTTTAGACACGGCGCGCGGCGGCTCATTGAATTGGCTGTATCTGTATCCACTTTAGTACGGCACTATTTAAAATGACTAAGGCCCCACCAGTGGCCGAGAGGTTCTGACCTCAAACTGGTAGACGGTAGGTGCTGGGTTCGAACCCAATCGCGACCGTCGGCCTAACCGTTCGAAGTTTTCCGTGGTTTTCTTCGAACCTTGCGTAAATACGGGTTAGGTTCCCTTAGAAAGACCCCCACGGAGGGCATCCCACCCCATAGGGCCTATATCCCATAGCGTAGATAATTGGCCGACATACATACATACATACTGTCCGACTACTGATAGCTTTACATTACTTTGTTTTGTTTATTTGCATTAGAACGTTTCCCAGGCTCTAGAGTCGGATGTTTTAGAAGACATAAAAGTCTATAAACATAAAGATAATAACGACACTTTATTTATAATTTAAGCATGATAATTACACTGTTATTCTTCCAATACATTTATTGGGAATTTGATTAATAATGTAATACAGGATTTTAAGGATGCCTAACTTTACAGATATATAATTTAATTTGCATATGATAAGGTTGCTCAAATACTTAAGAAGGAACCCACTCACCTTTTAGATACACTAGGAACGTCCTCGTCGGGCGTCAGGCACATCCCCTTACCGATGCTCATATCCAAACCATCAACTTATTCTCTGTCCCAGAGAGAGCACCAAGACCGCAGTTCTCAAAGACCGTTCTCCTCTAACTTTTCATTCCGCTAATTTTTTCGACATCCCATTTTACTAACTTCTCCCTGCCTGAAAATCCCTCCTAAAAATCTTATCCTCCTATAAAATTTCTCTCTCTTGCATATCATTATAATTTTTCAAGTAACGCGCATTTCCATATGCAGGTGGTCTGAAAACAAATCCAAGTAAACAGCTAAAACCCCTTTTACGATGTAATGTGAGAATCGTGTTACCGAATGCGACATTTTTTAGCTAACATGTTAATCCCACTACTAAATTTGCAGACATTCAAATACCACAGTGGACATATTTATTTCCTTGAACTCCCATCTGCGCGAAGATTCTTACTCTTGTTTACTGGAAATTCAATCTTTTCCAGTCTAACTTATAAACATTTTTGACAAATTTATTGGCTAACTGACTGTTTAGTCAGAGTTCTGTAACCCCTTACCAAACACCCCGTTTCACAAAAGTCGTTAAATCGTGGAAATTCTATCCTTTTGACGAATTCCCGCATGCACGTGCACCTCAAACTATCTTGTGTGGTCTACATCCTGCATTCCTATATAATATGTCTTTTATTTTTTTCTGTACTGTACTACTACAGCGAGCCGCGAAAATGTGTCCTAGTGTATCTAAAAGGTGAGTGGGTTCCTTCTTAAGTATTTGAGCAACCTTATCATATGCAAATTAAATTATATATCTGTAAAGTTAGGCATCCTTAAAATCCTGTATTACATTATTAATCAAATTCCCAATAAATGTATTGGAAGAATAACAGTGTAATTATCATGCTTAAATTATAAATAAAGTGTCGTTATTATCTTTATGTTTATAGACTTTTATGTCTTCTAAAACATCCGACTCTAGAGCCTGGGAAACGTTCTAATGCAAATAAACAAAACAAAGTAATGTAAACCTGTCAGTAGTCGGACAATGGTTACCGTGACCAATTTAATACCTTTAGGTGTTAAGATAGTTATTTACTCCGGCCAATGTAAATTACTTAATATAAATAAGGATGCCTGTAATTGATAGTAATAATTGAATTGAAATAAGTAATTAAAAGTATTGATGTTTATATTTATAATGCCTGTATCTATTAAAATCTATTAAAATGATAAATAACAAGTGTAATATTTATATTATTATTATAATTTAAGGCCCAGTTACAAGTAGGGTCAATAATGAATGAAAAAAATATGTTCAACTTTTAAGGCTTTTTTATGAAACTATTTGATGGAAATTTTATTATTGTGAATTTTTGTGTATAATTTTAGAGATATTTTATCTTGTATTGATGGGGCTGTCGCGATATTTCTTGGTCATAAGAGACATGAAACAACTAATGCAATTGATGCTAAAAACGATTTTGATAATAATGTACTTAAACAAAAGAAACTAATTTTAACATTTTAACATTTTTTTAAAAATATATATATATCAATTATACATGGTTTCTTTCTTTCACTATTTATGTTACTTTATTATCTATATTTTTCTATTATTTTCTTACATTATTGTCCTTTATCTACTTATTTCTAATATTTGTTATTTATTGATATTTGAAGTCAGATATTACTATGTTTTAATTAATTCTATAAGAATACTGGTTATGATTACATGTTAGCGAATATTCATTAATTAGTTGTTTTACTTTTCGTCAATAAAGTACTTATTTATAAATTTTGAAAATGTCTGACAGCGAAGATAATGGAGCGCAGGCGGACGCGAAAATACGAAAACTCGCTGGGTTCCAGGCCCTTATTCCCCAGTTCGATAACATGACCGCCATAACCCCTAAATTTTTTATAGAAACTCTAGAAGAGACAACAAATATTGCAAATTGCTCTAATGAAGAAAAACTCCTGATTTTACGTTCACGTTTGCGCGGGGAGGCACTCACAAATGTCATAAATTCTCCTGATTTAAATTTAGAGAAAGATTATGAACAATTTAAATCAAAGTTTCTAGCCTACTTTGACACACAGTTTAGTTTAGCGGCTAGACAGCGCCAATTTTCAAATTGCAAAATACTGCCCCGTGAACTTGTAAAAGTGTATGCAGCGAGAGTCGCTGTAGCGACACAAAATTTCTTTACGATCTTCGACCGATGGATCCGCGATAAGTATCAGATAGGTTCAAAAATTGGACATTTAAAATAGATAAATAAATTATAGTTATTGTACTATTAAGAAACATATATATATATAATGTTTCTGTAATTATTAGAGTGTTTTAATAAACAATTATAATTACTATTGATTAAGGGATATTAAATTTATCAAAATGCATTCATATTCCTCCGATAATCTTTTATATTTCGGTTTAGTGGTATTTTGCTATTGTATTTCTACATTCATAACTATAATTTTTTTTTTTTTTTTACGAAGTTTGAGTTTTCTTCTAGGTTATGTATAGGTATTAGGTGTAAATAAAAGTATATCTTAATTATTTGGTATATACTATGTTCCGTTCGGCTCAGTGATCTATTAAGTTGAAAATTATAATTCTATTTATGGGCATATAGAATTTTGGGTATCTCTGTAAATAATGTAAAAAAATAAATAAATAAATAAAAATATATAAATATAGGTAGAGAAGATTGGAACAATTATAAATTACATTTTGTTTCCATGCATGGAGACCCTCTTATGTCAAGTACGAACTGTTTTTCTGACAAGATAAAAATATGTGAATCTGTGTTCCATTGGTTATGGATACTTTAACAGAAACATTTCTGTATGAAGGGAGGATACGAAAAGGATTGTTGAACTTGCTCGGGAAGATAGTAGAAATACGATCTTGTAATCTCCCCAAAGAAAAAAAAAAGAGAGAGAAAAGGGGGGAGGATACGAGATATTATCGGTAAGGTGAACAAATTGCGTTCAAAAGAAAAAGAAAAAAAGAAAAAAAGTTAGGCTACCAGATAGGATATGTGGATGACTTCTGTTTTGTTTTCATTTTGGGTAAACAAAAGTGCGTTCAAAAGAAAAAAAAAAGGTAGAGAGAAAGATATATAAAAGATTTTAGCTTATAGTATACTTTTATGCATTAGAAAATATTGATAGTCATAAAATATAAGCGTGTTTTTTTTTTGTAGTTGAATTATATGAAGTTGCTAGTGTTATTGCTGTTAAATTCTAATATAATATGATACATTTCTATTATACATATAAATTATAATTTACTTTCATTATAAAGGAAGTATGAATTTGGTTATATCTAGTATAATATAGTAGAATATCACTCAACTGTATTTATTGTTATATAGATGTTTGTTAATTCAATTTAAAGTGCCAATACATAGAAAATTGCATGGGTTTTATTTGATTATTATACTAAAATGGCACACTTATTTTTATGTTACTCATGTTATTTTACTAAATCGAACGTGTCATATAAGAAAATTAATATGACATTTCAAGTTATTATACTATAGAGTGTGTTTTGATATTTTGATAATTACCTGTTTATGTATATTAATTAGATATCAGGTGTCGGATTATATATATAAATAAATGCAGAAGTTTACTACATTGTTATGTATGGTGACGTAGCATTGAAATTTTATATTTAAGAAGATTAAGAGTGTTAGATATTGTAGTTGTATGACATGATTGAGATATTAGTTTTTTTTTTCTGCAATAACTTGTATTATAATTAGATCGTAATCAAATTCAATTTATTTCTATGAAACAATTTTTGCAGTAAGAACTGTATTTGTATAATTAGTCTATTTGGAATTGATTTAGATTTAAAATTATGACAAAATAATAATAATTAATTAAATTATAATAAGTGCCTTATTAATTTTAGCTAAGTTTTATAATCATAAACCAGGGTGATTTATTTGTTTTTAGATAAATATTTATGATTGTTTTAAATATATTATTTTGATTTCTTTCATCATTTCAAAATTTTGTTCTTATTCTATTGTAAAGGCGTTCAGCAATTCTATTGTACAAAAACAAAATTTATTTTAAACACATATAAAATAATACATTACATCCACTTAAACATTCAAATTTATAAATGCTAGTAGAATTTTCTATTTGATCATATGTTGTTTCATTTCTGCAAAATGGCCAATTGCGGGAATGTATTGTTAGGATGATTAAATGGGACTTTAATTTCAAGAGTGTAACTTTAAAAAAAAAAAAAAATAGTAATAATATAAATATATGTAATGCTTAATTTTCTTTCATCATTTGTTCCTTTTACAAACAAATGGGAAAGAAAAGTTGACTTAATATACAACATGACGATTCCTTTGAATCATTATACTATTGCCTTAAGAGTTGATCTTCGTATTTTCAATTTAAATATAAATAATTAACTGAATTAAATTTGCTAAAAAAAAAATAAATAAATAAAAAATAAAAAAAAAATAATAATACAATTGAGTTATTATTCGATTTTTTTTTTTAAATTTATGCCATCAGCTGAATTTTAATAAATTACTTTATTGTTTAAATTAATTTTAATAATATTTGGTTGCTCGAAATACTTAATTGTTAAACCCACTTTCCTGCACATATCAATCATTATTTTAAAACTATACTACACACAAATCCCTGGAATTCCGCTATAATCTACTGCCAGTGGAAAAGGAGCAGCTGAGGCTGTTCCCCTCCTTGATGAACTTTTGTGGAAATTCTTCACTTGCTGCAGTCAATTTTCTACACTCAATGCATGTTACAGTCATGTACATATACTTCTGTATGACAATATATCATCATGCTACTGATGATTGCTTAAAAATTTTGCCTGCTATTTCATCACTTTTCATCCAACAAGTTGCAACTTGAAAACTTTACAAAGAATGCGCAGTTTTACCTGTTTGTGAAATGTTTATCGTTTGGTGATTCTTATATACATTTCCATGCAAGAAAAACATCACACAAATCATTTTCTTTTTATTGTGATTTGTTTAGGACGGCGTGTTTATAAGATGGGATACGAATATTCCATCCATATTTCAGTAGTGAGGATCGTGAAGGTGATATTGGAATTCTACTACTTCTGTTTACGTTCCATTTCAACACCACCTCCAATTCTGCAAATACTAATTAACTCATCGTATATCACTATTTCTAACTTTAGTTGGTGGAGGAACTTATTGATATTTAACGTTTTATCAAATTCAACATACAACATGGTGGACTTTACCTACAACGTCTTATATGGTTTCTATAATCGTTAATATACCTGCGGTTTGTGAGCGGACTTCAAACATTGGATTTATTTTTAATCATCGAATTTCACAAAAGAAGAAATAAAATCAAAAGAATATTATTATCTTAATCTTCAGATGCGTAGATGTGCATCTTTTACGATTGTTACTGTCAAGTTCAATCTTCGACTTCAACGAATGACTGTATTTTACTCTTCAAATGCGTAGATGTGATTCATTTACGACTGTTACTGTCAAATTTCGATCCTCGACCTCAACGAATGACTTTAAACAACATACTTTTGTGAATCGCTATAAGTGAAAAGAAATGACATTGTTTCCGTAAAAAACTTTCTTTCAGTGCAAAGATGATAAATTATTTTATAAACACTTGACTTCAATAGACATTGATGGTGATGCAAGTGTACAAAATTACTAAAAGACATTTGTTGAAAAGTGCTTTCTTTACATGCATATTAATAATATTTATTAGACTTTTCTTTCAGATGTATTTTTCAAAACTTTTATCCAAACTATATTTACGTCTGTGCATCTATGGAACATTTCACCTAACAAATTTGGTGTTTCTAATCAGGAAGAAATTTATTTTTATATTGCTAATTTTTCATTGTGTTTAATGTTATTTTGGTATTATTAATTTAATAACTAAAATTATTTTATCGCTACTTATTTATTTCCTAGTTGAAAGTTGGTATCATCATAATTTTCAAATTTATTATTATTATTATTATTGCTTGTTTTTTATAAATGTAATGTATTTAATGCGTATTATTTCTCTTTTTACAATTGTAAGGATCTAGAGGATGCCTAATTGTTTTATTGGGACTTAGGTCTTTTTCTTTTTTTTGTGCTTTTTTTCTTTATGGAGAAAGTCGTATCATAGTAGTACAGTACAGAAAAAAATAAAAGACATATTATATAGGAATGCAGGATGTAGACCACACAAGATAGTTTGAGGTGCACGTGCATGCGGGAATTCGTCAAAAGGATAGAATTTCCACGATTTAACGACTTTTTGAAACGGGGTGTTTGGTAAGGGGTTACAGAACTCTGACTAAACAGTCAGTTAGCCAATAAATTTGTCAAAAATGTTTATAAGTTAGACTGGAAAAGATTGAATTTCCAGTAAACAAGAGTAAGAATCTTCGCGCAGATGGGAGTTCAAAGAAATAAATATGTCCACTGTGGTATTTGAATGTCTGCAAATTTAGTAGTGGGATTAACATGTTAGCTAAAAAATGTCGCATTCGGTAACACGATTCTCACATTACATCGTAAAAGGGGTTTTAGCTGTTTACTTGGATTTGTTTTCAGACCACCTGCATATGGAAATACGCGTTACTTGAAAAATTATAATGATATGCAAGAGAGAGAAATTTTATAGGAGGATAAGATTTTTAGGAGGGATTTTCAGGCAGGGAGAAGTTAGTAAAATGGGATGTCGAGAAAATGAGTGGAATGAAAAGTTAGAGGAGAACGGTCTTTGAGAACTGCGGTCTTGGTGCTCTCTCTGGGACAGAGAATAAGTTGATGGTTTGGATATGAGCATCGGTAAGGGGATGTGCCTGACGCCCGACGAGGACGTTCCTAGTGTATCTAAAAGGTGAGTGGGTTCCTTCTTAAGTATTTGAGCAACCTTATCATATGCAAATTAAATTATATATCTGTAAAGTTAGGCATCCTTAAAATCCTGTATTACATTATTAATCAAATTCCCAATAAATGTATTGGAAGAATAACAGTGTAATTATCATGCTTAAATTATAAATAAAGTGTCGTTATTATCTTTATGTTTATAGACTTTTATGTCTTCTAAAACATCCGACTCTAGAGCCTGGGAAACGTTCTAATGCAAATAAACAAAACAAAGTAATGTAAACCTGTCAGTAGTCTGACAATACATACATACATACATAAAATGACTAAGAACACTACTATTTATAATTATCAGCTAAGATTGACTCAACACGTGAGTGCAAATTATAAAGCAAGCAATGCCTATAAGACTCAATTTAGAAGACATTTTTGTACGTTTTTCTTAAAATCAACAGACTTAACAGCAATAAAAAAATATTTAGTTTGAAACTATTTTAAGGGTGTATTCGAAAAAACGCTTTCCACCTTCAACAGCTCGAAATTTTCCGATACAATTTCAGACACAATTTTTAAAGTAGAGACATGGAACTTGATGAGGAGACTTTTGAAGTGACGTATAAGGTGCCGTGTGATGTCTTTTTAAGCTCAATTCATTAGAATTTGATTTATAAACAATTATCCTCTCAATATGACCCTTTTTTTCGTCCCCAGATCTCCCGCTTCTGAAAAAATCCGTTCAAATTGGCAACTTTGGCAGCCTTCTTTGCAATATTTTCCATATTTATCAAAGAATCGACCATTACGGCACCTTGAGTA
The DNA here is from genome assembly GCA_964019185.1 of Maratus speculifer. Taxonomy (NCBI): domain Eukaryota; kingdom Metazoa; phylum Arthropoda; class Arachnida; order Araneae; family Salticidae; genus Maratus; species Maratus speculifer. The sequence goes on along the minus strand of OZ025294.1, from coordinate 421,707,894 downwards.
CTTTCTGAATAATACCATTTTTGCCAGTTTCATGCATTTGAAGGCAAAAATGAACTTGAAAATAAATCGGAAAATAAGCAGTTTGAATCGAAATACACCCTTAATTATTACTTACCCTTCATACTAAGTATAAGGTAAGTCTTGCAATCGTTTTTAAAATCGAAAAGAAATTTTTGATGGATTTATACATTTTAGGCATTGGAAATTCCGAAAAACATATTTAAAGAAATTTTTTGCCATACACCTGTCTGTGTGTCTGCAAATGCTCTACCTCCAAATGCATCCTTTGAATTTGAGAACAGTTTTAAATAAAAAAAGAAAAAAAATCATCTCCTACGTAGAAAGAAAGCAATATTTAAAGTTCGTTGAAACATTGTTTTGAAAATATTTTGAAAGTAAATGATTAGCAAATAAACACGACTGAACTTTCTTTATGACTGTGTCTATAAAACAGATTAAGTCGCTTAACCGAATGTTTGCTTATTTATTGAAGCAGCAAAACATGCTCATTAACGTTGTTGCTATCTTTTTTTCTATGCGTTGATTTCTCATCCGTTTTTTGTTGATTACAATAATGAATATAAATTATTGACGTAATTCGGATCATTAATTCGCGTAATTAAGGTACTCAATCAGTGTGTTTTGCTACGAAAAAACAAGACGATGTTTTCCCACTCTCTCCAAATAATGAAATGAAGTTTTTGAATAAGAATTTCCACGGTATTTCGATTCAAAAATAATAAAACCTTTAGCGAAAAAAGTTGTGCATTCATGCGCTTGAGTGCTCAAGATAAATATTTTCGATTTTTTAAATTTTCTTCACTTTTATCTTTTAAATGTATTAAATTCATACATCCTTTTTTTTTACTTAGATGATTATATATGAGGATCCAAGAAACCAAGGGGTAAAAATAACAAAATTGATAAATAATTAAAAAAGTGCACAGACGACCTAAAAATATGCTTTTTCGTTCCAGGTAAAAGCAACGTAATTTATTTTTTAGTAGATTTCGTATGAAATACTACCTATTGCATTCTCTCCCATGTTGGAATTTCTGAAAATTTTTTGCAGATCTACGCCGATCATGACCTCTAGACCCCAAAACTACATCAGTAAGAATCTTTATCTATCTATCTATCTATCGGTGTATATCACTTTCTTCTGGACACGATAACTTTCATAATTATGCTCAGATCTTCTTCAAACTTTTACATAAAATCAAGTGGCATAAAATCTCGGTCGAGTTCGTTAATGAGCAATATCGGACCAAGGGGGTGGAAATAAGGAGGGTTTTTGTGAATATCGAAAAAACGCCATAACTTCTTAATTAAAATAGGTATAGAATCGGTTTAAAGTTTATATTACTTCTTAAAAATGGGGCAAAAGTTTATGCGTGACAGATTTTTAATAAATTTAGAAATGGGCTCAAGGGGCGAAAAAAAAACAGGGATTTTGGGAGAAAAAAATTCACAACTTCGTCAATTCTCAAGATTTTAAGTCCAACTAAATTTTTTATAAATGTTCTTAAAATTATCTAAAACTTTTGTATTTACAAGTTTTCGGTAGGCCCATCTTTTACCGATGAAATAAATTAAAAACGAAAAGAAAAAGGGGGGGGGAAGGAAAAAATCCATAACTCCGTCAATTTTTAAGCTATTAAATGTAATTAAATTTATTTTACATCTTCTTAATAATATCTACAACTTTTATATTGACAAGTTTTTCATAGGACCAATTCGTATAGCAAAAATAAATTAAACAAAAATAGGAGTTAGAGAAAAAACCTCAAATCCAAACTGCTTATATTCCAACTCATTTTTAAATTTTTGATTTTAAACGCATCCAAATGGTAGATCCTCTTATTTGGAAACTGTATAAAGTGACGCATTGGTCAGTTTTTTGATAAACATTGAATATATTTCAAAAAAAGTTGCCAAAAAGGGTATTTTGAACAGAATTTACCGAAATCATCGTGATTGAAATATTGAGGAAATATAACAAATTGCCTTTTTTCTGAGACATTTTTAAATCCATTTTTGTTCTCAAACGCATCCTATTTACAGGTTCTCTTATTTAGGAATTTTATAATGAGACGATTGGCCAGTTTTTTGATAAAGGCCGAATATATTTCAAAAAAGGCTGCCAAAATGGGCATTTCGCACAAAATTTCCCAATGCGATCATGATTAAAGTATTGAGGATGTATTCAAATAACAAATTGGTTATTTTATTACTCATTTTTACATCTAATTTTGCTCTCAAGCGCATTCAATTCAGTTTTTTTGTTATTTAGGAACTATATAATGTGTGTATTCGTCGATTTTTTGATAAAGGCTAAATATATATTTTTTAAAAGCTGTCAAAGTGGGCACTTCGTAAAAAAATTTCCCTAAGCGATGATGATATTGAGGATATATTCAAATAACAAATTGGTTATTTTACGACTCATTTTTAAAATTCAATTTTGCTCGCAAACATCTTCAGTTGACAGTTATTTGTTATTTAGGAACTGTGTAATGTGCCGTATTGGTCAGTTTTTTTGATAAAAGCTAAATATATATTTGAAAAAAGCTGTCAAAGTGGGAACTTTGCACAAAATTTCCCAAAGCAATCTTGATTAAAGAATTGTGGATGTATTCAAATAACAAATTGATTATTTTATGACTCATTTTTAAATTCAATTTTGCTCACAAACGAATTCAATTGACAGTTTTTTTGTTATTTAGGAACTATATAATGAGCATATTGGTCGAATTTTTTTTTTTTTTTTATAAAGTCAGAATATAATTCAAAATATGTTGCCAAAATGGGCATTTGAGCCGAGTTTATTGAATTCAATTTTGCTCTCAAACGCATTCAGTTGACAGTTTTTTGTTATTTAGGAACTATATGATGTACTATATTGGTCGATTTTTTAATAAAGTCAGCATATATTTCAATATATGTTGTCAAAATGGGCATTTGAGCCGAATTTCGCTTAAGACGATTCTGATAAAACCAGTTCTTGCAGAAAATTTAAATTAAAATTTTTTCGACGGCGGCTAAATAAAGTTGTTAAACTGGGTTTATTTCTAATCATATTTTATTTTTTGTTGTTGAAATGAGCACTCTTCGAAATCTACCTCCGCCTATAGGCCAAGCCGAAAGGGATTTTTGATTATATACTGCATTTTAGAAATCAATCGCTTTTGCCAAATGATAATCAATATTGATTAATTATAAATTTAAAGAAAATTGTACTCCAATTTTTTTTTTTTTTTTTTTTTTTTTTTACATTTTGAAATAAGAGTAATTATTACGCGCTTGAGTGCTCAAGATAAATAAATATTTTCGAATTTTTAAGCTATCTTTATTCAGAATTCTTATATGCATTACCTCCATCTGTCTTTTTCTATTCAGATGATTACATGTAGAAAAGGTGAAAGCAATTATGTTTGTGTTTATGCCTACTTAAATCGGATAAACGTGTATACATCAGAATATCTAACATGGACCACCCGAGTTAAAATTTCCCTGTATAATGCACGTGTTGGACTGTTATTCCATAAGGCATGGGAATAGGTAGGTTCCTCAATAATAAAAAGTGTAAAAAACTTTATCTTTCTGTTGTGATACATTTATTTGATGAAAATAAAGTGGAATAATGATGCACATAATATTTGAAAACACTTCACAACATAAAAGAACAGGTGAACAGTCTTGACATTATTTACACAAACACTAAAAATAAAGAAAAAATTAACTTTGAAACATATATTAGCTTCAGTTTGATGCAGTTCTTGATGAATAGTAATTACTCTTTTGGAATAATAATGGATTTTTAATCCATGGCAACATTTTCCTGCCAACTGCTACCTGAGTCTCTACTTAACTAATTGTTCTAAATCCTGTTCCAGTAATAAATAAAAGAATTGTCTGATGCTGCCATCTGGTAGCAAGTTCTGGTACAAAAAAAAAAAAAAAAAAAAAAAAAAAAAAAAACTTCTAACAGCACGGACTACAGAGGGTAGGTGAAAATAGTGTTTTGAACCATTTAACTGTTATATTTTTACGTACAATAAATTGAAAATATGGAATAACCACCACTTTTTTATAGATAAAATATTCGTAATATTTAGTCTAAAAATTTCTGCCATTAAAAAAAAAATGAAATCGTATTTTAAAAAAATTAGTGGTGTCAGACAGCTTTAAATGATGGATCAAGTAAACTCTTCTTGCCCGTACGTCGTACGGGCAAATCAGTTAAGAGGTTAACAGAAAACTCTGATGCATCTTTTACATTACGCAACAACTGACCAAAAAGCATTTTTGATACTTTCGTCTCAACCCCATGTCTGATGTCAAATATTTATGTTCTGGTCTTTGCCAACGTCGGTTGGTGGAACTCAGAGTTACTCATCAGCATGTTTTTGCTTTATATCAAAATATTTTTTACTGATACAAGGGGATGCATTTATATATGCATTTATAAATATGCATTTGGATATATGCATTTTCAGATCTAAGATAGAACTGCACGTACTGTACTTGTCAACATATGCATATTACTTAAGGGGAAAAAAGTATTCAGAGAGAAAAAGTTTGCATATAAAATTAGATAAAACAACATTACATATAAAACATTGTACCTGCCTTTTTAAAGTAGTAATTTGAAAGTCTGAAAAAAAAATAATTACAAGTTAGATGTAGATTCTGTCGTTGCAGAATTCAATTTCGCCTCCGATTAGAAAAAAAAAAGGGGGGGGGGCGACCCCGTTTAGATTGCAATGAACTAACTTCCTTTTTCTTGTGTTTATCAATATAATAGCAAACAAAACGGCGTGAAATACCCAACTGAATAGCAATTTATCTCTGAAACATTGGAATTGCGGAATAATAAAGAGATACAATTTGTCGTGCTACTTCTTCATTGACTAGATTCATCAAAAACGGATTTTTTCTTTAGTTTAAACGCTTTTTTATAGACTTTGAGTAAAAGGAAATGCAATTTAACAATAAAACGAGTGGAATCCCGTCGAATTCGCCGAGTGAAATGTTTAAAAGACCCGATCGATTTGGTTTTAAAAAAAGCAAAAGTAATTACATTATTGAATCACTATATAACAAACATATTTACAAACAAAATGTCAAATTTGCCAGTTACAATTTTGCATGCAAATATTCGCACATCTTCAGTTAAAATTTTGATCTGAGTGCCGGCGAAATCAAGAAATTTTATTTTATATGCACTCACAGAAAATTAGTTTTATTTAAAAACAAACTAATTTCACTTTTACTGTGACATTATTTTCTCTAACTGAAGTCATTTGAAAGCAAAATCTCAATCTCAGTGTCCATAATGAAAAGAAATATTTAACCCCTTAACGCGCAGTGTTGCCGGGTCGGCAACACCTAAAGTTCCCCCTGTTTAGAGACACAAAAACTCCGTGAATATTTCAAAAACTACTCTAATGGCTACTTTAAATCTTTCGTATGAGTTCTAGATGGAAGCACCACAGAGATCAAACTCTACTGTTTTTAAATAATATGTAAAATGTTTTACTGTAATACGCGCTTCACAGCAATGCTCTTCTCACTGCGCTTATCAATGCTTTACTCATGGGAGGTTACCACTTCGGCAACAGCTGTATAATTAAAATGGTTAGTGCAATTTTTACAAAACAATACCTGTGTACTCCTCTAGGCCTAAATATATTGCCTAATTTTTTTCTTCTTTAAATTCCAACTTTAAAGAGTAGTGCGATGGAAAGGGTTAAATGTAATATCGGGTACTACCAGGTATCCCGTCGACCAAAAAATTATCGCCAAACTATAAGATTAAATGCCAATAATCGATGATCGTAAATGTCACATTCAATGACATTAAATAAGATTCATGTGTTTAAAATGTCATTAAGTGATTTTTATTTCGACTTTTTATTAATATTTTTATTAATATTCTACTAATTATTTGTTTTTTCGTTATTTAAAATAAAAATTATGTCAATATGTATAATTTGGCGAAATTGGTCGACGGGATAACAGAGTAGTACCTAATATCGTTATGAGTAAAAATGCGATGTTTTAAATAGTGCCGTCATTTTCTCTTCAAATGTTTTTTAAAAGTTACTGTTAATAGTAATATGAAAAAGGCATCCGTAATAATATTGTAATTCCCATTTATGTGGTTGCTGAATGACATCATTTTCCTCATTTGAAATTTTTCTTATTTTGCTTCAGACATTAATTTTTATCATAAATTATTTTCTGTTATTTTATTTACATTATTAATATTATTTCTCAGTAAATATATTTTTTTACCTCAATTAGTGCATAATTATACGCAATCATTTTGGAAAATAAATTTTTATTATCGAGAGAAAAGCTAAACTGAGTTGCCACCATTTGAAGAAATATCGTAAAAAGTATATAAAATTAAAAATAAAATATAAAAATGGAAATAAATTAAAAAATAGCCAAATTGGGCACAACTACAAATAAATAGCTTTCATTTAAAAAAATGATTATCAAAATCGGTTGAGTAGAAAATTCAGGGCTGATGACACGACATTTTTAGCTTGTCTGAAAGAAATAGCATCGGAGGAACAGATAAACAGTCTTGACACTATTTACACAAACACTAAAAATAAAGAAAAAATTAACTTTGAAACATATATTAGCTTCATTTTAAAGCAGTTCTTGATGAATAGTAATTACTACTTTGGAATAATAATGGATTTTTAATCCATGGCAACATTTTCCTGCCAATTGCTACCTGAGTCACTACTTAACTAATTGTTCTAAATTCTGTTCCAGCAATAAATGAAAGAATTGTCTGGTGCTGCCATCTGGTGGCAAGTTCTGGTTAAAAAAAACAATTTTCTAACAGCACGGACTACAGAGGGTAGGTGAAAATAGTGTTTTAACCATTTAACTGTTATTTTTTTACGTATAATATATTGAAAATATAGAATAACCACCACTTTTTTAAAGGTAAAATATTCGTAATATTTAGTCTAAAAATTTCTGCCATTTAAAAAAAATGAAATCGTATTAAAAAAAAATTAGTGGTGTCAGACAGCTTTAAATGATGGATCAGGTAAACTCTTCTTGCCCGTACGTCGTACGGGCAAATCAGTTAAGAGGTTAACAGAAAACTCTGATGCATCTTTTACATTACGCAACAACTGACCAAAAAGCATTTTTGATACTTTCGTGTCAACCTCATGTCAGATGTCAAATATTTATGTTCTGGTCTTTGCCAACGTCGGTGGAACTCAGAGTTACTCCACCAGCATGTTTTTGCTTTATATCAAAACAAGGTAGACCTCGTCGAATTTCGACGAAAGAAAATGTTAAAGAGGAACTGTTTCATTGATTTATAATAAACCTACAAAATTAGTTACAATAAAAAATGCATTTTATATTGATTATTTTCCTCTTAAACAAACGATATTTATCGTCAAATTAACAAAATACTATTTCTATAAAACTCAATTGTAGAAATTGTTAAAATTAAACTTTAATCGTGCATGTAAGCAGTAAAAAATAACAAAGATCTACCTGAATTATGATAAAGTTATCAATTTAGGTTCTTACGCTAGTATTCCGAAATGAAAAAAAAAGCAAAATTTATTCCACTTTGACTCAATCATAGAATTTTTTCCTTCATGAAATCTAAACCCGGCATCATTTTCATAATATCAAAATTTACAAATGCACATTTCTCATCTGTATTAACCTTTTCAGAAGAAATTGGCATTTTAATTTGATCATTTTGATTCAAAACTTGAGGTCTCAATGGCTATTAGCTGAAAATATTAAACTATTGGTATACTTTTACGTGTAAATCAAATTTTTAAATGAAGTCAAAATTCACCGGATTTTATAACAGAAGATATTTCAATTTCAATTTTTTCCCTTTTAATGAGAAAATGGCAACATAAAGATAGTGTAATCAATTTCTTCCATTTTTTTCCTTTGCTTTTAATAGAAATGAAGTACTCTTGTTGCCACGATTAGAAAAGCGGTATTTAAAACTACAAAATAATAATAATAATAATAATAATAATAATAATAATAATATTTCAAAAACAAATTGATACAGCTTTCAAACAAATTTCATTTAACAGTACATTTTTTCCCCTACACGATGGTGTAAAAATTGAAAATGTGCGACATTATGAAGTTTGAAAACTTTTAGTATCAAAAATTGCAATACCGAAATTTCATTTAAAATTTGAAAGTGTTGCTATTCGCAAAATGAAGTATGCGTTACGCACAGATACGTTTGGCCTTTAGAATATAGATATTTTTTACTGATATAAGGGGATGCATTTATATATGCATTTATAAATATGCATTTATAAATATGCATTTGGATATATGCATTTTCAGATCTAAGATAGAACTGCACGTACTGTACTTGTCAACATATGCATATTATTTAGTGGAAAAAAAGTATTCAGAGAGAAAAAGTTTGCATATAAAATTAGAAAAACAACATTACATATAAAACATTATACCTGCCTTTTTAAAGTAGTAATTTGAAAGTCTGAAAAAAAATAATTATAAGGGAAAATGCCAATAAAAATCACTGTTTGGAAGTTGTGAATTGGAACTTGAGTGCAAAACAAAAAGCTTGTAGAAATGTATAAACGTTGCTGTCTGTAATTCGCTTTTACTATTACTATATTATTTATTAATAAAATATCTAATACTTATCATAGATACATGGACAAGAGTAAATGTATTTCGAACGAGTTATTTAATTTTGTATGTGAACAAACCATTGATAACAACTGTAACATTATTACGCAATAAAATTCAATCGGATAAAATTAATACTTTTTTAAAAGTGTATTACTTTCTTAAATAAATAAAAAAAAAATTATTACAAAATATTTATTGCCATAAAAATTCTTATTTGAAAATGTTACAGAAATCCAGGCATTTTAGTAACATTCTAGGATAGCGTACCCTTACACTTAGAAATGAAATCATCACATATGAAAACGCTATACATAAATTCAGAAACCTGGATAACACATTAAGGAAGGTTTCCGAAATATGCACAAACTTTTACGGATGTTTTCCAGAATACATAGAAACGTTTCCAAAACCTACAAAACATATCTGAATATCTTTTCCCAGGTATGCACAAACGTTTCCGAATGTACTTTTCTGGAATACACAGATATATAACTGACTATTTCAGCTACATTGGTGTCCCATTATACAGAATAATTCCGGAATTTGTTTTACAGTACATACAGTGTGTACACTGTAAAAATAAAAGACAAGTAGTCCTTAATTAACGAGAACGTTTTATTAACCCTCTAAGCGTTTGGCCCGTAATATTCCGTACACTAAGCTCCAGGTTTCACTGCAATATAAGCAATGTTTAAGATATTATAATTCTATAAATTTAATGAATTTTCAAAGCATTGAAGAATGATTAAGACTCTCAAGGATTACATTTATATTCCTAAATAAGATTTTTTATGCAATATTGAAAGAATCATATTTTATTAGCATTTAAAACAAAATGCAGAAAAAACAACATTACAATTTTACCCATTTGCAAGACGCTTGGAGGGTTAATGTGAAAGAAAATACACTATCATCTATTATCCATCATAACGATTCTCTAAAATGTTATTTATCTTTTAAAGCTTCATAACCAATGTACTTTTGATATTTAAAGAAGTTCATTGTAAAAACAAAATTTCGTTTACTGCTCGAGATTTTTGGATATTTTAAGAGTGCATAAATTTGTTTTCTCAAACCGAAATATCCCTTTCTCGGATTCTGTCAAATCTCAATTAAACATTTTTAGCTACGCAGTTGAAATAGTACATGCAAGACTATAATAATAATAATAGTAATAATAATAAAAATAATAATTAATTTAATGTTAATGCTGTTAATTTATAATGTTTGTCTTTAAAACGTGCTTGTTGAAAATGAATATGTTTGTTTGGGAATGAATAGGATCAGAAAAGCCTTATTTCTACCTGAGATATTTGATTACACTATAAATAAAAAATACAAATCGGAATTTTATTTCACTGTTTATGACTTCTGCTGAATAGATTTTGATGAGAATTGCACTATTAGTAAGATAAATTTTAGAGAATTTTTTAGTATGGAATATGTCTCTCTATGTTGCTTAATGGTAAATAGAATTATTGAGGAAAGTTCTGTAAACAAATGAACCTGATTATGAAAGTTTAATCTTTTTTAAAACCCCTCTGCTGTTAGATTTCGATGTAATTCTCACTGTTAGCAAGATAATTTTTCAGGGACTATTTTTGTGTATAATGTATCGTTTAATATTCTTTAGTTATATAATTATAGATGTAAGTTCTGCAATCAGGTGGAATCAGATTATTAAAAAATAGCCTGTTTGAAAAGTCTGCTGGACAGAATTTGATGAGGCTTGCATTGTTAGGTAGTTTTTCAGAGAAGGTATATAGCAGCATATCACTCTTCGTTGTTTAGTTATAAAATTTCGAGAGAAATTTCTGAAATTAGGTGAAAGCGATTATGAAAGATCAGTCTTTTTAAAAAGTTCTGCTACACGCATTTTAACCCCTTGAGGACGAGCTAAAGTGTCCTACGTACGATGCTCAAAAATCCTTCATTGTTTCCACCACTTATTTTTAGTGTCAAGTTTACCTTATTTAATCAGAGCATTTTTGTGATTTAATTGCATAAAAGTTTCGGTTTTCAAAAACTGCTAGTAAAAGACTAAAAATTAAGTAAAGATTCTCGTCGCGAAAGGATTGAGAGATTTGCGATGTGAGTTAGATAATTTTTCAGAGATGGTTTTTGTATATTGCATATCTACTGTAAATGATAAACTAAAAAAAAAAAAAAAAAAAAAATGGTCTATAACAGTCCATTTTTTTTTCTGATGTGGAATAACGCATTGGCGATTGTTTCACTTCAAAAATGCAGAAGGATGTTCCAGGTTCAGTTCCACATTGCTTTAATACACAAGATCAAATTTTGCTGATATATTTCGAGTGATTGAAGTTTTGTTTGGGGAAAGAGACAAGTATAGAGGGCGAAGTCTGCTGGTACGGTATAAAAATGATTTAGAAATGCAGTAAAATCTGAAATCAGTGAAAATCACGCTAAAATTCTACTGAAAATCAATAGAACAGGGCTCCCAAATGATCCGCGAACTGAATATCAGAATTTTCTTAGAGAAATTTTCTTTTTAGATTTTTCTTGCAAATTGTCGAGAAACCACCTTTGGAAGTTGATTCTAGCGCAAACGTATCATGAAATTTTCTGTTAAAATTATTGATGTTCAGCTCGCGGACCATTTGGGAGAAAAGGGAAAAAAAAAATATATATAAACATTTTTATAGATTTCGAAAATGTATTGATTTCCATCTTTTCTAAAGAAATGCTTTCCCGATTCATAGATAACTCAGAAAAGGTTATAGTAGTAGTATAGTTTTGTTCGTGGTTACATTATATTTTTATAAATTAAGAAACATGTTTGTCTTCCTTTTAGCTCACAGGCTATCATAGCCTGAGAGCTTATGTGCCCGTCCGTTCTGTATGTTCGTTCGTGCGTAACGCGATAACTCCTGATAAAAATATCGGATCCACTTGAAATTTTGTATATAGGTATATCCTGATAAGGCGCTTCCCTGATTAGTTTTTGGAGTTCATTCGATATGTATAAGAGGGGGAACGGGGGGCTCATGCCCCTCCCCTTAATTGATATAAACGGGATTTTCATGCAAAATTAACACTTTTCGTTCAAAATTTAGATATAGGATCATTCTGATGAGGCGAGTACGTGGCTGTTATTAGGTGTTCATTGAATAAGTATAAACAGGGGGAACGGGGGTTCTAATGCCCCTCCCCTTAACTTGTATAAATGGATTTTTCAATCAGAATTGTCAGCTTTCGTTCAAATCTCTGAATAGTTTTGGAAGTTTAATGGTTAAATATAAAAGAGGGGAATAACTCCTCTTAAATTATATAAATGTAGACATGCGATTTCCGCTTTTTTGCACACCAGTAAAATTTTAGAGAAAATGCTATATTATTAAAGCGGAACATTTTTGTGATTTATAATAACATTTTCTCTAAGATTTTACCGGTGTCCAAAAAAGCGGAAATCTCATCCCAGTAAATGCTAAATGGGTTTTTATTAAGAATTATCCGATTTGCTCTGAATTTTGGATATAGATTTTTTAATATGATGAAGCATGTACTTGATAGTTTAGGAGGTTCAATGATTAAGTATAAAAAAAGAGAAAGGGGAGAGCTGTTTCCCCTTCTTAATTTTTTTTCGAACGGAATTAACCCTTGAAAATACAAGGCTGTAATGTACAATTAGTATGCGTAGCCTGTGAGCTCAATGCCATCAGTTTAACTGGGCAATATTCTCTTTATTTAGATTGTAAGAAATGCATGTCATATGTCAGTCATAGTTTATAGTATTTAAATTAAAAGAAAGAACTTTAATTTGAACTTCCTCTACTATCTTTTTGATAAAAACTTAAACTTGCTCAGCTGAATAAAAAAAAAGTTGAAGCATTTCTTGCAATATCTCGAAACACTTATAGTGTTTTTTAATCCGCAAAAAATTCAGTTTCATTGTAATATTTAAAGACAGGTTGCTAAATGGATTGAAATGATGCTACATTTATTTCTCGCCAATAAAGGATTTCTAGGAATCTTGAGTCATAAGGAATCGCATTACTGCGTTTTAAGTTTTACATAAATTAAACATCTCCCCTTTCATAGTGACTATTTTAATGATTTCTACATTTGAAAAGCGCACATTACGACTTGGTAATGAAATCGTGTTTTAAAATGACACGCGGAAAGTTGTAAACGTGAAAATTCGTTGAGTTATGACTCGAGTATCGGTTTTTCAATAGATGCTAAACAGTTTAATGAAAATAGAAATCTTGCAAAACGTCTCGTTAGGTGACTTTGTATCGTTCAAAAATAAATATCCATGCAACATAACAGCTTTCTAAGATACATATCACACATAAATCGTCCGATTCTTTCAGAAAAAATGTATGATTAGTGAAATACACGAAAAACTGACGAAAGAATCATTTCTTAGTTTTTTAAGAATAAAACTATTTGAAAGTAAATTTTAAATGTCTTTCAATCGTCCTTCACCAGTAAAAAATGTTCTATTCGACTTTTGGAAAGGTTACATAAACTTGTGAGGAAATACATCCAATTAGTGCATTTACAGTAATACTTAATGTGTCATATTAAAGTGCTTCCCACTCATAATTTAAGAACAACATAATTATAAATGTATTTGTTAAACAGATGTAGCTTTAAATTAACAACAACAACAAAAAATATATGTATTTAAACTTACTTATTTAAAAAACTTACTTATATAATATTTAATTAATTTGTAATATTCTAAACTGCAATTTAGTTTAAATTTTGTGAAACATAATTTCAGAAAGTAAGTGCATAAGGAAAATTCATTTTTAAAGCTAGTATTTCATCCATAATGATCATTTAGCAATTTGAGTATATAATTTTGTTAAAAAAGTTGGCTGCATTTAATTTTTTTATTTTATTTTAATGAAATTTTATTTGCTATAGTAAACGAAAATAAGCACTTTGCATAAATTTTTTGATCTACAAGCCTCATGTTCGAGGACAGTAAATCATAAGCATTTATTAATTTAAGACTGTAGGTTTAACTTTGGTTAGGTAGGTCAATTTATTTAGCTAGTTATAGAAAACATAAAACACCAATGTATTAATACACAATTTATTTTGATAGTTATCAATATTTTTTTTACGCTGAACATAAACTTCCTTGAAAAGGGATTCTCTGCTATTAGTTTAAGACGTCGCAGTCTGTAAGACTTAGTATCCATAAGCTGTAATTTGATGAAAGCTGTCATGGTGGTGTAAAGAACTTAATTCCTAAGCCTACGGTAGATGGCGCTACTCGTCCTAAGCGAATGAAAAAAACTTTCCAAAAAGGACAAATCTTAATTGAGTAGTGTGTCAGCTCGGATTTTGTGTAGTGAGATGGCGTAGCATTGTTTCTGTTTTGTTGTGGAATATGTTATATAGAAATGCTATTCATTTTTTTTTTGTTATTTTGTGTCGTGATCGTCTACGTGAGTGTTCAATGTGTGAAATAAATTTAAAAAGGACAAGAATGAGTTTTCCCTTGTGTCGACTTCTGCATTTCTTAGTCAATTCTACCTTCTGTTCTATTACAATGGCTACGCCACAGATTAAGTATTTACACACAGATAGGACAGTTCCATAAGCTCAATGGTAGCCAAATCCTAACTCCAGAGCCATTAGTGACAACAGGTGCAAGCGTTTCGGGAACATCGCAACAGGCAGTTGTTACTTGTCTTCTTTGTATAGTATCTATCTGTTTTATGTGTCGCTAACGGAAGTATTTGTTTACGTTTATTTTTGTTAAAAACATAAAATGTGCTTTAACGTAATATAAGTAATATCAAGTTAACATAATCACATAACATATTAAACATAAAGTGTGCAAAAAAAATCAAATACAATGTCAAAATTTCTAACAGATAAACGCGATGGAAACGTGTTAGACCATACGATAGAGGCAGTTACAGCTTGTTCCCAGTAGTGGCGCTAGAATCACGCCGGTACGGTTTTTCACTTCTCTGTCGTATCTGTGTGTAAATATTTAATCTGTGGGCTACGCCTAGCTATCACTCAGTTAGCCAAGAAAGGTTCTCGTTCAGTCAGTTATACTGAAACTTCCAGTTGTGGTTATATCTAGTTAGCATATATATCATTCATCATATTAGCATATATACATATCCCCTAATATACTTTGTTAAAAGCTGTCTTGGTTCCTAATCATCGGCCAAGTGCTAAAGGCATTATTCAATCAATTTTACACCAATTATGACAATATCCAGGGTTTATATTCAGTTAGCATCCGCACAGTGCACTTCGTTGAAATTTGTCTTGTAAATGTCTTACTCAAGATGCTTCGTGCAAGTTTTATTGAACATAATGACGGAAAACGTAAAATGATGGAAAGTGAAAATGTTATGCAAAATAGAAACAAAGGAATGTGGAAAATATATTTATATAATTCTGATTCCGACAACAGTGAGTATGAAACTGCTGAAGAAGAATCGCTGGAGGAATTCCACGACGCACATCAGTTTGCCCAGTGGGAATTCCCTCGGAATGTTGCTGACAAATGTTTTATGACTTCTTTTTTCGCACGTGACGGAAATTCACATAAATTGATAAAGTCTCCAGAAAATGGTTCTGATAAATCCTCTGATTCAGTCGACAGACAAAATAAAAAAAAGTCATAGAAAATGCGAATATTTCAAGGTATTCAACGTAAAGCACAGTTCGAATTCTTCGGGAGTTGATTTAAACATCGCGCCTCAATCTGTTGAACAATAAGTCATTGAAGATTGCGAGTCGAAAAAGAATAGGGAACTACAAATCCACGAGGGAATGTGAAATTAATGCTTTTATAGGCCTGTGAAAGATGATTCCAACACATCTTTCTAATTCGAGTTAACTGACCATCACCTGGCGATTGCCATGTCAAAATAGGCTCGTTAAGACACATTCTTTGATCGAATTTCTAATGACTGTATTGATATCCCCCTGAGAGGTGATTCTAACATGCCTCCCGAAATTGAGTCGAATAAACAGAGTGAATGGGTCGATATCCATGTAAGAGATAATTCAAAAGCATCTGTACGAGTCGAATGAACCTCTTGTTACAGAAAATCTTGAAAAAAAAAAAAAAAAAGATTCCTTGGAAACAACGAATCGTTCGTAGGTTATCACATAAACGAGTATCACTCCCTCCATGAGAGGATACGATCACAGTGTCCAAATCTATTGATCAACTAGTTGCTGAAGATCAAAAGACAAAAAATACTTTGGAAACAACGCTTTCTTTGCTGCACGTCTTGGCAAACGATTTATTAACTTATTGATGACATAAAAGTCGAAACTTTATGACTGAATATTTTAATAAGTGCCGTCTAATGCACTCCTGTCCGTCCTGTGTCGTCTAGTGTAGTATTGTCTTCTGTCCTGTGCCGTCAAGTGCTTGTAACTCAATGGTTACTTACCAAAAAGTGCTCATTATCGACAGAAACTTAAAAAAAAAAGAATACAATTTGGAAATTTTAAGAAGATTTTCGAAGACAAAACTTTTTTTGTAGTATAGTGAGGTAGTATGTTTTTGTAGCAAAGTACATAATTTAAGATTAGTGCGCTGAGAGAATTAAACCATAATTTTCAGAGAGCGCTGGGGGTACGCTGCACTATCGCGGGCTTCATTCAGTACAGAGTTGGGCCACTGTTAAGATAATCCTGGTGCAATAGACTTAGTGTTTGTAGCATTAGCTAATAACGCATCAAAACAAGAAATGATTTAAAAGACAAACTGCAGAACACGAACTTTAAAAAGTTCACTGCTTACTTAAAAAGGGACGACAACAACAACAACAATAACAATAGTAATAATAATAATAATAATATAGTTGTAATAATAATAATACAGTAAAACCTCCATAACGGACACTCCCGAATAGCGGACACCTCTATTTAACGGACAGTTATCCGATCCCCACTCCCAAAACCTAACTTTTTGTATGTTTAACCTCTGAATAACGGACACTATTTTCGGCGATAAAGAATGAAAAATATTTTTTAACGAGAAAAAAGGTCTCTAAATTTATCAGGGCAACAAATGTACAGGTGTCACAAATTTTGTGATCACAAATAAATGTAGATCGTGCTCTGAGAAAAATCACCCCTCAATGTTCAGTGTTGAATTCAGGGGGTGTCCGGGTGGAACATCTTTCAGAGCATTGAAATGTCCCCCCGGAAGGTTTTGAGATTTTAATGGTCAAAAACTGCAAACCCCCTTTCCCGCCCAGAACTCTATAATGTCTAATAATGTCACGTTGAAAAACAAATTACATTTAATCGCAACCAAAAGAAAACTTTTGCAACAGATTTTTTTCATAAGAATGTAATAAACAGTGGATGAAGGTATGCACAATGTTATTTCAGAGTTTTATTGTTTAAAAAATAAATCTAATTTTTGATTAATCATATAATAGAGGTTTTAGGACATATAAAAGTAAATTAATGAAACATTAAGCATTTCTTAGCGATTTTTGAATCTCTGAGGTTTTCCCAATAGCGGACACCTCCGAATAGCGGACAATTTCTGCGTTCCCGAAGTGTCCGTTATTTAGAGGTTTTACTGAAATATAGTTGTTTCAAGTTTAAAATATATACATTTTATTTAATTTTTTGAATACTTTCGGTCTGAAATGCCGCAGCCATCGTCACGAATATTTTGCATTAATCGCCGTTCTATTCACTCAAATACACCCGTTAATTGAATTGGGTGAGTCTTTCTCAAAAAATTGTAGGTTGAAGTAGTAAAGCTTCGGTAAATATTTAACTACCTTTCTATTCATTTTAATGCGTCACTTTGCTATAGGCGCAGATTCCCAATATTTTTTAGGAGCAGGTGGCACCTAAACCCAAATATTCCAGTCATCACCAGCGCATAATTTCTAAGAAAAATTAAGAAACAACGCAAATTTCGTTAAAAGATCGCAGAAGAAAAGTTAATTTTATCAAAAGATCGCAAAAAATGTCCCAACTTTCGTCAAAAAATTGCTGAAAAATGTGATTTTCGTCAAATGATTACAAAAAATGCGATTTTGGTTAAAGGATCGCTAAAAAACCCACGATTTTCGTCAGAGGATTGTGAAAAAACGCGAGGTTCTCGTCAGAGCATTGTGGTAAAGTGCAATTTTCGTCAAATGATTGCGAGAAAAAATGTAAAATTTCCGAAAGAATAGCGACTTAGATGCCGAAGATTAGTTGCTAAGTCAAAAAATTTAGTCGCCAAGTGGCGATTGATGAACACGAGTCTGCACCTATACACTTTACTCATATGTGTTATTTTGTTTTAAATGGGTAACTGGGAAGTAGTAAAAACAGTAGTTAATTCGGATTAAATCTATCCAAAGGAGAATTATTGGACTTTTAAGTTTTCAGGATATTTAACAATATGTTGTGAATGTTGTTGATAAGTCGCCGTTACATACTTGATTGTCTTTACACAGAATTTCTATGGATTCTATGATAATGAACGCGTACTAATAATAAATAGTTAAGTATTTTCCTCTACACAAGTTTAATCCAAAACACCACTTCTTCTACTTCCAGATACTCCAAGAGTTTTCTAATTTCAAACGAGGTGAGGCATTTGAATGAATGGAACGGCAGTTCATGAAAATATTCTCAGAAGATGCTTCCGGGGTTGCAGACCTAAAATACTCGAAAACTCAATTAATTTTTTCTAATTTTTAACACATGTATTATTATTAATTGTCATCTTTTAAATAAATGTCGGACATTTTAAAATTCATATTATGTAGTTTATGATTGGATCAAGGTGGAGTTATTGCATTTCGTCCTACGATTTTATTTGATTGAAAGTATACTTGCATCCAAATATATTTGGATACAAGTAGCTCCCAGCAAGGTCCAGGTAAGGGGCTGTGAATATGTAACGTTATCGTTTTAGAGGGGAGGGGGAGTCTGACACATGATATCTTAAGATATCTTTAGGTGGACAGGAGGTGTCTTTTGTTATCGATATCATTTTTGATCCAATCAAAATTTTCTTTTTTTATTCATACCTTGGTAATTGGTTTAAAAAAGTCTTATCTTTTTTACTCTGTAATCTATTTCTATGGAAATATAAAGTTATTTATAAAATCACTAAATTATTATAAAAATATTTCTTCTTAAAATATAGATACTTCAACGTTTGACATTATCATTCTTCTTCATATGTGTATTCATATATAATCACAGTTCGAGAAATCATAGCTTGTGTTTATTAATAAATAAAACAGAAAGAGAAAGAATGTTGTCCACTTGTTTTGTTGATAAGTATTTCAATCTGCGTCCCACTTCTCTTCCGTTCGATGCATTTGCAACAAGATTTCATTACTGTTGAATGCATGATGTAACAAAAAGCTATTATAAAATACTTTTAAACAGTAACTTTTTCTTGTATGTGTTACTTGATACAAAATGATATTTTATTGACTTTCTTCATTTGAATCACTAAAAAATGCGAAATTTTTTTTTTAACCATATTTGTATATCACTCGAAATAAATGAAATAAATAATAATAAAACAATTCACTTTGATAACGATATCATTACCGATAGGGTGGGGGGTTCAAGGAATGGTGAGGTATGATATCATATAAGGGAGGGAGGGAGTCCAAATTACGAAAAAGTTCATAACGCTATATTTTCCTCCCCCTAACCTCATTTGGCGGTGACCTGTCACTCACGAGCAGACGCTATCCGCTTCTTCTTTTTTTCATTTTTCACATCGTCCCCCATTATTATATACTATGTACACACAAAATTTCAAGTCTCTATCTCAATTTGTTCGGGAAATCGAGTGATTAGACACACAGACAGACGGGCGGTATATTTTTTTAAAATATAAATATTTTTTTCGGAATATCTAATGTCTGAAGCGTGTAAATTCATCTTTCTTTCTTTCTTTTTCTTTTTTTTCCGATTTTCAATACGATTGCAAGACTTACCGTATACTACGTATGATGGGCAGGATTCTCGTTGTCACTCCCCATTGCGCCAAATTGCGACTAAATTCTAAATTTGGCGAATAAACAAGCGATTAGATTCGCCAAGTTGCTAGTGCTCAGTTTTTGCTTTTCCTTTCTTTTCTTTTTCTTTTTTCATACATATGCATACATACGTATTGTCGGACGTTCCTCTCAGCCCGCACAACTTTGAAGAAAGTCCGTGGTAGTTATAGCTGCCACCACCGATATTATTAGGTGATATCGGTCACCCACTGTGAGGATTGTGTAAATGAACACCGACGCTGTCAATTAACTGAATTAACAGTTTATTTAGAATATATGTACACAATAAATACGCTATTTACAATTATATACAGTTACAACTCGGATATAGGTGATCCGGTTCAACATTAAATTAAATACAGTAAAGGTTGGCTGTGTACTGTTCAAATTACACCTTCTCCCTCACACTCAATGCACGTTAGATTAACGTTATCGGAGATCAACTTCGAATCTCCCAACACATGGATACTCGGCCTACGCTATCCGGCCCAGAGCACTACACACTGGGACGTCTGTGTCCCTTGCTCTCCAGATACGAACTCAGCCTAAGCTCTCCGACACAGAGTACTCTCTGCAAGGACCTCTGTCCTACACTGCTCTCTAGGTACGAGCCCAGATACGAACTACTCAAATCTCAGACAAAACTTGCCCTTCTCAAATCACTGCTTTTCCCCAATGTAAACCCCCTGTGGAGCTTCTCCATTGGACACATTCCACATTGCTTTCTTGATTCGTGGCATGTTCCTTGTTTGTTTATCATTCAGATACATCCCTGACGGATGAACACGCCTCTCGGCAACATTCTCTTTCTCACTTCACCACCTGCACATGATCACCTGTCAATTCTAATTTTAACAAAGAAAGAATGTCACCTTGAAAATTCCAGTACACAGCCGGTACAATACATAAAATATTAAGATAGAGAAATAACAGAAATTCCAATCTGTAGCAGATGTTGTCTCAGAACCTGACACATATGTTTAATATATTTTCAGTGGATAGTTGAAATTAGATTATTAACAATAGTTGTCGCCGTTATAAAAACTTAGGTTATTTTAGAACATATTGAAAAAAAGGGGTACATTAAAGAATTGAAGATAATTTTTTTTTTTTTGTGCTACACGGCAAATCTATTTTGCTAATACTTTTTTCATTTGGCGAATGTTTTTTATTATTAATTAGCCAAATGACTAACTTTAATCAAATGTCAGCGAGAACACTGATGATGGGTAATCAAAATCATAAAAAAAAGTATCTGTGGCAATGAAGGATTTTTCATTATTCATACTATTTACCAACTCGGCAGCATACATTATGCATGCAGTCTGGGAACATCTTCTTTGGCAGTTTTCTACATAGATTGGGTGCACTGCAAAAGGGCACAGAAGTCGTACCTACCCTCGAAGATACCCCGCTGATCTGTCACTCATAAGCAGAAGCTATCCTCTTCTTCTATTTTTTCATTTTTTTCAGATTGCCCATTGACTGACTTTGTGGGCTTGAGGTTGTATTTCATGCCTCCGAGTGAGTTGATTCAAATCTGTCAACGAACTCAGGACTGTGATAAATGAGTTGCAACTTCTCAATGAAGTCTTTACACACCGCAGTTTAAATTTCAAGAAAACATAATAAAAAAAATAGAACAGAATGCAAAATCTTTATGCTCCCAGAAATGTGACTTGAATGTAAATGGACGACGGTGAAGGGGGGGGGGGGAAACTGATGGTTTAAGCAGAATCTAATTTGACGAACAAATTATTTTTGATTTTGTAATTAGGAAAATGCGATTAATCATTTATCTTATTTTTTTTTTTAAATGACTGCCCCAGGATACAGTTGGATTAGCCCTATTAATATTGTAATGGAATGGATATCGAACTTATTTTAAAATATCAAGCGAAAATGTTTCGCTAATGAATGATAATAGCCGATGAAAAATGTATAAGTAATAGGTATGATAATGGAGTAAAAATTCGCAGCAATATAATCTAGTTTTCGGCTTAGATTTAAAAAAAATATTTATTATTTATTGAAATGCACACTGCAGACGAATCCAATTACCGTGTTGCAAGAACATAATAAGAGCATATGTAATCTGATAAATCAGGAAAATCACATTTCATATTATACAATCCGACTAATCAGAATTGTAATTGCAACCATTACATATTTTTATAACAACAAGAGACATTTACAATAACACAGGATTCGAACCCGAACCTCTCGGCGTGGCAGTAGCTGCCGCTAACGATGACGTCAATAGACAATGGGTTGAGATTATTTTGAACAAGATTTAAATTTACCTACTATATACCCGTTGGTGATACAAAACCGGAATAAAGTTACATTAAAAAAATACAGTTAATATGCAATGCTTGCATTAAAGCAGATTTTTTATTTATTTTATTTTATTTATTTTTTTATTATTTTTTTTAGTGTATTTTAAAACTTAATTAAAGCTTCCTTTTGTTGACATACATTCTGTACAAAAGGTATTCTGAATTTGTCATTCAAAAGACGTGGTATAAAAAATATCAGTACAATTTTATTCTCTATCTTTTTAGGACTACTGAATCAATTGCATCTTGGAGTTTGAGTGTGCTAAAAACGGTAGATTTTTTTTCTTTTAGACATACTTTACCCTTGGCAATTTTTACAATGGGAAAAAATCAACAAGGATTAATTTTGCTATTATTATTTTGCTATTTTGCCTTTTGAACAAAATTTAGAGTGCTGAATTATGAAAAATGTTGAAGAAAAGGATTGACCGAAACAGGTTTTTAAATCAGAAATCGAAATAGAAACCGAACCTCGGTTATCTTTCTATTTTCGGCAAAAATCTAAAACGAAAATGTCCAAAAATTTTTTTTTAATTAATCAATACATACATAAATATAATAATTATTAATTATTTATAAAAATTTATTAAACTTACATTAATTATTAATTAATCATACGCATTTATTAAACTTACATAATTATATATGTGTCCCCAGTTGGCTATTCGTGTCTTAAACACAAAACTTTTTATTTTTCTAAAATGAAAAGTCATTAATTCCCTAACAACACAGAAAGTTTTCCTAGTTTTACGAATAACATTTAATTAAACAGTATTTTCTTTTTAGGGTCCACATCTACATTTATCTTTTCTAATGATTTTTGTAAATGATCATTTATTGAATTTTCTCAAAGTGTATTGGAAACACTTCTGTCGTCTCAAAACGAAAAAGTCCTTTCGGCATGTAAAGAAAAAATAACATTCATAGTCCTTTTACTCACCCATCATACGTAGTATAGGGTAAGTCTTGCAATCGTTTTGAAAATCGAAAAAACTTTTTTGACGGATTTACACGTTTTCGACACTGGAGATTCCGAAAAACATATTTTTAGAAAAGAAATTTTGCCGTCCGTCTGTCTGTCTGTAAACGCTCTATCTCACGAACGAATAGAGATAGAGACTTGAAATTTTGTATGTACTTAGTATGTAAGAATGGGACGAAGCCTATTTAATATCAGCAACCTCGATTATCCGGAACTATTTTTTCCGGATTCTCGAAAAATTCGTTCTGATGAAAGGTATATAAAATTTTTGGAATTTTTTTTATTTTAAGGAATGCATGTAAAAGGCAATAAAAAAACACAAATTTTGCATAAAAAAACGAAGTCTATAGGATTATGAGTTGTCGAGATATTTGAAATCCTCTTTTCCACATTCTTCGATTTTTCATGATCCTGTATTTCATTCAAATTTCAATTCAGAGGTATATTTTAATTGAAAATGAGACGCTTAATCCGACGCAGCAAACTGCTAGTTAATATGATTATTATTTTTGGAGTTATAAGGATGTTTCTTTTACGTTGTTCGGTACTTCTTGAGTAGTTTGGCGTTTTATATAATTTGTTGAAATTGGTGCATCAGCAATTCATTAATAGAGCATTACTATGTGTATTAACAACATTTAAATTTAGTTTTAGAATTGAAATACATTGTATAAATAGTTTTCACATATTTTATTTTCATATGCATATAAATGATGGGTAAGTATTACGGTGGCCAACAACGACTAGTTTTTTTTTAATAAAGTCTATTTTACTCAAACACACGAGGTTTAAATTTTTGGAACTCAATTAAATGATTTGATGAAAGTTCCATATTTTTTTAGATATAAAAATTAAAAAAAATTACTTGAATTTTAAGAAGTTAAAATTTGACGAACCCGATAAAAGAATATTCATTACTAAATTTGAATGAGAATTGTGTCAAATTAGTAAACTAGTTGGCATCATTTACGGTTGTTATGTTTAATTTTGGTCACCATATTTGTCGATAGATTGACAAGTTTCGCCAAGTTTGGTGATGAATTTTGATCTCCACATTTGTCGATATTTCGCCATGCTTGGCGAGAATTTGAAGCTAATGTTCAATAAAACTCATAAACTAATGAATGATTTTCTTTCATTGTTATCTTGTTTTAAAATGTCAATCACCCTAGAATTTTAAACTGCTACATCTCAACCATCTGAGTACACGACATTTCGGTCCCGAGACATTTCGGTCCCTGGCCATTTTGGTCCCGAGACAATTCGGTCCCAAGACATTTCGGTCCCGAGACAATTCGGTCCGTGGCCATTTCGGTCCGTAGGCATTTCAGTCCCTTGTTATTTATTTACTCGCTATCTTATAAGTCGGATTCTAATTGTTGTAGGCCTGCCGAATGGTATAAGTTCAACATTATTCGGGCCTTTAAAAAAAATTTAATTCTCCCCCCCCCCCTCCCAAGTTTTATAAAAAAGTTGAATATAAGAGTCCGATAAATTTAAACGTCTCGTAAATTGTAACTCGTGACAATGAAATCACAGCGAGCTGAAAATTTTGTTTGGTTAAACAGTGGGATATAAATTTAAGGGATATTTGTTTTGCTTTTAGTAGTATAATTATTAATCATAATAAATATTTTAAATTTTATTATTAATTATTAGTATCAGTATTTTATATAAACTTCTATAAACTATATAAACTAATAAGTATTTTATATAATTTGCCATAAATATTTTTTGACTGTTTACGTACATTTTTTAGAACCTTTAAATTAGCATTAATTAAATAATTAAAAAATGTGCTTATTTTATCCCCATCCAATTTGTTTGATAATAAATGTCTTTAATAATTCAGTTAGACAGTTATAAGTTATAATATATACATATTTCCTTAAATCAACCATATACAACCTCTCCTTTGATAATTTAGAAATGAGATGTATTTATTGAAGAACAATTTTTTTATTTTTCTTATTATTTTTATGATACAAAGTTGCATCTTATAATTTTTTTTCATAAGTTACTTTACATTATTAACATTGCGAAAGCAATAGTGATATCGTAACTGGTATGAAATTTTTTTTTTTTTTAATTTGCCTCCGCCACTTTTTTTTTTAAATAATAATAGCATTTATTGATTGCATTTTTTAACAGTCTTCTCACGCCATGATTTTTGTGAGGTAATTTTATTGAAACTGGGCCCATTTCATTCTAATAAGATGATTATTTTTTATTTTAATTTACATAAAATTTATATAATAATATTTTAAAATATAAAAATATAAATATTATATATAAATATAATAATATAAATATTATATATCAATGTAATAATATAAATATTATATATAAAATATAATATATAATTTAATAAAATATATTAAAATGTAATATTTTAAATAATTTTATTTTCAATTTTTAAGTGACAAAACTAAGCTTTTATTTATTTATTTATTTATTTATTTATCTATTTATATTACTTTTTCGCTCTCACTCCCCCCCCCCCCCCAAAAAAAAAAAATTCTTATTTTAGTTTTATTTTTAACTATACTAATTGTTTTAAATTTCTGTTGTTTTAAATATACAATAAATAAACAAGTAAAAGATAAATTTCAGTTTAGAGCTACTAGAAAATATAATGATGTATTGAATATAAAATGGATTATGCATTGAGTTTATTTTAAAATAAAATTTATTATGTAAATTAATGATGTTATTAATAATAAATATATTTAATAAAATATTAATTTGATTTTTATATTAAAATTACTAACTGTTTTGAGAATTAGGATTACCAATTATGATTAGGATTACCATACAAAATTTCTGTGAATTATAATATTTCGGATAAGAGTTATACGTGTGTGCGGTTTTCGGGCTCTTATAATCGCATTATACCAAAATTTTATGGCCTTAAGTTTAAAAACTCTGCAAAGTTCCCTATAAAATTATGTCTTATTTCACAAAATTTCAGTTTGGAGAAGGGACCGAAATGTCTTGGGACCGAAATGTCTTGGGACCGAAATGGCTAGGGACCAAAATGTCTTGGGACCGAAACGGCTAGGGACCGAAATGTCTCGGGACCGAAATGGCGGGACCGAAACGTCCTGCTTCCCAACCATCTTCTAAGTTAGGGACGAAACAAAAAGTACCCTAGAATCCTAGTATCAAAGTCTAATACTTAAGCATAAAATAATTTTGTATTTCTAAATTTTTTGTATATTTTTTTCAGTTTTAAATATCTAAATTGGCTTTTTTTTAATTTTTTTTTTTAGTATTGTCTGCGATTTCAGGTGCTCTTCAACATGTATCACCCAAGTCCAGATCTTTACATTGTAGATCATACGCTGAATGCTACCAAAACTAGTATACTATAAGATATAGAGTTATGGCATTATAATAGATGTTTTTTTCTGTTTACATCATTGCATTTATCTTTATGAATATTTTGTCAATTTTGTAGAAGCCGTCGACGATCTTTGGAGTTCTTATTATCACCAAATACTTTATTTGCGAGCGGTAAATGTTTTGCGATTGTCCTTGGAATGACATCAAACATTTAATGAAAATAACAATATATACAGGAATATATATATATATGTATATTGCTGACGTTAAACAGTTGCCGTATGGTGTAATTTTTACTTATTCGAGTAAACGTTAAATATTTTAATATATAACTGTCTAACAAGCGACAAAAAAGCGCATATGAGCACAATTTTGAATGCAATCTTGCTCTGGGTCAGGAAACTCGATTTTACTCGGCTAGTTATCTGTAATTCTGTTCGGATTTGGGTCAAGCATCGGATTTGACTTTAAGAAAAATTTTCGATATCGACTCGCACAATAATCCAAACTATTCAGTATTCCGATGTCGATAACAATTAAATGTTTGCCCAAAACTCAAAGGTTAGAAAAATATCCCTTGAATCCGGTTTATTTTCCTATTAAAAATCACTTGTTCTTTTTATGCACAGATCACAGTTCTAGGACAGTTTTGATGAGACGCAAATTTCTTGAAACACCCAGTATTTCCTCCAAAGGGCGGTTAAATCTAACTACTTCATGTGAAATATTTCGGAAGGAACAACACCCTCTATAAATTCACGTCTTCCCTTTCTTTCCTTGAAACCTTTCCATGCATAAGCACAATCGACTTTAATTCTCACACTTCAACGAGATTGAATCAAAAAATGTTTCATCTCATACCAGTAAAAAAAAAAAAAAAAAAAAAAAAAAAAAAAAAAAAAAAAAATATTACCATCATTTTAATCTAACAATATATACATTTCATTCTTTACCATTCAAGCTGTTTAATTTACAATAAGTTTTGGTGAAAGCAGCCTGCAGTGATATTTACAAATAAATCAAGTCACATTTTGAGATAATATTTAATTTAATTTCTGTCAAGTACAGAATACAAATGGAAATGTGTAGACTTTTTTGTTGCTGTTGGGAAAGGTCGGAGTTCAACCCAATTTCGAAACCTCGCTTCGGGATTCTTTCCTTTTGTACGAATCCTTGCATGGGTACGGAGCTGTCAGAATATTTAAAAAAGATTCTCCACCTTGCTAACAAGTCTCTGTGTGTAATGTATAAGTTGTAAATAATTTCATGGTAATATAAAGAGAAATAATTTCCATCATTCCCCCTTTTTTTTAATTTTCATTCTATATATGTTTATGAAAAGAAAAATAGAATATTTTTTACATGTAGATATGATATTCATATATTTTTTTCGTTCAAACTATTGGGTAAAAATTCTTGATGAATAAGATTATGAAACAAATTTAGAATTACTGCCTCCTAAGTTCATTACACTTCTTCTAACAGCAATTCTACTCTATAAAAACGTCAGTAAAGTTAAGAATTTTTTTCTTGGAAACTGGGATTTCTAGAATATTTTATGTAACGGTAATAACAAAAATTCATGTAACAAATACATGCTTGTTCTGTAAATTAAAAAAAATCTAATATTTTTTAAAAAATTCTAGGAAACTAGGATGCCTAGAACTTTTTATGTACGTGAAATCCGAGTTACGGATAAAATATTAGTAACATTACAGAAAGTTTAGTGGATAACACTCAGAAATGTATGCTCAGATTTCACAATATTTTCTTCATTTTTGACGAAATCGTTTCCTGGGAAATGTTCCGAGCGAATATTTCGTCATTTTAAGTACAGTTTGTTTCGTTGGTTGTTTGACGATAGAAATTTCGTCAAAAGTGTTTTTTCAGAAAGAGGAAAAAGATGGTTGGTGGTGCTATCTGTTGCACAGTTAAAAAAACTTCTGTATTTATCACCAGGAGAAAAAATATACCCGTCACGGAGATTCGATCTCACAACCTGCTGTTTGTGACCGTTGCTCTAGCTAGACCATTGCTCTAGCTATTACAAAGTCTAATTTTGTAGATTTATATATTTTTTTTGTAGTGTCTTTTGTAGTGTGATAAAATTTTAAAATATAAATTTTTAAACTACAATTTTAAATTTAAAACTAAATAAAGATATTTGTAAATTTACATCTGTTGAATCACAGGTTTTTTTACAGTGATATTTAATATATATTTTTGCGCCGATGTATTTTCTTTGTGCACTGCTCATCTTTTTTATATTTTATTAGAAATTTGTGTGTTCCGATTTTCATTCGCTGAATAACGTTCATTTTCTTAAACGGTAATAAACATGTTTATTCCTATTCACTTGAAAATTTCAAGTGTTAACATTGGATAGCGTATTTATTTATTTACTTAATTATACATTTATTGTCTGTAAATTCGATGCACGCATCGGACCTAAAATGTATTATAACCAAAATAAATATTTATAAATGCTGATATTTAAACAAATATGTTTTCGATGTCTTAGAAAAAGAAAAAAAAAACTTGGTAGGCTTCGAATCATTAAAAATGACAAATATATAGCTTTAAAAAATAAAATAAAATAAAAGTTTGACACTTTTAGTAGATTTGAATGAACTTTTCAAAACATCATGCAAGTAAAAATGCAGTAAAAACCCTTTAAAGGCCAAACGAACTAAATATTGACATCATATAATTATACACCTATACATCTGTCACATTTGTAAATGATAGATATATAAACTGCAAAGATATTAATTTAGTTTTAACCTTCCCAGTCTTGATGTTGCTGTAGTAGACACTAAATAATACCTTTCAAATCGATTTAAATGCTTTTAGAATAAATAAATAGAGAAATTCGATGTATAGAGAATGATGTTTAAAATCGTATTTAAGATGTAAATTTTGAACAAATATTATTTTTTATCTTTTGAATTAAGAATTTGAAATGTTTAAAAGTAAATATTAACCTAACATTTTATTTCTTAATTATCTAAGCAGTTTCAAAAAAGAGAACAGACATTTATTTGAAAGCTTAATGAAAATCAAATAAGGAAGACCTTGCATTAATTTCAGACGAAGAAATCTGTCATTTTTTGTTGTTTTGATTTTAAAATTGTTACGCTCTCAAAAAAGCTCAAATTTTTGCAAGGAATGAAAAAAATGTAGTTAACATTTTCCTCCATTTGAAGGCCTCTCTTGTGTGCCTCTCATTGATTCCTCTCTTATACGTGTAACAATCCAATTGACTCTGTTTTGAGAAGAATGTTGAAAGGTGTGTGGGAGGTGGGATGAACTCGTTGGATTTAAAGAACAAGGAGATAAGTAATATAAAAAAAACCAGCACTGAACGATAAATCAAAAATAAATGATGGAAAATTGATTCCATGTGATTTCGAAGCTTTTTTAAAACTGAATAAATTAAGACCAATTTATGAAAAAATTCGTTGTATGGAGATAGATATTTCGCTATATAGAGATTGTTTTTAATGTAATCATGCGAAAAGGGGACCGTTCCTACTAAAAATTCGTTATATAGAGAAATTCGATGTATGGAGTTTCGTTATAGAGAGACTCGATTGTATATGACGGAATGAAATTTTCTTCCTGCTTTTAACATAAAATGTATAATATGAACTTGAAAATGTTCAGGTTTACTTAAAAGGTAATTAAAATAATCAACTATAGATGTTAATAGTTATTTTTATTTAAAAACATCTTAGTACTTTCAAACCTTTAATCAGACTCTTCCTCAGAGAATATTTTCTTTTATAAATACAAATACATGATTCCATTTTGAAAATGAACGAGACTCGTTTCTTGAAGATTGAATTAGTAGCATTTTAGGTAAACGATAAAAAAAAATTGTTGTACCATAAAACGTAATACGTCATTTTCTCAAATTGTCAGGATTTTATTTTCAGGATATTAAATTATAAACTAGGTACATTATATGACAGGACATCATTACACACTTTATTGTTTTTGCAAAAACAATAAAGTGTGTAATGATGCCCTGTCATATACTACTAATACTGTCATAGCCGCAATCTTTTATACTTTGTTCGGGCAGAAGTAAGCAACTTAAAAAAATATCGCAGAAGTTGGCAGCTATGTGCTATAATGCAGCAACATATAAACAGCAATTACTCCGAAAATACACAACAGGATATAAAAAACATTTCCCGTTCGTGAAAAAAAAGGTTTTCTGTATTTAGAACTACAAGTATTCATTAATTAATTTAACATGAATCATTAACCAATCATTAGCATATCATTTTAAAAGCCTTTTACATTTCTTAACAATTACTCGGATAACATTTAAATCGAATTCTTTTGTCAAACTTAATTTTAATTTGCCGCGTCAAATTATATGACAGTTTCTGTTATCCGTAATAAATTCGTGTACATAATTCATTAAAATTGATCAGAATGTCCTTCATTGATGTTGACATTGTGAAATGTAGTTGTATGCGCAAACATTTTTTAATTAAATATTTTGATAATGAACATTGCACAATAATGGGAAGGAACAACAAGATTAAGGGTGAAAAATTGTATGCAATTGTTATTTTTCATGGATATATGCAGGGATTTTTTTAAGCGACAAATTTGTTTATGGCTTTGCTGTGTTATAATAAATCAAAAATTATACGTCAAACGTGACCAGTGAGGTGAGTTTATACTATAACTAATTTTATTAATATTAAAATCTTGGTGCCAAAGTTGTTGCACTCTTTGGCAAAAAAGTTTGAATTAAATATTTATTACGATTACCTATAGATACAATTCATTCATAAGGAAGTAATAGGGTCCCATCTTAAATAAGATGTCATCATCATGACAACATAGAATCGTGACCTGTCATGGAATATAACTGAATTCATAACGTAAGATAGGATTCAATAGAATGAAGAAACTTTTATTCGTGTTATTTTAAATTTTGATTCGACGTTCATTAAATTTGAAATTACTCAATTTCTGTATTAATTACTGGTATCCTAATTATTAAATTTTTTAAAGTAACTGTTTTGTTTCATTAACATGCTCTTATTAAATTTTAGTTCTAAATACAATCAGAAAAACAATTATATTTATTGCTTTTTATGGGACGTCCATTACTGGAACAGAGGGTGTCCATCATTGGATCATAGGATATTCATTACTGAGCTTTTAGGTATTTTGATATATTTCTGTTATTTAAAATTAAATGTGCATTCATATAGAGAAATGAGGCTATAAGAATGGTTAAACATTGTTGATTAATTAATATAATAAAGAAAAAACTGTAATATAATAATTATAGCTATCAATAAAAAAAAAAAAAATTAAAAGAAATTCTAGGGTGTCTATCACTGGCACATCTACCTTATATACGGGAATAAAAAATTTAAATTAAATAAGGGTTATCATGTTTTATAAATACGGGTTGTATTAATATCCGTTTTTCAGCAATAAGATTTGAATTAATTATAAAAAAAGAATATAAATAACGTGCATTCACGGAATTATTAAAATAATAAATACAACGCAATGAGCATCTGGTAAGAAAAAAAAATATATTGATTGATTAAGATTTCGGTTAATTATTTGCCCTTATGGTCATTTTAAAGCTATAATATATTTATGGGGCTATCAATGAAAGTAAACACAAGAGAAAAGATTGGAATAAAATATTTTATTTTATTCCTGCCAGTAATCTAGTTTAATCCATATGTAACTTTAAATAAGTTGTTTTAAAAGTTCTATTAATGCTACAAACTATGAACTAATAAATATTGTCAATAAAGTATTTTATTGTAATCTTTATCACGCTTGTATTTATTTTCATTGCATGCTCTAAAATATGTGGTTCTTTTTAAATGCCCACAAACGAGCATAAAAGAAAAGAATTAACTGCATAAAAAAATGAACATTCACCTACGAATGAGTAACTTTTCACTCCAACCTGGAGTTAAAAATTCAATCATTTGGAAAGAATTAATAGTCACTCCTCTGAATGAAAGAGTAATTATTCACCTCCTACGAAAGAGTGACAATTCACTCCTATCAAGGATGAAAAAAACGCACTTCTCGTCCAAAGAGTGATTATTCAGAATGTATACGGTAGCTTTCTCGAGAAACACAGGATACACGGTGTTCCTTACAAAAATCGAGAAGGTATACGGCGTATACCCTAGTATACCCTCCACTACATCCTAGTTCGTAAGAGTGAGTATTCACTTTTTCAAAGAGTGAACTATTAAGATTTTGCTCAGAGTGAATACTCACTCTAAAGAGGTTGAACATATTTTGAGTTTGCGATAGAGTGACTAAATGAACAAAATATACATTTCAGGACATACTTCATAGATTCATATCAATGTCATTATGTTCGTAAGAGTGTGATACCATTAAAATGCACTTGAAACTATTTTTCCCCATTGGCCATCCTGTGACGGAATACTTTTGATGGTCCCTGTATTCGAACTATACATCCGATTTTCACAAAATTTGAAATGACTTGATAAAATTATGCAACACTTATATATTTTGAATTTCAAAGGATTCGGTTAGGTAGTTTTTGCTCTGGCGGCTTCTCTGACGATTTTTACTCTGATGTGGATGGACAGACAGACGGATGGACTGAACAATGACTCTAGATGCTACGTATTTACACAATTACGAACGCACCTGAAAATGACAAAATATGAATTCTTCGCCTTCCATCATAAAATGTGCCAATATAGCATTTATTTTGAATATTTTTTTAAACGAATATCATCCTTCATTATGAAGCTGTTTTGCAAACGGTATCCTAAATATCCCAATAGTCACCTTACGCCAGCCTTGTCATTATCTTCGAGTAACCTCAGCAGCCATGTTATGCATTTTAAATTGCGATCGAACTACACGACGATTTTATGGAAGACTAGCTTTTATGGTGGCTTGTTGTTTTAGAACAAATCTCACATTATAAATGTTTTCATGATTCTTTTCTTATGCATGGCAGCCGGAGCATGAAACTAAAGCGATGTTGGTTTGAAATAGAAATTATAATTATTTATTTATTAAAACACGTTTGAGATAATCAAAGTTAGAGGATTCATTTATATTTATTTGTGGCGCTTGAAAGCTTCTTTAATTTATTTTATTTTGCAGTTACATTTCTTATCAGACATATATTCTAAATTTTTAAGAATCGTTTAGCAGAAAAAAAGTAAGTTAGTTTCGAGTATTAAGTTTTCTTTGTTTTTTTCAATTAACGATGGTCAAGAAACCTACGTCCATTTTTATGGGGATACTAGCGGACCCGACAGACGTTGTCCTGGCACCGACTCCAAAAAATCATACAAATGTATATAAATATAATAATACGCATGATAAATACTACGCTCTTAATTTAATTTCTTATTACAATTATGTACAGAAATTATTGTTCACTTTGCAGTAGTTTTTGAAGTCGGTTCCATTTTTGATAGAAAAGTTTATTTTTCTCTTTTTAGTTAAAAATTAACGATTTTCTGAAGTCGTTTAATTAAAATTATAATACAGGAAAAATTATTGTAAATTATACACGTATGTCAGGAATGGGGTTCGAACACACAATCTCTTTCTCGAGAGTTTAAATCTGGCGCCTTAGACCACTCAGCCACTCTGTCCGCACTCTATTCAGCGAACTTATTCAACACTTTTACTTAGCGAAAAATCACTAACTTTATTAGTTTTTACCTAATTACTAAAAAAGTACTGAATCAATTTCGATGAAATGTGGATCTAAACCATTCTATAACCCAATGGAACACACACACAAAATTTCATTAAAATCGGTCCAGTTGTTTAGGAGGAGTTCAGTTCACACACGCACAGAAGAGTTATATATATAAAGATGAAACAACAGTATTTTTCTGTATAGGTTCTTTGTATAGGCTGTTCTTTAAAAAAAAATTGTGTAATCTGGGCTTCAGAAAGTGATCAGCTTCAAATGATGATCTGGGCTTCAGATCATCATTTCTGGGCTTCAGATGATCTGGGTGATCTGGGCTTCAGATTTTTACCAAATGATATAAAGAGCTATGAAAAAGAAACCTGTATGACAGGATTTTATAGAAGGAAAAAAACTTTTATGGATATCATTTTAAATTTTTATTCGATTTTCATAGAATTTGAAAGGACTGACAGAGCTCTTTAACAATTCTATATATTAAATTTTAAACTGTTCGATTAAGTAGTTTTTGCGCAGTTCTATGAGGACAGATGAACAGACGAGCAGACCAGACGATGATTATATATTGCTACGTATTTATATAATTACGAACGCACCTAAAACGTGTCGGTAAAAATAACACGTTTTTCATCTAAGCTCTTCAATTATAGTAAATTCGAGCCATGCATATAAATTTTGCGTTTTTTAAACCATTTGGAAAATGGCGGTTCTCGATCTAGAGATATGAGACATTTTTCAATCCTTGTGATATCCACATTTTATAAGTTTTCTTATGCCCAGAAATGGAATACTTCTGTTGCATGATAAAACAAGTTGGAAATTGCATGTGAAGCGTAGCAAATGAGGTGCGTTCGTACTATAAGTTTTAAAATAATCAGATCTTGCTGATATAGTAGAGCTTACTTTGGATACTGTATAGTGGTCGAAATCTTTGTGTTCCTGTAAATATGCAGAGAGTAATTTTTATTATACTTCATTAACGTATATCTTATTCATAAAATGTGAAGTAGTTTAATATAATTAAAACACCCCCCCCCCCCCCTCAAACAATGTTTCCCTGTATAACATTATTTAGTGGAATACATTTGTGTGGCCCTGTAATTTAATAATAAATATTCTCTGCATCCCAGATTGTACAGAATGTAGATTTTAGTACATACATCATAGATTCATGTCAATTATATTATGTTCAAATGAGTATAACACCATTAAATGCATTTGAAACATTTTTCCCCATTGATCGCAATGTAACGGAATCCTTTTGATTGTCCCTGTAACTGATCTATGCATCCGATTTTCATAACATTTGAAATGACTCGACAAAATTATGTAATAAATATACGTTTTAAATTTCAAACGATTAAAATGCATTTGAAACTTTTTTCTCCATTGACGTAATGTAACGGAATCCTTTTGATTGTCCCTGTAATTGATCTATCCATCCGATTTTCATAAAATTTGAAATGACTCGACAAAATTATGTAATAATTATATATTTTAAATTTCAAACGATTCGGTTGGATAGTTTTTGCGTTGTTATATGCGGACGGTCAGACGGACAGACGGACGGACTGAGCGACAACAATAGGTGCTACGTACTTACATAATTACGAACGCACCTAAAAAATATAAAAAATGACAAATAATAATAATAAATTAGAAACAAATTTAGATAAAACTTTCAAATAAATTGCATTTAAAAGCACATTTTTGTACTTATATGACGATGTAAAAATTGAAAATATGCAATGTTTAGAAGTTAAAAAAAGTAAGCAATACTAAAAGATTGTAAAATTGAAATTTCATTTAAATTTTGTTTAGGATGGGTCCAAGAATATTAATGTTTAATCCAGGGCGCACGTAATATAGCACTTTGTTATTACGTAAGCCACGTTTTGATTATCCTAAAAAGGATGTTTATTGTTATCTTTGAAAATATCATTTTCGAAATGGTCGCTGTAATACTTTCAATTACATTTTTCTTTTTTAAATTTATGACACTATCAAAACGCATTATTTATCATCCAATTTCCCTTTTCACTTAAGTAATCCGCGATTAATAATTCTGAATTCTTGTGATTCGCCTGAAGTTATTTCGCATTAACCATTCGCATTTAACTGTTGTTGTAAAATGCGTATAATTTGTGATTGGAAAATTGAAATTAAATTGTTGAGAAAAGATAGATGGCTTCTTAGCTTTTCGGGTCACATAATAACTCCCGAAAGCCTTTTCGGAGAAATCTGTATTTAAATGTAATCGACCACCTGCGGAATGAGAACGATCTCAATGCTAAATAGATTACTAATTAATAGTTCTTGCTACCTTGTTTTCCTTAATTATAATGGGATGTTAATTATTTTTTAATATAGTGGGAATATATTAGAGTGAATGTTATAATAATATGGATGCTAAAGGCTGCGTTTGTCAATGCAGAGATTTTCGCGGACAGCATTTAAATTTGGTAGGAATGTTTATTTTCCTAGAACTCTCTGATTTTTTGTTAAAATGTCGATTGAAGAAGAATGTAGTAATATCAAAACTAGTTAAATTTATTTTTTGCATTTTTTATTGATTGAAATGAAGGGATATCAATAAAATATTGCTTCCTTCAAATAATATTTAAAAGAAATAGTTACTATTTAAAAGTATTTTGTAACAGCTTTTTGTTACATAATGCTTTCAATAATAATAAAGTCTTACTATGCTTGCCCCGAATGGAAAAGGGGTGAGGTGACAGATAGAAATTTCTATTAACAAAACAAGTGGACGACATTCTTTGTTTTTTATTTATTAGCAAACATAAACTTCATTTCAAATATACTTCGAATATGGTTTCTTGAACCGTGATTATATATGCATACACTTATGAACGTCAAATGTTGGAGTATTCCATATTTCAGAATTAGATAATTTTATAATAATTAGTTATTTTAATAATTACTTTGTATTTTTATAAAAATAGATAAAAGACTAAAAAAAAGGATAATATACTATTTTGAACCAAACAAAGACCATGCTACAAATAAAAAGAGAAAATTTTGATTGGATCAAACATAATATCGATTTGAAAAGACAACCCCTCCCCATCCCTAGAGATATCTTACAATATTATACGTCAGATCCTCATCCCTCTTTCCTAAAATGATAACGTTATGCATACACAGCACCTAAAACTTGGCTAGTTCAAATCAAAATATGAAAGGATAATCTGAATAATGAGAAAATATCACATTTTTAACAGAAAAAACAATGATTGACACGATTTGTATATTTAATTTATTCATTACCTTATTAGAATATATTTAACGATTGTAAAAATAGTTTAACTTGACTTAAAAGCTTATACCCGAATTTTGAATGAAAAAAAAAAAAAAAATTACACAGGTAACTTTTTATAGCATTGTATCTGAAGAGATATTGGAAAATTTTTAGAATATTTAACACGAAGTTTATAAAGATTTTTTCTTTAAAATTGCCTAGTGAATTAGTAATAATAGGGCTTTTTGTAAAATATATATAACAGTATTTGTATTAATTAGCAAATACACTGTAAAAAATTGCTGCGGTAATTTTACTACCGCTGAGATTCCAGGGAAAAATCATAAAAAATGGACTTTCTTCCTAGATTAACGAACTTTGCCTTTAGATGAACGGCTTTTGTCCCTAAAACATAAAATTTACCGGAAGTTGACCGTTTATTTGAAAAAAGAAGCATTTTCTGTAAATTTACTGAAGTAATTCGCGGTAAAATACTGTAAATTCACTTTTTTTTCTTACTTTGTAATGTTTTTTTGAAGTTTTTCAATTCTTGTAAAAGAAAAGGAAATTTATTATGTTTTTCTTCCTAAAAGACTTTTTCGAGCAAAATTTTACATCAAACATTTTTGAACAATAAGAAAGCTATCCATATAAATTATTTGTTTTTAAAACATATTTATGACGTTTAATTTGACTGTACTTTCTAAATACGGTTTAACAAAAAATTAAACGTAAGTTATTATTGTTACGAGCCGTATTATTTTCCTTATGACAAATTTCCTTCAATAGACTTTTGTTTATTTCCTTCTAATCTTTTAAGTACCTCCGAACACATATAGTTAAAGGGAAGAAATTAATTTTGCGAAACTGTACAAGTAGTTTAATCCCAACTTGAAGCGTTTAAAACATTATTTTCATTTAGAATTTTTTCGCTTGCATTAATGTATCAACAATTTAACCGATATTTGTGTTTAATCAAAAATTCTATGTTAAAATATATTAGACAATAAATTCTTCTGGAGACGATGAATAGAAATCCATAAAAATAATTTCCGCTGAGATGACGTCATTGTTTTGCCTTGAAATTGCGTGATTATATGACCAATCTATTCAGAGCTTACTAAATAGGATTCACTCAGCTAATCAGTATGTATACTCATTTATCACAAAAAAAATAAAAATAAAAATAAAAGCTTGCCGTCAGTGTTTAGCTGTCTATAATCGAAATGCAATATATCGTAATATTAATAATATATAGTCGAGTCTCTATATAACGAAATCCATTGTTCCAGTAAAAAATTCGTTATATAGAGAAATTCGTTGAATAGAGAAAGCCGTTAAAAATTCTGTTTAATGAGCAAATTTTGAACAAATATTATTTTTTATACGTTTAATTAAAAATGTGAAGTGTTTAACTATAAATATTAACGTAATATCCTATTTCTTAATTATTTGAACAGTTTTAAAAAAGAGAATAGACATTTATTTAAAAGCTTAATAAATATCACACAAGAAAAACGTACGTTAATTTTTTTGCCATTGAAAACACAATTTTCTCAAATTTTCGGGGGTAATCTCATTGCTCCGAGAGTGAATGTCCACCCCAAGCCACCCTCTGAAATCAACACTGATTTCAATTAACACGTTGATCCAGGTTTTATATGTACAACAATTAAATTGACACTGTTTCTCGAAGGATGTTAAAAGATGTGTGGGAGGGGGGCTGGTGGAATGAATTCGTTGGACTTAAAGATCAAGGAGCAATATGAATCACTATGAAGCAATATGAAAAACTCAGCCTTGAACAATAAATCAAACATAAGTGATGGAAATTTGATTCCATGTGATTTTGAAGCTTTTTTAAAACTGAATAAATAAAGAACATTTTATGAAAAAATTCGTTATATGGAGATAGATATTTCGCTATATAGAGACTGTTTTTAATGTAATCGTGAAAAAAGGGGACCGTTCCTGCTAAAAATTCGTTATATAGAGGAATTCGATGTATGGAGTTTCGTTACAGAGAGACTCAGCTGTATATATTCCACAACGAAAAAGTAAGAATCTATATTATAAATAAATATTTTGTTTATAAGACGATGTTGTATTAATCCCAAATATATTGATTGAATGGTTAGACAATTTAAAAGATAATTATTTAGCTAGACCGCGGACAATATCCAAATTAAAAAGCGCGTAATACATTTAATTTAATTTCTACAATTATTTATTCCAGTTTTTCCCTTTCATTATGTTTGTAATTTTATTTTCTATTTATATTCTGAAGATCACTCGATTAAAAACATGTAAATTAAAAAAAAAAAAAATGTATGTTAAATGTTTTTTTTAATACAGCGACGTCTTATAAGTTAAATATTTATTTATAATATAGATTCTTAATTCTTTGTCGTGGCATACATATTATTAATATTACGATATAGTTATTTATGGGCGTAACTAGTGTTATTTTTCACATTGAAGTGCAGTATTTTGCTTCCATTGATCAAGAATTGTGGAATATTGCAATACAGATTGTCCCAAAGAATAATCATTTACATAAAGGTACGAATATGAGAAATTTAAAAATAAAGGAAAAGATTTCGATAAAAATAGGATCTGATTTTATGCACCGCAATGTCTAACAGAT
Source organism: Maratus speculifer (assembly GCA_964019185.1). Taxonomy (NCBI): domain Eukaryota; kingdom Metazoa; phylum Arthropoda; class Arachnida; order Araneae; family Salticidae; genus Maratus; species Maratus speculifer. The sequence continues at coordinate 421,667,902 of OZ025294.1, read as the reverse complement.
TAATTTATAAGGTAACTGAAATTTCTCATCCAACCTTCAAAATAATAGAATTTTAAAGTTACAGATGCTGCAAGATTCGACTCTGACAGGACTCAGATTGATTTTTTGCTGTTTTATTCGAATAGTATTTTTTTTAAAAAGAAAATCTATATTTATGGTGATACCCCCCCCCCCCCCCGGTAGCTATATGTTTTCAAGCTTGCTTTTATTTCTACCAGTTGTGAGGAAACATGATGTGTTGCTTTTAAATTGTAAGAGATCATTCGATTATTTTGAAAAAAAAAATTAAATTAAACTTTATCGCAAATTTAGAAGACGATTAAATATACTATAATGAAATACATTATTTCAAATAATAATTACATTTAAAATTTATGTCAAAAACTTTCCCAATAAAAATGCACATAGCGTATAATTTTGTCAAATGTTTTTCCGTTCGTACAAGATTTGAATTTTTTGAATCAACAACTTTTGAAACTGGTAGAAATGACATCATTTTGACATCTTATATAAAAAATACTTTGCTTTGGCGAGGTTATTCAGTAGCATTTTATATTTGTGAATTAAAATAAATGCTAAGATAAATATAATTTTTATCGCTAAAACTTTTTTTTTAAGTCTTAATGAAATAACTGAAAACCTATTTTTCTACTTTAAATTAAATTAAGAAAGCTATGATGGAATTTTTTTTTCGTCAGTGGAATTTATCTCCATATTCCGGTCGATATGATTTTTTTGCTTTCTGAAATGAACCGATTCCTTAATCTTAACTGTGTGAAAATAATTTTGTTTTTCTTGAAATATGCAATTCAATAACAATATTATTTTTATTATCTATTCAAATAAAAGTTAATTTCAATTTGAATATGATATATTTCAAATAAATCTAATAATCTCCTTAATTATTCCTTTTCTCCCAATTTATTTATTATCATTATACCGCTTTCATTAAACATTATGAAAAAAAGTGATATTTCGAAAACTAATTCAAATTTTAAAATTCTAAGGCCACTTTTTATATCCTCTGATCAATGCGGAAAATTTGAGTAATCGGATCACCCGAAATTTTATATTCTAAAAGGAGTAATAGTAAAATACAAACGGACGGTCCCCTTTTAATCATGAAGTTTTAATTTCCTTATGAAAAATTAGGAGAGACAGATGCTGAATTTTTTGTGTTTTTTAAAATGCAAATGGGTTTATTTTGTAAAAGAGTCTGCACACGATGAAGATAGATAAAAGCAAAAATTCACGTTGTTATGAATATATATATATATATATATATATATATATATATATATATATATATATTTTAATTTTATGTAAAAATTTTTCATTTGTGATGCCTTTATTATTTAAATTGCATTTTAAAGAATATAACCTTTTTCTTTTGTTGTGTAAATGAAATAATGCATGTATAGGGGAGGGGTGAAATGGGGTTAAAAGAAGGGGAGGATAGAGGAAAAAAAACACCCCTTTCTTCCTATTTCGATTTTGCTTTCAAGAATTTAACAACGTACACTCAGGGGTAAAAATCCAAAGGCTTACCCCTCATGATCTGGGCACGTACGTCCCAAAACAATAACAACAACATTCACATGTTTAGTTCAAGTTTTTCTTAATCACAAATGTTTTCTAAAAATTAACATATTATTCAGCTGAACGTGTTTAGCAATTATCTCTTAGTAGCATTAAAAAGAAAAAAAATGACTACGTTATGCAACAAGTAATAGCTTGGGTAGAATGATAATCAAAATTTTTATCATCACAGAAAAAAATAACTAATTAGAATTTATTATTCTCCACACGTGGGGATGGGAATCTTTTTTGAATTTCTTTTGTACATCCATTCAATAGATGTAGTCAATGACGAATTCTATGCAGATTAGAAAAAGAAAAAAAAAATGCCTGCGGTTCAAATTATTCAAGGGTTCGAACGGGAGCAATTTGTCTTTTATGAAATGATAATATGTCTTTTATGGTTGCAAGAACGTAATAAGTAATAATAATAAAAAAGTTCAGTACAGGTGGAGTAAGAGTAACATTGTATCAACATCATAGATATTTCTTTTGGCGGTAAAAAAAAAATATAAGAAAATCATTTGTTGGCTGCCCTTTTTTGTAAGAACATAACTAACAGAAATGAAAATTTATTGCCAATAAACTGAAGCTGCGTGAAAGAAAAATCAGTTAAAACATAGAAGATTCTACCATGACCCTAAGTTTAGGAGCAAATTTAATGTTATAAAAAGGCTAATTTAACACATGGTTTTATTTATTCATTCTGCACAAGGGGAAAATCAATAATACAAAATTTGTTTAAGACTTGTCTTTACCTTTTGTTTTGATGACTTACCTAATTTTTGAGAGTAATTTTTTTTTTTCGAGATTCAATTATTTTATTTCTGTGTATTTATTTACATATTTATTTTCCTTTAAGTTTTAATTTATAATATCAAAATTTTCCCGCAAAACTTTTCAAAGTTTTCTAAAATTTACTTGTTAAAAAACATCGAACCAATAAAAAAGGTAACCAAATAGTAATGTAAAACAAATAAAGTTAAACTTTACAGAATACAGCTTAGATATACTTTGAAATTCGGTTTTAGCAAACACACACACAGACACACACACACACACACACACACACACACAAAAAAAAAAAGGGCATAATGTGAAAAATCATTGAAGAGACTTTCGTGGCAGACAATGAAGGTCCAAGGCAGTAAATGTTTTCTTTTTCAGCCTTTTCGATTTCATATTTATATTAAATTATTTTTTAAAAAAACTTCTTGGAGTACATGTTTAATCTTGTTCGATTAAGGGTGTATTCCGATCCAAACTGCCTTTTTTCAAATTTATTTTTAGATTCATTTTTGCTCTCAAATGCACCAAACTTTTCGAATTCTCTTATTTAGAAACTATACAAGGTGCCGCAATTATCAATTCCTTGATAAATGCAGAAAATGTTGCAAAAAATGCTGTCAAAAACGGCGTTTTGGACCCAATTTTCCGAAGCGGGAGGTCTGCGAACGAAAAAAAGGGTCACGCTGAGAAAATAATTGCTTATAAATCAAACTCTAATTAAATCGGAGAAAAATTACTTCACACGGCACCTTGTACCTCACTTCAAAAATCCCCTCAGCAAGTTTCATATTTCTACTTTTAAAAATGTGTCCAAAATTGTATTTGAAAATTTCGAGCTGTTGAAGGTGGAAAATAATTTTTTCGAATACACCCTTAATTTCGATTAATTATTCTTTGGTACTAATTTTCTAATGAAATGATTTGATGAATTGATGCAATTGAAACTAAACCTTTATATTCTCGACTCAGTTTCAAGAGAAACTATTAACGACCTCAAATCTGAAATGGTGTGTTCGTCATCTTGAATAAAACGTTTACTTCTAGAATTAACCTTGGGATAATTTTAATTTAAATATTTAAAAAAAGACTTCTTTTTATAAAAATTTTCATCTTCTCCCTATTTTACTTGTATTTTGAGAATTCTCTTAAATGACTGTTAAAATTGCAAATAAGGGGCTGTCCGTAAATGATGTCATACTTTATTTCAATATTTTTCACTCCCCTCCCCTTTGTCACAAAGTGTCACACTTTATCAAACTCCTTCCCCCTCCCCCCTCTTGTCACATGTCACGTTATATTACATAAACATATACCGGGTGTCCAGTAAATGACTGACCCATTTTGAATGTAAATAACAAAAAAACTGTTTGAGATAAAAATGCGCGGCTTGCTGTATTGTTATTAGAATATAAATAAATTTTAAAATACGCAATTTGTTAATGTAATATAATAATATTTAAAATAATATCTCAGTCTCAAGACTGAGGAGGGGAAATATAATACAGATGTTTCAGTCATAAATATTATTTTAAATCACTTTCCAACCAACGTACCCTATTTCTGAAGCAGATTCGACAGTCGATTCAACATATAGATTCAGATTCGACAACATATAGATTGAGATTCAGCCGAAAATCTCATATTTATGAAAATTACAGTCATGTCTGTATTCAAGCAGCCTGTTACCGCCAGCGCGATATTTTTTTTTTCCGAAATTCGAACTATATTAACAAAGTACATGTTTAAAAATTTATTTATTTTCTAATAACAATACCGCAAACCGCGCATTATTATCTCAAATCGTTTATTTGTTATTTAAGTTCAAAATGGATCAATTATTTACTGGACACCCAGTACTTGCAGTTTAGAAACATAGCACTACGTTATAGATCCTATTTCAAATTTTATTTTTAAACCTTAACTGTGTGTTTTAAAGACATTTGTGAGCATAACAATAAGAATGATTAGTATGAACTTATTTTATATGAAATAAGATTAAGGTTTACAACAAAAAAACATAATTAATATGCAATAGTAATCAAATATTAATATGAAACAGCACTTGAAAAAAGTAGTATTTTGGAATTTGAAATGAAATTTAATATAGTTGGCTTTAAATCGTATTTTTACTTTATCAATACAAAATAATTTAATTTAAAAAAACTTCAAAATTTAATCTGCTGATTTCGAATTCTCTTATTTTAATCGAAATATGAGATGTCACACTTCTTCTTACACTCTTCCATTCACTTGACACAAACTGACACATTTTCAAAAACATCCCTTCCCCCTCCAAGTATGATGTCATTAGTGGACGGCCTCTAAATTTTGCGCTTCTAGGATTGCTTAATACGAAATAATATTTTATTTCTAGACAGTTCAATTTTACATTTAATTAAATATCCGCTGTCTCTCTTTAAATAACACAAAAATCAAATTTACATGGAAACATTTCACTAAGAATATAAAACATTTTACATTTATAAAAACCATCTATCACCGAAAAAACAAATTGATTGCTGGACATTAGAAACAGAGGAAGTTAGGTAATCACTTGAGCGATTGCCTTTGTATGGCAAATTAAAAGAGAAACAAGAAACAGTTATCACTCTTCCTTGACGTAATCCAATCCAAGCCGACTCTTGTAATGACATGATTATATTTATGCGTTGCTATAATCTATTACACACCGGATGTTTAAATAGGGCCCATTGTTTCTGCAACTAACTAGTTGATGAACACTTTTGCGTACGGATGTAATTTCTTTAATGAATAACTTGGGCTTCGCTTACGATGATTAATTCATTGTAGAAGTGTTGCCAATAACACTACACTGTTTAAACTAATGGTGACACATTGCACCTTTTAGGGGTGAAAGGCTTGTTCCACTGGAGACATCCCTAAAGGAGCAGAATGGCACCTTTAATTAGGGTGAAAAGATGGCACCCTTAATCCAGAGTGCCCAATTATAAAAAAAAACAAAAACAAAAATATACAAACCGACTTTTGGCCCTCGACGGATTCGAACCCACAACGTCCGATTACAAGCTCAGCGTTCTAACCGCTCGGCCATCGAGCTCACCTACATTCACTCCAGCCATAGATTTTACTTGCTGTCACCGAAAACAGAAAGACATAAGTCACAGCGCATGTGCATGGTGCCAGTCACCCGATGAGGTGCCATATTGCTGCCAATACGAAGTGCATGGCACCTTATTTAGCTCCAATCATCCAGTAAGAGACCTGTTGGTACTGCAACCACATATCCAAGCCCCTATGGCACCCTAGGGTTCCAAATGGCACCGCCTTTTCACCTCCGGGTTCCAAATGGCACCGATTTGTCACCTTTACTTTTAACAGAGTAATAACACTGAAATAAAAATCAATTAGTTGTATTTCGAAAATCGACTTGTAATGAAATAAAACTAAATTTTCCGACTCAGTAGGAAGTGATTTTGATTTCTTTTTCGTTACTTCATAAGAAATATACTTTATACTATTATGAAGAAACCACAAAAGGTTCCTATACAAAAAGCACACAACATTTTTTCGTAGAATTCAGTTGATCGAGAGAAAATACGCTTGTGCCTGCAGCCTTAGTCGTCGTCTGGTCTGTGCGTCTGTCTGACTGACCGTTCGTCCGCATACAACAGCTCAAAAACGACCCGATCAAATGAAATTTATTATGTAGTGTCATTGCAGAATTATGTCGAATTCTTGCAAATTTTATGAAAATCGAATCAAAAGGTATTCATAAAAGTTTTCGTCATTCTATTAAAACCTATTACGTGTAATGAATTCAGTGATACCGCATGATAGGTTCTGATTCTAGGTTGCCATGCTGAGGATGTCTTATTGAAGTGGGTGTCATATTTTTTCTGTTTGACTGAATTGAATCTATTAGATAATTGTAATCAATTTAGTATTCCTGTATTTTTGCCTAAGAGTGCTATGGCACCCAGATATGGATATTATTGAAACTAGTTATAGTACGAATGTACCTCATTCGTCACGTTTTACATACAGTTTCCAACTTGTTTAATACTTTCTATTATAGTGGAAAATGTTTATGAATTGGGTTTGTCTGTCCGTGTCGCTGACCGAGCTCTAACTTGCTTAAATAGATCCTTATTTCCATTTAATTTGTAAACGCTATCGAGATTTAACGAGTCATTTTTTAATATTGAAAACTAAGTTTGTTGCTTTATAGTTTATTCACAGGGGCACCCAAAACTATTGTTTAACATGATTGCTATGGGGAAAAATAATTTGCTGCATATTCTAATTGTGTTAAACTATGTTAAACATAATGAATGCTTTTGCATTATTAAAATTCATCAGAACACAGTTATTTCGGAATAAGTTATGTGGTATATGTTATGTGCCCTTACAGTACCTGTACAGGAGAACCCAAAACTATACCGTTATACTATGGTATAAAAAGAGAAATCGTTTGTGAACTATTTTAAAGATAGACCGAGAGGTAGCAACACAGACAATCATTACATCGAGTTCACTGGTGAAAATCTAGGATAAGTTAAATCTCGATCCGCATATTAAAACGCAATCGGTCTCCTATCTTGGTGCAAAATACCTAAGAACCCGATGTTAGAGGTTGACTCATATGTTTACTATTGTATTTTACTGCACCAAAAAATATGAAAAACATGGAGGATTGGGAGCAGGAAAATACAATGGTAAATACACGAGTCAACCGCTAAATGTGTTTTCCGCCAAGCTATCACTTTGCAGACCGATTACGTCTTAATAGGCAAATCGAGATTTACTTAAGGTCCACGCACATAGCACTAACTTCTTGCGTTATCTTTGATCTTTCGTGTCGGCGCTTTGATCTAAAAGAGAGGAATCGAACGCGAAATCAGTTGACAGCTTTACGACTGAAGATAGGGTAGATAAAAGTTCCCCTTCTTTTGTCAATTTGGTAGGGTCAGTCCCTCAAAAATCATTTAAAGAGGTTTCACCCTTGTTCCGTTCGGAAACAAAGATTGATTGATTGCTCTTTTAGTGTAATAAAAACTAGTGCTGTTCGCTCGCAGCTTTAATCCTAGACCTTCATCCGTGAACTCGATGAGGCGATTGTCTGTACTGCCGCCTCCCGGTTTAAGATGTTACTCTGATACAAACATAATGCAATGGATATGAATCTTTGAGATGCACTAAAGTATAGTTTACTTAGAATGTGGGGGTGCGAATCATTTATTTTATTTATTTACAAGATTGCACAAGTTCGGTTACATTTCGATCTAAAGGGAAAAAAGTGGTCGCGGCTCATGTAATTTATGTTGAAATGTAGTATTTTTTTTTAATGCGATAATGTGTATGTGATATTTTTTAAATGTGCTACTTTGAATATTAGCGCACATTAACAATTTAGCAAAAAATAAAAATATAACTTGTAACGGAAGGGTGCTCGTACTGGGGTTTGAATGAATACGTAACTCGAGATATAAGTTAAAACTAGTTTATTTAAACTGTTAGGGCTCAGGGGAAGTGGAGCTTTCAGTTCATTAATTTCAATACAAAAGGATTAAACTCACAAACATACTCACAGCTCCGACACTAGACTCAGTCGGGGCACTTCAAATAAACTTCTCACTTAGACTTCGGCTAAACTGCTAGATAAAAGCTTTATTAGACAGCCCGTGGCTGTGAAACTATCTTTATTAACTTTGAAATACTCAACGTAATTCATACTATCTCTTACCAACGGCAATCTCCTTGAATAGCTCTGCTCTAAATAAACTAAGTCGGCAAATGCTGCTGGCGGCTCACTGCAAAACTCCGCACACTACTAGCTGATTTACGCTGCTTCTAACCCTCTAGCTGGCTTGCGCCGCTACACACCACTCCTTCACACTCAAAGCTTTTATATGCTGCAAACTGAGATACTACAAATTTGCATATTTCTCCTAACTTGTAGAACCGAGGAAGACACACACGCTCTAGGAAGTTAAAGTAAAAGAGAGGATAGATGTCGCTTCCACGCTATACATGTTAAATCATTGACGTCATGATCTCACAAAAATGCTAGAGTGCCTTTATCACAAAGGTCACTCCCTCACAACCTTATTGGGAAAAAAACTTATTCCCTGCTATAAAATGACATGTTTCCAATATAATTTGCCCTTTAAAATGAAGCGACAGTCCTTATAATAATTCCATGAGTGAATAATAGGAACATATATAGCTCGAAATACTTTTTTCTGACTCACAGAATCAGTTTTTGTTCCTTCAATCGGTTATCTACTCTCCTGATCTTACATTCGACATGGTGTCAAAGGTCGCGTGCTTCTGTATTTAATTAATTGAAATTTTTTAATATCTATCAAATATCTGAAGTTTAAATAAACTTACATGAATTTTATTTATTTGTATGGAAATATTAGATTATGTACTTTCTGTTGTACTTTTCAATTTTTTAAAATTCCAAATAGTTTCGGAGTTATTTAGTTTCATTTATAAAACACTGACTTCTTAACACTTTAACACTAAATTAAAAAATAATATAAATATATATTTTAAGACTATTTTGTCAACTAAAACAGAAAGAAACATCTTTTAGAAAAAGTAAAGAGAAAAAATGAGTTTAAAATATCCATTTCCTGTCGAGTTATTTGATAAATACGAAATTATTCCACTACTATTCGTTTAACATGGGAGTGGGAATTCTGATATCTTACTAATCCGGGTCCTTAAGATGAACTTAACTTGAAGAAATTTCGTATTTTTGGCTTATTTAAATGTTTATAGTATTAGGGTATTTTATCGAATTCAATTTTCTTTCTATTTTAAAAATGTTTGCGATTTATTAATAATTTAGCATTTTAAATTTAATTTTAAATATTTTTTTTGACTTTTAAAAATTAAAAATCTATTTATATCTCCGCTAATTGTTTTTATTATTGTTATTTTCCAAAAATTTAGACTTTTGATTTTATTTAAATAATTTGATTTGAACACTTTTAATTTCATTAAAATAAATAACTTCCTTTTATATTTATTTTTAAATTAAAATTTATTGATGCTATTATCTATATAAGAGTTTAATAATTATAACTAAACAATTTGGATTTATTAAAGGTTAAATTGTTTTGAAAGAAGTGTTGAACGAAACACTCTGTGCAATCTGCGATCTCACTTACCCTTATTTATTTATTTTACAGTATATACCACTGGATGCGTTTGTGTTTTATGACAGATGTTGATAACGAGAGCAAAGTTTGTTTGGAAAATACAGAGTGTCAAAGTTTTTCCATTTAAGAGCTTGGATACTAATTGTTGTTATTATTATTTTTTACATCAATGCTTGGGTTCTCAACAAAGGCATTTGATAATATTTAGAAGTTTTCTCAATTAGAAATAAACGATTTAGATGTAAAAATACATAAATAAATAGACTCATTATGTATATGTGCGAAATATTTTTTAGAAAATCTATTCTTTCTAGTAAAATAATAACTAGGAATTTCATGTTTCAGGCGTGTAACAACTCGTTTTCTTGCAATTTGGTAATGAATAGTGATTTCGCGAACAGCTAGATATCAACGTTTTTAATATACTCTTTTTAAAACGTTCATTGACTGAAAAAATGACAAGTAGAGCTTACAAAGAAATTTTTAAAACATTTTAACTAATATACATATTAATTAAAGAAATTTATTACAGAATTCATAATGGTTCATTAATTGGAGATCTAACAGTATTTCGAAATGATATTTATAGTTAATAACTAAATTTTTAAATGTTAACTTATTTTACCGAAGATAAACGGTTTTTACAAACTATTGTGAAATAAATTTACTCAATTTATAAATTTTACCATTAAAGAAAACAATATGAAAGTAAGATAAAAGAATTAAATCTCATATCATTAAAAGAAATTATAATTATATGGTATAAGTTTATCATTTTAATGTAAAAAATTACCATCATTGTTAAACTTACAGTGAAAAAGTATTTTGTATTTGCATAACTTATTGATGCACATACTCTCTTAAAAAGTCAGCCACAAAATAGCTCAAGTTGAGCTGAAAATCCACTCATCTCAATGTTGAAAGGCAGCTTCTCAAAAAAGAGTTGAAATAACTCGAGTTCTAACCAATTTAAATGAAGTTGAGCTATTTAAATAACCAATTTAGATCAAGAAGATTTAATCGTTTGAAAAACAACTCTTTTATGATCGAAAAAATTACACCTCCTTCATGAGAAGCTAAATCAGTTCTTTCGTTTTAAGAGTGTACATAAATAAATTCATTACACTGTTAATAATAATAATGATAATAATAATAATAATAAATAATAATAATAGTGTTTGTAGAATAGTCTATATATTATTAATGCTACTATTACTGATATAAAAAGTAATTGTTAAATAAGCCTAAAATACTATTTTAATATTATTTTCTGTAAGAAGAAGATTGACGAATATCTGGTATAGAAATGGAGTCAGAATTGGCAACTAATGAGAAAAATGAAACTTCGCGTATTATTCCATTTATACACGATATATATTAATATATATAATTTTATTAATATAATAATATATAATTATACATTAATGTATAATAATTATATGTATTAATATACATAATCGTTAAAATTCGTATAACGTTTTCATGAAAATAGGCTCCAAATATAACTCGATACTATTAGAAACCTTTGTTCAACGTAAAAGAAGACTGAGCCAATCTAATAAGTTCATTGTTTTTCCATGTATGAAAAGTCTCATCTAATCTTATTTATTTATAAATAAATCGTTTATTCAACTGAGTATTTATCAGCTACAATTTCGATTCAATTTTCCTCCTATTTCGAAAAAAAAAAAAAAAAAAAAAAGAAAGAAAGAGGAAGAAAGAAACAGAGGGAAAAAAAAGATTCAAAACATGAAGTTCTAAAACAGGAGAAAATGCACTCTTACGACTCGGTTTTCTCTTGCTTGCCTGTAAAAGTTGTTTTGCCCCATCAAGAGTACACCGGCAGAGGAAAAACGTTTTTCAGTATCAAAGCGTTACGACAGATGATACGTTATGATGTAAAAATGTAATAAAATAGAACGCGAGTTTTTAAAATGCTCTAAGTTGTGTACATGATATCCCTGTACATATTTCCACCCACAACTATCCTACATATTTCATGGATGCCATTAATAAATACTTTCTCATTTTTAAATAAACGGGTTTTTTTTTTGTATGTGTGCAGTTTTTTTCCTCTTCAGAGTATATTTGAAATTCAGTATGCATATATGAGTATTTTGATTTGAATTGCCTATTTTTATAGGATGTTAGGCAGTGCTTAAAATTGTTGAAAGGCAATTCTATATTTCAAAATACAAAATCACGGAGCAATATTTTATGAATACTGTACAATTTTGGTGCTAATGGTCAAACTTTAATTGACTGAAATCGGTTTTAGATGTTTTTCCCCTCTTTTAAATAAAACACCCACCAGCACCACAGGTATAGAAAATGAAGGTTCATGAAATAAATGAAAAAAAAATATAGTAAGTCGCTTTTTAATCTTCTTCGAAACCCCTCCTTCTTGGATTCTAGGTTACAAAAATTTCTTCTTTGAAATTTTATGATTTTAGACTAAGAAGGAGGAATTAGAATTTATTAGAATTAGAATTATTTATTATATTAATATTATTATTAGAATTATATTAATATAATATTATTATTATATTAATATTATTATTATTAATTATTAATATTATTATTAGAATTAGAATATTATATGTTTTTAATATGTTTTTCAATATCAGTTGTTAATTGTCTTTTTCGCCGAAATCGCTATAACTATAAAGCCAAGCATTATATATTGTACTTTGGCTCTTTTTAAACACGGTGCATTTTTATTTAACAGCAATATAATAAATTGTAACTTAATTTGTTTGCATAAATACTTTCAGCTATCATTTATTCATGTAAATTTAACTAACTTTCTTATCATTTTCTTTTATTATGCTGAAAATATCTTTTTAAGTTATTGTTACCTCAAATATTAACAACGATTATTAACCCAAATACCGTATTCGTTAATACGCTACACCTCGAAATTACAAAAATGCTTTACATGCTCTTTTTTTCCCTTTAAAAAATATTTTAAAAGAATTAGTACATTTATTAAATTAAGTATTAAATGGAATAAGTAATTCTACATACATGACAGTACACATATTTTTGCAAAATACATATTCAGCCTGATATTTTAATAAATTACTCCAAACAATTATTTTTACAATAGGAAAAAGGATCCAGCACTAAAATGTGGATATAGAATAGTATATCACTTTTATCAGTTTCATAGACCTTTTTTAAAAATTACTACAAAAGAAGTTTAACTAACTTTATTTAATTGTAACGTTTTAATTCACAGTTTTTTAAAAAATATAAGGGCCGTGTAACAGAAATACAATTGTTTTTATTGCACTACATTAACTTCATTCATTTTCCTATATCTTTTTTAATAATGCTAAATAAAAAATTTTATTTTTAGTTTATAATATATATTATTTTTCAAAATTAATTTTATAATTTATGAACCATTAATTCAGTATAAAAATTGCATTGTAACATAATAGCAGAAATATAAACTTCTATAAACTTTAAATATGCGAATCAAAATTTCCAGCTTATTCCTCCAGCTAGTTTTTGAAATACTTATAAAACTTCCAACATTGTACTTTAATTTACACGTATTGAAACAGAACTTATCAATCAGAATTCAAAACTTTACAAAATCAGAACTGGATCAGATTTCAAAACTGGATAATCCCTAAACATGTTTACCCAATGATTTTCCGTTAGATACTCATAGGTAAAATAGTCAAAATATGATATCACTTAGAGGTCTCCATGAGCTGAAATTTCAAGACCCGGCCAAATCTGGCCCGACACATTTTCTACTATACTTAAAAAAAAAAAAAAAAAAATTATATTATTAAGATTCCTTTAACGAATACTTCACTCATATTTATGGGATAGTTTTACAGTATATTTTTCAAAAAATACACATTAGCAACGTTAATGATTACTTAGATTCTTAGGCTTTCAACAATCAAATAAGGATTCATTAAAATAATTAATGTGGTTTAGAATTTAAAAAAAAGAAAGTTAAATACATCATAGCTTTTGAAGCTGTATAGTAAAAAGTAGATTTGGGAAAATATTTCTACATCATTTATTAAAGATTTTTTATCAAATCCAAAGGTCATTTTTATCAAATATACTTTTTGATACATTTCTGCATTCATTTCTTTTCGGAAATGCATAAGATTAACAGATGTTCTTATTCAGAAATTGAGTAATTGAATAGCGCTATCTAGTTTTTGATAGAAGTAATATATCTGGAAAAATGCTTTCAAATTTGATTTTGTCAATTTTGATTCTAATTTGGAAACAATGGAACAGTACTTTTTGTTTCTCGATAAAGATAAAAGATCTTTGGAAAATACTGTCAATGTTGATTTTTTAAACTGAATTTCTGGACGGGACAGTTTAGAAAAATTAGAAAAAAAAATCTAGAAGCAACAAGCGTTCATAACTCAAAACGTAATTCATTTGTCAAAAACTAAAAAACTAAAAATAAAATAAAAACCACGATTTGACTGCAAATTACTTCGATAATCATGCCTGCAAGTTCTATGCTTTTATTTTTAAAAAGGATCTTGTACAGATGTCAGAAAGTTTCTTGTTTTTGAGAGAAGAAAATATTTTTTGGGAGGACCTCTTTAAGTTAGAAAATATGAACAGTTTGCGGAGAAAAAATAAAATGAATTTGAAAAATAATCGTAAATCTTATTCTAAAAAAACTCGCAGTAAATAAACGAACAATTTTACGGATATTGTACTGGCAATCAGGACGCCAGTACACCCCTTCACATTTTTTACTTCATGGATGATGATAAAAAAATATATGTTACAGAGGAAGGGGTAAAATATATATAAAATGATCAGAAGCATTAGACTTTCAATGTGCATTATTTGCAAATGGTGGTGCATCTAACACTACGTTGCAATTTTTGAATCCTTGAAATTTCCAATAAGGTGGTATACAATACAGATGGTTTCAGACTTTATTTCGAAGACCGAGAACGACGCACATACGGGTATTTGCGTTATCTACGCGGCCAAAATTATTTTATGATATATATCTATTCTAAAAAATACGGTTGAAAGAAAAAATACATTTGGTACATTTATAAAGGCGATTTATTCAGGGTCAGACTTATACAGGGGCATGCGGGGCAGTTGCCCCGGTCCATACCCCTCTTTAAGAGGCTCCCATGAGACTAATCAGGATTTTCATTACAGGGTGCTTAAAATTACCCAAAAGTGATTAAAATCCATATATTTTTTCAAACATTTAGGAACGGAGTACGGTCCCACTCGCCCTCTCTGCTTCTAATATTCCTTTCACACCATGCAGAAATTAGATTATATCATTAGAAAAATAATGATTTAAATTTTAGTAGAACAATTTAGTATTCTATAGTCTTTACAAGAAGTTCTTTATTAATATTTCCTCATTACGCGACAAGTTAAAATCCATTAATTATGACAATTTTTGAGTTTTCTTTTTCCTTATATCTTATAATGTACGTAGATAGTAAAAATTTGCAAAGAAATATTCATGTCAATCAATCTATCATTTTTTTTCTATTAGTACCAAACTAGTACTTTTTCTTAAATCTATGATCATCTTTTTTTTTTTTGGGATATCTTAAATGCAGATCCGAGCAGTACAAAATTTATGCATACGCACATTATGTATGAAGTTTAGTACCAGCTACTTGTACATTATCCACAAAACAATTCTATAGTTAGATACAAGGATGCTCCCGAAAATGATGCTTGACCCGGAGCTTGCCTGTTATATTTATTAAAATGAAGCACATTTTTAAAAATAATGTTCTTTTTAAGTCTCTGAAAACTCATCACGGATACTGGGCTTCTCAGGCAAAAGAAAAAGGAATGTTTCTAGAAAAAAGCAGTTCATCCTTCTTTTTACTTTTTTCAGGCTACTTATAAGAGGGTCTGAAGTTAAAAAGTACTCAATAAAAAATACCTTTGCTTGCAATTTTTCTAAGAGAATTGTTGCACGAAGTCTTGTTCCGGATCAACTGTATGTTCGCTTGAAATTGTCTTCAGTATGACTTTTTAGCGGCATATTAGGTCATAATTAATGCGTTATGTCAGAAGCGAATTTTGGATTAAAAAACCCCACCTGTATTTATTACCATCATTGGTATTGCCAAAATTTGCTTTTGGTATGTCTACTAATAAACCTGTTTCTTTGCGAAGTCTTTTCTAGATTTCAAGGGATTTTTTCTATGCTTCTTTCTTCCTCTCTCTCTATGTCTTCACTGGCAACTTAAAAGCCAAATTGAGAGTGCTTTCAAAAATTATACTTCTAGCATGTAAAATTTAAAGGCCAAACTTGATGGCTTTAGAATGAGTTTCTATTTGAATATCAATTTTGTTGAAATGCTTAGAAGTTGTACCACATATGTAGCATCGACTTGTGTATTTTGTACAAGTCGCATCGTTGAAGATCTTGTCATCTACCACTGTCATGATGAAGACGTAAATGACTGAGAACCTGTTGCCATTTAAATAAATCTCATTGGCGTTTATTGTCATGTCAAAATTTTTTATAAAGTTAGATTTATCCACCGCAACATCAGTATTTTCTTTGACATGATGAAATCTTATTGGACGGAAACATATGACAGGTATCTGAAATGTTCTTTCTAGCCAAAAATAATTGTATTTCAGAAAAACGTCTTCCTTCTCATATGCTTTTAACTATCTCTGCTTAATTTGTGATTTAAAGTGTGCGGAATTGTGTTTTAAGATCTCAATTTGGTCTTCTGTGTAACCTTCACGCGATATCAGTTGATCTTTAAAAAAAATTAATTTATCTTCTAAATTAGACAAATTAAAACTCTGCATTCAACCAAACGAATATTTACAGGCTACAATATTTAATCTCAAGGCACCTTGTGAATCTACAGTAAAAATATTTTCTTTTAGAATGCTATTTACGATAATCGATTTTTTTTCTGAATTTCGAAAAAAAAAGTTCAAAACACCAAGAAATACACATCCGCGCTTTTCCGCGGCAGTTTCTTTGATTTTTCTCCACCCAAGGTTTCAAACTTTTGATTCAGTCTGAAATTATAACAGGATCTGACTGGGTAATACAACAAATACTCTATTAAATAAAATATTTTAGAAATAATTTTATTGTTATAAGAGGGTAACTTAAAAGTACAACAACTAAACTTAATAATGATAAAACAACAAAAAAATATATTAAAGTTTTGCTTTATTATCTGTTGTATCAGGATCCATCAGAAAAACTTTCAAAACAAACATAAACTTATAAATATTTCACTGGAAAGATAATGTGTTTACACGAGCGCCAAGAGCAGACTTAAGCAACAAATTAAACAATCAAATTCCGACTCAAGTTGAACGAAAAGCGTGCGCTTGAAAAAGTTCGAAGGGGTTGGATATAGTTCTCGAAACTGTCCTCTAACTCAGGTTATCTTTCTTTTTAACAATTTTCATACTTTAAAAATTGACTTTTGGCCGCCTAGAATGGTCAAATACCCGTATGTGCGACGGTATAAAATCCGAGCCCAAAGATTTTGTATCTCCTGAGACCGCTTGGATCCAATACCAAAAGTATCTCTATTCTAAAAGAAAGTAACTAATGTTGTCACCGCCGCTGACACTGAATTTTTTGTGACCGGGGACCTTCTTCGTTAATATTAAGGGTTTTTTCAACTGCTCCGCTCAACAAGCGCAAAACGTTTTGACACATTAACAAATTCACTTTTTAACGGGAAGATATAAAACTGGAATGCCTGACCATGGAAGCGATTTCGAATCGAACTAAATTTTCCATTTTATGATAGTTAAATTACCTGTCCAGTTTTAAGCTATTTCGATCACACGATCACTTGTTTTTCTCCCGCTTTTCGACCGGTTTTTCTGCTTCTGTCGGGAAATGTGTTCAAAAACGTCAGCTTTGAAGGCTTGTTATGAAAAATCTATTGTGTTTTGTAAAAAACAGAAAATTGAGTGCAATTAGACAGTTTCTGAATAACAACACCTGCTAGTTTCATGCATTTCTGAACAAAAATAAATTAATACATGTGCCTCAAAGTGGCCCTTTTTGATTTAAGAACGCCCGTAAGAAAACTACCGCATACAAAAGTATGAAAATGAGTAGTATTATAGAGAAATGTTTGATGAATACGCCAATGTACGCAGTTTTTAAATAGAATAATTAATTTAAGAGATATTTAATGTTAATGTTGGTCAAAATTGTTCCACTAAAAAAGTTTTATAGGAGCAAAAAACTATACATAGGAATTTAATCATGTTCAGATCATTTTATACATTAGAAGTTACCGGTATACAGACAGTAATTAGTATTATTTTAATTTGACTAATTCTTTGACATTTTAAGTTCAAATTTTCAGCATCTCGATTGATTTTTTTTACGTATTTCAGAAAAATTTATTATTTTAAGTTGTCACCAATTTGTAAAACCGACGCTAAGAATAATATTTAAAATAAATAATAATAATAATAGAATACATGTAACTATTATTAAAAAAAATCTTACAAATTAAATTTAATTGATTACAATATTAAAAGTAAGAAAATATTGTAATTACGTCATAGAAACTGTGTTTACACGTGAATTTTAAAAGGAATTTTAAAATAATAAATGCATTAATATGCGTTAAAAGCCGTAATGAAGGAAGTTGCGTCATATGACAGATGATAATCTTGCCAAACAGTTTAAATTTAAAAACATACTTTCTCGTCACATTAATTTTCCATTTCTGGATAATGTTTTAAACTATTGTTGCCAATTTTAACGTAGTGCAAATAAAAATATTCCCTTTCCAGTAAAAAAAGTGTTTTCACATGTATTTTAAAAGAGGAATGACATTTTAAAATAATAAAATCAATGTGGTTTAAAAGCAGTAAATAGGAGAAATTACGTCATATTTCAAACGAACACACAATAATATCGTAAAAGAAATTAAATTTTAAAATGTATTTACACATATTTTTTTTCCTATTTTGAGATGGTCTTTTTAACAACTGTTGGGAAATTTATGACAGTGAAAATAATATTTCTTTTCTTATATGTGAATATTCAAAAAAGGAAAGAAAATTTTGGGGAAAATTAGTTGAGATTTAAAACGATACATTTAAAATGTCTTATTTAAAGAAACTTCATTATAACGTTGTTCAAAAATACCGTGACACAAAGACTCTGTTTACTTAACCTTTTCCGGCTCAGACAAATTCTGCTCATGAAATAGAAATTATTGATTGACATCAGATTTTAAAAACGACTTTTATAGAAATTAGGAATTCCTAAATTCACTCTTTCATTGCAAAAAAATATTTTTTTTTTAAATATTCTTGGTGCCGTTTGCAAGTTCGGGATTAAAATTAGGTGTGCCCGGAGTGGGCACACTGCGCCGGAAAGAATTAATTCATCCTATATTAGCTTATTTGCAAATGTTTAATTAATCTTGTTTAATCAAAGTCGAAAATAGCTATTAGATTTCTTAAACAGAAAGTAATTCGATCTTAAAATTCCCCGATCAAAGGAGAATTAATGCAAACCCGTTTACAAGAGGATCGCTACTGATTTTACATAATTCAGTCTTTCGTACCTGAATCTTTAAAGCTGATCAAATTAGCATGTTTTTAGAGTCTGCTGTGTGTAAACGTGGGGTTATGAACGTAGTCTAGGGGGCAGGGCCCTCTAGTGTAGCTGGAAATCGTTAATAGCATTTTGTCAATTGTTTCAAGAATAATTTTCACATTTAAAAATCCTTTTTTTGCATAGAAATGAGGATTAATTCAAATTTTCAAACATGACAACGTTACTTAATTTACGGACTTAATTTACACGTCCTTGAAAGTCTTTAAAGTAGCAATGTTTTTGATTTATATTCAACCGTTGACTGAAATCTGCAGAAATCACGATTCTTGTTTATTTATTTATTTTAAGGCATAATAAGGTTTATATGGCTTTTTTATGTTATTCAACATTGACGTGCGAAGGTTTGAGAATCAGATGGAATATTACAACCCTTGGCAAAAAGTTTCTGATCAGCGTTATCAGATTTATGATTTTTGCATTTTGAAGCATATATTTCGCAATTCATGAGCATAGGAGCGTTTTCAAATATTCCCAAATAAAAGAACACGTATTTAAATATAAATGAAAAGTGAATTCAATATAACAATCATATAATTTATAAATAAAATGCAGGTGAAAAATTTCTTTGTGAGAAAAAAATATCCGATCAAGAAAGAAGTTGGAAAATAGTAATCGATATCTAAGGAAACAAGTTGGAAATCTGCATATTGAAGGCAGGTAAGAGTGTCTGCGCATGCGTTCAATATCTGAATTCTATTTAAAAGAAGGAATCTTCCAGCTGCGAGATGAAGACCAGCTCCGAAGTGCTGGACAATGGCTCGTGTGAAAAACATGTCTCGCGATTTAAAAACCTGCATGATTAAATTGTTGCAAGAGGGAAATTCACAAAGAAAAGTGGCTTCTTTATTAAATTGTGCTCAAGCTCAAAGTACGGTATGCAATATTTGGAAAAAATTTCAGTTGACTAACAGCGTGGAAAATTTACCTCGAAGTGGACTTCCGCGAATGACAACGCCTAGGGAAGACAGAAAACTTGTGGAAATAGCGAAAAGTAACCGGCGAGCAACTTCAAAACAACTCAATGCCGAATGGTCTAAGTATAATGTAAATGTATATATGACCGCACTGTACGTAACCGTCTAAATTCAGCAGGGTTTAAATTTTGTAAAACTAAAACGAAACCTTACTTGACAAAGAAGCATAGAAAAGAGCGCTTGAAATGGTGTAAAAAAACATGTACACTGGCCACTTGAAAAATGGAATAAAGTTATTTTTAGCGATGAATCTCGAATATCTCTAGGAACAGGTGATGACTGTGTAACATTTGTTTGGAGGAGAGTTTGTGAAAAGTTCAATGATAAATGCGTCAAGACGAGGACTAAATTTTCACCTGCATTTACAGTTTAGAGTTGTATGACATCACAAGGTGTCGACAAATTATGTATTGTGTTACGTACAGTAAATTCTGAAGTTTACATTGACATTTTAAAGAATTTTTTGATCTCCAGCATCGATCAATGGTTCGGGGATCAAAATGACTTCTTATTTCAAGATGACAACGCAGCTCCACATCGCACCAAATCAGTGCAAAAATTCCTACAAAATGTAGGTAATAATCCAATTAAAACCATGACTTGGCCGCCCAATAGTCAGGATCTTAATCCTATCGAAAATCTGTGGAATGTATTAAAAAGTAAAATCAATTTTCGAAGGATCACAAATGCTATAAGAGAATGCTGGTGCCAAATTGCTCCCTATGAGTGTAAAAAGCTTATCGAGTCCATTCCACGAAGAATTTCGGCTGTCATCCGAGCTAAAGGTGGGTTTACCAAATATTGACTCAAAGCATGATTGGATAATTTTTTCTTTGGTGTGTAAATTTCAATCGCCGTTTTTTTGCTTATAAATTGATATATAACGATTTTTCTTTATTACATATTTTTGTTCATTATTTAAAATATAAGTGTATTATCGCTAATAATTGTTTACTTTTATGCAGTAAAAATAAATAATCCTTTCATACAAAAAATGGTAGTGTTGGTGTAATGATCGGAAACTTTATGCCAAGGGTTGTATTTCTTTATATCTCATCAACAACAATCCAATTCTCAATCGAACGGATTTTTACTTTTTGAGGGATGGTGGAAGATAGTATATCCTATCTAATTTTAACTCAGATTTGTATCAAAAACTTTTAATTAAGTTTTCCTTTTATAAGTTTGGTATAAACACTTGCACACACATACACAATAGCTTGTCTCTTAAAGGATTAAGGGATAATACAGCACTTCATAAAATTCAGTCTCCAAGCCTCCCCCCCCCCCCCCCCCACACACACACACAAACAGACTTCTAAAATAGGAGGACGTTCTCAATTTGATGCGTATGTACTTTTTACTTACTTTGTACTTCAAGAAAAATATGTTGGATTCGAGAAATTTTTGAAGGATTTTTACGTTTTAGGGATCAGAGAACCCAGAAAATATGTGTTTAGAAAATTTCTGTCTGTCTGTCCGCGACATAAATTTTGTAGGCACTCTATCTCAAGGAGTAATGCAAGGAATTTGTAAAAAAATTATATTTAGATAGTCCCTGATATAAATTGATGCTGATTAGTTTTTGCTGCAAATCTCTTTACAGGTGGCGCTTCCATGCTGCATTTCTTATGATTTATAGAATAGCTCTATCTCAGTAACTAATGCATGAAGCATGTATGTCCCTCAACTTCTGATTCTGCTAGTCCTTGAGATGAATTGATGTTGTTAATATTTTGGTGTAAATCGTTCAATAGGTGGCGTTGCTATGCTGCCTTTTTCCCGATTTCCGTGATAGTTCTATCTCAAGACCTAATGCACGGATTTTCATCAAATTCACATCAGTAAATCCGTGATATGACCTATTTCTGTTTACATTTTGGTTCCAATTGCCCAACAGATAGCACTGCTATGCTGAATTAGTCCAGATTCCTGCAATAATTCTATTTCTATCTCAAGAATTAATTCATGAATTTTTATCTAATTTCAGATTCAGGTATAGCTTGATAAAAGTTATTGCTGTTTATGTTTTTGGCATCAATCTCCCTTTGGGTGGCGCTTTAATGTTGCTATTTTTCCGATATTTACAATAGTCCTATTTCAAGAACTAATGCTCAGAATTTGATGCGTTTAGAATCATCGCGATGAGCATAAATTGCCGTTTCATTTTGGCACTCTGGTAGCGACTTTTGAAGTAACATGCAGGAGATAGAAGAAAGTTTTGGGATTGCCACATCCAACTAGTTTTATTTTGTATATTCACCGATTAATCCTAGATTATTAAATTGAATGATTTTTGTCTTAATTGAAAAAGGATATTCACGAAGCAGTCCATTTAAATTTCACCAAAATAGTTCAGTACATTTTTAGAAATTCAGAAAAAGAAAAAACCAAAATAAATAAATCAATAAACATTTTTAATGCATTTCATTAAAATCTTTTTTTCTTTATCGTTATTATTATTATTATTATTATTATTATTATTATTATTATTATTATTTCAATCTTCTAATAAATAAAATTTTCGGTTCAAACCTTGCTCAAAAACTGGACTGGAAACTGAAGACCAAGTCCGGGCTGGACCCGAGATCAGACTTGAGCTGAGTCCGCCTTTTCTTTAGTATATAGCTATGCTAAAATTTACGTATTTGTTAATACATAAAATTTTCATTTCAACCTGAACTTATCCTAGCTTAAAAACTGGTAAGAAAAAAAAAATAATAAAATAAATAAATAAAAAATAGAGTAAGTGTGATCTAGAGGTCTGCACGGGCCCGGCGGAATGGTTCCTAATTCTCCAACGGGCTGGCAGAATTTGAATAATTTTTTCAACGGGCCGGGGCAGCAAAAAAATTGAACGGGCCATACGGACCGGACCGATAAAAAATTTAGCGGTCCTACCGGCCCGTTATAAAGCTTTCAGTATAAACGATAAAATATAAGCTATTTTCAATGACTATGGCTTTAACGAGATAAATATAAATGTGCGACTCGAGCCGATATTAGTTTCACAACATCAATACAGAAATGTAACTTGTACGATGTAGAGAGCGAGATCGGACAGTTACGGCTTAATATTTTTTTAGCAGGCTCGTGCCGGGGCCAAAATCAAGCTTGCATTGTTTTTTTACATGCAGACGAGTAGGACCGGAACTAGACTTAATTGTTCTTATGATGTATAGGGTAGATGACATGATTTGTAAAAATATTAATAGCGATAAAGAACTTATGTTAACGTAATATTTAGATCTATACTTCATGTTGGTTCTTAAATTCACTTCTCAACAACACGAAAGTTTGACACATTTCCTGACTAATTTTTTATTAGTAAAAGTATAAAATTGACAAGCCTGAGTATTGGAGGGATTTGCAATCGAATAGCGGCTTTCATTTTTGGAAAATAAGATACCTGCATAGCATAACCTTGTTGAGATATAAAAGCTTCTTGTCAAATAGTTGCAGATTTTTCTTCCTTTCCATGCAGTCGCTTCCGTAAATTCTATTCAAAACGCCAACTTTGACAGTATTTTCCTAAATCGCGTGTATCAAAAAATCGATAACGCCATTCGATTACACAGTTTCTCAATAAAAACACCTGTTAATGTTATGCGTTTCAAAAATAAAATAAAATAAAATAAATAGAAAAATAAATAAAATAAAAATCAGAAATGTATTTGAAAGTAGAGCCTTTGGATTTTGAAATCTATAATAAAGTGATCTAGAAATATTTTCATAAATCTACTTGTATCATACAGCTTCAAAAGTTGCGATGTTTTTAACTTACATTTTTTTTCTTTTATTCTAAACCATGTTAGTTTCTTGATAAATCTTTATTTCAACGTTGAAAGTCTAAGAATCTAAGTATTCATTAATGTTGCTAATGTGTATTTCATGTAAAATATACTATAGCATCATTCCATAGATATGTATGCAGTATTTAAAAAAAAAATCCTTATTATACATGAGAAAATTCTGAATTTTTTAGCAATAGTAAAAATTTTGACGGTCAGAACGGGCCGTGCCGGGCCTAGAAAGGAAAAATATAAACAAACCGGGCCTGGGCCTGGAGATTCTTGCCTATGCAGACCTCTAGTGTGATCTCAGATCGCACAGAGGTCTAATCGTTTTTCGTTTAATATCACCTTATAAACATTTTATTATTAAATTAAGAAACGAAAAGTGGTTTTTCGGCGCTATTTCGGATTTATTCGCCAACCGTGCCAACCAGAATTTCCCCTAAATGCTGCCTTGATCGCATAAATTTTTTGATTTCTCTATCAGATCACAGATTGTAGAGAGGGTTTCGTTTAATATCTCTCAAACGGAATCTGCAAATTTAGTAAAGGTACGCAAGTAAATAAAGTTATGTATAAAAGTAAAATGTTACAAAGCTTAGCATAAGTTTATGGGAGACCAAACCGGTCACCAGAAGCAGCTAGTAATTTGAATGAATAGGAATTTAATAAATAAAAAAATATTTCACTTCGTATGTCGAAATAGAGGATAAACAAATAAAAACGTTTTTACGTGATCCATAAATTTATGTTAGATGCATAATAATTTTATTTAAATTTGCGTGCAACAATTACAAGAAATGAAGTTTAAATTGTGAAATTTACCCTATTGCAAATTCGTAAACTTCTAAATATCGCACATTTTCAATTTTTACACCATCATATAGGGAGGAAATGTACTTTTAAATGCAATATGTTGTATCTCGATTTATTTTTGAAAAATTAATTTTTTGCGGTTTTTAATACCAATTTAGTAATTGTGGCAGCAGAAGTACTCTATTTCATTTTAAAGCGTAAAAAAAAAAAAAATGCTTTTTAGCTCACAGGCTATCATAGTCTGAGAGCTTATGTGCTCGTCCGTTCTGTATGTACGTTCGTACGTTCGTGCGTAACGCGATAACTCATGATAAAAATATCCGATCCACTTGAAATTTTGTATGTAGGTATATCCTGACAAGGCACTTCCCTGATTAGTTTTTGGAGTTCATTCGATATGTATAAGAGGGGGGACGGGGGGCTCATGCCCCTCCCCTTAGTTGATATAAATGGGATTTTGATGCAGAATTAAGTTTTCGTTCAAAAATTAGATTAGGATCATTCTGATGAGGCGATTCCGTGACTGTTATTAGGTGTTCATTGAATAAGTATAAATAGGGGGAACAGGGGTTCTAATGCCCCCCCTTAATTTATATAAATGGGTTTTTCAAGCAGCATTTTCAGATTTCGTTCAAATCTCTGAATAGTTTTGGAAGTTTAATGATTAAGTATAAAAGAGGGGTATAACTCCTTTCAAATTATATAAATACTAAAGGGGTTTTTATTAAGAATTATCTCATTTGCTCTGAATTTTGGATATAGATTTTTATATGATAAAGCATGTCTTTGATGGTATAGGAGGTTCAATGATTAAGTATAAAAAAAAGAGGAAAGGGGAGAGCTGTTTCCCCTTCTTAATTTGTTTTCGAACGGAATTAACCATTGAAAATATAAGGCTTTAATGCACAATTAGTATTTGTAGCCTGTGAGCTCAATGCCATCAGTTTAACTGGGCAGTATTCTTTATTATATCAATTTAAACTTGCATGCAACAATGAGAAGGAAAAAAAACTTCAAAAAATGGACTGATGATATTAAAAAAAAGAAAATTATTTTAATTAAAATAATAGTCTTTTCCAAAATTTTATGATTTGTTGTGTGACAAGAGGTATGCATATAAAAGTACTCAAAATTTGAACGCTCTGACTTGAATAGTTTTTGTGTACGGACTCTGTGACAGACAGACGGACAGACGACAGAGACGAATAGGGTTTCGTCAGATGAACGAAACCCTAGAAAATGAGACTAAGCCGATGTTGGAGATCAGACTCGAGCTGAATTCGCCTTTTCTTTAGTACATGATTTTGCTTAAATTTACGTATTTGTTAATATTTAGATGAAACATCCCTCAGTAGGTTGATAGATATGGGTGATCCAACTGTAAAATCCCTTGGTGTTCCCTTAATTTTAATATGGGATTATATAAAGCATCCTTATTTCACGTAATTCCAATTTTTCAAATAATTACTATTATTATCTTGTTTTTCAATACTAATGAATCGTTTGTTCTCAAAATAAATAAATAAATATTACACATAACAGTTTCATTTTCTTCTCAAAATAATAACTTGAAATGATTAAAAAAATGTCATACTTTTTTACGCCCTCAGTACAAGTTTCGGAAACGCATTTCCGTTTTCTTTTAACCTATATCCAACACGTTTTCACTCTTTCCAAATGAGTAAATCTTGTCACTGAGATAATGACACTTTGATTGCCAGACACAAAAGAAAAAATATAAATAATACGCTTCGTTTTTGTGGATCGCTGTTATAATAAAATGCCGGAGTAAGGAGCCAAAATAAAATATTCCAGTGACGCCATAACGGTTGTTTTGTTGTTTGCTGGAGGGGAGATTACATATAAAGGAAGAGGGATTTTGTAAGATGTCGGGGTGTGGAAGGGTTGTTTTTTGGACAGGGCGTGAATCTTGACCTAGATGTCGCGATACATCGCAAACTGACGGACAAACAGGCCGAATGCACATGTTAGGAGTTCTTTGTATTCATAAAATATCATGAATGTGGAATTAACAACGTTGAAATATTAGCATGAAACATTTTTTTTAGCCCTTCATCTGTGTCATTTTTATTTTTTACTTACTTCTTCTATCTTTACAAGAAGAAAGTAGTGGATTCGTGAAAAATTTCGACTTGCCTTTTTAAAAAGAATTGTATGTTTTAGAAGGTCTTGAACAGGATTAGACTTTTTCTAGAAAACGTTTGTCTATGACGCACAGTGGTAACCATTCCCCCCAAACCCAATGACGCAAATTCTCCCCCCCCCAAAAAAAAAAATATTCATACTTTAACATTGACCCCCCTCCCTAAACAGTTTATCAATTGTAAAATATAGTCTACTTATAATCTACTGCACATTCAAAAGATAGTGAGTTGAGCATAGCGGAATGAGTTCGTATTCCCCTATCTACAATTTAAAGAAAGAAAACACAAGAACTTTTCTGGAAATTAAATGTTGAAAAAAAAATTAAAGTGATACTTAAAAAATCAAGATTTTTTTACTGTTAAAAAAGGAAATATTAAGAAATTAAAAATCCCTCCTCCAAATGTACTTTTTCTCAAAATCCCCCCCCCCCCCAAAAAAAAAACTAAATTGTACGACGCATCTTGCGTCAACAAACACCTCTCTGGGCACTCCTGATGACGCAAAATTTGCGGGAGGCAACTAATGCACCGATTGTTATACAACTTTAAATTCAGTTAAGTTGTGCTAGTCACAAAACGTCCAAATTCCCCTTGGTCATGTTAAGTCTATGGGCGTTTGACGGATTCTTATATTCAAAATATCTTCCCAGGGAATTAATATTTTTAACTTATTTTTTTCAGTGTCCTCTTCTTAAAGGGTATGTCGTTTTTCTCAGTTGTCAAAATATTTCTAAAATCTATGCTCAATTTAATATTTTATGTTTTAAAAACTGACGAGCTGAAAGAAAAATTTTAATACTTCATAAAAAAAGTATGCATAGATTTTAGAAATATCTTCAATACCGAAAAAAAAAATAATAACATATTAAATAAAAATTATTTTAAAATATGCCCCGAACTTTAAATAGATATATCTATTACTTTTGTGGATCGCTGTTATAATAAAATGTCGGAGTAAGTAGCCAAAATAAAATATTCGAATGACGTCATAACGGTTGTTGTTGCTTCAGGGGAGATATTACATATAAAGGAAAGAGGGATTTTGTAAGATGTCGGGGTGTGGAAGGGTTGTTTTTTGGACAGGGCGTGAATCTTGACCTAGATGTCGCAGGACATCACAAACTTAAGGACAAACAGGCCGAACGCGCATGTTAGGAGTTCTTTGTATTCATAAAATATCATACATGGGGATTTAACATGATTGAAATATTAGCATGAAACTCTTTTTTGAAACCCTTTATTTTCTATATAGAAGTTATCTATGTCATTTTTATTTTTACTTGCTTCTTCTATCTTTACAAGAAGAAAGTTGTGGATTCGTGAAAATTTTCGGATTACCTCTTTTAACCCTTTCCGGCACACTGTGCCCGGTTTGAGATACCTAATTTTAATTCCAAATTGGCAAACGGCACCAGTAACATTTTAGTAAAATTTTGCTTTTACAGTAAAAGCTTAAATTAAGGAATTCAAAATATTTTAAAAATTCGTTTGTGAATTCCGGTGTCAGTTGTGATTTCTCATTTTAGTACAGATTTTACCCGTGCCGGAAAGGGTTAAAGAGAATTGTACATTTTAGAAGGTTTTGAACTGGGTTTAGATGAGACTGTTTCTTGTTCCTAGACTGTTTTTAGAAAACATTTGTCTGTGACATAAAATTTATGAGCGGTAATTAATATACGGGATATTATAAAACTATAGATTCAGTTGAGCCTTGATATAAATAATTGCTGATTAGACTATGGTATTAATCGCACGAAAGACATTATTATGCTGCATTTTTCACGGGTTCCGCAATGACCTCGTCTCAAAAACTGAAGCGCGCAATTTCATCAAACATCATATATATATTATTTTCAAATTTGTGGGCATTTTTTTTTTCGAAAATCATTATTAACAGTTATGTTTTATGCTTCCGCAACGATAGGTACCTCAAGCGACCCTCAATTCCCTTTGCTGAGTGCCGCAAAGTGAAACTTGTGTGTAACGGAAACAATGTGGTTTAATCAAAACTTTTATGACTTAAATTATTCACTGTAGTTTTTCTGAAAGATTTAAATAAGTTTTCTACCATCCCTCCTTTTTTCTTAGTTTTAGTTTCAATCATTTCGAAAACAGAGGAGTGAGAGGGGGCATATTTTCGCACTGCATTTTCTACGATAACCCTGAAAATAAAATACTTAAAATTAAAGCATATTTAATTTTGAGTTTGGTATTACGAGAATTTTCATTCGAAATATTTTTATTTTCAATTAACTTAATCTCCGCTCCCCTTCTTTTTCGCTAAATGTATTTGTAAAAGGTTAATAATCTTTAAAGTGGGTGGGTCAAAAGCGTTTTTTAATTCTGCCAAATTCGAACTTTCTGCGATTCACACTTTATCAGAAAAATGGCTGTGACAAATGGACGGGCAGACAGACACACGAATGATCTTACAGTGATTTCTTTTTATTTTTTAAGCACAGAACCTAAAAATTAAAATATCTACGCTAAAACTTAGGAAGAAAAACGAGGAATTAAACAAAGCCGAACAGATAAACTAACCTGTGTTTCGAGAAGCAAGCATTTTTTCCATGAAAATAAATGGAGCAAACACAATACAATTTTATCACTGTATACACTTTTATCCGCTTCTTAAAAAACAAAACAAAAAAATAAAAATAAAAATAAAAATAAAAAAATAAAAATAAAAATAAAACATTTTGTATGCTAACATTAGTATAATGAATTTTGCACAGAGCACGTGATCGTTATCGGAATAGTAGATAGATGCATTTTCGAAGTCTTTTTTTTTTCTTCTTAAATGCATGGAATTTCCAGATTTTGTGTATATTAAAAAATTGAGAAATCGAAAATCGTTTTTTGTTTTCGGATAAATGAAAAGAATCTTGCGAAAGACACACCCAGTATTCGCAATTTAAGCCTATTTTTTGTCCACGATATCCCCCGAAAAAAGGTCTCTGTGTGTAGCCCATTACTACAGAAGAGAAATTTACATTTATCGAATAACGAAAATCAATACTTGATTACAAATCACTACAATAGTTATACAAGACAATTTCATTCATTTCTGTGAAGAATATGATTCCGCGAATATCTCAAAGTTTCGCGTTGTTGATCGAAAAAAGAAACCAGCTTTATACTCATAAATTAGTTCAGGCGTGCTTCGAATACTGAATGGAAGTGGAGCCAACTCGATATCGCTTATCTCCGCAGACGCTGTTCTATCTGCTTCACAAACTCACCAAAAAGAGAAATTATCTGGCAAAGCGAAGGATAGACACCAAAACAATGAAATTTGCATAGGGTCATTATCGGAAGTTTAGTTTGTACCTGGCATGTGCATCTCTCAAGCACATCAGAAAAAAAAAGAAAGAAAACTGATTTTTTGTTTGGGTGGCAAGTGAGTAGGTCATCGAAAATAAACATATTATGTGATATATTTGTCTTGTTTTTTAAATGAAAGTATTGTTACAACGTTAAATACAGACTGTCAGTATGTGGTGCCACTACAACCAAATATTAGGAAAATGGATTGAAATCGTGTACATTTGTCTTATTGAAAGTCTAAATAACTAAAAAGAATTGCAACAAATTGGAAATCATACGTCAAACCTGACCAATGAGGTGCGTTCATACTATTACTTGTTTTATAGCAATTCAGATCTTGACGCCATGGCTGTTGCACTGTTATGCAAAAATGCATGGATAAAATATTTATTACGATCCTATAGATTAAATTCAGTAATAATAAGGCTCCCTCTTAAATAGGATGTCATCAGCCTGGCAATCTAGAATCATTACCTATCATGGGATAGTATGGGATTTAATAACATAGGATAAGAATTAATAGAACGAAAAAAAACTTTTACGAATGTCTTTTCAAGTTTTGATACGATTTTCATACATTAGTTGAAAGGATCCGACAGCATTCTTCAATGATTGTATCAAATTTCATATCATCTGGTTGGGTCGTTTTTACACTGTTCTACGCGGACACACATACAGACGGATCAGACGATGACTTTTTTTATAACTACGTATTTATATAACTGCCAACGCGCCTAAAAAGACATAAGCATTGCATATATAATATTGAGAGGCTCAATAACTAAAAATGACTGCAAAAAATAAAAACGATTCATTTAAAACTTATCTGGAAAAACGAAACATTAAATAAAGTAAACACGTGCTTCGTGAAAAAACACTTCTGTGGTGAAAAGAAAAATGGAGCAAACACGCTATCCCTTATCTCCTTTAAAAAAAAAAAAAAGAAAATTACTTACAAACAACGGTACTACACATCAATACAATGCAAATTTGCTTAGAGTGTGTGTGGTCTTTATCAGAAAGCTGGATACAGAGAGACTCGACAACCGAGAAAGAAGAAAACTTTTATGAATATCTTTCTAAGTTTTGATTCGATTTTCATAAAATTTTACATGATTCTACCCAATTCTGAAAAGTTTGAAACCATTCGATTGTGTTGTTTTTGTGCTGTTCTATGCAAGCAGACGTTTCATACACTTTAGGTACTACATATTTATATAAGTACGAACGCACCTAAAAATACATTAAAATTGCTATATATTATTGTTGAGAAGCTAAGTAACAAAAAATAAAATAAAAATGGTTCCTTTTAAGGCTTATCTGGAAAGTGAAGCATTCAACAAATAAAGTAAACACATGCTACGCGAAAAAACAATTCCCTCGTGAAAAGAAAATAGAGCAAACACGCTATTCCTTATCTCCACTTTAAAAAAGGAAATTACTTAACCGACAGAGCAACAAGTACTATACATCAATTCAATGCAAATTTGCATAGAGTGCGTTATCTTTAACAGAAAGAAGAAAATTTTTACGAATGTCTTTTTAAGTTTTAATTCGATTTTCATAATTTTTTTTAAGGACTCGACAGAAATCTGCAACAATTCTATCAAATTTCAAGTCATTCCGTTGAGTCGTTTTCGCTCTGTTACAGACGTACAGACAGACAGACGGACGGATCAGACGACGATTATAAGTTCTGCGTACTTATATAATTACGAACGCAGCTAAAAAGACATTAAAGCATATTATTGAGAGGCTCAATAACTACAAAAGACTGGAAAAATAAAAAGGGTTCCCCCAAACCTTATCAGAAAAACAAAGCAAAAAACACTTCTGTCGTGAAAAGAAAAATGGAGCAAACACGCTATCCCTTATCTCCTTTTAAAAAAAGAAATTACTTAACACATCGAGCAACGGGTACACATCAATACAATGCAAATTTGCATAGAGTGTGTGATCTTTATCGGAATGTTAGATACTCAGCAACTGCCTGAGCAAGAAAGAAAAAAGCCTTCTATGTCCTTGTGTCTCGTGCCTAGCCAGTAGGCCACCGAAAAAAAGCGTCCCTTAGCCTTCGAGAGAGAGACGGGAAGCGGCGAGTTGCGCGATATTCGGTCCGTGCCATCCCGAGATGTCCGTGGCATGTGGGTCAAACGCTGGGAAAAGGACACCGCCCTTACTAGCAAGCACTACCCTTCCACAAGATATCTTTCATCTCTTCTAACCCTTTTTTTTTTCTCTTTTCGCCCTCCGGTCACCTTATTGATGAACCACTTTCTAATCGACCGCAAGAGAGTTGAATGAATGATTTTTATATTTGGTTTTTTATTTTATTTTTTCCTTAGATCAGCATTTTACTGCGGTGCCAATTTAACTTCGATGGTGTGTTTGATATGATATCATATGATTAAATAAAAAGGAGATTATTATTGAAAAATTCTGGTAGATAGTTTGAAAATGCGATCCTTGGATAAATGGAACGCTTTTACTTTCGCTAAAGGAAGCGATAACTCTGGTTCTATCTTTTGCTTGCGTGACAATATATTTTTTCTCTGTCTTACTGTCTTATTCTTTTGCTGCCATTATTTCCTTGTCAGAAACGATAATTAAACAGATAAACATTTAAAAATTTCTTTATATAAGAAAACGTAGAATGCATGCTTGCATATAGGAGTGAAAGTATGATCTCTCCCAAAATCCTCTATCTGTTTATGTGAGGTTCTTTCTCTAACTCATTCTATACAATTTTTCTTTGTCAGAAAGAATATTTTCTTTATGAGTTTATGATACATGTATAATTCATCTCATAGAAATGTCGTTCATTAAAGGGAAGATTGCTATTCAAAAATTCTGGTAGAGAGTTTGAATTAAAATAAAATGCGATCCATTGGAAAAATGGAACACTTCTACTTTCGCTTCGGGAAGCGATAATACTACCTGGTCATATATCTTTTGCTTGCGTGACAATATATTTTCTCTTTCCGTCTTACTCGCTTATTCTTTTGTTGTCCTTTTTTAATTTGCCAGAAATGGTAATTAAACAGGTGAACGTTTAAATTTTCTTTATAAAAAAAAAACTGGAATGCATGATTGCATGCAGGAGTGAAGGTATAATTCCCCCCACCTGCTCTATCTGTTTATTTGTATGTTTTTCTTTCTGTAATTCATACTTGTTCAATTTTTCTTCGTCAGAAATAGTAAGTTTATCATACATTCAAAATTCATCTCATCTAGCATAGTATTTCCTTTAACACGTTCGGTCAGCCTAAAGCTTAGTGATGAACAAATGACGGTTAAATGACGGTTTTGAGAAAATTGCCTATTATCAATTTATGTTGGAAAAAAAGATGCCCAGGAAATACAAGAAAATTTCATTTATTAAATTCAAGAAATAATGCAAAGATACACACAGTGGAAGCTCTCTAAGGAGACCACGCATTGGACCGTAAAAAATTAGTCTTTCAGAGAGTTGGTCTCTGAATGGTGATAGTAAATACAGTAAAGTTTTTGACTAAAGGAATATTTGACTTTACTCTCTTAAACCGCTGCAATGTAGTTTCATTAAGCTCGCCAAATTTTTTCTTCTTTTCCCTTTTAATTTCACAAGATTTGAATTCCTCATACTCTTTTAATACCTTGAATGGCAGTGGAGTATAATATATACCACTTAATTTTAACATAAAATGAATAATGCTTACTTAAAAGGTGATTAAATAAACAATTATAGATGTTAAAATTTTATTTTATTTAAAAATCTTAGTACTTTCGAACCTTTTTCCAAACAGGTTCTTCCTCAGAGAATATTTTCATTAATAAATACAAATATAAGATTTTTTTTTTTTTTTGAAAAAAAAAAAATCTCAAATTTTATTTATTAATGAAAATATTCTCTGAGGAAGAACCTGTTTGGAAAAAGGTTCGAAAGTACTAAGATTTTTAAATAAAATAAAATTTTAACATCTATAATTGTTTATTTAATCACCTTTTAAGTAAGCATTATTCATTTTATGTTAAAAGCAAGGCGAAATTTTATTCCGTCATATATTTTATATGTATTTACTCTTAATTTTAATTCTGAAATGTCACCTTGACATCAGAATTTCGAAATAAACTTTCGCATTTATGTTCTACACAAAGAAAAGATTTACTTTTTTTCTTACTATTGGTGTGAATCAATCTTTTTCAACATATTAACAATAGAAGTACTTTGCTCTGAAAGGGTTAACAGAAAATCTCTGTTTTCCAAGCTATTTTTTATTGGTTTTTTTACTATCAAACTATGCCACTATCCTCTCCAATGCTTCTGTCTCGCGTACTCTTTAAACTTTTACTTAGTCTTCCAAAATTAACTCATTTCTCTTCTAATCTGGCATCTAAAACTGATCATATAAATTGATATACTAAGCACGCTACAAGAAAAACGCGATGTGCACTTCCATTGTTTTATAACTTCCAGTATTAAGGAAAAACTCTCTTGAAAAAAGTTGAGCTTTACAGGTGTTTGTTATTCGGACAATTTTAAGAAAAGGGGACAATAGACATTTTACCACCAGCACTAACTATCCCTCCATAATCATAGTGACATCATGCGTAGTAATGTACTAAAACAAGCTTTTTCCTTCTAAATGGTGGCGAAGAGTCTTTGATTTGCCGTAGCTTGAGCGTGTTTTCCAGAGAGAAGTTGAATTTTGGAAATTTCCTCATGAAATAAAAATAATCAATGGAAATGGTCTTTCAAAGAGGGAGACGGGAAATAGTAGATCTTTATTGGAGGAAAATTAATATTGAGCCTACTCTCTTAAAAAGTCAGCCACAAAATAGCTCAAGTTGAGCTGAAATCCACTCATCTCAATGCTGAAAGGCAGCTTCTCAAAAAAGAGTTGAAATAACTCGAGTTTTAACCAATTTAGATAAAGTTGAGCTACTTAAATAACCAATTTAGATCAAGAAGATTTAATCGTTTGAAAAACAACTCTTTTATGATCGAAAAAATTACAGCTCTTTCATGAGAAGCCAAATCAACTCTTTCGTCTTAAGAGTGCATATCTGAAAATTATAGACTATAAATAAACGATTTTTATAACAGGTGGTTTCCATATAGAGGTAATTTTTCAGAGAGGTTTCACTACATAACTTATTCAACGTACTGGGTGTCCCAAAAATGACTGATGGATTTTAAAATTCAAAAACTTGCAAACGGGGACAGCTATTTAAAAAATTTTTGCAGGAGGGTTATGTATAATGTCAGGAGTTTTTTTACCGTAATTTTTTATTTTAGTTTGCATATCAAACAATAGGTGGCACTGAAGGCCAGGTCGACGCTTCACTCAGCACTGATCACATGACCTTCAATCGCCGTCAGCGTCACCTATTGTTTGATATGCGAACTAAAATAAAAAATTACGGTAAAAAACTCCTGACATTATACATAACCCTTCTGCAAAAATTTTTTAAATAGCTGTCACCGTTTGCAAGTTATGGAATTTAAAAATCCATCAGTCATTTTTGGGACACCCGGTATATCCCTCTTAATAAAATATTGTGTATCGTATTGCTTAAAAAATTAAATACAGTCGAGTCTTTATATAACGAAATTCATCGTTCAGTCAAAAAATTCGTTATATAGAAAAATTCGTTAAATAGAGAACAGCAAAAAATTTCCATTTAATGTTTAAATTTTGTAACAGAATTGTTTTTGAGGTGTTTAATTAAGTTTTTGAAATATTTAAGTGAATTTTTCCAGAATCTCAAACATTTTCGTCACTTCTTCTTTTTTTTTTTCCAGTGTCTTACTGTTTATTTTCAAAAGTATTTACTTTATCAGAAAGAGTTATGCTTATCTTAAAAGCGATTTTATGCAAATGCAGTAGAAGATAACGCTAGCATACATAACATTTCGTAAGAATTATTCGTTCAAATGATTCTCACAAAAAAAAAAAA
Source organism: Maratus speculifer (assembly GCA_964019185.1). NCBI lineage: Eukaryota > Metazoa > Arthropoda > Arachnida > Araneae > Salticidae > Maratus > Maratus speculifer. The sequence goes on along the minus strand of OZ025294.1, from coordinate 421,631,734 downwards.
AAAAAAAAAAAAAAAAAAATGTTCCGAGTCGCCACATCCACTCTAAACTCTAAAAGTAATGAGAGTTAGTTTATGTAGATGAAAACCCGCTGAAAAAACCGACCTTTTCAGCAATTGCCTCCTTATACAAACCAAGTATACAAGCCTTACTATCCAAACCAAGAAACAAACAACATTTTCAAGACGACAATGGAATATTGTAAATCGCTCCAGTAGCAAGCGAATGTTTCAATCTTTTCAAATTTCAAAGAACGCATGCTCATCTTGGCTAAAACAAAGTCAAATGTTATCATGCAAAAAGGATGTTGTTTTTTTTTTTTGGAGGGGGGGGGGGGAGGGAGGTTGAATGCCTTTTTTTGGACATAAGGAATAAGGTAGAGGAATGTAGCTATGAAATATAAATCATAAATCAACGAAAAAGATTTATTCTACAAATAATTTGAAGCGTTTTCTAACATATAGAACATTTTTGAAAAAATTCGTTGAATGGAGATATATATTTCGCTATATGGAGATTATTTTAAATGTAATCATGAAAAAAAAAATGACCATTCCTACAAAAAATTCGTTAGAGAAATTCGCTGGATAGAGTTTCGTTAATGAGAGACTCGACTGTATACACATTATATTAATGTTCTAGATTGTTCTGTTATTGAAAAAAAGTTTAATTTCTTCATTATATCAGACTTTGAAGTTTTCTAACCGATGACTCAATTTTAACAGTATATTTGGATTTTTTTTTTTTTTTTTTTTTTTTTTTTTGTAACATTAATTTTGAATTCTGTCAAACCGTTTAAGATTTACGAAGGTTTGAAGTTTGGAATGACCTAACATTTGATTGCGATTAAACTTGTACGTCAAGTTTGTACGATGCGTAGCGTGGCTAATAGGCATGTCACTGACGTCTATTCCTTAGCTGACCCTTGAGTGGTCGAATATTGATCTTCTTCCACAAATTTTCGCAAGCGGACTTCATTAACATCAGTAGACCAGTCAGAGAGATGCTATGCTTCTTGAATACTATAGTTCTTGTTTTTGAACTTTCGGTACCAAACCTTTACAGTGTCATATGATACAACAGTAGTGTCCAGTGGCGTCAACTTATATGGGCTCATGGGGCCTGAGCCCACTCAATAATTTTGGATTTTAGCGTGCCCAATTTTCCTTATTTTATTTCGTTATTTATTTCACTATTATTTTATTATTCATTTTTCTCCATAGAAAGAAATATATTTTGCCAATGACCGCGCATTTTAACTCTCCGACTGACACTCAATAATCCAAAATGACTGAAATATAAATGTTTAACTTTCTGCTGTTACAATTTTTACATTACATTAAATGTTACTGCATTTATAAGAAAAAACGCAAGAGAATAGGATTTTTAAAAATTGCAACAATCTTAATACATGATAGCTAAACTTAAAAGTCTAATTTTTCACCAGCTGTCCACCCTTTAACGAAAAACAAACTGGTTGTATCATTTTACCGAAATATCTTTGAGCCAATCCAGTATTTTTCAAAAGTTGACGCCACTAGTAGTATCTAAAGCTGTACACATGATTCGGTGTCGGTGATAGTCTGTACATATGATTTGGTGATATTATGTAGCCAACATTTTGCAACAGAACTGGAAATAAATGATGGTTCTTATCTGGTAGCGTGATAGTTCCATTTCACACATTTTTTATTTAAGAATATTTGTTTTGCGAACTTCCCAACACATGTTATAAAGCATGTCTCTTTTTTTTTTTTTTAAATGTCAAAAATCATTTGACAAAATATGACAAAATATGTCAATGCGCTGTCTGCGCAGATGATGTTAGATGTTGCGGGAACTTTTCTTGCAACATAATATATATAAAATCATTATAAACAAGTGCAAATTGTCAACAACTAATGTAAATGTAAATAAGAAAGAAATTTATTTAAATTAAAAATGATGTATAAACCATTATAAAATTATCTTAAATAGATCTCTATAACAAGAGAAAAATGTAATTGAAATTACTATAAACAATGAAAAAAAATATATACATATACAAATATAGTAAAATATCGAAATAAATATTGAAAATTATTGTGCATTGTCTGTCAATTATTTTTCAGTTTTATATGCAACTCTCATAAGAATAGTAACAAAACAAATTTCTAGCTGTCATTGAACAGTGAATTTTTTTCAATTGTAATTACTATTCCTTTTCTTTTTTAATTTAATTACACTTATCAGTTTTTATCCTATCCTAAATACTTTTCTATCTTTAACTTTAATTATGCAGTTTAAAAGCTTACACTGCAGTTTTCTTATGGATCCCGAAGTTTTAGAAATACAGCTACAAGGTAAGCCATAGCCACGGTATACACTTGGCCTCAATTAAGGAAGCATAAAAAATGCCAAACTGTTCAACTCTTCATCTATTTTCTGTAAGGAAAAAAATCACACAATAAGTAACTAAATGATCGTGGTACTTTTCCTGTACGATCTTAATTTAATTTAATTTTTTAAATTTATAAACAACTTCTAATGCATTTTATTTTACATTTTTATGAAGATGTTAAAAAAGTGCCTGAACGATGCACTTTTTAAGGTTTATATGATCTAATGAAGAGAAATAAAGTATCAAAAATGGGTGGTGCCATTTCAAAAATTAAAGTTCATGAATTTTTAATACGTAAATGAGCCCGAAGCATAATTTATGCATAGAATTAAATAGTATTGATTAATCTGTATCGATCGGTACCTATATATTTCCTCCTTAAGCGATTGCTTTCAGCCGAATTTGTTGGGAATAGTCACTTTTTCCCAGCACATTTAACCTCTCCTAGACCTCATTAACATTCATGAGATTTATCATTTTTTCATTTAAAACCAACAACGATTATTTATTATGTTATTACCCGAGATTTTGAACATAAATCAAAGTGATTTTTTTTCTTGTTTACATCTTCCTCAAATGTGTCATAATCGTATATGTTCAGACGACGCCCTTTGTGCTATTTGAAGGGTATCTGCATCTACTCTGTACACCGTGAATAAGATTAATTTCCCCCGTTGCACTTCATTTATTTTGAAATCAAAGAATTACTTTTATCTTGACTCTATATTTTTAATTGTCCTTGCCAGGTGATGTAATATTTCCGCCTTTTGTTCAGTTTTGAAGTGATCGTGAAATTTAAAAATTTATAATGTATGATGCAGTAATTATTCATTTTTCTGGAACTCAGATGATGTATATTTTTGTTTGCATTGAAGTTTGAATAATTTTATTTTGAGATACATGTTCTTGAAATACAGGGTTAGCGAGAAATAAGTTGTCCAGTTCAGAGGGTTCTAGAATACATTCTATTGGATCAAATTTAAACTACACATAATTCAAGGGATGTGCTTGACATTTATTAAAACTAGCAAAAGCCATGCTTTGTTTGGATTCGCGAAGTATTATGCTATAAGATAAATATTTCAAAGTAATAATATATTTTTTAAATTACTTTTGCATCTTTATTAAGCAAAAATGTAATTTTATGTTTCGGCGCATTTTAATTTTAAAATGTGTTTCAACCAAATAACTAAGAAGTGTTTATTTATGATAGTTTATTTATGATATTGATTTTTTCAAATTTTTTCAGATTTATGATATTGATTTTTTTTCCTCAGATTGTTTATTTATGATATAAGACTGGTATAAATAAAAATATTTTCGAAGTAGAATTATACAAAATATTAATTAATTTTATTTGTTTACAATTCTTTTATTGCCACTTCAAAAAAACATAATGTAATTCTTTTAAAATTCATAAATATCGTCTGCTTAAATGATTTCGCAAAATAAGAATAAATTGTGTATTTGAATTCCTGACACAGAAAAATACTTTTATAATTGAATGTTAATAAGAGAATTTTCACAAATTTTAATTCATTAAAAATATGCTACAATTTTTCTAAAAAAAAGTATTTTACAAATTTCATAAAAGAAATCATGAAACTAAAAGGAATGAGCATAGTTTGGAAATCTGAAAGCAGTTTTTGAGATATTTTATCAGAATAATGAAAATATATTTTATTTATTTAATGATGATTCTAGCTATAATTACTGACCCCATGATTTAAGTTTTTCTTCTGAAAACGTACGTGTTTCACTTTTTATTTGAAAAAATGCGTTCGTAATGGAAAAACATGTAAAATAAATTAATTAAAATAATATTTTTTTGAAAAGTATTTCTGTAAAAAAATGATATTCTGCAAATCTACAGATCATAATTTATATTTGTGTTTAATTTCAAGTCAAAATACTGTATAGTTTTTTTGTAAAGTGTACGACAAAATGTCATTTGAGTGGACTAGTAGAGGATTCGCTTCGCTCATCCTAAAAAAATTACAGAAATTAAAAATACAAAAATCCATTTATAGGGAGCGCTGTAATACACATAAAACGTTTAAATCACTTTATAAATAATAAATAATATTAAATAAAAAGAATATTGCCCAGTTAAACTGATGTCATTGAGCTCACAGGCTACGCATACTAATTATACATTACAGCCTTATATTTTCAAGGGTTAATGACGTTTGAAAAACAAATTAAGGAGGGGAACTGCTACCTCATTTCTTCTTTCTATACTTAATCATTGAACCCCCTAAACTAATCAGGGAAGTGCATTATCAGAATATACCCATATACAAAATTTGGAGTGGATCGGATATTTTTATCATGAGTTATCGCGTTACGCATTTACGCACGCACGAACGCACGTACGTACATACAGAACGGGCGGGCACATAAGCTCCCAGGCTTTGATAGCCTGTGAGCTAAAAAGTGAGACTGGTCAATAAAAAATGCAAAATTCGCCATAAGATCCTTCGTACTGTGGAATACGCCGTATCCAATATTCGGGAAACAGCGAGTACGCTCACACTACCATTTTTCGAGTTTTCGTGATTGTCTTCGAACTTTGAGTAAATACGTGTTAGGTTCCCTTAGAAAGACCCCCACCGAGAGCACTACCCCCTATATCCTTCGTGCAAATAATAAACCTTCATAAATAACACCAATGCCAACACCACACTATCATCAGGAGTAGAGTCCTGCATGGGTCGGGCTGTACCCGACCCAAACCGAAAATTCCATTTTAAATCTATTCGCAACCCGTCTTGAACAGACAAATCAATTTTCCTCGACATCCAACCTAACCCGAACCCGCAAAAATAATTTTCTAGAATCGGCAACTCGACACGAAACCCGAAATATTTCAACCCGCACTCTACACGAATCTAGAATATTTAAATCCACAACCCGACCCCAATCCCCAATAAAATAAAAGTAAATCATGTTTTAATACTATTATGAAAAATAATCTACAATTGTACCTCTAACATCATTTTATGTTTTACATAGAAGGATGGACATATTGATATTTTTTAATATTTAGGTATAATAAAACCTCTGAATATTGGTTAGTTCAGGATCGTTAAATAGAGTAAAATATCGAGTTGGGTTATTCCGAATCATGTTTTTTTCGGCTCGGAATGAATTTATTTTCTTAATGCAGGTCGGGTTTACACGAGAAAAATTCTTGCAGATCATGTATAGGCTTTTTTCACTCAGGTTATGGGGATTGGGATTTTCATAAAAAATTTCACATTAAAATGAATACGTATTTGAAAATGCGTGAGCGTACATTCCATTTAATGCATGAAAAATATAAAATGTGTAAAAGAAACGCGATCATAGATTACTCTTTCTATAAGAATCATTTCTTCTTCTTTCAGAATATGAAAAATAGTATCATCAATTTGTTTTTGATATACACAAAAACACATTTTTTATCACAACGTTTTTTTTTTTTTGTTACTTTATGTACGCATACATAAACTACGTGTGTGTAGATTGAGAGGTGCCCGCTATTCAGAGGTTTAAGCTTTCACATATACATAAATTTATGGAAGTGAAAAAGTGTTCGCTCAATAGAGGTGTTCGTCTTTCGGGAGAAAAGCCATTATGGAAATCTTATTGTACATAGATTTTTAAACTAAAAAATATTTTGAACATTGTTACGAAAAATCGGGTCAACCCGAACTCCACCCGCAGGAAAAAAAAGTAAAAGTCAACCCACCTCGAATCCGACCCGCAACAAAAAAAAAAATATATAGCACCAATCCGACAGCAGCCCGATCCGACCGGCTCGGGTTCGGGTAAAAGCGGGTGACCCGATCTGATGCAGGACTCTAATACGGAGACTGCAAGAAATTAGTTTCCTGAGGGTTTGGTACAGTTCGGCAATCTTTGCCTGGTAGTGTAGAGTTAGTCAGTTGCTTCAAAAGCATTGGATCTGACGTATTTCACTGTATCGAGAATCTTACGACGGATTTTGCAGTTTTATTGACCAGTTTCACTTTTTTAGATGCGTTCGTAATTATGTAAATACGTGGCACCTATCGTCGTCGTTAGCTCGTCCGTCCGTCTGTCTGTCCGTTCATCCATCCCTCCGTCTGTCCGCATATAACAACGAAAAAAATATCCAATTGAATCGTTTGAAATTTAAAATATATAATTGTTGCCTAGTTTTATCGAGTCATTTCACATTTTATGAAAGTCGGATGTATGGTTCGGTAACAAGGACAATGAAAAGTATTCTACAGACGGACAATAGGAAAAAATAGTTTCAAGTGCATTTTAATGATGTTACACTATTTCAAACATAATTCATTTCATATATATCTATGAAATATATTCTAAAATATAAATTCTGTACAATCTGCGGTGTAAGTAGTATTTGTTAGTAATATACAGTGCCACACAAAAGTATTCTATTACATAATGGTATAGGGGGAGCATTGTTTGGGGGCGCTTTGATTATATTAAACTATTTCACATTTTATGAAATTGATATACATTGTTGAAGTTTACTACAAGTTAATTCATGTAAAATAGAAATAATTTAGTATTGATTGGTACACATACTAAAGACTTCGCATGCTGCATTGTATCCGAAGTACTGTATTATTATAGTATGAACGCACCTTATTTGCTACATCTGACGTGCAATTTCTGATTTGTTTAAAATTATTTATTAAAAATAAAGCTAATTAAGTGCTTTACATGTATTACAGCACCACCTACTGGCGGATTTTTGTATTTTTAATCTTTGTAACTTTTTTAAATAAATGTCAGTCGCATCACTTGAGTTATCTGCAATTCAATTTTCATCTCATTTGGATCAATAGAACACATTATACAGGGTGATTCAAAATAACGTGGACAAAATGATATGACAAATCAAGCATACAACAAGGATAAAAAATCACATAGGAACATAGGGTCGCAAACTACTTATTGAGTCACAAATACAGGGTGTTTCATTCTAGCTACACCCGGTTTGAAAGTAATAATTTCGACGAAAATTAAAATATTGCAATAAAAATGGAACGATATGTACTTTATTTTGTGTGAAATGTGATAATGGTTAAAAAAAAATCTGGAAAAACATATTGCTCAAGCAATCGATGATACCATACAAATTGATTATTACAGTCAGAAAAGGGAGGTGCCTAGTGCATATTGCTGGTGCACATAATGCAAACTTCTACCACTTTTGTTTGGTGTAATCACATTCAAAACAAAGCTGAGAATGTCTGTAAAATGTTTTATAATATACTTCAGTTTTCTGAAATTTATTACCGTCAATCCAAATTGAGTTAGGATGAAACACCCTCTATTTGTGACTTAATGAGTGGTTTGCGGCCCTGTGTTCATATGTGATTTTTTTATCCTTGTCGTATGCCTGATTTGTCATATCAATTTGTCCACGTTTATTTGAATCACCTTGTAGAGCCCTCTGAAGTGGGCAACTAATTTCTTGCTCATCTTGTATATTAATTTCTAAAAATAACACCAAGGGTCACTATTTAGTTTTGGAAATCGTGTTACATTTATAAGTCTGTGGATATTTTAAGTTTATAAAATTAAAATTGATTTTAACGCGAGCATTTTGTATTTAAAAAAGTTGGAAATTGTATGAAAAATGAGCGTGGCAAATGAGATGCGTTCGTTCTATAACTCGTGTTATAAATATACATACAGGACTGTCCAGCAAGTAACACCCAGATTTCAAAATTAAATTTCTCAAAAACAAAGATCGATAGTAATATGCAGTAAACGGTTTTTTCATTAAATAAGCTGTAAAAATCTTATACAGAAATTTCAAACAGTGAATATTTTGAAAAAATTGCGTTCTGATTGCATAGAATGCTTTGATTTGACATTTTTCTTGTTTTAGATTGCCTGCAGAGAAATAATTTTTCAGCTTACAGTGGAATATTTCAAAGATTTTTCGAAATAAATTTTTAGAATTTCGAAATTTCAAAAATTTAATTTAAAAAAACTATGAAATGTGGCACTTTAAGCCGAAAAACACATTCTCTGGAAGCAATCTAAAGCAAGAAAAATGTAAAATCAAAGCATTCTTTGCAATCAGAACACAATCTTTTCAAAATATTTACCGTTCGAAACTTTTGTATAAGATTTTTACAGCTTACCTAATGCAAAAACCGTTTACCGCATATTATTATCGATCTTTGTTTTTGAGAAATTTAATTTTGAAATCAGTGTGTTATTTGCTGGACACCCTGTATTTTGGTTTGCACGAAAAAAAAAGATTCACGAAAACGAAATTTATCACGTATCTGTTAATTAAACTCAGCCATACGGAAGAACGTCATCACCGTGACAACCTAGACCTATCATGGGATATCACTGACTTCATGACGGAGGATAAGATTTAATAGAATGAAAGAAACTTTTATTAATATATTTTTAAATTTTGATTCAATTTTCATAAAACTTGAAATAACTCGAAAAAAACTACAACGATTCTATATTTTAAATTCATTTTTGTGCTATTATATGCGGACAGACGGACGCACCAGACGACGACGATAGCTGTTATGTAGAAATGCACGTAAAAAGAAAAAAGTACCATCATAATAATAATAACCTACAGAAACAATTGCATGTGCTATATGTTTTTTAGTGACTTGTTTTATACTATTGTGATATAAAAGTTGTATACCTTATATAATCTTTAAGAAACTAACATTTAATTAACCAAAAATATCATTTTAAATTTAAAATAAAAACAATCAGGTGGATTACTATAAACATAACATTAGATAAGCTTTCATATCAAATTATGCAATGAATTACGTTTCATGCATAGATATTTTTCCGCTCTTTCTGTTTCAAAAATTTATAATTAGTTGAAATTGAATAAATTAAAATGTAACTGTCAAAATTTTATTATCAGAATTAATGAAGAGACAGACGTGCCATGAATAAAAAAAATTTCTTCATCCTTCTCCACGTCTTTCGTCTTTATAATAAAGTTTGGTATTAAAAATTACATTGAAGGACATCCTAGTTCTTTTTTCACTGTAGCTGCCCGTAAGGCACGGTGACGTCACATCGACGTTGTTGTGAAGTCATATTGTGACTTTGTGACCATCGACTGTCGATGCGACGTCACGTGACGTCGATGTGAAGTCACAGTGACTAAAATGTGAAGTCGTTATGGCCGTTTTAGAGCTCTTTTGTGACGTTTCACAAAGTGGTAACAATATGACAAATTTGTGAAAAATGTGTCATTTGTGACAAATTTGACATTAACATTGTGACGAAACTGTGACAAAAGTAACGATATTTAAATTGCCAGAAACATGTTTTTTAAAGTAAATAACATGATTTGAAGACTTTTTTATAATTTTCTAAAGATTTTTAAAAAAGTCACATCTCAGTCACAATGTGACGTCACTGAGTGCATTGACACTGAGTGCACTGGTGGCATTTTGGTCACAGATGTGATGTGACCAAAGTGACTCACAGTGACGTCACTGTGACCATGCATGCTATGAGGGTGGATTCTCTTTAATGCAAATAAACAGCATTTTTTATTTTTCGAAGTATAGAATATTTCAAAATGCGAAATGTTGTGTAAATGGTTTTAGAAATTATTTGTTATTATTAAACATCGAGTTTATTTTTTTTTTTTAATTTCTATACCCTTCTTTAGCACACGCGCATTGTTAAAAGGCAGATTTTAATAGTATGGAAAATGCAAGTGTTTTAAGCCAGATAGATAGATGACTAGCTAATATCTATATATAGGGAAGAATAAAGGAAAAAGACATTTCAGATAGTAAGGTAACCTGGGGTAATAACGCCACGTTAAGGTTCTACCAATTTTCACGGCTCAGTTTTAGTTTGTATTTTTCAAACAAATATAGGATTCGATACAGCAACTCATTGACTGTCTATATAAAAAAAAATAATTTAACAGATATGTATTCATAAAATGTAATGGAGTGATTTTTTGACCAATGCTATTTGGCGTTATTACCCACCTATATGGGTAATGACGTCATGCAAACAAAACTATGAAATAAGATGGAATAATTGCATGTAGATTACCCAATTCTAAAAATACAAACTCTGCAAACTTTGACAAAATTGACAAATTGCATTCTAAGCTATTGAAAATGTTCAATTTTTTGTGAAAGTGTAAGAAAAATAATGGTGTGGTGTGAGGGGGAGAATGAGGCAGAAGAATATCAGACCGTGAGCTTTTTTTTGCTTAAAAAGGACCGCTTAAATAGAATTATTAGAAACATTGCACAGTTTTAACTGTGTTTATTTGAATCAGTATTTAGGATGTATCTCGGCTACTGTAGGGAATCAACCGTGGTATTAATGCGAAGGATTGGCGTTATTACCCCGTTATAGTTATTGCGCTGTACATTTTAAATTATAAATTATCTCGAGAAAATATCCAAAATCTTCGACAATATTTTGAAAGTCCATGAAATGTACTACAAATTTATGTAATTAACAAAGTATTTCCGGATAAAAAAAAAAAAAAAAGTCTTCACATCACAAAACGTATCTCGCAAATTTTAGATCAAGCGTTAATTTTAGTTGCTTGTAAAAACAATAAGACCTAAAAATGAAACAAATTAACTTGAAGCTGTTTTTTGCGATTTATATGACTCAAAACCCTTCTGCGCAGAGCACATGGCTGTCATTTACCAGATTATTTCAGAATTATTCAAAATATCAGCACTTGGCGTTATTACCCCGCCTGGCGTTATTACACCAAACCACCTTACATAAAAACGAATTTAGAATGAACGCAAATCAAATTTGGAATTGACTTGTTTCTTAAATGGAAACTTTTTTTAAGCTAATTTTACTTGAACTGATGTTGTTTTTATGAAAAATGATGGCATAGTGTCACAGTATCTCTCATGATCAACAACTGGACACCACAATTGCGTCTCTTGAAAAACTAAAGTGGACTAAAAAGGTTTTGCCCCCCCCCCCTTTTTTTTAAATTATCCTTAAACTCGTATGATTTTGTATTCTTAATTCCATTTATCTGAAATACGTACAGACTCATTATAATGAAAATTGGGAAAAAAATTGTTGAGATTTGTTATGTAATTTGTTTTTCATAGTATTTGACATTTCGCATGGAGTAGTAATACTCAAATAAAAATTTAAATAAAAAGAATATTGCCCAGTTAAACTGATGGCATTGAACTCACAGGCTTCGCACACAAATTGTACATTACAGCCTTATATTTTCAAGGGTTAATTCCGTTAGAAAAAAATATTAAGGAGGGGGGATCAGCTCCCCCCTTTCCCCTTTTTATACTTAATCATTGAACCCTCTAAACTGATCAGGGACATGCTTTATCATACAAAAAATCCATATCCAGAATTTAGAGCAAATCGGAAAATTCTTAATAAAAACCCATTTATATAATTTAAGAAGAGTTATCCTTCTCTTTTATATACTTAACCATTAAACTTCCAAAACTATTCAGAGATTTGAACGAAATCTGACAATTCTGCGTGAAAAAGCCATTTATATAAATTAAGGGGAGGGGCATTAGAACCCCCATTTCCCCTGTTTATATTTATCCAATGAACACCTAATACCAATCACTGAAGCGCTTCATCAGAATGAACCTATGTGTAAATTTTGCACAAAAACTAATATTTCTGCATCAAAAACCCATTTATATCAATTAAGGGGAGGGGCATGGGCCCCCCGTTCCCCCTCTTATACATATTGAACGAACTCCAAAAACTAATCAGGGAAGCGCCTTATCAGGATATACCTATATACAAAATTTCAAGTGGATGGGATATTTTTATCATGAGCTATCGCGTTACGTACGAACGTACGCACATACATACAGAACGGGCGGGCACATAAGCTCTCATGCTATGATAGCCTGTGAGCTAAAAACTCATATGGTGATGAAAATTGAGTTAACAGAGGCAGTGTTTGTTTAGTAATCTACAGACCAAAAGCTTTCAAATGATATGTCTCATGAAAAAGATTCATTTCAGATATACCGGGGAGAGGGGATGCTCCCTAATGTCTGGGATCAAACCCTTCAATCGAAAACTTCGGAGCGTCATTTTCGTCAAAGCCGAATCTCGCTGTAGCTTAATTAAGAATTGAGTAAGAAAATGCTCCCATAGGGGGCAAATTCAGGTGCAGGTGGATGAAAGGGTTATTATACGAAAGAGAGGTCAGAGGATTTTCGGATGGTATATCCCATGAGGGTTTCTGAAAAAATTTGAATATTGCCAAAGTATGGAGAAATGCTCTAAAATTTTCAACCTCCCTTTAACGCCCTTAGAAGGGAGAATTATAAAATCGAAGAAATGTATGTTTAATTATTTCCCAGCACTTTTATTTTCTGGATTTTCAAATTTCTACCCAAACAGGTTGCTAAAATACAGCTAAATGTTCTAAAAGTTACGATCAGTTTTAACCTCCGTTAGGGGAAGGATTTCTAAAATCACTGAAACATGTGTCCAACTATTTTTCTAGTAGATTTATTTTCGGCAATTTCAAGCTTCTACTTAAAAGGGCTTCTGACATATATGGCATGTATTCTAAAAATTTCGAAATCTTTTTAAACCTTTTTAGGGAAGAGGGAGTTCAAAATTTCTTTCTTAGTTATCACTAATATCATAAGAAATATGTTTACCCCAATTTTCATGCATTTTAGGTTCAGTAGTTCGGCTATGCGTTGATTAGGAATCATTCAGGACAAGCTCTTATATATATATATATATATACATACATACATACTGATATATATGTGTAATAAAATAAAAAAAAATTGCGCCATTTTATTCTCTCTTAACTTCAATTCTAAATTTGTGGAACATATTTCAATCTTAGTTTCGTAATGTATTAACTTGTAACAGCTAAAATTCTTTTTCTTATTTTATTTATTAATAAATTATTGCTTGCTTCTCAAAAAGGCGGGAAGTATTTCGTAACCTTTTTACTTTCTGGAATATTCTCGGGATTTTAATTTAATTTTTTATTTAACATCGCGTGATCTGTATTAATGCGCGCATGTTAAAGGGCTTGTTATTTGCGAGGAAAAATATAGACCCTACCCGAGGCCACCCCTGCTAAGACCAACCAGAGCTGTTCATTTTTTGACGTTGAGACTCGAGTTAATCCTAATTGGATTTTTAAAATGATTGACGCGGAGTAGGGGGGAGCTATTTGTCGTGAAAATGTTCCTTTCTCATTTGGTTTTTTAGGAGCGTCAGAATGCACTTGACTTTTAAACTATCAAGACGCCCGTTTCATTTCCCCGCTGAAATAGAATATCTGATGATGTGGACTAGATAACTAAGGTTGCCGTGTCGATGTGTGCTAAGGTGATTGCGGGGAAGAGCTTACCTATTTTATGAGTTCATAAATAAAGAACTTGAAGACTGATGGTGTTTGTTTTTATAATGGGGAAATACCCCAATGAAATTCTTCCACTGCTCGCCAACTGTCGGAGCGACTACTCTGCTCGTGCTGCTGCGGATTCCTAGAGTTTAAGGAACATAGTTATTTCGTCGAATTATTCATTACACACACACACACACACATATATATATATATGAACTATTTGAAATTAATAGAAAATAGATTATATATATATAAATTATTTTGACTGCACTATGCTTATATTTAAACAGTGAAATTAAACAGGACGTTTGGCCTATTTAATTTCACTGTTTAAAATTTAATTTGGATACCATAGATTTGTGAACACCAAGACCTGTACTATGCTTTTTACACGAACTATGCTTTCTCTTGTATACTCATCATGTTCTCTGTGAATTGACACATAATGAAATGGCATAACATCACGAAGAAGCGTCTACAATTTCACGTTAATTTCGTACCGATATACTGCATATTTCTTGTACCATTTTCGATGGCCCTGTATTTAACATTCGGTAGAATTTGTATTACAATAATACTTTTAATTTTATTTTGTGTTTTAATTTTGCCTGACGTATTAAACTAAATGAAAAAAATAGCACAAGTACATGTAACGTAAAATCATGGCCTGTCACTAAGATAAATACAAAACAATACGGCGAATTTTCAGCTGGTCTTGACGTTGCATTGCTCTAACCAATAGGTACTTTCGCGGTCCACAAACAGCAAAGTTACCACTTTTGTTTCATAATGGAAGTCTTCATTTTATTTCAAAGCGGAATTTTTGTCATTCAATGAACTGAATATCCCTTTTCATGGAGAATAGTTTGAGAATACTTTTTAGCAAAAAAGTAATGATCTTTCATTCTGAACTGAAGATAGAATAATGGATAAAATTCTAAATTGGTAACTGTAAATTGTTTGTAAGAATATTAAATATTCAAATAAATTTTAATGCTTAACATTCAAACATTTAATATGTGCTGATGACTCAGGGGTGCCCATTTCATATTCTGAACCTTGAAAAATACGAAATTTTGCTACAATTAAGAAGCCATTAACGACATTTTGGCTTTCCGTTTTATTTAAAAGCTATTATATGTGATTTCGTGTTTACGCTGTAAAGTAAAAAGGTTTATTTTTCTTAATTTTAAATTAGAAAATTTGTGAATAAAATCGCTGTTTTATATCCTTGAAAGTAAAAGCGAAAACAAGATGTGGAAATCTGTAACAGGTCACCCTTATAAAGAACAAAATAATTTTCAAGTTTCAATATTTAAAAAGCGCCATGGTCAAGTTTATTATTCTTTAATTATCACTCTAGTTAAAAAAAAAAACACATTCTTTATTATTAATTACCTTTTAAATATCTATTTCATTGACCTATATTTATATAATTATATTTAAGGGACGAAATATTGCTTTTTTCAATTTTTCCGTTCTTTTATTATGACATAGCGCAGCATATGCTTACTGAAAGAATGTAACATAAAAAATGACAGAGTTTCGTCGAAAATACAATACTTTAAAAAAGACATACCAGTGACTATTTTTTGTCACAGCAACAATTCAATTGTTTTCCTAAGATCGCAACGAAAGCTATCTAATTATCTTTTCGTAGCAAAACTCAACACAACTTGTCGAATTTTTTAAACTCATTATGTTAGTCTTAATTTAGTACAAGACATATCTGGATACAATGATGTTAAAGTCAACCACAAGGACTTGTAATGACTGGATTTTGCAAACGATTTCTGCTCATTCAAAAGGGCATATATTGTGATATTTAGAGAAATTAAGTGTAAAAATATCAGTATTTTATTCTAATTAGTATATTTAGCATAATTATAATGATACTATAATTTTAGTTTTAATGTCACAAAAATACTCTTATGAGGTAAGATTTTAAACGAAATGTTCAATACTTATATCTATTCCTATTGGTTGGACATCTTAATGAACCCTTCTCTTTTTACTTAATGTTTCCTCATTCAGATATTCTTGAATACTATAATTAACTA
Source organism: Maratus speculifer (assembly GCA_964019185.1). Taxonomy (NCBI): domain Eukaryota; kingdom Metazoa; phylum Arthropoda; class Arachnida; order Araneae; family Salticidae; genus Maratus; species Maratus speculifer. The sequence continues at coordinate 421,615,907 of OZ025294.1, read as the reverse complement.
AAGACATTTGAAACCAAGGATAATTTCATAATAACTTACGTTACATTTAGAACTATTTTCAGTAACTTTAGTAATATAACATACACACACACACACACACACACACACAAAAAAAAAATGTAATTTTGACTTGGTTTACTCATTAAACTTATTCAAAGCCCAATTTAGATGGAAATTTCCTAATATTAATGTTATTCTTAAAATTTGGCAGTTATATTCCTTATGGTCACTGACATTACTGAAGAAGGAATGTAAGTTATCATATAGCGTGTAATTTGCATTATCATTTTTTCAGTAAATTTCATCCAATTGACCTTTAGATAGGTTTAATCGACAAATCATGTTCATTTTACATTTGAATATTTTTTAGTGTTATATTGCTAAAATTTGTAGTAAATTGTTCTAAATGTTACGTAAGTAAGTTACACCGGAATTACCCTCAAGCGATTATAAAAATGGTTGTGGAAATGTTTATATATAGGGAAATTGCATAAAACAAACAGTAAAACTATCAGTAATCGTCTTTAAATATAATTAATAACGTTAAAAAATATATAATACTGGGCTAAGAAATCTCCAAACAACTTGTATGTGACTTTTAGAGAAATAGCTTGTATAAGCAGAATTAATTACTGAAGATGAAACACAGTCTTTTTTTGCGATCAAGTCGGAAAAAATTACACTGTATATGATTTGTTTACGTATAATGTGATTATTTTATGATCGCATTTTATGATTCGATTATTTTTTATTTATATAATGTAATAATTTTAAATATATTGTCATTTTATACATAAAAGGACTATTTTATGATTGGTTTATTTTTAATAATAATGGAGTCATTTTATATATAACATGATTATTTTTAATAATAAGATCATTTTATACATACAATGATTGTTTTATCATCGCATTTTATGACTCAATAACTTTTTATACATACAGTGAGATAATATTATGTATGCAATAATTTTATACATAATGTGATTATTTTATGATTCGATTATTTTTTATTCTCAATGTGATCGTTTTATATATAATATTGTTATTTTATACTTAATAAGCAATTTTTATAATCACGTTTTATGACTTTTTTTTACATATTGGATCCTATTATCCGTAATGTTATAATTTTTTACATAATATTATTGTTGAAACATTAATTGTAATAACGAACATCAAGTGCAGACTGACATTGTTGTCATATTTGACAAAAAAAAAAAAAAAAAAAAAAAAAAAACTTAATATATGTATGTTTAAGACTTAAGTGCTCGTATATGTATGAAATACTGAATGCAGTAGCAATTTAATGCAAAACTCCGAAAAAAAAAAATATTTAATTGCCCAAATTTTATTGCATATCAAAATAAAATACTTGTTGGTTTACATTTGTTCTATCCACATAAACGTTAAATGTTTTTCCAATTGTACAATTAGCCAACTTTACGTTCTAATCCACAATTATTACTGCTAAGTAAAGAACAATTAAAATAAAAATGAAAATCAGGAAATCCAAGAAGTTTTTAATTATATTTTTAAGATCACGTTAATATTGCGAGTAAAATCTCCATAAATACAACACGATTACAATATTACTTTTACCTCCTAATCATTTAAATGTAATGAAATGATCTTTTTTTCCTGTAAACAATCATGTCATAAATTTTACCAATCGATTAATTTCGACAACGATCAAACATTTAACTGGCGATGAAAAGGTTAAACCAATTATCGATATCTTTTCATCGTATTCATTTTTCTCACAAAACCATAAAAAGCCATGTTATTATGATAATATCGTAACCTTCTCTATAATGAGGGATGAAAAAAAGCTATTGTGGTTTAACCAGATCGTTTTTCATTAAATGGATTATTATGTAGGTAAGCGAAAATTTCTTACAAAATAATGGCAAATGCTATTATTTATTATTCGAGTCACCAATCATTTTTTGCTGACAATTATAGGCATAGTTTTAAATAATTTTGTAAAATGCAGGGATATCTCTGTTTAAGACTGTTCTGAACTGCTCTGCTCAACAATGTTTTGACAAAATGTTTTGACACATTTACAAATTCATTTTTTGACGGGAAAATATAAAATTGTAAGGCATGACTATGAAACATATAACTTTAAAACATTCTGCATTCAAAAATTAAAAATCTTGTTTTTTTTTTTTTTTTTTTTTGTTTTTTTTGTTTTTTTTTAACAAAAAAATTTTAGTAATATTTTTCATAATGCAATTGTTCAGTTGATTCATTATATATATAAACTTTTGTTCCCTCTGAAAAATACTAGAATTAAAGAAAAACTTTTTATGTGTATGAATATTCATATTTCTTAAAATATATACACATTTAAAACATTTTCGAAGCTGATATCTAAAATCAAATTTAATCCCCCCCCCCCCCAAAAAAAAGCCACAAAAGACAAATGTTATCTAAAAAAAACAAGTGGAAGTTTCGTATAAGAAAAGCAGATGGCGCCATTTCATATATTTTCTAATGTATTCCATTTAATTTGTACTTTGTAATGGGATAACATTTTGCGGAACTCTGAATTAATTAGACATTTGATAAAAACTGAGTTAAATTAAAATGCTAAATGCTGATTCATTTATATACAAAAAATATTTAGTTTATGGTATATTACTAGTACTACTAGCGTCATTAAGAATATCAATTTCCAAACGCCTTAAACAGCAGGAAAGGTGGAAGAGAAACAAACCAATCAGGAGCGCGGAAACTTCTAATCGAGTAAATAGAGTTAAAACGCGTCCCCGGATGCCAGCTTAGTGGGAAATGTATAAGGTGAAATGTAATAATGGTCAGAAAGTTATCATTTTATGACCATCCATTTCTTCCAAAAGACACCTTTTATTATTACGCCTTTGTTTGAACACCTGCTCGAACTCCTAAGATTGAAATTGGACTATTATTGAGAATCCTTTCATTTTGTTTCTGTTATCTATTTAACATTGTTGCAAGCTATCAATATATAGCCTGCTTAGCAGTGCCAGATTTAGGCAGGACATTCTGGGAACAGACCCAGGGCCCCTAATTTTCAGCCTTCCCCCCCCCCCCCCCAAATGCTGCTGAAGGTTTTTCAATTACTGTTCAGAATCTGATTTAGCTTTAATATCCAATGAAACTTTACATTTTATTCTATATTCTACTATGTTTGTATTGTACTTTTATAACATTGTATATTTCGTCTGAAATATTCATTCGTTATTTTATTGCAGCGAATATATTTTCTTTTGTCGCTATCGCTTTAAAAATGTATCGAATTTTCAATTCTTGTTTAATACTTTTCCTGTTATTGTCATATTATTTGAGCGCTGGTGAACATAGCTTGCGAACTGTAGAGCCCCCTAATATTTTGAATAATAGTAGCTTGGAGTTGTTGAAAATTTATTATTATTTGTTGCATACGTTATCATTCCAGATATATATGTAATAATTCGACGAAGGCTATCTTCCGTAAACTCCTAAGAATGTTACTTCTAAGAATCAGCAGCAGCACGAGCAGAGTAGTCGCTCCGGCAGTTGGCAAGTAGTGGAAGAGTTGCATTGGGGTATTTCCCCGTTATAAAAACAAAATCCATGAGTCTTTCAATTCCTTTACTTATTAACTCATAAACTACGTAAGTTCTTCCCCACATTCACCTTGGCCTGGTCATCAAATATTCAAAAACTTCGTGATTAAGCTGCATTCCAAGATATTAGAATTTTTCGGGGAAAAAAAAAACAGCATCCTAATATTTTAAAAGTCAATCGCATTCTGCTCTCTGAAAAAACCAAATGAGAAATCCACATTTTCACGACAAACTAGCTCCTCCTCACTCCGCGTCAATCATTGTAAAAATCCAACCAGGATTAATCTGACTCTACGTAATAAAAATGATCACCTCTGATTGGCCTAGGAGGCGCGAACCTCGGGTAGGATTTACTTCACGTCTCGCAAAGAGACAAGCCTTTTAACATCTTCGCGCATTAACACAGATCACATTATCAACAAAAAATAAAATTAAAAATCTCGAAAATATTCTAAAAAAAAGATTACGAAATAATTTCTCGCCTTTTTGAGAAACAAGCAATAGATTATTAATAAGTTAAATAAAAAAAAAGAAAAAGGATTTTAGCTGTTAAACGATTAATATATTACGAAACTAAGATTAAAAATATGTTCCACAATTTTAGAATTAAAAGCTCAGAGAGAGCAAAATGGCGCATTTTTTTTTTATTACAAATATATAGAATTAAATATGATTGCATAGGAAAATACAATTAGAACCACACAGTTTATTATAAAACGTCTATTCATTTAAATGTCATAATTGTGAAACATTATTTAAAAGTAAGTTATTGATTATTATACTTAATTTACAATGGATATTTTAAAGACAATAGTGATTATTGTCACATCTAACTTTTTTTAAAAAATTGTCAATTTCCCAACAAGTATCGGTGCAAGGGGGCCCCCGTAAGAATTTGTGCCCAGGGCCCCCAAATTTTTAAATCGGTCCCTGCTGCTTAGTCATTCAGGTATCATTCTAAAATTTTACCCGAGTTAATCACAATATCACATTTTTGTTTTGATTCTTTGATAAAAAAAATTCACGATTAATCATTATACCACAATCTTCAGTTCCGAGAGGAATGGGGGTCAAATAGAGCCAATATTATTATCCCCGGCTCCAGTTCTATAGGTAGAAGTGAATAACAGGGGGGGGGGGGCTCAAGAAAATGTAGGGGGGGAGCTTATATTTTCTGTTTCATTCTCATGCAGAAAGATAATTTAGTGCATATTCACATTGTAAATTTCTACTATTTTATGTTTCTTATTAAACTGATCTAATAATTTCATTTTATGCTAAGTAAAGAATAGGATGATGAAAAATTAGAGTGTATAACGAGTATTAAACATCCTATTAGCTTCTATACGTCCAAATAGGATAAGCGAGTGTTGAAACACTTGTTTTAGATAAAATTTAATTTCCTGCAAAACTGTGAAAAGGACTCAAAACTAAATTAGATTTTTGAAGAGAATTTCATTTGGATTTTCGGAAGAGAAATTCATTGAGTGATCTTGGAATCTTTTCGAGTGGAGTCTCAAAATATTTTAGGAGGGACTGAGCCACTCTTGGCATCCCCTTAGCTACGGCCCTGTCCGGCTCAAAGGCCGGTGATGGTTAATTCCTGTCGGCAAAGATACGAGGACAAAGAAATACATGTAAAGGCTAAAGTACATTAGGACAAACCTTCAATCTGATCTCATCCAAGAAGACCCCATCTGCTATTTGGTACAAAATATATGCATTTTACAAAATATTTTTCATGCATGTATCATTGTAGCTGCTAAGTAGTTATTGTATACAAACAAAATCAGACTGCAACATGTATTTTGGGATTATAAAATTATTATGAAATAGTAAACGGTCGTTTTATGTGTCTTTTACACTGTAGTTCTTTTATAAAGCAATTCTACAAAGCTTAAAATCTTGTTTACAACTTCGTCTGTATTTCCGGAGATATCATTTCAATACTGTAATTATTTTTCAAAAAGCATGCTTTGTTGTTATGTTGTTTTAATGCTTTTGAGGCTGAAAAGCAACCATAGAAGATTGAAAATCAACGACAATTAAAAATCAGTTAACTTCAATTGTTCAAACTATCAATCCACCTCCTGCTAAGTCAAAGCCATTCAGGTATTATTTTAAAACTTTACCACAATTAATCTCCATCGCAAAAATAATCCAGAAATTCACGGAATAATTATCACACCAACCACAACCTTCAAAGCTGATCGAGGATCCAATATGGTCAATCATATCATCCCTGGCTCCAAGGCCGCTGGTGGTTTAATCTCTGCGGGCAAAGATTCCAAATAAAGAACAAACCCGTTCGATCTGACCCCACCCAAGACATCCCCCTCCCTTTCCCGAGGGTAAACTGGAGCAACAGGGTTATGAATCTCTCGCAAATGACCTATTTATCCCGGCTCCAAGGATATATCTTTTCTTAATGACAACAGTTCTTCAGCACGTCAAGTGCAGAGAACGTATTAATATGAAAATTTGTAATCTTGTTTAATTTGATGATGAATTTTTTTCAATATCCGAAGACGTCGGCGAAAGGGTTTTATGTAACAGTGACCTGGAACTCGGTCTGAATATTAATTCTTGTTTTCGCCGAATATCAGTAAAAATGGTGAAAGTGTATTGCCATGTTCTTCCCTTTTACATTGGCGATCGTATTACTGTATCGGATACTAGATTTTGCTCTAGTAATGATGATAGAAAACGAAATCAAATCAGAGCAATTGGTTTTTTTTTTCTTCCTTTTCTTTTAAGATCGTCTTTTGGGACAATAGTAGTGCACTTTCGTTGAAACGAATATTGATTGAAGACATCGTCCCGGAAGTAAAGCGATGCATGTTCAGTGCATGTTGATGAATGCATAGTTAATGACTAATGATTTTATTTCAAGTGTATAGCAGAGAAATACAGTGAAAGTAAGATATTACGTGATTCGATATAGGGCGAATTAAGACGGCAATTGCAAAAACGTAGATATTTCACAGAAGACCTGGTTTACTCCTAATTTATTCCCCGATAATTCGGTTTATACCTTGGTTTAAATTAAGTTATTTTTTCTAGCATTTTTAACTTTAAATAATGTCACCAAGGCCATCCCCTTCCCCCCTCTTCCTCAAAGAAGAATGATTGCAACGGTTGGGAAATGCATGTTAAGAATATTGGGTGTATAGTTATCGTCATCCCCACTAATTAGGACTTGTGAGGGTCGAGTGTATGTAGTACTCTAAGCGCTTTTTTTCTTTGACCCCTTTTCCCCCCATTCACCAAAATTATGCATGAAAATAATCGAAAAATACCAAAATTTTATTTAAGATTGTTTTAAGCTCCAATAAATTGAAAAAGATTTATGACTTCGTCTTTTCCGTCCGTCTGTCCGCGATCGAACTCTCCTAAATATACTCGGATTGCCCTGAAATTTTTAGATGTTATTGATGTTTAGCATAGCACGATCTCTTTTTTTAAATGAAGTTTGTAGCGTGTTTGGTTCACAAGGATAGTCAAAAATATTCAGTTACAATAAGGCCTATGGGGAAAAATCATTTCAAATGGTTTTTAATTATCTTACCCACCTTTTCAAACATAATAAAATCAATATGTATTTACAAAGTACACTAAAATATGTATTCTTCAGAATATGAACAGTCATTATTCATTTACAGGACCACACAAAAGAATGCCTTATATGGGGTAAATGTTTGCGTCAAACTTTAATTATGTTAAAATTTTTAATATTGTACAATAAAATTGATGTACGTCAGAGATTTATTATAAGTTATTTCATGTATAATACGAACTGCATAGCATTTACAGGCACACACAAAAGATTTCATTTATTATATTGTATCCGAAGTACTTATATTAGCGATGATGGCAGCAAATTCATTTTTAATTATGATTTGTGGTTTAAAATTTAAATATATTTATGCATATTCTAAGGTGTGTAAAAATGCTATAGTTCATATACAGAACTTCATAAAGGAGTGCGTTGAGTAAGAGGGTAAATTGCTTTAAAAGTTTTAAAATGAGTTATGAATTTTTACACTGAATTGTAAGTTTACTAAGAAATATTTATAGAACATAGATAAAATGATATACAGGGCTGCGCAAGGAATTGGTTACATGGCTATCTATGGATGATAATTTTTGGGAATGTGATTTCAATAGTTCTAAGAGTGTTTTAGTTTGTATTAAACTTTAACTAAATAGTGGCATGTAATAAAGGTATTAGGCAAACTTCAGGGCTGTACAAGTATGCTCAAGTACCTTTCCATCTATTAGTATAACTTCCTAAAATAAAAATTCCTTCCTGTGACGCGTTTTCTTGATGAACTAAAATGTCTCTTTATATAATATATATACCAACCTACAGATTAAATACAGGACCGTTCAAAAGAATTGGAATACAGATTTAACTATGGAGGTAAATCCTGAAACCATTTTTAAAATGTTTCATATGTTTTCTAAAATTTTTACTTAATTACCTTATTTACCTTATTACTATAAAAAACAATTTTTTTTTATTTCAGAAAATGTTTCATAATTTATGCTTGACGTATGATTTTTCTTTCTTGTTTCCTTTGTGTTTGTTTCTATCAAAGACTTTTCAGAATAAAACTCGTAATTAATACTAATAAAATTTATAATAAATTTTAGTGGATTTAATATCTTGAAAACGGACAAAATTATGAATTTTTTCTCCCAAAAACGTTATTTATTTCGCCTCTTGAATCCATTTTTAATTTTATCAAAAATCTGTGATACATAATTTTTTGGACCTTTTCTTAGAAATTACAATAACTTTAAAGTTATTTGGTATGTAACTAAAAGTTATGTTTTTTTTTTTGTTTTTTACAAAACTTCTATCTATTTTTACGATTTTGCCTATGAATAAACTTGACTGAGATTTTTTATATTCCACCTAATTTTATGTATCAATTTTGAAGAGATTTGTACCGAAATGTAGAAATTAATATAAAGTCCCAAACCATTTTTTAGAAGTAATTAAGGCATGAACTTTATATTACAGGTGTTAGCATATCCTCCGAGGATATGCTAACACCTGAAGAACGAATTGCGGTTGTAGCGGCACGTTTGCATGATCAAACATTCGAGGAGGTCAGTCAGAAGTTCCGTAGAAACTTTGAACGGGAGGCTCCAACACGAGGAAATATCTGAAAAATGGTGAACAAGTTTTTACTTACTGGATCTATACTCGATGCGAAACGTATATGTCGATCATAGGTACAGTAGCGAACATCCATTAAGCCAAATAGCGTACACTGTTTACATTTCGAAACTTTTGCTGCATCGTCACTTCACAGCTTTTATAGAATATCGCTATTCTGACCAATGAGAATGCTCCATAATACAGTGATGTAATAGTTTTCTATAACAGCTGTAGAGTGACGATGCAGCAAAAATTTCAAATTTTTAATAGTGTAGTCCGGATGCATCACCTCGTTGGCTCAGTTGTGAACTTGTGATATCTCAATCGTCTGTTTGGAAAGTTATGCACTGCACTTTAAAAAAGGTAACAGACCATGTCCAGCTTCACCACAAACAGGAGCCTGAGGATTATGCTGCACAGAAAGCCGTGTACTACGATCTATGCCAGGCTGCAGAACAGGATGGATTAATTTTTAAAAAACATTACATTATTGAGACAATATCTGACTATTAAAGCAAAATATACATGAAGGAAAAAGTTTCAAAACTCAAAACTCATCCGATCCCAAAATAATAATAATAATAATAATAATAATAATAATAAAATAAAAAAGAGTGTATGATTTTTTTTTTCTATTAGTGAACTTGCATCAAGAAAACATTACAATCTGCGTAAACAGTCCACATACACGTTACACAATATACACGTAATACTCGTGTTCATATCGTAATAGTTTAGATAAAATTTGGGAGTTGAAAATGGGGCAGTTGACTTATATACGAGGTAGTAAAAAAATTTTAAATAAAATTTAACAAATAAAATTAAAACGTCTTACTTAAATAATTAATAAATCATTGATCTTTTGGTACTAGCAAAAAAATTATATGAAGAGTTAATAATTCCCATCAATATTTATTCTAATTTTTGAATTCACTTGAAATTGAATGACTAGTTTTAGAAGTATGCTATCATTGCGTTATGAACCTAAAAACATCAATATATATTCATTAATGAGGAGTGTTTATTACTGGAACAGGTATACAAAGATGGAATAGGGGGTTTCCATTGTTAGAATTTCGAGTGTATATTTCTGTTTTTTACAATTAAATTTTAAATCATATGGGAGAATGCAGCAATGAAATTTATCAAACGTAGTAGATAAATAATTATAATATTAAATAAACTGTAATGCTATAGCTATTACTTAAAAAATAATTTTTTAAAGAAATTCACAAAGGATGTCCATTTCTGACACATCTCCCTATGTGCTGCATTGGGCCTAAAAAACTAACTGTATAAAAACTGTAACTGTTTAACTATAACTATAACTGTAACTGTAACTAATTTCTAACTTATCAAAACGTGAAACATAAATAAATACATGATTTAACAATTAAAAAAAAGATTTGTTGATTAAAAATGTTTATTTTTATCGCGGAAAGTAACAATGTCGTTTTGTTGAATAATAAATGATTACTGTGCACAACAATGACTGCAGATCAAATGAAAATCCATTGTTACACTTACTTCTTTTCGATTTTGGAGTACTAATGCTACTTTTGCGTATTACTCTGCGATTTTGAAAAGCGAATTTTGTTATAAAAAAAAGTTGATTGGTGTCTAATTTTAATTATTATTATATTTCATAAGTCATTTCTGTATTTCGAGTTATTCTTTTCTAAAACAAGGAAAAAAAAAAAAGAACTTGTTTAACATCAAAAAAGTTCTCCTGTCACAGGCAGATCACATAGCCTATTTCTGGACCATTCCCAAATATTGTGGACTTGAAATCTTCACAACAACTAGAAGATAAGTTATTTTTACATTGAAAATGACCAATCTAATGAATTTGAGATCATTGTACTATTGCAAGAAAATAACATCTGAGGAATATGAAAATGGACTTATTGAGAGAACGGCGGATGTATTCGAGTTGGAGAGAAACTTCAAATTTATAGATTTTCTCGGAAGAGGCTCTTTCGGATGCGTTTTGTCGGCTAAAAGTCCTGATTATGACAACGAAATAGCCGTAAAAATTATTCGTTCTGAAAGAACCAAGGAGGGAGAATTGAAGATATGGCCAGTCCTGGAAAACGAACATATTTTACCAGTTTTTGAAGTTGTGGGTATGCAGTACGTGAATGTATTTATCACTCCAAGGTTAATGAAAGATATGGAAACAGTTTTGAAGGAAGAGGATTTTCGACGTAACGCATCGAGTCTTAAAATGGCAAAAAAATGGTTTCATCAAACGTTGCAAGCTGTCGACTATCTGCACCAGAAGAGACTGTATCATGGTGACATAAAAACGGACAACATTTTGATAGATTACGACTCGAGTGCCAAATTATCCGATTTTTCCTATCTGCAACAAGGGGATACTATCATGAGACGATATGGAGCGCCCCTAATTTATCGCCCCCCGACATCTGAAGGCAAGATTTCAAGTATTGATGGCTACGCCTTTGATACGTGGTGCTACGGAATAATGGTACTGAATTCCCTGACGCAACATCATATGTTGAAAGAAATAACAAGTGTTGACAAAAGAAACTTTGACTGGCATCAAATTGTGTATCCAGTATTGTTGAAAATGGTTGATGCGGATCATTTTCGATCCTTGGTGTCCGCTTCATTTCCTGCTTCTGATTTACACAAACAAGATTATGAAGATTCCTTGGATTTCATTCTTTTTTTGCTTAGAGGCAATCCAGAAGATAGACCTTCAGCCACAGAAACATTAGAACACGTGTTTTTGATGAAAGGTAATCTGCGTTCGGAAAAGCTGGACAGTCTGTGGGCGAAACATTTATATGAATCTGATGATTTAGTGAGTTGGAGTGTCCACTCGGAATACAAAAATTTATTGAGAAAAAACAGAACGAAGATGAACAGATATAAATTTAGATATAATCGTGTATCCCAACTGAAAAACAGAAAATGGACTAAAAAACCTAAAGAAATGACTCTTAATTGTGATGTTGTGGTTGTTCAGAGTTTGAGGCAGTGTTCAGAAGAGAGAGATAAAACTTGTAAGGGACGGGTTGAAGATCTAGAACTTGAGATGGTTACAAAAACTCCTGTGTCTGATTACGAAAAGGATACATTTTGTGAAGCTAAGGTATGTCGAGAGTTTGAATCTGAAAATGGAAAATGTGGAGGTAGTCTTAAAGTCACATCTTATACCGAAGAACGCCGTGAAATGTCAAAAAAGAAAAGCCGAATCAGTAAACTATCTGACTGGCTTCGAAAGAAACTGACCAAGTTTTGCATCTGCGGAGCAATCCCGGCTCCTGGAAAGAGATCGAAAAAATAATATGACACCTTATTGTCTTCTTTTGTACAATAGTTAAATTGCCATCCCTTGAAATAGTTTAAATAAAAAAACGACAAGTATGTTAAAAGTCACTTGAAAATAGTTTGTAATGAAGCCACCAAAAACAATAAAATAATAGCCAGGATTATCTTTGTCTTTACTTACTATTTGTATTATTTTAGAATTAGTTTTGTTATTTTTATAACTTTTAATTATTATTCAATACGTTAATGCATTCAGGTATTTCAGAAATGGATTAAGACGAAAATTCGTATTTTAAGTTAGTTCTTTATATATAAAGAAAAGAAAAGTTGATTTTTAATGTTTTTTCCTTTCTTCTATCTTTACAAGAAGAAAGTATTGGATTCATGAAAATTTTCGACTTCCGGTTTTCGAAGGATTTATACGTTTTAGAAGATCCTGAACACGTTTTGACTATTTTTAGAAAATGTCTGTCTGTGAGTCTGTCCGTCTGTCTGTCCGTCTGTCTGTGTGTCTGTCTGTCTGTATGTGACAAAAAATTTGTGGGCGCTCTATCTCAAGAACTAATGCTCGAAATTTAATAAAATTTTATATTCAGTTAGACCTTGATATGAATTAGTGCCTATTGGTTTTTGGTGAAAATTGGCCTGCAGGTGGCGCTGCTATGCCACGTTTTTCAAGATTTTCATGATAGCTATATCTCAACAACTATCGCACAGAATTTCACCAAACTTCAGATTCTGCGATACCTTGAGATACATAGCCGCTGATAAGGTTTTGGTGTGAACTGCCCTATAGGTGGCGCTGCTATGCTACATTTTGCACGATTTTTGCGATAGCTATATCTCAAGAACTAATGCAGAGAACTTTATCAAATTTTAGATTCTGTTACACTAGAATATGTAACATAATTAGACGCTGATTACATTTTGGTATTAACCTTGCAACAAGTGGTGCAGCTATGCTGCATTTTGCACGAATTTTCCGATAGCTATATCTCAACAACCAACGCACAGAATTTCATCAAACTTCAGATTTCGTTACAAAATGACATATAACATAATTACACGATGATTACGTTTTTTTTATAAATCCTTCAACTGATGGTGCTGATGTGCTATATTTTACATGGTTTTTTTTTAAACTAACTATATCTCAAAAACTAATGCACAGAATTTCATCAAACTTCAGATTCTTTTACACCATAACATAATTAGACGCTTTTTTACGTTTTGGCATAAATTTTCCAAGATATGGTGTTGCTGTGCTACGTTTTGCAATTTTTTTGTTATAACTATATCTCAAGAACTAATGGACGAAATTCCATCAAATTTCAGATTCTGTTAGGTCTTGACATAAATGGATGCTTATTAGGTTTTAGTATAAATTACGCAACATGAGGCACTACTAAGCTCATTTTCTCAGAATATTAATTAAATTTTGCATTTTAGGCTTTACGGATACCAGAATCTCATTAGGCTAGGTCAAATGTTCGAGGAAATTCGATAGTGGGTAACTTTGGGGTCACGACATTTTTTTTTTTTTTTTTTTTTTTTTAAATATTAAAATGTACTTATGAGATAGAAGAAAGTTTTGGGATTGACACATCCAACTAGTTTGTTATTGAATTCTTAAAAGTTATCGATCGGTAAGATATAAAATTTTATTTTAAGTTAAAAAAAAAATGCAATTTTAATTATTGTTGTTTTTTGATTGGTTCAGTTTGCTTTATGTTGTCAGTATTAATATATAGAAGAATTTTAATATCATTATTATTATTAATATTATCGATAATTTTTTTAATTATTCGGATAAGAAATTATTTTTTAAAATTTTTTTAATCCCCAATGCACATAATATATTTTTTACAAGATGAGTAAAATGAGAAAAAAATTAGAGATTGAATATAATTTTAAGAATTATCGAGTCTAAAAGAAACCTCCCAGTGGGAAAAAATTGAAAAATAGAAAAAAAATAAAAAACAAATCATTCTATATATTTTAATTACTAAATTGCCCTAAAAAATAAATGAAAATGAACAGAGAGTTCTATTTTCTTAGAATTTTGTTTGAAAAATATTCATTTATGCGGGTTCTTTTCATGCTGGAATTGTACCAAATGATGTATTTGCAATACTGTACGAAGTCGTCTTATAAATGTAGAAGAGAAGAAAGAAAGAAGTGATAACTTATCTTAATAAATATCTCGGGTCTGCATTCTTCTTTATAAACTTTTTATTACTTGAAAAAAAACGGCACTAACATATAGTAGACTAACACACACACATTATATACAAATAAAGTTTTTCTACATAATTCTGGCGCACGCCACCATCACAAGATATGAACCACAGTTCACAACCAACATTCGAATATCACTAAGAAAAAGAACATTTTTAATAGAACTAGTCTTGCCAGTTTTTTTTTAAATAAAAAATATTACAACTACATTTTTTTTAATTTAGCAAAACTCAGGTCACGTGACGCGTGACAGTCTTATTTTTTTTCTTTCTTTTTTCCTTTGGAATGCGCGTGTTACAATACATCATTTATATATTGAGAGTGACAGATAAAATATTGAGAGTGTAGATTAAGGTTGACAGAGTTATCTAAAAAAGCAAAATTTTGTTTGACACTAGTTAGTTTTACTTTTATCGCTCTTTCGTCCCTTTTTATATCATACTAAATTACATCTAATCTGTGCCAGTAATGTTTTCGTTAAAGAATCGTTACTCATTAATCGATTTATACATTATTATCCGACTGTATTTACATCATATTACTCTTTGATCTTGTTTAACTAATTTTTGAAATCACGTGTCCAGTTAAGAATTAAAAATTAAGCAAATTGCAAGAACAAAAAAGAATCAAAACATCTTACTATTCAATAGTGATCATGAACATTTTATCAGTGGAACTCAACAAAAATAAATATTTGTATTTAAGGGTGTATTCGAAAAAATGATTTTCCACCTTCAACGGCTCGAAATTTTCCTTTTCATTTTCAGACATATTTCTAAAGTAGAAACATGAAACTTGCTGGGGATGATTTTTGAACTGATGTATAAGATGCCCTATCTCCAGGTTCGGAAAATTCTATTCAAATTGGCATGAACATTTTAGCAGTGGAACTCTACAAAAATAAACATTTGTATTTAAGCGTAGAAGAAGATAATAAATAAAATAAAATATTAAAACTTTAGACGGTTGGTCACTCAGCGGCCGAATTCTCCTTCGTATAGTGTCAAGTCCATGGGCGTTTGATGTATTTTTATATTCAAAATATCTCCTCAGGGAATTAATATTTTTTAACATCTTTTTGCAGTGTTCTTTCCTCAAAGGATGCATCATTTTTCTGGGTTTAAAAAAAATTCTAAAACTTATGCTCAATTTAATATTTTATGTTTTATAAATAGGTGAACTGGAAGTAAAATTTTAACACTTTCTATAAAATAATGCACAGATTTTAGATATATTTTGAAAACTAAGAAAAAATGATGAATCCTTTAAGAAAAGAACACTGAAAAAAATAAAATGAAAATATTAAATTCTTAAGGAGGTATTTTAAATATAAGTATACATCAAACGCCCATAGACTTAACATTAGTGCGTGGAATTCGTGACTAGCTGCCTTAAGACACAAATGCACTAAATTAACCATTTTATAATTAGCATACAGTCGAACCTCCCTTTAATGAAGTCTCTATTTGACGAAATTTGAATTCGAGGAAATTTTCTGCTGAACCTGGAATTTGAACACCATTAACATGAAAACTAAACTCCATATTACAAAAAATATACGCAGTCGAGTCTCTATATAACGAAATCCATCGTTCCAGTAAAAAATTCGTTATATAGAGAAATTCGATGTATAGAGAATGATGTTAAAAATCATATTTAATTTGTAAATTTTGAATAAATTTTATTTTGATCTTTTTAATTAAGAATTTGAAATGTCTAAAAGTAAATATTAACCTAAGATTTTATTTCTTAATGATTTAAGCTGTTAAAAAAAAAAAAAAAAACAGGCATTTATTTGAAAGCTTAATGAAAATCAAATAAGGAAGACTTGCATTAATTTCAGACGAAGATATCTGTACTTTTTTGCTGTTTTGATTTTAAAATTGCTACGCTCTCAAGAAAATGCTCAAATTTTAGCGAGGAATGAAAAATTGTAGTTAACATTTTCCAACATTTGAAGGCCTTTCTTATGTGCCTCTCATTGATTCAATTCAATCCAATTGACTCTGTTTTGAGAAGGATGTGGAAAGGTGTGTGGGAGGTTGGATGAATTCGTTGAATCATGCGAAAAGAGGACCGTTCCCACTAAAAATTCGTTATATAGAGAAATTCGATGCATGGAGTTTCGTTATAGAGAGACTCGACTGTATATATTCCGATCAAAACGGCTTATTTTCAGATTTATTGTTAAATTCATTTTTGCTCTCAAATGCACCAAACTTTCAAAATCTCTTATTTAGAAACTACATTATGTGCCGTGTTTATCGGTTTTTTGTTTAAGTGTAGAAAATACTGCAAAAAATGCTGTCAGATTTGCCACTTTGAACAGAAATTTCCGAACCTGGAGATATGGGAACGAAAAAATAATGGAACTGAGAAAATAATTGTTTATAAATCAAATTCTAATGGATTCAACGAAAAATGACATCACGCGGCATTTTATACATCAGTTCAGAAATCATCCCCAGCAAGTTTCATGTTTCTACTTTTAAAAATGGTTTCTGAAAATGTATCGGAATATTTCGAGCCGTTGCAAGTGGAAAATCATTTTTCCGAAGGCACCTTTAAGGAAATTTTCTGCTGAACTTGGACTTTGAACACCATTAACATTAAAATTACACTCCATATTACGAAAAATATAGCATATATAAGGAAGTTTATTTCACTTTTTTGCGTGTACAACTTTCAATCGGTAAGGTTGCTGTTGCGATAGATGGATGAATTTATTTCAGCGAATTGCATGAAAATGATTTTTTTTTTTTTTTTTTTTTTTTTTTTTTTACATAATTATTTCTATTCACAACAAGTAATGCTAATAGCCAATAATACAATAAAAAGCAAATTCATGGTTCACGAGATTGTAATAAGGAGTCGTCTACAAATGATGGTGGTTTGTGAGGGAGGGGGGGTAAGAAAAAATGCGACATCACAAATTTTGGTTAAAATAAAAGCGTTAAGAATCAGCAGATTACATTTTGAAGTTATTTTAAAATTTTAGTATTTTCTGTTAATAAAATAACGATAAGATTTAAAGCCAAATAGGTTAAATTTCAGTAAAAATTCCAAAATTTTACTGTTTTCGACTGCTTTTTCATATTAATGTCGTATATTTGTTATTATGTTTTTTGTTAAAAAACATAATAACATTTGTAATAACATAATAACATTTGTAATCTTAATCAAACTCATTTCATACAAAATAAGTACACGAATCATGCTTACAATTGTCATTAAAACGCATAGCTAAAGTTTAAAAATGATATTAACGTAGTGATCTATAACGTTTCTGAACTGCAAATATATGTTTATGTAATGAAGCGTGACACATGACAAGAAGAGAAGGGGTGAGAGGGTATGTTGAAATGTGACACTTTGTGACAAAAAGAGAAGGAGGTGTAAAACTTACTGGAAAAAAAGTGTGTATGGGCTGTTCATAAGTGCAGACCCTAAATAAAATGTTCGGATGTCAGACGCATATTAATAAATAACACTACCATTTGTAAAGTTTGTGTATAGTTAATTTCAGTCAGAAAATCGTAATTAATATGTGAGCGCATGCAGAATGCATGAGGCATTGCTTTGCTGTCAAATTTGAACGAGACATCTAGTCATATTTAACTGTGTGCTACATTATTAAATGCAATGATTGTTATAGAAAGTGATTGCATATAAAAATTCATAGGCAAGGGCATCTAATAAAATAATTTTTTTTTTTTACATGTAAGAGGTTATTTTATACAAAATCGAATACGCTCTGTAGCTTTATAAATTGACTTCTTTTATTTTATCGGACTGCTTTTTTCATTACTCAACTGATCAATATTTTTTTTTTAAACTTTCAAATAATGCCTATTTTATCATGTCTTTTATAGCATTTTTAATCTTTAATCACCGGTATTTCAAAACAGAAATTTTTGCCTGATTGAATTGAGAAAAAAAAAAAAATGCTCGGATTTAAATAAAGCAAAATTTACAATAAAAACTTACTGGTGAGAATAACAAATCATGTCCGAAATATGGAGGTCCTGCTCGTACCAAGTACGGACAAATCATGACTGGTAAAAACACGTTGACGTATCACATAAGGGTAATTCTGGGAAGCCGTTAAATAGCATCATTAACTCCGCAGTTTGCCGTTAGGTGGTGCTGTAAGCGATTTCATTGCCTAGTGTAAGGCTGCGAGCGAACAGCACTAGTTTTTATTACACTAAAAAGAGCAATAAATCTATCTTTGTTTCCGTACGGAACAAAGGTGAAACCTCGTTAAATGATTTTTGAGGGACTGACCCTACCGAATTGACAAAGGAAGGGAAAATTTATCTCGCCTACATCTTCAGTCGTAAAGCTGTCAACTGATTTCGAGTTCGATTTCTCTCTTGAAGTTAAAAAAAGTTCACTGAAAAAGCACTTTATACATCAAAGTGCCGACACGAAAGATCAAAAATAGCGACGCCTAACCGCAAGAAGTTAGTGCTATGTGTCTGGTCCTTAAAGAAACCTAAGTAGCACGTTCAGGACTATAATTGTTCCCGATTTGAAATTCATCGGGGTACACTAAACCTTACTGAGAACCCTGTAAGTTTTTTATATGGGAATGCGACGTGTGTGACACCGAATGAAGAAGGTGAATATTCTTTTAAAGTCTACTGTTAAGCACACCCATGCAAACGTGTTTTTTTTATAAAACTATTTCTACTTTTGTTTATTTGTCTGCTTTTTTCATTCCATAAAAGGCACTGCTAACTATCTTCCTAAATCCGCCTCTAATCAATCAAACTATTCCGTGTAGAAGGAAGAACATTATCTTCTACATCTCGGTTTTCACCCTTTTTCGTTTTTTGCCGATGTCGCAAGTGACGGTATCAGGCGATTACAGACATCGCTTTATTTTGTGTTTGATTTCGGTTCGATTTTTTTGAGGGCTATTCCGTAAAGTCACCGAATAAAGTTCGTCAGGGTTTTTTGGCAATTATGAGATCGGCGAAGCTGAATATTGATGATCTTTCTATCGTGATCCAAGGGAAGTAGGTGGCACGTGCTTTTTTGCTGTCTTCAAATGGAGCGGTTTTATATGGGTGTTGGTTATTGATAGGGTAGCCGTGAAGTGTTTGACATGAACTGAATATTTTGTTGGATTGTGATTAGTTTAAAAAAAAAGTAAATTTGAGCGCCGGTGTGCTTATATAAATCGATAATGAGAAGTTTAGCGTTCAGATGTTTTGGTAGAATGAAATCATAAAAATGTCAGTAATCATTTAAGTATAATTGTAATAATTTAAGCCAAAAGAAGGAAAATAAATTCTATTCCGTCCTGTGCATTTGATAAATATAATAATTTGATAAATATAATAAACATCACAGAAATTCATCGTCGTCTCTTCGTTTTTTTTTTTTTTTTTTTTTTTTTTTTTTTTTTTTTTGTACATCAGATATAATTCAATACTTTTTTGAAAATATACATGTATTTTGAAGAGATAAAAACTTCTTTAACAAAACATGAATAACTTGAATACGGTAGACCTTCCGAAAGAACTGGGAATTTCTTCATCAGGTTCGAAGAAGACGTGCGTCTACTATGAAAGCAGCAGCACGATTTCAGTTGTGCCACTGCTTTCATAGTAATAAAAATTAATCTAATCATCAGGAAGCTCAGTTCAAAAAATAATTTCTAGTCTCTTTTATGCCTGGTTGGAATATCCGCCGGATAAATATGATTCGGAAAGAAACAATCATAACCATTTATTTTCACAAATTATTATTATTATTATTATTAGCTGAAGGAGACGAGTCATATTTCGAAATTTATTTGGCAGTGTCAGTGACCAGATTATTGCGGATTTTCTGCTCTGCCGTAGCATTATCACATTTCACACAAAGAAAGATAAGTAAAATTAAAAAAGACGTTTAATATCAGATATTTCATAAGACAAAAACACATTAGTTGACAAATTACTGTATACATTTCAAGCTTAATGAAGCTTCTCATCAATTACAATTGTCAGTAGAAAACCAAAGCTATTGTTGGCACAAGTTCACGTTCAAAATATGTGTTTGAAATAAAAACCTCCTTGGAGTAGGTTACAGCTTTGGTCTTCGATTTATAATTGTAACTGGTGAGGAGATTGATTAAATTTAAAAATGTCTACTGTATTTTCATATCATTACTTTATTTTGTAATATTAATGTATTTTTACGGAAAGTCCAATATTCTGCAGTAATTACATCATTCATTGCCTTATTACTCCTTAAAATTGAAGATTTTATGATAAAGATTAATTAGGCGCGAAGAGCACAGAAACTCATTATAGCCATCACCGTATTAACGTAATTTTACAAAATAAATGTGATGTTTTTTATCTTTTTTAAAAACATTAAACATTTATATTTGCTCTATACATAAAGTAAACTTTATTACTGTACATTTGGCTTAAACATCAAATGGTTATATTTAAAAAAAAAAAAAAAAAAAAAAAAAAAAAAAAAAAAAAAAAAATACTACTTTTTAATTGCAATTTTCCTGCGGTGTGATTTTCATTAAATAACTGCAAGATAATCGTTTGTTCTAATAATAGTTCTTGATAATGATTCATTCATTATCACAATATCAATTTTCATAAACGAGTCAGAAAGAGTACTTACTTCCTTAACATTTAATGAAACGTTTAAAATATAGGTCACTGTTTTGTTTAATCTGTTCTTTTTGTTTATAGATGAAGGGTATTGGGAATCTCCAATACAATCTAAATGATAAAAAATAATTTCCATCCTTCGGCGGTAATGAAATTATCACTTAAATACTCAGGATAAAGAGTAGAAACGGATGACAAATATTTTAAGTCTTTCGAATTCGATCTGGACCTTTTATTTTGTAAAATTAGCTGATGAGTTTGATGGAAAAATAATGTTTTACTGTTTCTCAGGAACAAGATTTATCTCAAAATCAAATACCAGATTCAAAGCCAAATTGGCATAACTAAAGTTTGGTTCGCATTGAGAAAAAAAAAATTTTTTTTCATGGTGTTTAATTTGTTAAGAATTTTACCATTAATTGTTCTTTAGCGAGAATTTGCAACATTTAAAATTTCAAATGTAGTCCTTAAAATAGATATGTATATATAATAGTTCTTAAAGTAAGTTTTCATCGATATTAATTGAAAACTTGTTATTATTATAATATAATTACAATATTTTCATTAATTTCATAACATTGTTGTTTACTATTATTTTGTAATTTAATATTTTAAATAATAGTTATTTTAATTATATATAATAATTTATATCTTTCTAGTTTCTGACATAACTTTCTCTGTTAACTGTCACATATTAACTGTTATGAAGATCAGATGTCAAATTTGAATTTATATTTTTTTCTTGCTCACATGGTGGCGATTTTATCATGTAAGTTTATCAATTTAATAATTCTATTATTATTGTTTTAATATTTGTCTAGCACTTTTCATTGATTTACACTTTGCATTGGTGATTAATTGGGTAATTTAGAAATCATTTTTAGGTTTATCCTGATTTCTAATCAGAAATTTATCGCAATTAATGTGTTTATTTAGTATTACCCTTGATAACGAGTTAAATACCACAGTTCCAATACTTGGTATTTGTTTCAATATTTCCCAACTCTTAAGTTTTTATGTAGTTTGTTATTTAATGGGTTATTCCTTATTTTGTTGATGAATTGTAGTATTGTATAATACTTCTATTATATCAGGTTTTCATTAATTTGCTTTTGACTTTATTAATTGTTTAATAATATTACATTTCGATTTCGCATTACATTTCATATAGAAATCATGTGTTATATTTTTTATTATCGCTCTTTTGCAAACAAATTCTCAATCCATACTTGTGTGGAGTGTGCAGAATTAAACTTGTCCACGGATTATTATTATTTTTTTAAATATATAATTTTTTTTAATTGGATGATGTGTATAAAATACATGCTCGCATGAAGAAATTGTACCAAATTGTAAAGTGTGATGCAATAAAATAATACTTTTGAACATTTGATTTTTTCAATTTAGAAAAACTTCAAAGAGAGAGAATTAAACTTCCCGTTTAATTTCCTAACGAATTTCATTTGTAGAATGTGAAACCAAATTATCATGCCGTTCATTTTTTCATAACAAGTTTCAATCTCTCAACGACGAATTTCTTCGTTTTGACATTGATTGATAGTTTGTTGCTATATTTACAGAATTTTTACTTAATATCTATTTGGAAAAAAATTACATTGAAAGAATTGCATTATTTAATCACCTTTTTCTTTAATGAAATAAATCACTTATTAACTTATCAGATGTAATTATGTTACAATATTCACATATAATATCAATACATTACTGAGACAATATCTGACTATTGAAGCAAAATATACATGAGGGAAAAAGTTTCAAAACTCATCTGATCCAAAAAAAAAAAATCTCTATAAATAAAAGGAATAAAGAGGATAATTAATTAATTGAGGCACAGATAGGCTCTCAAACAGTGAATGCATTGCATTTGAGTGTCATATTTTTTTTCTTTATATTTTACACAGCTTAGGTAAACGCAGAAGAAATATAAAACAGATAATGTATTTATCACAAAAAATCGTCTGCTAAGAAAATCTTTTTTCATTTTGAACTTCTATAAATAAAAGGACAGATAGGCTCTCAAACAGTGAATCGTCGAATATAATTGAAGAACAAATGGAAGAACAAATGGAAGAACAAATGGAAGAACAAATGGAAGAACAGATGGAAGAACAGAAAGAAGAACAGATGGAAGAACAAATGGAAGACCTCTTCATTAACAATAAAAAAAGATATGCAAACGAAACCCCAGAACACCGAGAAGAAAGACTGGCGAAGAAAAGAGAGCAGAATAGAAAAAGAAGAGAAAATGAGACAGATTGAGAAATTGGTGGTGTCAGTGGGCGGTGGTGAGACAGTATGTATTATTCTATATAATGTTCTATATCCTTAATTATTTGGTAAGTAGTGGACAGACTGGAAAGCCAACCACATTAAAAAATGGGTGGGGCCTAATAGAGATCGCCTTCACGTGGTGGGTCCCGTCTTCGACTGAATGATCTCTCATTAATTATAATTTAAGAGTTTTCACTCCGATAACGGGCTATACCTAGTAAATAAATAAAAATAAATAAAAGAGTGTATGATTTTTTTTTCTGTTTGTGAACTTGCATCAAGAAAACATTACAATCTGCGTAAACATTCCACAACATACACGTAATACTCGTGTATATGTCGAAATAGTTTAGATAAAATTTGGGAGTTGCAAATGGGTCAGTTGACTTATATACGAGGTAGAAAAAAAAAATTAAATAAAATTTAACAAATAAAATTAAAACGTCTTACTTTAATAATTAATAAAATATTGATCTTTTGGTACTAGCAAAAAAATTATATGAAGAGTTAAAAATCCCCATCAATATTTATTCTAATTTATAAATTCACTTGAAAATGAATGATTAGTTTTAGAAGTATGCTATCATTGCGTTATGAACCTAAAAACATCAATATATATTCATTAATGAGGAGAGTTCATTACTGGAACAGGCATACATAGCTGGAATAGAGGGTTTTCATTGTTAGAATTTCGAGTGTATATTTCTGTTTTTTACAATTAAATTTTAAATCATATGGGAGAATGCAGCAATGAAATTTATCAAACGTAGTAGATAAATAATTATAATATTAAATAAACTGTAATGCTATAGCTATTACTTAAAAAATAATTTTTTAAAGAAATTCACAAAGGATGTCCATTTCTGACACATCTCCCTATGTGCTGCATTGGGCCTAAAAAACTAACTGTATAAAAACTGTAACTGTTTAACTATAACTATAACTGTAACTGTAACTAATTTCTAACTTATCAAAACGTGAAACATAAATAAATACATGATTTAACAATTAAGAAAAAGATTTGTTGATTAAAAATGTTTATTTTTATCGCGGAAAGTAACAATGTCGTTTTGTTGAATAATAAATGATTATTGTGCACAACAATGACTGCAGATCAAATGAAAATCCATTGTTACACTTACTTCTTTTCGATTTTGGAGTTCTAATGCTACTTTTGCGTATTACTCTGCGATTTTGAAAAGCGAATTTTGTTATAAAAAAAAAGTTGATTGGTGTCTAATTTTAATTATTATTATATTTCATAAGTCATTTCTGTATTTCGAGTTATTCTTTTCTAAAACAAGGAAAAAAAAAAAGAACTTGTTTAACATCAAAAAAGTTCTCCTGTCACAGGCAGATCACATAGCCTATTTCTGGACCATTCCCAAATATTGTGGACTTGAAATCTTCACAACAACTAGAAGATAAGTTATTTTTACATTGAAAATGACCAATCTAATGAATTTGAGATCATTGTACTATTGCAAGAAAATAACATCTGAGGAATATGAAAATGGACTTATTGAGAGAACGGCGGATATATTCGAGTTGGAGAGAGACTTCAAATTTATAGATTTTTTCGGAAGAGGCTCTTTCTGATGCGTTTTGTCGGCTAAAAGTCCTGATTATGACAACGAAATAGCCGTAAAAATTATTCGTTCTGAAAGAACCAAGGAGGGAGAATTGAAGATATGGCCAGTCCTGGAAAACGAACATATTTTACCAGTTTTTGAAGTTGTGGGTATGCAGTACGTGAATGTATTTATCACTCCAAGGTTAATGAAAGATATGGAAACAGTTTTGAAGGAAGAGGATTTTCGACGAAACGCATCGAGTCTTAAAATGGCAAAAAAATGGTTTCATCAAACGTTGCAAGCTGTCGACTATCTGCACCAGAAGAGACTGTATCATGGTGACATAAAAACGGACAACATTTTGATAGATTACGACTCGAGTGCCAAATTATCCGATTTTTCCTATCTGCAACAAGGGGATACTATCATGAGACGATATGGAGCGCCCCTAATTTATCGCCCCCCGACATCTGAAGGCAAGATTTCAAGTACACTGTTAAAACTAATGGTGACACATTGCACCTTTTAAGGGGGAAAGGCTTGTCTCACTGGTGACACCCCTAAAGGAGCCAAAATAGCACCTTTAATTAGGGTGAAAAGATGGCACCCTTAATCCAGAGTGCCCAATGATAAAAAATTAAAAAATATACTAACCGACTTTCGGCCCTCGATGGATTCGAACGCAGAACGTCTGATTACAAGTTCAGCGTCCTATCCACTCGGCCATCAAGCTCACCTTCACAGTCTCCCTGAAATGTTCATATGTCCTGAAATTCAAAGGTTGCTTTATATAAAAAAGCTCGCCAAAAGTTAGACATCCGAAGTTCTAAACAAAATTGGGGTAGCGTATAGCGGTGATAGTCATCGCAGGAAAAAATTGCTGTGTTGATCCACCAGTGACAGCCAGTTGAAGTGCAAGGATACACGGTACAGAGCATGCGCAAATGACTAAGGGGTGAAAATCTTCCAACGGTATGCATTGCGCGGTACCCTAATTAGCGTGAAACACCCAATGGCACCCCAAACACATTTTCAAGCCCGCTGGTGTCAAGTGATTTAAACTTTTCACCCCTGGGCGTCAAATGCAACCGGTTCGTCACCTTTATTTTTAACAGTGTATTGATGGCTACGCCTTTGATACGTGGTGCTACGGAATAATGGTACTGAATTCCCTGACGCAACATCATATGTTGAAAGAAATAACAAGTGTTGACAAAAGAAACTTTGACTGGCATCAAATTGTGTATCCAGTATTGTTGAAAATGGTTGATGCGGATCATTTTCGATCCTTGGTGTCCGCTTCATTTCCTGCTTCTGATTTACACAAACAAGATTATGAAGATTCCTTTTATTTCATTCTTTTTTTGCTTAGAGGCAATCCAGAAGATAGACCTTCAGCCACAGAAGCATTAGAACACGTGTTTTTGATGAAAGGTAATCTGCGTTCGGAAAAGCTGGACAGTCTGTGGGCGAAACATTTATATGAATCTGATGATTTAGTGAGTTGGAGTGTCCACTCGGAATACAAAAATTTATTGAGAAAAAACAGAACGAAGATGAACAGATATAAATTTAGATATAATCGTGTATCCCAACTGAAAAACAGAAAATGGACTAAAAAACCTAAAGAAATGACTCTTAATTGTGATGTTGTGGTTGTTCAGAGTTTGAGGCAGTGTTCAGAAGAGAGAGATAAAACTTGTAAGGAACGGGTTGAAGATCTAGAACTTGAGATGGTTACAAAAACTCCTGTGTCTGATTACGAAAAGGATACATTTTGTGAAGCTAAGGTATGTCGAGAGTTTGAATCTGAAAATGGAAAATGTGGAGGTAGTCTTAAAGTCACATCTTATACCGAAGAACGCCGTGAAATGTCAAAAAAGAAAAGCCGAATCAGTAAACTATCTGACTGGCTTCGAAAGAAACTGACCAAGTTTTGCATCTGCGGAGCAATCCCGGCTCCTGGAAAGAGATCGAAAAAATAATATGACACCTTATTGTCTTCTTTTGTACAATAGTTAAATTGCCATCCCTTGAAATAGTTTAAATAAAAAAACGACAAGTATGTTAAAAGTCACTTGAAAATAGTTTGTAATGAAGCCACCAAAAACAATAAAATAATAGCCAGGATTATCTTTGTCTTTACTTACTATTTGTATTATTTTAGAATTAGTTTTGTTATTTTTATAACTTTTAATTATTATTCAATACGTTAATGCATTCAGGTATTTCAGAAATGGATTAAGACGAAAATTCGTATTTTAAGTTAGTTCTTTATATATAAAGAAAAGAAAAGTTGATTTTTAATGTTTTTACTTTCTTCTATCTTTACAAGAAGAAAGTATTGGATTCATGAAAATTTTCGACTTCCCGTTTTCGACGGATTTATATGTTTTAGAAGGTCCTGAACACGTTTTGACTATTTTTAGAAAATGTCTGTCTGTGAGTCTGTCCGTCTGTCTGTGAGTCTGTGTGTCTGTCTGTGAGTCTGTCTGTCTGTATGTGACAAAAAATTTGTGGGCACTCTATCTCAAGAACTAATGCTCGAAATTTAATAAAATTTTATATTTTGTTAGACCTTGATATGAATTAGTGCCTATTGGTTTTTGGTGAAAATTGGCCAGCAGATGGCGCTGCTATACTACGTTTTTCAGGATTTTCATGATTGCTATATCTCAAGAACTAATGCACAGAATTTCACCAAACTTCAGATTCTGTGATCCCTTGATGTACATAGACGCTGATAAGGTTTTGGTGTAAATTGGCCAGCAGGTGGCGCTGCTATGCCACGTTTTTCATGATTTTCATGATAGCTATATCTCAAGAACTAATGCACAGAATGTCACCAAACTTCGGATTCCGTGATACCTTGATATACATAGTCGCTGATAAGGTTTTGGTGTGAACTGTTCTATAGGTGGCGCTGCTATGCTACATTTTGCACGATTTTTGCGATAGCTATATCTCAAGAACTAATGCAGAGAACTTCATCAAATTTTAGATTCTGTTACACTAGAATATGGTAACATAATTAGACGCTGATTACATTTTGGTATTAACCTTGCAACAAGTGGTGCAGCTATGCTGCATTTTGCACGATTTTTCCGATAGCTATATCTCAACAACCAACGCACAGAATTTCATCAAACTTCAGAGTTTGTTACAAAATGACATATAACATAATGACGAGATGACTACGTTTTTTTATAAATCCTTCAACTGATGGTGCTGCTGTGCTATATTTTACACGTTTTTTTTTAAACTAGCTATATCTCAAGAACTAATGCACAGAATTTCATCAAACTTCAGATTCTTTTACACCATGACATAATTGGACGCTTTTTTACGTTTTAGCATAAATTGTCCAAGATATGGTGTTGCTGTACTACGTTTTGCAATTTTTTTGTTATAACTATATCTCAAGAACTAATGGACGAAATTCCATCAAATTTCAGATTCTGTTAGATCTTGACATCAATAGATGCTTATTAGGTTTTAGTATAAATTACCCAACATGAGTCACTACTAAGCTAATTTTCTCAGAATATTAATTAAATTTTGCGTTTTAGGCTTTTCGGATACCAGAATCTCATTAGGCTAGGTCAAATGTTCGAGGAAATTCGATAGTGGGTAACTTTGGGTTCACCACTTTTTTTTTTTTTTTTTTTTTAATATTAAAATGTATTTATTAGATAGAAGAAAGTTTCGGGATTGACACATCCAACTAGTTTCCTTTTTACTTTCTTCTATCTTTACAAGAAGAAAGTATTGGATTCATGAAAATTTTCGACTTCCGGTTTTCGACGGATTTATACGTTTTAGAAGATCCTGAACACGTTTTGACTATTTTTAGAAAATGTCTGTCTGTGCGTCTGTCCGTCTGTCTGTCTGTCTGTCCGTCTGTCTGTCTGTGTGTCTGTCTGTCTGTATGTGACAAAAAATTTGTGGGCGCTCTATCTCAAGAACTAATGCTCGAAATTTAATAAAATTTTATATTCAGTTAGACCTTGATATGAATTAGTGCCTATTGGTTTTTGGTGAAAATTGGCCTGCAGGTGGCGCTGCTATACTACGTTTTTCATGATTTTCAAGATTGCTATATCTCAAGAACTAATGCACAGAATTTCACCAAACTTCAGATTCTGTGATCCCTTGATATACATAGACGCTGATTAAGTTTTGGTGTAAATTGGCCTGCAGGTGGCGCTGCTATGCCACGTTTTTCAAGATTTTCATGATAGCTATATCTCAACAACTATCGCACAGAATTTCACCAAACTTCAGATTCTGCGATACCTTGAGATACATAGCCGCTGATAAGGTTTTGGTGTGAACTGCCCTATAGGTGGCGCTGCTATGCTACATTTTGCACGATTTTTGCGATAGCTATATCTCAAGAACTAATGCAGAGAACTTTATCAAATTTTAGATTCTGTTACACTAGAATATGGTAACATAATTAGACGCTGATTACATTTTGGTATTAACCTTGCAACAAGTGGTGCAGCTATGCTGCATTTTGCACGAATTTTCCGATAGCTATATCTCAACAACCAACGCACAGAATTTCATCAAACTTCAGATTTCGTTACAAAATGACATATAACATAATTACACGATGATTACGTTTTTTTTATAAATCCTTCAACTGATGGTGCTGATGTGCTATATTTTACATGGTTTTTTTTAAACTAACTATATCTCAAAAACTAATGCACAGAATTTCATCAAACTTCAGATTCTTTTACACCATAACATAATTAGACGCTTTTTTACGTTTTGGCATAAATTTTCCAAGATATGGTGTTGCTGTGCTACGTTTTGCAATTTTTTTGTTATAACTATATCTCAAGAACTAATGGACGAAATTCCATCAAATTTCAGATTCTGTTAGGTCTTGACATAAATAGATGCTTATTAGGTTTTAGTATAAATTACGCAACATGAGGCACTACTAAGCTCATTTTCTCAGAATATTAATTAAATTTTGCATTTTAGGCTTTACGGATACCAGAATCTCATTAGGCTAGGTCAAATGTTCGAGGAAATTCGATAGTGGGTAACTTTGGGGTCACCACATTTTTTTTTTTTTTTTAAATATTAAAATGTACTTATGAGATAGAAGAAAGTTTTGGGATTGACACATCCAACTAGTTTGTTATTGAATTCTTAAAAGTTATCGATCGGTAAGATATAAAATTTTATTTTAAGTTAAAAAAAAATGCAATTTTAATTATTGTTGTTTTTTGATTGGTTCAGTTTGCTTTATGTTGTCAGTATTAATATATAGAAGAATTTTAATATCATTATTATTATTAATATTATCGATAATTTTTTTAATTATTCGGATAAGAAATTATTTTTTAAAATTTTTTTAATCCCCAATGCACATAATATATTTTTTACAAGATGAGTAAAATGAGAAAAAAATTAGAGATTGAATATAATTTTAAGAATTATCGAGTCTAAAAGAAACCTCCCAGTGGGAAAAAATTGAAAAATAGAAAAAAAATAAAAAACAAATCATTCTATATATTTTAATTACTAAATTGCCCTAAAAAATAAATGAAAATGAACAGAGAGTTCTATTTTCTTAGAATTTTGTTTGAAAAATATTCATTTATGCGGGTTCTTTTCATGCTGCAATTGTACCAAATGATGTATTTGCAATACTGTAAGAAGTCGTCTTATAAATGTAGAAGAGAAGAAAGAAAGAAGTGATAACTTATCTTAATAAATATCTCGGGTCTGCATTCTTCTTTATAAACTTTTTATTACTTGAAAAAAAACGGCACTAACATATAGTAGACTAACACACACACATTATATACAAATAAAGTTTTTCTACATAATTCTGGCGCACGCCACCATCACAAGATATGAACTACAGTTCACAACCAACATTCGAATATCACTAAGAAAAAGAACATTTTTAATAGAACTAGTCTTGCCAGTTTTTTTTTAAATAAAAAATATTACAACTACATTTTTTTAAATTTAGCAAAACTCAGGTCACGTGACGCGTGACAGTCTTATTTTTTTTCTTTCTTTTTTCCTTTGGAATGCGCGTGTTACAATACATCATTTATATATTGAGAGTGACAGATAAAATATTGAGAGTGTAGATTAAGATTGACAGAGTTATCTAAAAAAAAAAAAAAAAAAAAAAAAAAGCAAAATTTTGTTTGACACTAGTTAGTTTTACTTTTATCGCTCTTTCGTCCCTTTTTATATCATACTAAATTACATCTAATCTGTGCCAGTAATGTTTTCGTTAAAGAATCGTTACTCATTAATCGATTTATACATTATTATCCGACTGTATTTACATCATATTACTCTTTGATCTTGTTTAACTAATTTTTGAAATCACGTGTTCAGTTAAGAATTAAAAATTAAGCAAATTGCAAGAACAAAAAAGAATCAAAACATCTTGCTATTCAATAGTGATCATGAACATTTTATCAGTGGAACTCAACAAAAATAAATATTTGTATTTAAGGGTGTATTCGAAAAAATGATTTTCCACCTTCAACGGCTCGAAATTTTCCTTTTCATTTTCAGACATATTTCTAAAGTAGAAACATGAAACTTGCTGGGGATGATTTTTGAACTGATGTATAAGATGCCCTATCTCCAGGTTCGGAAAATTCTATTCAAATTGGCATGAACATTTTAGCAGTGGAACTCTACAAAAATAAACATTTGTATTTAAGCGTAGAAGAAGATAATAAATAAAATAAAATATTAAAACTTTAGACGGTTGGTCACTCAGCGGCCGAATTCTCCTTCGTATAGTGTCAAGTCCATGGGCGTTTGATGTATTTTTATATTCAAAATATCTCCTCAGGGAATTAATATTTTTTAACATCTTTTTGCAGTGTTCTTTCCTCAAAGGATGCATCATTTTTCTGGGTTTAAAAAAAATTCTAAAACTTATGCTCAATTTAATATTTTATGTTTTATAAATAGGTGAACTGGAAGTAAAATTTTAACACTTTCTATAAAATAATGCACAGATTTTAGATATATTTTGAAAACTAAGAAAAAATGATGAATCCTTTAAGAAAAGAACACTGAAAAAAATAAAATGAAAATATTAAATTCTTAAGGAGGTATTTTAAATATAAGTATACATCAAACGCCCATAGACTTAACATTAGTGCGTGGAATTCGTGACTAGCTGCCTTAAGACACAAATGCACTAAATTAACCATTTTATAATTAGCATACAGTCGAACCTCCCTTTAATGAAGTCTCTATTTGACGAAATTTGAATTCGAGGAAATTTTCTGCTGAACCTGGAATTTGAACACCATTAACATGAAAACTAAACTCCATATTACAAAAAATATACGCAGTCGAGTCTCTATATAACGAAATCCATCGTTCCAGTAAAAAATTCGTTATATAGAGAAATTCGATGTATAGAGAATGATGTTAAAAATCATATTTAATTTGTAAATTTTGAATAAATTTTATTTTGATCTTTTTAATTAAGAATTTGAAATGTCTAAAAGTAAATATTAACCTAAGATTTTATTTCTTAATGATTTAAGCTGTTAAAAACAGGCATTTATTTGAAAGCTTAATGAAAATCAAATAAGGAAGACTTGCATTAATTTCAGAAGAAGACATCTGTACTTTTTTGCTGTTTTGATTTTAAAATTGCTACGCTCTCAATAAAAAGCTCAAATTTTAGCGAGGAATGAAAAATTGTAGTTAACATTTTCCAACATTTGAAGGCCTTTCTTATGTGCCTCTCATTGATTCATCTCTTATATGTGTAACAATCCAATTGACTCTGTTTTGAGAAGGATGTGGAAAGGTGTGTGGGAGGTTGGATGAATTCGTTGAATCATGCGAAAAGAGGACCGTTCCCACTAAAAATTCGTTATATAGAGAAATTCGATGCATGGAGTTTCGTTATAGGGAGACTCGACTGTATATATTCCGATCAAAACGGCTTATTTTCAGATTTATTGTTAAATTCATTTTTGCTCTCAAATGCACCAAACTTTCAAAATCTCTTATTTAGAAACTACATTATGTGCCGTGTTTATCGGTTTTTTGTTTAAGTGTAGAAAATACTGCAAAAAATGCTGTCAGATTTGCCACTTTGAACAGAAATTTCCGAACCTGGAGATATGGGAACGAAAAAATAATGGAAGTGAGAAAATAATTGTTTATAAATCAAATTCTAATGGATTCAGCGAAAAATGACATCACGCGGCATTTTATACATCAGTTCAGAAATCATCCCCAGCAAGTTTCATGTTTCTACTTTTAAAAATGGTTTCTGAAAATGTATCGGAATATTTCGAGCCGTTGCAAGTGGAAAATCATTTTTCCGAAGGCACCTTTAAGGAAATTTTCTGCTGAACTTGGACTTTGAACACCATTAACATTAAAATTACACTCCATATTACGAAAAATATAGCATATATAAGGAAGTTTATTTCACTTTTTTGCGTGTACAACTTTCAATCGGTAAGGTTGCTGTTGCGATAGATGGATGAATTTATTTCAGCGAATTGCATGAAAATGATTTTTTTTTTTTTTTTTTTTTTTTTTTTTTTTTTTTTTTTTTACATAATCATTTCTATTCACAACAAGTAATGCTAATAGCTAATAATACAATAAAAAGCAAATTCATGGTTCACGAGATTGTAATAAGGAGTCGTCTACAAATGATGGTGGTTTGTGAGGGAGGGGGGGTAAGAAAAAATGCGACATCACAAATTTTGGTTAAAATAAAAGCGTTAAGAATCAGCAGATTACATTTTGAAGTTATTTTAAAATTTTAGTATTTTCTGTTAATAAAATAACGATAAGATTTAAAGCCAAATAGGTTAAATTTCAGTAAAAATTCCAAAATTTTACTGTTTTCGACTGCTTTTTCATATTAATGTCGTATATTTGTTATTATGTTTTTTGTTGTAAATCTTAATCAAACTCATTTCATACAAAATAAGTACACGAATCATGCTTACAATTGTCATTAAAACGCATAGCTAAAGTTTAAAAATGATATTAACGTAGTGATCTATAACGTTTCTGAACTGCAAATATATGTTTATGTAATGAAGCGTGACACATGACAAGAAGGGAAGGGGTGAGAGGGTATGTTGAAATGTGACACTTTGTGACAAAAAGAGAAGGAGGTGTAAAACTTACTGGAAAAAAAGTGTGTATGGGCTGTTCATAAGTGCAGACCCTAAATAAAATGTTCGGATGTCAGACGCATATTAATAAATAACACTACCATTTGTAAAGTTTGTGTACAGTTAATTTCAGTCAGAAAATCGTAATTAATATGTGAGCGCATGCAGAATGCATGAGGCATTGCTTTGCTGTCAAATTTGAACGAGACATCTAGTCATATTTAACTGTGTGCTACATTATTAAATGCAATGATTGTTATAGAAAGCGATTGCATATAAAAATTCATAGGCAAGGGCATCTAATAAAATAATTTTTTTTTTTTTTTTTTTTTTTTTTTTTTTTTTTTTTTTACATGTAAGAGGTTATTTTATACAAAATCGAATACGCTCTGTAGCTTTATAAATTGACTTCTTTTATTTTATCGGACTGCTTTTTTCACTACTCAACTGATCAATATTTTTTTTTTAAACTTTCAAATAATGCCTATTTTATCATGTCTTTTATAGCATTTTTAATCTTTAATCACCGGTATTTCAAAACAGAAATTTTTGCCTGATTGAATTGAGAAAAAAAAAATGCTCGGATTTAAATAAAGCAAAATTTACAATAAAAACTTACTGGTGAGAATAACAAATCATGTCCGAAATATGGAGGTCCTGCTCGTACCAAGTACGGACAAATCATGACTGGTAAAAACACGTTGACGTATCACATAAGGGTAATTCTGGGAAGCCGTTAAATAGCATCATTAACTCCGCAGTTTGCCGTTAGGTGGTGCTGTAAGCGATTTCATTGCCTAGTGTAAGGCTGCGAGCGAACAGCACTAGTTTTTATTACACTAAAAAGAGCAATAAATCTATCTTTGTTTCCGTACGGAACAAAGGTGAAACCTCGTTAAATGATTTTTGAGGGACTGACCCTACCGAATTGACAAAGGAAGGGAAAATTTATCTCGCCTACATCTTCAGTCGTAAAGCTGTCAACTGATTTTGAGTTCGATTTCTCTCTTGAAGTTAAAAAAAATTCACTGAAAAAGCACTTTATACATCAAAGTGCCGACACGAAAGATCAAAAATAGCGACGCCTAACCGCAAGAAGTTAGTGCTATGTGTCTGGTCCTTAAAGAAACCTAAGTAGCACGTTCAGGACTATAATTGTTCCCGATTTGAAATTCATCGGGGTACACTAAACCTTACTGAGAACCCTGTAAGTTTTTTATATGGGAATGCGACGTGTGTGACACCGAATAAAGAAGGTGAATATTCTTTTAAAGTCTACTGTTAAGCACACCCATGCAAACGTGTTTTTTTTATAAAACTATTTCTACTTTTGTTTATTTGTCTGCTTTTTTCATTCCATAAAAGGCACTGCTAACTATCTTCCTAAATCCGCCTCTAATCACTCAAACTATTCCGTGTAGAAGGAAGAACATTATCTTCTACATCTCGGTTTTCACCCTTTTTCGTTTTTTGCCGATGTCGCAAGTGACGGTATCAGGCGATTACAGACATCGCCTTATTTTGTGTTTGATTTCGGTTCGATTTTTTTGAGGGCTATTCCGTAACGTCACCGAATAAAGTTCGTCAGGGTTTTTTGGCAATTATGAGATCGGCGAAGCTGAATATTGATGATCTTTCTATCGTGATCCAAGGGAAGTAGGTGGCACGTGCTTTTCTGCTGTCTTCAAATGGAGCGGTTTTATATGGGTGTTGGTTATTGATAGGGTAGCCGTGAAGTGTTTGACATGAACTGAATATTTTGTTGGATTGTGATTAGTTTAAAAAAAAAAGTAAATTTGAGCGCCGGTGTGCTTATATAAATCGATAATGAGAAGTTTAGCGTTCAGATGTTTTGGTAGAATGAAATCATAAAAATGTCAGTAATCATTTAAGTATAATTGTAATAATTTAAGCCAAAAGAAGGAAAATAAATTCTATTCCGTCCTGTGCATTTGATAAATATAATAATTTGATAAATATAATAAACATCACAGAAATTCATCGTCGTCTCTTCGTTTTTTTTTTTTTTTTTTTTTTTTTTTTTTGTACATCAGATATAATTCAATACTTTTTTGAAAATATACATGTATTTTGAAGAGATAAAAACTTCTTTAACAAAACATGAATAACTTGAATACGGTAGACCTTCCGAAAGAACTGGGAATTTCTTCATCAGGTTCGAAGAAGACGTGCGTCTACTATGAAAGCAGCAGCACGATTTCAGTTGTGCCACTGCTTTCATAGTAATAAAAATTAATCTAATCATCAGGAAGCTCAGTTCAAAAAATAATTTCTAGTCTCTTTTATGCCTGGTTGGAATATCCGCCAGATAAATATGATTCGGAAAGAAACAATCATAACCATTTATTTTCACAAATTATTATTATTATTATTATTAGCTGAAGGAGACGAGTCATATTTCGAAATTTATTTGGCAGTGTCAGTGACCAGATTATTGCGGATTTTCTGCTCTGCCGTAGCATTATCACATTTCACACAAAGAAAGATAAGTAAAATAAAAAAGGACGTTTAATATCAGATATTTCATAAGACAAAAACACATTAGTTGACAAATTACTGTATACATTTCAAGCTTAATGAAGCTTCTCATCAATTACAATTGTCAGTAGAAAACCAAAGCTATTGTTGGCACAAGTTCACGTTCAAAATATGTGTTTGAAATAAAAACCTCCTTGGAGTAGGTTACAGCTTTGGTCTTCGATTTATAATTGTAACTGGTGAGGAGATTGATTAAATTTAAAAATGTCTACTGTATTTTCATATCATTATTTTATTTTGTAATATTAATGTATTTTTACGGAAAGTCCAATATTCTGCAGTAATTACATCATTCATTGCCTTATTACTCCTTAAAATTGAAGATTTTATGATAAAGATTAATTAGGCGCGAAGAGCACAGAAACTCATTATAGCCATCACCGTATTAACGTAATTTTACAAAATAAATGTGATGTTTTTTATCTTTTTTAAAAACATTAAACATTTATATTTGCTCTATACATAAAGTAAACTTTATTACTGTACATTTGGCTTAAACATCAAATGGTTATATTTAAAAAAAAAAAAAAACTACTTTTTAATTGCAATTTCCCTGCGGTGTGATTTTCATTAAATAACTGCAAGATAATCGTTTGTTCTAATAATAGTTCTTGATAATGATTCATTCATTATCACAATATCAATTTTCATAAACGAGTCAGAAAGAGTACTTACTTCCTTAACATTTAATGAAACGTTTAAAATATAGGTCACTGTTTTGTTTAATCTGTTCTTTTTGTTTATAGATGAAGGGTATTGGGAATCTCCAATACAATCTAAATGATAAAAAATAATTTCCATCCTTCGGCGGTAATGAAATTATCACTTAAATACTCAGGATAAAGAGTAGAAACGGATGACAAATATTTTAAGTCTTTCGAATTCGATCTGGACCTTTTATTTTGTAAAATTAGCTGATGAGTTTGATGGAAAAATAATGTTTTACTGTTTCTCAGGAACAAGATTTATCTCAAAATCAAATACCAGATTCAAAGCCAAATTGGCATAACTAAAGTTTTGTTCGCATTGAGAAAAAAAAAAAAAATTTTTTTTCATGGTGTTTAATTTGTTAAGAATTTTACCATTAATTGTTCTTTAGCGAGAATTTGCAACATTTAAAATTTCAAATGTAGTCCTTAAAATAGATATGTATATATAATAGTTCTTAAAGTAAGTTTTCATCGATATTAATTGAAAACTTTTTATTATTATAATATAATTACAATATTTTCATTAATTTCATAACATTGTTGTTTACTATTATTTTGTAATTTAATATTTTAAATAATAGTTATTTTAATTATATATAATAATTTATATCTATCTAGTTTCTGACATAACTTTCTCTGTTAACTGTCACATATTAACTGTTATGAAGATCAGATGTCAAATTTGAATTTATATTTTTTTCTTGCTCACATGGTGGCGATTTTATCATGTAAGTTTATCAATTTAATAATTCTATTATTGTTTTAATATTTGTCTAGCACTTTTCTTTGATTTACACTTTGCATTGGTGATTAATTGGGTAATTTAGAAATCATTTTTAGGTTTATCCTGATTTCTAATCAGAAATTTATCGCAATTAATGTGTTTATTTAGTATTACCCTTGATGACGAGTTAAATACCACAGTTCCAATACTTGGTATTTGTTCCAATATTTCCCAACTCTTAAGTTTTTATGTAGTTTGTTATTTAATGGGTTATTCCTTATTTTGTTGATGAATTGTAGTATTGTATAATAATTCTATTATATCAGGTTTTCATTAATTTGCTTTTGACTTTATTAATTGTTTAATAATATTACATTTCGATTTCGCATTACATTTCATATAGAAATCATGTGTTATATTTTTTATTATCGCTCTTTTGCAAACAAATTCTCAATCCATACTTGTGTGGAGTGTGCAGAATTAAACTTGTCCACGGATTATTATTATTTTTTTAAATATATAATTTTTTTAAATTGGATGATGTGTATAAAATACATGCTCGCATGAAGAAATTGTACCAAATTGTAAAGTGTGATGCAATAAAATAATACTTTTGAACATTTGATTTTTTCAATTTAGAAAAACTTCAAAGAGAGAGAATTAAACTTCCCGTTTAATTTCCTAACGAATTTCATTTGTAGAATGTGAAACCAAATTATCATGCCGTTCATTTTTTCATAACAAGTTTCAATCTCTCAACGACGAATTTCTTCGTTTTGACATTGATTGATAGTTTGTTGCTATATTTACATAATTTTTACTTAATATCTATTTGGAAAAAAATTACATTGAAAGAATTGCATTATTTAATCACCTTTTTCTTTAATGAAATAAATCACTTATTAACTTATCAGATGTAATTATGTTACAATATTCACATATAATATCAATACATTACTGAGACAATATCTGACTATTGAAGCAAAATATACATGAGGGAAAAAGTTTCAAAACTCAAAACTCAATTGATCCAAAAAAAAAAAAAATAAAAAAAAAATAAAAATAAAAATAAATAAAAGAGTGTATGATTTTTTTTTCTGTTTGTGAACTTGCATCAAGAAAACATTACAATCTGCGTAAACATTCCACAACATACACGTAATACTCGTGTATATGTCGAAATAGTTTAGATAAAATTTGGGAGTTGAAAATGGGTCAGTTGACTTATATACGAGGTAGAAAAAAAAATTAAATAAAATTTAACAAATAAAATTAAAACGTCTTACTTTAATAATTAATAAAATATTGATCTTTTGGTACTAGCAAAAAAATTATATGAAGAGTTAAAAATCCCCATCAATATTTATTCTAATTTATAAATTCACTTGAAAATGAATGATTAGTTTTAGAAGTATGCTATCATTGCGTTATGAACCTAAAAACATCAATATATATTCATTAATGAGGAGAGTTCATTACTGGAACAGGCAAACATAGCTGGAATAGAGGGTTTTCATTGTTAGAATTTCGAGTGTATATTTCTGTTTTTTACAATTAAATTTTAAATCATATGGGAGAATGCAGCAATGAAATTTATCAAACGTAGTAGATAAATAATTATAATATTAAATAAACTGTAATGCTATAGCTATTACTTAAAAAATAATTTTTTAAAGAAATTCACAAAGGATGTCCATTTCTGACACATCTCCCTATGTGCTGCATTGGGCCTAAAAAACTAACTGTATAAAAACTGTAACTGTTTAACTATAACTATAACTGTAACTGTAACTAATTTCTAACTTATCAAAACGTGAAACATAAATAAATACATGATTTAACAATTAAGAAAAAGATTTGTTGATTAAAAATGTTTATTTTTATCGCGGAAAGTAACAATGTCGTTTTGTTGAATAATAAATGATTACTGTGCACAACAATGACTGCAGATCAAATGAAAATCCATTGTTACACTTACTTCTTTTCGATTTTGGAGTTCTAATGCTACTTTTGCGTATTACTCTGCGATTTTGAAAAGCGAATTTTGTTATAAAAAAAAGTTGATTGGTGTCTAATTTTAATTATTATTATATTTCATAAGTCATTTCTGTATTTCGAGTTATTCTTTTCTAAAACAAGGAAAAAAAAAAGAACTTGTTTAACATCAAAAAAGTTCTCCTGTCACAGGCAGATCACATAGCCTATTTCTGGACCATTCCCAAATATTGTGGACTTGAAATCTTCACAACAACTAGAAGATAAGTTATTTTTACATTGAAAATGACCAATCTAATGAATTTGAGATCATTGTACTATTGCAAGAAAATAACATCTGAGGAATATGAAAATGGACTTATTGAGAGAACGGCGGATATATTCGAGTTGGAGAGAAACTTCAAATTTATAGATTTTCTCGGAAGAGGCTCTTTCGGATGCGTTTTGTCGGCTAACAGTCCTGATTATGACAACGAAATAGCCGTAAAAATTATTCGTTCTGAAAGAACCAAGGAGGGAGAATTGAAGATATGGCCAGTCCTGGAAAACGAACATATTTTACCAGTTTTTGAAGTTGTGGGTATGCAGTACGTGAATGTATTTATCACTCCAAGGTTAATGAAAGATATGGAAACAGTTTTGAAGGAAGAGGATTTTCGACGAAACGCATCGAGTCTTAAAATGGCAAAAAAATGGTTTCATCAAACGTTGCAAGCTGTCGACTATCTGCACCAGAAGAGACTGTATCATGGTGACATAAAAACGGACAACATTTTGATAGATTACGACTCGAGTGCCAAATTATCCGATTTTTCCTATCTGCAACAAGGGGATACTATCATGAGACGATATGGAGCGCCCCTAATTTATCGCCCCCCGACATCTGAAGGCAAGATTTCAAGTATTGATGGCTACGCCTTTGATACGTGGTGCTACGGAATAATGGTACTGAATTCCCTGACGCAACATCATATGTTGAAAGAAATAACAAGTGTTGACAAAAGAAACTTTGACTGGCATCAAATTGTGTATCCAGTATTGTTGAAAATGGTTGATGCGGATCATTTTCGATCCTTGGTGTCCGCTTCATTTCCTGCTTCTGATTTACACAAACAAGATTATGAAGATTCCTTGGATTTCATTCTTTTTTTGCTTAGAGGCAATCCAGAAGATAGACCTTCAGCCACAGAAGCATTAAAACACGTGTTTTTGATGAAAGGTTATCTGCGCTCGGAAAAGCTGGACAGTCTGTGGGCGAAACATTTATATGAATCTGATGATTTATTGAGTTGGAGTGTCCACTCGGAATACAAAAATACATTGAGAAAAAACAGAACGAAGATGAACAGATATAAATTTAGATATAATCGTGTATCCCAACTGAAAAACAGAAAATGGACTAAAAAACCTAAAGAAATGACTCTTAATTGTGATGTTGTGGTTGTTCAGAGTTTGAGGCAGTGTTCAGAAGAGAGAGATAAAACTTGTAAGGAACGGGTTGAAGATCTAGAACTTGAGATGGTTACAAAAACTCCTGTGTCTGATTACGAAAAGGATACATTTTGTGAAGCTAAGATAGGTCGAGAGTTTGCATCTGAAAATGGAAAATGTGGAGGTAGTCTAAAAGTCACATCTTATACTGAAGAACACCATGAAATGTCAAAAAAGAAAAGCCGAATCAGTAAACTATCTGACTGGCTTCTAAAGAAACTGACCAAGTTTTGCGTCTGCGGAGCAATCCCGCCTCCTGGAAAGAGATCGAAGAAATAACGTGACACCTTATTGTCTTCCTTTGTACAATAGTTAAATCGCCATCCCTTGAAATAGTTCAAATAAAAAAAGACAAGTATGTTAAAAGTCACTTGAATATAGTTTGTAATGAAACCTCCAAAAACAATAAAATAATTGCCAGGATTATCTTTATCTTTACTATTTGTATTATTTTAGAATTCTTTTTATTATTGTTATAACTGTAATTATTATTCGTACGTTAATGCATTCAGGTATTTCAGAAATGGATTATGACGAAAATTCGTATTTTAAGTTAGTTCTTTATATATAAAGAAAAGAAAATTTGATTTTTAATTTTTTTTTCCTTTTTTGTTATTGAATTCTTAAAAGTTATCGATCGGTAAGATATAAAATTATATTTTAAGTAAAAAAAAAAAAAAAAAAAAAAATGCAATTTTAATTATTGTTGTTTTTTGTCTTGTTCAGTCTGCTTTATGTTGT
The DNA here is from genome assembly GCA_964019185.1 of Maratus speculifer. Taxonomy (NCBI): domain Eukaryota; kingdom Metazoa; phylum Arthropoda; class Arachnida; order Araneae; family Salticidae; genus Maratus; species Maratus speculifer. Next base: position 421,573,724 of record OZ025294.1, on the reverse strand, counting down.
CAGTATTAATATATAGAAGAATTTTAATATCATTATTATTATTAATATTACCGATAATTTTTGAAATTATTTGGAAAAGAAATTCTTTTTTAACATTTTTTAATCCCCAATGTACATAATATATTTTTTACAATATGAGTAAAAAGAGAAAATAATTAGAGATTGAATGAATTTTAAGAATTATAGAGTCTAAAAAAACCTCCAAGTTGGAAAAAATTGAAAAATAGAAAAATTAACTTACTAACTTTTAATTACTAAATTGCCCTAAAAATAAACGAAAATGAACAGACAGTTCTATTTTCTTAGAATTTTGTTTGAAAAATATTCATTTATGTGGGTTCTTTTCATGCTGGGATTGTACCAAATGGTGTATTTGCAATACATCATTTATATATTGAGAGTGACAGATAAAATATTGAGAGTAACAGATAAAATACTGAGAGTGTAGAATAAGTTTGACAAAGTTATCTTTAAACAAAAAGAAAAAAAAAAAAAAAAAAGATTTTGTTCGACATTAGTTCGTTATAGTTTTATCGATCTTTCGTCTTTCGTGATTTTTTTTATATCATACTAAATTATATCTAATCTGTGCCAGTAATGTTTTCGGTAAAGAATCGTTACTCATTAATCGATTTATACATTATTATCCGACTGTATTTACATCATATTACTCTTTGATCTTGTTTAACTAATTTTTGAAATCACGTGTCCAGTTAAGAATTAAAAATTAATTAAATTGTAAGAACAACAGTAAGTCAAAACATCTTACAATTCAATACTGATCATGGACATTTTACCAGTGGAACTCCAAAAAAAAAAGTATTTGTATTTAAGCGTTGAAGGAGATAATAAATGAAGCAAAATATTAAAACTTTAGACGGTTGGTCACTCAGCGGCCGAATTCCCGTCGGTATATTGTTACGTCTGTGGGAGTTTGATGCATTCTTATATTCAAAATATCTCCTCGGGGAATTAATATTTAACATCTTTTTGCAGTGTTCTCTTCTTAAAGGATGCTGCTTTTTTTCTGAGTTTAAAAAAATTTCTAAAATTTATGCTCAATTTAACATTTTATGTTTTATAAACTGGTGAACTGGAAGTAAAATTGTAACACTTTCTATAAAATAATACACAGATTTTACAAATATTTTGAAAACTAAGAAAAAATGATGCATCCTTTAAGAAAAGAACACTGAAAAAGGAAATTGAAATTATTAAATTTCTAAGGAGATATTTTAAATATAAAAATACATCAAACGCCCATAGACTTAACATTACTGTGTGGAATTCGTGAACCAGTCGAACCTCCCTTTACCGAAGTCTCTATTTGACGAAGTTTCGAATTTAAGGGTGCATTCCGATCAAAACAGCTTATTTTCAGATTTATTTTTAAATTCAGTTTTGCTTCCGAATGCAGCAAACTTTCAAAATGTCTTATTTAGAAACTACATTATGTGCCGTGTTTATCGATTTTTTGTTTAAGTGTAGAAAATATTGCAAAAAATGCTGTCAAATTTGCCAATTTGAACAGAAATTTCCGAACCTGGAGATTTCTGGAGAATTTGGGAACGAAAAAGTAATGGAACTGAGAAAATAATTGTTTATAAATCAAATTCTAATGAATTCAGCGAAAAATGACATCACACGACATCTTATACATCAGTTCAGATATCATCCCCAGCAAGTTTCGTGTTTCTACTTTTAAAAATGCGTCTGAATATGTATCGGAAAATTTCGAGCCGTTGCAAGTGGAAAATCATTTTTCCGAAGACACCATTAAGGAAAATTTCTGCTGAACCTGGATTTTGAACACCTTTAACATGAAAATTACATTCCATATTACGAAAAATATATTCTATATAAGGAAGTTTATTTGACTTTCTTGCGTGTATAACTTTCAGTCGGAAAGGTTACCGTTACGATAGATGGATGAATTTATTTCAACGGATTGCATGAGAGTGATTTTTATTTTTTTAATTTACTTAATCATTTCTATTCACAACAAGTAATGCTATTAGCCAATGATACAATAAAAAGCAAATTCCTGTTTCACGAGATCGTAATAAGGAGTCGTCTACAAATGATGGGTGGTTTGTAACAAGGGGGTGGGAGGGGTAAGAAGAAAATGCGATAGCACAAATTTTGGTTAAAATAAAAACATTAAGAATCAGCAGATTACATTCTGAAGTTATTTTAAAATTAGAGTGTTTTCTGTTCATAAAATAACAATAACATTAAAAGCCAAGTAGGTTAATTCCATTCCAAATTCCAAAATATTATTGTTTTCAACTGCTCTTTCATATTAATATTTTATTACTATCGTATATTTATTATTTTTTTTTGTTGTTGTTGTAAATCTTAATCTTATTTCATACAAAATTGGTACACGAATCATTTTCATTGTTATGCTTACAACTGTCATTAAAATGCATAGTTAAAGTTTAAAAATGATACTTGAAATAGAGATCTGCACGGACCGGCCCTCGGCCCGAAGTCCGGGCCTTGTTCGAGCCGATTTCCATTAACTGTATTCGGTCCGGAGTGGGCTCGGGTCTTACCTCTGAAGATTCGGGCCGGGCCAGGCATTAATTTTTTTTTTCCCGGAGTATCTGGCCTGGCCTAATGTATTTTTTCCGCACTAAGTCGGGACTGATTTCATTCTTCCTAGTCTTCACGGGCCAAAATAATCAGTTCCTACTGAATCATCTCGTAAAATTCCTTTTCTCAACTTGGACAAGTCCGTTCATAAATCAGTAAAATTTGGCTTGGTCCAAAAATTTTTGCAAAAAAAGCATATACTTTTAAGTCGTCATTATTCTACAATTAAACATTAGAATTTATTCTTTTTAAAGAACCGTAAATTTTCTAGGCGTTTTAAAATAGAATCAAAATCATGATTATGACGGAATTTTCTTTTAAACTGAAAACTGCAAATTTCTTTTAAACTGTTCATTCATACAAAATGAATACAACAATACACGAGAAAAAAATATATATATTAAACATTTACACCTCTAAGAAGGAAACATATTTTTTTCTTTCCGCTGTCTTAGAAGATTTTACTTTTACCATATACCATTTTTTAGTTTTTTTTATATATTAATAATACTAATGATAACTGAAACATTTACATACAACAAACAAAGGTTCACTAAAAGCGTAAATATCGCAGCCTAGGGCACTTCTGCATAAATAAAAATTATAAACATGAAAAAAAAAATACTAAGATAAGTTTTTTTTTTTTTTTAATCTGAACTCTGATGAATGTTCTGTAGAGATTTACTCGGGGCGGGCCAGATTTTTAACTTTTTTCCCGACCGGGCAAGGCTCAGACATGGAAATTTCGTCCTGTGCAGACCTCTACGAAATAATATCTATAACATAATGATCTGTAACATTTCTGAACTATAAATATATGTTTATGTAATAAAGCGAGACATATGACAAGGGGAGGTATGTTGAAATGTGATCCTTTGTGACAGAAAAGGGGAGGAGGGGGTAAAAATATTGGAAAAAAGTGTGTCATCATTTATTAACAGCCTTTTAAATGAAATGTTCTTGTGGCAGAAGCACATTTATAAATAACACTACTTTATATAAATGCAGTTTATTTCAGTAAGAAAATCGTAATTAATATGTGAACGCAATCAGAATGTGTGATGAATTGCTTTGCTGTAAACTTTGAACCACACATCGAGTAATACTGAACTGGGTGCGACATTATTGAGCTCAATGACTAGTGTTCAAGCAGGTGATTGTATATAACAAATTTACATGCAATGGTGTCTAATAAAATTATTTTTACATGTATGACATTATTTTAAACAAAATCGAGGGCAGTCTGCAGCTTTATGCAGTGGGTTCTTTTTTATTGGAAGCAATTTTTTTAACCAGCATCATTAACTCCGCAGTTTACCATTAGGTGAGACTGTAAGTTGTTTCATCGCCTACACAAAACTGTTTTGTTGAAATTATCAAATTTTTGGTTAATATAGACCAAACCAAATAATTTGGTTTTAATGACCAGATTGTGGTTAGATTAACAAAAAAAATTTTGTTAATTCAACAAAACTTTGGTTAAAATTTGGTCATCTCAACCAAAATTTATTAGTTTCAATTAAACAGTTTTTTCCGTGCACACAAACCTCATCATCGCGTAGTCTCATCACCTAGTGTAAAGACACTTTACTAGATTTAAATAACACGTTCATGACTATAATTGTTCCCGATCTGAAGTTCACTTGGGTGCACTAAACCTTAAGGGGACATACGACCTTTAAAAGTGAAAATTAGGCAAGAAAAATCATCACCTTTTACATTTAATTTCTCAGAATGTATTTGCTCTATGACCATCAATTTTTTTACTGGCTATAAATTGAAGCTTTACAATTTAAAAGATATTTTTTATATTCTTATAAAGGAAAAAAAAAGTTTATTTTTTGAAAAGGTTTAAGCAGTAAGTATTTAAAAAAAAAAAAAAAAAAAAAACATACAACCAATTGCGCGCATGATTTCAAACAAAATATCTAATGTAATACAAAAAATCAACTGTAATAACATATTACAATACTTTCTCTTTAATCTGAACCTAAATTTGTTCAAATTTAAGCTAAAAAAATATTAAAAAAAAAATTTTTAAAATAACAATTATTTTTTAATAAAATCTGAACTATGACCTGCATGAAAAATAGGGAGGGGGGGTGGGGGATGTAAAAATTTAGGTTCAGTTTGAAGGATTTAATATGTTACACAATGTGTGAAAATTTCACAAAAAAATATTAAATAGTTTCAGAGATATCCTGCGCGCAATGTGAAAAAAGCACATTTTGAGATAAATGGCTTTAAAGTTAAATTATTAAATAATTCACCATAGAATTCACCATAGTTTTGTATCATATCTCTGGAAATAATTGGAATATTTTCATGATTTTTTTTTTTTATATATACGCAGAAATATTCAGACTTTCAGATATATTTATTCTGAAAAATCTATTTTTTTTTTAAGCTTAAGGGTCGTTTGTCCCCTTAATGAGAACTCCGTAAGGTTTTTTATACGGGCATGCGACGCGTGACACCCAATCAAGAACGTGAATATTCTTTTAAATTCCGCTTATTTCTGTTAGCTGTTAAGAACACCCATACAAACGTGTTTTGTTTATAAAACTATTTCTACTTTTGTTTATTTGTCTGTATGTATTTTTCATTCCATAAAAGGCACTGCTAACTATCTTCCTAATCCGAATCTAATCATTCCGTGTTACAAGGAAGAACATTATCTTCTACATCTCGGTTTTCACCCCTTTTTTTTTTTTTTTTTTTTTTTTTTTTTTTTTTTGCCGATGTCGCAAGTGACGGTATCAGGCGATTACAGACATCGCCTTATTTTGTGTTTGATTTTTTTGAGGGCTGCTCCGTAACGTCACCGAAGAAAGTTCGTCAGGGTTTTTCGGCAATTATGAGATCGGCGAAGCTGAATATTGATGATGTTTCTATCGCGATCCAAGGGAAGTAGGTGACACGTGCTTTTCTGATGTCTTCAAATGGAGCGGTTTTATATGGGTGTTGATTATTGATAGGGTAGCCGTGAAGTGTTTGACATGATCTGAATATTTTTTTGGATTCTGATTAGTTTAAAGAAAAAGTAAATTTGAGCGCCGGTGTGCTTATATAAATCGATAATGAGAAGTTTAGCGTTCAGGTATTTTGGTAGAATGAAATCATAAAAGTGTCAGTAATCATTTAAGTATAATTGTAATAATTTAAGCCAAAAGAAGGAAAATAAATTCTATTCCGTCCTGTGCATTTGCGTCACTTATTGAGTGACATTAAATAAAAAAAAAGTTTTACATAAATCAGCGAAACAAAGACTTCTTTAGGAAAATTTACTTTTTAGATATATGACGTCTGTCGTTATCTAAATAGCAACCTAAAATTTCGGCTAGCCATTAAATGATTTTAAATATGCTAATTTTTTCCATTATTTCAATAAATACACTGCTCAAAACAATTAAAGGATATTTGAAGTTTTATATAAAATAAAGATATAAACGAAATTTTTTTGCCGAAAACAGAAGAAGAGAATCACAAATGCAAATTTTTCTGGTTTTCAAACTGTGGAGTATGCAAATTTTGAGTTCGAAGTCAAAAACGTCGCTTCAGCGGCAGCGAATGAAATTTGACTTTCAACTGGATAAAAGAGAATGAAGACAAGGATGATCGGCATTCAGTGATTTCTTTGTTTCGATGAGTACGATGTCTCAGCGAAGTCATTTGACAGATTCAGAAGCTTGGAGAATTGTTGGTAAGTTAGAAGGGGGCCAAACTCAAGCCGAAGTAGCGCAAGCCATTGGAGCGTCACAAAGTGTCATTTCCAGGATCTGGAACCGTTTTTTGGAGAGTGGATGTGCAGGCCGAAGACCAGGGCAAGGTCGTAGACGGGCAACAACGCCCAATGAAGATCGGTATTTAGCGTTAACAGCTCGGAGACACTGAAACATGAACGCTACTCTTCTCCAACAACACCTTCGCTCAGCTACATGCACCACAATTTCAACTCGGACTGTCCGAAACTGGCTCCATGCTGAAGGTCTGTATGCTCGCCGACCGATGGTATGTGTTAGATTAACATCAAGGCATCGTTGCGACCGCAGGGAGCGGGCAATCGAGCATGTCAACTGGAGGAGAAATGAATGGAGCAATATTCTGTTTTCTGACGAGTCCCGTTTTTCTGTGCAACCGGATAATAGGCGAATTTTTATCTGGAGGGACCGTGGCAGTAGGCATAATCCTGCGTTCGTGCACGAAAGTGTCAGATTTGGCGGTGGAGGAGTGTTGGTGTATGGTGACATCTCCATTGACGGGCGGACTGACCTCTACATCGTTCGAGATGGAGCTCTGACTGGTCGCCGATATAGGGATGAGATCCTCAGACCTATTGTAGTCCCTTACGCTGCAGCAATCGGAGATAACTTTATTTTAATGGACGATAACTGCAGGCCACATCGTGCAAACCTGGTGGAGGATTTCCTTTTCGAGGAAGGAATCGTTCGAATGGAATAGCCAGCGTGTTCTCCAGACATGAATCCAATCGAGCACGTTTGGGACGCTCTAGGAAGACGAGTTTCTGGCCGCCAACAACCCCCATAAACTTTCCAAGAACTGGAAAGAACTCTTCTGGAAGAGGAGGGCAGAATACCCCAACTCGTCATTAATAGCCTCATTGAGTCCATGCCTCAAAGGTGTTCAACGTTGCTGGCCGCCCATGGAAACCATACCCCCTACTAAAAATGATTTTCTTTGAAGAAAACACCTTTTCTTATTCTTTTTTTCTCATATGCACAAATTGTGTTTTTTTCCTTTTGTACACAAAAGCGCAATAAAATGCATTTTTTTCTGCCAAATATGTGTAATTTATTCTCATATAACCTACTATGTCTGTGGACCATGTATCAATCAGCTAAAAAGTTTCCCAGATACAAAATCCACCTAAAACTGCAATATCCTTTAATTGTTTTGAGCAGTGTATAATAAACATCACAGAAATTCATCGTCGTCTCTTCGTTTGTTTTTGTACATCAGATATAGTTCAATACTTATTTGAAAAGATACATGTATTTTGAAGAGATAAAAACTTCTTTAACACAACATAAATAACTTGAATTCGGTAGACCTTTCGAAAGAACTAAGTATTTCTTCATCAGGTGCGAAGAAGACGTTTGTCTACTATGAAAGCAGCGGCTCGATTTCAGTTGTGCCACTGCTTTCATAGTAATAAAAATTAATCTAATCATCAGGAAGCTCAGTTCAAGAAAATAATTTCTAGTCTCTTTTATGCCTGGTTGGAATATCCGCCTGATAAATATGATTCGGAAAGAAACAAACATAACCATTTATTTTCACAAATTATTATTATTATTATTATTATTATTATTATTATTATTATTATTAGCTGAACGAGACGAATCATATTTCAAAATGTATCTGGCAGTGTCATTGACCTGATTATTGCGGATTTTCTGCTCTGCCGTAGCATCATCATATTTCACACAAAGAAAGATAAGTAAAATTAAAAAGACGTTTAATATCAGATATTTCATAAGATAAAAACACATTAGATGACGAATTACTGTATACAATTCAAGCTTAACGAAGCTCCTCATCAATTACAATTGTCAGACGAAAACCAAAGCTATTGTTGATACATTTTCATGTTCAAAACGTGTGTTTGAAATAAAAACCACCTTGGAGTAGGTTACAGCTTTGGTCTTTGATTTATAATTGTAACTAGCGAGGAGTTTGATTAAAATTAAAAATGTCTACTGTATTTTCATATAATTATTTTATGTTGTATTTTTATGGAGAGTCTAATATTCTGCAGTAATAACATCATTCATTGCCTTATTACACCTTAAAATTGAAGATTCCATGTTAAAGATTGATTGGGCGCGAAGAGCACAGAAACGATTTTACCGTATTAACGATTTACTGCTGCGTCGTGTCTAGGTCATCTCTATAACAGGAACTCTGGTTATAGCGATTGTTGTATTAACCCATTATTTTACTCAAAACATACATGTCCAAATTGCACTCGTATTTTTGCTGATTTTCAAAGTACTCCAATATAAGTACGGATAACGCCGAGTGGAATTTTAAAATGTCTAACATAAGTCATTTTTAGGTGCGTTCGTAATTATATAATACGTAGCACCTATAGTGGTCGTTCAGTCCGTCCGTCTGTCCGTCCGCATATAACAACGCAAAAACTACCCAACCGAATCGTTTGAAATTTAAAATACATAATTATTGCATAATTTTGTCGAGTCATTTCAAATTTTATGAAACTCGGATGCATAGATCAATTACAGGGGCAATCAAAAGTATTCCATTACATTACGGTCAATGGGGAAAAAAGTTTCAAATGCATTTTAATTGTTTGAAATTTAAAATACGCAATTATTACATAATTATGTCGAGTTATTTCAAATATTTTGATAATCGTGTGCATAGATCAATTACAGGGGCAATCAAAAGTATTCAATTACATTATGGTCAATTAGGAAAAAGTTTCAAATATATTCTATACGTTTGAAATTTAAAATACATAATTATTACATAATTTTGTCGAGTTATTTCAAATTTTATGAAAATTGGATGCATAGATCAATTACAGGGGCAATCAAAAGTATTCCATTACATTACGGTCAAAGGGGACAAAAGTTTCAAATGCATTTTAATCGTTTGAAATTTAAAATACGCAATTATTACATAATTATGTCGAGTTATTTCAAATATTTTGATAATCGTGCGCATAGATCAATTACAGGGGCAATCAAAATTATTAAATTACATTATGGTCAATGGGGAAAAAGTTTCAAATATATTCTATACGTTTGAAATTTAAAATACATAATTATTACATAATTTTGTCGAGTTATTTCAAATTTTATGAAAATCGGATGCATAGATCAATTACAGGGACAATCAAAAGTATTCCGTTACATTGCGGTCAATGGGAAAAAATGTTTCAAATGCATTTTAATCGTGTTACACTCATGCGAACTTAATAAAATTTATATGCAACTATAAAGTACATATTATAATATACATCATACATAATTTGTGGTGCAAAGAACATTTGTTATTGATTTACAAGGCCACACAAAAGTATTCCATTACATAATGGTATAGGGAGAACATTGCTTGATGAGCGTTTTAATTGTAATTCACTATTTACAATTTTACGAGATTGATATATGAAAGTAATATTTTTAAAACTTCGTTATCGTACGAACGCACCTAATTTGCTACGCTTCACGTGCAATTTCCAACTTGTTTTTTATCGTTTGCGTACATGATTTTTCAAAATAAATGTGTTGTTGTTTTTTTTATCTTTTTTAAAAACATTAAACATCTATATTTTTTCTATACATATAGTAAACCTTATTAATGTACACTTGGATCAAACATCAAATGGGTATTTAAAAAAAAAAAAAAAACTTTTTTTAAATTTTAATTTTCCTGCGATTGTTTTTCCTTAAATAGCAGCAAGATAATCGCTTGTTCTAATAATAGGTCTTGACGTTGAGAAGATATAATTCCTTCGTTTGTTCATTATACAAGATTCATTCATTATCACTTTTATAATCGAGTCAGAAAGAGTTCTTACTTAATATATAATGAAACATTTAAAATATAGGTCACTGTTTAATGTGTTCTTTTTGTTTACAGATGAAAGGTACTTGGAATCTCCAATACAATCTACACCGTAAAAAAAAATAATTTTCATCCTTCGGCAACAGTGAACTTATCACTTATGTACTCAGGATAAAAGTAGAAACGGGTGACAAATGTATAAAAACATTTCATATTTATTTACTTAGAAGGTGTCACAAATAAAAATTAAATTAAAGAGTTGACATGTTTCGGTTCATTAATAAGAACCGTATTCATAACATATAAAATCAGTAGAAAATTAAATGACCTCAATGACATCATTTAATTTTCTACTGATTTTATATGTTATGAATACGGTTCTTATTAATGAACCGAAACATGTCAACTCTTTAATTTAATTTTTATTTGTGACACCTTCTAAGTAAATAAATATGAAATGTTTTTATACGTGAATGAAAAAAGGTGAAGTGATTTTGTTTTAGTTTTTGAAAAAACGAAAACTAACAACAGTTTTAACGGGTGACAAATGTTTTAAGCCTGTCAAGTTCGTTCTTCAAAAAGAGAAAAAAAAAAAAAAAAAAAAAAAAGGACCTTTTATTTTGTACAATTAGCTGATTAGTTTGAATGGAAAAATAATGTTTTACTGTTTCTCAGGAACAAGATTTATCTCAAAAACAAATAAACAAATTACAGATTCAACACCAGAAAGGCGTCAATAAAGTTTTTTTTACATTGAAAAAAAAAAAGAACTTTTTTTTTATATATAGTTTAGCTAATGTCATTTTATAGTATCTATAAAACACATTTTTTTTTTTTTTTTTTTATTTATTTATTTTTTTTTTTTTGCGAATTTTAGAGAAAAAAGACTGCATCGCAAAAACCAATTTTTGTTTAATATAAAAAAAGCGTTGCATCAGTTTTGGTTTAAATACATTATTATTTTTTTTACAACTGTCTTTTCGTGTCAGGGTGTTAGATGTATGTGAGAAATATTTAAGATTTTTCTCTGTCATTCGTAATTTCAAAATGTATCAATCTTTAAGTAATGAGAAAAATTCTTAATTTGACTTGAAAGATGAGTTACAATAATTTTTCTTTCTTTTGAGTTAAAATTCGTTTTAAGTTTCTTTCAGTAACGTCTTTTTGTTAACATCTGATTGATTTATAATATGAAACATATATGATGTATTTTTAGTATTTTTTAGGGGGAAAAGTGTTAAAAAGGATCGGTAATTTAAGAGTGCAGTTACAATTCTTTTTCTATTTTAATTTTGGAATAAAGCTTTCAGTTTTGCTTATTTTGAGATTATTTATCTTTGAAATAGCTAAGATAAAAGTGTTACATTTGCAGAATTCCTAAACTACATGATCAAATGACCTCCCTTTTGGTATAGAAGCTGAAAAAATTAGGGGAAAAAATCAAATAGGAAGTCATAAGTGTATGTTAGTATTAAAAATTTCTAAGTTTGTTAAAATTTCAATACGTATAAACTATCCTGGAAGCATAATTTAACAATAGCATTAATTTATAGACGCTTTTACTATCGATTGGTAAGGGATAAATTTATCTTCATCTTTGTACATTTATTAAAGGTACATATATATTAAGATAGACATAAACACAATTAATACAATAACCTAACATGGAATAAAAAAGAAATTAGCCGTTGCAAGGAATCGAACATGGGTCTACAGCCCACCATGCTATTGCTCTACCACCTAAGCTATCCTGGCCGATATCTTAACCCGATAATTTTCCTACTAAATTTCCCATTAATAATCAGCCAGGATATCTTAGATGGTAGAGCAACAGCAATGTATGCTGTAGACTTAGGTTCGATTCTTGGTCTGGCTAATTTTTTTACTCCATGTTGGGTTATATTGTATTAACTGTTTTTATGCCTGTCTTAATATATATTAACCTTTAATAAATAATTAATTAAATTCATGCGTTATTCTCTATGTTCTTTGATAAGTTAATTACCATATTGCCTGCCATGGTATACAAATATGTATGCTAGAAATATTTCCCGGGACGTCCTACAATACAAAAACGTGCAACATTCATATTTTTGTTGAAGGTAATGTACTATGAAATGGGGCAATGGATAATACATAACCATGTATTTAAAAGAAGGATCTTGTGTCTTTGTAAAAAATAAACAGACGTGGCCACGGTATGGAATTGTGAACCGACATGATAAAGACATTACACAGCTTTGTGAACGTCTAACAAAAAAGCCATTTCCAAGGTTCGTACCGGTTCTGATTATTTAATACCAGTATTTTCTTACAGAAAATCTTTCCTCAAATAAGACGAAATTTTGCGTGTTTAAATTAGATTTATCGAAAAAAAAAAAAAAAAAAAAAAAAAAAAAAAAAAAGATAATCTATATATATATAAGAAAGTCTGGATTTCGTACTAATCACGACACAAAAAAATCTACCGAACCAAAAATCTTTAAAATTGGCGTAAAAATACTACTTATAACATCGAGTGCCGCTAAGAAGGGATTTTTAAAAATTCCACCCCTAAGGGGGGGTAAAAAAAAGAACGAACTTTTAAAAAACTCCTTAAAAATCGGCTTTTGTAGTTGTTCTTCAACTGATATCATATTTTAGTGTATTTTTTCATGCTGAATCGAATGGTACTTGCAAATTCTTTTAAATTCATTAATTCGTGAGATACTTCACATTTCCCAAATTTGGCGATGTCTTCGTCACTAAAACTTGAAATTTTCAATCCTTATCTATATATATAAAAGAAAGTCTGGATTTCGTATTAATCATCGTACAAAAAAAATCTATTGAACCCACAATTTTGAAAAAGCTATCTATAATCAGGTTAACATGATTATACCTGTATACGCTATATTTAATTATCTCAATATATATAAACCTCAAAGTGAAATTTTTTCCCGGCCGCTTATAACTTAAGTTCTACTAGATAGATTTCAATGGAACTTACATTGTGTTGTATGATTTTTCAGAAATTTTGTAATAAATAAAATATACATTTTACGTTGTTTAATCGACTACTTATGGATATGTTTTAAATCAGATGAACCCAATTACAAAAGGTTGGCTTTATTTGAAAAGTTCCGCTGAATGAATTATTATTTCATTAAAACTGTTAATATGTTGACCGCTACGTCATTCATTGGTGACTAACATTGAACTTTCTGTTTAGATGACTGACTTTTCACCGATGGCAAACAGACTAAAATATGATAAATAAAGAATACTGCCCAGTTAAACTGAAGGCATTGAGCTCACAGGCTACAAATACTAATTGCACATTAAAGCTTTATATTTTCAAGGGTTAATTCCGTTCGAAAAAAAAAATTAAGAAGGGGAAACAGCTCTCCCCTTTTCTCTTTTTTTATACTTAATCATTGAACCTCCTATACTATCAAAGACATGCTTTATCATATAAAAAATCTATATCCAAAATTCAGAGCAAATTAGATAATTCTTAATAAAAACCCATTTAGCATTTATATAATTTAAAAAGAGTTATCCCCCTCTTTTATACTTAACCATTAAACTTCCAAAACTATTCAGAGATTTGAACGAAATCTGAAAATTCTGCTTGAAAAACCCATTTATATAAATTAAGGGGGGGGGACATTAGAACCCCTGTTCCCCTTATTTATACTTATTCAATGAACACCTAATAACAGTCACGGAATCGCCTCATCAGAATGATCCTAATCTAAATTTTGAACGAAAATTAATTCTGCATGAAAATCCCATTTATATCAACTAACGGGGGGGGGGGCATTAGAGTCCCTGTTCCCCCTATTTATACTTATTCAATGAACACCTAATAACAGTCACGGAATCGCCTCATCAGAATGATCCTAATCTAAATTTTGAACGAAAACTTAATTCTGCATGAAAATCCCATTTATATCAACTAACGGGGGGGGGGCATTAGAACCCCTGTTCCCCCTATTTATACTTATTCAATGAACACCTAATAACAGTCACGGAATCGCCTCATCAGAATGATCCTAATCTAAATTTTGAACGAAAACTTAATTCTGCATGAAAATCCCATTTATATCAACTAACGGGGGGGGGGCATTAGAACCCCTGTTCCCCCTATTTATACTTATTCAATGAACACCTAATAACAGTCACGGAATCGCCTCATCAGAATGATCCTAATCTAAATTTTGAACGAAAACTTAATTCTGCATGAAAATCCCATTTATATCAACTAACGGGGGGGGGGCATTAGAACCCCTGTTCCCTCTATTTATACTTATTCAATGAACAACTAATAACAGTCACTGAATCGCCTCATCAGAATGATCCTAATCTAAATTTTGAACGAAAACTTAATTCTGCATGAAAATCCCATTTATATCAACTAACGGGAGGGGGCATTAGAACCCCTGTTCCCCCTATTTATACTTATTCAATGAACACCTAATAACAGTCACGGAATCGCCTCATCAGAATGATCCTAATCTAAATTTTGAAAACTTAATTCTGCATGAAAATCCCATTTATATCAACTAACGGGAGGGGGCATTAGAACCCCTGTTCCCCCTATTTATACTTAATCAATGAACACCTAATAACAGTCACGGAATCGCCTCATCAGAATGATCCTAATCTAAATTTTGAAAACTTAATTCTGCATGAAAATCCCATCTATATCAACTAACGGGGGGCATGAGCCCCCCGTTCCCCCTCTTATACATATCGAATGAACTCCAAAAACTAATCAGGGAAGCGCCTTGTCAGGATATACCTACATACAAAATTTCAAGTGGATCGGATATTTTTATCATGAGTTATCGCGTTACGTACATACGAACATACATACAGAACGGACGGGCACATAAGCTCTCAGGCTATGATAGCCTGTGAGCTAAAAACTAAAAATTACTATGATATAAAAATTTACTTTGATTCAAAGTTTCTTTAAAAAAAAAACAGACCAGCGTAGCGGGCGAAGGCTGCTAGTTTACCTGTAAAATACCGGAGCCTGGTCGTACATTTCGAGGTGTTCAACTTGTTACGAATTTTACCTTTGATTGCATATTAGTGAGAATTTCGCACCATTTAAAATTTCAAATGTCGCCCTTATTTTTTAAATCAGACTTTCATTAATTTGTTTTTGACTTCATTAACTTATGATAATATTATGTTTCGTTTCGGCATTATACAAGATGTACTAGAAGTAATGGAACAAAATTTAAGGGGAGGTAGGGGACATCACAGGATTCAGAATTGCGTTGCAACCCATGGTCGGAAACATCATGGGAAAGTATTATGACAGGTACAAGGGACGAAGAGACACAAGACTGAGATCATCTAGAATAATGTATTGGTCGTCGATATTACATTGCCTGTGGTAGATGATATGTGGAAATGTTACAAAAGATGTTCAAAGTTTCCACCATTGCTAGCGATGTATGCATTACACTCCGTAGGGCATGGTGACGTCACTGCGACGTCGTTGTGAAATCACTTTGTGACTTTGTGACCATCGATTGTCGATGTGACATCACGTGACGTCGATGTGAAGTCGTTATGGCCGTTTTAGAGCACGTTTGTGACGTCACATTGTCACCACTTTGTGAAGTCACGGTGTGACGAATTTGTGAAAAATGGGTCATTTGTGACTAATTTGACATTAACATTGTGACGAAACTGTGACAAAAGCAACGATATTTTAATTGCCAGAAACATGATTTTTAAAGTAAATAACATGTTTTGAAAAATTTTTGTAATTTTCTAAAGATTTTTCAGAAAGTCACATCTCAGTCACAATGTGACGTCACTAAGTGGTGGCATTTTGGTCGCAGATGTGATGGGACCAAAGTGACTCTCAGTGACGTCATTGTGACCATGCATGCTATTAGAGACTGTCGAACCATGGATCGGCGGACTCGCTCAAATACACCTGGATTTTTAACGACACAACCTACCGATATACGAAGACGTTTCCGACCATGGGTTGCTCTGCAATTCTGAATCCTTATGATGTCCCCTACCTCCTCTTTAAGTTTGTCCCATTACTTCTGGGACACCCTGTATATCATATAATAATCATGTGCTACATTTTTCATTATCACTCTGTTGCCAACAAATTCCCAATTTAAACTACAATGTAATACATCTGAAACTTTTGCTGCAGCGTCACTCCACCGCTTTTATAGAAAACGACTACCTCACTGTATTATGGAGCATTATCGTTGGTCAAAATAGAGATATTCTATTAAAGCTGTGGAGTGACGATGCTGCAAAAGTTTCAAATTTTTAAATGTGGAGTGCACGGACGTTGAATTTGTCCAGGGATTTAAATTTATTAACTTTTGCACCAAGTTGTAGAGTGTAATGTAATGAAATGCAACTTTTGAACATTTGATTTCTTCAATTTAGGAAAACTTCAAAGAGTACATTTCCATTTAATTTCGTAGCGAGTCTCATTTGTAGAATGTAAAATCTAATTATCATGTCTTTTATTTTTTTTCATACGAATTTTTAATTACTAAAATAAGGCTTTCTTCATTTTTACAATGATTGCTAGTTTGTTGCTTTATTTACATAATTTTAACTTAATAGCTATTTGGAACAAATTTACATTGAAACAATTCCATTTTTCTATCGATTTACTTATCCATCATACGTAGTATAGGATAAGTCTTGCAATTGTTTTGAAAATCGAAAAATTTTTTGACGGATTTATACGTTTTAGATTGTGGAGATTCCGAAAAACATATTTTTAGAAAAAAAATTTTGCCGTCCGTCCGTCTGTCTGTCTGTCAGTCTGTCTGTCTGTCTGTCTGTCTGTAAACGCTCTATCTTCCGAACAAATTGAGACAGAGAGTTGAAATTTTGTATATAGTTAGTAAGTAAGAATGGAACGAAGCCTATTTAATATCAGCAACCTCGATTATCCGGAACTATTTTTTTCGGACTCTCGAAAAATTCGTTCTGATGAAAGGTATATAAAAATTTTCGAATTTTTTTGTTCTAAGGCATGGACGTAAAAGGCAATAAAATAACACACATTTTGCATACAGAACGAAGTCAATAGAATTATTAGTTGTCGAGATATTTATAATCCTGTTTTCCACATTCGTCGATTTTTCATGGCCCTGTATTCAAATTTCAATTCAGAGGTATATTTTGATTGAAAATGAGACGCTTAATCCAACGTCTGTTAGTTTATATTATTATTATTTTTGGAGTTATAAGGATGTTTCTTTTACTCAGTTCGATATTACTTGAGTAGTTTGGCGTTTTACATAATTTGTCGAAATTGGTACATCAGCAATTCATTAATAGAGCATTACTATGTATATTAACAATATTTAAATTTTGTTTTGGAATTGCAGTGCTTTGTATAAATAGTTTTCACATGTTTTATTTTCATATGCCTATCCATGATGGGTAAGTATTACGGTGGCCTCCAACGACTAATTTTTCTTTGGTGAAATAAATTTCTTATTAACTTATCACGTATAACTATGTTACAATTTTCACATATAATATCAATGCATTATTGAGACAATATCTGACTATCAAAGTAAAATATATACCAGAACATAAGTTTCAAAGCATCAAAACTCGCCTTATCCCAAATTAAAAAAAATCGAGTTTTCTCTATTAAATTGTTCTATTGTCAACCTACATCAAGAAAACACTACATAGTCTCCATAAAAACTAGTTTTATCGTATATTTATGGTATTGTAAAATTTTGATTTATAAGGAAAACCAACGGACAAAGTCAGTGATTTTTGGCGATTTTCAAAAATTTGATTTTCAGGATAACACAATTTTTGAAACAGATGTCCTCATGTGTAAACTTTTTGTGTCCACATGTCCTCCAAAATAAATAAATATAAAATGACACCCTATCAGTTTTGCCTGAAGAAATCCATATTCATAACATAAACTTCAATCTCAAAACATAGCTTGCCGTTCTCGTTTTCATACTAAATACCCATGAAAGAAAAGTAGATAAAATCTGCACTTTCTTTAATTCAAGGCATTTTCAAAATTAAATTCCCTTAAATACTCTTTTTATTTCATCAAGTGCTTCATTTCACCCGAGTCATTTGTACAACAATTGCTCGGTTTTTACTGTATGGAGGAAGTTTTGACCGTTAATTACACGTTTGTAGCTATTCTCTGTTTGCATTTGTTGAAATAAGCAACTGCCGAAATGACAGTAACTCAAACGTTTTACACTATAATTAACGGCAACAACGTCTTGTCAGTTTTTTTTTTCAATGGCTTTACTTTCCAATCAAGATTCAGTTGAATATTTAAGTTAAATAAGAACTGGAATCTCGAAAGCACATTCTTTTGTCATTAGAAATCGGCCACACTGAAAGATTGCAACTTCTCATAGACGAGTGTAATTAAAAGATTTTTACGTTCGTTGCGAAATTGGGTGATTTAGGAGGATAATGAATATAATGAACGAATATATTTATTCAAATAAAGTATGTGCCATTAATACTAAATGGAAAATGTGGGGAAATGTAATCAATCATCTGGTAAATTTTATTTAATAACATATTTGGTGAAAACGATGTGTGTTTTATTTCCCCGTTTACGTGGTTTATAGTGGCATGGTTAAAGTAACTTACAAAAATTATGTTTTATTTTTATTTCAGTTAACTAATTTAAAATTTTTATGATTAATGTAATGAGATAAACAAGAATCAAAGATAACAGGTAGGGGCAGAAAACTTATTTAACCTTTAGATTACAATTTAGACTAAATATCAAAGTACACAAATGAATACTGTAATAATAAAGTTTCTGAGTTCTTTTTTATTACATATATTAAGACAGATTTGAACACATCTAATACAATAACCCAACAGGAGAGAAAAAAAGAGACAACATGCTGCTCGGAAATTTCTCATTAGTAAATTTTCGAGCTAGGACATCGGCCAGGGTAGCTTAGTGGTTAAGTAACTGTACACTGTGAACTCAAGTTCAAGTTCTGGCCCCGGCTAATTTGCAGTCGTGTTGGGGTTTTGCATTAATTGTGCTTAAGCCTCTCTTAATATACGTATGTACATTTTATAGCCTAAATTTTTAGTAAGATTCATGGATAACCCACCGCGTACGCCCATATAAATTTTATTTTTTAAATATATATTTTAAACTCATAACAATATGTTCTAAATCTGACAAATATTGAGTCTCCACAGTATTCTTAAAATAAAATCTACTGTCAAAAAACTGCCAAAAAATTCACTTGCGCTAAAAAAAAAAAAAAAAAAAGATCAGGGGATTTTGGGACATTAATTTTATTATTTTAACTCTTGATCATTTTGAAAAAAATTTTGTTAAACTTTGCACGTGACTTTTTTTCTTAAATCCATTCTTTATTCATATAATGGATTTTGCTTATACAAAGTTTATTATATATATCCATAAAGTTTGTGTATGTGTTTCGAGCGAGCCAATGAAAGAGATATTAAAATTCAAATGCTTCCATGATAGTTAAAAAGCTAATGATCCTACCACTACAATTTAATAACCGCCGACTTTCCGGATGTTATAACTAGACTTTGAACAACTATAATCGTGTGATCGCAATCGATTACAAAAACTGTGTAACACTGTAATCGTAGTCATAAATTTTGGTTTCAAAATAACAACCAAGAATTAACCAAACATAATGGCAATATAATGTTTTCAATCTGCCAAACAACAATGAATTCAACCCCCAAAAAATTGTCATTTAAAGGAAGATTTTATGACTTGATAGAGATTTCGACAAATTTCAAATATCACAAAGAAAGATCTCTTTAAATGTCTATTAGAATGATCTTGGATTTTTAAAAATTATTTTACAGTATTATTGGGAAGTAAAAAGGTTTTTCACACTGGCAGTACCATAATCATTTCTATCCCATTTCCGCATATTGAATACATGGTATTAGATACAATCTTCTTATACGCGTCCATTAACACCCAGCAAGTTACGATAAGAATCCATAACTTAAATCAGCCTCATGGAAAATTTCAATAAATATATAAAAAACACATTAAAAAGTGTTCTTAACATAATATATTTTACCTTTGGCGATAAAACTTACGTAAAAAAAAAGTTGGTGGATCCAATAGATTTTCCTAAGTCAAGATTATTAGCCGAATTAATATCACGGTCTTCGGAAACCAGGGGTCGGATATAGACAAATTACAATAGTAGCTAATTTTTAAAGTTGCATGTTATATTTCGAAAAATGTAACATAGCAAACAGTGCAAAAAAGAAAAGAGAAACAGCAGTTTGTGACGAGAACTTTTAACGTTACTTTAGGCTTCTGCAGATTCCTTCTGCTAATCATGCGGTCATAAGCGGTAAGATGATTCTTTTCCACAAAATTTGCTTTGATGAACAATTTCTCAATTACAGCTTCAGTACATAGCAACGAATCGCATAAAGTCATATGTTTTTTTCATTTATAAACGTATGCTTCTAAAAGGAATTATTAACATGTCAATGGAACTTGCTGGCAACATTTATGCATTTATTCGCTGTTAGGCTGGGTCAATTCGGAGATTCTTGTTTGTTGGAATAGATTTATATTATTTATTGCTTGCATTGAAAATTGGATTTCTGTAATTTTCTCAATTGTGTAAAATTAGACAACTCAATATCATTAACGGAACCCCACAGTGATCCCCACAGTGTTTTAAAATCTGGATCTGAGTATTATTGTTACAGTACTGTTTATTTGAAATCACACTATTCTGTAAACAACTACGAACGGCTAGTGGAGTCGCTCCCGATTTTAATTTCGTAACTGTATTTAATACTAAAACTACGAAAATTTTAATCAAGTTTTATAAAAATATTTCACACCAGAATTTTTAATTAAAACAGTTTAACTTCATTATTCAACGTTTTTCTTCTTTGTATCTTTTAGACTTATTTCATAATCAAATTTCTACTTTGAACCGAATCATATTCATATGATAGCCGTCAAAATGACGGCTCATGGTAGTTCTAGTGTTAAAAATTGCTACGTAGCGTTATGCATTTTTCTGAATGTTGCTAAATTTCTAGCATGGGTATAAATTAATATTTTGGAGACTAGTACCAAGCATTTTCTTCTATGTTCACTTTTTAAAAATTTTAATGGCCTCGGATATGTCACACTTATATTTAATTGTATGTAGGCAAGAGCGATATAATGAAGGGGGCATTGATTTGTTGATCTATAATCCATGTTTTTGGTTTCGAATGTAAATTGAATCCATTTGGCAAAATTTAAAGAGAGTGAATACTTTTGAAAAGTAGTAACTTTTTAAGGCAAATAATTTCTTTAATCTGTCAGAGTGAAAATAGATTTTAAATTGACATTGAAATACTAATTCTACTCTCAATTATTATTAATTTTTTATGTTCGACGATTATTTATAACTTATTATAACTAATTTCGGAAAAACAACTCAGACGATCTGCATGTAATTTCTAGATATTGTTCTGTATACATATAGCTATAGTCGAAATCGACAATATATATACAGGTTGGACATAAAAAAACTTTGCCGATATATGGAGCTTTAGCGGCCAGTCCGCTCAACCGATCGAGGTGAAATTTCAGATATAATAGCTATTCAGAGGTATGAGCTCGAGATTCTGTGAACGACAACAAAATGGCACTGACGGTTACGGTTATAGTTACAAAAACTCGAAAATTTCCAGTGGCAACACCCTTTTTGTTTCATCGCAAAATGCTCAGCGCATGCGAAAACCCTGAAGAGCGTTGGAACCGTACGTGTATGGCAAGAAACGGACATGTTATGCACGCACAAAAAACCGTTCTAGGAATCCTCTCCCTCATAGAAAAAACTCGATTGTGGCGCAAGGAGGAAATTTGCGTATGACACAGAGTCAGTACACTAATCTCTGATTACAATACAGATAGGAGAAACTAAAACTTTTATTATGATTGCACATCTTCCACATGTGTGCCATCACAGGCAATTAATGGTGATGGCATAGCGTGGGGCATAGACATAATTTTTCCGCCATTTTTTAACAGAATTTTTTTTTATAGCTCCAATTTTTTTTTATTTTATTTAAAAACGACTATTGGTTAAATAAAAATATTCATTGGAAACCAAATTTTCCAAAAGGTGCCTATATCCTCCTCAGTCCTGATGTCGCTGATAGGAGACACTAAAGAACACCCTTTAAATTATATTAAATGATTTTAGAATTGTTAAAATTTCTTTTTGACATTTTTAATGAATGTGTGTGTGTGTATCATAAGCATCAATATATAAAAAAATTCATCTTGGGAGATGTTTTATAAAAATGTTAATCAGGTTTTTGTGGTCCCTGGTAGCATTTGTCTCGGGCTGAGAAGGATATATAAAGAGTAGAATGTGTAAAACCCTTTTTAATTCCAATTTAAAAAATTCTATTCTAGGAAGTTTTTGTTCTTTTGGTGAAGATTTTTTTAGTCGCAAGTAATGTTAGTGTGAGAGATACTGTCAGTCGCGATAAATCAAGTAGATTAAAGTGTTTGTTCGCAACACTTAGATATTCCTATAATTTCATCATATTTCGTCTTTATTTTTCTGAGAATGAGACAAAAAACCAGAGAAGCGGCAATAAGCAACAAATTAAAACCCTCTTACTACATGTTTCAGACTAAAATACAAAGCAAAAATGGATATGTTCATATGAATGGGATTGCTTTCGATTTCCGAAAACTGGCCACCTAGTAAGTGGAAATTACCAAGAAAACATTACGAGAATACATATTAAAAAAATTAGTAAAGTAAAGACAATTTTAAAAGCCTAGTAGCAGAACGGTTTTTCAATGACTGCTGGAAAGTTAAAACTCTGATTTACATTGGCTCTTAGTGTTGTAATGACCGGTGTGTTTTTCTTTAAAATCCAGCCTACCTTTGAATTGCCTGGCAGTTAAGTGAATTCTCATTCTAGGTTCTGTTCCTTTCTGTTATTGGTTCACTCTCGTTTCTTTTCTTTTCTGTCTTCTTTTTTTTCTTTCTTTTTTCTTTTTCTTTTCTATTGCCTTAATGTTTTTCGGATGTTTGGTCGGAAAATAACATGTTCCATCCAAGTGTTTTGGCGATACATGTGATTCTACAACGGGCAGTCAGAAAAAGAAAAACGGAATACACACTTTTACCGGAAGTTAACCCTTTTGAAATTTTGCAGAAGAGCAGTTTGCTCCTCCATTGTGTTGCTATTTCCGCGAAGGCTTTTGTCACAGAAATTGCTCTAATGAAATATTGCGTGAAAAAGAGAAAATTCGAGGACAGGTGTTTTCAACATTAACGAATTCTTGGAAAAGTTATTTCATTTTTGATATCACAAAATGAACAGAGGAAACGTTAATAAACAGTAGCATATTTTGTAGTCGTATATGCGGATCTTAAACGTGTTTGCAGACTATTTCGATAATAATTAGGTATTTCACAATGATTACAGAGATTTGAATACATTTAAAATATTAATTTACCATATTCCAAGGAACTGTTTTTAAATAATTAGATAATAATAAGGTTGGTATTTCGTTCCCGATTGGTCTTTGAATGACACTTACAGCTCTATGGTGGAACTTTTCACAATGCAATGCCAAATATGTGTGTTTTTTCCTTCTACATTTCCAAGAAAGTGGAATGTAAAATCACTTTTCTTTCAATTTTGAATATATATTCAATCACATTTCGAAATACTATACATTTGTTATGCCACTATATCTTGTGTTCTATTGTGTATCTATTGTGTTATTTAATTTTCGTTTGATAACAGGCTCTAACCAAGTTATTTATACATATTTTTTGCGATCCTCTGCTTACATCTTACGTAAAGTTGCACGCCGAATTTAGAATGCTTCGTGCAATTGTATAAACAGTATTTTTCAAAGAACCGTGTGTTAAAGTCTTTTTCCTTAATTGGCTAGAAAAAAGATCTTCTTCTTAGATTAGTTAGCGATAACTAAATATTGAATTCTAACGATAATAATCAGTTTTGATTTTCAGCAACTATTGAAATCCTATCTGCGATTTTGATATCGCAGATAGGATTTTAAGGCAAGGATCTTAAGGTAAAACCTTGTAAAATTATATGTTCATTCAATTTCACAAATTTAAAACTTTCAAAGAATCGATTCTTACTTTCTTGTTTTTTTATAAGGAGATTCTCTATGGATTCATAAAAAAATTTTAATTCCGGTTGTCGACGGATTTACATGTTTTAGGGGTTAGAGAACCCCAAAAACATGTTTTTACAGAATATCTGTCTGTCATCTGACACTCTCTATGTGACAAAAGTTTTGTGGGCACTCTATCTCAAAAACTAATGCACGCAATCACATAAAACTTTATATTCAGTTACATCTATATAAACTGGAGCTTTTTGGTGTATATATTCCAAGAGATGGTGCTGCTATATCTTCTTTTTCACTATTTTGCAATAGCTACATCTCAAGAACTAATAGATGGAATTTCATAAAACTTCCGATTGTGTTAGTCCTAAATATAATATGGTGCTGATTACCTTTTGGTGTAAATTGCTCACCAGGTAGCACTGCTATGTAGCATTATTCATAATATTAAAATAGCTCTATCTCAAGAACTAATGCACAAATTTTCATCAAACTTCAGATCCAGTTAATTACTGATATAAATTAGTACTGATCAGTGTTTGGTGTAAATCGCTCAACAGGTGGCACTGCTATGCAACATTTTTTACTATTTCCGCAATGGCCCAATCTCAAGAACTAATTAACAGATGTTCATTAAACTTCAGATTTTATTAGGTCTTCTCATGAATTGATGTTCTCTACATTTTGGTGAAAATTGCTTCCCAGATGGCGCTGTTATGCTGCATTTTTTTTACGATTTCCGCAATAGCTCAATCTCATGAACCAATGTACAGATTTTTATCAAATTTCAGATTCAGTTATACCTTGTCATGAATTATCTGCATTTTGATGTAGAAAATTCATGACATGTAAATCGCTCAACAGATGGCTTTGCTGTTCTGAATTTTTCCCGATTTCTGTTACAGCTCTATCTCAAGAAATATTGCAAAGATTTTTATCAAACTTCAGTTTCAGTTAGAACATGACATGAATTATTTCTGATTAAATTTTGGTGTCCGCTGCTATGCTTCATTTTTTCTGGAAGCATTAAGATGTATGAGATGGAAGAAAGTTTTGGGATTGCCACATCCGACTTTTTTTTTTTCCTGTTTTGGTTGTTTATAGTGATTAGAATGCAGTCCAAAATGATGTTTTGGAATGTGGAACATTACTAAAGTTACAGCAACAAATAGACCGCTGTAAACATACTTGAGGACATGAGATTAAAAAACTCGATTTATCCAGAAAATCAAATTTTATGAAATCTCGCAAAATATCTTACTATGTTTGTTGTTATGTTATTATCTATGTTCGTTGGTTTTCCTTGTAAACTGAGATTTTACAATGTCAGAAATTCAGGATAAAACATATTTTTTTTTCATATTTTTATGTTTTTTCGTGTAAGTTTACCAATAATACATTGATAAAAGAAGCACGATTTTTTTTATTTTTGACTAAGGCGAATTTTGAAATCCAAGCCTTCAATTATAAACTAAAATTTAAGCTCATTTTCCTCAATTCGGCATATTTCAGCAAAACGTTTATCGATTTGGCGAGATATTTTGTTTTTGATTTTACCGGCGAATGTGATAAACTCGCCACAGAGAAATACTTATCGTATAATCCTTTGTGTGTCTTTGTCTATCGCTAAACTGTATTGGTGTTGAATCAATATTTCTATAAATAACAATGTAAATGGTGCGATTAAAAATGATAAGTGACACCAATCGTACAATAACGTGGATAAGAATATCAATTGTAACCACACACAAAAAATGAGCAGAAATTGAGCACTCGTAATTTGGCGAGTCTGACTGTTCTGATTGCCTTTTTTTGCATTGGATTGTAAAGACTATCTGCATGAAGGCCGTTTTTTACTTTTATGATTTTGTTTTTAAATATATTTTATGAGAACGCTTTCATTTTTTAAATCGGTTTGGAGAGCGATAGTAGCCTCATAAAAAAATATCTGCAACCAAAATCGAAAAAGTAAAAAGCAGCATGCATTTAGATCGATCTTTACTATCCGATTAAAAACAAGTTGGAAATTGCACGTGAAGCGTAGCAAATGAGGTGCGTTCGTACTATAAGTTTTAAAATACTCAGATCTTGCTGGTATAGTAGAGCGTACTTTGGACACAGTATAGTGGTCGAAATCTTTGTGTTCCTGTAAATATGCAGGGAGTAATTTTTATTATACTTCATTAACGTGCATCTTATTCATAAAATATGAAGTAGTTTAATATTATTAAAACACGCCCCAAACAATGTTTCCCCGTATAACATTATTTAGTGGAATACATTTGTGTGGCCCTGTAATTCAATAATAAATATTCTTTGCATCCCAGATTGTACAGAATGCATATTTTAGTACATACATCATAGATTCATGTCAATTATATTATGTTCAAATGAGTGTAACACCATTAAAATGCATTTGAAATATTTTTTCCCATTGATCGTAATGTAACGGAATACTTTTGATTGTCCCTGTAATTAATCTATGCATCCGATTTTCATAACATTTGAAATAACTCGACAATATTATGTAATAAATATACGTTTTAAATTTCAAACGATTAAAATGCATTTGAAACTTTTTCCCCCATTGACCGTCATGTAAAGGAATCCTTTTGATTGTCCCTGTAATTGATCTATGCATCCGATTTTGATAAAATTTGAAATGACTCGACAAAATTATGTAATAATTATGTATTTTAAATTTCAAATGATTCGGTTTGATAGTTTTTGCGTTGTTATATGCGGACGGACAGACGGACGAACTGAGCGACAACAATAGGTGCTACGTATTTACATAATTACGAACGCACCTAAAAAATGAAATGAAATGTAATTGAGATATCTTTATAAATTTCTTCCATATTATTAGCATTAGCGAACGGGTCTTTTCACTTGACTAAAGTACCCCCTCAAGGGAGTCCGAGACGCATTTTAGTGTAATTTTTATTTATTGAAATAAAATTTTGAATTTTTTTGGTGATGGTTAACCTTATCTTTTGTAAACAAAATCGCATGATAAAGCTTCTCATAATTTTATAAAAAAAAAAAAAATTAAAAAATTAAATTTATTAAAAAGGGGGGACATTTAAAACTGTTATAACTTAAAATATTATATGTAGAATTTAATTTTCTTTTCTTTTTACATTAAAATAAAGAAAAATATCTAAATTTTAATTTTGACTCAGTATTTTCTAAAATATTAATTTTAGAAAATTTAAAAAAAAAGATGTAATTTTTTTAAAAGATATTTTTAAAAGTAAATATATATTTTTAAAATTTGCTGAATGAAAATTAAACTAGAGCAATGAAAATAGACAAATTCAAAGTCTGAAGCATTTATCTTTAATGGTTCTTAAGTTATAACAAGTTAAATCTGAGAAATTGTATAAAAAGCATCATGAAGAAAAACGCATTTCACAAGAAGTCATTTCCATGACAACCATTGCTTGCAAGTTAGATTTTGAAATAAAACGAAAGCGAAAAAAAAAGTTATTCTTGTAATTAACATAAAAATACGGTTTAACCGTCATTATAAGCATAAAAAAACAGAGAAGTTTTTAATGCAATAAACCTTTTTTTAATAGAAAATTTGAGGATTTTTATGCTCCGGACCCCCTTAAACTACCAAAACAATTGACTGAATCTTACACGGATTTGATGGGTTACAATTTCAATAAATAAGAAGAATATTGCCCAGTTAAACTGATGGCATTGAGCTCACAGGCTACGAATACTAATTGTACATGACAGCCTTATATTTTCAAGGGTTAATTCCGTTCGAAAAAAAAGTAAGAAGGGGAAACAGCTCTCCAATTTCCCCCTTTTTATACTTAATCATTGAACCTCCTAAAATATCAAGGACATGCTTTATCATATAAAAAATCTATATCCTAAATTCAGAGCGGATAAGTCTTAATAGAAACCCATTTAGCATTTATGCAATTTAAGAGGAGTTATCCCGTTCTTTCATACTTAACCATTAAACTTCCAAAACTATTCAGAGATTTGAACGAAATCTGACAATTCTGCTTGAAAAACCCATTTATATAAATTAAGGGGAGGGGCATTAGAACTCCCGTTCCCCCTATTTATACTTATTCAATGAACACCTAATAACAGTCACAGAATCGCCTCATCAGAATGATCCTATACCTAAATTTTGAACAAAAATTGTTAATTCTGCATGAAAAACCCATTTATATCAATTAAGGGGAGAGGCATGAGCCCCCCGTTCCCCCTCTTATACATATCGAATGAACTCCAAAAACTAATCAGGGAAGCGCCTTATCAGGATATACCTATATACAAAATTCCAAGTGGATCCGATATTTTTATCATGAGTTATCGCGTTACGCACGAACGAACATACATACAGAACGGACGGGCACATAAGCTCTCGGGCTATGCTAGCCTGTGAGCTAAAAACAAACATTTAAAAATGCACCATCTAAAATATAACACGTGAAATCCATGCAACAGCCTAGCCAAATCGATCCGGATTCGATGCAAAATTCAGTAGCACAACACCATTTCACGAAACATCACTCACGATGTTGAAGCCGATCACGATTTGTAAATCACCGAGAAAACCCACCATCGCGATCTGAAATCACATCTTTCACACCACCATCATTCAAACGCATTAAAAACCCTCCAGGGGAGGGGGGGGGGTGATATTTGTCACTAGGCCAAATAAGAGGTCATAAGGTAACCGTGAAGCAAATCATCTGGCATTACTATGATTTATGATCGGTATAACGCGAGAGAAATATGGGCGACGCTAATGAGGCAGTTATAGATGTTAGATATTTGGATGGTATCTTTAATTAGACAAGATGATTGGTTAAATACGATAGGGTAATGTTGAACTGAGCCTCAACATAATAAATGGGTTTGAAAAACTTACAAATTCCGAAAAAAAATCTAAGGGAATACTTTTATTTGCCAACTTTATTGATGTACTTTTATTTTCATCTATCTTTAGAAAAAGAAAATTCAAGCTTCGTAAAAATTTTCTAGTTTTAGTTTTTGACGGATTTATTCATTTTAGAAGATTTTGAACACGATTTGAATGTTTCGGGAAAATATCTGTCTTTTCTGTATGAGACATAAATTTTGTAGACGCTCTATTTCAAGAACCAATGCACAGAAATAAATATATTGGTCATTTCAAAAACACATAAGTTACAGAATCAGAAATTTTTAGAAATACAAAAACTGTATTATTCACAAGTAAACGAATTTTTATGAGCTTTTTTGACTGATTATAGAGTATGGATTTCAAAGTTAAATATCAAATATGTTTTAAAATTTTTATGAATAATAAAAAGAAAAACTGCAACTGACTTATGTGTTTTTAGCAAAAATCGAGATTAGGCGGTATTTAATTTAAACAAAACAATTATACCAAATATATCTTCAATCAAAATTAATCAAGTTCGCATTATAGGAGAGCATTTTTATATTTAAATGTCAGATTGTGTGTAATCATATTCTACATCCTAAATATGTTTTGATAAAAGGGCATATGCTTTTTCAGAATGCTATCCTGAACTCGTTTTAAATCGTTTAATTTTTTAATATTAACTTTATAGTCGATACATAAGCTTTGACCGAAGGAAGTGACACACGGGTTGGAAACTTTTTCATCAAGATAAATGAATTTTTAAGGAACACATCAATAAATTCCTCGGCTATGATAGTGCCATTTTCAATCAGAATCATGGTGAAAACTCTTGCAGTTCGAAGGAGCAAATATATTTCTTTTGTTCTGTGCTGGAACATTTTCCCCACGCAATTCTGTTAACAAATATACTTTTTTATATACCCACCTTTTATTCTTTTACATATACCATTTCTTAAAATCAATAATTTCTTCAGTTTTCAGCTTTTTGACCTTAAATGTTGAATTGGAGTTTGAAACGAAATCAATGTATTATTCTGGGACGTGGGGAATTTGTTTTATGACTCCAAAATCGCAGTAATTTCCTTAAAATGAAGACCAATATTGGAAATTACTATTTTTTTCCAGTTAAAGCCAACAAAAATCTCAATATCGTGTTGAGATTTTTTTGCGCAGGTCAATCAACGAAACCAGATATAAATGTTTAATATGTGGTCCAAATCACTTTCAATATCAAGCAACAACATAGAACAAACTTCATTTGCTACCTTCATTTGTTAACGGTGCCTTCATGATACATGTAAAATATCGATTTAGAACTGCAGAATACAGTAGTACAATATTTGAGTAATTTTGGACCGTTCAGGCGTTATCATCTCTTGAACACCCCCCCCCCCCCCCAGTAATGCTATTGTTATCAATGTCAATTTTTTTTTGTTTGTTTGTTTGGATTGATATACAAAATTGTTTACATTTATTTTTAGCTTACTTTTATTGATACAAATGAAGAAAAGTCAATAAAATGTCACTTTATATCCAATAATGCTTTAAAGAAATAGTTAATATTTAAAAGTGTTTCATAATAGCTTTTTTTTACACAGTGCATCCAACAGTAATACTGTCTTGCTAAACTTGCCCTGCACGGAGGAAGGGGAAGGGGGGGGGGGTAACAATTCCTATCACCAAAATAAGCGGACAACATTCTTTCTCTTTCTCTTTTATTTATTAGTGAACATGAACTTCAATACAAATAGACTTCATATATATTTTCTCGAACACCGATTATAGATGCATACACACTTGAGAGAAGAATAAGAATGTCAAACGTCGAAGTATACCATATTTCAGAATTAGATAATTTTGTTAAAATTTAGTGATTTTAATAATAACTTTGTATTTTTATAAAAATAGATAACAGACTAAAAAAAAGGTAACATGCCATTTTGAATCAAAGACAATGTTAGAAATAAAAAGAGAAAATTTTGGTTGGATCAAAAAATTATATCGATATCAAAAGACAAACCCCTCTCTCCCTAGAGATATCTTACGATATCATGTGCCAGATCCCCCCTCCCCCCTAAAATGATAACGTTATATTTGAACAGCCCCTAACGAAAACTGCTTTGAATTCCTTTACACAGATTATTTAAATAATAATCTGATTATACCTATTTTTTCAAATCATAATCTGTATTTTTTCATAACTATTCATATACCGGGTGTCCCAAAAATGACTGATGGATTTTAAAATTCAATAACTTGGAAACGGTGACAGCTATTTAAAAAATTTTTGCAGGAGTGTTATGTGTAATGTCAGGAATTTTTTTTTTTACCGTAATTTTGTATTTTAGTTCGAATTTCAAACAATAGGTGGCGCTGACGGCGATGGAAGACCAGGTCGACGCTTCACTCAGCACTGATCACCTGGCCTGCAATCGCCGTCAGCGCCACCTGTTGCTTGAAATTCGAACTAAAATACAAAATTACGGTAAAAAAAAAAACTCCTGACATTATCGTAACACTCTTGCAAAAAAATTTTAAATAGCTGTCACCGTTTGCAAACTATTGAATTTTAAAATCTATCAGTCATTTTTGGGACACCCGGCATATTCAATTGTTAACTAAGTGTTTAAACTCAAATTTTAAATAGCCAGTAAGATTTTTACTTATGAGTCGCCCTATTTTACTATTATACGCTTTAAAAATGTGATTAATAAATGCATAAAAATTTAAGGTTGTTTCTCAAATCTAAAAGGAAGAATTTATGACACAAGTTATAATTTAGTTTTGTTTGGAAACGCATGAACTTGGCAGGAAACTATGAAACTATATTCCGAAACAATAAAATCGAAAGAAGTTTTCCGTTTTTTTTGGTAAACGTAAAAAATCTTTTAGAAAATATTGTCGATGTTTTAAGTGGAAATTTTTAACTGAATTTTTGAACGAAAGGAGAAAAACCAGCCATAGAAAGTAGAAAAATTGGTTATCACGTGATCAAACTCGCTTATAATTCAATAAGTAATTTATTTATGAAAAAATGGGAAACTTATTTCTGTTTCAAATCGTTTAAGTATAGGTGTGAGTGGATGTGAATGGGACAATTTTTACATTTTTACTAATAACTTAAGCTGTAAACAGTTGTTAATTTAAAAAATATTACTTAAAGAATACTTCAGCATTTAGCAATGATTGACATACTAATTTCAATAAACAATTGTTTTTTTTTAATTTTTAATAATTTTTTTTTAACAAGCATTGCATATTGTCCCATTCATCCCCATGGTGGGGATAAATGGGACAATTTTGTGGATGGATGGGACAGGTAAAAAAAAATATATTCTAAACACATTTTATTTGAAAACTGAGTGATACATTTTATTTTACTACATATAGACTGAAGCTATTATCAAATGACAACAGTCCTTTAGTTCTGTCAGTTCCCAGAGGGGTTTGGTAGTTTCATAACAATATCCTCCAGATTTACAAAATAAATTTTTAGTGGATCAGTATAAATAAGAAATTATTAACCTTTTCTCTCAAGATTTGTACTTGAAGATTATCATTATTGTTCTTTAAAACCCTAGCAACGTAATGATAAATATTTTTTTTCACATATCTTTGTTAGGAAAAAGTCGTCTTCTATTACAATATGCAAGCTGCAAACTTGGGGGTCCATATCACTTGAAATCATGTTCAAATCACTTTCATCTTCATCATGAAGTGATAAATTGTCAGATTCATCACTATTGTCCATAACTTTACTAAAAATATTTCTTGGAGGCAGGCAATTTATTTTTCTTGGTCTGTTTTTTTACAATTTCCTTTTCCAAACATTGTTTTTCTGGTGTATCGGTTAGGATACGACTGTGGCCTCGTTTTCTCCTTTTAACTGGTTTATAGGTAATGACAAAATGTAATTTTATTTATTATGGAATAGCCCTGGAAATGAATGGGCCTGTCCCATTCATCCCCATAGCCACATGGTTATAAAGAACAATGATTAGGCTTAGTAAGCACTGCCAATATTGTTCATTTGCATCATAAGTATAACAAGAGATTATATCATTTTAACAGAAAAAAAAAATTCTAAGGTTTTGAGAAGGTCAACTATCAATTAAATACTAAAAAGATTAAACAGAAAAAGTAACTTTGGTTCTTGAAAAATACACTTTGTACAATAGCTAATCTTCTGTTATGGATATTGCTTTGAAACTATGTCTGTTGAATGACCTCGGTACTGCCATCAGTCAGGTAAATTATCAAATTATTTATATTTGGGGAACATATATAAATTTCTGTTGTCCCATTCATCCCCACTCTCCCTTAGTCATCCTTGTCATTTTCTGTGCCTTTACGCTTAAAAATGAATTAATAAATGTGTCAGAAAGTTTGTGCTTGGTGAGAGCTGCCTTAGGTACAAATAAATTCGTACATTTTAACATAATAATACTACACTTTATAATCAAAAATATATTTATAGGAATAAGATAAATTGAAAATTTAAATTTTATGATTTGGATATTAATGTTTTTACGGTTTTTATTTGAGACTTTGATGTTTTTAAGGAGACAAAACTGTAGAATTCGCCCATCATACGAAAAAAAAGCTTTGAATTCCTTAAGACGATTTAAATAAAAATCTGCTGTAAATGCGTTTTCTCAATGTAAATGATATACATTAAGACTTATGTTAGTTCTTTTACATTGGGCTTTTAATTCGGATTATTGTGTTAATTTATGTTTTGATTCGTATTAATTTGTAATTATTATTTATGTTTAAAAATCTATTGCACGAGTTTCACATTAGTAACGATTAAATGTTATTAAAACTTTATTTATGTGTAGTATATTTAGCAAAATAAAATGTAAAATAATAACACATTAAAAGAATTCCCTTATACATTTCTGTTTTCTGAAAAAATCATTTTTCCTAAATCACGTTTATTAACCTTAAACTGATGAGGCAGAAATTGTAACGTAACTAGTGTGAAGCGGTCTCTGAGCCCGCGAGATCGAAAGATGAATAAAAGGCATGATTAACTCATAAGATGATGTTTTTGTACTAAACTTTTTGTGCAAGACTATTATAATTAACATGCACTTATTTAAAAGTCTTTCTGGTGATAGTATTAAAGTTTTAAATGAAACAAAATTTCGGCAATATTTGTAGTTAAACTGAAAATTACAAGCGAAACTTTAAAAACTGAAAAAAGCAGTGGTCCATGAAATCGGTAACATTAGTTAAACGTTAAACCTAACACTTTAAATATAAACATCAATC
This sequence comes from Maratus speculifer, assembly GCA_964019185.1. NCBI lineage: Eukaryota > Metazoa > Arthropoda > Arachnida > Araneae > Salticidae > Maratus > Maratus speculifer. The sequence goes on along the minus strand of OZ025294.1, from coordinate 421,539,225 downwards.
TCAAATTCAAATGCCGCGTTCAAATTTCTGCGTAAATTCCCAAGTATCACAACAGAAGCTACTGAGATGACATGGCGGTTATCTGACCCGCCACAGTAAAACGTGATAGGTCAGATCTGATTGATTCAAGCAAATTAAATCAGATATCAAATAAAAAGATCTTCGACAAAAAACAAGCAAATGGAACCAAATAAAAAGATATCTTATTTTAAAACGCTTTAAAATAATTACGCTGAGGAATTTTTAAGCCTCCGATGCTATTTCTTTCAGACAAGCTAAAAAATGTCGTGTCGTCAGCCCTGAATTTTCTACTCAACCGATTTTGATAATTATTTTTTTTAATGAAAGCCATTTATTTGTAGTTGTGCCCATTTTAGTTATTTTTTAATTTATTTCCATTTTTATATTTTATTTTTAATTTTAAATGCTTTTTACGATATTTCTTCAAAACGGTGGCAACTCAGTTTAGCTTTTCTCTCGATAATAAAAATTTATTTTCCAAAATGATTGCGTATAATTATGCACTAATTGAGGTAAAAAAAAATATACTTACTGAGAAATAATATTAATAATGAAAATAAAATAACAGAAAATAATTTATGATAAAAATTAATGTCTAAATCAAAATAAGAAAAATTTCAAATGAGGAAAATGATGTCATTCAGCAACCAGATGAATGGATATTACAATATTATTACGGATGCCTTTTTCATATTAATAATAATATACATTTGAAAAAATAATGACGTCACTATTTAAAACATCGCATTTTTACTCATAACGATATTAATACTACTCTGTTATCCCGTCGACCAATTTCGCCAAATTATACAAATCGCCAAACTAATAGCCAAATTATACATACTGACATAATTTTTATTTTAAATAACGAAAAAACAAATAATTAGTAAAATATTAATAAAAATGTCAATAAGAAGTCGAAATAAAAATCACTTAATGACATTTTAAACGCATGAATCATATTTAATGTCATTGAATGTGACATTCACGATCATCCATTATTGGCATTTAATTTTATAGTTTGGTCGACGGGATAACCTAGTAGTACCCGATATTACATTTCAATATTTCTTTTCATTATGGACACTGAGATTGAGATTTTACTTTCAGATGACTTCAGTTAGTGAAAATAATGTCACAGTAAAAATGAAATTAGTTTTTTTCTTTAATAAAATTATTTTTCTGTGAGTGCATATAAAATAAAATTTCTGGATTTCGCCGGCACTCAGATTACAATTTTAACTGAAGATGTGCGAATATTTGCATGCAAAATTGTAACTGGCAAACTTGACATTTAGTTTGTAAATATATTTATTATATATTGATTCAATAATGTAATTTGCTTTATTTTAAACCAAATCGATCGGGTGTTTTAAACATTTCATTCGGAGAATTCGACGAGATTCCACTCGTTTTATTGTTAAATTACATTTTCTTTTACTCAGAGTCTATAAAAAAGCGTTTAAACTAAAGAAAAAATCCGTTTTTGATGAATCTAGTCAAGAAGTAGCACGTCAAATTGTATCTCTTTATTATTCCGCAATTCCAATGTCTCAGAGAGAAATTGCTATTCAGTTGGGTATTTCACGGCGTTCTGTTTGCTATTATATTGATAAACACAAGAAAAAAGAAGTTAGTTCATTGCAATCTAAACGGGGTCGCCCTTCTAAAAAACCTCTATCGATTTTTTTTTTTTTTTTTTTTTTCTAATCGAAGGCAAAACTGAATTCTGCAATGGCAGAATCTACATTCGACTTGTTATTTTTATTTTTTAGGAATGGAATAAATCGAAAATTTAAACTTTATGGTTTGGATTTTAATATTTTTGATGTTTTTACTGATTTGTTTCAAACTTAGATGTTTTTAAGGATACAAAACTAGAAAATTCACCCAAATGAAAAAAATCTTTGAATTCCTTAAGACCATATAGATAACAATCTGGTGAAATTGCGTTTTTTCTTTTTACATTTGGCTTTTAATTCGGATTATTGTGTTAATTTGTGAATTGATTCGCGACGATTTATTATTATTATTCGTGTTTAAAATCTATTGCACGAGTTTCACAATATATTGTTACGATTAAATATTACAAAAACTTTATTTATAAAATGTAAAAGAAAGCCTAACACTTTAAATATAAACGTCAATCTCAAATTCAAATGCCGCGTTCAAATTTCTGCGTAAATTCCCAAATATCATAACAGAAGCTATTGAGATGACATGCCGGTTATCTGACCTACCAACAGTAAAACGTGATAGGTCAGATCTGATTTAAGCAAATTAAATCGGATATCAAATGAAAAGATCTTTGACAAAAAACAAGTAATGGAGAGGGAATAAAAAGATATCTTATTACAAAACGCTGTACAATAATTGCGTGGATACTTTTTTATTTACGCCATCTCCGACAGGTGAGAATTTTGTGAGCATATTAATGAGACCCATATTATAAAAGCTACCTCTGTTTCCCACACACACCATTGAGTAAGTATTAAAAATATTATACGGTAATAAAAGAACCACGATCGTGTGATTTATCGGGCACGAAAATGTTATTTCTTCTGCGAGTAACTAACGGGTTATGCGTCTGACAAAATATTTTTCCACCTTTGAAGTGATATTAGTTTAACAGCAGAGGAAGTTATATTTCATACTTGTTTGAAAGAGCTTCTAGCTTTAACTTTTTCACGGAAAAAATGATAAAACCTTAGCCAAAATCACGTTTACTGGATGGGACAAATCGTGATACTTAGACAATATATTTTGAGTTCTCTATAACATTTGAATGTCGGAAATAAAAAATATATAATTATATTCTCCTAATATAATATTTGTAATCTCCTAATTAGTTATTTTTTCTTTAGTTATGCTTTTAATTTATCGAGTTAAGCATTATTCCGCCTGCTTTGAATCTTCATAAAGACAATCATTCCATTCAAAATTTTAGTCATCGGTTATTTATAGTTTCATGTATTTAAGGACAAAAAAGATTATATTTTGTTTAAATCAAGATCTTTAAAAGGACATTTCTCAAGAATATCTTTATTGAAAAGAACAAATATCTTTGAATGGGAAAAAATGTACTTTTAAATTTTTTTTATTATAATGTTTGAAGCTTTACAATTGTCATTCAATTCATTTGATAAAAATAAATAAATAAATAAAAATAAATAAAACGGCGATCGTATGAGCCATAAACTTTGAGCCGCGTAGATCGACAATACCTACACAAAGAGAAAACCTTAAGCTGTATTATCCCGAAACCAGTATTGGGCATGTTCACACACACACACAAATAAAATAAAAAAACGAACTGATTGAACTTAGATTCAATTTCTAAAGCTGAGACAAGTTCAGCTCAAATTGAGGAATTTTCGAAAAACGAACTCGCTCAACTCTAATTCATCTATGAAAGTCGGCGAAGTTGTTCATTAAAAGCTCGTTTTTCTTTCTTTCTTTCTTTTTTTTTTTTTAAATATATATTAGAATTTTATCGATCAAATTTATAAAAATTTGTTAACTAAACTTTTGGTTATTAGATTAATTTATAACGCGATTAATCAAACGGTAAATGAATTATAACAGATGACAATTTTTCACGTGGGTGAAAAAATTCTGGACAGGATTCGAACCAGGGATGTATTTCCTGAAACCGATAATGCTCTTTCAACTGAGCCATCCGGGACGAATGCTGGAGGATTCATTCACCAAATAACCTCAACGATCACACAATCTGGTCTAATGCTGTGGATAAGCTCAACAGAATAAATCAAAGGCTAATATATGGAACTGCAGAAAACGCTACATACGAAACTATATTACATTAATTTATGACATGCTTAGTCAATCAGCAAATGAATTATAATAGATGTAAATTTTCTAAGTTGGTGAAAAAAGTGATGTGACGGATTTTTTTTATTTTTTTGAGTGTCTCTGTAAAGGAACCGTAAATGCGTTTATACACTTCCTTTTCAATATCAAACATGCCATAGTGATGCTGAATAACATCTAACAATTTCATGGCAGTCGGACTACATTTATGCGACTTAGAGCATGGGTGAACAGACAGACAAACTGACAAACCGACAACAGACAGCAATTCAAATGTTTAAGATAGTTTCATTTATTTGACCGCTCTTATAAATGCCATGATTTAGTAAACTCAAGAGGAAATTTTAAATTGCCATTATTTATTTACTTATTTATTTGAGGATCGATATTATATATTTTAAGAGTTTAATTTATTTGCAACTTACAAAATTGCTAAAATAATAAAAAGGTATTGGACTGGGAATGCAGTCGGCTGGTAGTTTGGAACTTGTGCAATAAGGCTTAATTTCTTCAGATCTGATGTATTCTATAGGGTACATATCTTTACAATCTTTTTTCGCATATTTAAATAATGTTGAAAGAAAAAAGAATTTGGCGTAAATGAAGTCTAACAGACAGCAGAAATCAACAAAATAACAATTTGTTTGTTACAACACTCTTTTAGCAAGATATGTGTTATATTAAAATGGATCGCAGCAAAAATGTACTAAATGTACAAAAATGAAAACGTAAATAATTGTACTGTGCGTTAACATTCCATTTCTAATAAGTAAGTCCATTAGCAATGTTGTTGTAAGACCATTAGTAATGAAAAATATTAAATATATATATTTATTTATTTTTCAACTGTGTTTGCAATGCAAAAATAAATAAATAAATAAATAAAAATAAAATAAAAAGATAAAAATAAATAAATAAAAATAAAAAATTCCAAGAAATTGCCCAAAAATGCTCTTATTTAGTCGCCATGTTTATTCCATTTTTAAGTGTTCTTATTCCAATTTTATGAGTAAAAAATGAATCTTAATGTTTTTTTCTTTCGCTTTTCAATCTTTTTTAGTTATCAGTGTGTTAATATAAATCCATACCTCACGTTAAAAAATATATAAAATAAACCCTGGTGTCTGAAGAGGTTAAGAAAAACATATTTAGTGTGTTAATTATTAACACACAATAGATAATGTGCATGTTTGTCAACAAACTGGCTTGTTGCATGACAATCGAACTTGCCGTAAGCAACAATTCGAACGATATTACTTGAAATTATGCTAAAATGTTCATAATTTTAACGTAGTTATAATGTACTATGTGTTTTATATATATAGGAAATAATCTATATGCATAAAATAAGACATGTCTGCCTGTCAGATCGTAGGTAACGTCGAAATTATAACACCAGGTCTCTAAAATTTTTGTCATGTGTAGATATTAACATCAGAAAGTGTACTTCGCAGCTGGATTTTTAAATTTCTATTAAGTTTTTTTTAATTAAAACTTACTGGTTAAGAGGATATTTGCAGTTTTCCCCGATAAATGTCAACGAAGCAGCTAGGTTAGAGGTTATTTGCGGCTAGCCACTAATCGGCGGCAACGAAGTAGCCAGCCAATGAGAGCAGACGGTAAATATGGGATTTAGCGACTGCCTTTCACGCTGAATGCTAACAATAAAATTGTACACGCATTTGTTAATTTTTTGTGTTTTGATGATTTTGTTTTTTAGAATTGATTTTACAATCGGTCTTCAAAATCCATCCATGGCACCATCCAAAGAGAGAAGTAACTAAGATAATTGCTCCTTTTATGTCTTCTTAGAGTTTGTCCAAATGTGGATTGCGCGTTGCACGTGTGCTCAGAAGATGGAGTAGGTCTCATTGAAGAAAGCAATTTTAAAGTAATTCAGTTATTGCATTATTTTTATGGCTCAAAACAGCTAAAATTAACGACTGTACTTCTTTATCCTTCCAAAATATGGTTTTCGTAACAGAAATATATACCTGTGTTCACTTAGATAAAATTGAAAATACTCTAATAAAAATACTCTTCATATAAAAATAATTTTTTTTTTCTATTTTAGTATGAATGGAGATTTTAAATATTCGCAAATTGTTTGAAAATATCTATGGTCCCGGGCAACACCGGGTGGATCATTTAATATGTTATAAGTTTCAAATCTGCAAACATTGTTACTTTCTGCCTATCAGTTGAGATGGACTTCTTTCTTAAGGATGCATGACGTCACATGCATATTACCTATATGCCGACTTACATCAAAGCACAAATGCAAAGGAAAGTCCGGTTTTGAAAAATTCTGCTATCCACAACATTCTCAAATTTTCTCAACATCCATTTACAAGTTGCTTTACATGACCGGATTACTTTGATCACAATGGTGTCTTTTGATCATCCCCTTGACTTGCCGTTTGTCATAAGGAAACATCATACGAAATGATCCAACCGGAATGATATATGAATGGCGGAAGTCTAACAACAGAGCATCTTCATACGAGAAAAACCCCTAAAGATGATATACACCCTATACCTCCCCGCGACCTAAAACAATGACGATACTGTTTTTCATATCTTCCTCAAAAAACTCATGATGTACAAGGAATAATACAAATAAAAAAAATTCTTCCTTTATTTCTGTCTCGGGTCCTTTTTTCTACCTATTTACAGGTCGACCCGGGACAAAGACCTTTCAGAATTGGCAAATTTTAGAAGTGATTTATATCTCGTAATGTTTTGACCTCGCGCGCCAGTGATAACGTAAAAGTAGTGGGATTGTTTTTTGATATCATAACGGGTTGTTTTAGGAGGGGTGGGGGGTGGGGAGCTGCGTTATAACATTCCGAACGTTTTATAAGATATGGAAATGTGAAAAGCACTGAATTTGTAAACCGGCCAATAAAACAATTTGTCTCTCGTTTGAAACTATAATGGGAGTCGCATTTCCTTTACTTGTAAAACAATTGTTAAGAATATTTGGATTGGAAATGCTTGTGATTTGCAAGTTTTTACCAAGATGTTTATTTTATGATGAATGCCATTCTAAAACAATTTAAGTCATAAATGTTCAAGTATTCATTGCGTGAAACAAGCTATTCTGAATAACTGGAGATGTTTAGTATTACACAACCTTTTTTTTATGACCAGCTTTGTCTGTCTTTTTAAAGGGTTAATAATATGAACTACATTAATATTTAAAAATGGAGAACTAATATTTTATTTTATGTTTAACTAATATTTTTATTTTTAGTCATTTTTCTAAAAATTTTCCGTTACGGAGTCTTTTTCTTTCAATTACTGAAAAGATGTAACATTTATAAAAAAAAAAAAAAGTGCTCCGATCACGTAAATCGATCATCGCTGTACTGTGGAGAACAAGCTGTAGCTGTTTCATTTACATACGCTATCCATCACTAGTAGAAACACATTACTAAGAGTAAAATTACTCATAAAATTATTATAATTCCGTTGAAATATGATGCTCCTACCCCCTGTCCATTTTACAGCAGTAAAGATCGGGTATTTATCTTAACATAAAATATCTTTAAAAAACTCGCGATTTCTAATTATAAATAGTCGGTTGCTACCTGCGAAATGACAGTGGAGTCTCACAAACTCTGTCTTCAATTTGATACTTTATTAAATTTTTAAAATAACTTATACTTAAAATCTACATTTATTAAGGCGACTTAATAAATGTAGATTTTAATCTATTCATTAAAATTTACATTTTACGTGTTTATGTATTAAAATCTACATTTAAATACATTCTATATTTATTTATTCATTTTAGCATAGTAATGGAAAAAAAACTTTAATAAAATTAAATGTAGACTTAATAAATATAAAAATATTTTTTTTAAATCTTTTTTCTCCCAGCAGTAATTAAGATTTTACACCGAATAGTACATTTCCTTTCAAATAAAATTAAATAATGGATTGTTACAGTTTTTTTTTCTTTGCAAAGCTCACCATTTTAATTAAATATCTCATTATTGATATTAGTATGAAACTTACATTTCAAGATTCAACTAAAAGAATATACATATATGAGATAATTAAAAAATTTTGTTCAGAAAAGATTACAAGTTAAAAAGATTTCTCGCAATCTACGCTGATAAAAATTTTCCTGTGAAATTACAAAAAATCTATGGGTAATCCATAATCTTATGTAAAATTACAGGTATTAGAAAAACAGAGATTCTGTTAAATAACCGAGAAGTTATTCGGTAAATGTACAATAGACTCTGTAAATTAACATCGTTAAAAATACAGAAGACTCTGTAGACTTACTTTTAATAATAATAATTTAATTTAGTTTTTAAAATGAGTGAATTCTCTCAATATTCATAGAATTTGACTAAATTTGAACTGTTGTATCATTTTACTTTAACACATTTATTTTGTTTATAGCTGTCCTCCTGGGGTTTGAACCCGAGATCATTTGACAGCAGAAGAACACCTTTATACAGAGCTATAGGAGATTTTGCTGTTGAGTACAAGGTATGTTTTTTATGATTCAACAGCGAAAGATCTTCACTAAATCTGACTAGATGATTTTTCATTTTCTAAATTATTCCTAGTTTCTTTTTTAAACAATTTTTAAATTAAATTTTCTTTTTTAATATTTATAAAGAAATTGCAGAAGAATTTTAAAAGTGCGTATTTTGAGAGCTTAAATTTAACAAAGATTAAAATATAATTAAATAAAGACATGGAAATCCCTGCAAGGAGTTAGATGTAAGATAAGGGAAATAAATGTAAAAGGATGATCGAGAAACTCAATCAAATGTATTTAGCAAAAATTTAATGTAAATTTACAGAGTTCTGCACTTTTTCTGTGTTTTACAGAAATTTTTAACAGTGTTCTTATTAATAATTACAGTAAAAAATATAGTGCATCTCGCTCCAAGCCGAACCCTTATTTTTTTAAATATAGCAGTAATAATAAAGATTGTTTAGAGAAACTTCCACCAGAGTAACTTCGCTGAGTTTGAAATGTCATGCATCAAAGAAAATAATGGCATTTATCTATAAATGAGTTAAGGGACTCTGCTAATCATTTTCATAAATTTAAATGGTCTAGCTCTAACTCGTTTGGACGTGGATGGTAGCCGTTTCTAACAATTTGTGATTTCATCACAATTTTCAGAAATCAAATTAAACTCTTGAAGATATAGCTGAAATACCTTCGTGAGTGGCCACAGTTAGGAATGAAATGATGGATTCTAATTTTGCGTAAAACACCTTGTATTTTTCATTCATTAGTTGGATTGCGACCCTGATTTCCTATATTTGTTCTTTATATGTTTTATCACTTTTCATGATTTTGATCATCCGCCGATCATCTTTATTTTATTCTGATCAAAAGTTCTGCTATAACCTGTGTATATGTTTCCGTAGACTTACACACCCGTACGCTACTGGTAAAGCAATAGGGTCAATCCATTTCAAGTGGTCCAGAAAATATTCTTTTGGTCGCTCGACCATTTTTAAAAAATCTGAAATTTTTTGTACAACAACCCTAACATGATGGAAGTTTAAAACGACCGTTATTTTAACTTTACTATTTTTTGTTTGTGCATGGCGGCCATCTTTGTTTCATCGTGTGCAGCGATTTTCTCAGATACTAGGATACACAAAACTGTAAATATCTCGTCTTTTATTTTCCCAATTGAAATGGGGTTTGCAGAATTTTGTTCAGAATAAAATAATCTAAATGTACGGTGGTAGAAAAATTTTGAAAAATAAATTTTTACAGGTGAAATTTTAGCACAAAATTTAAGATTTTTCCCCAAAATCTATCCATTTGCCGGAGGAGATTTTTCGTGCAAGGAAAACTGTCATATTTACACAGTTTTTTTTACATTTTTTTTACAAATAGGTCAAAACTGCGTGTACTCATACACCAAGTCCCAGATCTGAGAGTTAATTTCTCTTTGCGAAAAAAACTCCGAAATTCGTCAAAATTTTCAAAAATCGCACTTCTTAGGCTATGATATCTCTGGTGGGGCACGAGATAAATATCTGAAATTCTGACCTTTGATAGTATTGTGTAGCAGTGTTATATGCAAAAAATTTCAAGAAGGAGAGTTGTCTACAAGCTGGGATATGACATGGTCAATATGTCAAAACAATACTTCTAAACTATTATAATGTACTATGTGTTTGTTCATACATACAAAATCTTAAATTAATGGTTAATGATGCAAAATTACAAAGATCATCTTCAAATTCTGTTTAAATCGTGATTTAAATAATTCAGATTGTATGCTAAGCCAATGCACTATTTGTCCAGAGGAACAAAACCTACTAGAAATACTATTCATCCATTTCAATGGCCCCGAAAATATTTTGGTTGATTGACCGTTTAAAAAAAAAATCTGAAATTATTTTGTACAACAACCCTAATATGATGAAAGTTCAAAATGACTATTATTTTAATTTTAATATTTTTCGTTTGAGCATGGTAGCCATCTTTGTTTCATAGTGCGCAGCTATTTCCTCACAATGAAGTTTGATATCTCTTGTGTGGCGCGAGATAAAAATCTGGAATTATGGTTTTTGATAGTATTTTATAGTAGTGTTATGCACAAAAAATTTCAAGAAGGAGATTTGACTATAAGCTGAGATACGGTGATTTAAAATGTTAAGGAAAACTATTACGAGTACATTAGGAGAAATGAGATTAGTCTTTTTTATTACAATATTTACACAAAAAATATCGTTTGTTGAAAACAGTTTAATAATAAATATTTAATTTACAAAGATACTATATATGCTCAAGAAAGAGCTTAACACTACTTACGAGAGATATTATGAATTCGAACAGTTACTGTTGTCAGTCCATCAGGCTGTTCTTTCTCAAAATTTTATTTGAAGCCACCCAAGTCTTGTCATCCCTTGTTAACTTGAATGAAATTCTGTCGGTTTAATAATTGAAACCACGTCAACTCGATCAGTTGCAACCCATTGTCTGCAATTTACTTTTTCTGAAATGTGCTCCGAGTTGCCCTAGCATTTCTAGTAAGTTTGTTCATCTGTACAAATAGTGTATTGGCTTAGCATACATTCTGAATTGTTTAAATCACACAGAAGCATTTGAAGAAGATATTAGTAATTAACATTTAACTTTGTACCATAAATCATTAATTTAAAATTTTGGAGGTATGAACAATTACATAGTAGGTTCAATAGTTTGGCAGTATTGTTTTCACATATTGTCCATGTCATATCTCAGCTTGTAGTCAAATCTCCTTCTTGAAATTTTTTGAACATAACACTACTACACAATATTTTCAAAGGCCAGAATTTCAGATTTTTATCTCGTGCCCCACCAGAGATATCATAGCCTAAGAAGTGCGATTTTTGAAATTTTTGACGAATTTTGGAATTTTTTTCGCAAAGAGAAATCATTTCCCAGGTCTGGGACTTGGTGATTGAGTATACGCATTTTTGACCTATTTGTAGAAAAAATTGTGTAAGGTTGACAGTTTTTCTTGCATGAAAAATTTCCTCTTGCAAACGAATAGATTTTGGAAAAAATCTTAAATTTTGTGCTAAAATTTCACTTCTAAAAATTTATTTTTCAAAATTATTCTACCACCGTACATTTAGCCTATTTTATTCTGAACAAAATACTTCAAACCCCATTTCAATTGGGAAAATAAAAGACGAGATATTTACAATTTTGTGCATCCTAGTATCTGAGAAAATCGCTGCACACGAGGAAACAAAGATGGCCGCCATGCACAAACAAAAAATAGTAAAATTAAAATAACGGTCATTTTGAACTTCCATCATGTTAGGGTTGTTGTAAAAAAATTTCAGATTTTTTAAAAATGGTCGAGCGACCAGTGCTTGAAATCCACTTGAGTGAAAGCTTGAAATCCACTTGAAACCCACTTGGGTCATGATCCACTTGAAATGGATTGACCCAATAGGATTTCCATGAAATCCCAGGTCGGACTCTTCTATGAGTATCCTATACACCTGAAGTTCTTGGGCAACTCCAAACTATGCAACTTGAGTATACGGGTTTCTGTCATTTCAACCAGTGGGGCCCGAGCCCGGCCAATAATTTTGAATCGTAGTTTGTCTAATTTTCATTGTTCTATTTCGTTATTTATTTCATTATTATTTTATTGTTCTTTTTTCTTCCTAGAACAAAAATTATTTTGCCAAAGAGTATGTGTTTTAATTCTCCGATTGATACCCATAAATCTCAAATGACTGAAATGTTTTATTCCATGTTTTATTCCATTTAACTTTTTGCTGTTTCAGTTTGTAATCATGCTCATGATATAATGATATTGCAATGATTATTAGTGTTTTTTATATAGAAAAACGCACTAGAATATAATTTAATAAAATGGCAACTTTATTAAAACATGACAGCTTGACTTAAAATTCTCATCTTTCACCATCTGTCCACCCTTCAAAGGAAAACAAACTGGTTGTTCGTACCATTTTACTAAAGTATTTTTGAGCCAACCCAATATTTTTCAGAAGTTGGCGCCACTTATTTCAATCATGATTTTCAATGGTGTTTGGGGCGCTGGTAGAGTGATGCGCGATGGCCGGGGCTCTTCCTTGGCTGGAAGTTAAGAGTCTTCCAGACTGGTGTTATGTCGAAACACACTGGCTTACGCCAGTACCGTCTGATACTGGCGCCCTTTTGGGATCCTCAAAGTCTATGCTGAGTGTTTATCGTACATCATATTAGTATTATATGCTGTGTATATCAACATCAGGATATAATTATTGGAACTTTTACTGATAATTTTTTAGTATTTGAGTTATTATTAAAACTCAGTAGTTATTGCATAAAAAAATAAACAAAATTATAATAATAATAAAAAATAATCAAAATTAAAAGACAAAAATTATATTTGGTCTTTTAGATAGAGGAGATTGGTAAAGCTAATTAATATACGAAGCTGTTCCATTGCATCTTTACGCTAAGCAGAAAATTCCGGGTTTTACTTGTTTACAATGATTAAAGCTAATTACACATATTCTCTACGTGTATCTACGAAACATCCCACGAAAAATACAAACACCTATTCAAGTTCTTCTTTTTCGTCTATACAATGACTATATATGCTTTAAATTCGGTATCAATCAGTGCAAGATTTAAAGGCAACATAAGACACCCATAAGTGGAAAATGAAGCTTGAAACCACTGTTGTATCGAGGTTAAACTCTCCGGACCAGAGCTTTTCTGTATCTTACCTCATCCTCCAGGACCATAAATTGCAATCACGATTGCAGACTGAATGGGAAAAAGAAGGTGAATTACTCTGAAATCTCTTCTGCTTCTCAAATTTACGAGTTCTTCCTCGTGTATTTTCTATTAAATGGCAACAATAGGCTGGTTGTCTCGAGTTTTTGAGCGGATTCGTAAGATTTTTTTGTTGGGTATTTTCAGCAAAAAGGAAGATTATTGAGTTTCAAGACAGGATTTAGGGTCGAGATTTCGGTTTTGTATTTTTGATTCCGTATTTAAACATGATTTCTTAACTTATTCGATCAGAATTCTGTTTCTTTATTACTTAAAGTTCGAATGACAGACATTTGAATATTACTAAATTAAGAGAGACCTGTGACGCGTTTTTCGCAAAGATTTCAAATTTTGTTTTCTTTTAAAAAAATGGTGAGATATTACATCATATTAATTTGTAACACGATTATTCAATCGTTAAATTAATTATAACAGATGTAAATCTGTTTACATCTTAAATATATATAGGACAGTTGCACCATAAAATTTAACTAATAATAACACATTGCTCAGTAGTGCACAAAACAGGAATTTTAATATACATTTGTACATATTAAAATGAAATAAAACTTTCAACGTTTCGCGCCGTCTTCTGCGGGCGTCTTCAGGAAAATATGATAATAGAAGGACTACGTTTGCATCTTGATCGAGAGATAATATTTCTACTGTATATGAATAGAAATATATGTATATGAGTAGAAATATTATCTCTCGATCAAGATGCAAACGTAGTCCTTCTATTATCATATTTTCCTGAAGACGCCCGTAGAAGACGGCGCGAAACGTTGAAAGTTTTATTTCATTTTAATATGTACAAATGTATATTAAAATTCCTGTTTTGTGCACTACTGAGCAATGTGTTATTATTAGTTAAATTTTATGGTGCAACTGTCCTATATATATATTTAAGATGTAAACAGATTTACATCTGTTATAATTAATTTACCTATTGAATAGCCGTATTATAAATTAAGTTAATCTAATTTCGTATGCAGCGATTTTCTGCAGTTCCATATATTGATCTTCGATTTATTCTGTTGAGCTGATCCAAAGTATCAGACGAGATTTTGTGATCGTTAAGGTTATTTGGATGAAATAGTCCTCCAGATTTCTTTCGGGATGGCTCAGTTGGTAGAGCATTGGCGGCTTCAGCCAATTCATACCTGTTTCGAATCCTGGCCCGGATTTTTTTCACTCACTTGGAAAAATTACATCTGGCGGTATATTAAACGAAACATAAATAAATAAACGAAATTTTCGAGTTTGAAGAAAGTTTTCTTATTTTGGAAACACATGACAATGGGTCATTTCTAAATATTTTCAAACATTTTTGTTAGATGGTTTTTACCTTATTAGGAGAATTATTTAACAATACGTCAAATAAGTTTTATTTCTTTTGCAAAATAAGATTACTAATCTGAAATATTTGCGTCATACTCCTCCGAAATTCCACTAAGTGAGTATCATCTTGATTAAAGTACACTGGTTACCCTAAAAGTAATTGTCAAGAGATTAGTGTAGGTTTTTTGCACATTTAAAAATATTTTGTTACAAAGTCTGGCAAATTTTCAAGCGACAATTATTAAATATGTATAAAACAATCAAATGTAAAAAAAAAAAAAAATCTTTAGTTGTTTGGTATCTATAAGGTATTCACAATAAACGGGCCCTACTTTAAAGTTGTCTATCGATAAAACTATTGTTCATGAAATTCTGAAACTTTGTGAAAGATAATAAAGGGATGGAAATTTGTCTAAGCAAATTAAATAAATAAAATAAAATAAAAATAGTTACAATTTCGCCAATAGAGGATTTTTAATAAACGACAGAGTTATGATTTACGATAGCTTAGAATTTTTTTTAAAATTAAGATAACTTAGCAATTTCCTCTCCTATTGCTTAAACAAATTCCTATCCTTTATAATGTCTTTCTTGAAATTTCACAATTTTATGAACAATAGTTTTGTCTGTAAAGATCTTTAAAGTTAGGGTCGTTTAATTATGCGAATTACAGAAAATATCAGGCAAGTACAAATAAAAATGATTTTGCTAATGTGTCAAGGAAAAATGTAAAAGCTTTATGTGCTTTTAGGAATAAACAAATTTGATTAAAATAAAAAGAATTATAAATGCTATCAATAAGATGTGAAAACAATTAGGTAAATCGCAATAAAGTACATAAAATATTTGGATATGTAACGATTAACTGTGCTTATCAGATTTCGCTTTGAGCTACAACAAATCAATTACAACGTAATAATCACCGGAACACTTATTGTATCGACAATAATTGGATTGAAAAGAAATTGAAACTCATCTAATAGGTGTCTTTGTGTTTCTCGAATCAGTAACAATGCACGATTTTCGATAATGATACAAAATATCAAAAAACAACAACGGCGCTTAGCCGAGGAAATCAATTAACTTAAGAGATAAAGCCTTGTATAATCAGTTTAATCTTTGTTCGTTCACATTTTTAAATTAGACTGAATGATTTTTAAAAGTTTTTTGGATGTTTGATTTCAACTTATTACATTTTGAATGAGTATAATAATGTTTTGTGTTTAAACATTCTTTGCTTATTTTATTGTTTATTTAAATAGAACATTTAATTTGATTTCAATTCTTACTTTGCGCACTTGTTTATTTGTTTATCATTTTTAAATATTTAAGGTCATATTAGGGTGAAAAAAGTAACGAAGGCCTTTCTTTTAAATGTCAAAATGCCAAGTAAAGTCGAGTCAAGTAAAGCTTTCCCACGCGACAAAAGTTCAAATCAATTGAAAACTTTACAGGAAAAACAAAAAAATCAAGTAGAATATTTACTTTATTGCGGTCAACTGTTTAACATGCTATATTATGATACCAAATGATATCTGAAAATGATAACTGTCATGCGGAACATGTTTGGTCTTAACAAAATTTGTTAAACTACTGTAAATGTGCAATTCATTAAAAATCGGCCTGCTATTTTTTTTCTCGAACAAATTCCCATACATTTATTATGTCGTTTACAAAATTTCACAACTTTATGAACAAAGTGTCATCTGCTGACTGCTTTAAAATAGGGTCGTTTAATAATGTAAATAAAATTTCTAAACTATCATAATGTTAAATGAGTAATTTATTAAATGTCACTCTCTTGTTGCGAAAATTTGAATTATTTTATTTATTTATGGCTTAAACAAATCCCTATCCCTTTATTATGTCTTTCATAAAATTTCACAACTTTATGAACAATAGTTTTGTCTGTAGAAAACTTTAAAGTAGGGCCGTTTAATTATGATAATCACAGAAAATATCAGGCATATACAAATAAAAATGTTTTTGCTAATGTGCCAAGGAAAAATGTGATTGTGGAAAAAAAAGATTGTGCTTTCAGAAATAAATGAACTTGATTAAAAGAAAAATAATTGTAACTATTCTCGATAAGATGGGAAAACAATTAGGTAAATCGCAATAAAATATATAAAATATTTGGATTTGTAACGATTAACTGTGCTTATCAGATTTCGCTTTGAGCTACAACAAATCAATTACAACGTAATAATCACCGGAACACTTATTGTACCGACAATAATTGGATTGAAAAGAAATTGAAACTCATCTAATAGGTGTCTTTGTGTTTCTTGAATTTGTAACAATGCACGATTTTCGATAATGATACAAAATATCAAAAAATAACGACGGCGTTTAGCCACGATAATTGCCACAAAACTTGGAAGCTATGGCCTTGGACGATCACTTTAATATTTTTCCTTTCACATTTTAAAATTAGACTAAATTGTTTTTGAAAGTTTTTTGGATGTTTGATTTCGACTTATTAAATTTCGAATGAATATAATGATGCTTTGTGTTTAAATATTCTTTACTTATTTTATTGTTTATTTAAATAGAAAATTTAATTTTATTTCAATTCTTACCCTGTGCACTTGTTTATTTTTGATCATTTTTAACTATTTAAGGTCATATTACGGCAAAAGAAGTAACGAAGGCCTTTTTTCACTTTCTTTTAAGTGCCAAATTTCCAAGTTAAGTCAAGTAAAACTTTCCCAAGAAACAGAAGTTCAAATCAATTGAAAAATTTAGAGAAAAAAAATCATGCAGAATATTTAGTTTGCTAGCGGCATCGTAACTCTACGTGTGGCATTTAAATAATTAAATCTTTTGGGGTTTTTACGGAGAAAAGAAATTCACTGTTAAGTTACATTTATAAAAGCAAATATAATATTGATTTTTTTTTATACAGATTAATTACATGAGGTGGTAATTAGTTGCCAATGCAATTTTGTTCTTAGAGACCTACTCCATAACTTGAACCTATTTCTTTCGCATCAATACCGAGAAGAAAGAGTGGCCGAAAAATCAAGCCCCTATTGTTGTAAAATGAAATGAAGTGAAACTAATAGAACGCGCTGTGCGTAAATTAAGAAAATGAAAATATCGTCTGATTTTATTGTTATTATTCGAAGAACTTTGACACAGTGTTGCCAGATTGGGAATTTTGTCCCCATTTTGGGGAATTTTGAACCTTCAGGGGAATTTTTTGGGGACAAGTACTTCTTGGGGAAATGTTTGGGGAGTATCAACATTTTGGGGGGAAAACATGGGGAATTCTTTTTTCACTATTTGTTATAAAGTTTACTTTTAGTTACCTGATAACACAGGGTCTGTTTCGAATTCAATTTTGATTTGGAAGACGAAAATGAAATTCAGAAATCAGAGCTATCAATCGTTATTCTCATGGTTACGCTCATCATTGTTACTGTTTACATGTATCACATGTGCATCGGGATTTGCTTTGGACTATTCCCCATCTGAATTTAGCACCTGCGGTAGATATTCCTAATTATCACAGAAAGGACGTGTTCAGCACAACTTACCGGTTACTTACCGGTCACTTACCGATTGTAGACAAGTACGAAATGAAAATCAAGGCGAAGTGTGACGTCAGCTACAATTCAACAGGATAATTTTCATTGGTGCCACAATTCGCTTTCGTACTTCCCTACAATCGGTCGGTAACATTGGTTACTTTTGTAAGTTGCTCTGAACACGCCCACAGACACACAAACGCATATAAAGATTTATTTTATCAATATAGATATATTACAAAAAAAAAAAAAAAAAAAAAAAAAAAAAATTATAAAAATTACTGAAAAACAATAAAGGGTGAATATCACAAAATGTCAGATTTTGGTCATCTGAGATATTAAAAATATCCACTTTTTTGTAAATGGGGAAATTTTTCAGAAAAAGGGTTGATTTGGGGAAAAATTTCGAGTTTAACCTAGTTAAACATTTTTTTATAGTGGAAAATTGAAAGTTGAAAATCTGCTTTTTTCAGTAGAATTTATGTTGGGGACTTTTTTGGAAAAAAGTACTGATTTGGGGGAAATTTTAGAAATTTTGGGGAATTTGACTTTCGATCATCTGGCAACACTGCTTTGACAAGTGTATGAGAACGATTGAGTTCTCTGAATGTAATGATGGATGTGGCTTTTATATGAAATTAAACAACATTTTTTATAATATATGGACTTTTAGGTTAATTTGAACTTAGAATAAGTTTATCTTAACAGATGTGTTTGATTTTAATTCAAGAGCTCCAAGCATCGCATAGATGCAACCCGCAAATGAAGACATGCATGGTTAGTAAGTAATTTTTAAACTAACCCTATTTTCGAATTCTAACACCTATATAGCTCCTATTGCCCACCCTCTATAATTTCTATTTTAAACTAAAATAGAGAATCTAACTAAAAAACTCCTCACGTGTTACATGACCTTCCTGAAAAAAAAAAAAAAAAAAAAAAAAAAAAAAAAAAAAAAAATAGCTGTCATTGTTTGCAAGTTGTTGAATTTTAAAATGAGCCAATCCATTGTTTTATCAATAAAAATGCATATGAAATTGAAACATCATTTGTGAAAAACCTATCGTTATTTAAAGATTTAGCTTCGATTTTCAAAGTTGGTTGAATAAAAAACGATTCCATTTTTTTTTTAACTTATACCAAATATAGATTAATTTACAAGATTTTTTAAAAATATTTTAGGTTTATGAGTTGACACAAATGCTTATAAAATTTTCATTTTTCTTACTAAATTATTTCTCCTAAAACGTCTTTGTTTTTTAAATGAATTCTTAATCCCATCTTTACAAAATAATTAGTTGAAAATTAGTGATTTTTATTTAAATGTCCCTTCTTTTAAATCGGTGTATTAAACCTATATTTAATTCCGAGGAGGTTAAATTTACTTTTTTTTAATATCGTTAGTTGAAAGCGAAAAAAAAAAAAGCTGCAACGTAATCATAGATTATCATAAGACACAGAACACTCATAGAAAGCGTAATGGTAACTCAATGACGATCGCAGCGTCTGTAGTAGAAGTTAACATGGGCCGAAATTTTCAGGCCCGGGCCCAGCCGGACCCATAGAAAAAAGGCATTCGGCTCGGCCTGCATGAAAAACATATTGGTCCATTATAAAATTTAAAATTTATAGTTATATATAATAGCCCGATGTAATAATAAATATAATAATCGGATATACTTAACCAATATAATAACCCCGATATAAGACAGGCCCGATATAGTAGCTAAACGTTCAGCCCGAGACCAGTCCGGTAAAAGTTAAAATTTCGTGTGGACAGAAGTCCACACGTAAATAGAATGACTGATCGGAAACAATTTTTGGCGATCTTTCTTTCTAATGGATAATAAGGAAATAACTAAAATCTAAATATTTTATTTGTTATCTTAGAATATTGCGATGAAATTAAGTAGAATAACTGAACTGAAATTGAATTGCAGATTAAAATCTTTTTCTATCTGGTTTTGTTAACTTCGTACAATCTATAGCGTTGTTTGCAAATTTGATAGTCTCGTCTGCATTTAGTCATGCTTTTTTTCCCTCGCAGAATCTTCTGTTACGCGTATATATACTTTCCTGTATTTCCTTTAAAATGACAAAAGCATTCTTGAATCAACACTACAATGAAACCTGCTAACTTACAGCATAGCATACACGCACTATAATTACAGCCTTTTCATAAAAGTGATGTATTTAATTTAACTTAAATCTGCTTTATTCTAGATGCTTCAGAATAGTCAAAAAGGAGAGGTCTCTTGTTTAGAGTACTAACCCCCTTTTATTACACTATCCTTTGTACAGCCCAAATGTAAAGTAATGATGCAATAAATTTATTTGTTTGCATACATTGTTTTCCCAGTCTTTTTAACTTGGATTTTCTTCTGATATTTATTAGGCGTGACCTATTAAATAGTTTGCTTTATACAAAATGCTGAAACATGTTTGTCGACAATTTTATTAATTGTTTTACCTCACTTGTTATTATTTTTATTGGCTGCATTATTTAAACTTCGACTGAGAATGTATTAGTTTTAAATGTTCAAATAGCTTTAGCATACCATGATGTGTAATTTCATTTAGCAGATGTAAGGTTTAGAAGGGTTTCAGGAAGCAGAATCGGTTAAAATTTATTATGTAATTTCGTTAGATGCATTCCGAAGAAATTGTTTTGCAATGTAAGAGTTTATTTGTGATAAACAATAGTCTTATCTGTTTCAATAAATACTAAATAATTAATAGTTGGTAAAAAATGTGGCTAACAAAACATTGGTTGATTTTATGAAAAGATAAAACTTATTAATGCCTGGGTAAAAGTATTATTGCTAAGAATGAAGCCATTAAATGATTATCAAACATAATATTTTTTAAAAGTTTCTTTATCCTGAAAATATCATACAGAAAGTAATTCATAATTGTTTAGTGCTGCAGTATCATTTAAAAAAAAAAGATGATCTTTTTTACATGAAGGTAGTTATTTTTCGATATCATGTAGATGGGGTAAAAAGACACTTGTTTATGTGTCTAATAATGATTCTGTCAGGATTAGCTTTGCTTTTAAAGCAGGATGTTTTGACGTTTTGCGGAAAATGAAAAAAGTCTTTGGCAAAAAATATACACATGTCTGTTATAAGATCATAAAGGGGTA
Source organism: Maratus speculifer (assembly GCA_964019185.1). Lineage (NCBI taxonomy): Eukaryota > Metazoa > Arthropoda > Arachnida > Araneae > Salticidae > Maratus > Maratus speculifer. The sequence goes on along the minus strand of OZ025294.1, from coordinate 421,518,065 downwards.
TAGTAAATATACACTTCGGAACTGAAAAATTCTTATTATCTTCTTGATTTACAAAGACCCATTTTGTTATATTATCAGCTAATGTTCAATTTTATCATCATGAATTCCATTTTTTTTTAAAGCTATACTAGTAGCAGTAGCAACAGGTGAGGAATACTGGAACAACTTGGCTTCATATAGCTAAACATTCTACATACATCAGCTGTTTTGTGTTGTGGAATTCTTAATTGAAAACTTAATTGCTCAAAAATCAGTTCCTGCCTTAGTCTTGGGCATCATTTAGTCCTTTCGCAAAGTCTTGAAGGAGGGCTTCATTTACAATTTAATCCGATACAATATCGTGCCCGCATTTACACATTTCATTCGTTTTCACCATGGTGATCACATTTTTTAAGCCCGCATTAATAATATCTTAGCTGCTCTCCTGTGAGGCGCAGTCAACTGAAAACAGAACATCATCATAAATTCCATTCCTAACCAAATTTAACAACATTGCTTTAACATAATAGATTAATTTTCACCACAATTATTTTTATTTGGTAAATACATCATAAAAGACGTAAATTTTCAAGTGGGTGACCACTTGGAAATTTATGTCTTTTGCGATTTATTCATGAATTAAAAATGATTGTGTTGAAAATTAATCTACTATAATTGCACCTGCAGCGTTGACTTCAACTTCAAAATTAACCATTGATTTACTCTGTTGAGCTGATCTAGTCATCAAACTAAGTTACTGTGATCGTTATAGGTTTGTTAGGTGAAATATTCCTCCAGATTCATGTCGGATGGCTCAGTCGGTAGAACATTGGCGGATCCAGCCAAAATGTCCCTGATTCGAATCCTAGCCCGGACTTTTTCCACCCCTTTGGAAATTTTCGGCTGTTATTGTTGTAACAAATCGATGCTTTCATCCCGAGGGTTGGTAGAAATGCATAATGACAGCTCACCGGTACTTACAGATGTTTTTTATATCTTTGTTGGGCAGCATAGTGGCAAGCATGTTCGTCCAGCATTGAAAATTGAGACAAGCAAAGAAGAGCAGAAAAGTGTGGTTCGGTTTCTCATGGCTGAGGGTGCTAAACACTTTTCGGGTACTTTTAAAACAAGTTGGAAATTGCACGTAAACGTAGCAAATGAGGTGCGTTCGTACGATAACAAAGTTTTAAAAATATTCAGATCTTGCTGATATAGTAGAGCGTACTCCGGATACAGTACAGTAGTCGAAATCTTCACGTTTCTGTAAATATACAGGAAGTAATTTTTATTACACCTCAGCAACGTATATCTTATTCATAAAATGTGAAATAGTTGAATATAATTAAAACACGTACAAAACCATGTTTCCCCGTATAGCATTATATAGTGGAATACCTTTGTGTGGCCCTGTAATTTAATAATAAAAATTCTTTGCATCACAGATTGTACAGAATGCATATTTTAGTATATATTTCATAGATTCATGCCAATTCTATTATGTTCGAATGAGTGTAACATCATTAAAATGCATTTGAAACTTTTTCCCCATTGACCGTAATGTAACGAAATCCTTTTGAAAACGTTCTGCCTTGCTGTCACATGTAATCATTTTTTGTATGACAATACCCATTCCATACCACTAATCTGGTGAAGGATAAGTTTTAGTCAGTTTCGTTAAATTGTTGCTTTTCTATGGCAAAAATTCTGTTACCGCAGCTACACTGATGTGAAAGTAGATATTCCTTGCTTTCTTTTTATCTAGAGAGAAAATTTGCGATAGTAAAACGCTTCTGAAATCTTTAACGATATCGTAGAAAACTTTCGTTTCTTACAATTCATATCTTGTCGGACACTTGAAAGATCAAACTTGAACGGGCTGAAAAAAAAATTAAAGAAAAACAGGAAATCACATGCATTTATAAGCCAGAATATGCCGAAATTGTGTTACTATGGTGTAGTTGAAGATATTTAGATGCGTTCTTATTTATATGAAAGTACAGCCGTCGCCTGGTCAGTCTTTTCGCATAAAACAACGCAAAAACTACCTAACTAAATGCGTTGAAATTTAATATCGAGAATCGTTGCACAATTTTGCCCAGTCTTTTCACATTTTAATAAAATATGAATGAAAACTTAAAAAGTTATTTATCAAAGTTTTAGTCATTCTGTTAAATCTTATCAATGTAATGATGAGATTTATATGAGAGGAGATGAGATACATATGCTATCCCATAATAGGTCATGATTCTAATTTGCAATGGTAATGACGTCAGACTTAAGAGGACATCCTATTATTTCCGTATTACAGAATTGAACCGAACCTATGCAATCGTAAAAAAAAATTGTATTCGCATGCGTTTTCACACAAATGTGCAACATCAATAACACCTAGATCTGGCTATTTATAAAATGAATCACAGTACGAACACATCTCATTTGCCACGTTTGACGTACCATTTTCAACTAGCTTAATTGTATTCCATAAGATACCATTTGCATGGTATGTTATGTGTTCTGTCATTCAACAGATAGTCTGAATACTACAGCGTATGATCATTTACTAGTTTTTATTCGTTAGAAGCATTTTTTTTTTTTTTATAAAGAAATAAGACTGTCTATGTTTATATCACCCAACCTCTTGTACCGATTAGCAGTTCGGGTACAGCATATGAACCAGATAATTGAAAGTTTTCATAGTGTAATAGACCTTCAGAAGGAGAAAGGGATAAGCATCAGGCCGATCATTATAGGCATATTCACGAAATCAATTACTGGTAGACAAGATATTGATATCACAGCTTAGGGTGACTACCCATCCCTTAATGCATTTAATTATACTGATCGTGATAGAATAGACGAAATTTTCAATCACTAGATGGCGGTAATCACAGTTTTCGGGTATTACCGCATCGTGTTCTGTCCGTCAAACTGATAGCCTATCAATGCCAACTATACTGAATCACTTTAATTTCTAATGAGCCGCACCCAATATCACTATTTCGCCCTTCCCTGTCACTTTCACAAGACTGACTGCTGAAATTTTACAAGCCGTCGAACAATAAGCTCGTAAGACTCCATAATTTTTCCTACTCGCATGTTATGTTTTTATTGGAGCTGGTCGAATTTTCAAGTGAAATGTGGCACACAATAATCAGCTGTCAAGTTTTCAAAATTAAAGTTGAATATTTCCTGTTTAGTTAAACACATGTGAAATCAGCGGTGACCATCCCCCCCAAACCCAATTACGCAAATCTACCCCCCCCCCCCCCCCAAAAAAAAAAAATCTTCATACTTTACCATTGATCCCCTCCCCCTAAACAGAATATCAGTTGTAAAATGTATTCTACTTATAGTCTGCTGCACATTCAAAAGATAGCGAGTTGAGCATAGAGGAATGAGTTCTTATTGCCCTTATCTAGAATTTAAAGAAAGAAAATACAGGAACATTTCTGAAAATTCAATGTTGAAGAAATTTAAAAGTGATATTAAAAGAATCAAGATTTACAAAATATAGCAAGTTGAGTATAGCAGAGTGAATTCTTATTGCCTTTATCTAGAATTTAAAGAAAGACAGGAACATTTCTGGAAATTAAATGTTGAAAAAATTTAAAAGTGGTATTTAAAAAATCAAGATTGTTTTTAATAGTAAAAATAAATAAATAAATATTAAGAATTTAAAAATCTTCCCCTTAAAATGTACTTTTTCTCAAATTCCCTCCCCCCAAAACTAAATTGTATGACGCATCTTGCGTCACCAAACCCCTCTCTGGGCATCCCTGTGTGAAATGTACACTGTAAAAGAAGACAGGTACTATTTCTTAAAGGTGTTCTTAAATCAAAAAGGGCAACTTTGTGACATAAGTTTCGATTTAGTTTTGTTCGGAAATGCATGAAACTAGCAGGCGTTGTTGTTCAGAAACTATTGAATCGCACTCACTTTACAGTTTCTTTGCAAAAACAAAAAATAGTGTCAAAGTGGCTGTTTTGAACTGCATTTCCCACGAAAGCAGAGAAACCAGTCGTACAAAAAGAGAAAAAGGCGTGATTACGTGATCGAAATCTCTTATAGCTCGTTAGGTAATTTAATTATCATAAAATGGAAAATTGAGTTCGATTTCAAATCGTTTCCAAGGTCAAGCCTTTCAATTTCATATTTTTATGTTAAAAATGAATTTGTGAATGTTTCAAAGCGTTTTGCGTTTGTTGAACGGAGCTGTTGACAACAGCCTTAAACAACAACAAACGAAAATGTAGAATAATTTCTTCCTCGAGTTACCTATGATTTCGAGAACAATTCTTTGTCTATAGAAATCCCAGAAAGCAATCTATTTTCGAGATATAAAAAAGCATTTATAAAAACAAAATTTCTTTGGCTGCAACTGATTTTCGGAAACCTTTCCGAGTCATTTTAAGTGCATATTCACCAGCTTTCTCAAACTGGAACATAGATTTTCCTGATGCTATTTACTCTCAAGTCAACATTTTCAACATTTTGTTGACATGAAAAATTAACAACATTAACATTTACATTAAAAATAATATTATTTAGCTAATCTTACATGCATGGAATCAATGACAGAGTTGAAAATACTCAATTGAAAATTTAATAGCATTCAAAAAACTGATTTTCTCAATTGATAAAACTGGAGAAAGTTTCCGAAAACCAGTGACAGCAAAAGAAATTGAGTTTTTGGAAATGCTTTTTTAAATATCGGAAATAGATTTGTTTCTAAAAATAAAAGCTCATTCATAGTGATGGGTAACTCAAACAAAGTTATTGGGTCGCTTTCTTTGCGGTTATAGTATATTTTCGAAGATTAGCTCAAAGTTTTTATATAGTGTATGCTATGCAGATCAAGACTCCTTTGCAGAAATTATAAAAATCACTGGTGATAATTGAAGGAATTGGACAATAGAAGATACAGGACAACACTAATTTCGATTAACCCGGGAGAACGCGCGCTTATCCAGGGTATGAATGGTTTTAACTTTGCCACCAATAAAATTAAATTATAACAGTCACTTTATTAAGACGGAAACAATTCTTACAAATTTTGCGATAAAATAAGTTGAAGATTACTTTTAAAAAATTAGTGGTTACAATTGTAAAAACCATACGCACTCCGGGTCTTTTAGGCCCTGCGCGCGTCCTCCCGGTTTAAATTAAATGCTATCATTTTTTTTTTCAGTTTCTATACTCAAATAAAGTACCTGTAAAGTTATTTCACTATGTTTTAGATTTTACAGACACAAACTTTAAAACGTTTCTACTTGAAAAGTCTTAATTTTCATGATTAGAAGTAAATATTAAATTTAATTTTAAGATTGTTTTTGGAACTTCTGAAACATGTAAAGTAATTGTAATCATATATTGCCGTAGTTCCATACATCCATGTTTACAAATTAATTAAGTTTTGCGTAAATACTTCATCTTTAACCTTTTAATGGCTAAAGCATTTTCATTGCTAAGATTTGGAAATAAATGAATGACAACGGTAATTGTGAACAAATATAATTTGTAAATAAGAAAAAGTGATTTTTTACATACATAATAAATTGGATTTTTTAAAATTAAAATACCAGTGTTATTGCTGCATATCGGAATTAAAATTTTGTGGTATCGTAGAGAAACCAATGAGCGTTAAAGGGTTAAAGCGATGGACACCACCCATGAAGCCATGTACTGTACATACTACCTGAAGGCAGGGACGGGACACTAGGAAAGATGCAATTCTGGCATATGTTCTTTTTCATTCTTCTGCGTTCCCAAGCATCTAAAAATATAAACTTCGTAATTTTGCTTTTTTATTTAATGTTGAACAATTTCCGTAGTAGTTATTTTAATAAAAGTAAATCAATTTCAAAATAGAATTCACTATTTACTACTGATCTATAAAAAAAAGTATTTAACTAGAATTAGGAATATTTTTAATTTTACAGACGTAATTTTTTTAGAACATACGGTAATAAGTTAAGACAAAACATGTTTTTTATTTAACATAAATCTGTGAAAATATAGTATGTGTTTAGATAAGCAATAAATAAAATTATCGTGGAAAAAAAGCATGGGGTGCTTCTTAAGAACTGATAGATGGAGCACCCCACGCTTTTTTTTCCACGATAATTTTATTTATTGCTTATTAATTGATTTCTATAATAACAATGATTATATAGTAATATAGTATTTTTCATCTATTTTCGTTTTCAGCTTATAGTACGAATCATTTTTCACTTTTTAGTTTGATATACTTAAAAAGCGTGTTTTTTAGTTTTTTAAAACTATATTTATTTCATTGAATGCATTATGCAATCATGTCCAAAATTAAAGTCACAAACATGAAATCTGTGAAAACTGATGTGTTGCCACAAAATTTGTTACGGAGGTATATTAAATGGGAAAAGGAATATAGCAGCATAACAACATGAAAAAGATTTTTATTGTGAGTTAAGAAAGAGAGTATATCAAAAAGTGTTAAATCATGAATTACAGATATACCTCTGGAAACGTCTGTCTAATATGGAAACTGACCACCATGAGCTGCTATACAATATACATGTCTTATAAAGAGCTTTAATGCTGTTATTTAGGGTGACAATAAATTTTTGTAGTCGCAAAACCCATTATTTTTAAATGTGCGCCTTTTAATTCCTGGCGGGTCAAGGAAGGGGGAAAGGGAGCGTTTCGCTGTGCAATGGATCTGTCATGACCATCCGAAACATGTTCAGTACACTGTAAAAAATGTCAGATGTTTCTGAATGTATAAAAATGTACTGTAATCAAAGACGAAAATATGCTGTGACCTCTTCTAACTCACCCAAAATTTCGAAAATCGTTCCTTTACCTTTAAAATTTTCAGAAAACTATTTGTTTCCGAAATTTAAAAAAGAATTTATAAAAATGAATTGTTATTAGCTGCCCGTCCTTTTCGGAAACGTTTCTAAGTAGCTTTTACAGTATAATAATCACTTTTCTCAAATCAAAATATCACTTTTTCGGATGCTACCAATTCTCAAGTAAACATTTTCAGCTGCATAATTGATTTTGTGCATGCAATTGTACAAAATAGTGTTAATTTTCATATTAATGTTAATACTGTTAATATTGTATGATTGTCTATTAAACGTGTTCTCTGAATATCAAAATATTTTCGTATGAATTAGTAGCATCCGAAAAAGTGATATTTTGATTTGAGAAAAATGATTATTGTACTGTAAAAGCTACTTAGAAGCGTTTCCGAAGTGGACGGGCAGCCAATAAAAATTGATTTTTATAAATTCTTCTTTAAATTTCGAAAACAAATAACTTTCTGGGATTTTTAAAGGTAAAGGAACGTTTTTCGAAATCTTGGGTGAGTTAGAAGCGGTCACAGCGTATTTTCGTTTTTCATTACAGTATATTTTTATACATTCAGAAATATCTGACATTTTTTACAGTGTAAGTTTGAGGTCCGGAGACCTCAACAGCCAATTCCTACGGCGAATATCCTCTTCTTCCAGAAAATCGTTAACAATGTGAGCTCTGTGTGGCTTCGCATTATCGTCCATAAACTTGAAGTCGGGCCTACAGCACCCCAGAACAACCTCACATAAATTTCTAGGTCTTCCTCTCCAACTCTCGATGACCAGTGTCGTGTATCTATTTTATTGCATCCAACAGATTCAGATTCAGTTAGGTGGGGAGGCCTACCATATGGCTTGAGCTCAACAAGCCCCACCTAACATTCATTAAAATAAATAAATAATTAATATATATATATATATATATATATATATATATATATATAATGAATAAATAAAAATAAATACAATTGTTTCACAAATGGTACCCAATTTGTTCTTGCCGAACCTAAAGTGAACACTGCATCCAACAGAAGAGTCAAGTTGTTGTGGAGCTGAAGACATCTTGGGCACTTCAAGAATGGGTTCGGATTTTTTTCAGGGATGAGTCGAGATTCGCCATCCAGAAGATTTTCGTCAAATCTCCATTTGGAGAGAATATGGAACGCGGAATCACCCCTCTTGCGTAAAAGAAATCGATAGATTTAGGAGTTAAAAGATCCTTGTCTGAGGCGGCATAATGATGGGCAGTCGTACATCACTGTACGTCTTCGATGTGGGTACTGTGAACGCACATCGCTATAGGGATAAGGTCTTCGAAGCCTATGTAAAGTTTTTCCGTGACGCTATAGATCCGGATTTCATGTTTATGGACAATAATACGACAGTGCTCACAATACTCAAAATACTTACAATACTTACGTTTTTGATGATTTTCTTAAGAAATAAGACATTGGCCGTATGAATTGTCCCTCGAGGTCTCCTGCTGAACATATCTGGGGTAGACGAGGACGACACATCGCACAGCGTAAGATTCCTCCCAGGAACCGCCATTAGCAGAGCCCGATCAAGCTGAAGTTGGGCCCAGGGCCTATCAAAAACTTGGGCCCCCCTACCAACCCATTTTCGGCGACACTTTCACACAAAAAAGAAGGTTTATTTGACGAATTGACAAAGTTGTTTGGGTAAAAAATGCCTAGGTTAAAAGCTTCTAAAAATTTTATTGAGTCATTCAGAATATTTAAGTTTCATATTTTATAAAACAATATTATTTGAAAAGTATTTGATTAAGGAAAAAAAATCAGCCACATAGTTTGTGAGCCCCTGAAATAGTTGGGCCCAGGGCCAAGGCCCCGGAGGCCCGTGCATTAATCAGGCCCTGACCATTAGTTAAAAGCCGTACTTTCTGAAAAATGGACTTTGTTGCCGCAAACATTTATTGACATCCTAATAAACAGTATGAGAGCCCGTTGTTAGGTTTGCATAGAAGTGCACCGTAGTCACACTCCATATTAGACAGACTTTTCCCGAGATAAATGCTTTATATCTGATTCATGATTTAACATTTCATAATATTCCCTATTTCTTGATTCACAATTAAAATTTTTTCATATTGCCATATTGCTATAGTTTTCTTTCATGTAATATCCCTCTGTGCCTAGCTTTGTGGCAACTCAGTGTTCATCAGTTTTCACAGATTTTACGTTTGTGAGATTAATTTTGGACATGAGTGTAGCTGTTAAAATAAGTGGCCCTAAAATAATATAGTCTTAATTCATGATCAGAATCTGTATCAACTGAATAAATACGCTGTTAAAAAAAATATGTTGAAAAGAAAAAAGGAAAAATTGTAAAATACCGAAAACATAACGGCAGTACTTTTACTTACCCATCATACGTAGTATAGGTTAAGTCTTGCAATCGTTTTGAAATTGACGGACTTACACGTTTCAGACAGTGGAGATTCCGAAAAACATATTTTTAGAAAAAAAAAATTATGTCCGTCCATCTGTCTGTCTGTAAACGCTCTATCTCCCGAACGAATTGATATAGACTTGAAATCGTTTTGAGAAGCGAAAAAAAAAATTTTTTTTTCACAGATTTACACGTTTTAGACACTGGAGATTCTGAAAAAAATATTTTTAGAAAAAACAAAATATTACGTCCGTCCGCCTGCCTGTCTATAAACTCTCTGTCTCCCGAACGAATTGATATAGACTTGAAATTTGGTGTGTAATCATATATGTTAAAACAGTAGGCGACCTCTTTAAGATCAACTCAAATTGGTTTTTGAGCATGCGCGAAGTTGAACTTATTAGCTCTTTCAGTCAGAGGTCAGTCGTAGGAAGTCTGGTTAGCTCAGTGGTATAAGGCACGGATTTATAGCCCTGAGCTTTTGTAGAGGACTAGGGTCCGATCCCACCGCTTGGCAATTTTTTTTCTTTATTAATGATACATTTTACTACGAGGGGAAGTTATATGATTTTTATTCTTTGGTTATAATTAAATAAAATTTAACACTAAACAATGATTTTTTAAGTAACAATTTTATTTTTTAAATATTTCAAGTAATTAAAACACAGTAATTGTTAGATATAAACAGCCAATTTCCAATTCAGGGCTTTAGAGATACATTTGTAAGAATAAAATTATTGAAAATCTTTACAAATTGCATTCTTAAAAAATAAAATAAAAAAATAAACAACAATAAATACAACACACACAAATAAAAATTGTAAAAATGTCGTAAAATTTAATTTAACATCTAGCAATATTTTTAAAAAATGTATTCTATTTTTCTAAAAAATGGAAATATTTAAACAGATTTTGTCGGCAGGAAGTAGCAGCAATTTCCCACTTTCCTGTCATGTGCGTGGAAGTTTAGAAAAAGTAATCCTTTGTAAACTGTAATATACGTGATTTAAATAAATAAATAAATGTTATACATCATTCAGACAGTATATTAAAGGATTTTTAACTAAATCCCCGAGTGCCGTTATGAAGTAATATCTGAATCTTTAAAATTGTGAAGTATGCTAAACTATTTTAGAAATAATTTAACAATTTTAACTTAAAATATTTAAACTAAAGTATTTTTCATTTAATTATCTTTTAAATATACTAAAATAATCTACAATGTTTTGTTATATTTCATATGAGCATTACAAGGAAGATATATGTTTGTATACATATAAGGAAAGGTATTAATTATTTTCCAGCGAAAAAAATTAAAATTACGAAGAGAAAACAGGGGGAAAGAAAAATAGTCATGTAAGACTTAAAGTTGAACTACTTTGTGATGAGGGGACCCGGGAGGATGCGCACAGGGCCTAAAGGACCCGGAGTACGTATGGTTTTTACAATTGTGACTGCTAATTTTTTAAAAGTAATCTTCAAATTATTTTATCGCAAAATTTTTAAGAATTGTCCCCGTCTTAATAAAGAGACTGTTGTAATTTTATTTTATTGGTGGCAAAGTTAAAATCATTCACACCCTGGGTAAGCGCGCGTTCTCCCGGGTTAGTAACTAAATAATGTATGAAATGTACTGAAAAAAATTAAATAATTCAAATATATTATGAATAGTTACATCGCAGCATGAAATTTTAAATTTCGGGATTTAAAATGAGACTGATAAAAATAAAATTAATAAAAACTTTTCAATATGATTTAAAAAATTAGAAAATACTAAACGTTGTTATTTTTTTTAAATACTGAGAAAATTCACCAAAATAAATACCAGAGTTCAATTAATTTTAGTTATCCTTCTGCTAAAAAAACAAGCGCTGTTAAAATTCTTAAAATTGCTTAAATTCTTTCAGATAATTACTTGAGTAGGTTAAAATGACAGAACCATGAAACGCTTTGAATCTGTTGAAATCACATTGATAATATTCAAATAAATCAAGTTTTCAAAACTTTATTTACAGGTTCTAATTAATCTTTTAACATGTTTATCGTCAAATCTTGACGGGTACCATCTAGTTAGTATGTAATAATGGGAAGAAGTGTATTGAATATCAGCAACATCGATTATCCGGAACTATTTTTTTCTGATTCTTAAATTATAAGTTCTGATGATAGGCATACAAAAAAGTTTTATTTTTTTTTTATTTTAAGGTGTAAATGTAAAAGACAATAAAAAAAGCATCAATTTTGCATAAAGAATGAAATTGATTGGATAATGATTTGCGGAAATATTTGTAATCTTATCTCCCACGCTATTCGATTTTTCATGACCTTGTATTTCACATTTCAATTCAAATGTATATTTTAATTGAATATAAGATGATTTATCCGACGCAATAAAGTGTTAATTAATATGATTATAATATTTGGAGTTATAAGGATGGTTCTTTTTGCGCAATTCGGTACTACTTGATTTTTAATTCGAAATTTTATTTGCATTTTTATTAATCTTTTACAAATGTATTTGTTCTTTCGTTATTTAAAATAAAAACTATGCCAGTTTGTATAATTTAGGAGTAGTTTGGCGGTTTATATAATTTGTTGAAATGGGTCGACGGGATAATCAAGTAGTACTCGCAATTCCGTAATAGAAAATTATTATATATTCGAATATAACGTTTAAATTTTATTTTAAAAATGCAATGAGTTTTGTAAATAGTTTACACATGTTTTATTTTCATATTTTATATTATGCATATCCATGATGAATAAGTGTCCTCCTCCTCCCCCCACTCTTTCACCAACAACTAGTTTCCGTGGAATTTTTAGTCACAAGTCTTGAAAGATACATCTACATCAAAAGGATAAATTCTCTATTAAATTCAATTTTCAGCAAACAAGCAATATCTACCAAAGATGAATACGAACTCAGGAACTACAACTCTTTCAGCAATTTGACCATTCAGTGACTAGTACACAAGTCAAGTTTTCAAATATCGATATTTAAGGGAGACCCGTAAGAAAAAACCCAAAATTTTTATTATTGATTTTAAAGTAATGAATTTTGGTGTACTATTTAAGAATCTTTTTCTAAGGAATAATTAGCAAAAAAATTCACTTTTTATTAAAAAGTATATTTTTTATGGGAATTTTTATTATTTTTTTTCTGTCGAAAAATACACTTTTTAAAATTGCTACTCCTCATTCAATTTTCAATATTTTGGTATTACTAAAATTTCTTAAATAGTGTTATAGTATATAGAAAAGAACTAAGGAGAGATATGTTTAATTTTCTATTTTAATCGGCTAAAAAAAAAAATACGCATGGTAAATTTCCTTAAATTCGTTATAATTTTCATGTTTACCAATTTATGTAAATTTTTCAGAAATAGTTAAAAATATATATACTTCTCCTTACTTTTGTTGCAAATTTTTTCAAGATTCTAAAAACATAAACACTTTGTTTCTAAACCATTTTACCACTGAGCCTTAGTACTTTGAACTTAAGCAAAATATAAAAAAAGTCATTTTCAGGAAAACACGTTTTAAATGGCCGCTAGTCCTTTAAACTCTATAGTGAGTACAATTAAAAAAGCTCATTTTCTACCTGTTCCAAGTGTCCCCGAGTTCTAAAATTTTGCATGGATATTCGCAAATATGTATTTTATCGTTTTCTGAGATAATTTTTTTTTTTTTTTTTTTTTTTTTTTTTTTTTTTTTTTTTTTTAACTTTTGATGATTTTTGGCCGAAAATGAGGTACGGGTCTCCCTTAATGTGTCCACATGTACATATTTCTACTTAATATTGTAATTAATGTATTACGATTACGATATTATATATTAATTGTATAATGATGCATTAGCAACATTTATTATACCTCTCGATATAATTGCCGTATGTGTCAAAACGAGTTATCAAAATATTAACAATTAAACAGGATTTCATTTAATATTTAAAAAAAAAAACATTTTTTTATCAATTTTTAGGTAAATTGTCCCTTTAAAGAGATAAGCTTCCACAGCACCATAATAAATATTTTATAATAAATTAAATCATAATAAATATTCCATACAGATGATATTTGCTTCCCCATTGCATTTCTTCAATCAGTATGATAGGAGCACATAATGATCGATCAACATGATTATAAATGTATTCAGTAACCGATCAGGTGTTATGTTGCTCTTAATTGTCTCTTTTAAACTCGTACAGTGAACATCGCATAATCATAAAAGGGAATTCCATTCAAAACAAGTTTATAAATGCGATTTCGATTCAAAATGAAAACACGACAGACATTTTTGAACATGAAACATCGTCAAATACTTGTAAAAAGTTCATCTTTTGGCATTTTTTCTTTCGATTTAGCTGTTTGTAATAAGCTATTTCGAAAAGCATAATCTCAAAGTTTCCTTCTGATGCTTTATTTAAATTAAAAATATTAATGGGAAAACATGTTATAATGTCTGAATGTTATGGTTTTTATTTAGTTCGAGAGCTTTTTTTTTTTTTTTTTTTTGTTAATTGTTGATATTTACCACAAAAACACATTTGTATGTCCATCGCTTAATTTAAGCTGGGATGTTTACTGATTCCGGGTGATTGCATTTGATGATGGAACACCATTTACATCTGGCACGCGACATCGTACAATCCAATAACCCTTATAAAATGTGTCTGGAGTAATGTATACGTGACTTCATTTCTGTCTTTTAAATAATCATGATTTGATAAGTTGTTATTTGTGCCATATGTTTTAACACGCAGGCAAAATTATGCAGGTTTGGTACATTGCTAATCTAGATGTAATCAGCCTAATACCTTTGTATATTTTATGACACTTTTATAGTAAAAGTGATGAAACTCGTTTAGCTTATTTTTATTCTTTTTGTAATATTTTTTTTTCTCTTTAGCCGTACCAAGCGATGCCATACACGAGTGTCTAATAGTCTAAAAAAATAGTTAAAAATTGATTTTTCTTTTTCTTTTTCTAACAATAATGGCAACTCGTAAGCTAAGGTAAATACTCGAAGAAAGCATTTAACATTTATACCATTAAAGAAAAACTTCATGTAAAATTTTTAAAGACAGGATATCATTACATTCTAAAAAATAAACTCATAAATTTGCGCATTAAAACAATATTAATATAACAGTAAATATAATCTATATTAATATATAAACAATATTAATATTGATGATATAAAAACGATTTGTCTATATGTGTAAATTGTCCATTATACATCTGGTGTTTAAATTTCAAAATACATATTGTTCTGTGTATTTTCCTGCTAATGCATTAAGCTATTTAAGTGTGTAAAAAGATATCAGATTTCTCCGCAATACAGATCTTAACGGTTAAATTGTACATGAGTACACATATATCTATGTAAAATACAAAAAGATAGATCTTGTGTACATGCAACATCACCTTTGGGATGTAAATTATAAAATTTTATAATTTAATCTTCTTTTTTTTTTTTTTTTTTTTTTTTTTTTTTTTTTTTTGATCGCGAAACAAATTTGTATGAAGAACAAAGTAATGTGTTTGATGTATTCATTCCTCTTCCAGTAGATTCGCTTTTAGACCACAAATTAGGGTAACTTTAATTTACAAGAAACAGAATCGTCTGAATTATATTTAAACTAATGTTTTCATTGAATTAGCTTTTGCATAGAATCAGAATGACTTTTTGTAAGATTCTTTTTCGATAATGTACTTTGAGATTTTTTTTTTTATTATTCCTTGGTTTAGCACAAAAAAAAAAAAAAAAAAAAAAAAAAAAAAAAAAATGGAAATGACAGAATAAATAAATAATTTAATTTTCATGCAATCTGCTGAAATATATTTTCATACATCCATCGAAACAGCATCCTCTCGTTTGAATGTTGTACACGCACGTGGAAAATTTTCTTTATAAAAATATATATTTTTCGTATACAGTAATATGAAGATTAATTTAATGTTAATAGCACTAAAAGTCAAGGTTCAGCAGAAATTTCATTACGTAGAAAACTTCGTTAAATAGAGGCTTTGTTAAAGGGAAGTTCCTCTGTATCTTCATACATCTGAAATAAAAGAAAGAAAGAGAGAAAAATAGATTTCAGAGATTGAAAGAAACATTTCCAAAACAAAAGTTTATGTTAATCGCAGTTAGAAAAAAAAAGAAAAGAAAAGAAAAGAAGAGAAAAAACAAAGAAAAACAGAAGAATCTCCGAGTAGATTTTATCGGGCATTAATACATTTTCTCAACACGAACTATCGATTTTTCGTATACTATTATTGTTTTAAGTTGCGCAACAAAATGTAAGCATACAAAACTAACAAAATACTGTTATTCTTAATGCCAATCTAAATGCTACTCATTTAGTATATGAACATGAAAATCAGTAAGTGTGAACTGATCGCATCTAAAAAAAAAAGGATATTTCATGTTGAGAAAAATGTTTTAGCACTGTAAACACTAATCAGAAATGTTTCTGAAAATTGCGATCAGAAACAGGAACTTTTTGTTTCTCATATGGTTCTTTAAATCTCTAATATGTATTACTATCTGAAGCTTCTAAAGTTAATGGAACATTTTTTGGAATCGTTTGTCATTTTAAAGTTATCAAATTATATTTAAGTTTATTATTGATTAGATTATATTTTAAAAGTTTAAGGAGGAAATGTCTTTCTACAGTGGGTTTTTTCGGATCGAGATAATCTCACTCAAAACTCAGTAATTGCAGAGTGTTGTTTTTAGATACAGAATCAAGACATCCAAGTAAACAGTCACTACACAAATCAGTTTCTTTTAACGTCACTCCCCCCACCCCCCATCGCCAACTTTCGCTCACGCCACTTAATTTTAAAGACGATTATTCTGTCTTCTGCATGGACTGCGTGATGTCAAAATTCGATCGCCCGATTTCGTGAGCTTTTTTCCTCCGATTTTTCCAATTGATCGCCGCGCCGTTGGAATAGGTGAGAATCCGAAAATCTGCATACAACTGACTACCTCAAGCGCTTAAATATGAATCGACCAAAATGCCGATTTCGTATCTTTATGTAATTCACGGTCAAAACATTCTTTAAATTTTATAAGTCGGTATTCGAACGGTCACTTAGGTTTTAAGTGAGGGACAGAAATCACGACACAAGTTTGTTTTTCGTATTGGATATTTTTACATATGCATCTCTAGACACAATATTTCTAGGTATTGGTTTCGGTATTTTGGATACTGCTGCGAAATTTATTCGAGAAGTTGTTGTATTATGCTAATAACAAAAAAAATGTTTGCCTTGATGAAATTTATTTTTTCTAGTTTCCAAATAAACAAATATGTAGGGGAAGGAAGGATTAGCTTCCAATATAAGGTTTGAAAAAAATTATCGTAGGTTTTTGTTTGTTTGTTTGTTTATTCAGTGAATTTCTAGAAATACAAATACCAATAGTAACTATAATAACTGTAGTTTCAGTTGTCATTATTCCTCATCTGATCTTTCTTTTGGAATACGCTTAAATATATGAAAACATTTTTTGTATATGAAATTATTTTTATGGTAAAATATTAAATAACTCAACACAAATGCATAATACAAAAAGAAAATACATGTATTAAACTCCTTAATTGTTAATTTTAAATTCTTTAAATACCATTTACACGCATTCTAAAAATCTCTTGATGATCAATTTTCAGTTACATTAAAATCGTTTGCTTTTGGCCAGGAAATATATGCTACTAGCCAGATCGAGTGGCGCTTTTGCCTTTTCACGCCAATTGTGCGACAGTATTTTATATTTCTACAGATTTTCTACTGTCATTCCGCCGCTCAGTTTGACCGATCCTTTATTAAATACTTAAATAATTTAATCAATATATATATATTTTCAAAATATTCTGAGTATGCTCAGTATGGAGACATTCCTTGTAAGTAAACAGTATCTAGGTAAATCAGTTTCTTTTATCGTCAGTCCTCCCCTCGCCAACTGTCGCTCACGCCACTTAATTTTAAAGACGGTTATTCTGTCTTCTGCATGGATTGCGTGATGTAAAAATTCGATCTCGCGATTTCGTGAGCTTTCTTTCTCCGATTTTTGTCAATCGATCGTTGTTGGAATGGGTGAGAATCCGAAAATCTGCATACAACTGACTACCTCAAACGTTTAAATATGGATCGACCAAAACGCCGATTTCGTATCTTTATGTAATTCGCAGACAAAGCATTATTTTAATTTTATATGTGGGTGTTCGAATGGTCACTTAGGATTTATGTCAGGCACAGAAATCACGACACAAGTTATCGAATACTTTTATTTTTGATTTTTTTATTGGATATTTTCACACATGCATCTCTAGACACAATATTTCCAAGTATTGGTTTCAGTATTTTACATACAGCAGCTAAATTTATTCGAGAAGTTGTTGTTGTTGTATTATGCTAATAAGAAAAATGTTTGCGTTGATGAAACAGTTTTTCTAGTTTCCAAATAAACAAATAGGTAGGGGAAGGGAGGATAAAGTATCCAATCTAAGATTTGAAATTTTTTTTTATCGTAGAATTGTTATTATTTTGTGTGTATTTTAAGGGTGTATTCAGGAATTATTTTTTTCTATTCTCAACAGCTCGAAATTTTCTGATACATTTTCAGACTCATTATTAAAAGTAGAAACATGAAACTTGCTGAGGTGATTTTTGAAGATATGTATAGAATGCCGTGTGATTTCATTTTTCGTTCAATTATTTAGAATTTGATTTACAAACAATTAATTTCTGAATTTTTTCATACCTAGACCTTCCGCTTCGGAAAATTCAGGAAAAAGCGCCCCTTTTTACAGAATTTTTTTGCAATATTTTCTGCCTTTATAAAAAAAAAAACGACAAGCACGGTTCATTGTGTACTTTCTAAATAAACGAATTTGGCAGTTTAATGCGTTTGACAGCAGAAATGAATTTAAAAATAAATCAGAAAATAAGAAGTTAGGATTGGAATGCACCCTTAAGATGAGTACATTATTCTAAAAGAAAAATTACAAAATAACTTTGACTGGCTAGGCTGGGTCTATATTTAATTAGTACTAGCTAAAGTTAACACACATTGAGAATAAGTATTATGTTTTGTAATTATTTAAGCATTAAATCGTTACAAAATAAAGTATACAGTAATATGTATCAGTATGATGAAAGGGGGAGTACAAGTTCCACCAGCAGACATGCAGATTGCAAAATGACTGGAGTAAGCCTTTCTTTGAAGAAGTTATTGCCACAACTTGTCTTCTTTCTTTAAAAAAAAAAAAAAGAAAAAAGAAAAGGAAAAAAAGTTTGATTAATATTTTGTTCTATTAATGAAAAACCGTTTCTGGGCAAAGCAGCCAACTGGTACATATGCGTTATTATTATTCATTATATACATTATTATTACTGGTATATACATTATTATTATTTAGCCTGTTCTCTTTGTGACCACTTTTCTAAAGGGAATGCTGCCATTATGAAAACTCTGGTCTAGCTTATTAATCGAGCTTTTAGAAACGATTCCCAAAAAAGTTCTTTGTTTTTAAGAAATCTCAGAAACCAATCTGCTTTCGAGATATAAAGAAGCATTTATAAAAACAGAGTTTCTTTTGTTGCAACTGATTTTCGAAATGTTTCCGAGTCCTTTTTTAAAGAATGTATTCAACTGCTTTTTTCAAACAAGAATATAGATTTTCTTGATGATATTTACTCTCCAATAAGCATTTTCATGTTCCAAAGACACGCTTTGTTGAGAAACACGATGAATTAACAGCAATAACACTTACATTAAAATTAATATTTTTCGGTTACTCTTGCGTATGAATTTGATTTATGAAAACCTTCAATTGAGACTTGTTTTACAAACCCGTAAGGCATGGTGACTTCGCTGCGACGTCGTTGTGAAGTCACACTGTGATTTTGTGACCATTAATCGTCGATGTGACTCACGTGACGTCGATGTGAAATCACAGTGCCTAAAATGTTAAATCGTTATGGCCGTTTTAGAGCTCGTTTGTGACGTAACAATGTGACCACTTTGTGAAGCCACGGTGTGACAAATTTGTGAAAAATGTACCATTTGTGACAACATTGACATTAACATTGTGACGAAACTGTGACAAAAGCGACGTTGTGGCAAAAGTGTTTTTTAAAGTAAATAACACGTTTTGAAGACTTTTTCTAATTTTCTAAAGATTTTTAAGAAAGTCACATCTCAGTCACAATGTGACGTCACTGAGTGGTGGCATTTTGGAGACAGATGTGATGTGACCACAGTGACGTCATTGTGACGTCACTGTGACCATGCATGCTAGGAGGGAACCATGTATCAAGCATGATGTATTTCTTTCTATGCAATTGTTCAGATCTTATGTATTCATTATAGTTAGACAAACTTTTTATTCAGAGATCTGTAAAATATATATAGAATTTTTTTGGATTTTATTTATGTAACTGAACATAACTCACGTATATGTTTTCCGAGAAAAAAAATGTAAAAGAAACTTGTCTTTTTTTATAATATTGTTTGTAACTCTGTATATGCCTGTCACTATAAACGCTAAACTAAACTTTTGTGTTTACCTTAAGTTATTCAACGTAAATTTTGGTTACTCTAATAATAGACCATTTTGACTTTGAAAAAAGAAATGCATGCGTGCCGCGCATTTCAGGTTAAAACACTGATTACACAAAGTTAAGTTATAATTTTCAAAGAAAAAAAGGCTAAAGGCATCTTTAAACATATTTATCTTCTGAAATATGAATATTTTTTTAAGCCTCCACTATTGCATATTTTCGCCTTTTATTTTACCTTTTTCTGAATGTAAGCAGTTAGTTCACATGTCTGTTTTTTGGAAAATATTAAAATCAATCCTATTTTTTTTATTTCTGTTTGCTGCTTTGCTTTTTGAATGATGCTTGTCAATTATGGAAGCTGAATTATAGTGGGATATTTTGTTTACTTTCGGATATTCAAAGTAAACTTGGGTTGCTCTTCGTAAATCATTACGAATAGAGGCAGAAAGGGAGATGCGTGATTCTCTTTTAAGATTAGTAATATTGATTATTCAAAAGGTAAGCATTATTTTGAACAGTTACCTTTTAGACGACTCCAGAAAATGTTTTTTTTTCCTCTTTTTAATAAAGCGTGCCATGTTTTGTAATGGCTTTATAAAAATCGGAAAAATGATGAGGGGAGGAGTCCTTGTATTGGATTTTCAAATACTTAAAACATCTCTCATGTGAATGTGAGAAAAAAGAAATGGGACTTATACGTTTCTGCTGAAAAATCAATGGAATTATTTTGTGTTATATTTTTGAAGCACTAGAATAGGAATTGTCACAAAATAAGGTTTTTTTCTAAGCTGGAAATTGAAGAAAAAAAAATCATCGTCAAGCGTACCGTAAAATGGGGTGAATAGGAACACTTTTCAACTTTACCATTAAAAAAAGCAATAACTGATTTTTTTATTTTTTTTATTTTTTCGTAATGGAAAAAATAATGAGGTATCAAAATATTCACATTTAAATAAATTTTTATGTAATATTAGAAGAAAAAAAAATCGATTTTTTGAATTAATTTTAAATGAAAATTGGCCCTTTCAAGAGATAAACATCTACAGCTCCGTAATAAGTACGTTATGATAAATTAAATCATGATAAATATTCCATATCAATGATATTTCCTTCGCAAAATGCATTTCTTGAATCAATAGGAGATGAACACATAATGATCGATTATCATGATTATAAATATCTTTTGTAACCAATCAGGTTTTATGTTGCACTTAATTGTCTTTTAAACTTGTACACTGAACATCTCATTATCTCATTGTCATAAAACTGAATTGCATACAAAACAAGTTTATAAATGCAATTTCTATTCAAAATGATAACACGACAGATATTTTTGAACATGAAACATCGTCCAATACTTGTAAAAAGTTCGTCTTTTGGCATTTTTTTCTTTCGATTTAGTTGTTTGCAATAGGGTATTTCCAAAGGCATAATTTCAAAGTTTCCTTCTGATGTTTTATTTAAATTAACAGTATTAATGGGAAAACATGTTACAGCTTCTGAATGTTATGGTTTTTATTTAGTTCGAGGGCTATTTAAAAAAAGAGTTGTTGACATTTACCACGAAAACTCCTTTTTTATGTCCATCGTTTAATTTAAGCTGTAATGTTTACCGATTCAGGATGATTGCATTGATGATGGAACATCATTTACATGTGGCACGCGACATCGTACCATCCAATAATCCTTATGAAATGTGTCTGGCATAATACATACGTGACTTCATTTCTGTCTTTTAAATAATCATGTGATGAAAGTTGTCATTTGCGTCATATGTTTCAGTATGCCGACAAAATTATGCATGTTCGATACATTGCTAATCTAGATGTAATCAGCCTAATGCCTTTGAATATTTTATGTCACTTTAATAGTAAAAATGATGAAACTCGTTTAGTTTATTTTTATTTATTTATTTATTTATTTATTTATTTATTTATTTATTTATTTATTTATTTATTTATTTTTTGCAATAAATTTTCTCTTTAGCTGTACCAAGCGATGCCATACACGACTTTCTAATAGTAATTTTACAAAAGTGAAAAATTTATTTTTCTTTTTCTAACAATAATGGCCTATCGCAAAGTAAAGTAAAATTGAAGGAAGGAAGTATTTCATATTTATAAGATTAAAGAAAAACTGTATGTACAATTTTTAATGACAGGATATCATTACTTTCTAAAAAATAAATTTATATATTTACATAATAAAGCAGGTATCCTGATGATATAAAAAAGATTGCCTGCATGTGTAAATCGTCAATTATAAATTTGCTGTTTAAATTTCAAAATACATATTGTTCTGTGTTTTTCATGATAATGCGTTAAGCTATTTAAGTGTGTGAAAAGTTTTTAGATAACTCTGGAATACACAGTTTAACGTGAAAATTGCACATGAGTACACTTATATCTGTGTAATATACAAAACGATATATTTTGTGTACATCGTGCATAATTTTAAACTTTGGGATATAAATGTTGAAGTTTTATAATTTTTAGCTTTTTTATGCACGCAAAGCAATTTTTATGAAGAACAAAACCACGTGTTTGTTCTTTTTCCAGCAGATTCGTTTTTAGACCATAAATTAGGATAACGTTAATTTACAAGAAACAGTATCTTCTGAATTATATTTATAGCATACCACACTCATTGCATTATACATTCATGTCCAAAAGTAAAGTCACAAACATAAAATCTGTGAAAACGGATGAAGTATTCACTAAATTTATCTCAGAGGTATATCGAATGGTAAAAAAGAATACAGCAGCATAACAACATGGAAAAGATTCTAATTGTGAATTAAGAAACAGGGTATATCCAAAAAGTGCTAAATCATGAATTAGCGATAAAGCCCTGGAAATGTCTGTCTAATATGGAGTCTGATCACCGTGAACAAATATAGAAGCTTCATAAAGAGTTCTCATATTGTTTATGAGAGTTAAAACAAATGTTTGTAGCAACAAATCTCATTCTTCCTAAGCACGGCTTAAGGTCTACGCAGATAGCACTAACTTCTTGCGCTATCTTTGATCTTTCGTGTCGGCGCTTTTGTTCTTTCAGTGCACTGAATCCGAACTTCAAGAGAAAAATCCAATGCGAAGTCAGTTGACAGCTTTACGACTGTAGATCTGGGGAAATAAAAGTTCCCCTTCCTTTGTAAATTTGGGAGGGTTAGCCCTCAAAAATCATTTAAAGACATTTTACCCTTGTTGCGTTTGGTCAACAACGATTGATTGATTGCTCCTTTAGTGTAATAAAAACTAGTGCTGTTCGCTCCGAGCCTAGGCTTGGAGCGAACAGCACTTATTATTATTAAGAAACAGAGTATATCCAAAAAGTACTAAATCGTGAGTTAGAGATAAAGGCCTGGAAAAGGCTGTCTAATATGGAGTCTGATTACCGTGAACAAATATAGAAGCTTCATAATGAGCTCTCATACTGTTTATGAGAGTTACAACAAATGTTTGTAGCAACAAATCTCATTCTTCCTAAGCACGGCTTTAAACTACGGGCTTGGAAGAGGGGGGTATGATATGCAATGAGTCTTCCTAGACATCTTAAATGTGTTCTATAAATTTAAAGTGCGGAGATCTCGGTAGTCAATTCATATGCGAATATCCTCTTTTTCAAGAAGATCATTAACAAGGTGAGCTCTATGTAACTTCGCATTATCGTCCATAAATATGAAGTCCAGGAATACAGCACCAAATAATAACCTCACATAAGCTTCAAGGACCTCATTTCCAACTCTCGGAGACCAAACGCATGTGTCCATTTCACTGTATCCAATAGCAGAGCCAGGTTGTTGTGGTGCCGAAGACATCTTGAACATTTCAAGAATGGGGTCGGGTGTTTTTCAGTGATGAATCGAGATTCAGCATCTACAGGATTTTCGTTGAATCTTCATTTGGCGAGAACACTTAAAGCACTGTTATCCCTCTTACGTAAAAGAAATCGATAGATTTGGTGGCCAAAGTATCCTTTTGTGGGATAGTATAATGTTGGGCAATCGTACACCACTGCACGTCTTCGATTCGAGTGCTGTCGACTGACGTCGCTATCTTGAAGCATGATGAGGTCTTTGAAGGCTATTTGAGGTTATTTCGGGGTGCTATAGAACGGGATTTCATATTTATAGACAATAATGTGAAGCCACACAGAGCAGTGGATGATTTTCTTGTAAAAGAAGACATTGGCCGTATGAATGGTCCCTTGAGGTCTCGAGACCTCAGTCCTGTTGAACATGTTTGGGACAGTCAACTCCTTTTGCACACGATAACACCCCTACCAGGAACCACCATTAGTTAAAAGCCACACATTTATAAAAATGGCTTTTGTTGCGACAAACATTTATTGGCGTTCTCATAAACAGCTTGAGAGCTTGTTGTGAGGCTTGTTTAGCTGTGCTCGGTGCTCACACTCCATATTAAGGGTGTATTCGAAAAAACGCTTTTTCACCTTCAACAGCTCGAAATTTTCCGATATAATTTCAGACACATTTTTAAAAGTAGAAACATGAAACTTGCTGACGGGATTCTTGAACAGGCGGATAAGGTGCCATGTGATGTTTTTTTACTCTCAATTCATTAGAATTTGATTTATAAACATTTACCTTCTCGGCATGACCTTCTTTTTCGTCCACAGATCTCCCGCTACGGAAAAATCGGTTCAAAATGCCGTTTTTTGATCGCTTTTTTTACAATATGTTTTACATTTATCAAAGAATTGACAATCACGGCATCTTGTGTACTTTCTAAATAAGAGAATCTGCAAGTTTGATGCGTTTGAGAGCAATAGTGCATTCAAAAATAAAACGGAAAATAAGCAGTTTGAATCGAAATACACCCTTAAACAGAAATTTCCCGACATAAAGCAGCTTAAATGTGCACAGACTGCGGCAACAAATAGAAGCGCTCCTCTCCACAGTTTTAACACAAAACGTACTCAAACCGTTAAAACATGAAAATAATAATAATAATAATAATAATAATAATAGTAATAATAATAATAATAATAATAATAATAAACACGAAGGAAAAAAATAATTTAAATGTTTAATTTGTGTGGGTGATTACACTAGATTTATTAATAGGCCACTGGACACGCTCAAAAAGACCTGGATGTCTATAGGGGCGTTTTTTTTTTCAAATTTCTCGATCAAATTTTAATATTTTTACGTGATTTCTTTTGCATAGGATAGCTGAGAACGATCTACAACCGGTCTAGTTTTTATTTATTTATTTATTTATTTATTTTATCAATTTCAGAACCGGTTCCGAAAATTAAATTTATTTTTTAAAATAATCTGAAACCAAAATCGAAAATGTAAAGACTAACCAAGTTGTAGATCCTCTTCAGCTATCTTATGCAATAAATCATGTAAAAATGTTAAAATTTGAACGAAGTATTTAAAAATAACGCTCCCATACACATATCATTAGGACCCGGATCTTTTTGAATAACGAGTGCGGGCTCTTTACAAAATTTATATTTCACGTTATAGTTGCCGTAATGGTAAAAAAATGCGGTATCAAACTATTCACTATTAAACAGATTTTTCTTTAACATTTATTAAAAAAAAAAAAAAAAAAAAAAAAAAAAAAACGATATTTTGATCAATTTTGAGGTAAACTGTCCTTTAAAGAGAAAAACTTCCACAGCACCATAACAAATAATGTATAATAAATTAAATTACATATATTTTAACATATCGATGATATTTCCTTTGCAATATGCATTTGTTGAACCAATATGATATGAATACATAATGAACGATTATCATGATTATATATGTCTTTAGTAACCAATCAGGTTTTATGTTGTACTTAATTGCCTTTTAAAATTGCACATTGAACATCTCATAATCTCATAGTCATAAAACTAAATTGCATACAAAACAAGATTATAAATGCAATTTCAATTCAAAATTACAACATGACTGATATTTTTGAACATGGAAACATCGTCTAATACTTGTAAAAAGTTCATCTTTTGGCATTTTTTCTTTCGATTTAGTTGTTTGCAATATGCTATTTCGAAAGGCATAATTTCAAAGTTTCCTTCTGATGTTTTATTTAAATTAACAGTATTAGTGAGAAAACATGTTATAGTGTCCGAATGTTATGGTTTTTATTTAGTTCGAGGGCAATTTTTTTTAAAAAATAGTTGACATTTGCCACAAAAACTCATTTTTATGTCCGTCGCTTAGTTTAAGCTGAGATGTTTACCGATTCAGGATGATTGCATCGATGATGGAACATCATTTACATCTGGCACGCGACATCGTACCATCCAATAAACCCTTATGAAATGTGTCTGGCATAATATATACGTGACTTCATTTCTGTCTTTTAAATAATCATGATTTGTAAGTTGTTATTTGCATCATATGTTTCAGTATGCCTACAAAAATTAAGCATGTTCGGTACATTGCTAATCTAGATGTAATCAGCCTAATACCTTTAAATATTATATGACTCTTTAATAGTAAAAGTGATGAAACTCGTTTAGTTTATTTTTATTCTCTTTGTAATATCTTTTTTTGTTTATCCGTACCAAGCGATGCCATACACGACTGTCTAATAGTAATTTTACAAAAGTTAAAAATTGGTTTTTCATTTTTTTTCTTACAGTATTGGTACCTGGTAAAGTAAAGTAAATACACGAAGGAATCATTTAATATTTATAACATTGAAGAAAAATTAGATGTATAGGTAGTGAGTCAAGGAAGTTATTCTGTATTCCATCCGACAACAATGGTTGGAATTTTTCTTATGAATAAGAACACATCTTTTATAAAAAATTTAATGATAGGATAGCATTACATTCTAAAAAACAAATTCATAAAATTTCGCATTAAAACAGGTATACTGATGATATAAAAACGATTTTACTATATGTGTAAATTGTCAATTGTAAATTTCAAAATACATATTGTTCTATGTATTTTCATGATAATGCATTAAGCTATTTAAGTGTGTAAAAAGTTATCAGATAACTCTGAAATGTACAGTTCGACGTGTAATTTAGATAATCAAGTAGTACCCGCAATTCCGTAAAATAGCATTATTATGTATTATAAATATTAAAATATAATGTTTTATTTTGCAATTGCATTGCATTTTATAAATAGTTTACACAAGTTTTATTTTTATATTTTACATTATGCACATACATGATGGGTAAATATTACGATGCCCCCCTCCCCCCAAGGACTAGTTTCTGTTTTACATCGGATTTCTTTTATCATTTTCAGTCACAAGTTTTGAAAGATACATGTACATCAAGAGGAGAAAATTTCTATTAAATTCAATCTTCAGTAAACAAGTAATACCTACCAAAGACAAATACGAACTAAGAACTGTAACTCTTTAAGTCATTAACTTGACAATTCAACGACTAGTACACAAGTCAAGTTTAAAATATGGATATTTATTGTGGCCAAATACACATATTCTATTGCACATATTTCTACATAGAGGAGACTGGCGGTGAATGGGACAGGGGATGAATGGGACAACAGAAATTTATATATGTTCCACAAACATAAATAATTTGATAATTTACCTGATAGATGGTATTACTGAGGTTATTCAACAGACATAGTTTCAAAGCAATATCCATAACATAAGATTAGCTATTGTACAACGTGTATTTTTCAAGAACCAAAGTAAATTTATCTGTCTAACTTTTTAGTATTTAATTAATAGTTAACTTTCTTAAAACCTTATAATTTTTTATAATGTTTAAATGATATAGTCTCTTGCTATACTTATGATGCAAATGAACAATATTGACAGTTCTTGCCAAGCCTAATCACTGTTTTACATAACTATGAAGCTATGGGGATGAATGGGACTGTCGCATTCATCCCCAGGGCTATTCTATAATAGATAAAATTACATTTTGTTATTAACTAGAAACGAGATGTTAAGAGGAGAAAACGAGGCCACTGTCGTGTTCTAACCGATGCACAAGAAAAACAATATTTGGAAAAAAAAAAAAACCTCAGAAACTAATAAGAAAAATGAATTGCCTGCCTTCAAGAAATATTTTTAGTAAAGGTATGGGCAGTAATGGTGAATCTGACAATTATCACTTCATGATAAAGATGAAAGTGATTTGAACATAATTTCAAGTGATATGGACCACCAAGTTTGTAGCTTAGATAACATAATAGAAGACGACTTTCTCCTAACAAAGATATGTGGGGAAAAAATAACATTTATCCTTACGTTGCTAGGGTTTTAAAGAACAATAATGATAACCTTCAAGTACAATTCTTAAGAAAAGATAATAATTCCTTATTTTAATATACCGATCCACCAGAAATTTATTATGTTAATCTGAAGGATATTGTTATGAAACTACCAAAGCCTAGACCTCTGGAAACTTCCAGAACCAAAGGACTGTTGTCATTTGATATTAGCTTCAGTCAATATGTAGTAAAATAAAATATATCACTCAGTTTTCAAATAAAATATGTTTGGAATATTTTTTTTACCTGTCCCATTCATCTCAACCATGGGGATGAATGGGACAGTATGAATGCATGTTTTAAAAAAATTATTAAAAATTTAAAAAACGATTATTTATTGAATTTAGTATGTCAATAAGTTGCTAAATGCTGAAGTATTCTTTAAGTAATATTTTTTAAAGTAACAACTGTATACAACTTATGTTATTAGTAAATATATAAAAATTATCCCATTCATCCCCACTTTCCCTTAATATATTACTTTAATACACAGTACATTATATATTAATTGTATATGATGCATTAACAACATTTACAATAACTTGCGATATAATTGTCGTATGAGTCAAAATGGATTATCAAAATATTAACAATGAAGCAGGATTCCATTTATATTTTTAAAAAATCATATTTTTTGATCAATTTTGACGACAACTATCCCTTTAAAAAAAATAAACTTCCATAGCACCGTTATAAGTACTTTATAATAAATTAAATTGTATTAAATATTCCATATCGATGATATTTCCTTCGCAATAAGCATTTCTTGAATCAATGAGATACGAACACATAACGATCGATTATCATGATTATAAATGACTTCAGTAACCAATGAGATCTTATGTTGCACTTAATTGTCTTTTAAACTTGTACAGTGAACATCTAATAATCATAAAAGGGAATTACATACAAAACAAGTTTATAAATGCAATTTCGATTCAGAATGATAACACGACAGATATATTTGAACATGAAACATCGTCTATTACTTGTAAAAAGTTCGTCTTTTGGAATTTTTTCTTTCGATTTAGTTGTTTGCAATATGCTATTTAGAAAGGCATAATTTCAAAGTTTCCTTCTGATGTTTTATTTAAATTAACAGTACTAATGGGAAACATGTTATAGTGTCTGAATGTTATGGTTTTTATTTAGTTCGAGGACTATCTTAAAAAAAAAAAAAAAAAAAAAAATTGTTGACATTTACCACGAAAACTCATTTTTATGTCCGTCGTTTAATTTAAGCTGGAATGTTTACCGATTCCGGGTGATTGCATCGATGATGGAACATCATTTACATGTGGCACGCGACATCGTACCATCCAATAACCCTTATGAAATGTGTCTCACATAATATATACGTGATTTCATTTCCGTCTTTTAAATAATCATGATTTGAAAGTTGTCACTTGCGTCATATGTTTCAGTATGCCGACAAAATTATGCATGTTTGGTACATTGCTAATGTAGATGTAATCAGTCTAATACCTTTGAATATTTTATAACACTTTAATAGTAAAAGTGATGAAACTCGTTTAGTTTATTTTTATTCTCTTTGTAATATCTTTTTCTCTTTAGTCGTACCAAGCGATGCCCTACACGACTTTCTAATAATAATTTTACAAAAGTTAAAAATTGATTTTTCTTTTGCTTTTTTTAAACAATAATAGCATCTTTCAAAGTAAAGTAAATGCACGAAGGAAGCATTTAATATTTATAACATTAAAAGAAAAATATATGTATAGCCTCTGAACTAATTTCTGAATAAGGAAGTTATTCTGTGTTCTGTTAGAACACAATTGTTGGAATTTTTCTGATGAATAGGAACACATCTTTTATAATTTTTTTATGACGGGATATCATTGCATTGTAAAAAGTAAATTCATAAATTTACACATTAAAACAAGTGGACTGATTATATAAAAACCATTTGTCTATATGTGTAAACTGTCAATTGTAAATCTGATTTTTAAATTTTATTGTTCTGTGTATTTTCATGCTAATGCATTAAGCTATTTAAATCAGTAAAAGTTATCAAGAGTAAATTATCAGCTAACTACGGAATATACAAGTTGAACGTGTACCTTGCACATGGGTACATATACAGTACATGAGTACATGTATATCGGTGTAATATACAAAAACTATGGATTTTGTGTACATAGTAAATAATTTTTTACTTTGCGATATTAATATTGAAGTTTTATGGTTTTTAACACTTTTATGCTCGTTGTCCCCCCCCCCCCATTATATCCCCAGATAAACCCATTAATCATGTGTTTGCTCCTTTTCAAGCAGATACGTTTTTAGACCACAAATTAGGATAACTTTAGTTTACAAGAAGCAGAATCGTCGGAATTATATTTACTGCATACCATGTCGAATGCATTTTACACTCATGTCCAAAATTAAGTCATAAACATAAAATCTGTGAAAACTGATGACGCATTCACTGTGTTGACACAAAATTTGCCACAGAGGTTTTACAAATGTGAAAAAGAATATAGCAGCAAACAAAATGGAAAAAATTTTAATTGTGATTTAAGAAAAAGAGTATATCAAAAAGTGTCAAATCATGATTTAGAGATAAAGCCCAAGAAAAGTCTGTCAAATATGGAGTCTGACTACTGTGAACTGCTATACAAGCCTCATAAAGAACTTTCCTGCTGTTTTATGAGGATGACAATAAATGTTTGTGACAACAAAATCCATTCTTCAAAAAACGCGCCTTTTCACTTCTGGTGGGTCCTTCGAGGGTCGGGGGGAGGAAGGAAGCTATGCGGTGGAATGTATCTTTCTAGACCATCCCAAAATGTTCATTAGGTTTGAGGTCCGGGGATCTCAGCAGCTAATTCATACGGCGAATATCCAGAAAATCATTCAACCTTGAAGAAAATCATTAACAATGTAAGCTCTGTGTGACTTCGAATTATCGTCTATAAACGTGATGTCCGGACCTACCACACCACAGAACAACGTTACAAAAGCTTCTAGGACTTCCGCCTCAGTTCTCAATTATCACTCGCGTGTGTCCATTCTATTGCATCCAACAGGAGAGCCAGGTTGCTGTGGAGCAGAAGATCTTGGACACTTCAAGAATGGGGAGGTTTTTTTTATCAGTGATAGGTCGAGATTCGGCTACCAGACGATTTTCGTCAAATCTTCATTTGGAGAGAACGTGGAGTGCCCTATCATCCCTCTTACGCAAAAGAAATCGATAGATTTGATGACAAAGTTATCCTTGTCTGAGGCGTCATAATGTTGGGCAGTCTTACACTGCAAGTCTTCGATACGGGTACTGTCAACGGACATCGCTATAGCGATGAGGTTCTCGAAGCCTATGTGAGGTTTCGTTTTTCCGGGGTGCTATAGACCCAAATTTGATGATTATGGACAATAATACGAAGGCACATAGAGCTCACATTGTTGATGATTTTCTTGAAAGAAAAGACATCCGCCGTATGAATTGTCCCTCGAGGTCTCCAGACCTCAATCTCGATGAAACATGTTTGGAATGGCTTTGGATGACCCATTGCAGAGCATAACACTCCTCCCAGGAACCACCATTAGTTGAATGCTACACGTTTGGAAAATGGATTTTGCTGCTACAAAGATTTATTGACATCGTAAGCTCATTGAGCGCTCATTGTGAAGCTTGTATAGCAGTGCTCTGTGGTCACACTCCATATTAGACAAACTTTTCCCGAGAGAAATAACACATTTTTCTGATTCATGAGGGACCACACAAGTGAGGGTCAGCCCATTAAAAAAGGTGAGAGTGCTTTTAGCAGAGAGTAGAGCTCTCGGTGATCAAGTCGCTCAGATACTCCAATGAGGAGAGGGCATAACGTGGGGTTGTTGATAAGGCTGTTCAACATTGGCTGGGGGCTTATTTGGCTGGTTTATTTGAGGCCCGGCCTCTCTATTATTCTGAGAAAATGGATTTTTTTTAAAGGAAAAAAAAGATTCAAGCCAGGCAGTTCTTCAGAGAATCAGAAGCAGTTGGTTGTTTTTCGGCTCCAGGACGAGATGCAAAATCCAACCCCTGGAACGCCCTAGTGATACAAAAAAAAGGCTATGTGATATGAATGTGGCGAGCCCTGCAGTTTTTTGAATCACCATCGAATATAATATAACATAGATCCTAGCTTGATGTAGTTTTTTTTTAAGGTACTTCCTCTTTTATACATTATTCCTGTAGTATATGTAAAAATGTTCATTAACTGTGGTACGATAGTCATGCCTAATAATGGAACAGTTCATAAAATGATAAAAGAAAATAAAAAAAAGGGTCAAAATATTGATATCAATTAATTGTAAGTACTCTATGAATGAAAGAGAGTTTGGAATTGTTTATGATGAAAGTATAAATAAGGATTTTGTAAATAAATTCAATTCATTTTAATTTAAGATTTTTACCTTATAACATCATGAGTCATTTATATTTAACTAATGCTATTTTATTTCAGATTTTAATGGTCAATTTAGCATGATAATTCAGTTTACTTTTATTTTTGCTGTCAATAGGCTAGTCCGTTTCGTCTAAAAATTTACAATGCATTGCGACTGTTAAAGTTTTTTCCCATACTTTATTAGGATAGTAAAAATTTTATTTATTATCTTCTAGCTAGATAGAACAGGTTAGCGATCATGTAATTAGTACTTTAATTTACCACCTTTGAGAATCTCAAGTAAGGGGGTTTTGTTTGGGGTTAAAGAGCAAGTATATAAAAAATGGAGTCCCTCCTCCTTCCATGCAGGTGTGCTGAGTTGGTATTGAAAGGATTAAGTGCTATAATTTTCGAGGAGCCCACTTCTTCCCAATAACAGAATACTTTTGTGTGGCCCTGTAAATGAATAACAAATATTTTTTGCACCACAAGTTGTACAGAATGTATATTGTAGTATATATTTCATAGATGCATATGAATTGTTTTGTGTTCGAAAGAGTTTAACTTCATCAAAATGCACTTGAAACAATTTTTTTTTCCATTGACCGTCCTGTAACGGAATACTTTTGATTCTCCCTGTCATTGAACTATGCATCCGAATTTCAAAAAATATGAAATGCCACGATTAAATTATGCAAAAATTATATTTGAATTTCAAACGATTCGGTTGGGTAGTTTTTGCGTTGTTATATGCAGACAGACGGACGAATTGAACGACGACTATAGTTGCTACATATTTACATAATTACGAACGCACCTAAAAATGTATTGCTATCTAAGGTCCCTAAAGATAAAGAAAAACTTTTCGAAGTCGTGGGTCATTTGGAAGTTATTATACTACATATCAGTATGTGATTACATTATATATTGGAAGATTAAAGAAAAATGCCTTTTTAGCTCACAGGCTATCATAGCCTGAGAGCTTATGTGCCCGTCCGTTCTGTATGTACGTTCGTACGTTCGTGCGTAACGCCATAACTCATGATAAAAATATCGGATCCACTTGAAAATTTGTATATAAGTATATCCTCATAAGGCGCTTCCCTGATTAGTTTTTGGAGTTCATTCGATATGTATAAGAGGGGGAACGGGGGGCTCATGCCCCTCCCCTTAATTGATATAAACGGGATTTTCATGCAGAATTAACAGTTTTCGTTCAAAATTTAGATATAGGATCATTCTGATGAGGTGATTCCGTGACTGTTATTAGGTGTTCATTGAATAAGTATAAACAGGGAGAACGGGGGTTCTAATGCCCCTCCCCTTAATTTTTATAAATGGGTTTTTCAAGCAGAATTGTCAGATTTTGTTCAAATCTCTGAATAGTTTTGGAAGTTTAATGGTTAAGTATAAAAGAGGGGGATAACTCCTCTTAAATTATATAACTGCTAAATGGGTTTTTATTAAGAATTATCCGATTTACTCTGAATTTTGGATGTAGATTTTTTATATGAAAAAGCATGTCCTTGATAGTTTAGGAGATTCAATGATTAAGTATAAAAAAGGGGAAAGGGGGGAGCTGATTCCCCCTCCTTAATATATTTTTTTTCGAATGGAATTAACCCTTGAAAATATAAGGCTGTAATGTACAATTAGTATGCGTAGCCTGTGAGCTCAATGCCATCAGTTTAACTGGGCAATATTCTTTATATTTTTACAGTGAGTTTTTACGGGTCGAGGTAACCTCATTTAAAACTGACTGTAATTTCAGAGTGTCGTTTTTAGAAACAGAATCAAGACATCCAAGTAAACAGCATTTACGCAAATCAGTTTCTTTTATCGTCACTCCTCCCCTCGCGGACTTTCGCTCACGCCACTTAATTTTATAGACGGTTATTCTGTCTTCTGCAAGGACTGCGTGATGCCAAAATTCGATCGTGCGATTTCGTGAGCGTTCTTTCTTCGGTTTTTGCCAATCGATCTCTTTTAGAATAGGTGCGAATCCAAAAATCTGCATACAACTGCCTACTTCAAACGCTTAAATATGGATCGACCAAAATGCCGATTTCGTAACTTTATGTAATTCGCGGACAAAAGCATTATTTAAATTTTATAAGTATAGTTGCTCGAATGGTCACTTAGGTTTTAAGTGAGGGACTGAAATCACGACACAAGTTTGTTTTTTATATTGGATATTTTTACATATGCATCTCTAGACACAATATTTCCAAGTAATCGTTTTGGATACAACTGCGGAATTTATTCGGGAAGTTGTTGTTGTATTATGTTAATAACAAAAAATGCTTGCATTGATGAAACATTTTTCTAGTTTCCAAATAAACAAATATAGGGGAAAAGACGATAAAGTGTCCAGTCTAATGTTTGAAAATTTTTTATTGTAATTTCTTATTCAGTGAATTTCTAGAAATACAAATGCCAAAGTACCTATAAGAACTATAGTTTCAATAGTTAAAATTTTTTGAGGATTTTTAAGAGGAATACATTACTTTAAAAAGAAAATTACAGAATAACTTTGACTGACTAGGCTAAGTGTATATTTAATCAATACAAGCTAAATTTAACACACATTAAGAATAGGTATGATGTTTTGTAATATTTATTGCATTAAATCGTTACAAAATAAACAGTAATATGTATCAGTATGATGAATTGGGGAGTACAAGTTCCACCAGCAGACATGAAGTTTGCAAAATGTCAAGAGTAGGCCTTTCTGTAAGGGGGCTCAGGAGTTGAAAACTTTTCAAAAAATCGATTTTTTTTTAATGATCAAGTTTTATTATTCAATTAATTTTGAACTCAATGCAAAAAACCGCATAAAAATATTTGAATTTTTACGGAGTTATAAGCATTTATGTATCAACACTTTCATAGCCGCACCCATATAATTTCAACTTTAAGTCGCTTTTTCTCAAAATTTGATTTTTGACGACTAACACCAAGATTAAAAAAAAAACTATTAGATGGAATGGCTCAATTTTTTTTTGCAAGCGTATTATTAGAACATTATTATCTATAGAATGAATTAATATAGTTTAGATAGTTTAATATTTTGAGTATTTTTAATGAAAAGGAGTTTTAGTTTTTTAGGAGTTTTTTTTAATTTTCAAATCTGAAAGTTTTTTTTATAATGTTGTTTTTGAGTGATAGCTATATCCTTAATTCATTCTATAGAGTGAAGTTTCCGAATCATTTTAAAGCAAAAATTAGATTCTTATTTCAATTCAACGTTAAGATATCTTGGTGTTAGTGATATAACACATACTTTTTTTTCGAAAATTGCTATATTTCTTGTTATATTACATTGAAGTACTCCATTTTATAATTTTATAAGACTACAAACATACCTTTAAAATATCAGAAAGTTTAAATTAATTACATTGAATACTTCTGTTTTTATATGGACTCGAAGACAGAGATCTCTGCTTTCATGTGTTTCCGTTTCGATCAACCCCTGAGCCCCCTGAAAGAAGTTATTGCTACGCCCTTGTCTTCTTTCTTTCAAGGAATATATATTTGAGTACTATTTTGTTACATTATTGAAAAACCATTTCTGGGCAAAACTACCATCTGGCTATTTAGCCAGATCTCTTTGTGGCCATTTTGCCCGGAATGACGCCATTACGAAAACTGTGAACTTGTATCTGAATCGACATGACTTAGCGTTTTCAAACACATATCCATTAAAAAGTAATTTTATACTGATAAAACAACTTAAGGGTGTATTCGGACAAATATTTTTCTACCCTCAACAGCTCAAAGTTTTCTGAGACATTTTCAGACTCATTTTTAAAAGTAAAAACACGAAACACACTGGGGTGATTTGGAAGAGATGTATAAGAGGCCGTGTGATTTCATGTTTCGATCAATTCATTAGAATTTGATGTATAAACAATTAATTTCTCAGTATGACCATTTTTTTTCGTTCCCAGATTTTCCACTTCGGAAAATTCGGCTCAAACTGCCAAATTTGATAGCATTTTTTCTAATATTTTCTGCATTTATCAAAAAATTGTCAAGTACGGTACATTGTGCAGTTTTTAATAAGATAATTTACCAGTTGGATGCGTTTGAGAGCAAAAATGAATTTAAAAATAAATCGGAAAATAAGCAGTTCGAATTGGAATACACACTTAAAAGCAAATGATTACAACACAACACATTATTTATTTATAATCAAGATATTGTACCACTTGCCTCAAATCAAAGATGCGAAAAATCAATAAAATGAGTCCAGAGCTAGAAAAATGTAGCATCCGACTGGTCTGCCAAATCATATTTTGGTAAAATACGCCTTAAAACCCGATTTTAGTAACTGATTTGGTTTGACCATTGTGTTTTAATGTTTTCAGTTTCCCAGTTTTCATAGTTTTGAATGAAGGAAATACAATAAACTTACCAGTGAACCACTGAATTCATGTCGGCAGGCGGTTTACACTAAGATATGAATTGGTAGATAGGTTGCTGTTTAATAGGTGAATCGAGTGATTCTCTGTCAATATTGAAGAAGCTACAATTTTTCTCAGTTCATCGGTATTCCAATCATATTTCAAGAATGGGCAGCGACTCACAATTTTTGGTATTATGGTCATTATTCTTACAAAAAATACAGTTGTTTTTAATATTTGTGGCTAATGCCGAAATTCTCGGAAAGCTTCTTTTATAACTGGAAATTTTTCTTATTAGTTTCGTGTTTATTTACATGAATTGTTTTTTCAAAACCATTCAGTGGCTATATAGTGGGTATAGCGGCTTCACGATATCCGACTTTTTCTTTCATGAAATTTATTAGTTCATGTATATCCCAGTTAGTGCATTTAGTACGCTTTCTATTAAATTCTAGAGCGATATCAGAGGGAATAAGTTTAAGAAGAATTGGACGTAACAAATATCAATATGAACCTGTTGCAAAACTTAACGGATTCAGATTTCTTATTTGACTTTCACATTCATCATATAGCTCAATATCAGCTTTAAATATTACTAGAATTTCTTGCAGGTTTTAAATTAATTAAGTCATATGATCGTTTATTACAAGGCCGTTACGACCGAAACGATTTTTCAATATCTCTATAGCATGACTATAATTTTCCTTAGTCAGCGAAAAGCCTGCAATAGGATTAGCAGCATTTCCGCCTAAAAGTGACTTTAAGTAGGATAATTTATCAATTGGAGTTGAATGCTTACTGTTATCAATTGCATTCGAAAATTGGCTCCAAAATTCGAGCTATAAACATGGATTAGTATAATACTTAGATATGTTAAGTTTTGGAAGTTTTACTAAATTTTGATTCAGAATTTTTCGACATTTTAGTAGAGAACTATTGTTACGACTACTATCATTTTCATTGTCTGAAGCAGATGTTTAGTTTCAAGAGTAACGGTATTACCATTGATAAATTTGGAAATTTTAAATTTCCATTCAATAATATTTTTATTATATGTTTCAGACTTCTTAATTTCTTCTTTTTTTAAATTCAGCAATTGGAAATAGTAGTTCAATTTCAAAATTTAAAGATGTTAATGTTTTAATTTTATTATTTAACTGCTGCTTAAAAATATCCAGCTTTGTTTTGTTTCATTCTCGATATCTAAATTTCTAGATTCAACGTAATTAATGAGTATCTATTCAATAAAGTCAATCAATAATTAATTTTTTTCAATATAATTTAATTTGTGGTACTTATTTCATTCTTTAGTTGATAAAATCCATCAGACATCAAGAATTCTATCAACCTGAAGTTTTGACGCCATAAATGGAGAGAACTGCGTCTATTAGATGCAGGCATGATAAATTTTCGTAATCTGTTCTTTGAAAGCAATACCTATAAAAATATCAGTTCTATTCGTAAATATCAAATTCTAATGAGTATATACTTGTAGAGCAGTTTAAATAACACAAACTTCCTATTAAAAAAGGGCTATTTCCCTCATAGCAAGCATGGTCACAGTGACGTCACTGTGAGTCACTTTGGTCACATCATATATGTGACGAAAATGCCACCACTCAGTGACGTCACATTGTGACTAAGATGTGACTTTCTAAAAAAAATTTCACAGTTCGTCACAATGTTAATGTCAAAGTAGTCACAAATGACACACTTTTCACAAATTGGTCACATTGTAACGTCACAAAGTGGTCACAAAAAGCTCTAAAACGGCCATAACGACTTCACATTTTAGTCACTGTGACTTCACATCGACAATCGATGGTCACAAAGTCTTGTGACTTTGTGACTTCACAACAACGTTGCAGTGACGTCACCATGTCTTACGGGTTACAGTTTATGTTCAAAAAAGAAATATTAACATATTATTACTAACATATTTCGGTACAGGACAATTTACATCTACTAAAAATAAATCGTCTGTCAACAACAATTACAAAAAAAAAAAAAAAAAAAAAAAAAAAAAGTTTTGTTGCTTCCAGCAACCAAGTGACATTTGGCAAGTAAAACCAAGTTGGCATTCTTAACCCCTTCGTGACGAGAGCATTTTAATGTTTTGTTACCGGTTTTAAAAAACAGAAATTTGTGCCTTATTAAATCGAGAAAATGTTCCGATTAATTTACAGTAAAATTTTACTGGTGAGGATAAAAGAGGATTCTTAAGGGAACGAGGGACCTTTAAAATCATTTTTTTAAATATTTTTAAAATTGCATTTTAAATATTATTCAAAGATACATTATATGCATTATAGCATATATTTATCACAAAAAATGTTAAAAAAAAATTTTTTTTTGAGAAAAATTGGGAATTTTTTGTAATATTTTTGATTTAACGAGAACTTTTCAAAATGCTCCATGCGCATTATGTTTTCCCTGGATGCTTTGAAATTTTTTATATTTGTTTATCATAATATATGTCATAAAACTGTGCATGAATTTTTGAAAATAAAAATAGTTGTAAAAGTTATCGGTAGTTAATTGCAAAAATAGGTTCAAAAAAGCTCAAAATTTCAGAAAAATTTAGAAAATATTTTTTTTTCTTTTATATTGAGTTATATAAAATTTGATGCACAGTTTTATTTTTATATGTAAATAAAACTTGTGTAAATAATATTGGAGATATTCATTGATATGGAATGCGCATGAGACATTTTGAAAAGTTCTCGTTAAATCTAAAATATTACACAAATTTCCCTATTTTGTTCAAAAAAAAAATTTTTTTTACATTTTTTTGTGATAAATATATGATATAATGCATATAATATACCCTTGAATAATATTTAAAGTGCAATTTTAAAAATATAAAAAAATGATTTTAAAGGTCACTTGTCCCCTTAAGTCTGCGGCGTACATACTTGTCGCTCGTCCCCAAGGGCTTAAAAACATGAGAGGGTTTATTTAGGATGAGAAGTGTAGATTATATATAGACAGTTTTCAAAGAAAATTAAACGGTTACAAATATGTAAAAAGTCCTAGCATTAAGTAATGACTTTTATTAATGACTTGTTGACGTTCAATTCTTTCTTTGTTTCACAATGTAAATATGCAGTCTTATTCCCTTCTTTCCCTTATTTTGCTATCGTTATTCATTTCCTATATTCAAAAAAATAAAATAAAATAAAATAAAATAAATAAATAAATAAATAAAAAAGAATTCATACTGGAAACAACTAGAGTGAAATGCACCTTTATAATTAATTACGTATTATCAGCCTATCCAATGGATCTTATAAAATAAATCATTTATTTTTTTAATAAAAATTTTAATTTTACTTAAGAAAGGTGTTATAATAAAAATAAAATGCATTGACATATTTCGGAACCGTCAAATAAGTTCCATGATCATAATATAAATAAAACAACAAAAAAAATTATATTATGATTATGGAACTTATTTGACGGTTCCGAAATATGTCAATGTATTTTATTTTTATTATAACACCTTTCTTAAGTAAAATTAAAATTTTTATTAAAATGTTTATATAAAAGGTGAATGTTTTAAAATCTGATGATTTAAAAAATCAATTGGATTTAATTAACTTTTTATCATAAATCATTTAATGAATCATTAGTCTACATTTGCATTTGAACTCCGAAATCTGTTCATCAAACTCTGTCAAAAAATTAAAACAAAATAAAGATTATTTCCCCACTTAAACAATGCTCTGTAAAATAAGTAAAGAAAGAAAAGAGTTGGAAGCCTAATCCAATTAATATGCATATCAGTCAATAAATAGCAAAATGTTCGCTTTTGCATTCAGAGCCAATTCGCATCGCCCTTGAGTCGCTTTTACAACCTGGTACGTTTGTTGGCCATTTCTTCACCTCTCTCATCAAACACGGCTGTTATAAATGTTCGCAAATTTCAAACAACTTTTCTTGCAGTGTGTCGTAATATATTTACATTCCTATCATGTTTCTGTTTTTTTTTTTTTTTTTTTTTTTTTTTTTTTTTTTTTTTTTTTTGTGTTTGTGTGTGTGTGTGTGTGTGTGTGTGTGTCTGATTAATGAAATAAATAATTTTATCACCTCTTGAGATAATTTGTTAGAAAAAAAATTGTTTTTCTTTGTTTTTCCTATTTAACTGTCAGAGGAAGTTACTTGCTATCGGAAATAAATTATTCTCTCAAAACCCATGGTTTATTTATGTACAGTTTTTTTTATTTCAGTTAAAGAATTATATTAACAAACGGATAACTAAAAAAATTGAACTGCGAAATATATATTTTTTTTCATAGGAAATCTGAGGATGATCTACAACCGGGATAGTTTTTACTTTTTCCATTTTGGTTGTATTTTTTTAATAACAGGATAGTTTCAATTTCATAACCGGTTTGAACCGGTTTTGAAAGTTAAAGTATTTTTTTTAAATCTGAAACCAAATTCGAAAAAAGTAAAAACTATCCCGGTTGTAGATCATCCTCAGCTATCTTATGAAAAAAAAAAAAAAAAAAACTGTAAAAATATTAAAATTTGAGCGAGATATTTGAAAAGAACGCCCCCATAGACTTTACATTATCATACGGGTCTTTTTCAGTTTCTAGTGTGGTGTCTTAAACTGGGATAAGAAGTGTAGAATGCATAGACGATTCCCGAAGAAATTTAAGCTGTTACAAATACGTAAAGAATCATAACATTAACCCATTAGTGCCCAGCGTCCCTTTCTAGGGACGATTATAAAAAAGGCAATAAAGCACTTTTCACACCAATAAATAGAAAGATAAATAAGCACTATTTTTCACGAGACAAATTCCACAAGAAGTTAAGATAAAAATTATTACTCTTTTAAAAGTGGTAGGAAACCCAAAATTTCATTTTTAATGAAGAAAATAATTTGGGCATTAATGGGTTAAGTAATGACTTTTATTAATGACTTATTGACGTTCAATTCTTTCTTTGTTTCACAATGTAAATATGCAGTCTTATTCCCTTCTTCCACCTATTTTTCTATCGTTATTCATTTTCGATATTCAAAACAAGAAAAAAATTCATACTAGAAAGAATTAGAGGGAAATCCACCTTTATAATTAACTACGCATTATCAACCTATCCAATAGATCTAATAAAATAAATCATTTAATGAATCATTAGTTTACATTTGCATTTGAACTCCGAAACCTGTTCATCAAACTCTGTCAAAAAATTAAAACAGAATAAAGATTATTTTTCCACTTAAACAATGCTCTGTAAAATAAGTAAAGAAAGAAAAGAGTTGGAAGCCTAATCCAATAGATATGCATATCAGTCAATAAATAGCAAAATGTTCTCTTTTGCATTCAGAGCCAATTCGTATCGCCCTTGAGTCGCTTTTACAGCCTGGTACGTTTGTTGGCCATTTCTTCACCTCTCTCATCAAACACGGCTGATATAAATGTTCGCAAATTTCAAACTTTTTTTTTTTTTTTCAATGTGTCGTAATATATTTACATTCCTATCGTGTTTCTGCTTTTTTTTGTGTGATAAATGAAAAAAACAATTTTATCACCTCTTGGGATAATTTATTAAAAATAAAAAAAATAAAAAAAATTCTTTATTTTTCCTCTTCAACTGTCAGCGGAAGCTCTTTGCTATCAGAAATAAATTACATGTTATTTTTAACATATTTCCAAGATAGATGAAAAATTTTAATGAATTCTGTTTGTCTGACCATGGTTATCTCGCTAATTTGATTGTTATGAAATAAGTGTATGTTATTGATGCTTAATCTGACAAGTTCTGTATTGAAAATGAAGTGTATAATATTTACGGCTCGTTTACAGAGCCATTCAAAACAGTTCCGCTACAGGAGCAAAAAACGTTAGTTGTATTTTAGTAATATTACACTATTTTAAGCCTATTGGATTATATATATATCACTGAAGCGTACTACAAGGTTCTTACTATAGAACGTAGTAAGCATAGAATGGATCGTTTATTTACAGGGACACGCAAAAGAAATTGGCTACAGACAGTGGAGTGACTATAGACTTATCATTTCGGAGAAAGCTCCCTCATAGCATGCATGTTCACAGTGACGTCACAATGACGTCACTGTGAGTCACTTTGGTCACATCACATCTGTGATGAAAATGCCACCACTCAGTGACGTCACATTGTGACTAAGATGTGACTTTCTAAAAAAATTTTCACAGTTCGTCACAATGCTAATGTCAAAGTAGTCACAAATGACACACTTATCACAAACTGGTCACATTGTGACGTCACAAAAGAGCTCTAAAACGGCCATAACGACTTCACATTTTAGTCACTGTGACTTCACATCGACGTCACGTGACGTCACATCGACAATCGATGGTCACAAAATCACAATGTGACTTCACAACGACGTTGCAGTGACGTCACCATGTCTTACGGGTAAGATTTAGTCATAAGCAACTGGAAAGAGTGGCGCCAACTTTTGAAAAATATTGGGTTGCTCAAAATTATTGGGTGGGCTCAAATATTTTGGTAAAATGGTAGGACGAGTTTGTTCTTTTTTGAAGGTGCGCAGACGATGAAAGGTGAGAATTTTAAGCCCAGCTATCATGTTTTAATAAAGTTGTAATTTTATTAAATTATATTCTCATGCGTTTTTCCTTAGAAAGACATTGATATTTATTGTAATATCATCATGTTTTGTCAGGAACATGATTTTAAATTGAAATAGCTGCAAGTTAAATACAGTGGCTCACAAAAGTGTTCGTACACTTTAAAAATTTGCAATAAATATGAATTTTCCAGGAATAAATTTAGACTATGAAGTCCAATATTTTTTCACTGCATCTTTATGTTATTCTAAATAACACTCAACATTTGTTTTAATATTGACTGCTTTTCTTTTTTTTCAAAAT
Source organism: Maratus speculifer (assembly GCA_964019185.1). NCBI lineage: Eukaryota > Metazoa > Arthropoda > Arachnida > Araneae > Salticidae > Maratus > Maratus speculifer. The sequence goes on along the minus strand of OZ025294.1, from coordinate 421,474,325 downwards.
ATAAAAATAGAAAGAGACAGAGGAAAAACACGCCACAAAAGTCTTCGTACACTGAAATATTTTTGGATAATCTCATAATTAAAATTATCGTCTGTCACTTTATTTTTATGTTTGATTTGTGGTGATATTAAAAAATCGTTTGGCTTTATATTTTGTTTAATTGGTCCGTAATATTCTATTTATTATAAAAAAAATGGCTCGCAGTCGTAAAGAAACATCTAACAGCATTCGAAAATTGATTGTATTTCATCATAATAGTGGTAAATCAGTTCGAAATATTGCTAAATTAGTTAATTTATCAAATTCTACCGTGCAGTATGTGATAAAACGAAATAAAGAAGAAAATTGGATCGAAAACAAGGTAAGAAAAGGTCGCCCGACAAAGTTATCACAACGTAATCAAAGATTTATAATCAGAAAAATTGTAAAAAATCCACGTTTAAGTGCTGTAAAAATTGCTACGGAATTCAATGAGAAATATTCTACTTCAATTTCACCTGAAACTGTTCGACGCATCCTGAGATCAGCTGGATTAAATGGGCGATCTGCCCGTCGAAAATTTTTTGTTAGTGCGAAAAACAGAAAGCTTAGGCTTTCCTTCGCAAAAGCAATGATAAATAAACCGGAATCGTATTGGAATAATGTTTTATTTGCAGATGAAAGCAAATTCAACATTTTTGGCGCCGATGGACGTATAATTGTATGGAGAAGAAAAAATGAAGAACTTAATCCCAAGAACTTAGTTGGAACAGTTAAGCATGGCGGTGGAGGTGTCCTTGTGTGGGGGTGCATGGCAGCATCAGGACTAGGTAATTTAGTATTTATTGATGGCATAATGGATCATGCACTTTATTTAAATATTTTAAAAGACAACTTAAAATTATCAGCCCAAAATTTGGGTATTGGAAACAACTTTGTTTTTTATCAAGATAATGATCCTAAGCACACAGCTCTCAACGTTCGCCTCTGGTGTCTCTATAATTGTCCACAAGTTCTAAAAACACCACCCCAATCACCGGATTTAAACCCAATAGAACATATTTGGAGAGAACTGGAAGTTAGAGTACGAAAACATGACATTAAAACGAAAAGAGAACTAAAAACAGTAATGATCGATGAATGGATGAACATTGATGCAGAAATTACAAAAAAAAACTTGTGAAATCTATTACCAGGCGTTTAAAAGCTGTTGTGGATGCTAAAGGACATCCTACTAAATACTAATTTAACGAAACATTACAATATTAACTAATATAAAGCAATTTCTTTAAAGTGTACGAAGACTTTTGTGAGGTAACTTTGTTATTTGATTTTTTATTATTAATTTCACAGAATAAAGTTTTATTATGTACTTAAAATATTTTATGTAGTTTTGTTAAAAATAAGTTATAGATCTTATTCTTAAATACCCATTAAGAAATATTAATCTTAATTAATGGATAAAGCTGTATGTTATTGAAATTCTTAAGTGTACGAACACTTTTGTGAGCCACTGTATGGACATTTCAGACCTTAGGGTTTTATGGAAGTCAGTTTGAGAATCAAAACACATGGTCATTGACGAATATATTTTTTTAAATAATAATAATGAAATAAATAACTAAATAAAACAATGAAAATCGTGCACGCTGTAAAGAACTTAATTCTGAGAACTAAATTCCTAAGCCTGCGATAGATGGCGCTACTCGTCCAAAAAGAAAGGAAAGAACATTTCCAAAACAGAACAATTTTTTCAGTTGAGAGCGGGAGTTTGGAGTTATTGTGTAGTGAGATGGTGCGGCGTTGTTTTTGGTTTATTCTGGAATGTGATATAAAAAAATGCTATTCTATTTTTTTTTTGTTAATTTGTGCCGTGCTCGTCCACGTGTGTGTTTATGTGAGAAATAAATTTTAAAAAGACAAAAATGAGTTCTCACTCGTCTCGACGTCTGCAGTTCTTCATCAATTCTACCTTGTATTCTTACATACGTTGAAGTTAAACTTCAACGTATGTAAGAACGCGTAGTTCCTCCAAGATTTGTCGGGTGTTTTATGATGACGATAAAAACATTGTTTCAGTTTCTCACTATTCAACTTGTATCTTTCTAATATAAGACTTTTAACGAAATCATAGTTAATCGCATCTTCGGGTGATTCCCTGGCTAACATGTTTGTGACTTCTGTGGGTAAAACAGCTAACAAATATGCAACCCAATCAGTTTTCGACACTTTAGCCATCTCTGCTCTTCGCTCAAAATTAATCAAAAACAGACCCATCTCATCAGATTTTTCGTCGAATTTCGGAACAATTTGTGCTAACTGTATCTTTGGTCCAAGATCCACCAGTCTCTTCGGAGGCGTGGGTTCGAATCCCACCGCTGCCACCAAACTTCAACGTATGTAAGAATACAAGGTAGAATTGATGAAGAACTGCAGACGTCGAGACGAGTGAGAACTCATTTTTGTCTTTTTAAAATTTATTTCTCACATAAACACACACGTGGACGAGCACGGCACAAATTAACAAAAAAAAATAGAATAGCATTTTTTTATATCACATTCCAGAATAAACCAAAAACAACGCCGCACCATCTCACTACACAATAACTCCAAACTCCCGCTCTCAACTGAAAAAATTGTTCTGTTTTGGAAATGTTCTTTCCTTTCTTTTTGGACGAGTAGCGCCATCTATCGCAGGCTTAGGAATTTAGTTCTCAGAATTAAGTTCTTTACAGACTCCTCCCCACCGGGGGAAAACTTTTCCGGGCCTTGTCGAGGAAAAGTTTCTTTTTAAAACATAGTTCTGGTAGCACTAGTTCCAAAAACATTTTTAGTACCTTGAACCGGACTTATTCCCACCGTAAAAAGAAATAAAATATAATCTATACAAAATAAGTTTACAAATACAAGTGATACCTTTTTTTAAAAAAAAAATAGTTTACACACATATAATATAACAAATTCAAAATTAAATGTTATACAAATAAACATATATACATATTAGCATTCTAATGAATTAGACTTTATAGCTCGACTTAAACTATCAGCATTCCGATGTTGTTTTCCCTTTTTATGAACAATTTCATAATTGAAAGACTGTAAAATCAAAGCCCATCTTAAAAGTCTTGGATTAGTTCCACTGTTCTTTTCTAACCATACTAAAGGGTTATGGTCTGTCTGAATTTGAAATTTTTGATGGCCATCTAAGTAGCATCGTAGTTTTCGCACTGCAAACACAATAGCTGCGCATTCTTTTTCGGTGGTACTAAACTTTCGTTCTCTGTCTGAAAACTTTTTGCTCAAGTACATTATAGGATGTTCTTCATTATTTTCATTCAACTGGGATAAGACTACACCAATTCCCAAATTTGAAGCATCACATTGAAGGATGAAAGGTTTTCTAAAGTCTGGACTATATAAGACAGGATTTTCTGAAAGTTTAACTTTCAGTTCATCAAATGCCTTTTGACAATCCTCATTCCAGTCTGTAGTTGACTTGCGAATCTTTCCTTTTAATAAATTAGTGAGAGGCGTTGCAATTACAGAAAAGTCCGGGATATAATTTCGATAATATCCAGCTAAACCCAAGAAAGATCGGATTTGAGTTTTAGTAGTAGGAACTGGAAACTCTTTTATGGCTTGAACTTTCAGTTCTCCAGGAGTTCTAAGACCTTGACCCACTAAGTGTCCAAGATATTTGACATAAGCTTGGGCGAATTGACATTTGGATGGTTTAATATGCAGTTTTGCTTCACTCAATCTTTTAAAAACTTCTTCTAGGTGTTTTAAATGATCTTCTCAAGTTTGCGAGAAAACCGCCACGTCATCCAGATAAGGCACCGCATATTCTTCACAGTTTTTCAGCAATCCGGCCATAAGTCGGCTAAATTCATATGGAGCATTTTTTAAACCAAAAGGGAGGCGCAACGGTATGTACGTCCCAAAATTTGTCACAAAAGCTGCATATCTTTGAGCACGCTTGGTTAACGGTATTTGCCAGTAACCTCTGGTCAGATCTAAAATTGAAATGTACCTGGCTGAAGACACTTTTTCTACTAACTGTTCAGTGTCGGGCAAAGGATAAAATTTTGTTCGAGTCACTTTATTTAAACGGCGATAATCTATGCAGGGTCTTGCTTCTCTACCGGGAACTTCAACTAAAATTAATGGAGAGGCAAAGTCAGATTCACCTGGCTCAATAACTTTCAGTTTCAACATTTTCTCGACTTCAGCCTTTAGAATTTCCGTCTGTCTAGGCGACATTTTATAAGGCCGGGCACAGATTGGGTTTTCTGATTCCAGTTCAATATCATGTTCAACTAAATTTGTGCATCCTGGTTCAGTCGAAAAAGAGTCAGCATATTTTCCAATAAGTTGTCCTAATTCTTCTCGTTGACTTTCATTTAATCTTTTATTTTTTTGGATTTCTTGCCATACTTCTAACAACGCATTGTCTGTGTTTTCTTCATCCAATTTAGGAATTTCACCTTCTTCATCATTAGAGGTGGTTTTTGTAGTAAGTAAATTTACGTTTTCCACACTTCTTTGATGGTAAGGTTTTAGCATATTTACATGATATACTTGGGACTTCGTCCCTTCTGGATTGTATATAACGTAGTTAGTTTCTGATAATCTCTTTAGTACTCTTCCAGGTCCTATCCAACTAACTGACAGTTTATTTGGTTTGGATGGGGCCACAATTAAAACTTGATCACCTTCCTTAAACTCTCGTTTTCTGGCTTTGATATCATACCAATATTTTTGTGTTTGTTTCTCCTTTTCCATATTTTCTGCAGCAAGTTCTTGGCATTTCTTCATTCTATTCATTAAGTCAAATACATAGGATATCACACTATCTTCTTCTATCTCTTGCTCAGTCAAATTTTCATAGAGTAACATCATTGGAGTTCTTAAGTTCTGTCCATGGACTAATTCTGCTGGACTAAATCCAGTACTAGTATGAGTTACAGTTCTTAATGCAAAAAGGGCAGGTGGAAGTACCTTCTCCCAATCAGATCCCGATTCTAAACAAAGTACTCTGAGTATCCGTTTCAAAGTCCTGTGCATTCTTTCAACTGGGTTACTTTGTGGATGATAAACTGAGCTTCGCACAACTCTGACGCCAAATTTCTCTAAGAATTCCGTTGTAAGTGCACTCATGAATGACTTTCCTTGATCAGTTTGTAGTATACGAGGAAATCCAAGTCTACTGAAAATTTGTAACAAAGCATCAATAACCGTCGTAGAATACAAATTAGGTGTAGGAACTGCATCAGGATATTTCGAAGCTAAGCAAATTACAGTTATTATGTATTTGTTCCCTAATGTACTGATAGGTAAAGGTCCACAAGCATCAACATTTAATTTTGTAAATATTTCTGAAATAACTGGAACAATCTGTAAAGGTGCCTTCTTTTTGTCCTGAGGCTTCCCAACCCGTTGACAGTAATCGCAAGTTCGAACATATTCTTCGATATCTTTGAAGCAATTTGGCCAATAAAAGGTCTTAAACAATGCATCTTTAGTTTTAGCCACACCCAAATGAGATGCAACAGTTTCATGACAAAAATGTTTTAACTGTTCACGAAATCTTTCAGGAACAACTAATAATTTCCTTTCAGTACCATTTTTATCTTTTCTTCTATAGAAAAGCATATCTTTTTCCAAAATAAATTTCCTATCCTTAGTATTTTCCGTTTTGGCATCGTCTATAAGAGGTTTGAGCTCTTTGCTTTTCCTTTGCTCTTCAGAAAATTCCTTCGGGGAAATTTTGATAAGTTCTTGCAATGAGACAGTTTCGCAAACTGGTAAAATTGAGCCTTCTTCGTTTTCTATCTTCTTATCTTCAGATTTATCATTTGTTTTCTCATCCATTTTCTTCTCTTCACTCGCTATGTTATTGCTGTGATCTTTCTCTAAAGTTACATCAGAAAATTCGTGCATTTCAGGTTCCTCAGGAGGAACCTCTGCCTCCAGAATTTTCTTCTGAGCTCTGGTTTGCACAGCATTTATCATGTACTCTTTCAATGCCTTTTCTTTTTTACAATCTTCGAATAATTCGGCTGTTTTATTTCCCAGCAAATATCTTCCTAAATCTACAGAGTCTCTAGATACAGCAGCTTTAGTTATCACATGTCCCATTTCACAGTCCAATTCAACTTCTGCGAGAGGTAAGCAAAATAAACCGTCGTGTAAGGGCACCCGAACCCATACTTTTTCGTTCAAATACATATGTGGCTTCACATATTTTTTTGCAATTAAATCTATGGTCGCACCTGTATCTCTCAAAATTTCCATTTGTACACCATTTACTTTCCCCACACTAAGGTAAGGTGTTATTGAAGAATCTTGTTCATTTTCTACATCAACATGTGAAATCACTTCTGTGGATTTCTTAATTTTATCACATTGAGGACGAAGATGATTGCTCGATCCGCACTCGTAACAACGTAACGTTTTCCTCTTCTCGAATTCTCTCTCTCTATGATTTCTTGAAAACGATTCTGATTTAATATGCATTTTTGGCTTATCATCTTTACCTTCTTTTTTGAAGTCAAAGTTATTTGAATTTTTAAACTGGGGTCGAAAATTAGACAAATTCTTTTTAGGAAGTTCTTTCTTTTTTAAACTTTCTTTGATACTTTCATAGTCATCTAATTTTTTTGCCAAATCTAAAGGGGTCATAAAATTTAACCAATTATCTAGAAAATGTTCCTTTGTTTCCGCAGGCACTCGAAACTTTAATTGTTCTGTAATAATTAGATCTTTAAGTTGATCAAAATTGTCAACACCTAATTCCTTAATCCAAGCGGTAAAATAACTAGTGAGTTCTTGCGCGTAGTTCCTCCAAGATTTGTCGGGTGTTTTATGATGACGATAAAAACATTGTTTCAGTTTCTCACTATTCAACTTGTATCTTTCTAATATAAGACTTTTAACGAAATCATAGTTAATCGCATCTTCGGGTGATTCCCTGGCTAACATGTTTGTGACTTCTGTGGGTAAAACAGCTAACAAATATGCAACCCAATCAGTTTTCGACACTTTAGCCATCTCTGCTCTTCGCTCAAAATTAATCAAAAACAGACCCATCTCATCAGATTTTTCGTCGAATTTCGGAACAATTTGTGCTAACTGTATCTTTGGTCCAAGATCCACCAGTCTCTTCGGAGGCGTGGGTTCGAATCCCACCGCTGCCACCAAACTTCAACGTATGTAAGAATACAAGGTAGAATTGATGAAGAACTGCAGACGTCGAGACGAGTGAGAACTCATTTTTGTCTTTTTAAAATTTATTTCTCACATAAACACACACGTGGACGAGCACGGCACAAATTAACAAAAAAAAAATAGAATAGCATTTTTTTATATCACATTCCAGAATAAACCAAAAACAACGCCGCACCATCTCACTACACAATAACTCCAAACTCCCGCTCTCAACTGAAAAAATTGTTCTGTTTTGGAAATGTTCTTTCCTTTCTTTTTGGACGAGTAGCGCCATCTATCGCAGGCTTAGGAATTTAGTTCTCAGAATTAAGTTCTTTACAACGCTAAGATTCAAAATTATTGGGTGGGCTTAGGCCCCATGGGCCCATATAAGTTGGCACCACTGACTAGAAAAATTCTACTTTGAATTCCATTTTATTTTCGCAAATAACACACATATTTATACAACCAAACCTGATAAGATGCATTTCACTGCGTCGTTCAAACTATAGGTATTTAAACACAGCTGGGCACAGGGAGTATTAAAAAGTCGTTCAGTGGCTTACGCTCAGGGCTCGACTTGGACAGTGGGGGGGCCCTGGGGCAAACATTTTTAGGAAGGGGGGCTTCTATCTTAAAACTTTTCGTGAATTATACTGAAGTGGCTAAAACTAAAATTCATACCTATTGTATGTATACATAAATTTTTAATTAAGTACTATTCACATATATACATGATAGCAGAAGAAAGATAATTTAAAAAAAAAACTATATTATGCATTTTTTTTTTCGGTTATAGGAATATTAAATTAAATGTGAGCCATTAAAATGTAAATACACTAACTATTGGCTTTTTTGATGATGTAACTAGTACCTAAAAAAGAAAACCCCTTAAAACTGACAAAAAAAAAAAAGAGCTTTAGTCAATTTTGGCCATTTTTTTATCATTTAGCACTCTAACGAAAACTTATATCTGACCTTGAGGGGGGGGGGCGGCTAAAGTCGGGGATCCCGGGGCAATTGTCCCTACATGCCCCTGCGTTAATCAGGCCCTGTTTACGTTTGGCTTGCAACACCCTATGCGTCAGATATCAAAGTATTCAGACCATTCCATAATGCCCGAACATCTTCTATTGTACACAATTTGTTTTCATAAATTTGCATATAGTTGTGTACGAAAACAAGTTTATGGTTATCTATAAATTGAAATAATAAAATAAAAATGATATATACAGCGAAAGGTACAAGGGAAGTTTCAATTAATTACTGTAAATATCTTATCGTAAACCGTAATGTAAAGTAAAAATTTCCAATGGGGATTCTCCATTAACTATTACCAAGGTGCTGGATTTTAAGGAGCCCGCGAATTCAAATATTCATCGAGTATTTATTGAACATTTAATTTATGACGACTTTGTCTTCTTTTAGTGTTATTAATGATTACTTTTTTACTTACCCATCATACGTAGTATAGGGTAAGTCTTGCAATCGTTTTGAAAATCGAAATTTTTTTTTTTGACGGATTTACACGTTTTAGATAGTGGAGCTTCCGAAAAACATATTTTTAGAAAAAAAAATTTGCCGTCCGTCTGTCTATCTGTAAACGCTCTATCTCCCGAACAAATTGAGATTGAGACTTGAAATTTTGTATGTAGTTAGTATGTAAGAATGGGACGAACCCTATTTAATATCAGCAACCTCGATTATCCGGAACTATTTTTTTCGGACTCTCGAAAAATTCGTTCTGATGAAAGGTATATAAAAATTTTCGAATTTTTTTGTTCTAAGAATTGGTCGTAAAAGGCAATAAAATAACACATTTTGCATATAGAACGAAGTCGATCGGATTATTAGTTGCCGAGATATTTCTAATCTTGCTTTCCATATTTTTCGATTTTTCATGACCCTGTATTTCATTCAAATTTCAATTCAGAAGTATATTTTAAATGGAAATGAGACGCTTAATCCGACGTAGTTAATTGTTAGTTAATAGAATTATTATTTTTGGAGTTATAAGGATGTTTCTTTTACGCAGTTCGGTACTACCCGAGTAGTTTGGCGTTTTATATAATTTGTCGAAATTGGTACATCAGCAGTTCTTTAATATAGCATTACTATGTATATTAACAATATTTAAATTCTGTTTATGAATTGCAATGCATTGTATAAGTAGTTTTCACATGTTTTATTTTCATATACATATCCATGATGGGTAAGTATTACGGTGGCCCCCAACGACTAGTTATTTTTTAAAATCAAATGTCATTTTTCGGATAAGTAGTCGCCTTTGGCGACCAGTTTAGTCTCTCTTGAATGTATACTAAGCATCAAATCATATTGCTTTTATTCATAATTTATTTTAATTGCTCTACTTTTTGCCAAACTGGAAGATTCTGCTAGAGAAACAGACACAGATGTAATATACGCTCCACATTGGCGCGATTGCAACAAAATGGCAATTATATGTGTTTCATATGGTTACCCGGCTATTCTTATTTATTTATTAATAAACTGTTGGTTTGCTTTTATTTTCTTTTTAAAAATGATGTAAAATGTTTTATTCTATAATTATTAACTAAACATTTTTTTAATTATTATTTCCTTTTAAAATAATATAAATTAGTTTTAAAATATGTATGTAACTGGTATTTGAAAATGAAGTTTTCGCCAAATTGGCGTGAGAAAAATAATGCGCCAATGTGGTGCATATATGACATCTGTGGTGATAAATCAGGAATTTAGTATTTTTATGCTAGCCTGGCACAGATAATAAGTCGCCAAATACTGTACCCGTAGCATTTTTTCGTATTTCATTAATTATTTAGAATATAATAATATAATCCTTTCACTCATTTATAATACATAACTTTATTTTGAAACGAAACGTTTAAAATTCATGACTTTTATTTATTTTTTTATTTATTTTGAGTAAAAAGAACAGAAAAAAATAAAAATAATGATAATTTGAATCTTCATAATTTCAGTGAAAGAACGGAACATAAATAAATTCAATTTGCCACAGCCTAAATCTTACGAAAGGACTTTTGCACACTAACCCATAAGATGTATTTTATTTGAATGTTGCCATTAAACAATTAACAAATAATCGTGATTTTTGTGCCACATACGTTAGCGTAATATATATATATATACAGTGGCAGTCAAAAGTTTCCGGCCAGCAAACATTTTTCAGTTAATTTGTAAATATAGCCATATGAAGAGGAATCTCAAAGTGATATTTATACATTTTATTGACATAATAGTTAGGAACTTACATATAGAAGAACATGTAAATATCAATAAATTTAATTGACAAAATTAAGTATAAAGGAAAAGAAATGTTCTCAAAAGTTTCCGGCCACCTTCACAAGTTTGTAAAAAATTGATATTGTAATAGAAAATTACAGTGATCAACAGCATTTACAGTTAGTATTTTATCGTATTACTATTTTATTAGCTTTAGAAATAAGTACTGCGGCGCAGCAACGTGACATTCATACAATCAACGGTTAAAGATCCTCTATAGTAACGTTTTTCCCACGTTTCTTGCAATTTTGGCGAAATTTCGGCTGAGTTGGAATACTTATAGTTCCGCAGACTTTTGTCAACTTCTTTTCAAAGATTTTCTATTGGATTCATGTTGGCCGCTTGGGCTGATCATTTCAAAAACGAAATTTTTTGTGCGAAAACCATTGCTTATCGAGGTTTCAAGCATTATTTATGTCGTTATCATGTTAAGAAAAATAGATGCGACCAATTTTTTTTTCTCATAAGGCAGTATAAGGCAGATCAAATAATTCTCAATAAGGCAGAAAATAGTCTTGCACGATATCCTTATACATTGTATCATTCACCTGGCTGTGGATTTCAAATAACGGATCGACACTTTTTGAAGAAAATACTCCCCACGGCATAACGTGTACTCAGCCATGCTTCATTATAGGAATAACATAGGTCGAATCATATCTTTTGTTGTTAAGTCATCGGACGTTGTGTCTGCCATCACTTCCAAAATTGTTTTGAATTCGATTGATGAAAAAATAGACCTTTTTTCCAGCTTTCCATTGACCAGACTTTGTGTTTTTTGGAAAACGCCAGTCGGGTACGTTTGTTTTTATTTAACTCTGAAAAAATTTTAACACCGACTCTTCCATGAAGTTATGCATCATGACAGCATGTTGATACGGTATACAGACTTATTTCAGAAATATTTTCACTCCGTAACTCGCAGTATATTGCAGCGGAATTTTTATGCGGATTATCAATTGTTTTTCTCCTGATAACTCTGTCACAAGAATAGTAATTTTCCGGGATCTCCCGGACCTCTGAAAGTCCTTAAGGCCAAGGCCATCTTTATATAATTTTTAAATATCGTTTACGGTCAATTTTACCGATCGATAACTTTGCCGCAATACCTCGAGAAGATTGGCCTTTTAGCGACAAACTAATCACTCATTTATGAACAATAATTGTTAAACTTTTCAATTTTGGATTCAGACTATGCTATACACGTTGATTCATTCATAAACACAACCAAAAAACAGTTTACCGATAGAAAAAACTAAAGAATGATAAGTGGCCGGAAACTTTTGCACACGCGAACTTCGAATTTTATCCCTTTGCATGAAGCATCTTCAGTATCCAATCAAAATGATTGCGTGTTCAGAGGTCATTCACATATTCCTAACTTTTGAAGCAATTGTGCTTTTTCTTTGCTGTAACCTTTTGGTAAATAAATCGAAGAAACTAACTGGCCGGAAACTTTTGACCGACACTGTATATAGATTCTTAGAGTTGTCCCCTCCCCCTTAATATTGTACATATTGCAGTGTAAACTCAGACTATTTAATTTTTTTAGCAGCAACGAAACTCAACTTGACTATTAAAAGCTATTTTAAATATTTGTTTTCACAATTATTATTCTAAACCAAATATTTTTAAAACACCTTTTTCGTGTGTTTATTTATCACGGTAATTTTTGCTTAAATTTTAAACTTTTTATTTATTTACATAGTTTTATGGATGTATATGTATGGCATACACACGAAATGCTGCTATTTTGTTATGTACTTTAATAACATGAGGAGTTTTGCAAATAAATATGATAATTCAAACAATTTTTGTCGAATACCTAGTACGGTGTTTGCGAATCTTTGAAGAGTAACATACCATTTTTTTCTACTCTATATGTTATATGACCATCACGTGCCAACTAATAGGCAAATTCAGTGGACTGAAAAATAAGAAATCATACTCAAAAATTATTTATTAAGATTTTAAAAATTGGAAAAATACGTGTAATAATTATAATAGCAAATATTTTTTTAGAAATTAATTAAAAAAAAAATAATGTATTTAAACAGGCTTTCTTTTACTTTAATTTATGTGAAAATAATTAATATTGGGTTTGCACTGGACATTTTTGCATGTCGAACTGGACTTATCTGACTCAGGCTTTCGATTTTATATTTTAAATTATTTATTTACGAAAATAATGACTTGTAGGCATAAATAATTGGGAAAAAAGATGAAAACGCGAAATGCAGTTACTAGAAAATAGCTCTGAAACTAAATTCCGAAGTTGCCATAATTTTAATTAACTCGTTTTTAATAAACTTTACTGTTCAATAGTTTTAAAATATTTTCTTTGTTTGGTAATTTTTTAGGATCAAGTTGAATTAGATTAGAATTTTAAAAAGTTACAATTAAATTTTTTAAATTTCACATGTATCGAATTTAAACAAGATCTGCTCGTCTAAGTTCGTACATTTTGTATAATTTCACTGCATCTTGATTAAGAAACACAAGCAAAACGGTGCCAAAATTAATCTTTCGCATGCGATAAGTTCGTTATTCTTGATCTAGTATATAATCAATATATAAAATATTTTGTTAAACTTTGAAATCTCAAATATTTTTTTTCTTCATTTTAAAAGTTAACTTCTATCTATTTTATTTGCTTATGTATTTTGTTTTTAATTTTTTAAGTACTTAAATTCCATTTTAACTTAAGGGTGTTCTTAACTGCTTTGCTCAACAAGTGCAAAACGTTTTGACACATTTACAAATTCATTTTTTAACAGAAAGATATAAAATTGGAATGCCTGACTATGGAAGCGATTTCGAATCGAACTTATTGTTCCATTTTGTGATAATTAAATTACCTATCCAGTTCTAAGCTATTTCGATGACATGATCACCCGTTTTTCTTCTGCTTTTCGACCTGTTTTTCTGCTTTCGTCAGGAAATGTACTCAAAAGTGTCAACTTTGAAGGCTTGTTATGAAAAATCTATTGTGTTTTTTAAAAAACAGAAAATTGAGTGCCATTAGACAGTTTCTGAATAATAACACCTGCTATTTTCATGCATTTCCGAACAAAAATAAATTAAAGCATGTGTCACAAAGTTGCCCTTTTTGATTTAAGAACACCCTTAAGGGTGTTCTTAACTGATCCGCTCAACAAGCGAAAAACGTTTTGACACATTTACAAATTCATTTTTTAACAGAAAGATATAAAATTGGAATGCCTGACTATGAAAGCGATTTCGAATTGAACTTATTTTTCCATTTTATGATAATTAAATTACTTATCGAGTTATAGGCTATTTCGATGACGCAATCACCCGTTTTTCTCCTCCTTTTCGACCGGTTTTTCAGCTTTCGTCGGGAAATGTACTCAAAAGTGTCAACTTTGAAGGCTTGTTATGAAAAATCTATTGTGTTTTTTAAAAAACAGAAAACTGAGTGCCATTAGCCAGTTTCTGAATAGCAACATCTGCTATTTTCATGCATTTCCGAACAAAAATAAATTAAAGCAGTCACAAAGTTGCCCTTTTTGATTTAAGAACACCCTTAACTACTTTACTAAGTTTCAGCTACAAATCATAATTTTTTCATAAAAAAGTTCCTAATTTACATGTTATCAGGAGAATTTAAAACAATTTTACGTCTTCTGAGAAAATAAACCATGAATCAGCCTCGTTGTCGTGTCATATTTGACTTTCTTTTTTTTTCGCAAGATGTCATCTTCTGCCAGGTGATGTGACCTGGTTTTTAACCTTATTCGATTTCCTACACATTAATCTGCCTACTCGCGAAAACCTGAAGAAAATGCGAAATGTTTACTACTGCTTTCGGTTCGTTCTAAACGGAGGGAAAATGTGTTAAATTTACCTTTCATTTAATGACCCTTTTAGTGAGAATGGGAGATGACACAATAGCAAAAAATGAATCAGAAGGTGGGATGACTCTAAGCCAAGTCATCATGCTTAATAGAAATAAAGGACCTACATTTTGGAAGATGAAATCATTAGAAGTTGTTTTTATTCACACCTTTTATTAATAAAGTGACATTCAAATGGAACTTAATAGAAGTAAATTTAACGTGCATTAACCTGCAATTTACCGCCTCTCCTTAACCTTTTGGAGTTTGGCCTTTTTTTCTATTAAAAATAAATAAGTAAATGACATAATGAAGGAACAAAAAGACATAACATAAAATATTTTTTTTAAGTATTTCTTGTAAATTTTATTGTTTTTTAACAAATAAATTGCTTAATAAAGTGTGTAATAATATTTATACAAATTAACATTTTCAATAAAACATTTTTTATGGAATGTTAAAATTGTAGTGCTAAATTCAACTTGAATAAATAATTAAAATTAGTATTAATCATAAATGAAATGTTCTAAAATTGCTTTTAGGTGCATATATACAGCATAGAATTGTTTAAAATAGATCTTCGGTTAAATCTTCGCCGAAATATATTAGTCTACTACGCTGTTTACATGCCTGAAGATTCAAAAATATTTCTTATGTGTTTTTCTAAATAACGTCTAACAAAACATCTAAAATCGCAAGTGACGGGTCATCATTAATCATACAGTGTATAATTTATTCATAATTATACATAATTAATAAGAACGTATGATTAATTATTAATTATGTATGTATTAATTAATTAAAATTATTTTGGACATTTCCATTTTCGGCCAAAATTCGGAAAATTACTGAAATTTGGTTTCGGTTTTAAAATTATGCTTCGGAAGATCCTTTGTGTCAATATTGAGAAACGAAATTTTTACATTAGATAATATTGTGGCTAGAAAGTATCATTTACATATTTAAAAAACCAGGCTGTTTTTTCAGTCATCAGCCCTGAGATTTTTATTGGGTCGATTTTGATAATAATTTTTTTTTTTTTTAATAAAAGCTGTTTATATGTAAATGTGCCCATTCTAGCTATTTTTTAATTTATTTCAATTTTTATATTTTATTTTTAATTTTAAAAGCTTTTTATGAAATTTCTTTAAAACAGTGGTAACCGGATCACTTCACTGCTGCAGAGAAAAGAAAAATAATGAAAAATATTCCGACACGTGGCTTTTTGACTGTGTTTTTTAATTTGCGAGTTAAACTTTGACAAAAAATATTTATACACGTCAATTTTATTTTGATAAGCGCATAAAAATTCACATTTACTGTAACATCATGAGAATAATTCTTCTTGGGTTTATCTTATCTTTATGCATTTTAATTTGACTGATGTCCATTTTTTTTTCATTACAATGAAACAAAATACATTTTTTTAAAATTTAATACATGCTGGTTAAGCATAAAAATATTTAAATAAAGTACCTGTAAATGTTTCTTCCGGTGTAAATGGATGTAAGATTAGTTTAAATTGTATTTTTACCTTGAAACACGTAAACAGAAAAATTGATCTGGTGTTGTAAAAATGAAATGACATAAATTTCACTGATTTTTCATTTATTGATTGTAAAGATTGGAGACTTTATTGATTATTTCATCTTGATGATATGTTATCACTCGCTTTAAAAAATAATAATTTTAAGCAAGATATATTCATTTTTTAATAAATTATTCAGAAAGGTAAAGAATTTCAGGAAAATTAAATTAATAAAGAATGGTTTTACAGTAAAAGAAAAAAGAACTGATTTAATGCTTATAGTCTATAGATTTAATTTTTGCAGATTTAATATAAGTTCATTTAACAGTTCCTTATTAAAGATAAAGTCCCATTTCTTTCATTGTGGACTTTCATTGTGTAAACAGTGGAATTCTCTGTTGTTGTCAAAAAATAGTAATCTACTTTGGAACGGCAGTCAAAACCCAATTACAATTTTTAGAAATGTATAACGATGGTGACCACGGACATCACTATCGCTTTCACTTTCATCGTAATTATATTACTTCTAAATTTAAATACTGTACAATTTCAATTGTTACATGATAAAACAAAAATAAAATTAACTTTAGAATGAAATTTATTTGAAAATTGACTCTCAGTTTAGCGAAAATTTAAATTATTTTTAAGCCGAAATTATTTTTGAAATCTCTTTCATCCAACTTAAAGTATTGAGGTAAAAAAGAATAGATCGATAAATTATCAGCTTAGATTATGCAGCATTTTGTCACTAAACAGAAATCTGCTAACCAAAAAGAGAGACATTTAGTTTATGTAGAACATAAAATTAATATCATCTCAAACTGTTTTAACTATCTTTTGAATTAGATTATGATAAGAATTATGTTTCATTTTTTTTTTAAAGATCCATTGAGGATCCATAAGGGTATCATATTTTATAACAAGGAAAGTATCCCGTTTGTAGAAATGACTAAGACATTCCGATTATGGAAAGGGAACGAGTAAACCGTGCAAAGAAATTATCAGTCGAAAGTATTAAAATTCTATTTCATCTGAAAATTGTCCAAATATTATTGAAAAATATTTTCTCCTTTTTGCATAAAAATTAATTAGCTTAAAACAATGGATGTGTTTCAGATGAAATGAAACTCAAAAAAGAATGAAACGATGAGAAAATTTCAAAATTTATTTTTAACGTTGAATTTCAACGGGTTTCATTTCGTAATACTTATTTTTTGAAGAACACTCATACATGCAACGTTCGGTTATTTCAAAGGCTGTCATTTTCTAAAGGTCAGCTTGATCTTGATCAAACTCGATATACTTTGTATAGACTCAGAATCATGATATCATTTCGTAAGATTCGTTTAACAAAATTATAATTGAGCTATTTAAAATATCAAGGAATCGCAAAAACCTTCCAATATCTTTGGTATATTTTATTTTTTATTCTTTAAAGACATTGAGTGAAATAAAACAGTTTTATTATTATTTTTTTCTGAAACGTTTATGATGATGTCAATTTTATGCATGTTGTTATGATTTCTAAAATCGAAAGATATAGTACATTTAAAGTGATTCATAATTCTAAAAATGAAATATGTAAATTTCATCAATTATCAAAAGTCTTTTACGATATTTGTAGGACTATCATTTAAATGTTTTTTAAAGATGAAGGTTTTCTAACATGTGAAAAAAAATTAGCTAGCAATTTTTACCCACCAAAGAATTGCTTCTATGTATGTATTTTACTTCAAAATGATTAATTAATTTAAAAGAACTATTAGTTTAAAAATATATCTATCATAAATTTATAGTTATCATGTTTCTTTATAAAATACTATAAATTTAACGATAAGTTTTAAAGAATGTGATTTTCAGAGCAAGGAAACTGTAAACACAAGAACACAAAATCCAACTATAACAAAAAAAAAAAAAAAAAAAAAAAAAAAAACGTTAATTTTCATACATTACTAAATTTTACATGGAAATTCATCAATATTACAGATATCATTTTCAAGAATGACTTACGAAAGTTAGCCTAATAATTTTTATTATGGTCAACATGTTAGGTGTTTCAAAAGATCATACCCTATTTTATAGATGGCAAAAGCATGCAATTTGCGGACTGTGCTGATATTTATTTTATAATAGACGGGGAGACGGTTGTACCTCAGTATCCAGTTGGTGGCTGAAATTCTAGAATTAGACAGAATATGATTCTGCAATTGGTCTGCCCAAATCATATTTTGGTGGAAATCAACTGCAGATTCAATTTTAATTCTTTATCGGTAGGTTTATCATCGTGTTTTCCTGCACTTAAAGATATAAAAACATAAAGGACTGAGAGCATAAAAACACAAGGATAAACCTACCATTCAGCCTCTAAAACTGCAGGTGTTTTCTACAAAGGTAAGACATGACAGATCAGTTACATTTTAATATTCGACTCGGATTTTAATTAGCCCTGCAATTTCAGCCGTCAACTAGATGAGGTGATAGTTTATGCAACTATCTACCCGGTCTGTAAACATGTTATTAACTGACAGTTGTTCGGAGTTTATGAATTCCGGTGAATTCCGACCAATATTTAAATATTTACTGAAACTAAAAATTTAACGGAGCTAAATCTTTTTAATTCTGATTTTCGCAAATTTTATCTTTCAAAAATAAGTTTTTCGTAGTTTAAATTTCATTATAAATATTTAAAAATTGACTGGATTTCTATTACGTAGATTTCGTAGGATTCTCTATTGATCTCCCTATTGCATTCTCTCCCATGTTGGAATTTCTGAAAAATTTTTGCAGATCTACGCCTATCATAACCTCTAGACCCCAAAACTTCCATCAGTAAAAATCTTTATCTATCTATCTATCTATCTATCGGTGTATATCACTTTCTTCTAGACACGATAACTTCTATAATTATGCTCAGATCTTCTTCAAACTTTTACATAAAATCAAGGGGCATAAAATCTCGGTCAAGTTCGTTAATGGGCAAAATCGGACCAAAGGGGTGGAGGTAGGGAGGGGTTTTGTGAAAACCGAAAAAACGCGATAACTTCTTAATTAAAATAGATATAGAATCAGTTTAAAGTTTATGTTACTTCTATGAAATTGGCTAAAAGTTTATGCGTGACAGATTAAGTTAAAAATGGGCTCAAGGGGCGAAAAAAACAGGGTTTTTAAGAGAGAAAAATTCATAACTTTGCCAATTATCAAGATATCAAATTCAACTAAATTTTTTATAAATGTACTCAACATTATGTAAAACTTTTGTATTTGCAAGTTTTTGATAGGACCAACCTTTAACGATGAAAAAAATTAAAAACGAAAAGAAAAAGGGGGGGGGGTGGGGAGGAAAAAGAGAAAAATCCATAACTTACTCAATTCCTAAGCAATAAAATCTAATTAAATTTATTTTACTTCTTCACAATAATATCTACAACTTTTATACTAACAAGTTTTTCATAGAACCAATTCTTATAGCAAAAATAAATTAAACAAAAATAGGAGTTGGAGAAAGAACCTCAAATCCAAACAGCTTATATTGTGACTCTTTTTTAAATTCATTTTTGATTTTAAACGCATCCAAATGGCAGATTCTTTTATTTAGAAATATAATGTGACGTATAATCTCTATATAATGTGACGTATTGGCCAGTGTTTTGATAAAGGCAGAATATATTTCAAAAAAGAATGCCAAAAAGGGTATTTTATTTTATGAACTGCTAAGAGATGAAACTGGTTTGAAGAACTTGCAAATTCGTGTGTCGTTTTAAGGTGT
Source organism: Maratus speculifer (assembly GCA_964019185.1). Lineage (NCBI taxonomy): Eukaryota > Metazoa > Arthropoda > Arachnida > Araneae > Salticidae > Maratus > Maratus speculifer. The sequence continues at coordinate 421,454,680 of OZ025294.1, read as the reverse complement.
AACTAAGTGCACTTTTGCTTGCCTTGTGGATTTTTAATAGATAAATTAACGTCAAGTAATTAAAAAATGTCTTGTATTAATGACATAAATAAAAGACAAACACAACTGTTTTAACATGTTTCATTCAATAATTTTATTTCTCTTCGAGGTTCTAAATTACAGAAAGATTAGGAATGGAGAAACAAAGATGAAATAGAAACATTGACAATTTTTCCATCATCTATGTAAATCAATAATAAATATACAATTTGAGTTTTTTCCAATAAATATGATATATTCTGTATCTGTACATGGAATAGGGAACACAAACGAAAATTTCAGAGAGCGAGATCATAAACGATTTTACTTCGTTCGTGCTGACTTTAAAACAACTCTAATTAATTTAAATACAAATATAATACCAATAGTCAGGATGTTATTATTGCTTTTTTTATATAATTGTTCAATGTATGATTTACATGATTGCGCCTATAATAAGAAGATGCACTATTTCCAATGTGTATATTTAATGTAATTTATAATGAAAATGTCTCGAGTGAAAATCAATGAATTGGAATGTTCGGATGCAAAAACATGGCAAATGACATCTTTTATTTATTATCCGATTCTCATGAAAAGTTATTTATGGGGACTGTGGATCTTAATTTAAGCAGAAGTTGGAAATGAATTTTGTGTCTATTATTATTTTAAAGCTTGTTCTGAGCCGTTTGCAAAAAAACTGCATGCAGATGCGAATACTTTCGCAAAGTTAGAAGCGTTTGAATTTTGTACACAAACAATTTTTGGACTCTTTTGTATACTTTAAATCTGTTTTTCTCAGAATTAATTTTTCGATGTTTTTAGATTTTAAAATGCTCCAGGCGCTACATATTTAAATCAAAATTAATGAAATTTAACACGAAGAAACCTGACATTACTTACAAAGAAACTGTGTTTGCATTTTAAAATTTGACTTCATTAAAATAATAAAATTTGATTTTTAACTTTTTAAAAAGCAAAATTTTGATAAAAATTGATATCTAATTTAGAAAAAAATAACTCTAAAAAAATTAACTGTTTAAAAAATTAAAAAATCGATACGCAAATTTGTTTCCAATGCAGTTTTAAGTGATTAAAACTGTTAAATTGAGGCAATATCTCGATGAAATTACATCTCGATAAAATTATGTCACATGAAGCATTTTAAAATTTCGTTTTAAAATTTTTACTTTTTTAATAGATTTTAAAGTTATAATAAGATTGGAAATTTCTATTAGGGTGCCCCATATCCGTGTTGTGAAATGCATCTCGTTGATGAAAAAGAAAAAAAAAGTTAACGTCCACTATCCCTTTATTTGTACAATATCGTTTTTACTGTACAAGGTTTTTTTTTTTTTTTTTTTTGCTCAATACACTGTTTGATAATCAAAGATAAATTTTTGATAAGTGCGAAAAAATTTTTGATGTTAAAATTCAATAAATACAATAACATAAAATCTAAAGTTTAATCTTAACAAATGATCTGTCTCATAGGAAAGAATGACAATAGTTTTAGTTATATTTTATTTTTAAAAAAATAATGAAATAAAAAAATAATTTAAAATAAAAAATAATAATTCGCTAACAATTTTAAAAAAATGACAAAATATTGACAAAAAAATGACAAAATAATTATTTAATTATAGAAATATTACATAATTATGGGAAAGGATTGTTTTTCATAAACAAATTGTAGTTATCATTTAAAATCTCGCTCTCTGTATAATATATATAGATCACATTTACATTAACTATAATCAAAGGCATATTCAGTGACGTAGAAAACGAAAAAAGAAAACCAACAGTAAAACATCATAATATAAAATAAACTATATCTATAACGCGCTCTTTGCGACATATTTTGTACAATAGAAATAAATCTTTTCTTTGGATTTTGTATTTTTTGTTTTTTCGCAAGTGACTGTTTTTCACTTTTATAGAAAGACTTTTAAATAACAGCATTGTTTAAAGTCAGAAGCTTTATGATACACATTTATCTTAATTATAAGAGAGATGCAGTTATTCTCTCCCCTGCATATATTAACACTGAAACTGTTGAAATTAATGCTAAATGTGTCCTAAGTTCATAATAAATAAAGATTTTTGTTGAACAGCTGTACATTTGAAGCATTGTCTATATTTTGTGTTTTATATTATTAACTATTCGTTGACTAGGCAGATGGAAAAGAATATCGAAATTTCTTCACTTCAGTTCATATTCATAACGATTTTTTTTTCTTTTTAGAAAAAAATTGTCTTTTTTTTTACAAATAAAGATAACACAAAGCACGAAATCTTGAACATATGTAATAAAAATTCTTGATTTGTAGATGCGATGACGTAGAAGAAGCATTGGAAAAATTTCTTAAACATTTATTTTAAAGCACCAAATTGTTTTGAACTTTTCATTGCATAAAAATGAGCTTTAAGAGTCTTTCGTTTTTTTGCGACAGTGCGTTTTGACTGCAATATGCTGGTGGCTTTGCGAGTTACTTGAACTGCACGTTTTCAGCTGCTGCCTGACTAGCTTCACCTGTGAACTCATAGAAATAAGTGTTAACCACTAAGTGTCCAATAGGTCTGTTTTTTCCATGAATTTCAAAAACAGAGGGATTCTGATAAATGTGCTTCTAATCCCTTTTGATTCGAATTACGAAGCCGCCCTAACTTCACCGCAGTCTAAAGTCTGCTGATCACTTTTTGCTACTATAACACACTTGGCTTTCTGGGCTGTGTATTGGTTGAGCATTTTTCAGTTGAGGCAAGCATTCATCATCTTCCATTATCACTCGATATCAGTCAGTTATTCAATCGACTTTCACTTCTTCCATGGAGTTGAAGGGCGAACTCGTCCTTCGCTCAGATTCTTCATCGCTACGATATTTTGATTCGTCATCGTCCATGTCCTCGTCATCCATATTTTCAACGTCTATGTGTCGTTTGTGACCGTTTTCTTGCACCCCGTTGCTCAGTTCGAGTTTCCTGTTCAGCTGCAGCATGACTTCGTACGCTAACGCTTTTTGATGTAAGTTCAGGGCAACATCTCCGTTCTTAAGATGGTTGTTGATGATAGGATTCCTCGTTGAATCGGGACTTTTGTTGCTCCTTTCGGTACTCGGCGACGAGCTGTTGTAGCTGGAATGATCGTCGTTGCAATGTCGCTTGTTAGAAGGTTCCATATCATCAGGATCGGACACGTTGATTCCCCCGTCTGTCTCATCGTCTAAATTGTCACTCTGACCACTCGCTGGGCTGCTGTTTTGACGCGGAGAAACGGATGAAGACATGAGCAACATATCTCTGTCCCTCTTTCTGTCGTCTATTTGACCCATCAGGGACATTGGATTGACCGAGTTGTGTCCACTGTTGGTTACTTTTCCTATGAAATTTCTGATTTCGTCAAAGTATGTCTCGTCTTTGTCATCGGCTTCAGTCCCCTTAGGCGAATCATCTAAAATAGTTGGGCCGTCAGCCTCGTGTTTCTTGAGATGCCTGTCTAGATTAGTCTGTTGACCGAAGCATCGGTCACAAAGGGGACATTTGAATGGCTTTTCTTTATTATGGATATTGCGAACATGTCTTTGTAGATTGGACGATATGCTGAAGGAGCGCTCGCAGTATTTGCACTTGTACGGTTGCTCCCCCGTGTGCGTTCTCAGATGCCTCGTCAAGTTTGCTGATCGAGGAAATATTTTCCCGCAAAACTTGCAGGAGTATCTTTCTTTGGCTTTGTTCAAATGAGGAGACATGATATCGTGCATTGGCTTACTGACTTTTTCCATGTGAGCTCTCATAAAATCGAATGGCGGATTTGCTGTGAGCAAAGGTCCTAAAAAAGGATACCTTGGTGGAAAAGGCGGCATCAGTCGGTCTGGACTTGGGAAAAGATTGAACGCCGGTTTCTCCTGTTGAAACCGGTACATGGATTCTAGGAACATAGGATGAATAGGTCTAGGATAAGCCATGGGTAACTTGCTGGGGGAATGTGGAACAGGTGGACTTTCTCTCTTTTGGGGTTCTAACTGAGGCACTGGTTCTTGAATGGGTGCTAAAACAGGAGGATTATCATTATCTTTAAACCTTTCTTTCTCTTCATAGAAAAATGCTTTTCTCTTTTCGATATCGTCTTCATAAGTGGGCGATGCTTTTTTGTGGGACATCCTCAAATCAAGAGGCTGCTCTTCGGATTTGGGAGTGTCTCGCATTTTCGGATGTAACTCGACAGCTTCGTCACACGTTATTCTAGATTTGCTGTTTTGAGACAAATCAAATGGCATGTCGTGATCAGCCTTTAAAACGCCATTTGTGGGAACAGGTCTCAGCGGACCATTTGAGTTCATGGGTGACCTGATGAGAGATGGGTCTGGACAAACAGACCCTTGCTTAGGTGAGCCTTGTCTGTGATTTCCAAACATTGTCGTAGAAGTTGTGCTTGTCTCTTGACTGTTTACTGGAGTAGAAGTATTTCGCAACTGCGGAGAGTCTCTAGACGATTTGGCAGTTTCTATTTCAGATTCACCGTCACTAAACGAGGAAATGTCTTCTCCGACGGTGTCTTCCGAAGACAGTTCTTCTGACACTTCAGATTCGGATACTTCTGAATTTTGTTTTTCGTGTTGTTTGTGAGACGAAGTGTTCAGCTCTTGTTTCGATGGTGATGCAGATTCAGACTGCTGCTGTGCAGCATTATTGTTCAGTAAATGCTTTTGAAAGTCTTGTGCTGCTTGCGTAGCAGCGGTAATGTTCACACCTTGCCCCGATAATAGTCCGGTATCAGGTATAAGTGGAGGAGGTGTTGGAAGTCCAGGCCCAGGTAGGAAAGGGTATCCGAACAGCGAATGGGGGTAGAGAGAGAAACCCGGCCGCTGATAGAACAAAAGTTGGTTAGTGGGTGGTGCTAAGCTCATAGGCACTGTCTTGCTGGAATCGAATCCAGCAGAACTGGAGCTCGGAGTCTGTGCTGGTGTCTGATTAGAGACGATTGCAGACGAGCTGCTTGTGGGCGTGCCTTCGCAGAATCGTTTGTGCTTTGATAGTGAAGTGACAGCACTAAATGCTTGACCACACTTGTGACATTTTATTTGCATGCGGCAAGTCGCATGCATGCGCTTGTGGCGACACAAGTTAGAGAATTGCGTGTAGGCTTTAAAGCAGACCTCGCATCGGAAAGGTTTGACACTGCTGTGGATGTGCGTGTGCTGTTTCAGACCACTTGACGTGGCAAAAGTCTTTCCACACTCCGGACAAGCGTGAGATCGGGCTCCAATGTGCTGGGACCTGATATGACGTTGTAGATTGCTGGGATCGGTGAAGACTTTTTTACAGTTCTCGCAGACGTAGCGTCGGCTTTCGTCGTGCGCTATCTGATGTCGAATGAGATTGGATTTCCAGTTGAAAACTTTAGGACACTGTTGACACTTGTATTCTTTCTCTCCCGGATTGCTATCTTCAGAGAAGTGACAATTTCCGATGTGCTCGCTGAGTCTGAAAGGAAGAAAAAGATGAAAATTAATTATGGAAATTCTCTATTGTAAATATTAATAATAATAATAATAAATATTAATACTTTAAAATGTAGTATTCTGTCTTTAATTTATTCATATAAAGTATACTTATTAATAATTGAAAGTGGTCCGAGAATACTACGGTAACTAAAAAAAATTTTTTTTCTTGAATGCATGTGAAATTACTGAATTTCCTGACATTTTTGTGAAATACAAAATTTATTAACTGCTTAATTGATACCTTCGTAAATAAAGGTAAATTTGAGATAAACATAAAGACATTTTGTTTTTAAAATTCATTAAAATCAAATCTACGAAACGAAAAATGCTGCACAAAATTTAACTGAAGGTTTAGTTTTAACCAATCAACTGGTTTAATGGAAGCATAATAATTTTGAGTTAAGACGGTTTAAGAAAAAAAAATCTTGAATACTGAATTTCATGTAATTTCTATTTTGTTAGTTATTTTATTTTACGCTCGAACACTTCGATTACAAACGTAGTGTTTTTTTTTTTTCTTTTTGCTTATTTTGTAAAGAATTTAAGTTTGTCAATGCAGTTGATGGAGCTACACACGCAAATAATCAGCAATAGAAAGCAGGATACATTTATTTGTACTAAGGTTTAACTTTTTTCTGGACAAAGATTTTTGTCTTTTATCTTGCATAAAATAGAAGGTTAGTTTCTAAAATTACAGAGCTGCGCACAACATGAAGTAGTAGTTGAAAATAAATGGAAGTACCGAACTTTTACCCCTTTTTTTTAGTGCATGGCATATAAAACAACTTTATAACAATAAAGTCATTCAAATTTTAATTTGATGTCTTAACCAGTACCATAACTTGGAACAAATACACCTTGTAAATCAAAATCATGAATACATATTTTTTATACAATCTCGGAAAAACCTTCATGTCAACCTTTGAACTTATTTTCCTTTGTGATTTCCCTCTTCGGCTTTCGAATAAATATTCTATTCACCTGTTCTTGATGTCTTAATCTCTCGAAAAATGGTCTGAAAATAAAACTATTTGTGTTTTGATAAATTGTAAACGGATATGGATTTGACAGAAATAAATGGATATTTATTTCAGAAAAAAGTATTTAATGTATAGACTAACGTCTTAAATACCTAATATTTTTTTTTCTTTAAATCTAACTATATTATAAGCCGTTTTTATTTATTTTATCATGCTTCATTATGATTTAGGCAGCTCCCCATTCCTTTGATATGCTAACACCCCTTCAAATTGATTTAAAACAGTGTGATAACCCGCATGAAAAGTGTTTCCTTACATTACACCACAAAAAGAACAAACGCCAGATTTTAATGATGTGGAAGACATTGTAAATAAAAAAAAAACCTGACAATTATATATATTCAAGCGGTTTGGAATAGGGGGAGTGTCCGAATTGTGTATTTTAGTTTAGCATTATTCAAAACTCCAGAATAAAACTGAAGATCTCCATAACAAAGAGTTAAAACTTGCAGGCTGGAAGTCGTGGTATATGGTACTGTGTGGGAAAAGGGGCTGCCCGGTTTGTCGTATTTTGGGTGTCACCTGAGTCCAGCTCGTCGCACGATTTTATTTACATAGCCTGACCTGTTTTCAATATAACTTGAGCGTGGGTGGGGACTCTTCTTAGCCTTCAATTATATCTGAACTTTCACCCTCGCTAAGCGAAGAAAAAAACCCATCTAACTTTATATTCCGCATTTTCGTGGGAGTGGTCAGGTCTGCGATGAATCAAAGTAAATATGTTCGGTATACGAGCGAACCGTGCTAAGGCCCTGTTGGATATCCCATTTAAAAGGACATCTTTGATCCTTTAAAAAGCATTTTGCGAACGTTTAAAGGATTAGCGGAAATATTTAGGGCTTTGCGAGAGATTGAACTAGATTATTAAGGTTTTAGGGGACTCTATTCTGCTGCTTGTGATTAAAGGTTTATAAATTTTCGCACAACAGTTTGTCCTATATCCACTGCCATCCTTTTGTCGTGGACATCGTCTTTTGTGCCAAAAATAAGATGTAAAAATATGGACTTCAAAGAAATACATTATATTTTATTTTTATAAAGTTCTTTCCAAGTCAAGTGCACACAGACTTGACGAAACGCGAAATACTAAAACTGTTATGGCAAGATGGTGAGAAAATGGACATATGCATAGTTGCGAAAGTTATCAAGTTAACCACTTAACTTTTTTATGTTTAATTAATTGATAATATGGTATAAACATCATTTTTAGCTAAAATATTCGTAATATTTATTATAAACATTTCTGCTTTTAAATAGTATGAAATTGTCTTAAAAAAACATAGTGGTGTCAAATATCTTTCTTAGTGATGGATCAAGCAAACTCTTCTTGTTCGTCTTGAACATTTTAACCTAGAAATTTAACTTAATAAATGAAATCTAATAAGTACGCTGTAGGTATCACTGTTCCATTTATTAAATGGATTTTCTGTGTTGAAAATAAAATGGAAAGTTGGCAGTCTTGAAAATACAAGTACTAACGGTTCTCTTTTTATATATTTAATTATTAATTGAGTGAGGCTAATAAACTCATAGATTAACTTATATATATTTTTAGATGAATATCATTTTCTAAGTAGAAATTTAAAAAGGATCATTTATTTGACAATTTAAAGTTTACCATATGTAATAATTTTTTCAAGATGCGTACAATTTCACTCTAATTTTCGAATCGAAGGTATCGACTTACTTTATCGCAGAAACGTAGTACAAATTCTGCAATCAATTACAGTAAGATTTTTAATGAGACGAAAAAAACATAAGGAAATTATTTCTGATCCGAAATAATGCTGCCTGGAATTTCTAAGGAATATGTACAACTTAGAATTATTATTTTTTACTTATATTGTACAAAACAAGTATAATAAAATATATTATCATACATCATATTATCATATCAAAATATATCATCATTTATTAACAAGTTAAAATAAAATATATTATCATAGGAATCCTTTCTTATTATTTCTGCTTTTCATCATATTTCCGCAATCCTCGTTAATATTAATAGCAATCAATGAAAGAAGCAAAAATGCACTTTTAAGTATTTGAATTTTAAATTTTAAGAACGAATCTCATACATTTTTTCCGCTTTCTTTTTCGATTTTCAAATTAAGATCAATAATACTTTTTAGGTGTGTTCGTAATTGTATAAATACGTAAGCACGTATAGTTGTTGTCTGCCACGCCTGACCATCCATCTATCCACCTATAACAGTACAAAAGATTCCCCACCGAATAGTTTGTAATTGAATCGATAGAATCGTTGCAGAATGGCGCTATGACAATCAAATCAAAATTTAGAAAGATATTACTAATTTTCTTTCTAACAGAAATTTCAATAAAAATTATTTTCTACATTTATATCCGTTCTAGAGGCGAAATTGCCAAAGACGAACAACAAAGTGAAAGCACAAAAAATTGTTATTTCTTTCTTTCTTTTTCTTTCTATTTTTTTTTTTTTAACTTATATTTTGTATTAATAAATAAAGAGGCTTGAATAAATTTGCAATGTTCAGTTTACTTTCGATCCAATAATTCTAAATGATTTGCAAATTGAACTAAGTTAGATGCGTCAATTTCAAAAGTTCTTATCTTTTGATGATGCAAAGTGCACATATCCATATACAGTCGACTCTCGTTAATTCGAAATCGGATAATTCGAATCTTCGCTTAATTCGAACTAAGCATGAAGTCTCGAAATTTTCAATGGCAGAATAAGGTTAAAAATTTTCGTTAATTCGACCTCATTTTCTCTTGACTTCGTTTAATTCGAACTAACGAGAATTCCGATTTTTCATTTTTCTTTTCTTTCTCACGGATTTCAGATTATTTGAATAACTTTGTTTCTTTGATTTTTTTGAAAATTGTTCGGACGAGTATACATATATAATCCAATGCATTTGATATCCACTTTCTTAGTGGCCCGTCTGTCCATCAGTGATGCTTTAATTTTTTTTCCATTGTGCTTGTTTCTAATCTTTTAATTAGCTTGTGTATTTATACATTCTAATTTAATATTAAGTCATATGCTAATGATAACAGACGAAATAAATTTAAAAAACACTATAACATTAATTCAATTGTAATAGTACCATATTAAGCATGTTTTCATTTCATATTTTCCATAATTCGAACATTTCTTGCGGTCCCGACGAGTTCGAATTAACGAGAGCCGACTGTATATGCAAACGGACAGAGAGACATTTTGTCAAAGCATGTTTTTAAGGATGTCTGACACTTAAAATGTGAAAGTTAGTTGAAAACCGTAGTAAAATCTCGATTACAGTATTATTTTCCTTGGCAAGAAGAAATTAAAAATGTTCATCCCTGGATGGATGTCCGTCACCTTTAGATAGGGCGTGGAAGAATCAAAAGAGTTCTCGCGAATTATGACCTATTTCTGGAGGTCTCGAAGGATCCGTGGGTGATTTATCGGGAGCTAGATAACCAGTGACTTCGCTAACAAGCATATGTAAATGTAAAGAAATCTAACACTCTTTTTATTATTATTATTATGAGATGGTGAAGATAGAGGCAAAATTTATCCGATTAACTACGCTGTGACATTGAAACAAAATTGTTAATCTACCAAATTATATGTTTTTTTGACATTTAAAGAGGTATTTGTATAAAAAACAATTTATTTTGCTGTCATTGATTTTCGGAATCGTTTCCGAGAAGTTTTTGAAGTGTATTCATGCATTTTCTCAGATCAGAATATCGGTATTTCCGATGTTGTCCAATAAAATATTTTCTGCTAGCTGCATAACTGAATTTATACGCACAAGAGTAGTAAAATAATATTAATTCCAATGTTAATGTTAATGCTGTTCCTTTATCATGTTTTTCTGCAACACATGTTTGTTAAATGTGAAACCATTTACTTGAGAACAGAAAGCATTAAAGCATTACCTAAAAAAAAAAAAAAAAAAAAAAAAAAAACGATGATTGCTGAATTTTATTTATTTATTTTTTAATTTTTAATTTTCTTCAAAGTCAAAGGATAACCTCTATATTTCTTTCATAAACGAAATATCTTAAAGTGTATTTTAAAAATTTTAGATGAATGAAAAATAATTCTTGAAAGATTTTCGAAATGATTTTTAAATTTAAATTAGATATTAAAAAAAAAAAAAAAAAAAAAAAAAAAAAAAATCAGTTTACATCTTCTATCATCTATTTGTGCATTTATTTCTTGTGTGTGAATTAATTTAAATTTCAAGAAATCATTGTATATGGAAAATAATTGAAGTTGATTACATTTTTATTTTCACCGTTATCCGTGCAAAAGACAATTTGTGATCTTGTAGTTCTTTCAAAAGTTCATAATATTTATAATAATTAAAGTAATTAATAATAATTCTTACTAATTTAACTTTTGGAACTTTTGATAGTTCAAATGTACTTAAATTTTAAATGACGGCGTGGGGGGACAAAAGTAAATAATTTCTTTTGCTTATTAAAAAAATTACTTTCCAGTTTCTGTATGGTGAAAGTAAACATCAATTTTTTTTGTTTTAACAAATTGAGGGGCTGTGGGCTATATTATATCCCACCTAATTTTAATTAACATTTCACCACAAACTTTTAATTAAGTTTTACTTTTAAAACTTTGTTGAAAAAGAACTGAAAAAAGAGATTTTCCTTGTTTTAAAATAAAATTTTTCCGAATTTCCAGTTGGAATTTATCATTACCGAAACACAACTGCCTGCCCCTCAAAGGGTTTATACCCTTTTAACCCCCTTGTCAACGGGTACCTTTTACGAAATTCTTAATGTTTTGTCACCGACTTTTTAAAAACAGAAATTTTTGCCTTATTAAATCGAGAAAATTCTCCGAATTAATTAGGTAAATTTTATTGGTGGAAATAAACAAGGATTCTTAAACCTTTTTGCGGCACGTATACTTGTTGCTCGTAACCAAGGGGTTAATATCAAGCACATAAGCTATATTCCATAACTATCAGACTTCATTTACTTAATGACTCTCCAGATGGCGCTACTGTTTCGAGACGATGCTGAGATCCGTGGAAGAGCGGGAGCTGCCGGAGTGATTCAGTGATTCGGGTCACTTCTAACCAATAGCTCAATCACGACTCATCGCACGCTTAAATGGACTCATCTTAGTCATCGGGGGATTGCGAAAGTGTCTCAATTCTCAGCGCTCCGGAACGCAAATTATCGAGTGAAAGTTAATTTTGATTGGCTGTTTCGTCAACTACTTGTCTGGAACAAATGGGACAAATTTTAACAGACCTTGTAGTGGAAAGAGAATGAATGTTAGAAACTCGACAATCACAATAACACTTTTTTAATGACCGTAAGCAAATAAATCCATTAATCTTAAAACCCATGATATAACGATTTGTGAGAAAAAATATAAAGTTTGTTTTCAGATTATATAATCGTAATCTTAAAGATTTAAAAACAATTAAAAGATCATTAGACTGTTGCTTTTGCTGTGGGGTCGGGGAGGATTAAAATATCAGTTCGACCCTTTATGTTCCAACTTATGAAATAATCAAAATTTCATCTTCTAAAATATTTTCTTTAATTTCTGAAAAATAAACACAATCAATTTATAAATTTTAGAAGGATATTGCTAATTAAAATTAATCAAGCAGAGATATTTTTTTTATAAAAAATTTGAGGAATATTTACAATTGCACTCATTTATATATATTTAAAAATATATACATGTAATCTATCGATTTTAAAAAATTTCATAGAATTAGGAAATGTACATATGTACAGTAGAAATATAGAAACATTTAAGACCTGAAAATTTCCACCAACCACCTTCAAACATCAAAAAAGCTGAATTGATGAAAATGAAAACGAAATCCTTCTTTTAGAAATATTTTTTACATTGTCACAAATAAAGCTTTTGGAACAAAAATAATGTCTCTACGATTCACTGTGAAATGTTTTATTGCTAATGTACTAAATTTGTTTTATAACTTTTTTTTAATGGCACCTTAAAGTAACGTCGGGACATAAAGGTTTAACTCAAGTCAGATTTTAATTTCATTAATAACTAATATCAACAATCATTTAAAGTGCGATGGATTACGTTATTAAAAGAATTATATTCAACTTACAAAATGAGATTTAAAAAATAATTTGAAAAAACAGGAAAACTAGTGTCTTTAGACCTTTATTTAATGCAAAATAATGATTTTTTGTATTTTTCTCACATTGTAGTATTAATAAATTTTTCCAGTGCGTTTTGACACTTATAATAATAATAGTAATAATAAGTAAAATAAATAAATAATTTTAATTCATAAATATAATAAATTACTATGCTCTAAAATGTTACATTTTAAACATTTTTATTAATATTTTACACTAGAACCGCGGGAAAATTCATTCAAATTTCATAAAAATGTTTCTCACCGTAATTTTTATTTAAATCTGTTTAAGTATTTATAGAAATTATTTTTGCTTAGCATATGTTTAACTTATTTTATACAGTGTTTCCTGATTCGAATCGACATCTTTCTATGTGATACGGGTCAAAATGACCCATCCCCGCGGTTCTAGTGTTAAAAAACGGTAATAATTCTTTTGATCCATTGAATGTTGATTTTTCAAAGTAAGTTAAAAATGAAACGATTTTTTTTCTTTATTTAAATAACTACATAGTCATTTCAAATATAGGGAAGTGTTATATAAAATTTTAAATATAAATAATCTATATGAATTAGGGGAAAACAAAATTATATACATCTGTCGCCCCTACAGACTGTAAACAGATAATATTGATAAATTCAGAATGTTTAAAAGTTATTTTTAAAAGCTTTTAGCCTGAAATATATAAAGAAACATTTCTTTAACTCTGGATTTTTTCTTTGATGCACTAAAAATTGATCTTTAATTCGAATACAGAAACTTTTTATTTTTATTTTGTGCAAACATTCCGTTTTTATTGTATTTATTTATTTATTTATTTATTTATTTTTTATTCACATAAAATGAAAAGAAAAAAATGTTTCATGTTTTTATCTGGTTATTAATTAACGTCTTTTCTTCCATTTGAAAAAAATCGCAAGGCTATGCAGCTCTAATATAAATTCCAACGCCTCACATTCTCAAAACAAACACTAACAAATATTTTAAACACCCACCCGCCTTATAGTAGCAAAGTAAACACGATCCAATATCCCTATGCATAAGGCAGCCCGAGAGATGCGTAAGAATTCAAGCACTTAATTTAATACCCCCATTCATTTTCAAAGAACTTTTCTACCTTAGCGCTGGATGTTAATGAATTTTTTTTTTGTTTGTTTTACCCGCCGAACACTCCCACACCGTCTGGTTGCGTATTTAGCTGGCAGCAAGCACTAGCCTTAAAGCAGGTTATCGCGGCCTATCAAACAACCAAATAATAATAACATAAAAGAAAATTCAGAGAAAGAAATAAAACAAGGCATCTCTGTTACAATAAACACGGGTGTGCGTACAATTCGTATTCAAATGTCTGATTTCAGATGCAGTTTCGGAAACAATGTCCGAGATAAGGTTAGAATTTGGCCAGGGGATTTGTCGATTTGTAAGTATTAATCCCAGTATCTATTAAAAAGGGATGCAGTTTTTTTTTTTTTTTTTTTTTTTTTTTTTTTTTTTTTTTTTTTTTGTTGTTTGATTACGGGGTCATTAATTCGTTGCCCAGAGCTTCTGCGTTTTGTCTAGGTGGAAGGGGAGGATATTGGAGAAAAGTTTTGTTTAATTTGATACTGTCTAAATAAAAAGTTAATCAAAGAAGTTCTAGTCCAGCCCGAATCCTTATTTGCATTTTTTTTCTATTTTGGGGTTCTTGAAATTAAATAAAAACAAAATTGTTGAATCAGCAAAAATTTTAAAAGAGCTTTTTGTTGAGCTAAACAGTTATTTTTTATATGGACATCAATTGAACAAAGTACCCTTTATCCAACAATCCTGTTGACCTTATTTAAGCATAAAAAAATTTTGAGACAAACAATTTACTTTTTAAATCATCAATGGTCGTACAGATATATTGTATATAATTACACTTGATAATTTTAACACAATTATTCTAATTAATAAATAAATTACATGAGTTGTTATTTTCCAATTGCATGAAAGAAAGTGATTAATTATAAATAAAAGTTTTCTTATACGTCCATCTTATACGTCCATAAAAACATTTCAAAAATATGCATTAAAATATTTAATTGCTATAAAGGACGTCAAATACTAATAAAAACATTAAAAGATCTTAATAATTTTTACATGTTTCGATTGAATTTACAAAATCATCATCAGAAAAACAAGATACAAATAAACACAAAGATGGAAAATGACAATCAATTGTCATTTTCCATCTTTGTGTTTATTTGTATTTTCTTTTTCTGATAATGATTGAATAAATTCAATCAAAAAATGTAAAAATTATTAAGATCTTTTAATGTTTTTATTAGTATTTGACGTCCTTTATAGCAATTAAATATTTTAATGCATATTTTTGAAATGAAAGAAAGTGTCTAGACCATATTTCGAACCAAGGACTCCCTTTTAAGAATCCTAGTTTATTTGACAGTTTTTCTAGCAGATGGAAAATTACAACCCGTACAATAAGCAACACATTGTCTATTAAAAATAAAAAGTGTGCCACAAAAAATATTGACTCTTTTTAAGCATTAACAAACAACGAAATAACAGTGATATGCATTGTTAACAAAACAACGATCATCTATCTATTTACGAATTCTACTGGGCGCTTTCTCCTGTTGAATCGTTGAAATGAGAGATGGTCAGTAGAGAAGAGGAGGAAAGGCGAGTCTCAGCGGGCATCTTCAGATGGCAATGATACTGGGAATATCTCTGACAGGCACAAATTGTTAAACAAAAAATAGGCTAATAACTAGTTAACGCTCTCTCTGGCTCTCTCTAAATGGCAACACTTTCTCGTTGCTGAAGTAAAAGTACTGTGTTGTTCACTGGCGATGAGTTTTTAATGGCGTGAAAAATGAAAGTTGTAACACTCTTTTGTACATATACAGTCGAGTATCTATATAACGAAATCCATCGTTCCAGTAAAAAATTCCTTATATAGAGAAATTCGATGTATAGAGAATAATGTTTAAAATCGTATTTAATGCGTAAATTTTGAACAAATATTATTTTTGATCTTTTTAATTAAGAATTTGAAATGTTTAAAAGTAAATATTAACCTAACATTTTATTTCTTAATTATTTAAGCTGTTTCAAAAAAGAGAACAGACATTTATTTGAAAGTTTAATGAAAATCAAATAAGGAAGACTTGCATTAATTTCAGAGGAAGATATCTGTAATTTTTTGTTGTTTTGATTTTAAAATTGTCATGCTCAAAAGAAAAAAAAAGAGCTCAAATTTTAGCAAAGAATCAAAAATTGTAGTTAACATTTTCCTCCATTTGAAGGCCTCTCTTTATGTGCCTCTCATTGATTCCTCTCTTATATGTGTAACAATCTAATCGACTCTGTTTTGAGAAGGATGTGGAAAGGTGTGTGGGAGGTGGGATGAATTCGTTGGATTTAAAGAACAAGGGGAGAAGTAATATAAAAAAAAAAACTCAGCACTGAACGATAAATCAAAAATAAGTGATGGAAAATTGATTCCATATGATTTCGAAGCTTTTTTAAAACTGAATAAATTAAGATCAATTTATGAAAAAATTCGTTATATGGAGATAGTTATTTCGCTATATAGAGACTGTTTTTAATGTAATCAAGCGAAAAGGGGACCGTTCCTACTATAAATTCGTTATATAGAGAAATTCGATGTATGGAGTTTCGTTATAGAGAGATTCGACTGTATATTTTTTTTCAGTGCGCCTATTTAAGAAATAATTATGAATTAGACGAAGAAACATCTTTCAAGCAGAATACTGTTAAAATAAGTTACAATTTTAATCCTTTCGGGCTCGAATTTTTCTTCAATTTTTAGAAAAAAATACTCGTTAATAACCTTAGCACTAGCTATCCAAATAGATTAATGAGTGTTGAGCGAATATTTCACTGTCTGAAAGAGAACAAATGTTGTTGTTTTGCGTACTGTTCAGATCATATTCATATGACAATAGGCTAAGGGGGAATTTTCGGAGATGTTAAGGGTGTTCTTAACTGATCCGCTCAACAAGCGAAAAACGTTTTGACACATTTACAAATTCATTTTTTAACAGAAAGTTATAAAATTTTAATGCCTGACTAGGAAAGCGATTTCGAATTGAACTTATTTTTCCATCTTATCATCATTAAATTAATTATCGAGTTATAAGCTATTTCGATGACGCAGTCACCCGTTTTTCTCTTCCTTTTCGACCGGTTTTTCTGCTTTCGTCGGGAAATAGGCTCAAAAGTGTCCACTTTGAAGGCTTGTTATGAAAAATCTATTGTGTTTTTTAAAAAACAAAAGAATGAGTGCAATGAGACAGTTTCTGAATAACAATACCTGCTATTTTCATGCATTTCCGAACAGAAATAAATTAATGCATGTGTCACAAAGTTGCCCTTTTTGATTTAAGAACACCCTTAAGAAAGTATTGCATTAGAGTAAAATTTAACTGATATTATAATTCCCTGAAACTTTTTGTACTTTATGAAAATTAATTCTTTCAGGAAAGTAACTTTTGTTTTAAATTTAAAGAGGGAAATACAGTCGAGTCTCTATATAACGAAATCCATTGTTCAAGTAAAAATTCGTTATATAGAGAAATTCGTCGTATGGAGTTTCGCTATAGAGAGACTCGACTGTATATCTTTAAAATAAAAGAATCACAAACGGTGTAAAGAGAATTAAGCAAATAATAATAATAATTATTATTACTAAACGCCTAAACGTAAATGAAGTCACATAGTAAATGCATAGACGTGTACTAACGTTACTGCATGAAAATAGAAGCAAAAGTATTCCCTAAAACAAAATAATATTCCATTAAATCACATGCACTATTAATGGTAAACCAGACCCAAAAACGTTAAGATGTTATTTTGAAAACATCGAACAAATAAAATGTATTTCTCTTTATTATTAGTAGTATTATTGAAAGAGGCAGAAGCAGAAGTTTGCTGCTGTTAATTATTGTAAATGCACTCACTGCAAAACAAAAGTAAACATTTGTCTTTTTTGGGGTAAAGCTCTGTCAGTTAGAAAAAAAAAAAAAACTGAAAAAGTCGAAATTTTAATCAGTCAATTTGAAAACACCACGAAAATTAATAGCGTCTTATTTTTATTATTTATTATTGTAAGACGTCATAGTAAGAGAAATTTCTTTCGTCATTGTTGTAGATACTGTAAAATTATTGTACATGCAAAAGAAAAAAAAAGGGAGAGGGAATGTTTTAGTTTTAAAATAAATAAATAAATAAAACTGCAACGAAAATTGAAAAAGTAAAAATTTTAAAAAGTTAATTTGAAAACACCGCGCGATTGAAATGTATTATCCTCACTTTTATTATTATTGTAGTTATTATTACTGTTGTAGTGCACTATAAAACAAATGTACACACACTTTTTTTTTTTTTTTTTTTTTTTTTTTTTTTTTTTTTAGGGGAATATTTTTGGTTAAGGTAAAAAAACTATAACCAAAATTTAAAGTGTTGAAGTTCTAAGAAGTTCTTTTATGCTCTTTTAACGTGTTTTTCTATTCAAAACATGTACTAAAATTTTAAGCAACGTTTGTTTTACTCAGTTACGGAATATCTGTCATTAGATGAAGCAAAAATTATTTTTGGAAAATTCCGGTAGATATTTTGAATGCTAAATGTGCAACACTTCTAGTCTGCTAAACGAATGCGTTCATTCGTTCATTGAGATGTAAAAATATCATTATGATTTTAATTTTGTTTTTAATTCATTCATTAATACAATTAATAATTCTCAACGAATTCACGAAAGTTATTGATTCCACCAACTGACAATTCTCAAAACCTCTCCACGTTTTTTTTTTTTTTTTTTTTTTCCAACGCCGACAAATATACTTGTCACTCTTTTAGCGTGTTTTTCTTTTCAAAACATCTTCTAAAAATGTTTAATAGTAATCTTTATTTTATTTCATTACGGAATGTCTTACATTAAATGAAGCAAAATTACTTTTGGAAAATTTTGATAGATATTTTGAATAAAAAATACGTGTTAAATAAACGACTGAATCCACTGAGGTGTAAAAATACCATTATGATTTAAATTTTGTTTTTAATTAATTCGTTAATTCAATTACTAATTCACGAAAGCCATTGACTCCACTAACCGTTAAATTCTCAAAACCTCCAGCTGTCACACAATGAACTTCCGAAGTCTTCGCCGCACCACGAAATACAATCTCATCCCCGTCTTTTAATAAATTCATATCTTAATTCCCCGGGAGGGATGGATATAATCTTCCATATCTCGACAACGATGTTCCCCGTACGGCCTGATACGATACGGAATACTTTTGTTTTCGGAATCAATCTTCCTTTTGTTTGTGCGAAGAGAGTCTTCCCTTTTTTTTAGGCACTTCCAGGTAATTGAGGAGAGCTGAGGATGGCTGGGAGGGTTCAATGCTCTAATTTGGATTGACATCTTTTGAAAAAGAAAAAAAGGCGTATTGTGCCCATCGTTATGTCTCGTTCGACACAATTTTATAAATTAGAGCGATTGTTTTATTATTAGAGGAAAGGAATAATAATATTGGAATTGATACTTTATGCACTTTCTCTTCTTGATTCTGTTTCTCTTTTCTTGTGTATAGTATTGTGCGGATTATTTTCCCTTAAAAGAAAGTGTAAGTAAAAAGGAGTTATTGTCATCTCTGTTTTGCTCGATGAGCCGGATCTGATGACAGATTTTTCGCGTTTGTTAATAAGCTTCTGTCTTTTTGTTGATCCTATTTCAGTTATCATGTGGGATTGCATGGTTCCGTACCTCAAAATTCGATTTTGTTCATCAATATTAACTAAATTATTATATAGGTGAAATTTTCAAAGCATCGGAAAAAAAAGTGTATATATATATAGAAAAGAGAAATGTTTTTAGGGTGAAAATTCTGGAACAGACTAAATAAATTACGCACACACTTTAGTAATTTATGTAAGTGTATGTATTAAAATGTAATATTTTTTATTTTAAATTTATCTAAGAACATCTTATAACGATCATAACGGAATATCTAAAATAAAGAGGCAATACAATACATGCAATAGTATTATACAATAATTGTTATAGTAAAATTAAAATTTATCTAAAACTTGTTAGCGAATACAACCCATCATTAAATCTTAATATACCTACAATCAATCAACATATTTACAAAAAAGAGTAAAATAATAATATGTTTTATTATTTATCCCTTCTTAATGACATGTCTAAATTTATTTTCATTCCTCTTTACTTAAACGTTTCAGATATTTATGTAAGCGCAGTGAAAAACCGAAAGGTAAATGCGATATATCATGAATTATAATCGATTATTTCTCAATAAATAAATAAATAAATAAATAAAACCTTCACAAATATAATATATTTACGATTGAAAACAATTTAATGAATAATTCATAAAGCTGCCAGTTTAAATTCGGAAAAAACCTATCTTGTAATAGACTTTGTTAATTATTAATGTTTAGATAAGAATTAGGATAACTAAAATTTTATTTTTTTTTTTATTGACAAATTAATTATGTCTAACAAATATATTTTTTTACAGATAATTCTCTTACTTTCTATCCTTAATACAACATTGTTCTTGTTTTGTATTGTGTTTCAAAACATCTGTGAAAAAGAGAATTAAGTATTTGCGAGGAAGTTGTCCAATTCTGGGAGAACATTGCCGGAAGATATAAAACAATGACTATTTATTACCCATCTTAAAAGTGAAAGGATACACGAAAATAACTATTTGTAGAATATCTAACAGATGTGAAAAATAATAAAAAGGGAAATCCGAAAAACAGGAAAGTTGCAATTCAAAAATCATCAAAATTTACATACATTTTTCACAGATTAGATAATCTCTTTAAAAAAATTCGGTAACCCTTAAAAAACTTGAAAGTTTTTTTTTTTTTTTTTTTTTTTTTTTTCCCTACTGAGATACATTTAATTATTATATACATATATTATTATAAGTAATATTTAGAAAAACTTATTTTGTGGGTAAAAATTGAGAATTTATTTATTTATTTTTTACTTTAAAGAATTAAGTTTGTCATTTTTTGATACACTATTGCGTTTAAAACATTGAAACTTTTACAATTATTTGTCAAATTACTCCATTATTTTTTGCGTCCTCAGTATACTGTACTTAATTATATTAGGGATGGATATAACATAATGAAAAAGTAGGGGGGGGGGGGTATTTTTTTATTGCATTTTTGTATAGGTTTGTACATTTTATTTTATTTTCTCATAAACTGATTTATTAATTGTTAATTTGATCCCTAATTTTAAAAGAAAAAGCATGTAATTCGATAGGCATTTTTTTCTGTTATCTTAACAGTTTTAACATTTTTAATTTGTTTAAATTGTCCATACTTTTTTAAAGAACACAAATTTATTGTATTCTTTAAAAATATTCCTTGCAATTTTTTATTCATTTATTTATTTTAGTTTTTAGTTTTGATAAAATAATTTTACTGTTACTTAATTTGTCATCTTTAACCAAGAAAATTATTTGAAATAATTCATGATTTCTAAATGATGTCTTTTTATCTCTGTTTTATTTAAGAACCATAATAAATCTAATTTAACAAGTCATTTTGTTTTTTTTTTACAGACATACAAAGTTAAAAATGTCTTTTTAATATCTATAACAACCATCCTTCCTTCACACCTATATATCACTACTGAATATCATCACAAAAATTGAATTATCCCAGGGGTTCAACGGACGGGAATTAAAACTGCATCCAAGAACGAGGAAAAAAAGAAAAAAGATTTCAGAAGAATTTACAAAATGATGATTCTTCAATTTCTTTTTTTCTTCTCTGACTCCATTACCGATGAAATATTTGGTCTATATTCGTCGAGAGGAAAAATGAAAAATAACTGTCAAATTCCCTGATCCGTGACTTATGCTCGTTTTACTTCTCTTTCGTTCAGAAGTCACCGAGTTCTACCCTTCCATCCATACACAAACATGGTCGGAAGATAAAGAGGGATCTTTGGGCGTTTTTCCTTGTTCACAGACAAAATCATCGGACGAAAATCGCAAAGAAATTTAGAAACAATTTAGAGGAAGTGCGTCAAAAAAGATAATGTAAATCAGTGTAATACTATTTTCAGTGTTTTCGCCCTTATTTTTCTGTTAGAAAATTATTGTGTAAGTATTACAATTACAAAACAATGAAATATTCTAATTTTTTTCTTGTACTTAGAATATGGAATGACTGGACATTGACACTACACTGGAATGTTTTAATTTGGGGGAGAAATTTCTTCAATTATTGCATTTTTTTTACTATTACGAAATATTTATTTTATAAGAAATAATAATAACAATAATCCATATATATGTTTGTGTGTGTATGTATATTTTAGAGGTTTTATTGAGTCTTCTTAATTGAAAAATGAAATTGTTGTGATCACACAATATCTGACATATCAGTTGTTGGGTTTATAACTCCATAAATATTTTTCTGATATTGAAACATTTTACTTATTTTTTTTTTATTTATTTCATTTTTTCGCATTTTTAAAGACAGAAATTTATTTAATTTTATTATATCTATAATAATTATTTAAATTAACAACAATATTCCATTTTTTTATTTTTTTATTTAGTTCTGTTAAAGCAATCTTACAGTAAATCTGTTATTTAATATTTCGTTCTCAACCAAGAACATTAGTTTAAATAATTCCTTATTTCCAAATTATGCCATTTATCTTTTCTTTTGTTTATTTCTTCCTTTAACAGCTTTAACGTTTTTAACTTAACAAAACATTATATTTTTGAGCAGATTTATAAGGCTGAAATCTTTTAATCCTACTTATACTATCCAATTATTTATTTTATTATTACTTTTTTTTATAGTTTTTTATAACATTTAGATTTACTTAAGTATAAATAAAAATTAGAAAGTATTGTCTTATATATTAAAAAACAATTGAATAAACATTTACTTAAATAAAATAATGAACATTATTTTACAATAAAACATTCTATGATAAAACTACAATTGTTAATATTATAGAAAACTACAATTTTTCTACTATGAAACCTTTATATTTCAAGAGCCATTCTTTCAAGAAAATATCTTGAAACAATAAATAAATTTATGATCTCTATATCTACAGCATTAAACTCAATAGCATAAATCCAATAATTCCTATAACAGAAGTTTAACGCCATGGGATACGGCTTTACAATACCTTTTTTACAGGCATCATAAATAACAAATTACCTTAATTACATATCAATTTCGCAATCTCTAACATGGTAACAAAAATTTCCTCAAACACGTCTATTCACTGTGTTTGTCGTCTAACAATTACAATAAATAACATTTTCTTTTTTTTCATTCACGTTTTTATATACATTTAAACACTTTTTTTCCCCTCAGCTCTTTGAAATGAGTGAAAGGAAGTTCTTTTTTGATGAACATCTATACTAACTCATATTATTCTTGTATTTAGAGCGTCGTGTTAAATGGTTTAAATCATGCTTTTGTAGTTTCACTGTCCTTTTCATTTTAAGAGAGATATGTGTGCGGCCAATAATACGAAGGCGTTTGTCGTGAATGGATTTAAAAGTTTATGAGTAAATGAAATAGTGAGCAAGACGTGTTTTTTACATGTCATGAGTCAACAAATGATTATTATGAAAGCAGAATGTGAGAGATTAACCGTTTTTAACATTAACGAAATTCGGTTTAATTGCGGGATTTAGCTTCATTAGAGTGATGTATACTGAATGCTACTAAATATTCATTTTTGTTCTTTCTAGTTTATGCAAAATAGTTTTATAGGATTTGTTCAGTATGATTAAGGGTGCTAATTACTCAGCGGTCGAATTCCCCTCAGTCATGTTAAGTCAGGGCGTTTGGTGCTTTCTTATATTCTACATATCTCTCCGGGGAATTAATTTTTTTTTTTTACTTCGCTTTTCAGTGCTTTTTTTTTTTTAAAGGATGTCACTTTAATTGTCAAAATATTTCTAAAATTTATGCTCATTTTAATAATTTATGTTTTAAAAACTGGCTGACTGGAAGTAAAATTTTAACCCTGCCTATAAAATAATGCATAGATTTAAGAAATATTTTGAAAACCAAGAAAAAATATCCCATATCCCTTAAGGGTGTTCTCAACTGTTCCAAGCAACTCAACAAGCGCAAAACGTTTTGACACATTAACAAATTCACTTTTTAACGGGAAGATATAAAACTTGAATGCCTGAGTATGGAAGCGATTTCGAATCGAACTTAATTTTCCATTTTATGATAGTTAAATTACCTATCCAGTTTTAAGCTATTTCGATCACGTGATCACTTGTTTTTCTCCTGCTTTTCGACCGGTTTTTCTGCTTTCGTCGGGAAATGTGCTCAAAAACGTCCGCTTTGAAGGCTTGTTATGAAAAATCTATTGTGTTTTTTAAAAAACAGAAAATTGAGTACAATTAGACAGTTTCTGAATAACAACACCTGATAGTTTCATGCATTTCTGAACAAAAATAAATTAATGCATGTGTCTCAAAGTGGCCCTTTTTGATTTAAGAACGCCCATATTATTTTCTCAAGGAGATATTTTGTAAGTAAAAATGCATCAAATGCACATAGAATTAACATTATCGAGGGGAATTCGGCCGCTGAGAGACTAGCACATTTAAGAGAAAGTTCTATTTATTTGGGTCAAAATTTCGATTTTTAAATATATTTTTAATTTTGTAAACGCTTAGTTTATAAGTGACAAGGTTTTAATTATTAATTTTTATCAGGGTTGTTTATCTTTATACACCTTTAACTTTTAAAATATTCATATTATTGTCCTAAAAATAAACTAGTTCTTGTATGACATCATTATAATTATTGAAAAATTCATAAAATGTATTTATGTTTAGTAATTTTAAAAGCAAATAGTTTTAAGAAAACTGCAATTTTTCGATTAATTTTACATCATTTTTTAAATATAAAATAAATAATAATAAATTAATTAATTATTTGTATATTTATTTCTCATTTTTATGACATTTGCAAAAATAATTAGCAATTTTACATTTTAAATCTACAAATATTAAAACAAAAGTTTGTCCCTAAGGTTATACAGATAGCTTAATAGTTTATTAATTCAAATGTTTGTAAAAGAAAAATAATTATAATTTCTACAATCATTGTTGGAACTTAAAAGCGACTTAAGAAACAAAGTTTCTTTGAAATTTTAATTGTTTTTTATATTACCCTCCCATTTTCAAAAAGAATGAAATCTAGGTTAATCGGACGAAACTGTGTAAAGTGTAACTCTGATTTGCATTAAATGTTAAAATTTTCTGCAATAAAGAAGAAAGAAAGAACGAAAGAGAAATTAAAATTAAGCACAGAAGTAAAAATTTAATTCTAAAATTTGATCTCTAAAATGTTGGATGAAATATATGCTATGAATATATAAATATGTATGATGTAAGCATTTGTGTGCTTATCTATAAAAAGAACTCCAGTGAACTTTTTTAAAGATTTTTCTATTCTTTTACAAGTTCTCGCTTTAACTTTAGAACAAAATTCTATTTTTTTTTATCTTGTTCATGTTATCTTATTCGTTAAGAAAAAAAGATGCATCTTAAGAAGAGAAAACTGAAAAAAGAAGTTAAAAATATTAAATTCCCGAGGCGATATTTTGATTATAAAAATGTATCAATCATAGTCTTTACATGACGGAGGGGAACTGAGTGGCCAGCCGCCTTAATTCTTTATACTCTCGTGAATTTCTCCCCACATAAATAAATAAATAAGCAAATTTTTACAATCAAATTCCTCCTATACTAAAATGGATAACGCGATTTAGAGTTTTTACTTCGCCTTTCCACACTTACATGGTCATCAGCACACTCATCCAATTTGAGACGAATTAAAACTTTCCATTTTTCATAAGTTAGTAATTTTATGTTTTTCGCGAGATTTTTTTTAATAAGAGATAACTTGGTTTTCTCTAAAACACTCCAAGAAATTAATAATGATTTGAAATTTTTGCTAATTGTAGTAATTTAAAAAGAAATTTGCAGTGTTCTTTCTTGTCATAAAAGCTCTGATGAAAAAAAGAATCTACCACCTTTAGGCTAAAAGCGGGATTGAATAAATTTTTTTAGTAACATAGTATTACAATTTTAAACTGTAGCCCAACTGCAATTAGAGAGGACGTTTTCATTATTATTTTTAAAATTGAACCCAGAACTAAAAAAAAAATAACTTATGGAGAAGTTTATGTTTTTCTTTCAACGCTGTTGCCGTTTCAAAGCGTCTGTTTTTTCTGAAATTAATTTTTCAGTAAAATACCGTAATTTACTGAAAAAGAAGAAAACTTTTGGATTACATAGTTTCTGAATAAGAAAGGACATCTAAAATTTCCATGCATTTTGTAACAAAAATAAATAATAATAATAATAATAAGAAGAATGAGTTCGAAAGTAGCCCATTTGAATTTGAGTGAAACAATGAAACAAGGGCTGCAGTGGGAGACATACTATTGTTAAAGTCAAATTTATCCAAAAACATACCCGGGAGCAGTTGAGAAGAGGTGGGGTTCTATATAACATTTACAGCTGTTTTTCAAGAACTGTAAATTCTTATCACCCTAGAACATCCATGGGCCTCAGACGCCAGCTACTTAGCCCAGTCAAAAAGGGCGCCTTACTCAAGTATTATTTAAAGAAACAATTAGAAGATGCCGATACACGAGAAATACCAGGTTGTATGTTAGCTATTGTGCAGTATTGCATGAATTCTGGAAAAAAAAGTACTGCTTCAGGGGAAAACGCATACAACAAAAAGATCATAAAAAAACGCAATGTAAAAATGGTTGAAAGAAGAGGCACTTGTGTATCATCATTGTCCAGGTAAACTTTCATGTTCTTTTGTCACCAAAAGGTACATATCCTAAGGCGCCGGCTTTTCTGCCCATATCAAAGCACCGGCTTCTCTCGACGTTTGATTTTTTTTTTTTTTTCCCCAAGTAGTACCGTGAGGGGGAAGAGCAAGTTGGAATCTTCAAATTAACTTTTTTTTTTTTTCTTTTCGGTCAAATAGTTTTAAAATTGGCATTTGATATGTTAGATAAGTGTCAAAGCAGTTCTCAAGTTTTGTTCAACATGTCAAAACTTTTTGACTCATTTTTACATGTAAAAGTACAACATTAACAGGGAAAACTGTTAAAGCAATTTGAAATCAAAATAAGTTTTTTTTTTCTGTGCAAATAAATTTTTTATCAAATTGTAGACAATTTCAGTTACGTGACGACACGTTTTCGCCTTTCACTTTTAGCTGTAACAACGGGATTCAGTTCAAAAGTCTCACTTTGACAGCATTTTCTGAACAATCTTTTATGGTTACCAAAAAATGGAATATATCTTTTGATTAGATAGTTTCTAAATAATAATACTTGCGCATTTCATACGTTTCGGAACACAAATGAATTTTAAAAATAAGCCAGAAAATAGTACTTTTGGTTGGATTTAACAGCCTTAATAATTATTTAAACAATCCAATGTATGACAGTGATTTGTATTTGACGGCATTTATTATTCACACAAGGAAAAAAAATCTTGCGAAACTTTCTGACTCATTTGTCGTCCGGTTTTAAAATATGAATGTTTGATACTTGCAAGTACAAATCACGGAAAAAAGCGTCCCCGGAAAAAAGCGCACGGAAAAAAGCGTCCCCGGAAAAAAGCGTCCCCGGAAAAAAGCGTCCCCGGAAAAAAGCGCACCGGAAAAAAGCGTCCCTTTTTACAAATCACATATTTAAATAAGTCTGGTAATAGTACACATGGTTAATCTTAGAATATAAACACGAGAATGAGACGGTTTTATGAAATTTAAGTCTTTGCTCTATTGGGACTCAGATGGGCGGGGGGGGGGGGGGTTAAAAGTTACCTCAAAACCTGTCATTGCTTTAATGAAAAAAAAATTGTAAGGTACGAAGAACTAGATAATAAACTTTAGGTACTTAAACGATTTTAATTCAGTCTCCCTTGTTCTCCTGTGGAGTGGGGCGGGGGGAGGGGAGAGGGTATCTACAAACTTTGAAATATATCTCTTATATTTATTTTTTTAATATTATTTATAATTTGATTATTTTTATTATAAAATTACATATTAATATTTTATTATATTTAATACTACATTTATATATTTATAATTACATAATATATAATAATAAATATATTAATATAATAGTAATACAGAATAAATAATTTATAATAAATAAGTAATAAGTAATAAATTAATAATACATAAATATAAATTAAATATAAAATAAAAAATAAATGTAATTAAATAGTAAAAATTATACTTATTAACAAAAGTTTATTTAAAAATGATAATATTTTATTAACTCATAGTAAATCAATAAAAATAAATGTATTAATAAATAAAATTAAATATTAAAAATCTAGTTTCATCAACAAGAATTAATTTTAAAAATGATAATATTTTATTAACTTATAGGACATAATAAAAATAAGTGTATAAATATATAAAATTAAATATTAAAAAATCTACACATTAACAAGAATTTATTTAAAAAATGATATTTTATCACCCGCCATTACTGATACTATTGCCATATACCTCCAGCAATCTCGCTACGTATCCCCAAGGGTACGCGTATCAAAGGTTGGGAACCGCTGTCCTACGAGAATGATATAAATGAGACATTTGTTGCCACTTTAGTTTTTATCATTTATTTATCTACAAGTTCAATATTTATCAATTCCTTGTCACTTTTTTCTGATCACTTTTTGCGCTCTTGTTTTTCCAGTCACTTTTTTCCCTAAATTCTAAAAAACATTCCGAAAAAATGTTATCGTCTAAAGCAGTGATAGATTTGGAGTTTGTAGGCTCACCCCCCCCCCCCCCCGCCCCCACAGAAGAACAAGGGTGGCTGAATGAAAAAAATATATATGAGTTGAATAAAATATTATCATTTTTAAATAAATTTTTGTTAATGAGTATAATATTTATTATTTAATAATATTTATTTGTACATTTTATTTTATTTTATTTTATTTTATATTTAATTTATAATTATGTATTATTTATTTATTATAAATTATTTATTATTATTATTATTATTATTATTATTATTATTATTATTATTATTATTATTATTAATCTATTAATTATATTATTAATTATTTACAATTAATATATTACATTAATATATTAATAATTAATGTGTATTATATAAGTATAAATATATAATATAAAATGTAATAAAATATTAATATGTAATTTGATAATAATAATAAAAATAATAATCATATAATATATAAATTAATTATGTATAATTTAAATTATAAATAATAAAATTATAAATAATATAAAAAAAATAATGTAAGAGTTTGAGTAAATTCAGAGTTTGTAGACAATCACCCTCTCCCCCCCCCCCCCAACCACCACCACACAAGAACAAGGGAGACAGAATTTTAAAAAATCATTTAAGTACCTAGTGTTTATTAACTTATTTTTCGTATCCCACGATTTTTTTTTTTTTTTCATTG
Source organism: Maratus speculifer (assembly GCA_964019185.1). NCBI lineage: Eukaryota > Metazoa > Arthropoda > Arachnida > Araneae > Salticidae > Maratus > Maratus speculifer. Next base: position 421,425,436 of record OZ025294.1, on the reverse strand, counting down.
AGGCAATAACAGGTTTTGAGATAACTTTTAAAGCCCCCACCCCCCACCTTTGCCCATCTCAGTCCCGAGAGAGCAAGGATGCTCAAATGTCATAAAACCGTCTCAATCTAGTGTTTATATTCTAAGATTAACCATGTGTACTATTATGAGACTTATTTAAATATGTGATTTGTAAAAAGGGACGCTTTTTTACGGTGCGCTTTTTTCCAGGGACGCTTTTTTCCGGGGACGCTTTTTTCCGGGGCGCTTTTTTCCGTGCGCTTTTTTCCGGTGCGCTTTTTTCCGCCTACCTGCAAGTACATTGCTATTCAAGAGATTTGTTATTGGAAAATTTTCCCATTTTTCAATAAATAAATTGCATCTTTAAATAAGCAATTAATACATTAAATAAGCGATTATTGTCTCAATAACGACCTTTAGTGGCAGTTGTTTGGTGGAACACATTTCTTTTGTTGTAAATGGAAAATCCAGATTGTCTGCTTACTTGAAATGCACTTTTTATTTTCATTATTTTTTTAATAAATTAATGAAAATTATCAAAGTCCTTTTGATTAAAAGAATATTTTTACTAAATCTTATCTACATGCAATTACTAACGCATATGCAAAACCAATAAAAATAATGGAAAATATTCAAATAATGAAAAAAAGTAAAGAAACATACAATGGCAAAATAAAAATGTTAATATCAGAGAGTGATCATTGCTCTCCCTAAACTAAATGGCTCGTCTATTAAATGGGCAGTCGTGTTTGAAAATTCGATTTAAAATTTGAACTTTGATATCAGTTTCTGAAAATTCCTCTGACTTTACTTAAAAATGTGAAAAAATTATCCGATTTCATAATTTCTGAAAAGCTGCGCCTGCTATTCTTTTTAGTTAACAAACCTAAATGAATTCCGGAATTCTTCAGAAAATAAGCCATTTTCGGTATGAGAACAGCAATCTGGATTATTATTGTCCTAGAATCTTTTGTGTTTGTTGTTTGTTAGCTCCCAAAGATACATATATCCCCGGGCGCCGGCTTTTCTTGCTATTTTCAAGATCTATATATTATCTATTTGCATATATTTAACTTAGTTTAAATACAATGGTGCAAAAATATTTATTTAAATGTTACTTTTGATTTTGGATAGCGTAGTACAAAAGATAAACCAATTTATTCAAATAAAACATTTCAGTGCATTATATATATTCAGTGAAAGTGATGTATTTAACAGTATATTGGAAAATGAAAAGTATTGTTTAGATATGTAAATGTATTTAGATAATAAATAAATAAATAAATGGAATTTTAAAACATCGTTTAAAGTCACATCAAGGCGTCACTTAAATTTTGATATCATAACTTTTAAGATTCATATTTCGAAATTATGAAAGATGTAAATGATAAAGCATTAATGAATAAATTTTAATATATATATTAATAGCATAGCGTCACATAAATTTTGATATCATTAGTTTTAAGTCCCAAATTTAAAATTCTTAGAGATGTAAGATAAAGTGCTGCGTCACAAGCTTTTAACCCGTTCAGGGCTTTTTGTATTGTTCTCCTATACATAGCAAATGTTTGAAGTTTTTACCGCATACAGCAACATGAGAAAACGTCGGAATCATGGCATTAACTATTTTTCCTTTTCAGTTAAATAATTTTAGAACTGGCATTTGATTAATGTATGTTTAAAGCATTATTTAAATAATGAGTTCTACTAATGCTTTTGATTTGTCCCTGTCATTAAACTATGCATCCGATTTTCATAAAATTTGAAAAGACTCAACAAAATTATGTAAAAATTAAGTATTTTAAATTTCGGATGATTTGGTTGAGTAGTTTTTGCTCTGTTATATGGAAACAGACGGACGGACTGAACAACGATGATAGGTGTTGCGTACTTACATAATTACGAACGCACTTAAAAACGGTTTTACACTTTAAGAAAACTGACTAATAAAGTATAAAAAAAATACTCAGAAACGTTTCCTAAATGCAGCGGCATAACCAGAAACTTTTAATAAATGCTTTATAATAACTTTTAATAAATGCTTTTTTAACTCTTAAAAATACATTGGTTTTTGAGATTTCTATAGATAAATAGTAAATAGCGAATATTGCGTATATTTTCCCACCAATATTTGTTACACTTTATTTTTACTGAGTAATTATTGATAACAACTCTTCTTAAAATATTTTATCGAAATCCTTATTGTGGACAAGTTGAAAATATTCCTCAGACTTTAATAAATCCTTTTTTTTTTTTTTTTTTTTTTTTTTTTTTTTTTTTTTTTTTTTTAAGCCCCCACCAGGGGCCGAGAGGGTCTTACCTCTCAACTGGTAGATGGCAGGTGCTGGGTTCGAACCCAATCGCGGCCGTCGGCCTAACCGTTCGGAGTTTTCATGATTTTCTTCGAACCTTGCGTAAATACGGGTTAGGTTCCCTTAGAAAGACCCCCTCGAAGGGCATTCCTCCCCCTGGACCTATATCCCTAGTGTAGATAATCGACCGACACAAAATACAACAACAACAACAACCTTTTTTTTAAAATAAAGATATTTATCCAATAATTTTCTCATTTTTAGCAATGACGTCTTAATGGACAAGCATAACATTCTTTCTTTTCTTAAGAAAATAAATAAATACATACTTTAAAAATAGACGATAATTTTTCAAACATACAATTAGTTTGTTCTTAGCCTGACCATTTTTGCTTATAGTCGAGTAACTAATAAATAATGTTATAATATTATAACAGATATGATTTTCTTTTAAAATGATAATACTATGTGAACTAATTGTGTTTGAATTACATATATATATATATATATATAACTTTAACTAGTATAAAAATATAATTCAGAAAATGTGCGAAATTATCTTTAGAAATACAGTGTAAAAAAAGTGTGGGTTTATATTGAAAATATACCGAAAACTAACTTATAGAAACCGAATTTAATTAATAGCGTAACCTCCAATAATTGACCGCAGTTGACTACCGCCTGTTAAAAGTCTTTCACCGCTATAATTGAATTTGAAAAAGCATCTGAAGGCAGTATTACACATTTGAATTATTTCTTTTAACTGGGCATTACAGGTATAACAACAGCGTAACGTTATTTCTGAACTCGTAAAATGCAATCCACACAACACATAAACCAGAGCAGAAGCACTTGAAGTTTAACTCGTGTCAAAAATTTCCCTTTGTTTCATCCATTTATTATGCATTTTTGGGAAAATGTCCCGTTTTGAATGAAGGAATAAATTTTGCTGACATCCCAATGCGGGCCCTTCTTCCTGATTCCCCAGTTCTTCCATCTCGGCCCAAAGTAGCATCGTTTTCTTGCCGGAAGATCACATAAATCTTCCCTAAACGCAGGCTGTGATTGAGAAGATCTATAAAGGTAAGCTACAATAGGTTATGAACTGATACGCATAGCTCGGATTTTATGTATTTCTTTTTTTTAATCCCATTTCAATTTTACGTTGAGTTTTATTTTGTGATTACTTGATGCTATTTTGTAGGTTATTTTTGGCTGCACTGCTCCCTATTTTATGCTTGATTTTAATTCTAAAAATCACAATATCTGTTTTTCTCTTTAATATATTAAAAAAAAAAAATTCTCAGTTTTTTAGTAATTTTTTTTTTTTTTTTTTTTTTTTTTTTTTGTGTCATTCTTACCAAAAAAAAAAAATTTTCTTAGATATCAATCGCATTATGACCAAAAGAATTTTGAAAATAATAATAATAATAATTAATAAATAAATAAGCGCGCATAGTATTGCTTATTTATTATTATTATTATCTGGTTATCTGAGATAAATTATTATTTTTTAACAAATTCTTGTTATAAAAATAACAAGCTATTCTATATTTTTACAGTTTATGTAAATAAATACCTTAAACGGTGGTAATAATAATAAGGTATTACTTAAAGCTTAAATTTTATAAAAATCATATTCCATTTAGTTTTATGTTTAACTTGGATTTATTTTGAAGTTTTTCAGATAACTTTGTAAAAAATTATTTTAATTAAATAATTCATTGTAATTCGTTATAATTCATAGTATTCGTTTAACTTAACTGCGATATACTTCACATTTTGAGTTTTGTGATGGTTAATGATTTTTGTAACATAATCTTTAAACTTTAGCTACATCTATGATTTAATTTTAATAATTTATCTTTCATTTATTTTTTTATATTTAATTTTGTATATCTAGTATGCGTTCTAAATAACTTTATTCTATTGAGTGTAATGTCGCTCTAATTTTTACTATTATTACGCTGTTATATTATTATTTTGTTGTTATTTAAAATCTTTCAACTTTAATAAAGTCTGATTTGAGTTATTTTTTTTATTTTACACTTATATAAACATTTTTAACAAGAAGTTTTATTAGTCACCATTTATTATCTCTTTACTTAATATTTAATTGTTATCTTATTGTGTGATATAGTAAATGGTTTTATATGTTTAATTGCTATTATATTACAATATAATTTTGAAAATAAATTAAAAACGGACTTTCATAACTATGCAACACTTCAGGAAATACTAAACTACAGATTAATAGGAAAGATTGCAGCACAATTGAATAGTTAACAATTAAGAGGGAATTGTAATGAAAGCTTAACAGTATAGTCTTAAAAAGGCCAAATTTTTACATAAATATTAATTCATTGCCAAAGTAAATTATTTTTTTCTATGACGATCCTTTTGTGCACAAATTCAGTGTTTCTTTTTTTCTATATTTTCACTGTTTATTACTTAAATTCCTTAAACAATAAATGATCTGCCATTTACGATTTAAAATGGCTGGCCATTTTATCACTTAGTAAGTTATTAGTCATCCATCTAAATTATGTACTTTTATGATGAATAATCAGCATGCTAATGCAATACCCATTATATAATAACAAATTGAAATCTTTTAACCCGTTTTTCAAATACGAAATCCATCTTTATTAAACAGAAAACTGTTTTAACAATAACCTAAAACTTTAGTTAAATAACTTAGTAAGTTTTCGCATACATTTAAATATTTCTCAAAGTATTTACAGGATAACTTTAGTGTCATTTTCACAATTCCGCCTAAGCTTCGTATAATAGATAGAGCCGCGAATATGCAAATAGACGCAAAATCGCTCCACACCTATAGAAGCGTCCACACCGGCAAACGTGCAACACCCAGAGATTGAGTGATGAATCTGGTCGAAGCAACCAGGAAAAGCCGCGTTTACCTAAAGAAGACTTAAAATTGCCGTCATGCTAGGCTGGATCGCCTAATGTCACTGGGTCCAAAAAAGAGCACGGAACACCCCTGACTGAGTTGAGTTGTTTTCTTCTTCTTCTTCTACTTTTTTTTTCTTTACTAAAAACAAAAAAGAACGGAAAAGAGCAGAAGATGATTTTTAGCCGAATAAGTTGAGAAGAGATATAAGGAAGTGATTTTGTTGACAACGAGGGTTTTTGTTTTAGGTTTCTTTGGACCTATTGAATTTATTTATTTATTATCGAATGTATTTTTTATGGGTAGTTTTTTTTCTTTTTTTTTTATAAAACAATAAATAAAGAATGAATCCGAGGAAAAAATGCTTGTGTTCTATTGTAAGTTTGAGTTTCGTTACTAGTTATATGTTGCGTATGTTTTCTGTATTAACTAAAAAAATTTCTAATTCCTTTTTTTTATGTTGTTGTCGTCTCTATTTCTTTTTTTAACGGTAAATATTAACAGTTTTTTATATAAAAGGTATTGTTCACAAGTACAAAAATATTTCTTATCGGTGTTTATTATTATTTCCATCAAGAGATGGCCGTTTTAAAAGTGAAGAAAATTCACTAAATATAAAAACGATTTCTAGATTTTTTTTTCTTTATATAATAGTAATTTTTTATACATATATATTAACGAAAAATCTCATAAGTACTACCGAAAGTACCATCGTATAAATCTATAGTTTTTCAAATAACTTCATCTAAACCTGGCGTTTGAGATTTCAAAATTCACTGATTGTTTTCCATCTGCAAACTACAGTGGAGTCTCTCTATAACGAAACTCCATACATCTAATTTCTCTATATAACAAATTTTTAGTAGGAACGGTCCCTTTTTCACATGATTTCATTAAAAACAGTCTCTATATAGCGAAATATCTTACTCCATATAACGAATTTTTTCATTAATTGGTCTTAATTTATTCCGTTTTAAAAAAGCTTCGAAATCATATGGAATCAATTTTCCATCACTTATTTTTGATTTATCGTCAGTGCTGAGTTTTTTTTTATATATATTACTTCTCTCCTTGTTCTTTAAATCCAACGAATTCATCCCACCCCCACACACCTTTTAAACATCCTTCTGAAAACAGAGTCAATTAGATTGATAAGCATGTAAGAGAGGAATCAATGAAAGGCACATAAGAGAGGCCTTCAAATGGAGGAAAATGTTAACTACAATTTTTCATTCCTTGCTAAAATTTGAGCATTTTTTTAAGAGAACGTAACAATTTTAAAATCAAAATAACAAAAAATTACAGATTTCTTCGTCTGAAATTAATGCAAGGCTTCTTTATTTGATTTTCATTAAGCTTTCAAATAAATGTCCGTTCTCTTTTTTGAAACAGCTTAAATAATTGAGAAAAAAAATGTCAGGTTAATATTTACTTTTAAACATTTCAAATTCTTAATTCAAAAGATCAAAATTAATATTTGTTCAAATTTTTCACATTAAATACGATTTTTAACATAATTCTCTATACATCGAATTTCTCTATATAACGAATTTTTTACTGGAACGGTGGATTTCGTTATATAGACTCGACTGTATATACTTCAAAAAATAACTTCGGAAATCTGTATACTATACATTCACAATCGATGAGAGATTTTTGTGAATACTTCGGCTAATTATTAAAAAATAAAAAAAATCTGAATTTGATATTCATTGGGACCTGTATAAGCGCGACAAATTTCTTAATAAACGAATACACATTCTTTTATTAATATATATTACATATGTTATATAAAGATAATAACTAACTTTCAGATTTAAGAAGGCATTCATTTAATAGTTATTGTAATTGCTATTACTATTATTATTATTATTCAATGATGCAGTACTAGGAAAATATAAATACCACCAATGTTTTCATAATGATTTCTTTTAACTAAATAAATTAATACTTACTGAATAAACATAATTACGAACGCGCCTAAAAAGTATTGTAGCTTGTAATATCTCTTCTGTTATTTTAGTCGGCTTTTAAGTGAGCTTTTTAAAGTTCATATTATACATTTTACGCGTAATATATTCTTTTATGAATAATACTGTTTAGTAAAGTTTCAAAAATATAAAAAAAAGTGAAGTTACTTCTTATTGTAATAAAATTGACCACTACCTGGTATATTTATCGACTAATAAAATTTTACTACACAGTAAGAATAAACATAAAATTATGTATTCGCTTTATTAAACATAACTGTTCTTTTATTCAAAAAAATACAGTACTAATAATAAATCAGTCTAGAATAACAACAAAAGTGAAACTATTTGCTGGTGTAATTAATTACCTGTCATGCATTTGTCGAAAAGTGAAACCTTAATGGGAATGAACACGCAATTACTAAAATATACAGTTTCTCTATTAAACATATGGGAAATTATGATCGCATGCAATATTATGCTTATCGGATTTCTTCGTAGGCACAAATTTAAGGATGTATTCGAAAAAATATTTTTCCACCTTCAACAATTCGAGATTTTCTGATTCATTTTCAGCCTCATTTTTAAAAGTAAAAACATGAAACTTGGTGAGGTAATTTCGAAGAAACTTATAAGAGGCCATGTGATTTCATTTTTTGTTTAATTCATTAAATTTGATTTTCAAGCGATTATTTTCCGATTACTTTTTTTTTCATTCCCACATCTCCGGTTTCTGAAAATTTGGATCAAATTGCCAACTTTGACAGCATATCTTGTGATATTTTCTGCCTTTATCAAAAAATAGATATTTACGGCACATTATGTAGTTTTTTTAATAATAGAATTTGCCAGTTTAATGCATTTGATTGTAAAAATAAATTTTAAAAAAATCAGAAAACAAACAGTTTGGATTGGAATACACCCTTCAATTTTACCGATCGTACATTACCCAAAATGAAAACTTTGTGAACTAATGTTAATGATATACTCTGTCTACCCATCTCCAAATCTCTCAAACATAAATCAGTCGAAAGAATTAGACCAAAATGTGTAACGACAGAAATGATATTTATGTTGCGTTTGTTGCAAAACGCGAGCAATTCAATTTGTCAATGAATAGTCAGCCATAACTTGATTCGATATTTATTATTATCATAATTTTTAATATAGAGAACCATAAATAAGGAAGATAACAGAAAATTGTTTAATTATGAAACAAACTAATTTCGAAGAGCACGTAACAACCAAAGCGTGCACAAAGTATATCGTTAGCTTTTGGCTTCATTGTTTTCTTAGCATTATAGATGATAAATGATGCTAACTTAAAATAAACACTCGACGATGAGAGAAATAATGCAATTAATAACTAAGCTATGAATGTCTGAGAGATTTTCCGAACAATTAGTTACACATCTTATAAAACAATTAACCGAAAAGTAAAATAAATGATATTCAAATGGAAAGCATAAAAAGTTTACCGGAGATGGAACTTTTTTTTTCTTTATCTCTAGTAATGAATATACATAACGAAATAATCAATTATGCAAACAGACAGTTGAACTTTCATTCAAATAGCTATAGTTCGTATTTTTGATAAATGGAAGCAATTTTTAATCTGATGCAGGATAAAAGCATTTATTTATTATTTTAATTATAAATAGTTTTATAAAAGCAAAACTATCCATTTTTTTTTTTTTTTTTTGGGGGGGGGGGACTTTATAAATTTGTGGTGTGTGTGCAATGTGTTTTTTTTTATTATTTGACTGAGTTTTGAGTTTTTTTTTTTTAACTTTATACTCAATTTTGCATTATTTCAAGAGATATTTTCTTTTTCATATTTAAGTCATTTTATTTATTTATTTATTTTTTATGTCAATTTGTAAAACTGCGCAAATAATTACATTTTCTCCCAAATAAAAATGTGTTTGCACGTGACTATTAAAAGCAGAAATGGATGGAAATTTAAATTAATAATTAAAAGGTCACGCGTTAAAAACAGGAAATAAGAAAAAAAATACATCATAAATATTGAATTTACACGTGAATATTGAAAAAGTAAAAGAAATCTTAAAATAATTAAATTATTATACGTGAACCGCATTTGATGGTGACATTTACGTTCTATGTAAATTGCTTAGTTATTAAATATAGTACACGTGACTATTAAAAACAGAAATGGAAGTTTAAAATAATAATTAAATGATCACATGCTAAAAGCAGGAAATAAGAAAATAAATATAGTTTAAAAAAACTAAAAAAAACGCTTTTTAAGTATATCAAACTAAAAAGTGAAAAATAATTCGTACTATAAGCTGAAAACGAAAATAGATGAAAAATACTATATTACTATAAAATCATTGTTATTATAGAAATCAATTAATAAGCAATAAATAAAATTATCGTGGAAAAAAAGCGTGGGGTGCTCCATCTACCATGCTCCATCTATCAGTTCTTAAGAAGCACCCCACGCTTTTTTTCCACGATAATTTTATTTATTGCTTATTAATTGATTTCTATAATAACAATGATTTTATAGTAATATAGTATTTTTCAGCTATTTTCGTTTTCAGCTTATAGTACGAATTATTTTTCACTTTTTAGTTTGATATACTTAAAAAGCGTGTTTTTTAGTTTTTTTAAACTATATTTATTTTTCACTTTTTAGTTTGATTACTTTAAAAGCGTGGTTTTTAGTTTTTTTTAAACTATATTTATATTTAATACAAAAACCAAATTAATCGGTTGGATAGTTTCAGAGTAATTGGTGAACATACATAGAAAAAAAATACATACGCGTCGAACTGATAACTGCCTCTTCCTTTTCTGAAGCCGGTTAAAAATAAAAATTGTAATACGGATTTTTTTTTTTTTTTTTTTTTTTTTTTTTACATAGATGTAAATAATGTCAGGAGTGGTGTTCGAACCCACAATCTCTTTCGAAAAACAGAGCTTCAATCCGCCGCCTTAGACCGCTCGGCCATGCTGTATACACTCCATTCAGTGAACGTATTCAACACTTTTAATCAGCTAAAAATCACTAATTTTATTAGTTTTTGCCTAATTACTAAAAAAGTACTGAACCAATTTCGATGAAACTGAAGTGGTACCAATTCGAGAGCATCGTCTTCCATTTAACACCAAAACCAAGTTAATCGGTTGCATGGTTTCGGAGTAATCGGTGAACATACGTAAAATAAGGAGAGTTACAAACTCACAAACATACAGGTGAAGTTAATATAAAAACGTGGTAAAAATACATCATAAATATTGCATTTAGGAGTGGATAATAAAAAAGTAAGAAAACTTTAAAATAGTTTAATTATTATGCGCGAAATTCATTTTATGTTGACAATTATCTTCTATGTAAAATGCCCAAATATTAAATATTGTCATATGCAAAATGTCTAAAATCTGAATAACTTATATCGCAATGAAATCGATTCTCTCATTAATGTAGCATTTTTTTTTTTTTAATTCTAAACTTTTCTCACGAACTTTTTAAATATTTTAGGCACTTTAATATTTTATATCTATTAATATGCAAGAGAGCTTTGTGACCATCTCTCAGTTTTTTTTTTTTTTTTTTTTTTTTTTACATAAATAGTGTGAGTTTGACATTAAAATATAGAAATTAGAAATATTATTATTTAAAGTTTTTTTAATGTATTGAAAGTTTTGCAGGAAAAACAATTATCTTAACGATAATTTTTAGCAAGAATTATTTATTTTAATCATATTTTTTTCCCCAATTACGTTTCATTTAGACGGATTAAAAAAAGGTAATTTTTGTAAAAAATATAAAAAAAACATAAAAAAAACATTTCAAATACATAAATGTGAAAATATATGCATGTGAAAAAAATAATGCACGTGTCTAAAAAGAAATATATATATACAGGGTGTCCAGCAAATAACACCCTGATTTCAAAATTAAATTTCTCAAAAACAAAGATCAATAGAATTATGCAGTAAACGGTTTGTTTATCAGGTAAGCTGTAAAAATCTCATACAAAAGTTTCGAACGGTAAATATTTTGAAAAGATTGTGTTCTGATTGCAAAGAATGCTTTGATTTGACATTTTTCTTACTTTAAATTGCTGCCAGAGAATGTGTTTTTCGGCTTAAAATGCCATATCTCATAGTTTTTTTTTATTAAATTTTTGAAATTTCGAAATTCTAAAAATTTACTTCGAAAAATCTTTAAAATATTGCACTGTAAGCTAAAAAATTATTTCTCTGCAGGCAATCTAAAACAAGAAAAATGTCAAATCAAAGCATTCTATGCAATCAGAATGCAATTTTTTCAAAATATTCACTGTTTGAAATTTCTGTATAAGATTTTTACAGCTTGAAAAATCCGTTTACCGCATATTACTATCGATCTTTGTTTTTGAGAAATTTAATTTTGAAATCAGGGTGTTATTTGCTGGACACCCTGTATATATATATATATATATATATATATATATATATATATATATATAAATTTCTTGATGCATAAGTTAAACAAAAAAAAAGTTGTGTAAGGATGAAACTTGAAATAAATAAAAAAATTAATAAATAAAAGTTTTATTGATCTTCCAGATAAAACAAAAATTAAATGTATAGAAACCTCCCAATACATTTAAATGGCGTTAAATCAAGTTTAAATTTGAATTATACTTGGAAGCTTTGTATAAATTAGATAAATTAATCCAAAATTAACAACTATGTTAGCTTAAAAAAAGCTTTTTTTTTTTCTTTAAAAAAAAAAAAGGTTCTTGCTCTACAATGACTCTTTAAAATACAGAAAATGAAACAAGTCTTTTATTTCCAAGTACATAAAAGGTACTGTTATTCTAAGAAAGATCTGCGCGTTTTTCTTTTAATAAGGAATTCAAAGAACGCGCCTGCATAATAACCTCTTGTAAATTATTATTTCTATAATCACCATAGAAAACCCCTATCATACAATAAAAACACTCTTTTTAAAGACCATTATTTTATCAAGCGATGTATTCATTTTCTGCTTTAAAAAATACTAGTTATCAAAGTTTACACAAGCAAAAGAAACAGTGTAGCACTCAATTAAAAAAGAAAATTATTACATTCCAAAGTTCTCCCTCTTGTATAAATACCATTTATCTCGATAAAATCGGTTTAAACAGCTTCTTTTTCTCTTTTTCAAACGTAAACGGCCACAAGCGCATCGTGTAATTATTTCAATTATTGCAATTATTGGAATATTTTTAAATGAGATTTGTCAAAAAAATGTCTACTGGTTTGTGCATTCTGGGAATTTTTAATTCTTCTTTGTTTAAACTGATTTGTAGCAAAAAATGAGGGTTTTTTGGGGAATGTTTTGATATGATTAAATGCGAAGAGAAAACTAATGATGATAATGATATATTTTTACTTTGTGACTTCATATGCACTTTTATTTGTTAAACTAATTTTTTTTTTAAATCTTTTTCTCCACTCTAAAACTCGAAATTTTCGATGCATTTAATTGCATTTCGATACAGCTTTACATCTGAATGCATGATACTTACAAGTATGACTAATAAAGCTATTTGGAATGGAATACTGTTTTTCCTTCTTGAATTATAAGTTATTACTATCTCACGATGAACTTTTCTTGATGTTGCGTACCGAAAATTGGTTTAAACGTCGCATTTGACAGCTCTCTTTAGAAAGATATCTGCTTTTTACAAAACATTGGAAAAGGTACTCGATTTATAGTTTCCCGCAGATTTCTTACGTCTACGTCTGAGAATAAAAATGATTACATGATGCATCAAAAATTAGACAACTTGGATTTAAGAACAACCTTAAGGCGGTTCTCATTAAAAAGAAAAAAAATCTCTATTGATAACGAAAAACGTTCTGACTCGGTTACGGAGTCGTTTTTAGGCACGTTCGTAATTATATAAATACGTTACACTTATAGTCGTCGACTGGTCCGTCTGTCTGTAAACCTATAAGAGCGCTAAAACTACTCAGCCGAATGGTTTGAAATTTAGTACATAGAATTATTGCAAAATGGTGTCGAGTCCTTCCAAATTTTATGAAAATTGAATCAAAACTTAAAAAGATATTCCTAAAAGTTTTCTGCGTTCTGTTAATACGTGATGAATTTAATGATATTCCATGATAGATCATGATTCTAGATTGACAAGGTGATGACGTACTGTTGTAGAAAGAATCCTATTTTGTACCGTGTGACAGAATCTATATAATCATAATCATTTTTGCATTAAATTGAATATTTCGAATAAAAGAAAAAACGCTATGACATCAAATTCTGAATATTTATAAGGCTAGTTATAGAAGGAACGCATCTCATTTGCCACGCTTTACGTACAATGTAAAAATTTTTAAGCATAAAAATTTAGCAATTGAACGCCTGACTATTGAAGCGATTTGAAATCGAATGGTACTAATATTTTTTATTTTTAAAATGTATTAAATGAATTTTTTAAATGTATTTAAATGAATTTCTTAGCAGATTATGAACGATTTTTGTCACTTGATAACATATTTCTTTAACTTCATCAACTATTGTTTCCTTAAATTCAGCTAAAAACTCCTACTTTGACATTTTTCTCTAAAAACAGTTTTGTCTTCATCAGAAGAAAAAGAAGGAAAAGAAAAGAAGAAAGGGAAAACATCGTTCCATTACATAGTTTCCTGATAAAATACATTCCAATTGCACACATTTCCAAAAAAAATTAATTAAAAAAAGCATCAGAAAGTAGCTTCTTTAGATTTGACAACGTCTTATAAAAAATTATCGATTTCATGTCGAAAACTTTTTGTTAGATATTGCAATTGTATAGAAGATCTTAAAAAAAAAAAAAAAAAAAAAAAAAAAAAAAACACCAATAGCTTTGAAATGAAAATCATCGACTATCTCCTTAAAAAAAAAAAAAAAAAAAAAGACAAAATAAAACAAAAGAGCAAGTCGGTCACTGTTACCGATTGTCCAGCGCCTTTGACAAAACTGGGCTAATAACTGAAACAGAAGTTTTTGGATCGTTTTCTATTCCAACCACACATAAAAAAAAAAAAAAAGCTCCGAACTTCAGTTACTTGTCGCTTTACAAAACACCAGAACAAATAGATCTCTTTAGAAAAATTAAACAAAGCACGGTTAAAGAGGGAAAGCTTGAGTGAATTTCTTTGGCCTGTATTGTTTTCAAGTTTCTAGACCCTCTTCAACGGAGAGTGTAAAACTGCCAGTCTATGATACTACTTAGGCCTTTTTGTTTCGTTTTGCGATGCTTATCTCATTGTAACGGGTTACGCTGAGTCGCTCATGGTGCACTAAAATGGTAGCTTTTTAACGCACGCATGGCTTGAATATGAGTTGATGAATTATGAGCAGCGGATTGGCAACGGAACAGAGAAAGTTGTGAACACGTCGTTGGACATTTTAATGAGACGGTTGTGAAAGTTTGACAGTCTTACTTTACGCATAGAAGATGCGAATAGGGGTAATGTGACGTAACATTTGTAGCAAAACTGTCTTCTTTTTAAAGTTATTAGAAGTCTCATTTGTTAAGAAACGCTCTCGTTGAATATTTAAACGCGCATCTTCACTCTAGATTGCGTTAGTTTATTGTTGTTAGGAATTTATTTAAATTAGAAGCGTGATGTACGGAGTATAGATAAGGTTAATTAGTGGGCAGAGAATTTAGATTGCTAAATGTTGAAACAATATGACAAAAATGAACACACACATATGTTTAACTCGTGATTGTGGAGTTTTTCTAGCCTACATAAATTTTTCCAGTAGTTCTAAGTTCGAGAATCAAGAAAAGTTTGGAAACAAAATAACTTCACTTGTTTGGGGTAATTCCTCTATGAGATATCTTTGGAAAACTAGAAATGAATTAGCACCTAATTATTTCTACGAGAAAATATCCGTTTCGTTATGTGCTGTTATAATAAAGTAGTAATAACAAAAACATTTTGTTTGCTTTTTTTCACTTGATTCATTTTTTAGAGTACAAAATTTATTCCACAACATATAGAAATTAAATTTTGCCCGCCTCCTATTTTAGTTTATCCTACTTTAGTCACTTGTTTCTGGACAAATAGTGCAGGGTTCGAATCCCAATCCAGTGTCCTAATGGTAGTTTTTAGCGAATCACATTCCACTTTAAACGGAGTTCCTGGTCTGCTTATTTCTCGAGTACAAAACATCGTAGAGCCGCAAACAAACCAAAAATATAAACAAACTTTTTCCAACAGCATTATTTAAATTGAGGCTAAAAAGAAAAAATTCTGAAGCTGTTTAATCCTTTATCTTAATAATTAAGTTTCATAACTTAATAAGCGAGCTTTATCAAAATTATTTTCCCATTAAAAAAAAAAAAAAAAAAAAAAAATTAATTCTTATTGGAAGGTAATTTTGAATTTTTTTTTCTTTTAATGCAAATCTTAAAATTTCAACGAGTGTTATTTACTGTTAATTTTTGTGCAAAGCATTAAAATTATTACTGTGAAAATATTCTTTTTTCCCTTAATTTGTAATATTTATTTATTTTGTATAAAAGAAAAAACATAATATTTTGTATTTACACTTGCCTTTAAATTTTTTGAAAAATTTACATTCTTATTACTAATTTTTGGAAGAAATTCAACACATGATTATTATATTCATAATACTGAATTATATGAATAATACTGATAATAATAATATTAATAATAACTCCAGAATTCCATTTTAAATTCAGTTTCTAATTTCCGTAATTAATTAATTAAATGAAATAATTGTATCAATTTATATTTTTTTCGACATTTTATAAACTATCAAATTTGTCTTCTACAAAACCAAAAGCATTTTATAAATTTTCGTAAAATTTAAATTTGAATTTAATTATAAATTTGTGAAGATTTCTTTTCGCAAACTGCAAGCGTAAGATACGGATAGGAAAATGGCGATAGAGACAGTCTTTTCTAAATTAATCAAATATCTAATAATTCAGTTTAAAAAAAAATTGTAAATACTGTTTGAATGAGATATTTTATCTTAGGTATTTTGTGATATTGCCTAAAGTTTGTTATTATTTTTTAAACAAAATAGGATTATAATAATGATTAACTTTAGGAATTGTACATACAAAATTGTACATACGTATCCTAAAACCTAAATTTGAAGATAATATTTAAGCTATCAACATATATGTGACAAGCATGCAACTACTAAACGAAAAAAAATTATTATATACATACAAAATTAAATAAAATTATATACTATTTATTCAGAACATATATTTTTATTTTTAAGTTTATATGCAATGTACAGTGCATGATTTCTTTGTAAAGAAACCACCTGAGATATATAATAAAAAATAAATTAAAGTATTATATTTTTTCCCATGTTATTTGACAGCGAAAATGATTAATTTTTAAAAACAAATACATGTTTATTAAATTAAAAATCGTACTAAAAAAATCACACTTTTTTTTTATTAAAAGTAAAAAAAACTAAAATAGGGAATTTTTGAAAATTAGAGACAGTTTTATCCATTCTCGCTTATTTTCTGTAATGTTTACTATTGGAACAAACGGTTAAAATTTTGTAATTTTATTAATTTTCCTAATACATATTGCTGCATTAGTCCATGCTTATAAGTTTTTTATTATAACTTTCTGCGTTTGGGGAGTGTTTTATTACTTTTTTCTTTTCAATCAGAACATTTAGCACTATTTAGTACATATTTTAAAATATAATTCGTATTATTTATTATATTGCGCCGATTATCTTCTGTTTCCAGAGTTGAATATTATTTGCAAAAAGTTTTATAATGCACGTTTGTGTGCACACATATATAATTATCGGAGGAAATTTTTAGTTTGTAACCAAATTTTTTGTTCATTAGTTAAAACGATGGATTTTAGCAAAAATTACCAAATTAAGGTTGGAATCTGGAAATCCGTTTATGTTTAATTGGCACGGCTAAGAGAGCGAGCGTAATCTAAACCTTAGCATACAAAGATCATGCTTTTGTTTTTTAAATAAAACAGATTTAGCATGAGTTATTCGAAGTTTATCAATCGATTTTTATAAATGTTGAATTTTTCATAATTAATAAACATAAACATTTTATTATTAATGAAAAAAAAAAAAAAGAAGAAGAAGAATTTGTGAAATTTCCTAAAATAGGCTAATGCATTGAAATTTTCTTATGAGATTTATTAAAGTTACAGATACAGATTTATCGAATCATTATGAAATTTTCGGTGTTTTTTATAGAAAGAGTGAACATTTGACAGATTGTAACTACTGCATAAGGAAACATATGATAATAAAGCTTTGAAATACATTTTTAATAATTTATAATTTAAGAAAAACATTTATATGTAAGTTTACATAATTTTCTTTATAAATCATTTGTATTTTAAAAGAACGTTATTAGAGTATTTTATAGTTATCTTCACGTATATGGGCAAATTTAAAATTGTAATTTAAAATTTTGAACTTTCTTACTACAATTTATACCGAAAAGGGAAAAAAGTAAATTTAAATAACTTTTTTTTTTTTTTTTTTTTTTTAAATAAAATAAAAAATATTTGTTTGTGAAAATGCGTATTATTTGTTTGACAAACATCATGCCGGAATCAGGTTAATTTTTTAGCACAGCGAAAATACAGTACATATCTCACTCTATTATTTCTTTAAAATAAATTAATAAATAACGCTCGTTATTAGACTTGAACTTTTAGTTTTTGGAATAAAAAGGACTTCAAATCAGATTTTTAGATTTTTCAGTCTTATTGGTATGCCATATGTTCACCTAGTATACTTTTTTTTCTTTTTCAGATGAAAAGATTTTTCTTACAAAATAGCATTGAAAAAGAAAATATTTGAACATGAAAGCATAAATCAGCGAGATTCTAGAGTTATGATGTTGAGTTATATTCAGTTAAATAATACCGTTAGTGAGTAAAAAAATGATTTCTGTAGGTTGTATTTTCTTTCAGTTTTACTGTTGAATGTTAAATATGTTTTCTTTTAATGTAAATAATTGCTATAATAAAGCACTAGACATTATAGAAACAATAATAAATTAATAAATATAACAATATTCTTTTATATATTCATATTATGTGGAAAATAATTACTATAATTTTGACGCAATCTTACAGCGAAATTGCAATTCTGTAATAGTTTAATTTAATTTCGTTTGTTCATAACTACAAAACATGATGGTTTCAAAGTAGTTTTTATCACTGCAATTATTAGTTATTATTTTTTACTTTTAATTTAACGGATAACCTACACAACAAGTTGCTTTGATATTTTTAATACAGTAAAATATCCGACATTTGCATAAAAACGAAATATTAGATTTTTTTTTTAAATAATAAAGAATTTAAAAGTGTTTCCTACCTAAATTTTCAAACATTTAATTTTCTAAAAGTTTGTATCATAAAAAAAGAGGAAAGAAAAAAATGAATTCAATTATATATATCCTCAGTTTCAAAAATTCAAAATTACAATGTTTTATTTATGTGATCGCTGTGCATTTTATATATTTGTTTATTTATTATCATTATTATCATTGTTGTTGTTGTTGCTAATATTCAAAATTAAAGATAAATTTTAAATCCGATACGTACAACTTAAAATCATAATTCTACTTGAATATAAAGGTAGAAAATACAGAAAAGCTCAAAAACTGAAGCAATATGATAACTCTAAAATGTAATAAAAAAAATTTCCAGAAATTCATAATGCAATTTCAAACGTAACATTTTTATCTCCGTTGAACTTAAAAATGATTTTCAATCCCCAAAAAATAAAGTGAAATGTTATCTTGCCGAGTATTCAGTATTTTGATTTAAAATATATTTATACAAAATTTAATTCTTATTTAATTTTGTAAAAGAAATTTAATGACGAAAGTTCTTTCTCGTGTAAGTTTAGTGAGAAATTAAAAACTTAAGGGTGAAATGTGTTTGTTTTTATAATTAATAAGTTTGCCTTTCAGTCTTCGAGAAGAAATATTTTTTGTACACTTTTATGTCATGCTTTAAACATTTTTAACTTGTGGGGAAACTAAAAATTAACACCCTAATTTCAGAATTAGTTTTAAAACGAAGATTCTTCTTAAAATATGTTTATTTCATAAATATGTATAGGACAGTTGCACCATAAAATTTAACTAATAATAACACATTGCTCAGTGGTGCACAAAACAGGAATTTTAATATACATTAGTACATATTAAAATAAAATAAAACTTTCGACGTTTCGCGCCGTCTTCTGCGGGCGTCTTCAGGAAAATATGAAATGGAAGGACTACGTTTGCATCTTGTTCGAGAGATAATATTTCTACTAAATTAAAAACTAAATGAATTAAAATTTTAAAAATGTTGCCAATTACACGAGAGTAAAAATTAAAATATTGCAAGGAAATAAAAATTTTAATGTGTTATTATTAGTTATTAGTTATGTGTTTATTTCATTGTTTATTTTCATTTATTTATTTATTTATTGTAACAATTATAAAATACTTGCTGTAAATATGTCGTCATGTACGAAAACAATCGTTAAATATGCTCAGAACCATCAGAGAGAAAATAAGCAGGAGGAGAAAAAAAGTTCCGGGGTAAAAGATAAGCGACGACGCACCGAAACCTAAATTTCTCACCGTAGAGAAGCGGCAGTTTTTGAAAACTGCGCAGACGTTCTTGGATAAATCGCAATTCTGAAAAAGACGCCGATGAAAGAAAACGCATATTTTTAAACTATAAAATTATTCCGTAAGCTTTATGGGTTTAATTTTACGCAAATGTTTTATTTCATTTTTTTTAATAACAGGAAAAAAATATTTTTAAAACTTACAATTACAAATAAATAAGCATAAATTTAGAAATGTATTTAACATACTTGTTAAAGGCAATGATATGCTATCGAAGAAAGTGCAACGGAAAATAAATATTTGAGCTTAAATTATGCTAATTTACGTTTATCTATCTACATTTAAAACGTCAATTTCAATAAAAATTAGCATTTTTTAAAAATTATTATTTTTATTTTTTTATGGAATGAACATTTATGTTTTTAAATCTGTTTTTATTTTTCCTGTAACGCCTATTAGAAATGGAATCAGAGCTCTTAAATATGATGAATATACAGATAAGACGATGTTCATTTAAATAGAAGTTGAAAACTTTGAATACGTTTTCAGAAAAATTAGATTTTCATGGGAAAAGGTAAACGACTATTGCTCTAAACCCAAACTTTTATTATCTTATAACAATGAAAATTTTTGTCTTGTTTTCCGGTAATGTTTAGAGTGTAATAAACGGAAGAATTAGCTCTGAGTGACTTATTTGTTGATATATAGCTATTTTTATGAAAAATTACACGTAAAATTATGGAAATTTTCTATGTAATTATATGTAACCAGCTGTATCTCTTCTATATTTTCGTATAATGAGTAGTTTTTAGTTCATGACACTCAAGAATGTCTAATATACATATGTTAAAAAACATTTATGTTATGATTTTTTTCCCTTTAGAGCTGTACCGTTTTTATACATAAAAAAATTTAAAAAGTGACAAAATTCTTCACATTTTTAAAAAATTGCTTAGATATTATATATAATTTATAATTTTTTTTATTCTGTGTTATATTACCCTGGAAAATACCAAAAAATAGTGTCAAAAGTAGAGTTAAAAAAAAAAAAAATCTCCAAATGTAGTCGGAAACAACAACAACAAAAAATTTTTTGGTTCTTCTTTTCGTGCTTTTTATTATTTATTTTAAATGTGAATTAGATAATTAAACTTAACTGGTGAGTATTTTATTCAACTACCTGTATATGAATGTTATTGTGGTTAATGGGGATTTTAAAAATATTAGAAATAGATAAATAAATATAGGTATATTAAAATATTTAAAATATTAAAATTTATCTTTAACAAAAAATGACCTCCTATAAAAATTGTAATGGTTTATTTTAAGTTATTTTGCTCGAAGATTTTCATTTATACATTGGTTAAATATTTAAGTTTATTTTTATTTATTTATTTATTTTTCAAAAATAAAAGAATTATTTTTTAAGAAAAAAATGTGCATTAAATAGTAATAATTCCTATGGAAATTCAAAATAAATAATTTTAATCTTCTAGTTCTACATAATTCACAATGATGGTCATCGGGAAATAAATAAAAATTAAATAAATGCAATTTACCTGTCAAAGAAAGTTCAACAGAGGCTTTATCGAATTCCCAATGTAGCAAAGGCCCAGTTCGTGAAATTTCAGTTCCCACTTTGAAAATCTCATACAAGTCACGTGTCGAATAATCCTATGCCGTCAATGTCACTAACTACAAGTCCCCGGATATTTCTTGAAACACACTCATTTAAAAAATAAATAAATAAATAAATAAATAATTCCAATTATAAATTCACGGTCACATGAGAAGAGAGAAACACAGTTTTTTGAAGAGGAGACTGTCACATCGAAGAAGAAATAAAAAAATCACAGTTTCTCTGGAGACTTGTCACAACGATGTGTCACATGTGATGAAGTCCATGCCTCACCAAGAGCCATATCGCGTCCGGTCGGGATCGTTGCAGACAGGAGAGTGACTTCCGACTGAGGTCCACAACAACAAACCCCAAAACGCACCACACCGGCAAGCGCAACCAAAAACAGGGTGTGGGAATGAAGCGAAACAAGGTACCTAGCTACCTCCGCCACCAACTCTCACTTGTATTGAATTGAGTGGCCACATGCAACAGGTAGCTTTTCGTCCGTTCTCTCTCTCTTAGGCCCTCGGGGCACGATCGCTTCGGATCGCTCCATATCGTTGGTTCGCCAGGGCAAGTGTGTCCCACTTTCGGCGGGGACTCCTCCCTCGGTGTGTTTGGGAAGAGAGAAAGGTAAAGTACCGAACACTTTTTCCCAACAAGGTCTTTTCTGCCGATCAGTTGAGTGAGAGAAGGGAAGGGTTGGTTTGTTGATCCCTTTCTTCTTTTCTTCCTGATGAAGAATCTCTCTACTCGGGGATCCGTTTCGCGCGCGATTGTTTTTCGCTCGCATGCTTCGTTTGAGGTGGAGGAAAAGGAGACAAAATGGGATGTCCGGGGTAGAAAAAAAGAAGAAACAGATTTTTTTTTAATTCTGTTGTTTTAAATATTTTTTTAATCATTTACCAATTTTATTTACTAATATTCATTTACCAATCTTATCATTTACCAATATTCATACCAATATTCATTTCTCAATTCCATTTACCAATTGTTATTTACCAATAAATTTATAAATATTAATAATTTTAACAGTGACAATCATTACGGTTTTTAAAAAAGGTCACTGCAAGGACATAAAAAGAAGAAACAGTTTTTTTTATTCTGTTGTTTTAAATGTTTTTTTACAATAGTACCAGAGGTCATTTAACAATAAATTTATGAATATTAATAATTTTAATAATAAAAATCATTACGGTTTTTAAAAATGTCACTGCAATGACATAAAAAGAAGAAACAGATTTTTTTTAAATCTGTTGTTTTAAATATTTTTCTTACAATAGTACCATAGGTCATATACCGATAAATTTATTAATATAATAGTAATTAATTAATTTTAATAGTAACAATCATTACTTTTTTAAACACTGCAATAAAATAAAATAGACTTTTAAAAAACTTTGTTTACTTTTTCCATTTCATTTCTTTTATTACAATACCTATTTCTTTTACCAATAAATTTATAAATATTAATAATTTTAATAGTAACAATCATTACGGTTTTTTGAAAAGTCATTGCAGTGAAATAAAATTAAAATAGACTTAAGAAATAACTTTTTCTTTTCTTTCTTTTTCTTTTTCTTTTTTTCATTATAAATTTTCAGATGATGTACTTATTTATTTATTTATTTTTCTGGAAACTTTGAACAAGTTCAAAGATCCATATTCAATTTGGCGAAGAATATAAATTGTATAATAAACCAACCTATTGCATCTGTAAATTTATCTGCTTATTTATTTGTTTGTTGGGTTTATATTTTTAAAATTTAACAGTTGTGCAAATTATGTAGTTTTATTATTATTAAACAGATGTCACACATGGCTTCTAGCATTAAATGGATATAGTTTTAATAACATAACATTTAAGGAAAATATATTTAAGCATCAAAAATCATCAGCAATTTTTATAATATCTGGGAAAAAGAGAGAAAATTTAGCATTTTTCTTTTTTTTTTAATATTTTTTATTTATGTTTCTTAAAATAAAATTGATATTCTTAATCGTTTATTAAGATAAAATACCGTGAATATCATTCTTTTAATTTATATCATCTATTTTTTTAACTAATTTAATTTATTATTATTTATCATTTTGTTTCTTAAATTTTTTTCATTTTAAAAGTCTACCATATTTATTTAGGTTACACACATTAAATATTAGAGAGAAAGAGAAATAATTAAAGACTGTCAGAATTTTTTTTTTTTATTTTCTTTTATTAAAGCAAATAAAAAGAAAGAAAAATATACATTTAACTTTATTTAATGATATTTAAATAAAAAAATATTATTTATACTTATTAATTTGAAAATTATTTTAATTAGTGAAGAATATTAATAAAAATGATATTATCAAAAGAGCTCATGCAGATACGATGGGGCCAAAATATTTTAACATCCAGAGTCAATTATTATAATCAAAACACTTCAAAGTAAACAGTTTATAATTTATATGCATTATGAAAAATGCATAATTTTAAAGCAATACTTTTAGTGGGAAATATTTCAGTTTATGACTCCAAAATATCAAAATGAACCTACTCTGATTTTTATTATTACATGTAGGATACTCAGCACAGAACAGTGATCTACCATTTATATTTATCAAATACGCAAATGTACGTATTTTGATAACTTACGGGAATACGATTCAGTCATATTTCGATATCTCGAAGCAATAATGTAAAAGGAAATTGCTTTGAGTTATAGGTATAGTTTAAATTACAAAAATATAATTAAAGCTCCTTGGGGGGTGGGGGGCGGTGGGTATAAAAATAACCATATCTCTAATATAGGGAAGATCTTGAAGATTTTGTCTGAAGCAACACCTTCCCGTTTAGTATATCACATACTTGCCGTAACACAATCAGCACACCCCCCCCTTTTTCTCTTTTTTTTAGGTGCGTTCGTAATAATGTAAATACGTAGCACCTATTGTTGTCGCTCTGTCCGTCCATCTGTCCGTCTGTCTGTCCGTCCGCATATAACAACGCAAAAACTACCCAACCGAATTGTTTGAAATTTAAAATACATAATTATAACATAATTTTGTCGAGTCATTTTAAATTTTATGAAAATCGGATGGATAGATCAATTACAGGGACAATCAAAAGGATTCCGTTACATTACGGTCAATGGGGGAAAAGTTTCAAATGCATTTTAACCGTTTGAAATTTAAAACATATAATTATTACTTAATTTTATCGATTCATTTCAAATATTATGAAAATCGGATGCATAGATCATTTACAGGGACAATCAAAGGTATTCCATTACATTACGGTCAATGGGAAAAAAGATTCAAATGCATTTTTAGGATGTTACACTCATTCGAACATAATAGAATTGGCATGAATCTATGAAATATATACTAAAATATGCATTCTGTACAATCTGTGATGCAAAGAATATTTATTATTAAATTACAGGGCCACACAAGAGTATTCCACTACATAATGCTATACGGAGAAACATTGTTTGGGGGCGTGTTTTAATTATATTCAACTATTTCACATTTTATGAATAAGCTATATGTTGCTGAGGTGTAATAAAAATTACTTCCTGCATATTTACAGAAACACAAAGATTTCGACTACTATATTGTATCCGATGTACGCTCTACTATATCAGCAAGATCTGAATATTTTTAAAACTTCGTTATCGTACAAACGCACCTCATTTGCTACGTTCACGTGCAATTTCCAACTTGTTTTTATATGTAATCAAAAATTTAATGAGTTTAAAAAGAAGGTTCATAATTTTTTTAAGACATAGGCGAATTTAACGTCTTCACGCCGTCGGCCACATATTTGGATGTTTAGTTTTTTATCATTAAAATGGCTGCCAATAATAAAAAGATTAATATATAGGTAATAATGTAAAGTATTGTTGAATTATTTGAAAAAAAAAAATCGTTTGATAAAAATAATGTCAGATGTATTAAAAGTACAAAGTTTTAAAAATTTACAAAAAATGTAAGAAAATTACAATTAATTTAAATTAAATGAATGATTTTGAAAATATCATCGTTTGGGGGAAAAAATGTACATTTCACAAAATAAAGATATTTTATCCCTTTTATAGCATTTTTAGCTCAATTTATTTCATTATAATGATTATCATGTGTATTTTTATGAGAAATCACTTCTATTTTTTTAAATGAGAAATCAATTCACTCACAAATTACAGTTAAGGCCCCTGTCCTCGCTCGAGGAAACTCTCGCGAGCTAATGCTATTCCTATGGGGAAGCATTTTTCTAATAATTCTTTCGCATTTTGACATTTTTGAATAATTTTTTTTGGATTGGATAGCTGAGGTGCACGCCGACAGCGCACCTTTTTTACTTTTTCGATTTGGGCTGCAGATATTTTTTACAAAAGCACTTTCAGTTTCGAAACCGGTTTTGAAAGTGAAACTAACTTTGTAAAAAATATCTGCAACCAAAATCGAAAAAGTAAAAAAGGTGCGCTGTCGGCATGCACCTCAGCTATCCAATGCAAAAAAAATTATTCAAAAATGTCAAAATGCGAAAGAGTTATTAGAAAAATGCTTCCCCATAGGAATAGCATTAGCTCGCGAGCGTTTCCTCGAGCAAGGACAGGGGCCTTAACTCTCAGCGGCCACAAATGTGAACTTTATTTTACATTGTCATTTTTATTGTTTTTCCTTCCAACCCCTCCCCCCTTTTCTTTTCTTTTTTGTAAATGTAAAATTGATCCAATTAATGTAAATAATCCAATAAATGTAATTGTCCAATTAATGTGAAAAAAAAAATAAATAAAATAAATTTCTTTCTCACTGTAAATAAATCGTCCCCAAAAAGATTAAACGAAGGAGGAAGACCTATGTTGTATACCATCTCTCGGAAAAATGCATAAAATAGTTTATTAATATTTAATTGTTTATATGAAAGCAATCATACTATTACTTAAAAAGAAGAAGAAAAAAATCATTTTTGTATATGACATTAGAGCTAGCTCAGTAATAATTTCTTCTTAGATTATAAATTGCACTATAAAAATCTATGGATTTCCAAAAACTTTCCCTTTCTGATCAAGAATTCCTCTTTCTGTTATTTCTTGTCATCTTTTGTAAAAATATTTACAACTTAGATTGATCCAGATTGCACCGAGAGGATAATTCGAGCATCTTGCAAATTTTTTTAATGTCCGATATAAACAATATTTTCGCAAATAAAATCAGTGAAATCCCCGAACCGCAATTAAGGAGTACGAATAAAAGTCACGGGGGGAAATTTCCTCATTCAAGGCGACATTGAGTTCAATTGTAGCATCAGCTCAATAGAATTCAGTCCACGTTGAACTTGGAAGAGCTGAACCGCGAAGTATCCGACATGTTTGGCCACAATCGTTAGGGAGCATTATCGAATACATGAGATATTTTTATTTTTGCTTTTAGAGAACTAACTTCGGGATTTTTATTGGTTTACAGTACACATTAAAACGTTAAAAAATGTTGACGTCAGCTTTTCAATTTCAATTCCTTTGAATAAGGAAAGCGCATATTACTCTTGTTTGTTTAAACATAGGCGTAAGATAAATGTTAAAAAATTGAAAATGTGCGTTCCAAACAATTGTAGCAACATATGTTTGTATATCTGAAAAACATATTTAATGACATGATTTAATTTTACCCCCTCTTACCCCTCAAAATTTTTTTAATTAAACTTATTGAAATGCAATTTAAAATTTTGCAATTTCTCAAAATAAATAAATAAAAATAAATAAATTGATAAAATATTTTACAACTTTTGGCCTTAAAATGGCAAGAAAATTACAAAAAGTCTGATAAATTAACTCTGTTCAATATTGAAATCTATTACGGGAAGAAGGGGGTGGGGTAGATTTCAAACTTCGATGCCGAGCGTAAAACCGTGAACCTTTTGTTGAACAGACAGATGTGCTACCACGGAGTTACCTAGTTAGCTTAAATGAAACTGAAATAAGGTTCTCTTCCAAAATCTAAGTAACAAAAATGTTCGGATGTCATGAAACTGATTCATTTAATTAAAATAACACAAGAATTTTTCTAAATTTTGGGATTTGTCATGTGATTGGAAGTATTCAACGATAAGTACGCAAAATTTCGAATCTCTAACTTACACAGTTTTTGAGAACGTATTCTGTAGCAAATAAACAGAGGTGTCAGATGAATAAGAATTCGTTGGATAAACGACCCCTAAACACTAAATAGCACCTATATTCGTAATAACGAATCCGTCCTGTAGCTAATTAAAGACTCCCCCCCCCCCGACTCATTATTATTTTTTCCGGTACTACTTGGTTATCCGGTCTACCAATTTCGCCAAATTACACAAATCGCCAAACTATTAGCCAAAATGTACTAATAGACGCATTTTTATTTATTTATTTTTTTTTTTTTTATAGTGAAAGAACAATTATTTTAGTAGAACATTAATCAAAATACAAATAAAAAGTCAAACTAAAAATCACTTGATGACGTAACAAACACGTGTATCATGTTTAATGTCAAGTGAATGTGAGATTTGCAATCACCATTACTGGCATTTAATCTTAGAATTCCGGCGACAATAATTTGGTCGACGAGATAACAGAGTAGTACCCTTTTTCCTTACAAAATAAGCAGAAACAAAATGGCGGAAACCGTACCTCTATCCCCGATCCAAATTTAAAATGTCAACATAAAAGTGTATTTGCAACTGGGAAACAATTAGACGAGTTTTTGCAACATCGTGTTTTTAATCACAAGGGAAGAATCTTTATGCTTTTATTTTGTTGATTTTTCTTTTCTTGTCTGAATATTCAAGAACTGCGAGAGATGTGGGATATATTTTTTATCTTTTTATTTTGGAAAAACTTCTCGTTTACCCATTATTATGTTTGTTATGTTCAAAGCAGAAGACTAAAAATTAAATTAATGAGTTCTGCGTGGGAATTTCCCCAAAGAAAATATCTTCTATTTTGGTAAAGTGTCAGAAAATGTCTCTCGATTCGTAAGCACAATGGACAGATTTGTCATTTCGCCACCGTTTATGCATCAACCGGATTTTCCTCCAACGATCTGAACAATAATAGTAAATGAGAAATGAAAATCCTTAATCAGTCTTTGTTTGCGGTTGAAGAGATCATTTTTTGTAAGTCTCAAAAATCAATTAGTTCTTATTTTAGAAGATGAATTAATTTTCAACAGTTCCAAGGTGCTGAATATATATTATAATCAACATCTTGTATAGATACAACTACAGCCATGTCTCCATACAACGAAATCCATTGTTCTACGTTTTAGAAAAATTCTTTATCCTGTGACTAGTCTAAAAATTTCTATTTGAGGGGCTACTTCAGCCATACGAAAAGATCCGATCACTAACGCTAATCCTATGGAAGAAATTTATAATGATATCTCATTTGCAATTCAATATTTTTAAATAATTTTTTTTTTTTTTTTTTTTTTTTTTTTTGCATTGGATAACCAAAGGAGTACAAAGGAGCTTTTTTTACTTTTTCAATTTTGTTTGAAAATCTTTATTTTAAAAAAAACTCATCAATTTTGCTGTACTCGAAAATTCGTTAAGTGAAGATTTTTATGTATATTTATTTCTAAAGGATCCAAATAGTATTTGTTAAGCTGGAAAGTTCGTTAAACTGGCATTCATTGCAATGCGACTGTTTTATGCCGCAGATGTCTCCATATGAGAAAATTCTTCGTTCTACGTTATAGAGAAATTCTAGAAACTAGCCCTCCAGTTAAACGAAAAGATTCCATCACTAATACTAATCCTATGGAAGAAATTTACAATGATATTTCGTTTACATTTTAATATTTTTAAGTGAGTTTTGTTAAATGGTATAGCCGAGGTATATCTGTACAAAGGAGTTTTTTTTACTAATTTGATTTTGTTTGCCGAATTATTATTATTTTTAAGAAAATGGTTTTAAATCTTATACTGCAATTTTTTTTTTTAATTAATTACATTTTGTGAGTGGAACATCCGTTTATTAATAGCAAAGAACAATAGATAAAATAGCCTATATAAATAAAACTTCCATTCATTAGTTTTACTAAACCCAAAAATTCGTTAAAGTGAAGATTTTTATGTATGTTTTTTTCCAAACGATCCAAATAATGTTCGTTAAACTGGGATTCGTTGTATCGATATTCTTCTCTATCACAGGTGTAGTCAATCTATTTTTAAAACGCAAACTCTATCTATTGTAATTAGATTGCGTATTATTGATCCAGTATGCTTCCACGCTCAATGAGAGTAAAAACTATTCGGTACGGAGGCTTCGAGCAATGCATATGTTTTACGCCTACCACGTGCTCCATAAACCCATCAGTTTATGATATACTCTCTCTCGCTTTTTTTATTATTATTATTTCTCTCTTTATAGAACGAGCGACTCTCCCTTACCCGAGGCAAGGGCGAGTCTCTCTTCAACCTAACCCTTTGAAGACTAGAAGAAGCCACCAAAAGAAGGAAGAAACTCGCCGATCGCAGTTCTGCCAGCGGCAGTCGGAGCAATTGAAACTGCCAAAGTACTGACAAAGAATATACTTGGAGTATTTTTCGCAACTTTTTAGATGCGTACGTAATCATGTAAATACGTAGCATCTATAGTCGCTGTTAAACCGTCCGTCTGTCTGCATATAACATCGGAAAAATGACCCACCGAATTGGTTGAAATTTAAAACATATAATTGTCGCATCCTTTTGTCGAGTCATTACAAATTTTATGAAAACCGGATAAATATTTCAATGATAATAACAATAAAAAATATTCCGTTACATTACGCGAATGGGGAAAATACTTTCAAGTGCATTTTAATGATGTTATATTTTTCGTACATGATGAAATTCGTATACATCTATGATGTATGTATTACAATATACATTCTGTACAATCTGTGATGCAAAGAATATTTGTTATACATTTACAGAGTCACACAAAAGTATTGCATTGCATTATTGTATAGAGGAATATTGCTTGGGGCACGTTTATATCATTAAACTAATAAACATTTTTTCAAATGGATATACGTTATTGAGGATTACTACAAGTTACTTCTAATAAAATAGAAAGAAGATAATATTTACAGGGACAACAAAAGATCTGTATCTGAACACCTGTATCTGAAATACTGTATACTATTACACTAATATCTGAATATTTTTTAAACTTCGTTATTGTACGAACACACCTTATTTTCTACGCTTGACGTGCAATTTTCGACTTGTTCTTATTGGTAGGGAGTCAGTGGCATCAAAAGCTTTCGACATCGTGAAATCGAAAGATTTTAATGTAAATCGGTTTTAGAAACTTATACGAAAAAAACGAGTTAGATATGACAAGCCTAAAATAAGTTGAATTAAATTAATTATTATTAAAAGGCTTTAATGATTTACAGTTATCACGGATATTCATACCTCTTAGAGAATTTTATAGAAAAGTTTGTACTCTTAAGGGAAAAAAAATTTGGTATGACAAACTTTTTTTGATGCAAAAGTCAGACATTACCTATTTTAAGCATTTCGGGTCTGGTGTACTATTAATAGTACATGCCTTTCAATGAAATATTATTTTATTTTAAGAAATATTTTTGCTATTATTTACTTGTAGAGATCTGCTAAATTGACAACAGTTAACACGTTGAGTGCCACATTGAACTTTCCGTTTCGTCAGAGTCAGTCACCTGTGATTGGTAGTCTAAAATTTGATATACAACTAAAACATTTATATTGTTTTAAGTGATTACTGGAAGTATATTTAAAACTTACTTAACTTTTATTTATAACAACATTATACTTTCTTAATAATTACTTAAAAAAATATATTTCTTTTTAGTTTTAAGTAAACATTATCTGTGACTTGCACTGAACTTTCCGTTTAGGCCGCGTTAGTTTTCGGTGACTGACAGTCTAAAATCTAATATAAAACTACAAATATACCCATTGTTTTAATTACTGAAAAATTATTTAAAATTTACGTAACTTTTATTTATAACAGGATTATACTTTATTTAATAATTAAAATAATACAATTCTTTTAGTTTTATGTAATATTTTACACTGTCAGTCACCAGTGACTGACGAGACCTAAACGGAAAGTTTAGTTTAATGTCAGTCACCATTTCACTCAACCTGTTAAATTTTCATACTGGATTAATTAAAAGTAATCGAACAAGCGCTCGATTCTCGAACTCATCCGCTTACAATATCCATTTTTTCTTCTCGTTGCTGTTTATGGAACGAGTGACTCTACCCGAACCCGAGGCAAGGGCGCGTCCACAACTCTTTGAAGACGCGAAGAAGCCACTAAAAAAGAAGAAGGAAGAAACTGATGTTCCACCAAGAACAAAATCTCGACTTCCTTCAGGCCCCAGGCCCTGCTGTTGATTCTTCCAATTTCACACTCACACCGCCATGTCTTATACGGCCAGCTGAGACAAAAGACGTCATTAGCCCTTAGAGAAAGAGAAGGTAAATATAAAAAAGAGATTGATAACAAATCGATGCTAGATGACTTGTTGCTAAATAAAGCTGTGATTCGGAGATTCAGTCCTGTTTCCGCGTACTCAAGGTGGAGTGGAGTGGGGAACATTGATTTTGATTTCTCTTTTTAGAGAGAGAGAGAATCTGTTGATTATTGCCCTGAGGTTTTTGAAGCGATTATAGAACAATCTTCGTTCGTAATACAGCTTCAGTCTAAGAGAGATAAGATGGTTGGTGTAAATGTTTGCTGAATTCGATATCAATTTTATTATCGATTATAATTTTATTATTATCGATTATAATTTTATTCAGGAAAAATGAAAAAGTGTCTACCATCTCAATGCGAATCTATTTGTAATATTTTCTAATGGAGTGGGGAACATTGATTTTTGATTTTTATCTTTTTAGAGAGAGTGTATCTGTTGATTATTGCCCTGAGCTTTTTAAAGCGATTATAGAACAATCTTCGTTCGTGATACAGGTTCAATAAGATGGTTGGTGTAAATGTTGGTTGAATTCTGATAATTTATTCAGGAAAATGAAAAAGGTGTCTAACATTTGATTGCTAGACTATTTCGAATATTTTCAAGTGGAGTGGAGAAGGTTGATTTTGATTTCTCTTTTTAGAAAGAGTCCTTAATACTTTGTTGATTATTGCCCGAGGTTTTTGAGGCGATTATAGAACTTTCTTCGTTCGCGATACAGGTTCAGTAGAAGAGATAAGATGGTTGGTGTAACTGTTGACTAAATTCTTATAATTTATTCAGGAAAATGAAAAGGTGTCTAACATTTGAGAGCAAATCTATTTCTAATATTTCCAAGCAGAATATGTTTCTGAAATTTACGTTTATTTTGATTCCTGGTACAGAATCTGTTGATGGACTGATATTCTGAAACAATTATAGTGCAAACTTCGTTCATGGCATGTTTTTCAATATAATGAGAACATTGTTATTTCTATAACTATTTGTTACTTTATAAAGAAAAATAACTTTAAAAAATGCTAATAATATTATTCGAATATATTTCTTATACTTAGCAAAAGAACCCAAGGTGAGGATATTGCTTCTAAATTATTTTTTTATTTATTTTAATGTTTTCCTGTTCATGAGTGTACGGCAATTTATAATTCAAAAAACAATCCTTAGTTTAAAATAATAATAATAAATAAAAAGATATACTGAACGATAAAATGTTTTTTGTAAGAACGCTGTGAAATACTTCTTCAATGAATATGAATCACTTTCATTGAAAATATGGCAATTTAAAAGTAAATATCAACGATGTCACAAGATTTCAAACCTCTAAAGAAGTTCATATAACCTTACAATTTTTCTACCTTAAATAGTCTGGTAAAATTGATATCATCTTGTATCTTTCTAATACTCGTAATACGGTATCTTTTTTTTTTTTTTTTTTTTTTTTTTTTTTTTTTTTTTTTTTAAGAAATAATCGACAGACAATAACTATTATTTTGATCTTTCATTCAAAATTTGCCTAAGGGGAAAAAAAGACATTTCAATTTTAGATTTGGGTTCCTTTTTAATAGATTCGTTTTCAATCTTAAAAAGGAGAGAGTTCTCGAGTTTTTTATGCATGTCCATTACATGTCCAGAACATGTAATGTTTTGGACATGAAAACATTACATGTTCAAAACATTCTACATGTAATGTTTTGAAGCCTATCGAATTGTATATTTAGTTTAGATGCATGGATTTTATGGCAATTATTCATTTAAAAATCCATTTTTCTAGATGATAAAGATTAAATTGCCTTTTGTACCTCGCTAATCCTGTTTCTTCTCGCCTTGTATTCTAAACTTATTTAAAGTGCTCATATTTATACTAAATTCGAATTTATTCAATTTAGAAAACATTTTAATTGAAATTTTAAGAATATATACTGTAAAAAAGCCTCATGTTTCTAAATATTTTAAACTTTTTTTCAGTATTCCCTTTTTAAAGGATTTTTTGTTCTTTGGGTTTAGTTTCTGACGCTCCTAATAATAAAGAGTGCTTTTCAGAATTGTGTGTAACTCGAAAATGTATTTTGATACATTAGGAAATATTCTTTTTATATGTAGCGTATAAGTAAGCTGTATAAGCTAAATATACGTAAACTGAATGCAGCATCACGTAAGGTATAATATTCATATGTTCTTATGCACTGATTTCAGCATTTCTATTCATTTATTTTGAATAAACCTACGATAAAATTACCTCCATTGTGAGAATATAAGGGATAAATTATATTTTGTACATTCAATTCTTCTTCAGTGCTCGTTCTGATCCTAATACTTCCAAAAGTGAAATCAATAAAAGGCACTTCTATAACACACTCTATTTCTATAATACACTCTTTTGTATCAGAAAGCCCAATTACTAGACAAGAAAAAAAAAAAAAAAAAAAAAAAACCCTTTCAATTGTTTTGCAGAGTCACGACTGTGTTTCTTTTTATCATCTCTTTAAATGGATATCGGGGATGTTTAATTTCACAAAACTCTCGCCGGGACTCTAAAATCAACACCATTGTTGTTTTAAATTATCGATGTTACTTTTTTAATAGGCGATGCCGTACTGGGTACCGGGGAAGTCGTGCCTCCACCATTAAAAAACACCCATTCAAATTTGGCCGTTCCCATACAAAAACGTGCCACTGGACTCATCACGTTTCCAAAGCGGTGTGGGAAAAGCTACCGGTTGCAAAAATCAGTGAGAGGGGTGATCTGGGAAGTTTTTGGCGAGATCAATATTGAGCATTGTGTAAATATTGTGAGAATGTTATTGAGGAAAGGGTACTGTTGATTGGAAAGTGGCCCTAGTTAATTGTCGTCTCGAGTATTCATTTGTCAGGGTGATGGATGAAATGAAATTTAATAGCAAAGATTGCTTATTTTTCTCTTGAAGACATGGAATGTTTTATTTGGATGCAATTAAACAGTAGTGTACAAGTCTAGTTTTTGATCTATGATAATTGTATAAGAATCTGAGGTACGTTATTGATTGAACAATTAAGAAGTACAACAAATCCTGTGAAAATGAATCGGTGGGAACAGAAAACCTCCCCATTTTAGTTTTTGTCATAGCAGGCAATATTGTAAGATGTTCCTTTAGTCAGAACTATGATTTTTCTTTTTCGCTTAACCCCTTGAAGGGTTATGCTAAATTTCTGTGCCATTTAATTTTAATCCCCAAATGCTACAATGGTACTGGTATTTTAGAATATAATATTTTATTTATATTGACCGTGAAGAAAAGCTCTCATTTATTTTCAAATAAATAATTTGTTCAAGTACACTTTAACAATTCAGGGCAACTTTCATTGTTATGTTTGAAAAGTATCTCAGAAATAAATAGTATCATATTTTATTCAAAACAAATGTGCATGAAGCATTTTAAGCCTCTCGTCACCAAATTATTATAAAAGTAAAGCAAAAAAATATTTCCAACTTTTAATACTTCTAAGATATCATTATAAATCATGTGCAAAAAGATTTTTTATTTGTAATGTTGTTTTGTCTATTTTTGTTGTTGTTGTTGTTGTTGCCTGAGCCTCGTATGAGATCCAAAACACTTCTACATTTTTTTAGGAATCTCATATATGTTTAAAATTAATATGAAAGCATACACATATCAATAAAAGGTTACAAAATAATAAAACTTTTTTTTTTTTTTTTTTTTTTTTTTTTTTTTTTACCGCGCAAAAAATTAAGCAATTCAAATATGACGCAACTCAAAAAATGAGTTTATTTCTCTTCTAAAACAATAAAGTAACAATTTTAAATGTTGCTAGAATTTAGTTGGTACTTTTATCTAAATGCTGCTATTTAGAAGAATCATATGTACTCTAAATGATTTAATAATATTACTAATTAAAAAGAAAAAAATCCTTTTTTTTTTTTTTTTTTTTTTTTTTTTTTTTTTAATATTGCAATTTGAAGTAGGACCATCATAGGCTCAGAATGACGAGAGCGTAAAAATAGGTCAATTTTTTGTCACATTAAAATATTTAGAATGCAATAACTAAAAATGTTTTTAATATTTTAATTTTTAAATTTATGTATAAGCGTTTTAGCCTATTTTTTACAACTCTCCTAAATTAGTAGTGAAACTATCAAAAATCTAAAAGTTTCAGTTTTTAAAGTCCGCTGTCACCTTAAAACAGAAAACACAATTTCATTTCTAGACTTTTACTTTCTTCACAACCCTTTCGCTTGTTCATATTCCCAGGAGGGGAGTCTATCAGAGACGATGGACATGTCTATCATGTGGGTCATCGCAGGGCGTGGCCCCTCGGGACAGCATGGGGCAACTCCCTTCTTGCCCCAGGATGAGGCCACCAACGCCCTATACCTCACTTGTTCGTCCAACAACGAAGAAAAAACAAAACAAAAACCATCACCATAGAGTGAGAGAGAGGGGTGGATTCTCAGCCAGATAACAGACATGGAAAAAAATTAAAATGTGAGAGGAAATACTTAAGGAGTCGAATAAAATGCAATCAAAAGTTAAGGGATCTGTTAAATAAGTGCGATAAATCGAATCATAAGGCGGCTCAATCATACTTCTTCCATTAACTGGTGTAGTGATTTGCGGTGAAAAGGAAAAACTAGGCGAAAGGATCTTCTAATCTGAAAATCATATAAAAAAGGCAACTTTATGTTGGAGAAAAGGTAGAAGTAGATCTATGGTATAGATTTAGAGTTAAAAGCATTAATAAAATATTAATGTAGACTATAATGTATGTTGTTTAAAAAATTAAATGGTAAAATTTTGCCATAGTAGAGTAGAAGTAGTCTTAAGACAGTAAAAAATTATAAACCTTTACAACTATCTCAACACAAAACTTCTTGACACAGTCTCCACCATGGAGCTAAGAAGATAACTCTTATCTCAGCTCCATGGTCTGCACAAGTAAGCTCCATCGTCATAAACTGCATCAGGAAAAGTGCTTAATGAAGTCATGTTATGTATTTTAACAGAAGGGCTGTTCTGTTTGATGTACAAAGTCAAATCAGTTACGTTTAAAACATGGAGAAAACCAGTGCATTTTAATTTTTTATACACATCAAAATATTGTGTATATAAACAACATATACATAAAATAATGATATGTTTATGTTGATTGAAAGACATATCTTGTATTTGTATCAATCTGTATCGGTTGATTGAATCTGTCGATAGTTATGATAGCATTGTTTTGATAATATAAGCAATCCGCTCAAATAAAAATGGAAACAACAACAACAAAAAGTGTTTAGAATATATATAATTATTTAAATGCATTTTCCAAACGTATTTTTATAATCACTTTACATTCTTTTTCTACTCAATTTATGATAAATATTACAATTATTCGAGCAAAAATTGTTATTTTTATTTGTTTATATTAATACCTTTAGATAAAAGATATCTTTGAAATAGCTGATTAACCCCTTGGACGAAAGCAACCGTATACCTGTCATTGAAGTTTTCAGAATCGTTCATTAATTCTCACCAATTATTTTTTATTGTAAAGCTTACCTTATTTAATCGATGCACTTTCATGATTTAATTACACAAAATTTTCTGTTTTGAAATTATTAAAATTTAATGTAAATGATTAAAATGTAAGCAAAGAGTTCACGTTGTGAAAGGATGATACATAGATGCCAACATTTGTAAACTATAGAGCAATCTGATCCGAGACAAACGTGTTTCAAACCAGAAAATATACATAAAGAAATTGACTTCTTTCTATTGGATATATTTTAGATTTCATTTTGAAAATTCTTGATTAAATCAAATTTCCGGTTGAAAATATATTCTTCTTGAATTACAGCCTCCGGAATAATTAAGAGATGTTTGCCTGTTAATCGATAAAATAATTTTATGTTTTGAAAAAAAAAAAAAAAAAATTCAAAATTAATTTAACGTGTTGAATTTCCTGAAAAAAAAAATATTCAAATGAAACTTTCTTGGAAGGATTTACCATACAGGCCAACATTTGTAAACTATAGAGGAATCTGATCCGAGACAAAAGTGTTGCAAACCAGACAATATACGTAAAGAAAAATGACTTCTTTCAATTAGATATACTTTAGATTTCATTTTGAAATTCTTGATTAAATCAAATTTCCGTTTGGAAATGTGTCCTTTTTGAATTAGACAAAAGATGTTGGCCTGTATGGTGTTAATCAATAAAATGATTTTATATTTTGAAAACTGTAATTTTTTTTTTCAAAATTAACTCAACGTGTTGAATTTCTTGATAAAAATTTTTCAAATGAATCTTTCTTGGGTTAAAAAAATTTAGACATTGTTATCAACTCAGAAACTTGATATAACACCAACGCTTTAGAGAGTCGTTTAGTTTGATTTTCATGGAGTCTCGATTCTGCCAAATCAGTTTTAAGTGAAGACAGTTAGTTTCACAGTTGGCATACACGGGGTGGAGTTAAAATCCATCTATCACCATGTTGACACGAGGGTTTGATGAATGGCCATTTTAACCAATAAGAAATTAAGATGTCTTCAACTCATGGAATGTAAAAACCCAGCGAATAAAGTTTATTAACTATCCCACGCATATAAAGTTTTCGCTCGAATATTAGACGGGGAGGCGGCTGCACAGACAATCACCTCATCGAGTTAACGGATGAAAGTCGAGCATTAGTTATATCTCGATTCGCATATTAAAAAGCAATCAGTCTGAAAAGTCGTACCTTAAGGGTGTATTTCGATTCAAACTGCTTATTTTTCCGATTTATTTTTGAATTCACTTTTGCTCTCAAATGCATCAAACTTGCAGATTCTCTTATTTAGAAAGTACACAAGGTGCCGTAATTGTCGATTCTCTGATAAAGGCAGAAAATATTGCAAAAAAAAAGCGATTAAAAACGGCATTTTGAACCGATTTTTCCGAAGCAGGAGATTTAGGAACGAAAAAAAGTGTCATACTGAGAAGATAATTGTTCATAAATCAAATTCTAATGAATAGAGCGTAAAATGACATCACACGGGACCTTGTACGTCTCTTCAAAAATCCCCTCAGCAAGTTTCATGTTTCTGCGTTTAAAAATATATCCGAAATTGTATCGGAAAATTTCGAGCTGTTTTTTCGAATACACCCTTAATGGAAATCACCTAAAAACCCGATTTTGCCGGTTTGCTAGTAGGTTTACCAATGTATTTTTCCTACACCAAAACCAAAAGTATAAAAACATGAAGGACTGGGAGCATGAAAACAGAATGATAAACCCATGAATAAACCGCTAAAATCTGATTTTTAAGAGGTTTCCATCAAGATATGAATTGGTAGACCAAATGCATTTTAATATGCGAATTGAGATTTAGCTAATCCTAGAATTCCATCCATGAGTGATGCCACCTATATGTGATGATCTATAATTGAAATAAATAATGCTACCTAAATTCAAACACTACAAATACTATTATGTTTTGAGTTGTAAATTAGGCTTCAAATTCGCCCTCTTCAACGTTAATTTTATGGTTTTGAAACACATTCGTGTTTTAGAAATTTCTCATCAGAAATATTAACATTTTGAACATCTTTTTTAGAATTTATTTACGCTCTCTTAAAATAGACTTTAAAATAATCTTTTTCATTTTTAATTAACAAAATTTCCTTAAAACATAGACTCAGTTTTACACGAAATGTTAAAATCTCACTCTGTCAGCTGGGTAAAGATAGCTGGCACGTAGAAATAGAAAATTAAATTTATATTTTAAAATATTTTGTCAACAAAAAAAGGAAGGAACATCCTTCAAATAGAATGTACAGCAAATATTAAATAATAAAAATTTTTAATTTTCTGATTAGAAATTTCTAAAACACCAATGCATTCTAAACCCATTGGAGAGGGGAACTTGAGTTCCGACAGACCGTCAGCTTCGACTGTCGTGTTTCGAAATTCGGCTAAAGGGTGTATTCGAAAAACACGCTTTTCCACCTTCAACAGCTCGAAATTTTCCGATACAATTTCAGACACATTTATAAAAAATTCTTGAAGGGACGTATGAGGTGCCGTGTGAGGTCATTTTACGCTCAATTCATTAGAATTTGATTTATAAACAATTATCTTCTCAGTATGACCCTTTTTTTCGTTCCCAGATCTCCCGCTAGGGGAAAATGTGTTCAAAATGCCGTTTTTGATTGCTTTTTTTGCAATATTTTCTGCCTTTATCAAAGAATTGACAATTACGGCACCTTGTGTACTTTCTAAATAAAATAATTTGCCAGTTTGATGCATATGAGAGTAAAAATGAAGTAAAAAAAAAAATCAGAAAATAAGCTGTTTGAATCGAAATACACCCTTAAAGAGACGGCTCTGAGAAATATTTTACAAATAATTCTTAGTTCTTATAGAATAAGGCTATTCATTTTCTTAGCATTTGGATAGGTGGATACTTGAACTTTTCGGAAATTTATGCAAAGACTTCACGATGTATCAGAAAGTAACATACAAGCTTGAATAAATACGTACCCATATTCATTAGTTAATAGTGTTGCATTAACTGATTATTTTGTGAGACTAAATGGCTGTAAGAGTAACCCGAAAGAGACAAAGAATGTTAATTATAATATAAACGTGTTTATGAAAAAAAAAAAAAAAAAAAAAAATGCAAACGCGATTTTCTACCATCTCTTGCAGAAATTTGAGTGGGCATCCCTACAGCAATGGGATGAATTTTGTTTTGGTATGCTAAAAAAAAGTCTGAAAATTTGTTAAGGGTGTATTTCGATTCAAACTGCCTATTTTCCGATTTATTTTTAAATTCATTTTTGCTCTCATATGCATCAAACTGGCAAATTGTCTTAATTAGAAAGTACACGAGGTGCCGAGACAGTCGATTCTTTGATAAATGCAGAAAATATTGCAAAAAGAGCAATCAAAAACGGCATTTTGAACAGATTTTTCCCCGGCGGGAGATATGGGAACGAAAAAAAGTGTCATACTGAGAAGATAATTGTTTATAATTCCAATTCTAATGAATTGATCGTAAAATGACATCATACGGCGCCTTATGCGTGTCTTCAAAAATCCCCTCAGCAAGTTTCATGTTTCTACTATTAAAAATATGTCTGAAATTGTATCGGAAAATTTCGAGCTGTTGAAGATGGAAAAGCGTTTTTTCGAATACACCCTTAATTTCCTGAAAAACATCTGAAAAAACAATGAGAAAATAGAACTTCTATTCCGGCTTTGATTTGATTTCTCACGCATCCTAAACTTTTCCTCATCAATCTTTACCGCAGTATTTACCTGGAAATATAGGAAATATGTACAGAAACTGATAAAAAAACATTTAAAAACTCCCAATAAAGAAGTCAACACATCGAATTTTCTTGATTTATCGCCTGCACGTTCCACATGAACCCGTTGTTGCTTCGTCACATCTGAAACTCGTACACGGTCGGTTTCAGATCATTTCACTTCGCGCATAAAATGCATCCTAATCCCTCGCTCGCTGTGTCACTAGGTTCCAGTTGGTATAATCTTTTTGCTTCGTTTTCGTTTACCGCTGATTTACTTTGCATTTCTTTTATTTTTTCTGCCTCTTTACACTTTCTCCAGTAAGGGAAAGTGGAAAAGAAAAAGAAAAACGGACTTGTTGATGGGTCATAACAGATAAAAAAGCGAAAGTTTACTGGGTACGCTACACACAGGATTAAAAAGCGTTTCTGTTTTTGCCTGAAGGAAGGATTTCTCATTTTTCGATCACATTCTTGTCCGCATTGTTGAGGGTACTTAGGAAATTTGATTGAATATCTCGGTGTGCGTGTGTTAAAGTATCAGTGTGTAAAGATTTTTTTTCTACTTTTTTTTTTTTATGTGAACTCATTAAACCAGCCGAAGGTGGTAATGATATATGTCAAGATGGTCATTTGCATGGTGCGATTAGTATCGAGTTGCGAGGTAATTTAATAAAGACATGGTGAAGTTGACACATTTGGATTAGAAAGATTTAGTTTTGATTTTTTGTTTTTTCTTTAAGCAAAAAAAAAAAAAGACCAATAATTGCTCCCAAAAAAAAAAAAAAAAAAAAAAAAAAAAAAAATTGATGCATGAGTAATCAGTCACAATGTTTAGGATATCGACTTCTTTGGGGGCTGTGCAAATATAAATTTATTATTTTAGTTGGGAGGAGGGGTCTGTCACATGATGTCGTAAGATATATGTTAGGAGAAGGGGTGGGGGGTTGTTTTTGGATATCTATATAATTTTTGATCAAATCAAAATTTTCTTTTTTTATTCGTAACATGGTCTTTTGTACAAAATAGTATAATATCTTTTTTAGCCAGTTATCTATTTTTATGATAATACAAAGTTAATTTTAAAATCCCTAAATTATTATGCAATTATTTAATTCTAAAATATGGAATACCCAAACGTTTAACATTCATGTTTTTCTACATATATTCATACATATATAATTACGGTTCGAAAAACCATTGATGAAGTAAATTTGAAATGAAACTTGTGTTTACTAATAAATTAAAGAGAAAGAAAACAAGGATTAAAATGTATTCAATAGGACTTAGCGTTGAATGCATTATGTGAAAAAAAGCTGTTACAAAAAACTTTTAAATAGTAACTACTTCTTTTAAGTGTTATTTGATATTAAGTTTTGTCGTATGCAAAGTAATATTTTATCGATTTCTCTTTATTTGAATAATAAAAGTATGTGAAAGTAAAATGGTAGTCAGTTTTGTACACATCACTTCGAACAAAAGAAGTAAATTCTAGAAATAAGAAAAAATTTTCACTTTGATAACGATATCATTACCGGGAAGGGATGAGGGTGTTCGAGGAATGATAACGTATGATGTCTGAAGGTGCAGAATGAATAAATTTTCATGAATAAATTTTATCATATACTTTGAGTATATTCCT
Source organism: Maratus speculifer (assembly GCA_964019185.1). Taxonomy (NCBI): domain Eukaryota; kingdom Metazoa; phylum Arthropoda; class Arachnida; order Araneae; family Salticidae; genus Maratus; species Maratus speculifer. Next base: position 421,382,596 of record OZ025294.1, on the reverse strand, counting down.
TAATTATCATTTTTATTTTTTAGAGATTTTCATCATTTTTTATTTAAGAGTGTTCTCAGCTGATCCGCTCAGCAAGCTAAAAACGTTTTGACACATTTACAAATTCATTTTTTAACAGAAAGTTATAAAATTTTAATGCCTGACTAGGAAAGCGATTTCGAATTGAACTTATTTTTCCATTTTATGATAATTAAATTATTTATCGAGTTATAAGCTATTTCGATGACGCGATCACCCGTTTTTCTCCTCCTTTTCGACCGGTTTTTCTGCTTTCTTCGGGAAATAGGCTCTAAAGTGTCAACTTTGAAGGCTTGTTATGAAAAATCTATTGTGTTTTTTAAAAAACAAAAGAATGAGTGCCATTAGACAGTTTCTGAATAACAACATCCGCTACTTTCATGCATTTCCGAACAAAAATAAATTAATGCATGTGTCACAAAGTTGCCCTTTTTGATTTAAGAACACCCTTAATTGAATACCTTGCATAAGCAACTATTTATTTTCTAGGCAAATTCGCTAGTCTACTATTTGAAATAATGTATTTTTTTTTTTTTTTTTTTTTTTTTTTTTTTGCAAAACGTTGGTACTCTTGATGACAGATGGTTAAACACACAGGAATAGCTTCGGCATCACCTATCTTTAAATGTGGTTATGTTTATTATTATATCGAGATTTCCTGGTAAATTTGATTTATTAAGGTGTTTTCTGTGTATTCTTTTATTGCATCAAATATTTAAAATATTGTCTGCATGCATTTGCTACAGAAATAATGAAATTCGCCAAAAATGACGAATCTGGACGAATAGGCCCTTTCAAATTTTATTATATTACAAGAAGCTTTAGATACAATCGGGGACTAATTTGACTGCGAAAAACGTCGAAATGGATATATTATACTCGGATAACAACTTTATGAATATTCAAATCAGCTTTTCGCTACACTTGGTTTATCAGAGTGGTTAAACCCGACGGATAAACATATTTTCGTATTTGCGGAACAACAACGTGCATGACCTGAAGAATCTTTTTTCCGGATCACTGTAAGTCTGTGTGATAGACGAATTAGCCTAGCAGTGAAAGTACTTAAAAAAAGCAACTGGATCATGTCGCGCAAAATACCCTCAAGAGTTGAATGTTAAAAAGAAAAAAAAAAGTATGTTTTCTTTTTCGAAGATATCGAAAACTCAGTGGCCGTATCGGAAACGGGCAGTAGGCCAGTAGAAAGTATATGTCGATCTCAATCGCCTGGAGAGAGCGATGGATTAAACTCGTGTGAGTCCAATTATTCCACTTCATGCATCATTGGATATTCCGAGATAGAAAGAACGGTTCACTTTCTACGTCATCTTGTGTGTCGGTAGGCCATCCACGGGTAACGTAAGAGCTGTAAGCATTTGAAAATGATAATTAATTATCCTTGATTTGCCTTAGAGTGATCCTTGATTTTACTTTCCAGGAACCACAGCATGTTTCAGATTGGCGTTCTTAACGCTATTACAGAAATGAATCGACTCTAAACGACAAAACTAGATGAGTTACTCATGCTCTGTGACGATACGCCATCTCAGTCAGCGTAACATTAAAAATTACCATTGGTTGATCCTTGATTTACTTCTAAGAACACCTCTGTAGATGACAGGAGGAGTCCTTAATCTGTTTCATAACTAAATACGTGAATAAATTTATCCTTAACGATCAGCACTGAGCTAGCACGTGCCTGTTCTATTTATAATTGCGTGTTGATCACCCACTATTCGCAGTATAAAGATCATAACAATTATCCTTAATGAAAAATTATCCTTGGTGACCTTTGATTTGATTCTAAAGGTCATCCGTGTGGGTCAGACTAAATTCCTGAATGTTTTAAACGAGTCATTCAGGAATGAATCCCTGGGGATGATACTAATATCGAGTGATCAACATCTGAATTGCAACGTATTTTAAGTCGATCAACCACTTAATGAGAAACTTAAGCGTGGTAGCATTAAAACACATCATTTGCTCATCCTGGTTAGCTAATACGAATCATCTGTATGTCTTAGAATACCGTTTTAAATGGTTTTGACGATTTAATATTGAAATGAATATTAATTTTTCGCAATAAACTCTTAACAATCGTGCATCAGACTTGTATACATCGTGTAACATCAGCTAAATCATCAAATCACTAATCGTAACAATTATGATTGGTGATCCTTGATCGTCTTCCGAGAATCTTTCTTGTGTTCCAGAATAAAGTTTTTGATGGTTTTAATGATTCAATTTTAGAATGAATCAAATCTACAAGATTGACTTCGAACCACGAAGAATCTTCGTTGTCTATATGGTATATGGATAAAACATTACAGATAAAGTCAAAGCCGTAAAAAAAAAAAAAAAAAAAAAAAAAAAAAAAAAAAAAAAAAAAATGCGGATTTTTGATATGTTTTTCAAAATCATTTGCATGCGTCAAAATACATTTCTAAATGCTTTAAATAATTAAATCTTGCATTATGATCAGCTCTCGATCACCTGAGGTCATCTTAAGTGCTGCTGAGCCGTATCACATGTGAGTTTTGTCCACATTAGAAAGTGAATATTATATTAACGATGCGACATTGAATATCCTTGAGAGAGTTGCAGAAACCCAGTCTTATCTCAGTTTGACCTTGCCAAGTGTTCGATCATTTGGTGTCTACCATTGAGGTAGAATGAATTCCTAGAAATTTGACCTCCATTATGCTGCTCTTACCTCTCATACAATGAAGAAATCAGATAATGCTCATCTGATTTATGTAATACGCCAATATGTATACTCTTAATTTGATTAACATATTATGCTTTTATAAAACTAATTTTTATCGTCCTAGATCTTTCCTAATTTTCAAACTGTGTTAATATATATTAAGAGAATGATATTTTATTACAATTAATTATGATTTTTCTCTATGGTCAATTAACAAAATCCTATGGCACTTAGAACGAATTATATTTAACTTTACTGTACGATTTCAAAGTCACCTTGCCGCATAAAATCATCTCGTCGTCTTCACATAGCTTGAAATTCCAAGATTAATGAGTTGATCTTGGTCTTGAGTTAATGATTTTCAAGATTAATGCGATGACTCGATTCATATATTAAAGTGCAATTGGTCTGCTAAGTTATATCTTCATGCTGAAAAGCACCTGCAAACTTGATTATTGTGGTTAACAAACAGATTTACCATTTGTTTTTCTTACAACCAAAAGTATGAAAGTATGGAGAATTGAGAGCAAAAAGCAAATGGTAAACTTATCAGCCAACCACTAAAATCAAGACTGCGATTGTTTTCTACCAAGATATGAATTGGCAGACTAGTTGTACTTTAATATGTGAATATAATTTAATTACTCGTGGAATTTTAGCTCTTGAACTCGATGAGATGATTCTATATGGAGGAATTTTGAGTTGAATCAAAAATCACTTGAAAACGTGAGTTTCAAAACCCGCCTTATAGAAGAATCATGTTTTCTCAATTCATTTATTCTAACATAAAACTTGTGCAGAAAAAAAATTACAATATGCAAAAAAATTAGTTTTATAGAATATTTCTGGCATTGTAAAACACTTGTTTATTTTCAGAATTCACATTACATACCAGAAATTTAAAAACAAAAATGTTCTATCAAAATTTTCTTTCCTGGCTAAGGGTAATTTTGAAATTGACGTCCTCAATTCAAATCGATATTTATTAACATGAGATGAAAGTGTCATAGTAAATTTAGATTCATATTTCCTTTTAACAAATAGTGGTGTCAATCATATTTAAATTTTCCAGATAGTCTCAAAAGTTTTACCGCAGCTGAAATTTGCAATGAGAAATTACGCGAACCAACTACAAATGGAAAGAATTGTCCAGAATATTGAAAACGTAATTCTTAAGTAATAAAGGTTTTAATTCTGCTTTTAGACCACGACGATCAGAGAAGGACCCGATGTGTCACCCCGGAATGAGTCAGCAAGAGAAAAGGAATTATGGGAATTAGATCGCGCTCTCGATTCCGGGGCAAAATTAACTTTGAAAGTGAAGTGTAACAATCTAATCATCTGATATGTTTACACGCTTTCTTTTCGGCCGTATTTTCGCTTCATAATTGCGAAATAAGAGTTGTTCAAAAAGACTGGAATTATTTTCAAAGTAGCGAGAGAGGAATGGAGATTAATTATTTAAGAAAGAGCGAGACGATTGCAACAGAGTAAAGAAAAAGTTTTTCTTGTTACATCTTGAATCTTTGGAACAATCTGTTTTTGTATTTTATTGCGTCATTTTTCTAAAAAAATAAGAATAAAATAAAGGAGTTGATTTGAATATTTCATTTAAGAATGCGCAGGCAGTACTATGTGATTCTTTGCTTAATTCCTTTTTTTTTTTTTTTTTTTTTTTTATGAATTATGAAATTCTATTAATAATATAAGATATGTGGTGAAATCGTGAAAGTTTATAAAAATCAAATGAAGCGGTAACTAAAAGGAAAGTGTTTGTTGTTACTTCTTAAATCTTTGTAATAATTGTAAGATACAATAATACAAATTATCACTAGAACCGCGGTGACGGGTCATTTCGACCCGTACCTAATGAGTAGATGTGGATTGAAACCAGAAAATTCTTTATGAAATAAGGTAAATTTAGGTTGCGCAAAAATAATTTAAATACATAAGTTAAATTGTTTTGAATACAATTTCTGATGTGAAATATTTTTATAGAGAGCGAGTAAAATTTTCCGCGACTCTAGTGTTATGCAAAAAAAAAAAAAAGTATAAACTTTAATGATTTATAAAAAGTGATTAAATACATAAAAAGTGATACGGAAAGGTGAGTTGCATCATAAAATTTGTAGTAAATAAACAGATTTTTTTTTTTTTTTTTTTTTTTTTTTTTTTTTTTGCGAAAATAAAAGAAAGATAATCAAATTTTTACTAATAGGTGATTGCAATTGTGATTCGCGTTATATAAAGACAGAAAAAATATTGAGACTATATAGAATGGGTTTTTCTTAAGAACTTGAAATAATACATTTTTAGGTAGATTCCCTTTTCTTACGAATATTTTACGCATTTTAATTACATTATATTCAAATTAGTATAAGGAAATGCAGTGAATTCTGCATAACGGATGCACCAATCAGTTTATCAACCCTTAGACTTCGTCAATACAATTTCGCCCGCCAGAAGTGTAATTTTTGTTGTTTGTGACATCCACCATGAACTTATTTACAGCTTCCCTGTATCAAGAATAAGAGAACAAAATATTGACAAAGCAAAGAAATCTGATACAAATGTGTCAATGGCTGGACTTCACTTCTAAAAATTGTATGATACATTGAATCAACTTTTGGTAGCTGCAACCGTAAGATGATATCTTGATGATGTCTTGAACCAGCATTTGGAATTAATATTCAATCAGAGCTCGAAATCATGGAGTGAGGTTACATCATCTTATGGTTGCAGCTATAGCAGCACCAAAACTAACCTACCAATTACACCAACCTACTACGAAATTTTTAACAGTGTACATCAGACCTATAGGGCTGTAAATTTAGTCAATATCTTTCAATCAGTGGTCGAATTTATTGCGATTTGAGGCTCGAATATCTGGATTACCACTTGTAATTTTTTAAACTGCGCCTGTTGAAGATTAGATTGGGGAATAAGAATTTTTACATTTCTTGCCTAAAATCAAGGAAAGATGTTTAGGTTAGTAAAAAAAGATTCCTTACTTGTAGTGGTCTGGAAAATCGATATCACAGGCATAGCATCTGGCCGAGAAATCTCGATCCCTGGAGGGGTCTTCGTGATTCGGGATCGGGACCAGGGGAGGAGGGGGCTGACCATCCTCTTTACTCTGCTCTCTACTTCTCTCATCACGCTCTGGAAAACACAATACATCAAATTGTCAAGTTATCAGAGAAATATATTTTATTGTTGTAGGGATTAACATCTATAAAGTCTCATTAAGAGTTGTGTAAATCAAATTAAATGGCACTTTACGTTTGCGTTTTAAATACATATATAGTGATAAATGGCATATCAGAAAGAATCCTGAATGGTTTTTGCATGAACACGCTGTGAAATTCTCATGTGATGCATTACGAGATTTATAATTCTCCATGCTCTAAATCAGATTTTTTTTAATACCTAAATTTATCATGTTAGGATGAAATTTATAAATGATGAATGACTAGTAAATTTTATAAAGTTTGAGGCGCTAAAAATCGATATTTTCATTTGCTGGCTCCGAAAAAGTTATAAGATGTATAAAAGTCAAGATGCCTTAGCTTCGTAAGTTTTGATTGTATAATATTGATTTTTGTTTTTATGTTAGAGAACGGAAGATGTTTGTTTAAATACAGGGTGGTCATTAAAAAAACCTTGCCGATATATGGAGCTCTAGCGGCCAGTCCGCTCAACTGATCGTGGTGAAATTTCAGATATAGCTATTCTGAGGTATGAACTCGAGATTCTGTGAACGGCAACAAAATGACGCTCACGGTTACGGTTATCGTTACAGAAATTCGAAAATTTCCAATGGCAACACCCATTTTTTTTTCATCGCAAAATGCTCAGCGCTTGCGAAAACCCTAAAGAGCGTTGGGACTGTAAGTGTATCGCAAGAAACGGACATGTTATGCACGCACAAAAAACTGTTCTGCGAATCCTCCCCCCCCCATAGAAAAAACTCGATTGGGGCGCAAGGTGGAAATCTGCATATGACACAGAGTCAGTACACTAATCTCTGATTACAATACAGATCGGAGAAATTAAAACTTTTATTTTGATTACACGTTTTCCACATGGGTGCCATCACCATTAATTGCCTGTGATGACACCCATGTGGAAAATATGTAATCAAAATAAAAGTTTTAGTTTCTTCGATCTGTATTGTAATCAGAGATTAGTGTACTGACTCTGTGTCATATGCAAATTTCCTCCTTGCGCTCCAATCGAGTTTTTTTTTTTATGGGGGGAAGGATTCGCAGAACGGTTTTTTGTGCGTGCATAGCATGTCCGTTTCTCACGATACACGTACGGTTCCAACGCTTTTTAGGTTTTTCGCATGCGCTGAGCATTTTGCGATTGAAAAAAATGGGTGTTGCCATTGGAAATTTTCGAGTTTCTGTAACTATAACCGTAACCGTGAGCGCCATTTTATTGTCGTTCACAGAATCTCGAGCTCATACCTCTGAATAGCTATATCTGAAATTTCATTTCGATCGGTTGAGCGGACTGGCCGCTAGAGCTCCGTGTATCGGCAAAGTTTTTTTATGACCACCCTATATAACTAACTCGATCCAAGGGTCGCATAAAAATTGGACTTCCGTAACCTTTACAAAAATATTCATTTTACTACAAACGGTTTTGAAAACAACTTTTAAGACTTTGCATTTGGAAGTATATGCAACTAGAATTAAGGAATTAGATATCAGATAATGATTATAACCGACACCCTGGAAGATACACATAGTCTCATGATATGTAAAAACAGTTCTGTCATTCATCATATAACACTATAACGGATGAGTGAAAAAATAAAATAAAATTACAATATTACCATCATAGTTGCTTTAACAACTACTTACAGCGTATCATAAAAATTAGTATTTAGTGACGCATGCGTATTGTTTTCAGCACGTCCGAGGCACGAGGGCAAACATACTTCTTTTTTAATGGGTATCACCGGCACATGGACGCCTCCCACTTCAGTTTTTTGTTTCAGGTGAACAATACCCCTCTTCTGGGTGACTCCAGAGTAACCGTTACATATCCTATAGCTTGTAATAGGCGGCTGTCCAATAAAGCCTCTTCTCGACCCGGATAATAATAATAAGTAACGACAATCCAGCTTATCCGGGAGGCACGTGCTCTGAGGAGAATACAGGGGGTGCCAAATGCCCACGCGTCAAAGCACACAGACCGGTAGTGGGACAATCTAAAACTTTCATGATGCTTTGATTACTTGCCGCTTTTCCTGCACATTTCATTTTGCAGGTGATGTGAGAGAGTAAAACGTTTCAGATTGCAACCCACTTACATTATGGATAATAAAAATTATAGACAGGCAAAAGCCAGAAAATTTTAATAATAATTAGCTTTGAATGCTGCTCTTTTTACAATCTTGAAATTAAGTATCTGTAAAATCGGATCTTTGTTATCGCCGATCTTTTTCTAAAAGAATGTGCTCTGATATACTGCTAGTTATTTGAAGCAATGGTTAATCGAATCGATCACTCTTAAACAATAAATCGTGCAGAACAATGTCATTGTTAACATAGATTTCGCAAAGCATCGATTTTATCCATCTGTCGTAAAGGGCGAATGGCGACTTTCATGAAATATGCTTATGAACTATAAAGAAATGATTACAGAAGTAAATTTCTAAGTTGGTGAAAAAAGTCCGGGCCAGGATTCGAACCAGGGATGTATGTATTGGCTGTAGCCACCAATGCTCATTTAATTGAGCCATCCGGTAAGAATATTGGAGGACTAATTCACGCAACTAACCTTAACGATCACACAATCTGATCTGATACTTTAGATCAGCTCGACAGAATAAATCGAAAATTAATATATTTACAAAGGTTAATCTATTTATAAAGAAATGATTATAAAATGTTTAATAAAACTCCTTAGATCAGTTACACCTATCATATAACATTGTTACTTGTAGTGACATTTTATTCCAACAGATCGCTTAATTAAATACTCATTAAAACGCAATTACATTTTCCCCAAATAAGCTAATAAGTTATTGAAAATAAAAAGATCTAAGAACCCACGATTCACAACACAGAAATCAGTAGTAGGACAATCAAAAACTTTCATGATTGTCTGATTGCTGCCGATTTTTTTACACATTTTATTTTGCAGGGTGATGTAACAGCTAATTGCTGATTTATATTATGGGTATGAGATATGAGCTATGTAAAAGCATTTTAAAAAATAAAAAAAATAAAAATAAGGAGCTGATTATTGTCTTACAATTATTCAAAACACCATAATATAGTACAATTACTTTATGATTGTTCGCGTTTAAAAATCTGATTATTTGATATGTCACTAACTATAGTAGGTGTCGATTACACTAGTGATACAGTATTCTAATCATCAATATTCAATTAATCGCTTTTAGAAGGCAAGAAAAGAAACTTCATTGGGGGTAAAGTAGTCATCCAGTTATTTCAAATTATTATTGAAATGGGCGTCTGAATTGAATAAAATTTTGCTATACAATCACAATTTATTTAAACTTTGACTACCGTAATTTAATGCTCATTAGTTGTATCTGGAAAAATACTTTATACCAAATATTTCTTATATAAAATTTTTACTTACAGAAGTACATAAACAACAAATTGAAACCTCTTAAGTTACTTTTCATACAATAAACTTCTAAAGGCAAACATAAATTTCAGTGTAACTAAATTGCCATTGAAGAGTCATTAACTTCCACAATATGAATGTTTAATTTACTAGACAAAGCACAAATCCGAAAAGTAATGCATTTTAAATTACTTAAAATATTTATAAGTTTTTTTAAAAAAAACTTGCATTTAACAGAAATTTAAAATAATAATAATAATAATAATAACTAAATGAACATGTGCTATAACGATTGTTCATCACGCAGCTGTAAATGAATACATTTTCTATCAATAATTCAGGACTCGAAACCAATGCACGAAACGCGTTCATCCACTGATAGGGGGGGGGGGGTCCTAATTTCCTGCTCATTGTACGTTATTATGAGTGACTTTAACCAACGTAACCGTGATTAACTTCTTTCCGCATCATGGAGTGACCTATGGATGCGAGGAACGTTGTTTCCCATTTCAGCTTTTGGATTTCGTAGCACCTTCGTAAGCATCAGTTTTAGCCTTCTGCCATCGCAATGGGCGAATGGCGATTGAGCAACTTTCATGAAATATACCCGTGAATTGTTAATGAAATGATTTCAAAAGGGTTAATGAAACATCTTGAGTAAATTATATGCATCATGCCACAACTGAAAAATTAACATGAAGTACAACTGCACGGAAAAAACTGTTCTGTTGAAACTACTAATATACTTCGTTGTTAATACTTCATTGATATAAATTCAACCACATATTTTTATTGGAATCACCACTTACCAAATGATTTTGTTAATTCAACAAAATTTTGGTTAAAATTTGGTCATTCCAACCAAAATATTTTGTTCCAGCAATACCAACCAAAATGTAATACTTTCAACAAAACAGTTTTTTCCGTGCATGAATTCTGATAAAAAGGCTACAGAAACGTTAAATTATTGTTTCCGCTTCAGCTGTTTGTTAAGGACTGTCTGTTGTTGATTGAGCATAGATAAATTATAGTTATGAAATGTAATAAAACTTGCATAAATATTTTTCCAATCAAGAACAGATTCTATATTTATTCAGTCTCAAATTATATACCATTGATTTAAAAGCATGATAATTAGCAATTTTTCAGAATATTCACGTTCATGGAACATAGTTTGTAATAACTAAGTTTGGAAAAAAGTAAATATCTTTTTAAATTATTTTTAGTGAAATTCTGTCTATTTTTTGTAAAAGTATGTTAAATAATCAGATTTTATTAACTTGGAGAAAAATAGATATCATATGCTGATATGATATTGTCGCTAACTTTACCTGTTTATTAGTAAAAGTGGGCTGCATATGTTAACATATCTTTGAAACAATAGTGCATGTGAAAAATTGTGAAATAATTGTTCATATAGCCAACCTAAATTATAGCAAAAATTAATTTAACTGTAGTTAAGAGCTGAAAAAAAATCATCAACCATGTTTGGAAAGCAGTACCTGTGGTTTTACCTATTCACATTTTAACAAATGAGCTATTTTCGAGAATTTTGACCGACACATTTCACTTAAAAAAAATTTTTGGTGCTACTGATTTTGAGCTCGGCTTCATACGCGGACTCCTTTTTTCAATCAGTATTCAAATCTTATGATTTCTCCAGTCAGAATAATTGAGATAAAATAATAAAGTATTTTAGATAATGGGATTAATTTGTTTAATGAAAACTACAAAACATGAGTCATTAAATTGTCAGTTGTGCAGTTTCACCTAATCTACAGAAAGAAAATAAAAATGCGCAAAATTGCATCACACTATGTAACAAAATATGAACACGAAGGTTAACATATTTTAATAAATTAGGTAATTTCTAAAATTTTACTAAATATCTAAAAATGCAACTGTTAGACCCATCAGTATTGATATAAATTACGTCTAATCCCAAATAATCAAAAGAATAAAAATAATTCTGGCGGCAAATAATAAAGTCCCACCTTGATATTCTGTTGTCTACAGCTACGGCACATAAAAAAAAAGTGCTACCAGGTGTGGTGCGTTGCGTAAAAGGTCAATACCGGGTCTTCAGGTAGTATTCCCCCTTCCCCAAAACGATGCAGTCACGCCTGGTGAAGGCACCTGACTGTACAATCCTCGTGATTTCTAGAACAATATTTACCGTAGGACACTGCGGGTGGAAAGCACCCATTGGTCGACCACGGGCAGTTGTCGATTTTGCGTGATCTACGGAATGGAACGTAATGAGAATTTCGGAAAAAGGCAAAAAAAGGGATGGATGTGGCAGATGGTGGGGATGTATGCTCGTAATACTAGAGTGTATATTTATTGTTACTTCCACACTGGTTCGTCATCGACTAGTGACTACTGTCATCGTTGTCGGTCAAGCCAGGTGCCGAGATTCCCGCTGACGTCACCCTTTTTGGCAGTGATTGCAAACGATTCGTTGCATCTGGTTTTAGAGGCATCGATTAACCACTTTTTGTTGCGAACGTCTGTTTGTTGAGTTTATTTGCATGAAAAGAAAAAGCGATCATGGGTAATAAGAGAATATCATTTGTGTGGATGTCTGTGATGATACAGCTCATATTCAAAATATTAGAATAATTACCTTTTTTTAGAAATTGAAAATATCGTTTGGTAATTTAATGTCTTTTAATGAAAATATGCAAACAATATTTTTATTAAGAACTTATTGTTGATTAAACTTACTTGTTATCTTAAATTTAATATCATTTTTGAAAAGATTAATTGCAAAAAAAATTATTTTGAAAAGTCAAAATATTAGAATATTTATTCAAGTGGTTCAAAATATTAGAATATTTCACATTAATTCTCCTTTAATTATTACCAATTCTTAACTGGTGGCATCATTGATTAAATTCAGACTATTTTATTTAAAATCAGTATTCTTTTTTGCAGTTTGTTTCTTTTTCGTCTTAAAATGGGCCGTGCGAGTGATATTCCTGAATCTACTAAACTTCGCATGGTTGATTTGTATCGGCACGGTAAAAATCAATGTTTTATAGCGAATTATTTACATTGTTCGCAATCGAGCGTTAGTAAAATACTAACACAATATTCAAAAATTGGAAAATTTCAAAATAATCGCCGAAGTGGTGGCCGAAAACCAAAAACATCTCCTAGAGATGACAGGAAACTGAAGCGTATAGTTAAGAAAAACCGTTTTAAAAGTGTGCGATTCTTGCACCGAAAATGGAAAGAAGAAGGAGTTGAAGTTTCTACATCTACAACATTAAGACGTCTCCATAAATTTAAATTTGAATCTCGTGTACCGAAAACAAAACCTCTCATGACTGCAAGACAGAAGCGTATAAGATTGAATTGGTGTAAATCAAGACGTTTATGGAGCAATGAAGATTGGAAAAATATATTATTTAGTGATGAAAGTATGTTTTGTGTTTCATATGGTAATCAAGGTATTCGAGTTTGGAGAATGAAGCAAGAAGCATTTGATAAAGAATGCCTTAAACGTTCCGTAAAATTTGCTGCTAGTGTCATGGTTTGGGGTTGTATGAGTGCAGAAGGACCTGGAAAGTTATGCATCGTCTACGAAAAGGTTAACTCTCAGATATATCAAGAAATTTTAGAATATTACATGATTCCATCATCAGAAGATTTATTTGAAGATGATTTCATCTTTCAACAAGATTTAGCGTCCCCGCATACCTCGGTGTCAACTAAGAATTGGTTCCGCCAACGCAACATTAAGGTACTTCCTTGGCCACCAAATTCACCAGATCTTAATCCCATCGAAAACTTATGGTGTATAATGAAGAAAAAACTTCAAGAAAATCCTCCTTCAAGTAAAACTGAATTAGTGGCACGTATAAAGTCTATTTGGGCTAATATTGATAGAAATGTTTGTAAACACCTTGTATATAGTATGCAAGATCGATTGTACGCTGTTATGAAAGCTAAAGGGGATGCTACAAAATATTAACTACCATTTACTTCATATTCATAAGGTAATATTGTTGCGTAAAATAAAATATTCTAATATTTTGAACCAATCTAAATTTTATTCTAATATTCTGGTGTGTTTAAGGAAGCTGTATACCTAATTTATTGTGCTGTATTTTATATTTTATAAATGTTAAAATCTTAGCTAAACATTCCAGATTTAATTTATAAGAAATTTAATTGCATTTACTTAGTATAAAAAATAAATAAATGACAAATAATTTTTTCTTATTACTTTTTCTCAATTATTCTAATATTTTGAATATGAGCTGTAGTTTTAAGTGGTGCTTGCTCTTTTTTATTCGGTTTATAAATTGGTATCATTGGTTCAAAAAATGTTTGTGAGTATAAGCAGCGAACAAATTTCTGAATTTTGCCACGGGCGGAAGGCCTCCAAATTTTATTTTCGAAAAGAACTACCCTGTGCAAGGAAATTTCCTGAGAAATTGCACTGTTAAAAATTTTGCTGTAGTTTGAACCAAATTTTGGTGCTCAATAGCTGCCACCATAAGATGGTGAAATCTCATACCAACATTTGGCACTTCCTATTTCAACCTCGTTCCAACTATTGGAACTATGCTTCAACAGGAGCTCCAAATATCGGTTCAAGATTTCACCATCTTACGGTGGCAGCTTTTGAGCACTAAAATTTGGTCAAACTTGGACAACATATTTAACAGCAACCTCACCACTAAGACCATGCGCAATGGACTATGTTCTTCTTTTGGGTTCGAGGCTATAAAAACCCAACTGTTTGGGAAAACGTTAACAAATTTCTCCGATTGAAGATCTCTTGAAGAATTCATTTATTTTTTATTCTACTTCTGAAACGATAGAAATTTATACTAAAAGTTTTGAATGTTATAGGGAATATTCGTTTAATTTCAGATTAATTTATATTGACTTTATTGGAAGTATAACGTTAGATTAATTAGATTAGATTAATTGATTAGATTAAAAAATGAGTGAAATTTAAAGTTATTAAATTGAGATTTGCTTATAAATTGTGTAATTTATGCGTATTTTACTTCCCATATCAATTTTAATTTGCACTGAGAAAAAAATATGGTTCTGGCATACAGAATCTAAGTAATGGCTCTAGAAAAAATAGTTCCATGTCATCCTTATAAATTTTAGTTCCACTTCTTAGAAAGTTCCAGAGTCTCTTACTAGAATTCAAGTACGTTTTCCGATATTTTTGTTGTCATATTTATCTAAAAATCTCTTCAAATAGATGCGAACACAAGAGATTTGATTTAGTAACTATAATTATAGCTTAAGAAATCATTCCTAAAATCAAGCGATAATTTCTCGCTACTGAAACGGTTCAATGTCGTTTCGTCTCCTAGAAAAGAAGAGACTGGAAATGTCAAGTCATTTCGCCTATTCAGCTTAGTTGTTTACCCTACTCGCATAGTTTGGACATCTATATTTCTAGTTTAGGTATTTAGAAAGTGACTAACTATTCGTTCTAGTTGAAGGTGGCATATTTTTTTTCTCAGTGTGTAGTATTTAGAAAATTTTCGTAAGGCCTAAAACTCCATATAAAAATAAAATATAAGCATAAATTACCGAAACACAGTTCTTTTCAATAGCGCGGTTATCAATGTTATTCCCAAGCAGACGAATTTTTATAGGCTAAAACCCAAGAAATGTATACTGCCGTTGTCCATTGAACTCTAATTTAGACACTGGGCTCGGATAAACGCAATTTTGACAAACAAATAACAAATTTTTGCTTTATGTAATATATTAAAGTTATTTTTCGTTATGTTTTACACAGATTCACACTTTTTTTTCTATCAAATTTTCAGAACATTTCAATATTATTTAATAAACCAAAATTTAAATAAAGATAGAAATTAAAAAAAAAAAATGTATTGAATGAAACTTTTTTCAACATTTGAAATAAATAAAATACAAATAATAAGCATATCTTTCATTTGTAAGGTTTTTAGTTGAGGTTAAATGTTTAGTTAGGGTTTGTAAGGTTAGTGTATTTAAAGTACTTTTTTTGCAAGAGAAATTTGTTTTTACCTGCTATGCCAGACAGCCATTCACCTATTATACAATATAATCATTTATTTATA
The DNA here is from genome assembly GCA_964019185.1 of Maratus speculifer. Classification (NCBI taxonomy): domain Eukaryota; kingdom Metazoa; phylum Arthropoda; class Arachnida; order Araneae; family Salticidae; genus Maratus; species Maratus speculifer. Next base: position 421,367,170 of record OZ025294.1, on the reverse strand, counting down.
TAACAGAAAGTATTTTTCTTATAAACTTGGCTTTTTCATGAGAAATAAATTTTACTTTTATTATTATTATTATTAATATATATATTTTTTTTTACTTTTCGCCACATAACTTTAACCGTCATTTTTCAAACCGAAGTAAAAAGAGAAACGACACTGGTTCATAGAAAGAAGAGAAAGAGAAAAAAAATCATATTCTTTTATGTAATTGGAAATTTCGAATTCTTTTAGTGAAATTCTAATAGCCGGTTTTTAACCATAAAATACAGCTTTTAATCCTTAAAGAGGTATGCTAATAGATGCCATTGTGCCGTCACGGTAGCTGATTTTCGTCATTGAACTGTTTGTTTCATACATAGTTTTAATATTTCATAAGAAAAGTGAACTTCTTTCTACATTGCTAAGTCGAGTGCATTGATCTTTCGATCCTATGCTCAGAGTGATTCTGATTTTTTTTTTTTTTTTTTTTTTTTGGACATGTCTTGCCTTATTGAGCTTGAGTTTAGATTTCGTAAATTATCGAATTGCATCTTCTAGCAATGTTGCAATATTATAATAAGGCTGGTTAAATGGACAGAATAAAAGAAGTAATCATCCCTGTATAATTTGTAATATCAAAGACGAAGTTACTACATTGGAAAAAATGAATAAATGCTTTTTCACGTTTATTATCATTATTAATTGCTATTACTTTTAATACTATTATTGATTGTAATATTAATATATTAATATTAATATTAATATTAATATTAATTTATTATAATTTTAAATCACATCCACAAAATGTTTCTTAACAAAAATAATATTAAACATGAATAAAAGAAACACTCAAAAGTCTACAAATTGCAATTTATTAGCAAGCTTTGTTATTATTATTATTATTATTATTATTATTATTATTATTATTATTATTATTATGACCGAGAAAAAAAAATCCTTTTATCTTACTAAAATTTTTAATCTCAAAAATAGAAACTCGATTTTTTTTTTTTTCGTATTATGTCTTTTGATTTATTTTAATCCACAAAATAATTCTCATCAAAATATCTAGGATTAAACAATTTTGTTTCATATGAAAGGGAGAAACTGCCATCTCAGAAAAAAAAAGAAAAATTAATTAACTTTTACATTCCCTCAAACTTTCATTGGACAAAATTCGTTATTTTAAATTATTTTTTACCTTTTTAAATAATAATGATATATATATTTTTAACTTTATGAAAAGAACCGGCCCATATCGGCAAAAGATCATAAATAGACATCCAATGCATATTTTACAATGTCATTTTAAAATATTTTTATAAATTATGTTTCAAAAAATGCACTTCTAACTACCAGTATTATGTACTACTTATGGTAGTCAGAACCAAAATCATTTTATTATTATTCTTATAAAATATTTTCAAAACGGAAAAAAAATCTATGAGAAATATATCATGAAAACTACTGTATGGAAATAGCGATAAACAAATGTAGTTTTAAAAAAAATGTCGCCTGTAACAATCAAGATTTTTTTAATAAAAAAAAAAGAAATTATAGCTTAAAGGTTAAAATTCATTAATAAAATTTTTAATAAAATATATTTTTCATTCAAAAAATCATTTATATTTCCTTATTTTTGTCTACTATTAGGAAAATGAGGCATAGTAATTGATTTTATTGAGAAAAAATCAATTAATCCATGTGAGGAACGTAATACAGTCAAATTTTTTAAATAGACTATTCTTGGGTGTAGACACACTTTGCTATAACTTCTTCAATACGATTGGTCATTCATGGTTACACCAAATTTATCCAATTTCTTATGGTCTGTCAAAACCAAACAGAAATAATAAATGATTTCCATTGCTTTTTATCAATCAATGATGCGATTTAAATATGTAATAATTTTCTTTCACATTAATTCAATGTGCAGAATGTGCTACAAGACGTTCCAACATTTAAAAATACATACTTTTTACAAAATATCTAAAAATATCAATTTTAAAATGCATTCATAAAATGTGTATAAAAATATATTTTTCATTGAACAAGACGTCAAACTATGACTTTTTCACAGCTTCCAACCGTTTCGTTTTTTATCAGTGTTAAAAAACATGATTCAAACTGTAAAACTTATTTAAAATGTTATATCTATCAATGTGATCATTATATGATTTTATTTCTTAATGTCTTTTAACCTTTTCCGGCTTCGAGCAATTCTGTACGTAAAATGCTGATATGATTGACTGACACCGGTATTTACAGACGACATTTTTCGAAATCAAAAACTTGTTACTTTAAACCTTCATTGTAAAAGCAAAATTTTATCAAAATATTCTTGGATGCCATTTGTAAGTTTAGAATTAAAATTAGGTGCTGAAAGGGTTAAGTATTGAAAATATGTTTATTCGACTTGGAGAAAGGGGATCGGTTGGCAGCGATGTTGTTTTTACATACCTATCAGACAATGTGACATCGAAAATTAATAACAATCATCAGAAATTGATTTTTTATAATCGAGAAAAATATGCTGTTTATTATACGAAATCAATTTATTCCTTTGACGCGTGCATCCAAGCTAAAACTTTAAATAGATGATTCAGAATGTGCAAGGCGCACCTTCTTGCTACCAACTATGTTAATATGATATTGGTCATTGACGGGTACATCTAATTTATCCATTTTCTCATGACCTTTCCAAAGCGAAGTTGAATCGTTAGACGACCTTCATCGATTCTTTCAATCCGTGATGCGATACATGTATAAAAAAATTCAATTTTCACATTGATTCAATCTTTAGCGTCATTATGGAAGGGGAGCAGGTGTGAAAATTGACCACACAGAGAGAATGGTCCACTACTTATCACACTTATAGAACTATTATTATAGGCACCGAAATCTGTAATTATTGGAATTGGATGTTTCTTTAGTGTGTTAACCACCTTGTTTCATCCAATGAGATTGATGAAGCTTGCTTTATAAATTTCTTGTGTATTAGGGGGCCCGCTAAAAAATTTGGTATCGATTGTTTAATACCCTAGTTAATAATCTCTCGGAGATTTTTATCTATAAGAATCTCGGCTTCTGCAACGATTATTATCTCGAGGAAAATGTATTCAGTTTTCTATCGAACACAAATATTTCGAAAAAAGAAAAAAATCAGTATGAGAGGAATTTGGAGTTGTTTTAAAGATAAATATATGTGTTTTGATTTTATCTATCTCGTATTATCGCGGGATGATTACATAATGTGTGTCATCACAATAGATACATATTGAAATATTAAAAAGAATTGAATAGTTAAAAAAAATTACTGCGAATTCTCTAGCGTTATACATTTTTTATAGGAGGGAAAATATTTTATGGGGTTTTTTTATATTAAGAAAAAAAAATGTGATACAGATCTCCTCCTGCCCTCTCTTTCTTTAAAGTACAATTAAAAAAGCTGTAAATGCTCCATGTCCCGAGCTCTATGTTGAAGACCTCGGAAAAAAAAATCATACGTAAAAGAAACGAAAAAAGAAAAGTTGCAGTAATCGTGAATGCAATGTCTTGATATCATCAAATAATTTTTGTTTTATTCTAACTTCATTTTAAATAAGTCATTTAAAAAAAAATGAATAATAAAAATATATTCACTACCAAAAAATTGGTGAATTGGAATAATTTTTCAGTTGGTTATGTATTGTAGAAACACGAAAATTCCCGCCCTCAAAATACATAGAATTCATCGACTTAGGTTGAAAATTACACGAAATTCTCCAGTTTAGAACGGCGTTTATCGTCAAATCATCCCGATACCAGGTATCTAACACGTTAAGCTGAGGTAACTCGGCAGGTAGGGACCTGGTCATCGGTTAGAAAGAAAGAAAGGGTGTTCCGACAGCTGGGCTGCTTAGTACTGCCGGACATTCATTTGAACGATTCCAAAACCTTAGCGTTAAAGACAGATCAACAAAATTTTAACACTATTATGTTAGATACTAACACTTAGATATTTATTATCTTACATACTTACACACACTATGAATAATTTAAAATCCATATTCGCTAAATTCTAAAACACTCACGAAACCATTACATCGGCGGAAAATAAAATTCCGCCAATATTAGGTAATTATACTAGCAATTAACTCTTTTTTTCAGTGATTATATTCATCAGAACCATGCATATTTTCTGTTTATTTCTGATGTGTTTTACCGTATATGTGTCCTACTCAGTGAACAATTTCTGCAATGAAAACAGTGAAAATATAGAAAAATCCCCTTTCATTTTAGACTATTTTATTTTAAATATTTGCAACCCGTTTGCACTTTCACTCGATATCTTATTACTAACCTATCTTCAAAGCACCGAATTATGTCAGCGAGTAAAATAAAGAAACACACAAGATGTAAATGACCCTTATTCCCATTGTTCTTGGCAGATGCTCGAGTCGCGTGCATCTCGTATGTCCTCTCCTATTGTGATTGTCAACTGGCTCAGATAATCCTCCCGAGAGCTTTGTTTTTACACTCGCAGAACAAGAGAAAGGGCGATCTCGAGCCGATAAAGGCGATCGTCTTCTAACACTTTCTCCATGTAACTCGGCGATGGTTTAAACAGATGAATAACGTAACTGAAAAAAAAAATAAATAAAAAATAAAAAACGTTCATACAGTAAAATTTCTAAAAAAAGGACACACCTAATAAGGGACAAAAGTTCCAGTCCCATAGCTGTCTTTTATATGGAAGTTTCACTGTAATAAAAACTCCGAATAAGGGACACCTCTATTTAACCCTTTCCGGCACGGGCAAATTTTGTAGTAAAATGAGAAATTATCGACTGACACCGGAATGCGCAAACGAATTTTTTACATACTTTGAATTCTGTAATTTAAGCTTTTATTGTAAAAGCAAAATTTTACTAAAATATTATTGGTGACATTCGCAAGTTTGGAATTAAAATTAAGTATCCCAGACCGGGCACAGTGTGCCGGAAAGGGTTTAAGGGACAAAATTTCCGGTCCCATAGGTGCCCTTTATTCAGAGGTGTCACTGTATTTGTGCATTTCTAGACAAAGTTCGACTAGGTGGAGCCTTAGAGCCTGGTTTCCCTTGCTATACATAAAAAAGAAAACACACACTTTGGATGCTTTAGAATATTTTTACAGTAAAACCTGTTGATACAAAATTGCAAAGAACAGCAGAAAAATTCTTTTTTAAACAGGTTCCCATCTTAGCAGATAACATTTGATGGCATTCTTTTCATTCAGAGCATTAAATTGTTGCATTTAAAATAAGATTCAGTCATGGACATTTTCGTGATTTTTACTTTATAAATACACACTGTAAAAATAATCCTTTAAATTTAAAACCAAAACTGCTGGCAGCAATGTTGCCAGCAGTATTAGCTTTAAAAATTGCAGTCATACAACTACAACCATAAAATGTTAAAACATTTGAATTGGTCAGTCAGAGTACCAAATCTTGGAATTATATTTCACTAAATTATGATTGCAGCGCCAAAATTTCAGTCAAGTCACCACAATTTTTTTAAACAGTGTATACATGAGGATATAAGTTTCAAAACTCGCTTTATCCAGAAAATCATTAAAAACGTTTAACGGTCCCCATTTGTTTAACGTTGAAAACCAAGATTTTACAATAATGTACAATGCCAGAAATACAGAATAAAACTAATTTCTTTTGTAGATTATAGTGTTTTTGGGGGGTGCAAGTTCACCAATAGAAATGTAAAATTAAGAAAAGACGGCACATTTAAATTTTATATAAGGCTCGTTTTGAAACTCACGTCCTCATCCTTTTGGGACTAGTCGGAGAAATTCCGCAAGGAGAAAAATATCTTGGCACCGTAAAATAATTTCTATACGCTCAACCATTCAAAAAATATATATTAAAATATTTAATTGCCGTCCATTTTAGCAATTAAATATTTTAATATATATTTTTTTAAACGCTCAACCATTTTTCAGAGCTATTTTTATAAATATTTTTTTTTTCCTTTACAAATATAATACAAGCGTTTATTTGAAAAAAAAAAAAAAAAAAAAACAGTAAATTCGAATTTGTATGATTATGTGCATTTTCTACGAAACAGTTATAAGTACTTGTGCGATCAAAGCTCTGAGAAAACGTAATATTAATAATATATATTCCAGAACGAAAAAAAACTATATAATATTACTATAACTATATTTAAATAAAACTATACTTAAAATATTGATATAAATTAAATTTATAAAATTATAAAATTTTATTTTCTATTTACATTCTGAAGATGACTCGATTGTCAAGAGTTGAAACATGTAAATACAAATTATTAATGTATTTTAAATGATTTTATTAATACAACAAAGTCTTATAAGCAAAATACTTATTTATAAATATAGATTTTTACTTTTTCGTTGTGGAATATACAGTCGACTCTCGTTAATTCGAACTCGTCGGGACCACAAGAAATGTTCGAATTATGGAAAACATGCTTAATAGGGTACTATTACAAAGGAATTAATGTTATAGTGTTTTTTAAACTTATTTCGTCTGTGTATCTTTAAAATATGACTTGATATTAAATTAGAATGTATAAGTACATAAACTAATTAAAAGATTAGAAACAAGCACGATGGAAGAAAAATTTTAAACGTCACTGATGGACAGACGGGGCTCTAAGAAAGTGGATATCAAATGCATTGTATTATATGTATACTCGTTCGGAACAATTTTCACAAAAATCAAAGGAAGAAAATTATTCAAATATCTGAAATCCGTGAGAAAGAGAAGAAAAAAGAAAAATCGGAATTCTTGTTAGTTCGAATTAAACGAAGTCAAGAGAAAATGAGTTCGAATTAATGAAAATTTTTAACGTTATTCTGCAATTGAAAATTTTGGGACTTCATGTTTAGTTCGAATTAAGCGAAGATTCGAATTATCCGATTTCGAATTAACGAGAGTCGACTGTATGTTATTAATATTACGGTATAGTTATTAATGGACGTAATCAAGACTTACTATTGTTATTTTTTACATTGATACCTGCGAAAAGAGTTTAATCAGTGCCATACCAAACTGGTTTAGTTTCACCCAAAAATAATCGTCGGCCAAATTCAATAACCCCTTTTAATTTGTAACAAGAGACCGACGTTAACACAATTAAGCCGCTCTTTGTTTTACGTCTCCCAATATGCGAGTGATGGATGTCCATCACACACTCTTATCCTGGTTAACCCGATCCGGTTTGATTCTTTCTTTGCCGAGGTGTGTTACACGATACCACTCCAAGTTGTGGTCCGGCTTTAATGAGGATTGCTGCACGCAACATAGCGCTGATCTCAAAAGATATAAAATTAGATAGGGTAAGTCGACAGTAAAAGTTGTCCGGGATCAACTCGACCAACTTTTAGCGGACTTTTTTTGCACTCTGTCAGTTGTTTTTTCAAACAAAATATTGCAATCCTCAACTGGATTAAGTTTTGTGGTGCGATTTTAAAATACATTGCTGCACACAAAGCTTTTAAATACAATGATCTTAAAAGTTATGTAGATGCTAAATTGTAAGTAAAAATGGCATGGACGAACTCGATCAACTTTTAGCGGATTTTTTTACACTCTGTCAGTTGTTTTTAGCATTTCATTTTTTATTTTTTTTTTTTTTTTCAAACAAAATATTGATATCCTCAGAATTTGTGGTGCGATTTTAAAAAACATTGCTGCACACAAAGGTAGCAGTTTAAGTTTTGTAGATGCTAGGTTGTAAGTAAAAGTTCAATAGACGAACTCACCAACTTTTTAGAAGGCTATTTTTGTTCTCTGACAGTCGTTTTTAGCATTTTTATTTTTGAAACGAAATACTGATATTTTCAACAAGTTGAACTTGTGGTTCGATTAATAAAAAAATTGGTGAACACAAAGCTGGTAAATTTATAATGGCCTTAAACACATATTGTCGATACAAAGTCGTAAATAAAAGTTGTTCAGCTGAACTGGACTATTTTACTTTACGGACTTTTTTCTACTGTGGATCTAAAGAATAAACAGTTTTTTAAAATTTCAAAAAAAAGGTCGTATTCATCTATACACTAAAACAATTTTTAATAATGGTTATATCTGAATTGACATTTAAAGCTTTAAAATTAAGTGAAAATGAAAATTACTTGAAGAGATTCAATCACATTTAACGAGTTTTCATACGCTGTTTAAATTTTAGACTTTTCAAACAATTGTACGCTGCTTAAGTAAAAAATTATATTCATCAACGACTATTGATTAATGCAACATTTATCCATACGTATAGTATCACAATCCTCATTTAGACTTTGACTTCAAAGTCTGATTTTAAAGACTGATTTTAAAGTCTCATTCAAAACTGTATTACGCAAACGTTTTCTTGCGATATATTAACATACTATTCTCAGTAGCTCGACGTTTATTTATGATGATTTTTTTTTCAAAAGTGTGAAGTATTTAAAAACATTGTCAAGCAATTATCATAAGACATCATTATTATTAGTCTAACATCGCTACTAATTATATATTTTTTAGATCCCGTATGTGCACATTTTAAATACTTCATACTTTTGAAAAAAAAAATCATCATAAATGAACGTCGAGCTACTAAAAATAGTATGTCAATATATTGCAAGAAAACGTTCATTCCAAATTAAAGAAAATATTTAAATTAAATTCCATTAATGCATAGAGGCAATTACACATATTTTTTCGTTATGCCTATAATTACTATGGTAAAACTCGAAATATTTATTAATTTATTATTCTTGTAATATTATTTTTTTTTCTAAGATGTGTACCTAACAAATTTCAAAATAGAGGAAATGTATTCAATAGCTTAGTATATAGCCATTAAATGTTTGATGCTGGAAGACTTTTTTCCTCATCAAGACCGTTTCATTGAGGGTAGGGTGTAATTAAACAAGCAAGTATTCAACGTCGAGATTTATGGTAGCTCCGCAATATATCCATCCATCTTTTTTCGCAGACAATCCCATGAGATGATGTTTTGGGCAAGATGAGTTCAACAGTCGCTCCACCCATCGGTGAATGGGAAAAAATGCAAAAACCTGATTCGGAAGCCTTCCATTTATCATTGTTCACAGCTCTGTAATGGGCATTCTTATGTGCTGGTTCCTATCTCGAAGAGGATTGTAATTGGAATGCTACTTTCTTTAACACCTGGTAATCAGTGTTGTTGGCCATTTACATCTGAAGGAGTTTGATATCGAGGGATGGCGATCTTTAATTGGACGGATTAGGGAGGTTGATGGAGGACATGGAGGTTGACGCCTAAATGCGGGGTGATTCCAGGGTGGTACGTTGTACTGAAATCGGTCTTATCATCCCACTTTTGATAAACTCGATAACTCGAAATGCCAGGGGCTTTCCATAAAAACCGAAAGTAAAACCAGTACATGTAGGTAGGTATCGGTCCCCGATATGTTGACCGATGTTCTTGAAATAATTTTCGGTGAAACGTGGATAGAAAGTTGCTAATAGAGACAAGAGGCAAAGAAAGTATTCAATTAATAAAAAAATTTTGGTTTTCCAAAAGCCACTATGTCTGGCTCTGTAATTCCTCCAAAACATTCAACTTACATTTAATTAATGTTAAATGTGTTAAACATTTTAGTGCTTAATGTAACAAATTTGTGAATGAATTGTTAACTTCATTTGATTCAAAGTGTATAAGCGATATTAATTTTTCTTTTCAATTTAAGACTTTTTAATTTAATAATTTTTAAGTCTTTTTAATTTAATTTAATTTTTCTTTTTAATTTAAGACCTTTTAATTTAATAATATTTAAGTCTTTTTGGTTTAATTTAATTTTTCTTTTTAATTTAAGACATTTTAATTATTTAATAATATTTAAGTCTTTTTAATTTAATTTAATTTTTCTTTTTAATTTAAGACTTACAAAAAATTGTCTCCTGAAAGTAATTGTTGTTTCTAAGTTTTTTCTTCCCCATCTTTAATAGCAACTCTAACAACCAAGAGTTTCAATACAAGTTCGTTTTCGTAGTAATGTTATTATACCTAAGGCGATCCTTACCATAAAATATTATTCAGAAACACTTCCGTTTTTTCTCACCAAATTAATGTCCCATAATACAAACGGAAACATGCAAGAAGAAAAAAAAATCTCGCGAAGTAAACAAAGGAATACAAAAAACACATTCAACGAAGTACCAAGCTCCGATTTAATTAAACAGCGCTTTGTTAAGGGTCATTTCTTCACGTATGTGTTTCAAGACGCCATTAAAATCTGAAAAGACTTGCTTAAGAGCGCCTGATTGTCATAAAAACGGTAAGAAGGAGAAAACAATACTCAGCGAAAAATGTCATCAAATAACCATTGGGGTCAATTGCTTGACGAATCAAGGTGAACAATTTACATTTTTTAAGCAGGATTTTACTTTTATTGAATTTTTTCAATCAAGGCTTATACGTCTGTCCGCCCGTAACGACTGCGCATTTGAAACGGAAGCCAATCGTGATTGATTTGGATGACCCACATTTGTGTCACTGCAATTTAACTTTCGGTATTTGGTTTGATTGAAGAAAGATGCTAAAATATTTTCGAATGCGAAGGTATAATTTAGGTTGTTAAATATTATAAAATACAAGAGAAATAAAAACTGGGTAGTGATTACATTTCGCATATTTTGTATATTTAGTCTGACTTCCTCATTCTTAGGTGTATTTTATGATTTACAAAAAGTTTCAAAGATTTTAAAATATTTATTTTTTGTAGATAATTTTTAAATTTCCTGAACTACTGTATAGGTCATCATATCATGCCTCTGCATGAGTGTGTTTAAATTTCTTTTATCAGTAATATGTCATTATCTGAAAATACAAAAAAAAAAAAAAAAAAGAAAGAAAGAAAGAAAAAAAAGAAAAAGAAAGAAAGAAAGAAAGAAAGAAGAGAAGAGAAAAGAAAGAAAAAAATCTCCGCTAATGCTAATTTTATGCAAATAATGGTAATAATAACAACAAATATAATAATAAATACTAATACCGGTAGGCATTGATCAATAATAATGTCTTATATTAAATTTTTAGTGGACTCTATACTGAAATTTATACAAATTTTAAAATAAAACTTAATTTCAACACAAAAAAGAGAAATCTTTGCTTTAAGCAACGCTTAGATGCTAAATTCCAAGTCACTGGGACGACAAGTTTTCGAATTCTAAATATTTAATTTTTTACTCTTAATTATTTCTATGTATCTCCATTTATATTTTCTGAATTTTTTTTTTTTTTTTTTTTTTTTTTTTTTTTTTTTTTTTTTTTAATGTCGTTGGTGAAAATAATATTTAATTACTCTAGTTAACGTTTTATTAAACGTATAATTATTAGCATAATTTATAAAATTAGTTAATGCTAATGCTGTCTAGAGGCCTGTTTAAAAATTCTGTTGCATTTTCAATATAAATAATTCTATTTTAAAATTGATGGATTTTAAACTTTTAAACATTACATATTTTAATTGTTTTGATATTCAACTTAAATTTTCGATTTAATTATTCTTTATTTACCATTAAGTCATCCATTTTCCTTAATTTATAACGTTTATTCGACTGCAAGTTAATTTTAACCTACACAGTTCATACTCGTTAATGAAAAAATAAACTATTTTAAAATTTCCTTTTATAGATTCATTCACTTTTCTAATTGTAAGATGAACAGTTTAAAAAATCTGCCAGAACAAGTCTCTACTTTACATTTTTAAGGATTTAAAAAAAGATCATAATTATTAAACTTGTGTTAACGATAGGTGTACATTGTAGCAAAATATTGAACCAACTATAAGCCTCCTTAATTGATTGTCAGCTTATCTGATAATAGTGTTGATGATGATGTTTCACTGGTTAGCCTCTTTATCTGTGCACCTATCTAGAAAATGGTTGCTTCAATTAAAGAGTTCATCTGTTGAATCTTTAAGGAAATGTTGAAATTTGCGTTTAACATTGTTTGCGTTTTACAGTGATAATTATAGTTTTAGCTCAAAGGCTAACGGAATAAATTACTGAACAATTTTTTTTAGATAATGATGTGAGTAAATAATTGTAAGATGAGCAGTTTAAAGAGTTACCCAAAAGTGTTTATCGGTTTTGATTTTCGCATGTTTGAAATAGTTTAAAATGACCGGTTTTGATTTAAAAAAAATACAATTGTAAACTGATTTTTTTTAAATTAAATACAGTCAATCAGTGTAATAAAATGTACTGTTTTTTCTTTCTTTTTTTCGTTCAAAATACTGGGTGAAAACGATGATTTAAGAGGCCACTCGACTCTCTCAAAAACACCCGGATGATAATGTTAAGTCTATGGCGATGTTATTTTCAAATATCTCGTTCAAATTTTGATATTTTCACATGATTTTTCTTTGCATAGGATAGCTGAGGACGATCTAAAACCGGCCTAGTTTTTACCTTTTCAATTTTGGTTTAAACTTTTTTCTTGAAATTAATTTAACTTTTGGAACCGGTTAAAACCGATTCAGAAATTGAAACTATTATAATATTAAAAATATATAATCAAAATCGAAAAAGGTAAAAACTAGCCCGTCCTCAACTATCCTATGCAAAACAAATCATGTAAAACTATTAAAGATTTGTACTAGCTATTTGAAAATAACACTCCCCATAGACCTAACATTTCCATCAGGGTCTTTTTGAGCCAGTCGAGTAGCCTCTTAATTTATAAAACTCCAAATCCTTTTGTCGGCATTCATATTAGTTACCATGCAAACATAAAACAAAACAGAGTCATCCGCATTTGTCAAGAAAGGATGATTCCTCGCTATCCCACCTGAAGCAGGTAGTATTATTATTGATGAATTGTTTCTTCTTCGCGATCCAGTTTCAGACAAACCACTTTCCCCACTACCTTCATGTCAATGGACTCGCAGGGAACAGTTACATGTGTGTGTCATCGGCCCCTCCCTTCTTTTCCCCAGCCACTGCGACTCAATGACTCAAGGATTACGACGCTCCAACATTGCTCAAAAAAGATTAACTCTTTTTTTTTTTTTCGCTTCTTCGCTCTTCTTGGTTTTCAAGGACGTTGACATGGATGCTGCAACTTCTTCTTCTGCCTCTGCTTCCTTAATCTAACATCTTTTTTTCTTTTTGTATATATTTTGTGTTGTTTTTTGTTTTTCCTTTTGCTCTTTGATGTTTCACCCTTTGGTCCTTTCGGTAGCCGCTCAGGTGGGGAACCCTGACCCTTCAATCATTTAACATAGACAGTCACTGAAAATGTACTTCTAGTCAAAGCTTCTTGGAATGAGATTGTTTTATGTTTGCTTTTTTCTTGGAAATTTAACTCGCATTTAAGGGTGTTCTCAACTGCTTCGCTCAACAAGCGAAAAACGTTGTCACACATTTAAAAATTCATTTTTCAACAGAAAGTTATAAAATTGGAATGCCTGACTATGAAAGCGATTTCGAATCGAACTTATTTTTCTATTTTTTGATAATTAAATTACCTGCCCAGTTCTATGCTATTTCGATCACATAATCACCCGTTTTTCTCCTGCTTTTCGACCGGTTTTTCTGCTTTCGTGGGAAAATATGCTCAAAAACGTCAACTTTGAAGGTTTGTTATGAAAGATCTATTGTGTTTTTTTTTTAAAACGAAACATTGAGTGCAATTACAGTGAAATCTGTCTAAGCCGGAATCTGCCTAAGCCGGAAATCTGTCTAAGGCGGAAGCATTTCAGAGTCCCGCATTTATAAACATAGAGATTTCCGAGAAATCTGTCTAAGACGGAAAGAATCTGCGTAACGCGGAACCGGACTTTCATTTTGGATCCCAGGTAGCAAATTTACTGTTTAAGACGGAAGAAAATATTCCTTTGAAATATAAATGGAAAGAAATTTTTTCTTTTCATGTTGAAATGTATTATTTAGTCCCATTCCCAGAGGTTAAGAAAAGGCGTCACTGATTGCTGATAGTAGTTTGGGGATGATTTTATTATTGTATATGTCTGGGAACTGTTGAACAACGGATTTACTAGTGTGTATGTGCACAATCAATTTGTAGTGTAAATTATTATTACTATAAATATATAAAAATATGTAAGGATTTCATGTTTAATTAATTAAAAAATTTTTAAGATTCGTTAGTTTTAACTTTTGACCAAATAAATGTTTAATACTCTGTGAACGGAATGTCTTTAAAGTCTTTTTGTCTAAGCCGGAAATCTGTCTAAGGCGGAACATTATTTCAGTCCCAAGCAATTCCGCCTTAGACAGATTTCACTGTAGATAGTTTCTGAATAATAGCACCTGCTATTTTCATGCATTTCCGAACAAAAATAAATTAAAGCATGTGTCACAAAGTTGCCCGTTTTGATTTAAGAACAACCTTAAAAGAAGCATAAAAATGTAATACCAAAGAAGGAGAATTAGACATCTTGCATAGACTGTTAAACACTTTCCGACAGATTTAGAATGCTATAACAAAAGCCTGATCAAATTTATGTCGATCCCGGGGCATACAAACTACTTTGCTTTGTCTCTAGAAAGTTGCAGTATAACCATCACAGATTGAATAAAATATGTTTGGTACATAGTATAGTATCCATTTTTCTTGGAATTTCTTGATTTACAAGGAGGTTAACATAAACGCTACAACTTCTTCTGGTACCTGATTATTTAATCTAACATCTAATTTTGCGGGTTTCCCCCCCCCCCTATTAGGTTAGGCATTTTTACCTTTAAATAATTTTAGCATAACACATAAAGGAATGTGTACTTTAACTAAAATCTTTTGCAATGAGATTATATCAGTTTGTTCTAGTCAGAAATTTAATTAAAACAGAAAAAAATAAAAATTAAATAAAATATATAAAAACGCGATCAAAATAACCCTTTATGTATGTGCATATGTGTACACGTGTATATAATGTTTTATACATCGTTTACATGTGTACATACGTATACAATATACAATACATTGTTTTTCCTTTTCATATGTAGACAAGTTTGCAGATTTAAATATTTAGATGTATGTAAATCATTTTTATAAGAAAATTTTCTCCTTACAATGCATAAATGTATTGCACCGATAATTTTTATTCAAGCATCCTATTTTTCCCATTTTTTTTTTCATAAATTCATATTTATAATGCATTCACTTAGTTTAGTGTTGTTCATTCTTTGTGCATATACGGTTCTCTATTAAAAAGCTAAATTTATCTTTATTATTATTATTTTTACTATTATTATTATTGTTATTAAATTTTTTAAAGTCAGAGAGATTCATAGACTTATGTTTAGAAAATATCCTCAATCATAACAGTTTTAAATTTAAACTCTATACACGAGTTATTTTTAACGAAATTTTTCGTCAAAGAAAAGACATTGTTGAGATGATACGTGATTTTTTCTTTACATGATTCTTTTTTCGCTTATTTGTATAAAAAATCAAAAAAAAAAAAAAAAAAAAAAAAAAATTCTCTGATGAAGAGTCTGTGACTAAATCTTGAAAGTACTGAGGTACTTTAAATAAAGTAACTATTAACATCTTTTTTAGATGCGCTCGTAATTATGTAAATACGTAGCACCTATTGTTGTCGCTCAGTCCGTCCGTCTGTCTGTCCGTCCGTCTGTCTGTCCGCATACAACAACGCAAAAACTACCCAACCGAATCGTTTGAAATTTAAAATATTATTACATAATTTTGTCGAGTCATTTCAAATTTTATGAAAATCGGATGGATAGATCAATTACAGGGACAATCAAAAGGATTCCGTTACATTACGTTCAATGGGGAAAAAAGTTTCAAATGCACTTTAATAGTGTTACACTCATTTGAACATAATAGAATTGACATGAATCTATGAAATATGTTGTAAAAAATACATTTTGCACAATCTGTGATGCAAAGAATATTTATTATTAAATTACAGGGCCACACAAATTTATTCTACTAAATAATGTTATACGGGGAAACATTGTTTGTGGCGTGTTTTAATTATATTAAACTCCTTCACATTTTATGAATAAGATATACGTTAATGAAGTATAATAAAAATTACTCCCTGCATATTTACAGGAACACAAAGATTTCGACCACTATGCTGTATCCAAAGCACGCTCTACTATATCAGCAAGATCTGAATATTTTAAAACTTCGTTATCGTATGAACGCACCTCATTTGCTACGTTTCACGTGCAATTTCCAACTTGTTATTAGTTTAATCTCCTTTTAAGTAAAACTGAACGTTTTAAAGTTCATATTTTTACTTTGTGTTTAAAACAAGGTGAAAATTGTGCTCCTCCATATATTTTTATTTATAAACTTTTTGGGAGGGAAGGGGTATATTTAGCCATTCGAGGCTTTCTAAACTATTGCTGCGCTTTAAAACTATGATACCTACCGTAACAATTTAATTACGTAAGCATTTCAAGGTTTAAATGTTTACAAAACGTTTGCTATGACAACAACACCTATATGCATTTTCATTGTTATCGTAGAAAGTTATTGAAACTTTTAAATTACAATTCGTTTTAAAACAATAGCCAGGAAGAATATAGATATCAAACTGAAACTTGTTAACATCAGTTTTATTTCTTGCTGCATAATTCACATCCATCCATACTTCGAACCCTCTATTAATAATAATGATAACAATTTATTTTTTAGATAAGAATGCGGAAAAACTTTTTTTTTAAGTAATAGCTCATACAATTTGTAAACTAGCCATTGAATCTTTTATTTGACTTTAATAGTTCGGATGTATTCTAAAACAATATAGACTTTAATGACGAATGAAATTGATAAAAACGGCCAAAGATAAACAATTGAAAGGTAAATGTCCATTTTAAAGAGCTGCGTAAGAAATTAAATACAAAGTTGTTTAGAAAAAGGTTCATCTCATGCGGTAGAAAATATGTAAAAATGTATTTTTTTTTCCATAATATTGAATGCGAACCTTATAGCGAGGAATATTATAAACATTAAAAAACGCTAAATTCACAGAAATCGTCCAATTGACCTGTTCCGTTTTCTTCACGCTTCAGTACTTCGAATGTGTAAATATTATTTTCCAAAAAAGTTTATCGTTTTTAATGATATAATCGTTCAAATATACACTGCAATCCATTTTTGCCTTTCTGTCAAAAATTGAATGTTATTTTGAAAAAGAATTGATGTTATCTTGAAAATACATACTTTCGTATAAATCTTTGAAAATTACAGATTTTAATAATAAGAATAATAGCCAATAATAAAAAAGTTGCAGTCAGTTCGATGTACTTTTTAAACTAATATGTTATCACTTCAAACTTGTTTCGTGGTAACGCCGCAAAATAAATTGCCATAAAAGGTCGATACGTCAAGGGTGTATTCCAAACCAAACTGCTTATTTTCTTATTTATTTTTAAATTCATTTTTTGATCTCAAGTGCTTCAAACTGGCAAATTCTCTTATTTAGAAACTACATAATGTGCCGTGCTGCTCGATTTTTTGATCAATACAGAAAATATTGGGGAAAAAGTTGCAAAATTGGCGTTTTGAAATGAATTTTTCGAAGCGGAAGATCTGGGAACGAAAAAAATGGTCACACTGAGAAAGTAATTGTTTATAAATAAAATTCTAATGATTTAAGTAAAAAACGAAATCTGTTATGCATCTCTTCAAAAATCACCTCAGCAAGTTTCATGTTTCTACTTTTAAAAATGAGTCTGAAAATGTATCGGAAATTTTAGTGCTGTTTAGGGTCAAAAATATGTTTTCGAATGCATCCTTAAATAATAATAATAATAATAAACTCGATATAAATGTTCGTTGGAATGGGAAATGGTGTTGTTACTACAAAGAGTTGAAATTATAATGAAAATAATGGGGAATAGTTTTTTCTTCATTCGAGAAGTTCAGAAAAAATGTCAGAAGGGAAAATTTATCCCATGTCTCCGCCTGACTGCCAAGCAAAAGGGCAAAATTGTAATGTTTTTTTCTCCTCAATATATTTTAAATGTTCATAAAAAAGTACATTTCTATCATGGTATTTTTTTGTTGTTGTTGTTACGTATATGCTTATAAGCCTTGGAAGTATCAATCATAACTTAATTTCTTAGAGCTGGATTATATTTGCAGAATTACATTAATTTAAATAAAGTTTCAACAGCAATGAAACCTGCAGCCTAGTGAACGGATATATCCGGTCGCGGCAGTGGGAATGTTAAATAATAATAATAGTAATAATAATAAACTCGATATAAATGTTCGTCGGAATGGGAAATTATAATATACTTTAAAGAGTTGAAATTATAATGAATGTAATGGGGAATTTTTTTTTTTTCACTCGAGAAGTTCAGAAGAGTTAACAGAAGGGAAAATTTATCCCATGTCAGTCACTCACAGGATTAAGTAATTAGTCATTATAACTTCGGTTCTGAAGATGCTAATACCGCTAAGAGAAAAACCAGGGATTAATCTCAATCCATCAAAAATCTCAGTTTTTATTGCAAGAAAGAGAGAGAAAAAAATTACAGGAAATATTTTAATAATACAGGTCATGAGACAATCCAGACGGCGACGGAAACGACAGGAATATAACGATTAAATATATAAAGTTTCCTTTTTAATTTTGGCAATGGTGAGAAGTGTTTTTCTGAAATGGATCTCGGGTAACAATACTCCCGATGTAATTGAGGATATCTTTACCAAAAACCATCTCCACAGACAGGATATGAGATTTTTTTCTTTCTTATTAAACTGTATTATATGTCTCGATTCTTTTAATTTTAATGTATATCCATTCCGAATGAATTCATCCACCTGTTGCAGAGGGTCTTCTTCCAACCATGGTTCCTTGTATACCCCAGGGTATGAATTCTAACCGCGGGAGATTCACTTTCTCTGTTTTTACCCTCGGGCCCCCCCTTCGAGTTTCACCTTAAGATTAAATACAGTAAGGAATCATCCCGGCGGATAAACACAGGTCTGGGGGATGGATGGAAAGTATAATTATAGATCAGGTGACAGTAAAAGAGCTTCCAGTATTCGATGTCATTCCTGGAGTTAAACTCTAGAAATCTTCTCAAAAAAAGAATATATACTGATGAATCATCGCTCCTCTGATAAATACCATTTTACATTGACACTGATAGGGGAGGTATATCATAGCGCTGGGGGGAAATTTTTATTAAAATTTTTATTAAAGAGGCGACAGCTATTGCGGAATCACGTGCTGGTAAAGCTGTATTTTTACCATGGGAACTTACTCAAGTGATTTCAATACTTATTTGGTGTGTTCGTAATTATGTAAATTTAAATACGTAGCACCTATAGTCTTTCTTCAATCCGTCCATCTGCTTGCGTATAACAACGCAAAAACTATCCAACTGAACCGTTTGAAATTTAAAATATATAGTTACCACATTTTTTTTCAATTAGCATATAGTATTTACAGGGATACACAAAAGATTTCGGATACTGTACTGTATCCGAAGTATTGTAGTGAAGTCTTTTAAATTTTATGAAAATTGGATGTGCAGTTCAATTGCAGGCACAACCAAATGTATTCCGTTGCATGACGGTCAACGGAAAAAATAAAATGTATTTCAAATATGTTACACTGTTTCGAAAATAATAAAATTCATATGCATCTATGAAATATATACTGAAATATGCATTCTGTACATTCTGGTGTGCAAAGAATACTTTTTATTAATTTACAAAACCACACAAAAGTATTCTATTACATAATGGTATGGGGGGGAGGGGCGTTTAACCATTTCACATTTTAAGAAATTGATATACATTGCTGAGGTTACTACATAGTTACCTAAAATAACCATAATGATTTTAAGATATCCATTAAAAATTTAAGTATGATAATCAATAATTTTCTTTTAAATAATTGTTTCACAGTTATGAAATTTAAATGAGTAGAGATTTTACAATAAACTGTGTGGTGCTAATTATCTTTTCCTATGCAAATTTTTATATCTGGAAATGGTAAAATATGCAACAACTAATAATAAATTTTCGGCAACACCAGCTATGATTATTTAAAATATTAGTCGTCTCTACAGCTTGCAAGCTACGCTCAGCAACACTCAAATAATCTGACAGTAACAGGAAAAGTATTAAACAAGATTAGAATTCAGTAAAATAAAAGAATAAATGGATGCTTCAGACAAAATGTTCAACGGTAAGAAAATACAATAAGAACATAATAGAGTGTAGAATGAAATGCGAAATTTCATTATATATTAAAACTACATCAGATTTTGGACAATAATCAAAAAACCTTCAGCAGATTTGGCCCCTGAATTAGGAGCCGTGCTTCGAATGCTCTGCTGTAAATTTGGAACTGACCAGTTCCCAAAGAGAAATTTTATAAGGCGATGATACCTATTCAGGAGCACTAGTGGAAGCTTGTCTTCGCGCCCCCATAAGTCTTCCAAAAGTTCAGAGATGGACATCTGGCATAATGAATAGGGTGAATTATAAAAATGTTCACATTGAATACGCTTTTTTAATATTGAAATTTCAATCTTCCACTCCCAAAAATACCTTTCTAACTATAGCCCTCAGTCCAAATTCTATTCTCTATCCAAATTCTACTGATTTCCCTTATAGAAAAATATTCAAATTAATGTTTTCTGTTTGAAGACAGAAAAGAAAGAAAGCAAAAATGAACCTAATTAAAATATTCTTTTCTTGTGTACCGGTAAGTAAACTTATACGGCAACTCACTTATGATGTGCTTCCTGTGTTCGGACCAAAACAAGCGAGAATTGATTTTTAACAAACAATTCACCGTTCTAGCTTCGCCCACCCAGGCTATAAGAAGATTCTATTTCGACTGTTTTCTCACGAGAATTTAACTTTGTTCTCTCAAGCATTACGTCGTCGGTAGTTAAGTTTGATAGCTGCGACGTAAACCAGCATTTTTTTTTTTTTTCATTCCCTTTCTGAGAGAGAGAGGGGGGAGGGGTAGGGGCAAGGTAAGGTGTATCATCCTCAGGGGGTATAGTAGAACAATCCCACGCACTACGGGGCTGGTAACGGGAATCAGATGAGTTATAATTTCGGTGGTCCTTAACCTCCACTGAAGCGTATTGTTACAAACAAATCATTTAAGTTCTGTTTATGATGAACGGCAACAAAGAAATGTATTGATGATATCTGATCTACAAGGGATAATTTTGCTTGGAAGGGTCAAATACCTTTAGAAAGACCTAAATGTTTATTTTTATTTATTCACTCATATTGAAATTAGGATATTTTTAATTTGAAATATTTGAATACAATACTTTTAATATTTTTGGATATTTTTAATCTGAATATAACAAAACCCCAGACAAAATTTTAGGTTATAACTGAGAACAGCCAAAAATTCCGTTTCGTTTTCGGTATACGATCTGATTCTAAACATTTTTAGATTCTTAAAACAAAAGAGTGGATTTGGCTACTCAGGATAGAGCTGTATTTTATTGGATTGTGAAAACGTTGTTTTTTAAACATTTGCTCACATTGATTTAAATTGCTTATTTAAATCGCTCATCTTGATTTGAATTGCTTAAAAACAACTCGTTTACTCGAGTTCTTTCAACTCTTTATGAGAAACTGACTTTCAAATCGTTGAATGGATGGATTTTGGCTCAACTTGAGTTATTTTTTGGCTCATGTTTTAAGAAACTCTTTGAAAATTTTATTAACTTTTGAAATTTGAAAGGTAGTCATTAGAAAGTCCAAAAAGAAGTCCCAAAGGCATTTATCTACGTCGCAAACGGAAGATTTAGTTGTGGGAACAAACATAACATGAGATTTATATATAGATAGAAATTTATATATGTGTAGAAGGTGATTGTCATTACAATGGTGTCATCGAAGAACAAAAAAATAATAATAATAAGGGGGGGGGGCGGATGGAGACAAGATCGGAGTACCGTTGTGGGAGGAAGCAGGTGAGAAAGGATCAAGCATTGGACGGTGATTTGGGGATCAAAAGATTTCACATAAAATTCCACATAGAGTGGTATGCACAATTTTTTTTTCAATTCGGATGTGAATACCATAAGTGAGTCTAAACATTTTTAAGATTACTCTTTGAAAATTTCATTAACAATTCACATTTGAAAGGCAGTTATCAGAAATACCAAAAGAATTCCCAAAGATATTTATTTGTGTCTGTACGAGCAAACAAAAAATGAGATTCATATATAGATAGAAATTTATTTTTGTGCAGAAGGTGATTGCCATTATAATGGTGTCACCGAAGAAACAAAAAAAATTAAGGGGGGCGGATGGAGACAAGATCGGAGTACCGTTGTGGGAGGAAGCAGGTGAGAAGGGATCAAGCATTGGACGGTGACTTGGGGATCAAAAGATTTCCGACAGCTGCTACGGATGTCGGAAAGCAAGACGCATACATCTGTGTTTGTTGCGTACTGCACGACGGTCAAGTCAAGTGCACGGAGGTGTGCAAGGCAGCACGCGACGCTCTCCGACGCAATAAGTCACCCGCTCATGTCGAGTACGAGAAATGGGTGTAATCGAGCGTACTGCATACAAATAAAGTGCTGTACTTTGAAGAGGAACCTATTTAGAGGGATTAACAGCAGGTGATGGGCTTATCAAGCCTTTGCTGATCAACATCAGTCAACTGTCGGCTTTTCATCCGCCTTTTTTTTATAAGATAAACAGTTATTAAGGAATGACCCATTAATTTTGCCTCGTTTAGAGTCATCTACAGGATCTAGTCATACTCATGTGGCTTTAGTATGAAAAATACTTCCTCAATTTGCAATTAGATTTGAGAAATTATTTTTAATTTTTTGGGTGTTGTACTCATCAGTTTTCTCAAATTGCAATACCAATATTTAAGGTTGTATTCGAAAAAAGTATTTTTCCACCTTCAACAGCTCGAAATTTTTTAATACATTTTCAAGAATCATTTTTAAAAGTAGAAACATGAAACTTGCTGGGGTGATTTTGGAAGAGATGCACAATGTTTACTTTCTAAATAAGAGAATTTGCCAGTTTGATTTCTTTGAGAGCTGAAATGAATTTAAAAATAAATCGGAAAATAAGCAATTTGGATTGGAATATACCATTAATTCTACTTTGTTTAGAGTCACCTACAGTATCCAGATATACTCGTGTGGCTTTACTATGAATAATATTCCCTCAATTTGCAATTAGATTTGAGAAATTAATATTGATTTTTTAAGTGTTGTGCTTATCAGTTTTCTCAAATTGGAATACCTGTATCCTGTATACCTGTCTATCCTCAATGAAATGTTTTTCGTTACGTCATTGAGTTCATATATGTGAGAGTAACAAAATAATATTAATTATAATATTTTTTTAATGCAGTTAATTTATCCTGTTTGCCAGCAGAACATCTTTGTCAAATATGAAAATAAAAAAACTTGACAGATCCGAAAAAACATACTCCACGTTGAGAAAACTAAATAATACACACACACACACAAAAAAAAAAAAAAAAAAAAAAAAAAAAAAAAAAAAAAAAAAATTCGAAATGTTTATAAATATTAATGCCAGTAAAAAAATGTTTTTTAAAAAAAAAAGGCTTTTCAGAATTGTGGGGATTTTGGAAGTGATAATTATATAGCTTCTTGCATCGCTACATTATTCTTTCGTAGATTTTTGTTTGAAAATTTAAAATGTACAGATGTGATGCAAATTTTATCAAAACATTTGTAATAAACTTTTTGTAGTAGAAAATTGCATTGAACTATTTGGATTTTTCTTCCTTCTTTCTTTCTTAACCTCTAGATTCAATTTTTCATTCTGAAGACAATTCGGATTTGTTTTCGATGCCGTGAACTTAATGAAAACGCATCATGAAAGCTAAACAGATTTCGCTTTATTATTTTAAACACTGTGTTTGATACTTGAACTATTTACATTGACATTATATGAGAATGCAACCGCGGGAAAGCCTTCGAATGACAAAGACGCAATGAGAAATTACTGTACGTTTTTTTATTATCTGTATTATAAAAAAAAAAAAAAAAAAAAAAAAAAAAAAGCTAAGCCTACTTACAATCTTCACCTGAATCCTAAAGAATGGAACAATTATCGTGTATTTGACAAGATGAGTAATTTCTTCTCTTTGCATTTGGGCGTTCAACTGACAACTTCCATTTACTTTATGCGTTTTCAATATTGCTCCGGCAGCAGCAATATTACAACTCCATCTCACTCCATCATCCAACAATGCGAGGAAAAAAGAACTCTTTCGCATTTTAAATTATAATGTCCACTATTTGCGTTTACGAATGTTGTCATTTTGTTAATTGGAAATGAAAAAAAAGAATGGGAAGAATATTATATTTGTTCGGATGGAGTCAAGTTGGAGGGAAGTGGGACTGAGAAGTCATATTTGAGTATGAAGATGATTCTTTCATCAGGGTATATAGATATATGTCTATATTCTCATCACGTTAAATTTTAATTTTCGTGGGCAGTAAAGGAGGAAAACATAATAAATGATGCGAAGGTCGTGAACGGAGGATAAACGTCTTCGTTTGTGAATAAACGTAATTTAGTATTGTCCTATTTTGTGAAATTAGTACACCGATTTTCCTTCGAAAAACGATTGGTTGTGAAATATTTGCTATATTTAAAATTATTGAAAGACACACAGTAGTAAATATAGATGGCACAGATCTATATTACAAACCCATCCATTACGTACTACATTTGCGCAATTTTTTTTTTCAGACGCCAATTTGGCGACAACTTCGTTATCAAATACCAGTTACATAAATATTTATTAATTATTTTCTATTATTTAAAAAAAATAATAATAATAAATAAAAAAAAATGTTTAATTGAAAACTATGGAAAAAAACATTTTATAAGATAAAAAAAAAAGAAAAGAAAAGTAAATAAAGCGTTTATTAATAAATAAACAACAATAGCCGGGTTGCCATGTCAAGCATAAAATCTCCATATTGTTGCAATCGCGCCAATGTGGTGCGTATATGACATCTGTTCCCTATAAAAGTAATTAAATAAAAACATAGAACATACTTTCATTAAAACTCACAAATATGTACAGAAAACATTATTTTTAATGAACAAAAAGTAGAAAAGTTTTTAAAAAATCTAAAAGCGTGAAGTGTAAATTAAATTTCGGTGAGCTCAATTATGCAAGATTATTGGATTTCAATAGGGATTGCATCACATTAGTCCGCTATCGCCAAGATCCTATATGAAAATTTATAACTTTGCAAATTTGGCAATATATTTGGACAAAATTGGGCACTATTGAAATAATACTGTCTTTAGTATGTTTCAACAAATATGCATTGTTGGAGTGGATACTGATTTCTCCATAGAGAATTAAGTTATAAATTGAGTAGCTGTTAAGTAAATTTATTCACATTGCCTCTCTCCCTTCCCTTAAGGATCGATGTTTAAAAAGTCTATGTGTAACTGCTGTATTGTTCCCAGGAATGCATATATATTCCAAATTATAAAGAAGCTCTATGTCGACCACAAGAGAATAAAAAAAAGAATAGGAAAATTCGACTGCCGCATCCAAACAAAGATAATTATTGAAAGTAAAAGAAAGCATATAAAAATTATGCACATAAAAATAAGGAAAATTTATTCCTTTTAAAGCATTTTCTGAATTTATAACAGCTTCGAGTATTTAAACCCAGTTTTAAAAATCAAGCCCTACATGTTTTCTAGATTTTGCTTCGCTTTTATATAACTTTATTTTTACAAATGAATCCAAGATAAAACACTGTTTTCAAAAAAAGAATAATAAAACGTACATTCATATACAGTTATTAAAAATCTACCATATTGCTGTAAAATATAGTTTTTTTTTCTTTTCTTTCGACTACTAGGACTTTTTTTTAAGTGCACTAGCACACTCTATAAATATTTTCTTCAAAAGCCTATAGTAATCTAAAGTTAAACATCGGGAAATGATACTAGTTACATTATCGATTGGGGTGGGGGATTATATTTAAATACGTGTAATTATTTATATTAGAACCTGCCATGCTGTCACGTTAAATGTAAATGCCTTTTATAAAAAAGAGGTAAAAAGCAAGAAAGAAAAAAAGAACACAATATCCAGAACTTTTAAATTCGTGAAAAACTCCAACTACTTCAATGAGAAATATACACAAGATTCAGAAGCAGTTTCAATTGAAATGCTTTCATACACTTGATTGATCGCTTAAACATACAATGAAAAAAAATTAGTCATTTTCATGTTAAAATTGAGATTTAGGGAAGTAGTTCGTTTTTTTTGTTTCAAAGTAAATGCATGATCACGGTGAAAGCTTATGCAAAATCAGTTAAATTCAATCCATCTTGTGTTGAAACGCTCCAACCTGCTCAAAGACATTACACATCTCGAATCCTTACAGAAAATCGTGCAGATTCCAGAGAAAGCACAAAACGTACCGTGTTATTTTGTTTCTCCTAACTTACACGCATGCTCAAAGATAATAATAACATTATGAGGGAAAAAAAATGCATTGTTATTTAGACTCATGTTCCCTACCCGGACATCAGTACAAACGTCTTAATTCTTCGTTCTGGGGTGATAAAAGGAGGCAAGAAGCTTCTAATTGAGATGATCTCACGGAGATGCTCGAGAGTTCCTTTTCTAACTGCAGTATCGGTCATCAGAAAAGAAGATAACAATGGAAAAGGGGTTTTGCACAAAATAATTTTCAAGTGTTAAGTGTTTGTTAGATTTCATCTCTACAATGACAACATTACACTTTTCAAAGATGATCGTACTTTTTCCCACGGTCGAAGCATAACCAAAATGTCTAAGTGCTGTGGTCATATAACAATAACTGTACTCTTATTGGCGTCATTGTCACCACGTAATATCGAATCGTAGCTAAGTCACTGCGATTTTCATATGTCCGTATTTATGACGAGTTAGAAACGATTACAAAATTGGTCACTGTGGCATATAACTGTATTCTTATTAGCGTCATTGCCTCCACGTGATATCGAATTGTAGCTAAGTCACTGAGACTTTCGTATGTTTGTATTTATGTCGAGTTAGGAACGACTATAAAATTGGTCACTGTGACTTCCATATGTCCGAATTTATGACTAATTGCAAATGACTTCAAAATTAGTCACAGTGACATCATAAAAAGATAACTGAGCATCAAAGTCAAGATATCTTCATAATAAAGATTATGTGAGAGCATGAATGTTACAAATAAAGAAGACTCTTTCTTTATTTTTATTAATTTATTTATCTTATTTTGCGAGAAAGATTAAATGCTTCTTCCTAAAAAGTAAACTTTTTTTGACTAACTTCCAAACTTTACAGGAGTAGAAAAAAACAACTATTGTATGTGCATATAATGAACAAAAAATAAAAGAACTTCATGGATAACTATGACAGGTACAAACAATTGCCTGAATACAGTTTTTTTTTTTTTTTTTCTTGCTGTCATATTACATTTAGGATATAAATTATCTTATACAGATATTTATTTTCACTTTCATCAACTGTTATTGAAAAGTATTTGATGGGAAGGTTTGACACATAGGATGATTAAATTAATATCTGATGTTGGAATAAATTGTTAAGATATAGAATGATTTATAATCTATGGCAGAATCAAAAAAATGTAGGCAATCAGTAAAAGTAAAAATTGTATTTTTTGCATTTAACTGTGACTAAGTAAAAATATTAAATTAATAAATTCATTCGAATCATGTATAGATTAAATATATGTGAGAATCAACTATCTAGGTTTTTTTATAGGATGGAAATTTTACTCAAGATTTTTAAAATTATTTCATAACAGAATTTTCTTTTAAAACTGTTTAACTTGTGAGATATTTTTTTTTCTTTGTGGTATATATTTAACTTATTTTATATACAAATTTTTCGTTGAAATCGAAATAGATACATTTGGTACGGTTAAAAGCGAACATTCATCACTCTTCTAATGTTAAGTAAAATATCTGGGTATAAAAATAAGTTTTGCTTGTTTTTAATGTTAATTTAAAACATTCAAAGCTTATTCTAACATGGGAGCTTAATATTATTTGCTTAAACATATCCCTTTAGCTTAAATTACATGCCTAACGATTAACTTAATATTATTAGCTCATTTATCTTCTAATTAAATACAATAATTCATTGGATTCTATCGCCTATTCATTGTTCTGCATTAGTAAAGATCTTTTATCAACAGTTATTGATGTGAAACAGCATAAGAAGATTAAAAGGACTCATTAATTTCTATAAGGTACGATTTTGTTTTGGTGAAAGTTATAAAGCAGAACATCAAGTTGCTTTACAGGAAATTAATTAATGAAGATTTTGCAGTGTAAGAATAGACAAGGAAACATTGTTATACGTTGAAATAAGAAGACGATCTCTTAACGGTCATCGAATATTGTTCTTCATCAGACCTAATTGAAATATCTTCTTTGGTGTTATTTTCTACCATAAAGATTATGCCCCAATTAAATAATAAAAGTACAACTGATAATGATAATACATTAGTCTAATTCTTGTTAGTTTGATGCGCCGATTTCTTTTATATTAACAGTTTATTGTTTCATCCTGCTCTTAATCGTGGATTAGTTTGATTTGAGAAAAGCAAGAATAAGTTACAATTTACATGAGAAAAAGATATTGCTAAAAACGTTTTCAGTTGAACCTGGTAGAAATCTCATCGTGACACTCATGTTTTTTGCTGTGGATCTGGTTGATCTTTAATGGTTTATTGGTTATCGGGTTGCAATTTGGCTCTTGTGGATTGGGTTCGGGTAGATTCGGTATGTCAAGGAAAGTTCTAGAGTATTTCGTCAGATGAGAGAAAATATATATTTGATGAGTCTAATAATTTTTCAAAATAAAGTTGGTATTAGAGAGGTATATAACTGCCCACTATCCATTAATTTTATTAATGCATTGCACAATGCATTTTATTAATGCATTATTTCGTCCATTTCGGTTCGGGTTGGCGAATTTTTTTTTATCGCGTTCGTGTTGGGTATTGATTGACATTAAATAAAATTTTCATGTTAGAATCGAGTTTAACCAGATCCACACAGGATTCTCATTTGAAAATATTTCCAATAAATACAATAATGTAGCAATATTGGACCCCAATGTTGTCAAATCGTAGCCATTGAAAACAATACCAACTCCATGTTGACACACTCATACTCAAGCGATTTCTACATAAGTTCATTTTCTTCTTTTCGGATCGGATTCACGAAATTTGTTTTTATCACGTTCGGATTAGGTATCGGCTGACTTTAAATAAAGTTTTCGTGTTGGAATCGAGAATAACCAGAACCATAGAGGATTCTTATTTGGAAGTATTTCCGATCAATACAATAATGACGCAATCAAGATGAAGCCAATAAAGACAGTGGTTTTATCCATGGTTTTCTCCATGTGGTTTTACCCACACTCAAACTATTACATACAATATATATAATTTTACTAATATGAGAATGAAGATGACCATGCTTCTTTTCATTCTTAAAAAAATAAAAATCACATCCGCTTTGCAGAACAATTTCTCAACGTTTCTCTTTTTTTCACTTTGTGCCCCTATCCCCGAGAAATGATGAGAGAGTGATGGGCACATTCACTGCGCTTCGAAAGAGGCAATAATAACAACTCAACTCAACCCTTTCTCTCTCTCTCTGTTGTGTCCGTTTTGTATCTGTTCGCCGCAAAAAAAAAAAAAAAAAGGATGAATGGGTCGTGAGGAGGAGGCACCTTGGCTACTGAAAAGATCGTGAGCGGCAGCTTCTTCGGTAGCTCGTGGTTCACGACTGCCCGATGCGCTCACCAGATAATGCCGTGAATGAGGGGGTGTTGGTCAATGCCGGGTGCTCTTCGTGGTAGAAATCGTTTGCTTTCGCAATGCTGCCAGATTCGTAAATGCAACTTCCATTAGGACGGTTTGATTTGAATCTTTCAGGTATATCTTGGAAGCGATAAGAAGAGAGAGAGAGAGAAAGGATTTTGTTTGGATGCGTTTGTTTGTTTATTCTTTTATTTTTTATAATAAACTTGATTTAAGCAAGCATGTTTTGGAAAGGATGGAATTTGTTGTATGCCTTTATTAAATTCGAGTTTTGATGATGCGTGCGTGCTAAGTTATTATAACATGTTGTGAGTTTTTACAAATTGTGCATTGTTTTTTTTTTTTTTTTTTTTTTTTTTTTTTTTTTTTGAAATGATGGTTTAAAGTTAATCGTATTCACAGATGCCGAGATTGAACGAAGATTTCATACTTTACAACAATACTTATTTCTAAATCTCCAATTTCATAAAACAAAAGCACTCTATCAAGGAAAATAATAGTATTTCTGAATAATATTGTTATAAGAACTAAACTTTAATAAAACTTACTATAATTTGTTTAATAACAATTATTAGTACAATGCTGGCATGAAAGAACGATAGATTTCTTTGAAATTTGCCAAGAAACTGAGCTACGATTTCTTTCAACAAAATGTAAATAATTAATGTAAATAATACTTGTATATATAAAGAAATTAAAGTGATAATAGTTATAGTAATTGAATAAGCGACCATATGAGTATTTAAAAACTCGCACTACATAAACGCAACAGATAACTGCATATTATAAACTAAATTTAAAATATATCCTGAAATCTGGTTTTCCGGCTCTTTTGAATTTTCGGTTCTTCAGCTAAATTTTGATTAAGAAATGTGAATGAGTTTCGAGTCTTATAAACCAAAATATAAGCATTACACAAAACGTCAGTACTACGAAGATGTTAAAGCACAGGTTGTTTATAAATGAAAGTTACAATTTTACAGGGCAATTAAAAAAAAAAAATTTAAGGCTCAATATTGTAGTTTATAGAAAATCAAAAATAATGTTTGGAAGTTTAAAATCAACACAAATGAATGCGTTCAGTGCGAACTCCTTCAGGAACACGAAATACACAATAACTCATCTCACATTTTTCATAGTATGTATTTTTTTTTCCCGGACTTATCAAAGATTAGGTATTTTTTCCACGGCTAAAAACTGACGTTCCCGACATGCATATCGATCTGTAGCCATTTGAAGAGTCACCAAAAAAAAAAAAAAAAAAAGAAAAAAAAAAGAAATGTGAGATGAGTTATCATAATTTTATGTGTAAATCAGAAATATTTTTATTTTTACAAACATTTCCGAGACCGTGATAGTAAATAGACCGAGATAGAAAAACCATGATAGACAACACAGTAGATGTATTTTCGAACATGATCTTCTTTCTGCC
Source organism: Maratus speculifer (assembly GCA_964019185.1). Lineage (NCBI taxonomy): Eukaryota > Metazoa > Arthropoda > Arachnida > Araneae > Salticidae > Maratus > Maratus speculifer. The sequence goes on along the minus strand of OZ025294.1, from coordinate 421,335,905 downwards.
TTTTATTTTATTCCTACTGATTGATTGTTTTGCGTATTTAACCCCTTTGTTCTGCTACACAACCTTCTCTACATTAAAATCCAAAGATGAGGATTAGGATAGAAATAAAGGTACCCTTTTATCAAATCAAAATTTGTTTGGTTTCTGAGAGATGGGGGACCATCGATGTGCTGACAAAACACAGAGCCTGACTTCTAAGAACTATCGATAGGGATTCGAGGTCGAAAATTGGGAAGAAGATCGAAGATGCTTATGCAAAAGGGCTGGTTGATTAATAAATTTCGTCGTGTTGCGATTTTTTTTCCTTTTTTGTAAAGGATGGACATAATCGATCAAATTTTACAGTTAAAAGAGTATTTTGAAAGCAACAAATATTCTGACCCAAACTTGGAAATTAAACAGAGTTGAAAAAGTAACATTGCTGATCTTTTAGACTCACATTCACGTATTTATCTTGAAAATATAATTATTTATCGAGTCGAGGTCAATAACTTTCAAAACACTACGCTTGTGCTGCTGTTATTGCCAAGTTAATAATATTTATCTGTTCGTCTAACTTCACTATGGAAACTAGTCCTGATTCATGTTGTGTACAGTCGTAGAAAAAGAAATAAATACCCCTACTAACAAATTATCACAAAAGATAGTTACACAGTACACAAAAATTATCACATTAGGATCATAATTTGATTAGATATAAAAATATGAAAATGTAATTTAAAATTAGAAGCTCCAAATTTTGAATGTTTATAATTCAAAAACCTATCATGAAAATGACCTGAAATTTTAAGCATAGTTTGAACCAAAAGTTTAAAATGTAGCGTCAAAAGTGGGTGTTTCTATTGAAAAAAAAAAGGTCTGGTTTTTATTTGTAGATAAACTAGTAAGGATATTTTATGTACATAATTTAAAAGTAGAATTTATTTTCAATCATTTGGTAATAGTAACTTTTGTCTGTTATAACTAATTGCGTAGTTAATAGGGCGTGTTTGCTATCCTTTTCTACGACTTTAACTAGAAAACTAACAATTTTGCTTGCGCAATTGACTTAGCATATTTTATATAATATAAACAATAGAATTTCTCTTTTTATTTTAATCGTGCATCGCGTTCACCTGGCCTTGAAACCACGATTGCACAGCATCATCGACGCTCTTATCATCTTTTAAAATAATTATCGAGAATAGGAATTCCGTCATGAATATATCGACTGCGATGTTACCTCGTGAACATCTTCTAAGTCACGATGTAACGTGATAGACAGTAGCCGCAATTTACTCCTAATTCAGATTGATTGTGATGAACGATATGTGAGAATCGATATCTTTTGACGATTAACACATGCTCTGTGCGGAAAGGTAACATGCAGATTTTTCGTTCTATATATATATTTATATATAATACCATTAAAAGTAGACAAGATTCACCAATGGATTTTATCAACAAAACAATAAACCAAAAAGAAGAATTAAATTGAATTATAGTAAACAATATTAACCATTTGAAATTAACCATTGAATTTAATAACTTATAGCACATTGAACATGGAAGGAAAAAAGAATAATATGAATACAAATGAAATTTGTAGAACCAAAGCAGAATCTTCAGGTCCCAAATACTTTGGAACTACAAATGGAGTGTGTGGTTTCATCTTCGTATTGTTTGCAAAAGTAAGATAAACAAAATTTTAAGTATCGAGAACAACTTGAATTTGGAAGAATGACAAATAATGAAATAACAGCGATAAAACTGGCGATAATCATTAATTACAATAATACACTTTGTGTAAATCAACATTAAACTGGAATAGCAAATCAGGACGCGTTTCGAGCTACAACAGTAATAGCTCTTCATCAGCTGAATCAACACGTGTCGGTAAGAGGACAGAGTTAGACTGTTTAAAGATAGTCTATGTCTAACTCTGTCCCCTTACGGACACGTCTTGGTTCACCTGATGAAGAGCTGTTGTTGTAGCTCGAAACGCGTCCTGATTTGTTATTTCAGTTTAATGGTGATTTATAGAAAGTGTATTATTGTAATTAATGACAAATATTCATGAAAGACATTTAAAGTATCAATGAAAAATTATTTCCAGTATTTTTTTTATTTTTTTTTTATTAAAAGCATTTTATATGCCTGCACATACGTTTCATATAAAAGTCAATACGTTTTATAATTTTAGAAGAATTTGTGATTTTCTTATCAGAAGAATCAATTCAATACAATATATAAAGTTTGATAAATGATATAGTAAGTTAAAGTGAAGCAATGATAAGTTAGCTTATTATTTTGTTGAACTTGTTGGGACATTAGCCCGGGACACATTTTAATTTTTATTTGTTGAGTTAAAATTAAAAAATTTTTTGTATTAGTTAATCATATTATTTGAAAACAAAATCACCTAAACTCAATCACTTGAACATTCATAATTTCTTTAAAAAAATTTTGAAATTTAAAATTTATGAAAAAAGTAGTGTAATTTAAAATCCTTATGACTCAAAATATTATTTGTAGAATTTCAATTATTTTATGATTGACGTACACAAAAATATATAGTTTTTAATTTTGAGTCAGCATTTTAAAAAATATTTATTTAAATAAAAATTAGAAATATTTAAAGTAAAAATTTAAGAAAAAAATCATATTTTCAAAAGTAAGCGTTTTTTCAAATTTGCTGAATCACAATTCGAATAAAATAATTGAAAAAAAAAAAAAAAAAAAAAAACATGTTCCAAGTTTGTACTATTTTTCTTTAACGATTTTTATTTATAAAAAATTAAATATGAGAAATGTTGAAAAAACCCATCATGAAGAAAAACGCATTTTCCTAAGAAGTCTTTTTCATGCCAACATATATTCAAAGCTTGATTTTGAAATCGAGCTTAAACGAAAAAAAATTAATATTTCCTGTTTTAGATAAGATAGAAATATGATTTAAACGTGATTTTAAGCTGAAAAAAGCAAAGAAATTTATAATGAATTTATTTTTTTTAATTTAAAGATTTTTGTGCCCAAGACCGCCTTAAGAATGAATCCATAAATGTATCAGAAAGTTTCGTGTTGTTGGGTAGGAGGGAAATGTTTTTTTTTTTTTTTTTTTTTTTTTTTTTTTTTTTTTTTTTTTTTTGAGAACAAACACCCTCCATATTTAAAGCGCAACACTAGGCACAGAAAAAGACCCGGATGATAATGTAAAGTCTATGGGGGCGTTCTTTTCAAATATTTAGCCCAAATTTTAATATTTTTACATGTTTTTTTTTTTTTTTTTTTTTTTTTTTTTTTTTTTTTTGCACAAGATAGCTGAGGATGATCCACAACCGACCAATTTTTTACTTTTTCAATTTTTATTTCAGATTTTTTTTTTTTTTTTTTTAAGTACTTTAAATTTCGAAACTTTAAATTTCGGTTTTCAAATTGAAACTATCGTAATATAAAAAATATATAAGCAAAGTCGAAAAAGTAAAAACTAGGCCGGTTGTGGATCGCCCTCAGCTATCTTGTGCAAAAAAAAAAAAAAAAAAAAAAAACCATGCAAAAATATTAAAATTTGAGCGAGATATTTGAAAAGAATGCTCCCATAGACTTTACATTATCATCCGGGTCTTTTCCCGTGTCTAGTGTGGGGCCTTAACTCTAGACACACTTCCATCAATCGAGGGGTGGTGCTCCTGACATTCAAAAGCACAATTCGATTGTGCTCTGTGTAAATCGCACAAATGAAGGAACACAGGTAGCGTGGGCGTTTTTATAACCTTTTGTATACCGCAAGACCTCCAATGGACAATTGGATTCTTGCAATTCGGGTTCGCCAGAAGTTTAATAAGGGTCAAGTCTGGCTGGAGGTACCCATTAGGAAAGATGAAAGCCTCTTGACCCAGTTCCAGAACAACATATAGGTAATTATAGTTATAGTCTTCATTATAGTATATACAGTATTAGCCACGTATTGCGCATGAAAGCTATACTTCTTGTAAGGAATGTCGCTGAAGGAATTGCATCATGGCGATAACTCTTAAAAGCATTTGAATTCTTAATGTGAATATATGTGAATATCTAAAATTGCCTATCATCATTTTTATAGCTTCGATTTTAAATTATAAAGTAAACAAAGCAAGTAAATGATAAAATAGAGTTTTTTATTTAACATTGTGCATTAAAAAAAATCCCTACATTTGTTATATAATAAATCCCTAGACAGTTCACGCATCAATTATTATTAGTTATGAAAATTTGTATAATAGTGTCTTAAACTTGGAATGGTATCATTAGGAAAACTGAGCTTAACTAAAAAGTGTCAGGCACTGCATTGTGCATTCGTCTCTTTTTAGACCACTTGTGTCATGTGATGTTCTTGTCGTAACATATGCGCTGGAAAAACTCGAATGCAGGTGCCTGAAAAGAGCATCATGACCATCAAAGACCAGTCTTTTTTTCTTTTTTTCTTTAGTCTCAACTCAGTGGCTGTAAGCATGGGCTACGTGTCTTAATACTTAGACTTAATAAATCTACTCCTATATACCAAAAATCCTAATCAAACGACTGATTAAATCACTGATTATGCGTTCTTTTAAAATAATAAGCTATTTCACTTTCTTCTTTGGTGATCTTCACAACACTTTACCAGAAGAAAAAAAAAAAAAAAAAAAATTTAACGTTGAGAAACACCGATACTCATTAAATGAAACACTATTATTAGAAATAGAATCTCATCATAATCTAATAAAATGAATCCAATTAATGCCCGAATTCCCATATATAAGCGGAAGAATTAAAAAGAAAATAAAGATTTATCTCGGAAAAAGATGGTCAATAAGTATTTTGAGAAGTTCCTTCAATTCCATTATTTAAAAAATTAACTTTTTATAACTTACATGGCGACAACGTGGTTTGAATGCCTTATCCAATTTGACAGTAATCAAGGAAATCATCCGTGTGACATTTTTTCACATACTTTGGTGATTCAGAGGGATCATCCCTCAGGTACGGTTAGAGTGAAAATAAGTTTTTAATGACGTATTACATCAACCCAGTTAAATCTGACAACTAACAGGATAATCTTCGCCATATAATTCTAATCCGTCTGGCGTGTGCATCACACGTTTGATTAAACAGAGTTATTCAGCTAATCCAAGCAATTTAATTAATTCCTTTTTCTCCCACCAGAAAAGATTAAGTGATGTTTATTTCCTAATTTTCAAATAATGTTATTTTAATGTTTAACCGCGACCGATTACGACATACAAAGTCAGTTCATAACTTTTAAAACGTTACATGTGTTTTTTACACAAAATGATGGCACTTAATTTTGTACCAATCACCGTGTAAAAGGTGATCCACTGTGTGTGACGTTTTTAACGTGCTGAAATGGCTTTGTATGTCGTTGGTCGTGGTTTAACTAAGTAGTGGCACATGTAAAACGCAAAGTCTTGTAGCAAAATTATAATATCTGGACTCTTAATAGGCTATTCTTGAGTATGTAAACAAAAATGTGTACTGCTTTCCAAACATAATCTGTTCATTTGTGTTTCCAATAAAAACTGGAAATTGTAAAAAGACTTTGGAAGTACCCTGTATATTTGGAAATTGTCTACAATTTTCTTATTAATATTTCTTGCAATGAAATTTCTGTTAGCTTTACCCTCACGAAAATAACAAATTCACACTGTTTGCATATATGACTCGTCGCTCCAGAGCCATTTGCTATCCCGGCCATACCCTCCACTTACGCCACTGATTAAGACATATTTCCTAATTTTCGGGTAGTGTCATTATAGACAAAACGCAAGATCAACCCAGTTTCGCCAGCAACAATGGGCCGGGGTTCAAGGAGGCTCGACCCCGAAAAACATCTTATGTGGCTACCATAATGAGATCGTTTTTGACCGCAACCCCCCTATTGTTTTGATGGTGTCCTCCTACCCTTCGTCGGCATGACCCACTTAGGGGCCCCCGCTCAATGGACCCTTCCGATAGGGGGATGGGATCGTGATGAGCGTGCCTCGAGATGGAAGGATGCGATAAAAGTGCGAGTGAAAGTACCGCACAGTAGTTCACGCACGAAGTAACGAAAGCGAAAGTGTATGATGATAAAAACTCATTTAGAAGGCAGATTTTTATTGCTACCAAACGCGATAAAATCTGCATTTCGCTGGGTAATTAAGCATGATGGACTCCCACCTTGCAGAAGAAAAGTCTAGATAATTTTCATGCAATTTCGTTTTTTCTTTCTTTTTTCATAACAGGCAGTTTTAGCATAAATTATAAAAAAGTATTTAGCTATAGAAGTGTAAACAATTGCGGATATTAAAAAGAAATCACATGCCAGATCATAAAAAAGTAATTAAGCTACGTTATTGATAATTTTATTCAAAATATCAATTATTGGACAAAACCAGAAATAATAATGATAATAATAATAATAATGAAATTCAAATAATAATAACGAGAAGAATTTAATTCAATACAACTAACAATTAAATAATAATATTTCGATAATAATAAGAATTTAATGTAAATAATAATAATAATAATATTTAATAATAATAATAATAATAATAATAATAATAATAATACTTTTGTATTTATGTTCAAATGTAAAAAATCATTTATGAAAATGTTTAATACTTTTTTAAATTAATTCTACTTTTTTCCAAAAATACACAGAGCACATTTGATATTTAAGTAAACTTAATAATAAGTTCATTTTTTTTTTTTTAATAAAAGAAACATACTGGTTTTCCATGAAGAGAAAATACAAAAAATACAAGACAAATAAAATATGCTTTAAAAAAGATACTAACCTACTTAAACAAGTTTGGCGACAATTTGGCGCTAACACATATGAATACATAGTTTTAATATGCTTGGTTGGTTGGCAAATGCATGCTGAGACATATGCTACTACTTTTAATATGTTTATGATTTGAAAACGGTTGCAACAATGATTGATAATTTGCCACAAAACATTATTATTATTATTATCATTATTATTTAATCAAATCCACATTTTTTTTATAAAAAAAAATTTCTAATTATCAGAATTTAATGAAATTAAAATTGGACCACATGGGTATCTTATGCTTTCAAATAAAAAAAGAATTATCAAAATCGGCTCATATTTAAAGAATTTATGCGTAAACAAGAAATACATACAGGTCGAATTCATAATCTACTCCTTTGAAGTCGGTTAAATTGGCAGTTGTCAGTCAAGATTTCGTGTTAGTAGAAAAAATCTCGTATCGGTGTAAGAGTGATAGCCTGAATTTTTATTTATTTATTGAATACACACATCTGACTTGTGTGCTCGACATGAAAGCCTGGAATTATCTGAAAAATGAACGCTTCTAATTGGATGACTGCTTCAAAAAGAATTGGAATTTTAATGTTCTTATTTTTAAAAAGTTCTAATCGCAAGAATTTGATAAAATTGAAATGGGACCATGTGAGCATCTTACACTTTCAAAGAAAAAAAAGAATTATCAAAATCGGCTCATATTTAGGGAAGTTATGAGCGAACAAGTAATACATACAGGTTGAAATTATAACCTTCTTCCTGAAGTCGGTTAAAAATAGGCTGGCTTAGAATTTTAACTAAAAAAATTTCTTTTAAGGATAATATTATTTCACATTCCTTTTGATAAGAACTGTAATGCCGCAATTCTCTCTCTTTGCGCATATATAATTATTTATTAACTTTATCTACGGGATGGGAGGAAAAAAACTCTTTAAAATGTGCGATTTTTAGAAATATCCCAAGTTATTTCATATGTCGAAGCACTGCATAAAGATGCAAAACGTTAACTAGCGAAAACTCGAATAAAACATTTCGCATAATGCTTCCAATATGGTTTATTATCATAAGTTTTTTTTTATTATTTAAACTCATGATATTCGAAAATTCTAGTTATTTCTTATGTGAAAAACTAATAAACAGCCTGTCTCTTATTATTTCTACATACTATCATTTATTGTTTATTTTTCTTTTTGTATTAATACCAATTAAAATAAAATAAACTAACACTTCTAAAACAAATAATTTTCTTTAAGTAAAAAAAAAAAAAAAAAAAAAAAGAAGAAGAAAAAGAAGAAAAAGATTGTTATTATTATTTTTTAAACCTTGGTTTTCTCTTTATTTTTAACTTTCAGAAAGTCACTTTTATTTTGTTTTTTTGTGCGTAAACTACATGACCTCTTTTGACAATTTTTTCTGGTGTTTAAGGCGAATTATAGACAATTTACAACACTATCTGGATATATGTTTTGTTATTAATATTATTATTTTATTTAATTATGTAAGATTTAATATGTAATTTGCAATAAAAAGGAAAACACATTTTAGTGCCCGAAAAAGGGTGGGTGTTCAAATGGGGACCCTGTTGTAATGCCAATGCATAACACATATTTTAATCTTATTAAGTTGAAATTTTGTTTTGATTTTTCAGGTATTTTATTGCAAGATTATAATACAGATTAAACTTGTACAGAAAATTTGATTTCAAACATATATATCATATATTATACGCATATAGATATATATGTAGATAGATCTTAAGATATTGAAAAAACCTAAGCAGTTTCTTACTGTAATATCATAAATCCTACAAAATAATGGAATGAAATACAAGTGGAAAAATTTGATTTCAAAAAGTGGGAGAGTAATATACAAAAGCAATTCAAAGATGAATGAATGAATATGAATGACACTTATATTGTGGAATTTTTCATCAGGTGCAATATCCCACAAATACAAGTTAAACACTATTGGTTTCTAATTTTAAAAAAGCATGCATTGCGTTTATTGTCTATTACTGAAATTGTCCAATTAACCCTGACTAGTAAATTAAATCCAAAGGAGAATTAAAACAAAATAAAAATAAAACAACAAAAACGTAACAAAACTATTAAATTCTATGAATAATATATGTATATAAAACCATTAACTGTATAGCAATATAATAGCAATATATATATTAACTGTAACGCAATATATGTAAAGCAATATTTATCAATAGAACATGATAAAATGAATTAAAAGGAACATTCGAAAGAACTCAGTCTATATTGATATTTTATATTATGGTATCTTTTCATTTTGAAGAAATATTCATTTTGAACTATTTTCTTATATATTATCTTATTTCTAATCGATCTACCTATCTATCTATCTCTATATATATACATATATACATAAGAAATATACATATCTGAGTTAAATATATATATTTAACTCATTAAAGACGGTTGGCAGGAAAACTTGCCATGTAAAACGAACGAAATTTTTAAATGGGAATAACAGTATTTTAATTTGGAAATCTTCACAATGTCTAATCTTAAATTTTAAATGATTAAATAACTCACAATCTCAATGTGAAAGAATTGTAAAACAGTCTCGTCCTTAATGGGTTAATATCTAACAAAGGTAGCAAATTTTTTTTAGCAATCTTATAAATATATATATATATATAGATGTATACAAACAGAGGGTAGGAATACGGAGAGAGATGGAAAAGAGAAAGTATAGTTCGAATTCATCACGAAGAACAAAAGTAGAAACTTCCAAAGAAGTAGAAAAAAAGTGATACAGTTAATGCATCTTAGATTCAAACAGCGGAGAGAGTATAGTATATGTGACCCAAATACGAAAGGGAGAAAAAGATACACTCCAGCGTTTTGTTTGTTTCTCCCTCTCACTCAGGTACGGTACGGTCTGACGAGAAATCAGGGAGTGGGCCGCTCAGACGATCTGACCAGGTCAAGTTGCAAACGGAACTGGACGGTCACGTGCTAAGAACGCGCAGGTAATTTTTTCGGAAATGGACGGGAGGAGGTGGATAGATCTCGCAAAAGATGCATTGTTTTCGGCACGAGAGGTTAATAGCGGGATTTAAACATGGAGTGTGGCAACAGCATTGGATATAAATGTTCTGGAGATTGTTTGCTACGATATTGAGTTATTTAAACTGTTGTCGACGTTTCGTAAAGGAAATTGCTGTTTTTTTTTTTTTTTTTTTTTTTTTTTTTTTTTTAAAGGTAAATCTCAGCAGAAGGGAATGGCAAAGGATTGTTTGTTGCATAATGAGTAATGGTAACTGTAAAATATTATTAGCGCTGGCAAACCAAGAAAAAAAAAAAAAAAATCCGCATATTCGTAAGGGCGGATCCAGCTTTCAATTTAGAGGAGGGTCATAACTCTGACGGTCAGACCACTTCATGATAAATTTTTATATTAAGGGTGCATTTCGATTCAAACTGCTTATTTTCCGATTTATTTTTGAATTTACTTTTGCTCTCAAACTCATCAAAATCGCAGATTCTCTTATTTAGAAACTACTCAAGGTGCCGTGATTGTCGATTCTTTGATAAATGCAGAAAATATTGAAAAAAAAAAAAAAAAAAATCCAAAACGGCATTTTGAACAGATTTTTCTGAAGCGAGAGATACGTGAACGAAAAAAAGGGTCATACTGAGAAGATAATTGCTTATAAATTAAATTCTAATGAATTGAGCGTAAAATGAAATCACACGGCACCTTGTAAGTCTCTTCAAAAATCCCCTCAGCAAGTTTCATGTTTCTACTTTTAAAAATGTGTCTGAAATTGTATCGGAAAATTTTGAGCTGTTGAAGGTGGAAAAGCGTTTTTTCGAATACACCCTTAAAGGCTATTCCCAAATTAAAACAATGACGATTTTTCTAATACTTTTGTGAATTCATTTTCATTCACAAAAACAAAACAAAACAAAAAAATGGATTAGTATTCGAAAAAATATATAATTTATAGATTTCATTCAGGTACTAAAAAAGTGAAGCATTTCCCACTTTCTTTTAAATGCAAAGAATGATTAGTTGATTCGTTGTTCAAAGATATATTGTCACGTTAGCATTTTAAACCAATTTCCAGGATTTAGGAGCCCCAGAAATATCGTCATGAGGGTAAAATTAGCAATCGCATCCTGGGATTTAGTTTAAAATGCCAAATTTGATGGAATTTTTTTGGAAATATTATTTGCTTTTATCGAAAAATGAAAAACATTTTTTGATCACATTTAAAAGTTTGATTTGCATTTAAAAGTTTCTGCATAAGTCCACTTGCAAATTATTGAGATTCAAAATGTTTTCACCGATGTACCAGAAATGACCTGATTTTGATTTGAGGAGAGCTTTAAAGATTCAGAGAGATTTGCATCGTTAAACGGATAATAATGAAAGAAATTAAGATGAATTTAATTTTTTTAAATAAATTGCAGCATTTTTCTGTTGTTTAGGGAGGGGGGGGGGTCATGACTCCTGTGACCTCCCACTTGAATCCACCACTGGCATATTTTCGTCCAGAGAAATATATGCTTTCCCTCGAAAACTGATCCAGAATCACATGAGCAATTAGGATAAATTATCAGAAACATGGAACCACAGCAGCAAGTTATTTCTTGCGCGGTGATGTTACAGTTCAATAGGGTGAGAAAGAATGTAAAAATATCATATGTATGCATAACATGCCTGAAATTTAAAAAAAAAGATAAGAAATCTGACAAGATCGTGCATCTAAAGTGGTCGAATCCGCCACAAAGATGTCATTTAACATAAATTTTTATCGTAAAATAAAAAATATATATCTATAACAAACATCTTAACAAATTTAAATTACCATGAAATCATAATATACCAAGTATTATAAAAACTTTAAAGATTAAATAAATTAATTAAATAAATAAAAAATGATTTCACTATAAAATAAAACAAAAAGGAAATGAAGAATTCTGAATATCGGAAATGAAAATCAAGGCGACACGTGAGTGTTTAATCCTCAAATTCATTTGAAAATAATAATAATAATTATTATTATTATTTACTGGAAGTCGAAACTGCAGCTTCGATCATAACCTATTTATTTCTCATCTCTTTCTTATTCTTCTTCTAGTTAAATAGTTTTTTAGAATAACTCCGAGTACAAATATTTGAGTAAAAAGTAATTAATTTCCCACGGAATGAAATGAGAATTTTTCATTAAGGTCACGCCACGCATTCTTCGCTCACACGGACACTCAGACCGTCTTCAAAAAACAAGCCTCAAATCATTTCGCTTCAGTTTGATAAATTCTTTGAAGAATGCTCCCTTTCGTAAGATGTGTGGTATTTTATAAATTGGGATGATCAACAACAACTGATTTGCCTTTCTGCCTTAAAGATAAAGAAAATGTAAATCTTTTTGTGTTTTCAATACAAATAAATAAGTAAATAGAACGTTTTTAGACAATTCAGAAAGTATGTAAGTTATTAACGTGTCAAAATATGCGTCCCTTCTGGCAAAGTTATATTATATAGATGCACGTGCGTACGCCGTGCGCAGAAAATTCTATAATATTTGCTGAAAGTTTTAAGAAAGAAACAATTTTTATTTTTAAACTTTTTTTTTAAGTTTCAAAACATTAAAAATGTTCCTCCAATTTTATATACGAATTATTTACTGAAAGTGCAGAATTAAAACTGTCTTAAAAAACGCGAATTTCGTCCGTGAATCGCTCTAAAAAACACGAATTTCATCCATGTCAAAATACTATAATACTTAATTTTATTAAAATTAAATTAATTTACAGAAAGTTTTTGAGTCAATATTTAAGTGATCAGAAAGTTTTGGATTTTTGTACAAGTCTGGTTTGACCCTTTCGGGTCTATGGTGTACTATTAATAGTACATGTCTTTTAATGTAATATTATTTTGTTTCAAGAAATATTTTTGCTACTATTTACATGCGGTAATGAGATTACATGTCTATTCATCTACTGTATTACTTCATTTATGTTTAGGCATTTAGTAATAATGATAATAATTATTATTATTTGCTTCATTCTCTTTGTGCCGTTTGCGATTCTTTCATTTTAAACATACATTTCACTCTTTCAATTTAAAATAAAATTAATTTTCCTGAAAGAATAATGTGCAATAAAGCGTAAAAAGCATTATAATGTTATGCACTCTCTTAAAAAGTCAGCCACAAAATAGCTCAAGTTGAGCTGAAGTCCACTCATCTCAATGTTGAAAGGCAGCTTCTCAAAAAAGAGTTGAAATAACTCGAGTTTTGACCAATTTAAATGAAGTTGAGCTATTTAAATAACCAATTTAGATCAAGAAGATTTAATCGTTTGAAAAACAACTCTTTTATGATGGACAAAATTACAGCTCTTTCACGAGAAGCCAAATCAGCTCTTTCGTTTTAAGAGTGCATATATGCATTATAATATATAAGTTAAACCTTATTGTAATAGAATATTTTCTAAACATCTTCAAAAATTCTTCCTTGACTCATTGTCATCTGAATATTAATATAATAGTATGCAAATCAACAACATTCCTTATCTTTCAGACAAGAAAATATTCGTTAAACACTCATTAATCTATTTGCATAGCTAAAGTTATTAACGTAAAAGTAATTTTTTCTAAAAATGGAAAAAAAAAGTCGGACCCGAAAGGGTTAATAACTAATTCCTTAAACACTAGCTTTAGGCGCAGCCCCAACTGAAAAATGATTCAACTATTGTTCTTCATCACTCTCTTAAGGCTCCTGTCCTCGCTCGAGGAAACGCTCGCGAGCTAATGCTATTCCTATGGGGAAGCATTTTTCTAATAACTCTTTCGCATTTTCACATTTTTGAATTTTTTTTTTTTTTTTTTTTTTTTTTTTTTTTTTTTTTTTTTTTTTTGCATTGGATAGCTGAGGTGCATGCCGACAGTGCACCTTTTTTACTTTTTCGTTTTTGGTTGCAGATATATTTTTAAAAAGCACTTTCACTTTCGAAACCGGTTTTGAGAGGGAAACTAACTTTGTAAAAAATATCTGCAACCAAAATCGAAAAAGTAAAAAAGGTGCGCTGTCGGCATGCACCTCAGCTATCCAATGCAAAAAAAAAAAAAAAAAAAAAAAAAAAAAAAAAAAAAAATTCAAAAATGTGAAAATGCGAAAGAGTTATTAGAAAAATGCTTCCCCATAGGAATAGCATTAGCTCGTGAGCGTTTCCTCGAGCGAGGACAGGGGCCTCCGAAATTCACGCATCTCGCGATCTGATAGGCAGCTCCTCAAAAGGAGTTGAAATAACTCGAGTAGCGAGTTGTTTGTAAGCAATTTAAATCAAGATGAGTAGTTTATAAAAGGCAATTTAAATCAAGACGCGTAAAACATTTAAAAAACAACTCATTCAAGATCCAATAAATTACTGCTCTTTCTTGAGAAGCCAAATCCACTCTTTCGTTTTAAGAAAGATATCAAAACCAATTTATGGAAAAAATAAATATTCTTATTTCTTTTTGAATACTAAATTTCAATTTTTATACAGTTTCTAGACTTACAAATTGGATTCAAAAAATATTTTCCCGATGCTTTGAAAAAAAAAAATGCAAAAATTTTAGTCTGTTACGACCAAAATTTACCGAATTATAATAAATTAAATTCTATGAATATCCAGTATTTTTTTATTCGCACTAAAAACGGAAATAAATGTTATTTAATAACGCAATTTCTTTCAAAATCTGACAATAAATCAAACACATTACTTTTATTATTTATTTATTTATTTTTTGTCCAATAGTTAATTATAATTTTAATCTTAGATTTTTAAATATTCAGAAGTCTTGATTTTTAATTTATTACTTTGTTCTTATTAGCAATACCCTTTCTTTAAGTAGGATGCTTCTTATGTAATTCCTTACACCTGTTGATTACCCGTAGATTACCTGCAGTTGAGTCATTATTATTATTTTTTTCGATCGTTCTGATTTGAGTTAGATCAACCCCACCCAAGCTCGTTTTATGTGCGCGCTCTGTTAGAAAAGGGGTTAACGCCTTCAGTATGAAAATATCGGTGAAAGACTAAGGTAAATTCACCATCAGGATTACAAGACTAATTTATATAATAACAAGTTGGAAATTGCACGTGAAGCGTTGCAAACGAGGTGCGTTCGTACGATAACAAAGTTTTAAAAATATTACTCTCATATATCAATCTTGAAAATTGTAAGTAGTTAATTACAATTAAAATGCGCACCAAACAATGTTCTTCCTATATCATTATGTAATGGAATATATTTGTGTGGCCTTGTAAATCAATAACAAATGTTCTTTGCACCACAGATTATGCAAAATGTATATTATAATATGTATCTTATAGATGCATATCAATTTTATTATGTTCGAATGAGTGAACACAACACCATTAAAATGCATTTGAAACATTTTTCCCCGTTGATCGTAATGTAACTGAATATTTTTTATTGTCCCTGTAATTGAACTATGCATCCGATTTTGATAAAATTTGAAATGACTCGACAAAATTACATAATATTTATATATTTAAAATTTCAAGCGATCCGGTTGGATAGTTTTTGTATTGTTATATGCGGACGGGCGGACAGACGGACGGTCTGAACGACAACTATAGGTGCTACGTATTTACATAATTGAACGTATCTCATAATTGCGGGGTTCAATTATATTTTGTCAAAAATGGATTAGACTTTTTCCATATTTTTACTTTTCTCTCTCTTTCAAGAAAAAAGTATTGAATTCGTGAAAATTTTTGAGTTCAGATTTTCGACGGATTTACATATTTTAGGGGTCAGAGATTCCAAAAAACATGTTTTTATACTGTCTGTGAGTCTGTCTGTATGTAACATAAATTTTATGGGCGCTCTATCTCAAGAACTAATGCATAAAATTTAATAAAAATTCATATTCAGATATTCCCTGGTATAAACTAGATTTGATTAGTTTTATATCGCCCAACAGGTGGCGTTGCAATACTGTAGCGCCTGCAGGACTGTGCAAACGCTGTCGTGAAGGGACTCAAAAGCGGTGTATGTATGTATGTGGGAAGGGATGAAAACATTTTTTATTGGCTATATGATATTTTCGCTGACCACTAAAATTTTCCGGTTTATAAAGCCCCGATTATAATTCTTATAAGTGTGTCGAAATGTCACCATATATAGGAAAACCCTTTTCTTTGTGATCACCTTTACGTAATTATAATTTTATGGAAAAAAACGAGGTTGTCTTTAAAATACACCTTGATAGTTTTATTAGTTTTGTCTATGAAAAAGAAAGAGAGAGAAAGAGAAAAAAACAATTTTTACATTTTTAAAAAATATATTAGTTTAGAATATATTTATTTATAACTTTTTGTTTCTGTACCAATTCAAAACATTCTTTATATGTTAAAAAAATATTTTATTTACTGTGATTTACATCGTCAATATCATAAATATAGAGATGCAATGTTAAAAAAAACAATTTACATAATACGCGACATTTAAAAATCAATCCCAATAACGCTTTCATTCCACCTGGAACATCTTCAGTTGGTAGACTAAAAATCCTTTCTCCTCCTTTCATTTTATCTCAAGATCCAGTAATTCCCTCATTTCTCCCTTTCTTCTCCTTAAGCCTATTTTGACCCCGAAAGTCTATAAGAGCATCAGTAGTGTCATTATATGGTTTCGTTTATAAAGCGTAAATTTTGATAGCCTCTCGTATTAAAGAGTTATGTAGATTTTTATAGTTTGCTATTTTCTGTATATACAAAATTTCTATCTTTAGAAGGTCATATGATTACTTCTCGCCAGAATTGTGTTTTTTATTGTATTTTACGTATCTAATATGCATATTAGAGATCTAAATTATTATTAGAGTTCTTTGAAATATTTATTTATTTATTTGTTACAAGTCTTTGTAAGCTCACCAATGAATCCAAATAAAATATAAATGCCAAGGCAGGATAATGCTTGAAAGAAAACTTACAGCTATACTCAAAATCTCGTTTGTTCAACACTCCTAAACGGAAAAGGTTTTCAAATAAATCAGAGTAGAACTTCCTAATATCTATTTCTTTTAACTTTTACGCTATAACAGTTAAAATGTTAGCAAACCAAAACAGGCGGATATAAAAAAGGATGAATTTTTTTAACATCATATCATTAAAAAAAAAGGGATTAAAGAAAAAAAAATAAAAAATGTTGCTAGTCTTTCACACTTTCTCAAAGAATACTTTCTTCAATGGGGAGGGAAAAAAAACCTCCCAACAATTTTTTTTTTACCCTTTTGTTACGGAGATATTTAAGTATTGTTTCAAATAGTTTTTAGCATGGTAGAAAGAATTACAAAAATATACAGAGGAGAAAGTGTGAACGAAAAAAACAGAAGATATTCTATAGGTGTTGTTCGGATGAAAAATGCTAAGAAAATAATAGCTTTTGCAAAAACAGTTGAACAATGAGAGTTTACAATTTTCACTTTATTTCGGTGTTTACACTTTTATTTTCGTTTCCTAGTATCACTTAAAGTAAGTACGATCCGCTCTAATTTCTTTTCGAGCTCATTCTGATTCCGTACTGATGAAGGTATTCCATTCCAACTAAGAAATTGAATGTAGATAAATACGTCTGCTCTAATTATTAACAGCGTAGAAAATATTTTAACGGAAAAAATACACTGTAATTTTTCTTTCTTCATAGAAATATATAATATAATAAGATAAAAACATTCAAAACCCTTTTATGAATTACCCACTAACTCGAAAAGCGTTTTTTATCCTTATAAAACTCAATAACCAATATATTTCTGAGATTTAAAAATGCATTTATTATTTTTTTTTCATTGGTTTTTATGAAAGGTTTCAAGAGGAGGGGGGGGGGGGTTATAGTATGAAAAAAAGACCACGAATCCATGCAGCTTGGCTTCAAGTGTTTTGCTGATTTTAGATTTTATGCAGATTACAGGTCATCTTTGTTTATGCTTTCTTTTTTTTTCATATTTTGAAGAAATTTAGATTGTTAATGCTTAAAAATAAAAATTAATTTCACACTTAAACATATGAATTTAGTAAGAGTTTTTTTTTAAATAAAATATATTTATTTTTATATTTTTAAAATACATTATTAATAGTTGTTTGGATTGAAATATTATTATTATTATTATCATTTTTATTACTTTAAAATTCCGCAGTAAAAATATTCAATTTTTGAATGCGAAATATAATTTATAATTCTTATTCGGAGAATATTTAATGAAATTTGGCGTTTAATTTAAAAGATCCATGGTTTTACTATATTGATATACTGTATTTCTATATGATACAGAGCATCTAAAACATTCCTATGAATCTCATTCAAAGATGATTCAATAACTAATATTTAAAATTCTGTACTTGCGTATCAATTTCTGATATGCTCATTCAACTACAAATACTAATAACAATTGAATATTATGAGAATTACTTACGAAATATAAAAAGAAATAAAGAATAGAAAAGAACTCAAGATGGCAATGTTCTTCCTGTCCCATTTACTACGGAAAATAGTAATTATAAATAGTATCTAAACAATAGATTATTAATAAAACGCGATTTTTATTTATTCGCTTTTACTTGCAGCGGATACTTTGTAATTCATATTCATCTCTTGTTCAATAGCAATATAAATTATCTCACTATAAACTTCACTTCCTAGATATATAGGTACTCTGGGGTACTCAACAAACATTAATATGCGCATTTAAAAGTCATGAAAATCTCCATTACATAACATATAAAATAATGTGAGTTGCCTTTTTATCTCAAACCTCTCAAGTCAATAAAGCTGTAAATAAAAGTTGAGGTTTGCTCTATTTTTTCCCATTACTTTTTAATAAATCTTCGATTATTCTTAAATGCAGCCAAAGAAACCAGTTAGTACCATTATAAGATTTTTTTTAAGTGCAATATTTTATCTTGTAAATACATTCTCTTCCATCACAATGATCAAGCATGAAATAATGAAAGTATGGCACAAAAAAGATACTTAATATGAAACAAAATTTATCGTCAAAAAATTCTCGCTTCGATGTTGGGGTATAAATCTTTTTAAACACAAAGCGTGTCACATATAGATGGTGAAGATAACGGCTTGCCTTGTTACCGGTTTACATGGGGGAAAAACTGTTATTCGAATAAAATTATTCGATATTTAAGCTACAAAATCGATGTTCCGTGAAAATTAACAACAATATATATCATCACTTATTGTAATAAGGGCAAATCGAGAGTTAAATGGTCGAATTTTTGAATAATTTTATTGGATAAAGGGATTTCCTGTACAAGTGTTATGGCATTCTTGAAAGTTTTTAAATAAATATGTTAATAGTGGAGCGTGGTTCAATAAATGAATCAAATTGCTGTATTTTGTTAAATCTAGCATTAATCAATGGAAGTTACTTGTGGATTCAATAAAGGAAATAAATAATCATTTTTTTAATCTAGCTTAAAAATTTAGATTCAACAACTGAGTACAATATTTTCTTGTTTATAAAATCTTGGAAAGATTGACTAAGGGAAATAATTTGTATTGATTCAGTAAATAAATAAATTATTGTTTTATATAAATTTCCAAAATTTCGTACAGCAGTTAATTATGAATACTTCTTTTTATATGTTACTCGTTGTGCTTCTAATAAATGTGAAAAAAATACCCTGCATATAATGTAAAATAATTTGATAGTCGACATCAAATTGATAGGTAAAGACAGATGATGATCCTAACCCAAATATTAGTGAAATTTCAGAGGACTTTGACATTAGGCGCACGATCATTTAGCATCCTTGAATATCAAGGTTAAATTGAAGGTGTTGTCTTGATATATATATATCATGATATAGATCTGATATTTATTTGAAAACATCATGATGTTTTATTTTTCGATGTTTCCTTATATTTGATATTTATATCCAAAATGTCATTTTGCGTTACATTTTGTATGTTTTCAATCTCAAAGCAAGTGTAAATGAATCTTTCAATTGATAGTAACTGTACCGTTTTGTAAATAAAGAACTTTTACCTCTGGCATAATTTTTAAACTCATCCTCTAAAAGAAAAAAAATTGAAATTTTACTTTTTTTCAAGCTGAATTTTTAAATTAATTAGAACAGTTATTGAAAGATAAATCGTCTAATTTAAATAACTAATAATTATTAACATCACCTTGAACAGTGTTACCAGTGGGCTACTTTTTTAAAATTCGGATTTGTTGATTGGCATCACTTTTTTAAAACAGTAAATTACCTTTTGTTTTCGCCTTAATTATCATGTTATTGAATAAGGCACATTTCATCATTTGTAAAAAGTTGTGCCAATCAACAAATCCGAATTTTAAAAAAGTAGCCCATCTGGCAACACTGACCTTGAGTAAGACTCTTTTCTGGTTTTGGTGCAGCTCACTTTAAATTTACATAGCAAGTTAAAGAAAAGAATTTCAAGCCAAAAATAAATAAAAAAATAAAAAATAAATAAAATATTTTTATGTAAAACATACAATTTTCTTGTTACTTAATCCCATAGTTTGTTTTTAGGATAAGTGTAAAAGCAAAGCGTTACTAATAGTTGATCATCAGTTTTGTTAAAGAAATAAATAAGAAAAAAAAATAAAGACTTTTAGAACATATATTTTTTAAATTCAACCTTAAATGCAATTTTACTGTCTTATTAGTGCCTTATATTTAATAAGTTTATATAGATTTTTTTTTTATTATTATCAAGAATAAGTTAAATACGTTGGATAATTTGAAAGTGTCGGATATATGCAAGAAAAATATTGGATGTATATAAAAAATTACATTGAATTTATATCAATATATCAGACATTTTTTGTATTTTTAAAAATGTCAAGATATTTACGAACTCTGAAAAGAATATGAAAGTCAACACTTATAAAAGAAACAACGATGAATAGCTATCTTCTAACAATCTGTGACTATCATTATTTTTCAACTTGACTCTTGATTTATTTAAATTAATTTGTGTTTTGTGTTATTCTGACGAATATGTCATTTTTAGGTGTGTTCGTAACTATGTAAATACGTAGCACTTATAGTTGTTGTTCAGTCCATCCGTCTGTCCGTCCGCATATAACAACGCAAAAACTACCCAACCGAATCGTTTGAAATTTAAAATATACAATTGTTGCATCATTTTGTTGAGTCATTTCAATTTTTATGAAAATCGGATGTATAGTTCAATGACAGGGACCATCAAAATTATCCCATTACAGGACAACCAATGGAAAATAGTAGTTTCAAGTGTATTTTGATGATGTTACACTCTTTCGAATACAATAAATTGGGTATACATCTATGAAGTATGTACTACAATATAAATTCTGTGCGATCCGGGGAGCAAAGATTATTTGTTATTCATTTACAGGGCGACACAAAAGTATTCCATTACATAATGGTATAAAGTGTAATGTTGTTTGTGGTGCGTTTGAAACTTATTAAACTATTTCACACTTTATGAAATGGATATACCTTGCTGAAGTTTACTACAAGTTACTTCACTTGTTAGCTACAAGAAAGCAGATAGCACTTACAGAGACGCGCAAAAAATTTCGGCTACTATACTGTACCTAAAGCACTGTGTACTATTACACCAAGATCTGAATATTTTCAAAACTTCGTTATAATGCGAACGCACCTCATTTGCTACGCTTGACATGCGATTTCCGACTTGTTTCTTTTCTATACGGACGAATATACTTGTATGTTATCATAAAGTATAAAAAGTTCATATTAATATATCATCGAAAAAGACCATCTGTGTTTTTGAACTCGCATACTATTGGCCAGCAAACGTCTGCATCATATCACCTGTAGCATCTATATATCAGACTATCAAGAGAGCCTTATTTCTTTTCTGTCACGAAATCGATAAATTATAACAATGCTCACCGGATCTTGCAGCAAATTTCGGAAGCCATGTCGTGAGCTAACAATGTAAAGGAATGTGCAAACATGAGCACATGGCTAAAAAGGGTCAAGTGCGCGAGGAACAGATGGGACACGCAAAGCGAAAGTGTTGAAAAGATTGACGAATGTGTTTTATTGGTGGCAAGTATTTTATCATTTAATTAAGATGGAGATTTTTTTCAAGTTTTAGAAGATAACATAATTATCATATTTAGTATGAAGATGATTTATTTTTCTTTTTCAGTGTTGGTATTGAAGTAATTATGAAAATGGTGTGTAAGTAAAAATTGATTATTAAACACCAACAAGCACATTTATTTGGTTAAGTTCAAATAGATATTGGTTAAAACATAATTAAAACAGTACTGAAAAGAATCACTAGAAATATGTAAAAAATATTCTCACAAATTTAGTTCCAAATGGCTATGCACACTGTTCGTGAGTTTTTCCCTTTAAAAAATGAACATGCGAAATCGTGCATGATGTGATTTGCATGATATCGTTTTCAGTGACGCAGCCAGAGGGGGGGGGGGGAGTTTGGGGTTAAAACCCCTCCCAGAGCTAAGAAAGATCGCTATAATTGCCGCTTATATGAATCAAAAACCAAACTTAATATTTAAACATTTTGGCGTATTTCGAAATCCGCTGCATTATTGAATCAGATTTCATTAAATAAAGTGTTTCAATTAAATGGCAAAAGTTGTACTTAAAACTCTTAAAGTGCACATTACATGGATTAGTTAAAAATAAAAATTGGTTATTTAAACAAAATCACTTTTCTGAGACGTATTATTTTAAAAGAATGATGATTTCCTGCCACACAGATGCTCTTCTAGTTTAAGTATTATACAGTGAATATTCTAATTTATACTGATTCTATTAACCGATGATTCAAATAACCGGCGAAAACCATTATCAGAAACTCAAAACCCCCCCTAGAACCGAATTCTGGCTGCGCCACTGATCGTTTTTAAATACGAAAGCATTTGACCACTGGCGAATAACAGGTGCTGAAGTTTAACTATTATTGAATAAATTATTATACGTATATTATTGTATTATTATATATAATTATTATATATTGAATAAATTATTATTATAATGTAATAAATTATTATATATCTTATTAATGTGTGCAAAAATATTGTGCCTTATTAAGTACATTTAAAAGTTAAGCAACTTTTCAGGGTGTTGTACCTGCCCAACTTAAGATGCTGCTTCAGTGAAGTAAAAAGACCCATTCGCTAGTGATAATTCTATAGAAGAAATTTATAAAGATATCTCAGTTGCATTTCAATATTTTTAAATGACTTTTTTGCAATGAACAGCTGAGATAGATTTCTACAAAGACTATTTTTATACTTTTTTGTTTCTGTTTACAGATATGTTTTGTGGGGATACTTTCATTTTCGAAGCCGATTTCGAAAGTAAAAGCAACTTCATAAAAAATATCTGTAAACAAAATCAAAAAATTAGAAAATGACCTTTTTACAGATCGATATATGCTAAGCAATTAAAAAAAAAAAAAAAAAATCAAAAATATTGAAATGCAACCAAGATTTATAAATTTCTTCCACAGGATTAGCATTATTGAACCGGTCATAGAGGTATCACTGAACCGCAATACATTCTCAGCACTGTCTCAATACAATTTTTAAAAGGACCGATCATTCTGAACAATTCTGACAATCAACAATTAATTCCCATTCTGCTACTATTTTTATTCCACTTATATTTTTACTCTTTTGCGTGCTTAATTTTTTTGTTTTGTAGCAATTTTACTACTAGTAAGTTCAATAAGTATTAAGTTCAGTCGTTAGATATGAAGAGAAATTGAAAGGAGAAAAAAAAAATCAAATTACAACAACAATGAAAAAAAATTGCCTAATTTATCACGGACACAGTATAGCGGGGGTGGGCAATTACCCATCCGTAACGTAACGGAACAATGTATTACCCCGCACGGTAACTCTCCGCTTTTCGGTTTCAATCCGACTGCGAAAATAAAATCGGAAATCACTTTTTGCACGGAAGGCGGTCATCATCCCTGCATATCGTTATTGAGGAGGGGGACGGAATCGCGTTTCTCTACACTACCGCCAGAACAAAGTCGATCCTTTATGAAGTAAAAGTCGAGTTTAGTTGTTTTGTATTTTGCAGGGGGGCAAATTAGGTAACACCCGGTTTTGCATGATCCCATGTTTACGCACCGCTGAGTTTATAATCGTAACAAAGTTGTGAATTATCCTAACCGAAAAAGTCTAGGCTGATAACTTATAAATATATCAAATTCAAATGGAAATACAAATATTTTCTAAGCTGTTTTTCCATTTCTTAACATTTGGAAACCCAACTGAAAAGAGTAAAAAGGTCTGTCCGTCCGCACTTTAATTTTGAAAGGAATATTGAACAGTCAGGTAATTGAACCAGTAGCTAGCTGAATGGGTAGAAAATTTTCTGAAAAGAAAATACCCGCCGTTCGATTCCCATCCTGAGGCATAAGCTTGCAATTTTCAAAATAATGGCCGGATAATAAAGACAAAAAAATATATTGCAATTATTAGAATGTAATATTTTGTACAACAGAATATTCCTTTATTAAAAACGATTTATCTAATTTTTATCGTTCAATTAAAGAACCACAAAAATAATTTATGTCCACTGTTAAAAATCTTGTCCTAATTTGAACGAAATTTAGGTGCCTAGTAGCTGCCACCAGAAGAAGGTGAAATCTCGTTCTAACTGTTGGAACTATGCTTCAATGGGAGCTCCAGATGTTGGTACGCGATTTCACCAGCTTATGATGGCAGCTACTGGGCACCAAAATTTGATTCAAATTAGGACAAGATTTTTAACAGTGTATAGTTTACATTTAAATGAACTTGCAACTTTTCAGTATTCTGTACTGATTATCTAGTAAAACTGCTCATAAGTTTAATTTATTACTTTGTGAGTCTGGGTTGTAATTTTAAACGAGCTGCTAGAATATTACAGAATTTAAAATATATTATTGAAGTAGACTTCCTTAAGGGTGTTCTTAAATCAAAAAGGGCAACTTTGTGACACATGCATTAATTTATTTTTGTTTGGAAATGCATGAAAATAGCAGGTCTTGTTGTTCAGAAACTGTCTAACTGCACTCATTCTTCTGTTTTTTGAAAAACACAATAGATTTTTCATAACAAGCCTTCAAGGTTGACAGTTTTGAGCCTATTTCCCGACGAAAGCAGAAAAATCGGTCGAAAAGGCGGAGAAAAACGGGTGATTGCGTCATCGAAATAGCTTATAACTCGATAAGTAATTTAATTATCATAAAATGGAAAAATAAGTTCAATTCGAAATCGCTTTCATAGTCAGGCATTAAAATTTTATATCTTTCTGTTAAAAAATGAATTTGTAAATGTGTCAAAACGTTTTTCGCTTGTTGAGCGGATCAGTTAAGAACACCCTTAACTAACGATTGGGTAAACCCATATTATTTTATCATTTATAGTATTTTTTATGAATACGAAATTACTACTAGAATTTTAAAAACATGGAAAAAATATGAAGATGAAAAAAAAATGTGCTAAAATTTATTTATATTTTTAGAGCTTTAACAGTTTTTCAGTATGACATTTATTTGAACACACGCTAAAAGACAAATTTGGAAATTATTCATAGATCGATTAAGATATTGATAAAAACAATTAGTTGTCAAACCATTCTGAAAGAAGGTGTTGATATCTAACACATTTTTACAGAGTATTTCTATTAAATCATGGTAATAACAGCTTAGTCATAAATAAATTAATCGTTAGTCAATATAAATAGAGTTAGTTATTTTTCATTAACACCAGTGTTGATAGTACATACAGTTTGAGCCTCTATGCATAATATATTCTGATTTATAAATAATTAATGTGATTAAGCATATTATTTAATCAATTAGCATGCAGCAAATCATTGACACCTTGATACGTTGTCTCATTATGCTACTATGTGAAAAAAGTTGAGAACTTTATTAATTTGTTATTTATATGAAAACAAGTCTCAGTTAGTGATTAGCGATGAATACTTTTATAAACATAAGTATTGATAGATACACGATCCTGTAAAAATTCTTCCCAAGGAGTAAGAAAAACATTCTGATCAGGCTGATATGTGAATAGCTTTACAAGTCTCTTATTATGTGAGATAACGCTTTGATACTCATTAATTTTTCAGTTAATTACCTGTTATTAAAAAAATTACTTTACCCAGTTCCATGGGTCTGTTAGTAGTGCCGCCGGAATAACATAATTATGAGATGTCAGCCAATCATAAGTATGCAGTGTCATGAATTAAAAATAAAAATAAATCCTTGACATTTTTACACCAATAAATACTAAATTGCGGTCATAATTAATTTACCTCCTTGATAGACTTGATATGATTTATTAGAAAATGCTTCAGTCTGCTATATAGAAACTATATGTTTTTCCAATTATTGCAGAAAAAATAGAAATGATAAAGGAAATTCTGATTCTATTTATAATTGTTTAATATTTCTCTATTGTTCTATTTCTAAATTTTTAGCCATTACATAGAGTAATTATTTTGTATTAACTGCCACCAGAATAACATAATTATGAAACGATAGCCAATTATAAGTATACAGTGTCATGATCTAAAAAAATTTCTTTGTTGTTTTTTACACCTATAAATATTAAGCTTTAATTACAATTAATTTACCTGCTTGATAGGCTTGATATGATTTATTAGAAATGCTTCGGTCTATATCTGAAAACTATAGGTTTTACAATTATTGCAAAAAAAGTAGCAATGCTAACTGAAATTCTAACTCTATTTATATTTGTTTAATAATTCTATATTGTTCTTTTTCTAAATTATCAGCAATTACGCAGAGTAATTAATTGTTAATAATGCCCCCGAAATAACATAATTATGAGATGACAACCAATCATAAACGTGCAGTGTTATCAATTAAAAAAACAATCCTTGAGATTCTTACACGTTTAAATAGTAACTTGGTTACAACTGATGTATCTACTAAATAATGTAGTCACATTATTTACTGCAAAAAATACTTCATCTTGCTATTTAGAAACTGCACGTTTTCCCAATTATTGCAGGCAAAGCTAAAAGAATTTCTAATCCTATTTATAAATGTTTAATAACTCTTTATTGTTCTTTTTTGAAATTCCTAGCAGTTGCATAGAATCATTAATTTTTTATAATTGCCACCGTAATAACATTATTATTATAAGCATGTGAAGTGTCATGAATCTAGAGAAATTTTATTGACACTTTTACACCTATAAATAGTAATTTGTGGTTCATTTCTCTTTGATAGATCAATAATTTATTAAAAATTCTTCTCATTTTATCAAGAAATTGTACGTTTTTCCAACTGATGTATAAAAAGCTTCATCACTGATTCGATATCTGCTCGATTCCTGTTCTAAACATTTTTCACCTAAAAATCACAACGCTTGTGAATTATTTACCAATTAGAATAATTGCGTTAAAATTAATCTAGTATTAATTTTACTGTTATATATATATATATATATATATATATATATATATATATATATATATATATATATATATAAATACTTTTATAAATACATCTATATATATATACATATATTACGGCTGACTAACTTATAAAAAAAAAATTAAAAAGATATGAACTAATTTTTAAACAGACTCGATATCGTTTGAACATTTTTTTTATTTAAGTATTTTAAAGTACAATAAGAAATTAAATGAAGAAAAATGATTCTATCAAGAAATGGTTTGATTCTCCAGACAAAATTTAAAAATCTTAAATTTTTAAAAAAATGTTTTAAAATGTATCTTCTCGTTCAATTTTGGAAATTTTGAATTATTTTTTTAACTATTCTTAGAATTATAGCATGATGCATAGTTTTAAGCATCGGATTTACCATAAATTATTTAGTTTGGAGGGAGAGGAATGCAAATACGTGAAAGGTCACACTAAAAACTGAATTTAGTTTACATTTTTATGTGCAAAAAAATTATTTTATTATAAAGGGGATACTTAGTTTTATCAAATGAACCATAAACAACAAAAAGAAAAGAAAAGACAGAATTCGAGTCAATAATAAGTTTCATCACTTTGAATATGCTATTTCTTTGAAAAAACACAAACTCGGAAAAATCACTTTTAAGTGAAGTGGATGTGGCATTTAAAGGGACAGTGGTGTAAGGTCATAAAATCACTTTCAGCTGTATTTCTAACACTCAGATCTTTACAAAACTTTCATTAGGATATACTAGCGATAATAAAGTATAATTTAAGCAAGAAATTAGAAAATCAATAGTTTCTTCATTTTTCGTAAGGGTGTATTCTAATCCAAATTCCTTATTCTCTGGTTTATTTTCAAATTCACTTTTGTGCTCAAACGCATCCAACTTGCAAATTCTCTTATTTAGAAACTACATAATGTGACGTGCTTCTCAATTTTCTGATAAATGCAGAAAACATTGCAAAAAAATGCTATCAAAGTTGGCACTTTTAACCAAATTTTCCGAAGTGGGAGATCTGGAAACGAAAAAAAAAATGCTCATGCTGAAGAAATAATAGTTTATAAATCAAATTCTAATTAATTGAACCAAAAAATGAAATCACTCGGCATCTTGTAAATCTCTTCAAAAATCCCCTCAGCACGTTTCATTTTTAGGTGCGTTCGTAATTATGTAAATACGTAGCACCTATTGTTGTCGCTCAGTCCGTCTGTCCGTCCGCATATAACAACGCAAAAACTATCCAACCGAATCGTTTGAAATTTAAAATACATAATTATTACATAATTTTGTCGAGTCATTTAAAATTTTATGAAAATCGGATGGATAGATCAATTACAAGGACAATCAAAATTATTCCGTTACATTACGGTCAATGGGGAAAAAAGTTTCAAATGCATTTTAATCGTTTGAAATTTAAAACGTATATTTATTACATAATTTTGTCGAGTCATTTCAAATGTTATGAAAATCGGATGGATAGATCAATTACAGGGACAATCAAAAGTATTCCGTTACATTACGATCAACGGGGAAAAAAGTTCCAAATGCATTTTAATGGTGTTACACTCATTTGAACATAACAGAATTGGCATGAATCTATGAAATATGTACTAAACATACATTTTGTACAATCTGTGATGCAAAGAATATTTATTATTAAATTACAGGGCCACACAAATGTATTCCACTAAACAATGTTATACGGGGAAACTTTGTTTGAGGGGTGTTTTAATTATATTAAACTACTTCACATTTTATGAATAAGATATACGTTAATGAAGTAGAATAAAAATTACTCTCTGCATATTTATAGGAACACAAAGATTTCGACCACTATACAGTATCCAAAGTAAGCTCTACTATATCAGCAAGATCTGATTATTTTAAAACTTATAGTACGAACGCACCTCATTTGCTACGCTTCACGTGCAATTTCCAACTTGTTCTACTTTTAATAATGAGTTTGTAAATGTATCCGAAAATTTTGAGCTGGTGAGGGTGGAAAAATATTTTTTTCGGATACACCCTTAAATATAGATGGGTAAGATTAGAGTGTATTTCTGTTTCTTCATAAAAATATCTATAATTAATATATAATACATATAATTTCCTGCTTCTTTAAGACATATAAAGGATAACTATTTGAAAGTATTTTTTGTCTTACCTGACAAATCCCTGGGACTTAGATTTCCGTTTTTGTGATGGGATGCTGATTCGTGAGCCAGTAGCAAGTTGTACGACGCTAAGTGGAGCTCCTCGCCTGGCTCGATATCCCTTATCACTTCTAAATAGATCTGGAACAATAAATAAATATATTATCAATTACACAATTGTAATGCATTTATTTAAATTTTCGGCATTTGGGCTCTACAATTACTTACCTTTAACTATTAAAAACTTAAAAATGCATTACTTAGTATTGTATAGTCGTGAGAAAAAAAAATTAAACACCCTCTCCTCCTATTAAATATGCATCTAGTTATAATAGAGTAAAGTCACTAGTACCAAACGATCGGAAATAAAATGTACTTTTAAATGATGTACATAAAATTTGCTTTTCCATCTGCGTATTAAAACTAGACCAAAAATTTCTTTTAATGACAACACCTAATTTTGACACTCTATCTTAAATTTCCTGTTCAAACTATGAACAGAAATGAAATTTCAAGACACTTGGATGATATGTTTTTGAACTATAAATATTCAAACATTATAACGTCTAATGTTAAATTACATTTTCATATTTTTACTAATAACTTCTCTAATTGTAAACCTAATTTTTTGTATGGTTATAATGCTTAAAAAAAAAAAAAAAAAAAAACATAAGGGCATTGAAATTGTAATTAAAAAAAATTATAATGTGAGGTATAAATTACGAAATTTCGAAAAAAAAATATTAATTGATTGCAAGTGTTGATCGTATATATCAAAGATGAATTAAATTTAATATATATTACTGCATTAAAAAAATATATTTTTACTTTAAAACATATATTTTCTTGTATACATCCGACAAAATTCTATTTTTTGCAGAAATTATTAAAATTGATTAGTATTGGTGGTGATAAGAGGTGGAGAGGATTAGACAGTAAAAATAACTTAACATCACAACTAAATTATCATCACAATTAATTAAGCGAATATTTACGGATTACCTTAAAAAGGCAATATATATATATATATCTGAAAAATAACACAAACCTATTCATTTATAGTTTCTGCTATTTTTCATCCATCTAATGTAATGTAATGTAATGAGCGGTATAATCTAAATCGCCTTTTTCTACATTTAATATATGCTTTTATGTTAACCCGTTGCCTATCAAAATGGTGAGCATTGCCCAAGCATCATTGTTTTGAGGGGGAAAACAAATTAGATTGACCTTTGATCGAGACCGAGCTCAGTACTTAGGTGTGCTTGGTTATGTGACTTTTGAAGAAAGTTCGGAACTCCCTTAATCGATTCTTCCAATTTTCTTTTGATGGGCACATTGCATAATGGGTAAATAGGCCTTTTCAAAGAGACCCAACCCTCCTCCCCTGGGCAAAAAAACATAGTGAGATGCTGTGCGTAATTTATAGGTCAATTGATTATAAACTTCGCTTGTAATATTAATTTGTGCTTTACAGACTTAAATAACATATTTTTTTAGCACTGGAGTTTCTTTTAATTATATTAAGTAATTATATAGAATTATTCTTTGCCAATAAAAAATCTACGACTTCTGCAACCATAAGAAATTATTGTTAATTATTTTTGTTACAAAATCACGCATAAATTAACATTTACGAAATTAATCCTCTATGAAAATTTCGGCAAATAGAGTTATTATTTTTAATTGAAAAAGGAAATTTTCCTCTTTATTATTTTGATAGTTTTAAGGCTTAAGAAAAGCAATGTAATAAAAAATGTATGTATAATAATAAAAATGTATAAAAAAGAAAAAAATTAACTCATGATTTTTGGTGAACTTATTTGATGATTTTTGACAGTCAATAATACACATAAAAAGATTGCTTTCTTTTCAGAATTTTTGTTATAAAATTGATAAATAAATATACCACACACAATGATGACAGATGTGAACAGATGACATTTATGGACAGATGATAACTCATACATAAGTATGAAACATCTGTGAACAATACTCATATACTTATGTTAAAAATGTAACTAATTTTTCAGTATAAAAGGACCGGCAGATATTTAGAACGAATTATCCGACTATCATTAAAGCGACAAAAAAAATGACATTTATTATCATTTACGTTGTCTAAAAATCTGTTATCTGATTATTTTAACCAATCGACCACAAAGAGGGGAAATTTTCTGTCCAGGTAACTTTCGCCATATAATTGATAATTATTGTGTGATAAATGTCAAATGGATTTTTTATTCAGTAGATGTGTACTAATGAAGGGCTACTAGAAATGTCTTTGATGCTTTGAGGGAGGTCGTTCTGTGATTAATTAACTTAAATTTGTCAAAATCATGCTTTCGGCTGAATTGGTGGCAGACCTAGAAAAACGAATCGTGCTATATAATTAAATAAGGGAGACGTTGATACTCCATGATGGCTGTTTATTTCAGTGGAATAATTTGGCTTGTGGCAATATGGCTTCTGATTGGTTATTCTAGTTACCTGATTGATATTATAGCAACCAAACCAAATTTAGTGTGGAATTCAGCCTGTTTAGATCAATTTTCCGTACTTGAATCTCATGATTAAGGCAAACACTTTTCGTTTGGAGGCTATCTGAAAATTTCTTCTAATTAATAAGTATTTCACGGTGAATCGATTCGATTATTTATTGATTCGAATAAATTAATTCAACTTTATAAATTCTATTGGCACTGATTCAGAATAAAAATTATCATCTGCCAAAAATATGTCTAACTTGAAGGTTATTTTAACAATTCTTATATACATCAAATTATTTTATTCTTAATAATTTATTGACCGCTTATAAACCAGACAAGTTGATTTGTAAACAATAAGGTAAGAGGTAAGGGAGATGGTTTTTGTTTTATTGAGATTTTATTATAAAATTAAGGAGATTTTATTTTAAAAAGAACCTCGAAATTCGGCATTAGAAACTAGTACAAATAGCTACGAAAAGAAATCTAATGAAATTTTATGCTTGTTTATGCATACATTTATGTATAGATAAACAATACATATGATATATATGTGTGTGTGTGTGTATTATTTCTTTTATGTATATAATTTGCTTCTGTTTGTATATAAAAATGTATAAATGGCTTTTTTACGTTATGTAAATTGTATGTATATTGAAACATTGCTTGTATATGTGAAACAGCGAATAAGTTTCTCTATCTCGCTAAAGCCAAATCTTTTTTAAACACCTTCTGAAAATTAATATAAAATTTAATGAGTTTAAAAAAAAGAAGAAAAGGAAGATTTGAAGATTTGTGGTTATATATATATTTCTATGTTTTACATACACATCTCCATACTTCTAAATTATAGAATTTCTTTATTATTATTATTTTCATTTTTTTTCCCAAAAGGTAAAATGTTTGATTGATTCATTTTTCATCTTATAAAAAGCGATGCCACAAAACAATCGTAAACTCAACATAAAAATAATATAAACCTTTCTCCGTGACTTAAAAAAAATGAATTCTAATTACGATTGCGATCATTATTAAGTACGAGTGAGGATAACAAAATAACAGTATAATTGAGCGAACATGATCTAATTATTTCGATTATCGGTCGATATTCAAAAGGAATCGAGAGACAATAAGCGATTATCGTCCAGCGAGTTCTAATTACTCCAGTTAATTCGTCCAGGCCATTATCCAGTTGGGTAGGGTGAGAGAGGCAAAGATGGAACTAATTCTTAACAATTATAAAAAGTAGAGAGGGGGAAGTTGGATGGAAACAATGGTATATATTCGAAAACGTGCGGATACTTTTAAAGTAAGTTTTATTGTTCTCTCGAATTCGAGTATAAGCCAATTAGCAGTAATAAATGATACAAATGAATATTATTCTAATGGATTCTTCGCCCATTTTTTTTTTTTTTAATGTGGAAATTGGGAGCGGATATTCTTTCGATATCGAGTTCAGACGCTTAATCTATTACATGAATGATTTCCTTATAGATGTCGTCGTTAGAGTTGGTGGGGGTAATTTGGATAAAGTGGATGATGAATGCAGATTACATTATTTAAAAATAAAACACTATTTTGTTACATTTATTAAATTTATACCATATGTTTACAACTGTTTCAATCCGAAAAGTTCTAATAACTAGAATTACCTTGTATATATATATATATATATATATAACATCCATATGCATATATATTTTTTTTCCATTAGTTCAAATTATCATTAAAAAATGTGATTATACATATTACAAGTGAACTTATGCATATTAAAAATTATATGTAAGCAATTATAGACTTCATGGAAGTAAACCATTATTACAAATGCAAACAAGAAATTGAAAATACAGATAAAATATTGAAAAAAATGGAATTATTTGTGGAACCAAAATAAAATTATCAGGACCTAATTACCTTGTTTTCCACACATAACAAGTACGGTTTAATCTCTGCATTAGCTATAAAAAGTTCAAAAGTTCAAAAAAGGGCTACCGCATACAGCAAATTCAGAAAAAATAAAGCCAGAAATAACATAAGATATGAAATATGACGAATTAAATTAGATTTTTTAAAAAAAGCACATGTTTAACTAAAGATCCAACTTAGACATAATAGATACAAAAAAAAAAAAAAAAAAAAAAAAGTATAAGAAGCAATTTACACATGTAGCCATAAGTACTTAATAAGTATTTTAGAGTAAGACTAAGGAGCAATATTTCATAGTATAAGCAGGTAAAAAAGTAAAAATACAGTATTTTTAATGCATATAAAGTAAAACTTGTTGAAATTTTAAAACATTAAGACAAATTAAAAAACGACCAAAATAAATAAATAAATAAATAAATAAAACTATTTTGATATTTTAAAATTTTATACCCAACATTCTATATTTTAAAAAGGAAGAATAAAATGTGTAAAATAAAAATTCGCAAAGGGAGTTGAAAAAGGTGACAAGAAGACAAATGAAACTTATTTTGTAAAACACTTTTTTAAGAACAACATATCACTATATAAGAAAAACACAGTTAATTTCTGTTTGAATAAAGCATGCCTGAGAGTTACGTACTTTACTAAAATTTCCCAATGAATTATAACAAATAAATTAAAAGAAAAGCAAAACAAAAGCAACGAAATTCCAACAAACAAAAAAATATAATTGAATTACAGAATTTATAAACCGAAAATTAATGTAAAAGTTTGTTAACTAATTCTGTGCAGAAAATTAAGTTATTGTAAAACTCCGTGCTAACGTTTTAATTTGGAAATTGACAAGCACATGGAATTACTATACAGTTACAGTTAACAGTTAATTTAACCAATATTCACCTAAATTTCAGCGGATTACGCGCACCTCTAAATTCAGACATCATTTTTTCAGTTTTTAGGTAAATACCCTCCTTGAACTTTTTCACATAATATATTCTTCCAATTTATGTTTCTGAAGGCTTGATGCAAGACATCGATTTTCCAGGATTTTTCCAACAGCAACAAAAGTAACACTTTTTATATATTTTTTAAATCTCAGAGTAATGTAGAACTTTTTATGCAAGAAAAAAAAGAAAGACGATAAAATTAAATTTTGTTGGAAAGAACTAGGAATCCATTAGAGATTTTCCAAGATTTTTTAAACATATTGCAACAGAACTAATGTGGCCACGGAAAATTTTCGACGAGCGAAAGTTGTGATTTCAAAGCAAAATTTTAAAGATGGCCAGACAAATAGTATTTCTAAAAATTATTTAATGTTTTTATTGTCCCAAAATTACAATTACATATTTCTGAACTAGTAATACTATAACTTTAAAGAAAAAAGAAATTCAACACTCATAGAAATATGAACTTAAAGTTTTCTACTCATATTGTTTATAATCTATTCATGCTACGCGATTGCAGCAAGTATGCCTTCATACTTTTTTTTTCTTGGCAAGATGTATTGATGTTTACTGCTGTGACACAAAATAATTTATTGCCAATAAGTGTTTTCAAGTGATGGAACAATGACGTCGTAAATCAAATAAAATGTGTGGTCCCAGACTCTGCCCTATCCTCAGGTAACGAATGCTCCATATAAAGGTAAACCCACGGTAGCTGATTCTTAACTGGATTAAAGAAGGTATTTAATTATCCGCTTCCAAAGGCAATACAAAGCAATTGAGATCCAAGGTGCTAATCAATAACCGGGAGGCAAGTTAAAGTTCGTACTGCTGAAGTCTTTGTTTCACGCAAACTCTGCAATTGTGTAAAAACGATGTTATTTTCACGACTCAGAAAAAAAGTGGTTAAAGATGGAATCTGTTTTTGATTCTAAATGGTAGTTTAAACATTGTTACGGCTCAATACTAGGGATGTAGTGGAGGGTATACCCGGGCGATAAGTACTTTCTGCATTTTTTAATATTCACCGTTTACCCTTTGTTTCTCAAGAAAGCTATAATACGACTACATCACTGCTCAATTCGTCAAAGTATATGTTATTCGGAATCAGGCAGCCATTTTTTACTAGGCACGTTTTTATACAGAAATTTTGAGAACCTCAAATAACTTTCAAAGGCCAAAAAAAAAGATATATTATTCTCATTCAAGATTAGTTTTTAATGGCATGGCGATGCACAAATATATCCTATAGAGCGTTTTTTACATTCCGCGTGACTAAATTTATTAGAAAAGTATACATTTGAATATATCCGATAAAAAATGTAATTAGTTCCTAAATAAATCTATATAATATCGATATTATAAATCCTATTTTAAATATCATAACTTTAAAAAATAACTATAGTACTCAACACGTTAAACGTTTATTATTTCAACGAAATGGATTTTTTGGCAGAAATTAACGAAACGTTTTTCAGTGTTTATCAATTCGGTTCAAAATTTCCAGTCGCAGCAATGCTTGTTCATTTTATAAGCTCTTATTTCAAAAATATTATTTGTTTTTCGCTTTAAATGCCGAACTGAAAAACGGGGGAGAGGAGTTATTTTTTAAAATACATGATTATACATTGTCAAAGGCTTCGTTTTATAGTATCATCAATGAAAATATTGATATTACACGTATTTCTGTAGTATGACACATAATAAATATTACGCCTACACATATTTGTAGCCGATTTGTTCAATAATATTTTTTTTGTCATATAAGGCAAACTAGATTTTTATACTGGTTCCTCTGATTTAAATGAATAAAGTTTTTGTATTTTAATGTAATTTTATTATCAGAAGTTTTTAAAATACAGTACTTTTTAGTAATCTAGAGCTTATAACTTACACCACTATCTAACATCCCATGCACACAAATAACGCGATTACAATTGTTTATTAAGAGTGCTCTATAATTAAAGTGATTTGTATTAATTGTCACGAAAGGCACATATCCTGTAGTTGAAGGCTAAAAAGACAGAGGCCATTCCTCAGTGCAGCTGAAATATTTGTGATAAATGGCATCCTACAAATATTTAATCTCGAATCGAGTCCTTGCGCTTCTTTGCGATTCTTGTTGCATCAGATTTTAGAAATATGTATCAAAAACGTATATAATTATTTAAATATTCTACATGTTCTGATTGGCTAGTTTGTTTCTGACCTTAAGATATATATATATATGCGACGCATATATATATATGCGACGCATGCGTGAACATACGTTTGGTTATTTTAAACGAATCCCCTAACAGATATTGTTACAAAAAATATTTATCGGCCAAAAAATTGCATTTTTATTTTATTTTTTCTGCAACTGTAACCTATAGAACTATGATATAAAGGATAATTAACATTCGTCAAAATGGTGAAGCTTTAACTGTAACTGGTACCGATAGGGACTGACTACAGCTAGAACAAACTTCCACCAATAAATCTGAATAGAAATATTCTTTTTGTTTAACTTTTTTGATGCAGAATCTCTGTCAAAATTAAGGCAAAATATGAGTTCATTTTTATTTCTGAAAATTGACGTCAGTGACCGTCAACTTCTGCAATTCATGTATATTCTGACTACATAAAGAATTATCCTGCCAATATCAGTGAAGAAGATTATAACACCACCTGGGAAAATTTCCACCAATAAATTTGAATCGAACTGTTCTTTTTATTCCATATTTTTGATGAAGGATCTCTGTCAAAATTAAGGCAAAATAACAGTTCGTTTTTATTTCTGAAAATTGATTCCGGTGATAGCCAACCTCTGCAATTCAGCTATATTGTGACTGCATAAAGAATCATCCTGTTAATGTAAGTGAAAGTGGTTATAATAGCGAGTGGGCAAACTTCCAAAAGTAAGAAACGAATAGACATATTTGCTTTATTTTTTAACAGAAATTTCCCATAAATAAAGTGAAAACTTCTGTTCAAATTTACTGATAGAAATTTAACACAGCGGCTGTAAACAGGCCTTGTTGATCTGATGTAAACAAATAACAGCCGACATTTTGAGATTACATCCTCTATTACTGAAACTGAGTACACTTCAATATAATGTACCTCCTTTTTATTAATAATTCCATTGTTTAAGCATCCACAACAAAATTAAAAAAAAGCAAAAATATCTCTGTTGTTTTTGTAAATTACTAACAAGAAGCAAACCAGGATATACAAAGGCATTTTATACGATCATAAGTCAAATAAATAATAAGAAATTATAATAAAGATCAGGGTTATAAAAATAATTTAAAGAAACTGAGACTTTTACTTCACGGCAATAAGGTTTCAAATCAATTGCTAACATAACAAAGGATCTTTTTTAGGATTGTTCAAATTCTTATAATTTTGCTTTTTATTACGCATAAGCATGTTATTTTACATGCATAGAAAATTTGAAAATTAACTTTTAAAAGTTCGACCGCAGCTATTGAAGAAGCTTGTGAAATAAGATAGTTTGTTTTTTTTTCATTGTGGAAACTAATTTTCTCTTTTATATAAAATGCTCTTCCCTTGAAAAGAACTTCCTTACAACCATGTTTCTTGCGATGCCCATAAATTAAGAGATTCCTGATTTGCAGAGATAGTCATAACTTCCAGCATTGATTATTTATGAAAATATGATAGCACATTTTGTAGGATTAGGATCAATAGTAAATATTACAAGAAATCATAAAAAAAAATAATAATAAATAAATGTTTAAAAAATGCAGTTAGTCTTTTTTTTTTTTTTTTTAATATTAAGTCTTTCTTAGAGGCCAATAGAGAATTCCTTAGCTTAACCCCGTTTTTTATTCAGAAATTTCAAACCCATTGATTAAAAAAGTCTTTTTTACTTATTAATTTTTATTTTTTATTTATTTATTTATTTATTTTGTGTGTGTGTGTGTGTGGTGATTTCGAAATGTCTGATATTAAAGAAAACAAAAATTATTATTCTGAATTTCTGGTATGAATTCCGGCTTTCTGAATAAAAAATGAGGGCCAAACTGTCAACCCTGATTTCGGGCTTATTACATCTTCTAGTGCATCCAATTGAGTTCTTTATTTTTGCACTCTTTTCTTTTTGAAAGTTGTTTCTGTTGGTATTATGAAGTTTTAAGAAACTCAGTTTGCATAAAAAAAGATTCAAGGTATTAAAAAAATATTTTCCCAGGTAAACAACTCAAAATTTTCAAACACATTTTAAAAGGAATTTTTAAGTTGAAAACATGAAACTTGATGATGTGATTCTTAAAAGAGATGTATAAGCGGCCATGTGTTTTCCTTTTTATTCTCAATTAATTAGAACTTGATTTAAATACAATTACTTTCTCAGCATGGCCATTTTTTTTTTCATTCCCATGTACCTCACATAGGAAAATTTGGTTCAAACCGTCAATTTTGACAGCATTTTTTGCAATATATTCTGCCTTTACCGAAGAAACGACAAACGCGGCATATTGTATAGTTTCTGAATAAGAGAATCTGTCAATTATATGCGTTTCAGAACAAAAATGAATTTAAAAATAAGTCAGAAGTTTGAATTTAAATACACCCTTAATAGGTTTCTCGTTTCTTTACAGAAAAATTGTTCTGCGTAATTATGAAAGCATGCATATTAGAATTTACATTTATGTAAATGAATTGCAAGTGCAATTTCCTAGGTATTCCTTTCTTTTCCTATCCGAAATTAAAAATACTAAATGCGTTTGGTTTTAATTTCGAGGAAGTTTAATTTGAATCTTAGCAAAAGGAGAAAATACAAACAATTATACTTTCTTTTTCTTTTTAAAAAAATATCTTCTTTTTAGAGTCTTATACCATTTGTTTTACCGTGGCGCGCATCATCTGCATTTCGCATAAGGCTGCATTCAGATTGCAACACTTTCAGTTGAACTAAGGCGGCACATTTTTTGTCCCCACACGGCGCGTTTGATGTTAATGACTTTTGTAGTTCAACTTCAATCCAAGTGTAGGACAGGAATCGTTCCTTTAAGTAGGGTTAAGATAGTGATCTGCCTGACCATTGTATCTCCCTCGTTTTCTATTGTCAGTAAACCGCAAATGGGGAGAAAAGAAAGGAGTTCCAGGAACTCAGTTGAACTTCAAAGTGGCCAGGTCTGTTTTGGGCTTAACAAACGTATTCCTCAGTCGATTAGCGGAGGATGCAGAGAAAACAATCCGATGTTCGCAGAATAAATCATACAAAAACCCTTTCGGCAACAGAAGTCTACATCTGAATAAAGGTGTGTTCGCATAAATTAGGCATGGAAAACAATTAAGGTAAGGTTTGATCTCTGGGATAGCTCCAGTGTCATGTGCCTTCAGCTCGCAGGGGTGAAGTTCTCACATCATATAGACTTACTTGATAGATGTTCACTGATGTCCCAGTTTTCTTGGAAAATAGTTCATGTAAATCTCTCAACAAACTCGGATAAAAATGATTGTCTTGTGCAAACACAACGATATTTCTTATGAAAATTAATATTGTTTACTCATGGTGCTGAAAATCTGTAATTTTTTTAAGTGCTTTTCGAGTTGCCGAATTATATTTCTTAATAAAAAATGTAAATCATGCAGTTACAATGTTTACATATAAGGTATGCTAAGTATATTCCATTAGTGTAATAGAATACATCCTATTTGTTTGTTAGATGTAAACAGCAAATCAACGTCTGTGGCCAAAATTGTGTCAACATTAGATTCACCGGAAATAGTTCCTGTGCTTTAAAAATACTGTTTAAAGGTTGGTTTTACATCTAAATTATTGGAATTGAAATGTTGAGCAATTCTCGCCAAGATATGAAACATAAACGCGCTTCCACCGATATTATTTTGTTTTTAGATATTATGAAGTATAACGGGAAGATGTCATCCGTATAAAACAACAAACCTCATTTTTGGTTCAACTCATACGCAAAACAACATTGTAATTGTACCTGTGCCATTAATGTATTGTGTTTAAATACGACTGCCTATTTGCATTTCACCATTTCCTGGAATGTAGGTGCAGAAATGAACACCAATTATTCCTATATGAATCCAAGGATGTCATAATAACTCCCAGAATTCTAAAATTTAAATTAGTTTCCGAGATATTAACTTTTTCAAATTTTCGATGAAATTTTTGCATTGGTGGCCACACGATTACTCCAGTTTTGGGAAAAAAGGGTAAATAAGAAAGAAATCGTCCGCTATCCAAACGGATAAACAAATGCCATTTGTTTTCTTCTTTTTCTATAAATAGGTTTAAGGATTTTTAGTTCACCTTTCTTATAAGTGACTTTTTCCCAGATTTGCTAAATTTAATACCAAAAAACTGAAAGATTTTAATATTATTGATACATGATAAATAATATTTACCGAACTGATTAAAATGTAGTTAAATGGATTGTGATAGAACTTGGAATTCTAAGCTTAGAGTTTGAACATACGCATAGCGCAAAACCTAGCCTTTATCTACTTTGTAAATATGATTCTTGCTAATAATAACAATTTTAGTAAAATTAATATGATAAAGCTTTTTAAAATCAAGAATAAAATAAGAGTCATTTTCCCCCGTAAAAATCAAAAGATCTCATGCAATACAGTTGACTTGGTACGCCAACTAGTCACAAACGAATTTAGTATCTTTAAACGTGTCTCCATGTAGATGATGGACAAATAAGTAGGGTGGATGTGCCAGCAATGGACCACCTCAGAGTTTTTGGTTTATAAATAATAATAATAATAATAATAAATAATAATTAAGCTTTTATTATTTTCTTCTTAACTCCCCTTTGCATGCTTTACAATCAGGAATATTTTTCTGCATTTTTCCTCTTAGCAATTAGGAAGGAGAAAATAAAGTTCAACAGTTTCCCTGTTTTCATTGAAGATCTTAATGAACTTGCTAAGAGCTGACTTTACGTACTTAATTTATATCTTCTTTATTTTCTTGTAAAAATCAAATGTTTTTATTTGGATAATAATTTCATATACCAATGAACATTAACAAAATTTTATATATTTTTAAGATTTTAGTAGGAATATCCATCACTGGAACACAGGCTGTCCATTACTGGCTTTTTGACTGTTTTGACGCATTTCTATTATTTAAAATTAAATTTTTGTTTCTATTGGAAAATGTAACTATGAGATTAGTTAAATATTGTTGAAAGATTAATATAATATGAAAGAAACTGGAATATAATGATAATAACTATTAATAAAAAAAATTAAAAGACATTCCTTAAGGGGGCCCATTACTGGCACACCTAGACAATCTATATTCAGACAATCTTAAAATGCAACTGTGGTATTAGTTAAATATTGTTGAAAGATTAATATAATATGAAAAAACTGGAATATAATAACAATAACTATTAATTAAAAAAGTAAAAGAAATTCCTTAAGGGTGCCCATTACTGGCACATCTAGACAATCTATATTCTGACAATCTTAAAATGCTTCACTATTAATCAAAAATTTAAAAAAAAATCTCGCATCGGTAAATCGAAGTTCAATCATATTCTCTACTAGCTGACCCGCCCGGCGTTGCCCGGGTCCGTATTAACAATATTAAACGAACTTGAAATTTTTATGATTTTATCAATAACTGGAAGCATGCAGAAATGCATTGTCTGAAATACGTCGCAGCTGACTTTGTGAAAAATCGGTTTTAAAAACAACAACTAATATTAAGCTCTAAAAATACTTAAAATGTGCAATGAGAAACACGGGAGGGAACATGTATCCAACGATTGCGTTAGTTTCGTGTTAAAGTGTTGATATTTACCCGTAAAAATCACTGTTAAATCACGTAACTAATTATTTTTTTCGCATAGAAATCCCAAGTGAAATATTTTGAATTTCAAACTAATTATATCATTCTTAAATCCGACTATACCGTGAATGAATCGATACGCGATGATAAAAGATTGGTATATAGTATTATAATTTCAGAGCCATTTAACAAAAGTGTATATTTTTAATCAAAGCATGCGTAATGTTGACTCTGTGGACAAATTCCTAACCGTAAACTTTTGTACCATAACCATAATCTGTCTGTAACCTAACTGCGACTTAACATTACCCTACCGTAACTTAAATATAACATAAATGTAACCTAGCCGTCACTTTGAAATATCAATATAGAAGCATCATTTAAGATTTTGCTTGAAAAGTTAACATTCTTTCGTTAATGTCTTAAAATCGTCTGCACTCTGAAATCTAGATTTTAGACTAATATTTGTTATTTAAGTTTTCGCGCATGATTTTAAAAGAATA
Source organism: Maratus speculifer (assembly GCA_964019185.1). Classification (NCBI taxonomy): domain Eukaryota; kingdom Metazoa; phylum Arthropoda; class Arachnida; order Araneae; family Salticidae; genus Maratus; species Maratus speculifer. The sequence continues at coordinate 421,292,807 of OZ025294.1, read as the reverse complement.
TTTTCTTAAATATATTTTATATATTGACATAGAGTTATTAATATGTTGTTAAATTAAAAACATTTTCATCTACGTTATAAAGTATTAAAAAGTTCTGAAAAAAAAGAAAGCTTTTAGTAATACAATTTTTAGTTCAAATCAAATGTTTTCAATATTTTATTTAATTTTATTTTGACAGTTAATTATTTCGAATTTATCAATTTCAATTATTTTAAAAGCAAACATTTTTTAAAAATAAATAATATAATAGAAAAAAGACCATTTTAAAAAATTACTATTTCTTCATAAAATACGCTTCAGCAGTTATTCAATTCTTTCAATTCGTCTTATTAATACAAAATCCCTTCCACATGCTTTTGTTTGGGACATTAATATTTGAGCGATAAATGGTTTAATATTGCAACCCTTTTTTCGGTTTACTTCACCACCACCTATCTTTTTCCTCCATGGTTTACAACCGCTGTGATAAAAAATCATTATTTAAACTGACAGTTTGCCAGTCTATGAATTTTAAAGGTCTGTTCCAGCTTTTTTAATTATTTATGCGAAAATTTTATGCAACCAACCAACCATAACTAAATGAAGAGAAAAAAAAGAAGAAAAAAGGCGATTTTTTATGAGAGTGATCTTTGGAATTTAATTAATTACTCAGTTAATAAATAGAATTTCGAAATTCTGAAGCTCAGGTGCATCAGGAGAGATATTGGGCTACTCTCATAAAAATTTTGAGCTTCGTACGTCCCATAGATTTTGCTAGCCATCGCAGACACACACACACACACACACACACACACACACACACACACACACACACACGCAGACAGAGCGATTTGTTATTTTATTAGTATAGATAAAAATATAAGAACGATAAGTGAAATTTTTCTTTTTTCTGTCGCTCTAGAATTCTGTCTTTTCTATCTGATACGCGATGTGACCCAAGGATTGGGATTGAGTCTTAATGATCAGTTTCTCTGATGGTGTCTTGATCGCCACTGAAGTACGAAGGCCGGCCTTTTTAACCGACCAAGCGTTGGAATCCGACAAATCGTCCGGAACCAACCACTTTTGTTTTCCGGAAAAATTCTTCAAAAAAAGAAGAAAGTTTGATCATGGTTTAAGTGGACGTTTTCATTGTTGTTAAACTTCAACGATAGAAGTGACCCTGAAGGAAGATTTTTCAATCACCATTTTTTTTTCTCTTTGACTCCTTGTTAAAATATATTTTTTTCTTTATTTCGGAATATTGGTGTGCTAATGAATGGGCGTTCGACAAAAGGAGGAAATTTAATAAAAGATTTTTTTCGTTATTGTTACAAATGACCTTTAACTGTCCTTTAAAAATGCCAACAAAATAAAAAAGTATTGTTAAATGAAAGCGTGATCTCAAATTCACACTACTAATGACTTTGCGCAATGGTGTATCATGGCGAAAATAACCATTATCATTTGTCCCGAACTATTGTTACGAAGGTCTGTTTGGTTTCTTTTTTCTTTTATATTATTAATCGAAATGGCTTAATCGTAATAAGATGTATCGATGACGTTCATTTTGTAATGATGAATTGTACTTCCGGCTAAAACGTGAAGCGTCATTAAATGCAACCAATACCATATCCAAATAAATTAGAAATTAGACAATATTCTTGTGACGGCAATTTTTATAACCTCGAACCAAAAGGAAGACTAGAATCTATTTCTTTATCGATTATTAGCTCTGTTTTTATTCTTTTAAGTGTAAACGAAATTTTCGTAATCATCTGCATACGGTACGTATTAAAATGAATAGTATTCCCGTGACGTCACAATTCTAAAATGGCACTTTTTATAACCTCGAATCAAAAGGGAGAATACCATCATATGATTCAATCACGGAGGGATGAGATAGGTGGAGGGGAAGTATTATCTCTGGGGGTGATGCTAAAAATGTAACCCTACATTAAGTCACATTAAGTACAAACAAAACCACGTGCTTTGACACGCCTATCAATTGAAACAGGTTTAAACCCATATTTTTTTGCTATTTTTTAAAAAGAACTAATCTATCGCTTCACCGGTAAGAATTTATTAATTATTTTATCATATGTGTTTTAAATATCAATATAGAAAATTATTTTAACGTTTTGCTTGAAAATATAACATTCTTTTGTTAATATCTAAAAATCGTCTGCAGTCAGAAATCTATATTTTAGATTAATATTTATTACTTCAGTTTTCATACATGATTTTAAAAGAATGTTTTCATCATTATATTTTAAATATTTATTTACATGCAATTATTGAGTCATAAACATTTTTCATCTACGTGTTAAAGTATTTAAAATTGAATTAAAGAAGGAATCTTTTAGTAATACAATTTTTAGTTCGTAACAAATGTTTTCAATATCTAATTTAATTTTAATTTGATATTTAATAATTGCTAATTTTCCAATTTCTTTTATTTTAAAAGCGAACATTTATTTTAATAAATAATAATAGAACTAAGACCATTTTAAAAATTTGCTATTTCTTCTTAAAATATGCTTCAGTTGTAATTCATTTCTTTCAATTCGTATTATAATACAAAATTCCTTCCACGTTCTTTTGTTTGGAACATTAAAATTTGAGCGATAAATGGATTCATATTGCAAAACTTTTTTGAGTCTTACTTCACCTCCACCTATCTCATTCCTCCATGTGATTAAATAAAGCAGACGATAGTTCTATGCGCGTAAAAATTCGCAGTTGCAGTTAAATTTTGCTGCAGTAGCTTGATACAAACAAACATTTATCTGGTAAACCAAATAATACACAAGTAATTTTCCAGTGACAATAGAACATTTTAATATTTCTAGAGTTTAAACTAATAAATTAATTTTAATATATGTTTTAGTTACTCGAGCACAGGTGATTAACCGCATACTATTATTTATAGTTACAACTATATACGAATTGTAAAATAATGCAGTGAACCATAGAGGATAAAGATAGATGGAGGAGCAGTATGCCATACAAATGAAAGTGCAGTATGCCATAAAAATGGAGGTGCAGTATGCCATATGATTCGTGTTGTTGCTCAAACTAAAATGCCTTCATTCGGTCCAAACAAAACAATCACGTGGAATGGCTACCGAATTCTTCGACATGATCCGAGCATTTTTTTCTCTAAATGAAATGATCTGCTTATACTTAAGTTATTACTATTTATTATTATTTATTAGTTTTATTGTTATTTTAATTTATTTTTGTATTGTATTTTACTTTCGTTTATTTCTTTTGTTTTCTCTTCACTTTTCTTTTCTGTTACTTTTTTTTATCATTGTGGCAAGGCAACACTTTCTGCTTCTGCACGAGCTGCTCTTCGATTGCTATTTAGCCCCACATGTCGTAATGTTTGTAAGCTCCTTTTTCCCTTTTTTTATTTGTAACCTTGTCCCCTTACGAACACATTGGTTGATGAGGGTTGGTAAGAATTTCTGCCTTTAAACGCGTTCTGTGTTTCGTTTTGATTTTATGGTGATTTATGCAAACTTTTCTTATTTTCATTGTGCTTAATAGCCAGTTTTTTATTTTATTTTTATTTTATCTGTGTGTGTGTGTATGTGTGTGCTGTTTCATCTATATTACTAGGTTTTAAAGGTAATGGAACTGTCTGTCACTTAATGCACCATCTCAATTTTTGAAGCTACTCCGACTCAAAGATGACATCAGTAATAATCGGGTTGCCGTTCATTTCACATTGCAGCAACACATGGGACGTTGCTATGAAAATAACCCAGTACGCCAGCTGACTATCCGAGTTATTTTTTTTTATAATTATTATTTACATGTACCATATAACCTATGATCTATACTAAGAATCAACAGCAATCAAATTGGTCTCCAAAACATGACGCTGCCACTTGGATTATAAGATTTCCCTTTAAAATGCAAGGAAAAAAATAATATTTTAAAGCAAGGGTAAAATGAAAAGTTTGTTTGCAATGAAATTACCGCGCCTCATAAAACACATCTTCTAAATAAAAACAATGACAACAACTGCAATTTACAATCCAAGCTTCCTCATCATTAAAGGGAAATTATCATTCTTTTAATGTTTATTGAATCGCAACAATTTTCAGCGCCAAAGAAACATCCTTTTGTTCTAACTATTTATAGAAATGATATTCCAGACTCTATCTTCTGCCTCCATCATTGACAGCTTGTTAAGGGACCCAATTAAAGGGAACCCATTCTCTTGAATCGAGCCATCCACAAATAGAACTAACTCGACATGGTGTCCCTATCTTCTTTCCTCCTTCAATTAGTACAGACGCACGTGAACAATGAAAAGAGGGAACCATTTTTAAAAATGATGTTCTATATCTATTTCTTCCAATTTTTTCGTACCCGTTGACAGTTAGTGAGTTCTCTTCCCTCTTTTCGGGTGAAACCAGCCGTAACTTCGGCAACAAAACCGAAAGTTGAATTCGTAAATTGCGGAAAAGTCTTCGAAAGTTTCACATGGACGTATTTATTGCTTTTTTTTGGCGACAGATGAGTTTTGCTGTTTTAACGACTGTTCGTATGTTTTGCTTAGTCGCCAAAGTCAAATTTATTGTTGAAACAGGAAATTTATTTAATGTGTCTTAGTCTCTGCATGGCATGGCTTTAATTTTATTCATTAAATAAAGTTTCTGATCCACAATATCGAACATATTTATTTGTCTTAACCCTTTCCAGCACTAGCAAAATCTTTCAGTAAAATTAGAAATTATCGACTGACACCGGAATTCACAAACATATTTTTTATATATTTTGAATTACTTAATTTAAGGGTGTATTCGAAAAAATGATTTTCCACCTTCAATAGCTCGAAATTTTCCGATACATTTTCAGACTCATTTTTAAAAGGAGAAACATGAAACTTGCTGGGGGGATTTTTGAAGTGATGTAGCGCCGTGTGAAGTAATTTTTCGCTGAATTAATTAGAATTTGATTTATAAGCAATTATTTTCTCAGCATGACCCTTTTTTTCGTTCGCAGACCTCCCGCTTCGGAAAATTTTGTAAACGCCGTTTGTTGACGCCGTTTTTGACAGCATTTTTTTGCAACATTTTCTACATTTATCAAAAAATCGACCATCACGGCACCTTGTGTAGTTTCTAAATAAGAGAATTTGAAAGTTTGGTGCATTTGAGAGAAAAAATGAATCTAAAAAAAAATCGGAAAAAAGTCACTTTGGATCGAAATACACCCTTAAGCTTTTATTATAAAAACAAAATTTTACTAAAACATTACTGGTGCCGTTTGCAAGTTTAGAATTAAAATGAGGTATCCCAGACCGGGCACAGTGTGTCAGAAAGGGTTTTAATAGAGTATCTGAAGATTGACAACTGTCATTTTTTGTTTTATTTTATTATAAAATATCGCCATTTTTTGTTCTGAATCTTCACAAAATGAAAACGTTTTCTATGGACTTTGGGGCTTGTATATAAATTTTCGATTTAGGTGCCTTGGTTGAGATCTAGCCAGAGTTTCAATTTGTTTGCAATATCTATATTTTGATTCTTGGGCCAATACTGAAATGTCCACTTTTTTCCAATACTGACAATACATATTTTACTACTTGTTTCCTAATATCTGAAATGCAAACCAAAATTTCTGAAATATTGGATTTTTATTGAATGTATTTCAACGTAAAGTGTATTTTTATCAAAAATTTTGCATTTTGGCATAATAATAAAAATATTTTAATAAATTTTAGTATAAAATTATTTGTTCAGACATTTTTTTTAAAACATTACGAAATGGGAAAATCAGGTTAATTATATTTTATTGGAGACTTGCGAAAATATTTGAACGAACAAAAAAATGCTACATAATCTTGAAAATTTGTTGAAATATTGTTTCATGGTTGGAAATAAGCGGTTTTATGTATGATTAGTAAAAATAAGATTATCTACTGAATAAGTGATACATACATTGAGCAATATCACAATTTTCGCGTGAAATTAACATGCGTCCTTATATTTCATTCAAAAATTTTACGGCTACGGTGATGTTAAGTTTAGACTTTGATTTAAATACCAGAAAAAATATCAAACCTGCTGGACAAACTTTGAGAAAACTGTCTATCTTATGAAATCTATCCAATCAAAATAGCAGGAATACTATTTTTATCCGATTCAAATCGTAAATAATAAAATGATTTCTTAAAGTTTTCCAGGAACTATTTATTTCTATCTGAGCAACGTTTAATTATAATACATTCAGAGAAGACTTGATTTCCTACATAATGTTAAGTCTATGGGCGTTTGATGAATTTTTATATTCAAAATGTGTCATCGGAAAATTAATATTTTTAACTTCTTCTTTCAGTGTTCTCTTCTTAAAGAATGTCGCTTTTTTTTCTTAGTTCTCAAAATATCTCTAAAATCTTTGCTTAATTTAATATTTTATCTTTTAAAAACTCACAAAGTGGGAGTAAAATTTTAACGCTTCCTATAAAATTAAGCGTATATTTTAGAGATATTTTTAAAAATAAGAGAAAAAGTGACATGCTTAAAGAAAAGAACACTGAAAGAAGAAATTAAAAATATTAATTTCCTGGGAGACTTAACATTATGGAAAATGAGTGACCAGTAGCTTAGGAAGGATAATCAACCGGGTTATTAAAACCTAAGAAACGGAAAAAACTTAATATATATAAAATCACAGATATTAATGTAAATAATACCGTTAATACAATGACACTCGTGAAAACGAAGCCTCTGTGTAACAGAATCCTTTTTAAACAAAAAATCTTTAGGGTCTCTATGGGAAAAATACATTTCAATGTTGGTTGCAATAATCCATTTTAGACGGAAAATTGTCTAAAATGGACTCTTGTGTTGTTCGGAATTTTTATTACGCGTTATTATTCATAAAAGTAACGAAAAAAGAAAAATCTTGCCAAAGGCGTCATGGTTTTTTAAACCTCTTATGAGAGTGGGAGGTCGTTTTCATCCTAGTTGAACTTGCCTATGTTTGCTTTAAGTAAACTAACTTGTTTATAGCGTATCATTTGCAAATCGTTCTCCCTCATTAGTAGCAAATTCGGGCAATAGCTTACGGATGACCAGTTTTCCACTTTTTGATCCCACGACCAAAACTCTCTCTTCACCTTTAAGAATCCAGTTCAATTTACGAGTCCTAATCTGTGCGGCAGTGTTGGCGACGGGTTGGCACCCCCCACCCAGTAACCCTGATCCCAGCCGAGGCGGAACTAAGGGCGGCCCGCAAACAGAGCGGAACGGGCACGGTCCAGAACTAAGTCAAGATGGCCAAAACAGCGTCCATAAGAAACGAAAGTGTAATGTCGTCGTTACATTAAAGAGATTGTTCCGGAGAGGTGCTAAAGAAAGGCATACTTATTAGCTTCCTGTATCGCTAATGAGCCCATTAACAGAAGAGATAGTGAAAAGCCATGCCTTATTGTCCGATTTTAGTTACGTGCAAGAGTGGGGATGTTATATAAATAAATATTAATTTCTTTCTAAAAAACATATATTATTCCCACAGCCTGATTACCACACAGGCTAACTACGCTTACGGCCTGAGCCCACTGCTGCTGGGGGCCCCAAATTGAGTAAAATTATTTAGAAAAACACGTCTTAAAAATGCAGTTTTTGAAATTATTTTCTCAAAAAACAAAATATATTTTGGATAACATTGCAACTGCATCGTAATATTTAAATATATCCTCCTCTCTTATGCCTTTCTAAAAAAATCGCAACTATTTCGCTCGAGGGGACCCGAAAAAGTACTGGACCTTGGGTCCTGCAAAACCTTAATCGAGCTCTGATTATTCCTCCATCGGTAACTGCAATAAAATTTTCGCACGAAACAAACAGTCTTTAATCTTTTCAATTTACAATTTCTTTGTGACTTTTTCTTCGTCATTTTGTCACTTGAGAATAATAAAGTTCTATCTGCGTTTTTGAAAAAATGACTTACCAATATAGAAATGTTCTATTTGTATCTTTGAAGGCATTTCTGGATAAAAATAATGTCATATTATGATTGTATGATCACGTGTAAATTATATATAACATCATTTTGATTCAGAAATGCATTCATAGATACAAATATAATCTATCTATATCGGTAAGTTATTTCTTTCAAAAACACAGACAGAACTTTATTATTCTCAGGTGACGATTTGTCCATAGTGCTTGTCATTTCATTGGGGTATATCTCAATTTGACTGATATGTTTAGGTATATATAAACTTCAAAAATGTCATGTGCACATCATGTCAAAGATTTCCTCTTTCAACTGCGAATATAGTACATAATAATGAAATATGAATTTCATTCAACATCCCCCTTAATTTTTGTCGTATGCAAATTATAAGGAAAAGTAAAAGTTCGTAAACATTACGATCCCTACTTTCGCGTGTTTTTACCATAAAGGACACACGCTTCAACGATATCGGAATACAACGATGTCCAATCGAAGATAGATTTATCGGGTCCAAAACAATGAGGGAAAAAATAAACGAGATTCAGCTTCATTAAAAGTCTTGAAACCGGCAGGCGACCACGCTTCCAAATAGCATCATAACTAAGCTTTTCCTCGTGCCGGGACGTCCAGCAAAAGCAATCGGAGAACTTTTATTGTCCAGGATCCTTAATTGGCGTCGCATTGTTTCATTTTATGCTTATTTATTCTATCTTCTTGTGCCGTATGACGAATGCCAATTATGAACAGTGTTACACACGCACAGGAAGTATTACGGGAGTGCTGTTTGGCAACGGTGTTCTGGCAATTAACGACTATTAGGCGAAGGGATTTCTTTTGTTTTGGGCGGCGTCCATTGTGTGCAGCGCCGCGATTACTAAATACCTTAAGCGTTCTGATGGGTCAGCCTTGGGTGGGGTATGGGCTACTTCGTGTGCCTCTGGGGGATAGTTCTGTTCTGAAGAAGGGTGTGCGATTTGTATGTCACTTGGTTTTTGTCGTGACTTGAGCAAGGTGGTCACCTTGTCCTACTGTAACAGTGGAGTGACAGATTGGGGGTCTTAAAAGCTTTCAACAGAAATCATATACAAAAGGGAATTAAACAATTATACGTAAAGAGTTTCTGGAACGTAACAAAAGCCATAACCGAGTTCTGATGGGAAAAAGATGAATATGCAGAAATTCAAATTCATATCGCAAAACCAGTTTCGAGCTTGTTAAAATATGAAGTTTAATGATCAATTATTCTCCCTTTTTTTTGTCCATTTGATATGCAACAGTTCACTTTTGAAAACTGAGATCTAAAATTGTGTCAAACAACGACCGCAGTCATTTAATCTTTCATCTGACACTTCTAGACTCATGGCTGGTTGACAGTGTTCTAGAAGAACAGCCTTATAAATCGAATTTCTTGAAAATACCAGTGCTTTTATTTTTTATTATTTATTTATTTATTTTGCGTTTATAATTATTAATTGCCACCTATATTCATTGTGTCATCCATTTGTCTGTCTGTCGCATAGAGCAGCGTAAAAACGACCCAACCAAATGGCTTGAAACTTTATACAGGGGTCAGAGTTGTCCTATATTTCCTATATATCCTATATTTATAAAATAACCTTAAAAAATGTCCTATATTGTCCTATATTTTCTAACTGTCCTATATTTCCTATATTTCTCTACTTTCTCATTTATTTGGTATTCTAATCATCGCTTGTTTTCACATGCATCGCTTTGCTCGCTGAGTTAGTCTAACGTTCAATGTTGTTCTGTGTTTCATTTGCAATTATTTTAGTTTATCTTATTGTGTATTCAGCTGCAATACGTCGTTTTTATTTTATTTTTTAATGTAGAAAAGGCATATTTATTGCATTACATTAATGCGATGTCACAATGTGAACATAGATTGATGAAATTCTGTAATGTTTGGATAGGCCAGATTGACGAACATGGAAAAAAAATTGCTGAATGGTGTGTGAAGAGAAGAGTAAAGATCATTACCATGTCCAGTTCCCATCAATAACAGTGGTTATTTGCAATTAATGCAGCATCCCAAAATACAAAGCACAAAGATAATTCAGGAAAACTAAGCGATTAGCTCTAATCTCGCTTTGTGCATTTTACTGGCAGAAAAAACTTGATTTTGAATATCTATTTAATAGATTGAGTACTTGGACTTTAAATGAGGAAGATAAGATCTACCATTCCAAGATTCTGTGGATAACTCACATGGTCCTAATTAATTATTTATTTCAGTCATCAGATAGAATACAAAATTTATTTTTGAAATGGTTGCAGTTTCCTCTTTACCACAAGGTATACAGTTAAATTCAAAGAAAGTGTCATGTGCCATTGCCATATCTCGTAGCCTTGACTCATATATTTTAAAACAAATCACTGTCAGCTATGACTCCAACAAAGAATCCCCCTTTTGTTACTCCCATGTATGATGAGACGATAAAAGACAGACCAGAATTTATTGAGACAGACCAGAACTTAAAACAATTAAAAATTTTTGCTTGGTATTGGAGTGAGGAAATTGGTAGTATTACCAAAAAATATATTGAAAGTGAGCTTTTTGACCATTTAACTGCAAAATGAACGTAATGAAAGTCTTTAAATTGGATCTAAACCATTTGCTCATCTTTGGATCAATTGGTCTTAATGTAAATAAATCAGCTTTTAAAATTTCAGATAGAGAAGTACAATTTATGAGAAAATTTGGCATAGTGTTGGAACCTTTAATTTACACATTATTGATTGTTCACAATGCATTGACAAGGGTATCTATCACATGTGAGCCTTTCTCAAACATAACAGATTTCCTTGTAATCTGATTTTATAACAATCTGTGATTATCAAAGATTTTTTTGAAATATAACATTGTTGGTTTGGGAAAATTTCCTTTATACCAAGAAGATTTAAGAATAACAATGGAAAAATAAATTTTATACATATATTTTTTAATATTGTATCTTGATTTACTACCGTGAATTAGTGAAAAATTATAAACTAACATAGATTATGTTTTAAAAATGTATTTTAGAGCAATACATATTCAATAGCGTTATTTTCTAAATGTCCTATATATGTCCTATATTTTTCATAAAAAATGTCCTATATTTTATGAATCGGTCACTCCTACCCCTGTTTATATATAGAATTGTTGCAGAATGGTGTTAAGTCTTTTCAAATTTTATGAAAATCTAATCTAAACTAAAAACTTAAAGCTATTATTAAGTCTGTATTAACTATTATAAGCTATCATTGTACTAAATCCTATTCTAGGTCAATAATTCAATGATAGCCCATGATAGGCCATGATTCTAGAATGTCATGGTGATGATGTCCTATTTAAGATGGAGTCCTATTATTTCCGCAATACTAATTTCAATCTATAGAATCTTAATAAATTTTCTATTCATGTATGAGAGTGCAATAGCTATTGCACCTGCATCTGAATAGAATTAAAACTAACTATAGAATGAACGCATTTCATTTCCTACGTTTGACGTATAATTTACGACTTGTTATAGGTCTCTTTCATGCTCGGAATGTTTATAGAATTAAATCTGAAATGAGAGACAGAATGTTTTTCAGTTGTTATGTATGCCTGTTTTTGTCTTTTAATACTACACAAGTCTTGTCGAATTATATTATAAGATGAAACTGAAGACTTACAACAGCCTAAAACATAAAATATTAGTAATCATGATTCTCCCACCAGTGACCACAAACAAGTTTCCCCAGCATACATGCAGACTGTAAATGTCGAGAGCAAGTTTTTCTTTGCAGAAGTAATTGCCCGGACTTGTCTTACTTCTTCCAAAAAATGTACTTTTTAATAATATTTTGTTATGAACAATGAATAAAAAATCGTTTGCAGGCAAAATAGCTATCTAGTCTATTTGCCCGATTTTTTTGTGACCACTTTGCCCGGGATGACTTCATTAGAAAAAGTATGGCCTAGTACCTTTTAGCGTTTTCAAACGTTCATCATTTAAAAGGTTATTTCACACTAATAAGGGGTCAAGGGTGAACCAGGGTGGAGGCCTACCAGATGGCTTAAGCACTCACTACCCCCGCCTGGCATATTTCACACTAATAACACAGCACAAGAGTAAATAATTATAACACAACATATTAATTAACTGCAATACAGAAATTGTATCCCTTGCCTGAAATCAAATATGCTAAAAAACAGGAAAATGAATTCAGAACTAGAAAAATCGAGCCTCCGACTTTAAAATTGCAGACAATACTATCAACATGCATGAAGATTGTTTCGCCCAGTTCCTGAGTGATGGAGGTACTATATGGCGGAAAAAACTCAAATGGCCCTCTTGCCCTCACTGGCTTCTTTACCCATCTTTCCCCTATATGTATATAATGTAGAGCATAGGTTCCCAACCTTTTCTGGACCACCGCCCCCTTTACAAGAGAAAAAAAATGCCAACGCCCCCTCTCCCATAATAATTAATTATACATAATGTTAAAATATTGTTGCATATTATCTATGGTTTATCCGTCTATTAAAAATCATAAAGTAGAAGTTAATTAAAACGATCATCAAATGTAGTAAAAAACTGTTTAATAAAAATTGAAAAATAAACATAAAACCTATAAGAATTTAAAAAATATAACGAAATGGTTGAGGCTGACGGATTTTTAAAAATTTGTTCATGTCGGATTCCGATTTCTTTAACATCAATCACAAATTGTCAGGTTCAAAGATGTCATGTTCCTTTTCTTGGACTAATAAATTAGCTACTGCACGGAACGCACTCTCAGCCAAACCTGATGAAGAAAAAGAAATTAAAAATTTTATGTACTCTCGTTCACAATCCAGATTAGAGAGCTGTATTGGCTTTTGAAGTTAAAATTCTTGGTATCCAATTCTGAATTTTATTTTTTATTCTCGTTTGCTGTGAGTGTCGATTCTCTCTTTGTATCAATTTCCAAATTTTTAGCAAATAATAATTCTGAACATTTATTTCCCTCTTTCATGAGTTTTTATTATTTGGTAACACTAATAGATCGAGTTGAATCGAAAATCTGCAGGTCTTTAAGTATTAGCATAGTGATATTTCAGTGCATTTAGCCATCTATTCCTCTTTGTACCGAATTATTAATCAGGATTTTTTTTCTGATTATATCCGACGGTTTCTATGATGAAGAACAGTTTTTATTTTCTGGCAAGATTAACTCTTCGCCGATTGTCTGCGGTTTTCATACTTTTACGATTAATAATATAATATTATATGAGGCTCATAATGCGTCATCCTTTTGTTTAGAAGACGACTGAAAAAGGTTTTATATACGTAGTTGGCTGTTTTTAATTTTTTTTTTTTTTTTTTTTTTTACCAAACTTTGAAAAATAAGATGCATTTTTGTGTTTTCTATCAGCACGCATTTATTCAAACGCTGTTGTAGCCTAGAAAACTTCATAATTTCATTAAAAAACCTTTTTGATAAATTAAGCACATAGGTAACGATTGGTTGGTAGGAGAGTGTGTAGATCCATATTTCAAATACTCAATACTGTACTGCCGGCATTTCTTCGATTAAGACATTTTTAAATATAAAATTTTTCCTTATTTAAGTTTAAATAAATTTACTTTTGTACAAATTTATAAATATAATGATTTTTATCACTTTCACAAAGAATGAACGAATTTCTCAAACTGACTCCAAATAATGGATTCTTTTAAAAATCTGTTCAGGCAAATTTTGTTTAAAACTTTTATGCAGCCAATTATCGCGAATTTTGTACTCCACATTTTTCGAATTCATAATGATTTTTAATGCGAGTCGTTTGCGATTTTTCGTGTTTCGCTGTGATATTTTGACATTCATGAAAGAGTTGCAACAACAATGTTTTTAGCCTGGTATAATAATTTTGTTCTTCGCGATTTTAACCCCCCTTCGTGTTCACTGCGATTTTTTGACATTAGTTAAATAAATTCAATGCCCTCCCTCCTCAGATTTATGCTCGTCTGTATAGAATTCCATTTAAAAGTGCAGTTAAAGTTTTTGTCTCGGACTAGGCAATTGAGAGGAGATCAACTATTTTCTCTATATCACTTCTTAAATAGGTAGGTACACCATCACCGCCCCCCTGGAAAGCTCCAGCGCCCACTGGGGGGCGGTACCGCCCCCGTTGGGAACCTATGATGTAGAGGCTATCGTCCTAACTGTTCTATAACTATAAATTACTGAAATACGTATTCATTTTTGTGTTAATTCTAAAATTGTGTCTCGTTTTTCGAGCCTCCTTGCATGTATATCAGAGAAATAAAGGTAGACATGCACATCATTTCCTGTCAAGGAATCGAGAAATCTTCTCCACATTCTTTATTCTACTATATTAATAGTGTTTAAGCGATTACAATCAAAGAGCGTTTTTCTCCATCCAAATTATAATTTCCGGCGTAAGGAATTTTCAAAGAGTACACTTATGGACTTAATCGAAACCTTACTGGAAGCTTCGCGTGCAGCTTTTGCGATTTTCTTTTCTTTTTTCTTTCTTTACATCTCTATTCGACCTTGGAAATATCAGAAATACTTTCGAATGATTTGTCCGAAGTTTCCTTTTTGTTTTCAATTTTCTTTTTTATTTTTTTTTCTAATAGAGAAGAAAGTTTTTCGGCGATTAAACATACAGCATTTTCCTGTAAGGGATTGTAAACTAAACCATCATTACTATTCAAGTTAATGGTGCAAGTAATTAGTAGCGAGAAGCAAGAGTGAAAATAGCTATATTATAAAAGGAAAACATCTTATTTGTTTTGTGTTTCGCTTTTGTTTTATTGTTTTACGTATCGTTGTGCATCAGATGAAATAGAGTTCCCATTCACAACCTTTTATTTCATTTATGCTTTTCAGTATTGCCGGAACTTTTAAGGTACAACCTAAAAAGAACTGTAGGTGTATGTCGTAAAATAAAGTCTGTAAAGTTTCTAAACTTTTTCTAGGAAACTGGGATTTCTAGAACTTTTCATGTAATGGTAATGGTAAAAATTAATGTAATCAGTAATGTTACATGAATTTTTACTTTCTTCTATCTTTTCAAGAAGAAAGGGTTGGATTCATGAAAATTTTTGAATTCCTTTCTTCGACGGATTTACACGTTTTAAGAGCCAGAAAATCAAAAAAAAAAAAAAAAAAAAAAAAAAAAAAATGTTTTTACAAAATGTTTGTTTGTGACGTAAATTTTGTCATGAACTAATGCACAGAATTTTACAAAACTTTAGATTCAATTAAACCTTGATATGACCTGGATCTGATCAGTTTTTAGTTCATATTGCCCAAGAGATATTTTGTCATATTATATTTAATTCATATTGCGCTGCTATGTTGTTGTTGTTTTTTCGCGATTTCCACAATAGCTATATTTCAAGAACAAATGAATGGATTTTCATAAGACTTCAGATTCCATTAGTCCTCGATATAACATCGTTCTGATTATGTTTAAGTGTAAATCGCTCAACAGGTGGCGCTGCTATGTGGTGATATTCTTGATTATCGCAAAAACTAATGCACGAATTTTCATCAAACTTCAGATTCAGTTAGTCCCTGATATAAATGAGCATTCTGCAGTTTCTGGAATAAATCACTCAACAGATGGCGCTGCTATATGGCAATATTCATGATTATCGCAATAGCTCTATCTCAAAAACCAATGCACGAATTTTAATCAAACTTCAGATTCAATTAGTCCCTGTTATAAATGAATATTCCATGTTTTCTGGAGTAAATCGCTCAACAGGTGGCGCTGCTATTCGGCATTATTCATGGTTATCGCAATAGCTCTATCTCAGAATCTAATGCACGAATTTTCATCAAATTTCAGAATCAGTTAGTCCCTGATTTAAATGAGTATTATTTAGTTTTTTGAAATAAATCGCTAAACAGGTGGCGCTACTATGCAGCATTATTCATGATTATCACAATAATTTGTTAAAATATAAACTATTCATTCAAAATAAGAAAAAACCCTGTATTTTCATATTAGATATTTGATTTAATTTGACGATATAATAACATTATTAAAATATCAGTAGAATGTAGTAGTAGTAAGGCTTGTCCACACGTAATATGGAAGTGTCCTATAGGTTTAAAAATCTCCACATTTTTTATCCTAGACCTAAATACTCTGCGCGTTTTTAATAGGTTTAAAAATATCCACAATTTAAATCCTAGACCTACTGAGGTTTATATACTGTCGTTTGCCACCTTTTTCAGCTGAGTTTCAAATGTAACTGACAAGCATAAATTTAATTTTCGCCGATAAACATCTAGAAGATATATTAACCTCCTCAGTCCTGAGACAAATATTTATATTATATGAGCAGTTTAAATTTACTATAAAACATTGCCATAAATGTATTAATCAATATATCGTTGCTTATGATATGCATGTATTTATTAAAAAGGTTTAAAAATAATTTTAACACTCCTAGAAGGATTTAAATTAATTTAATAGGTATTCTTTAGTGCCGTCTACAGGCGACATCAGGACTGAGTAGGTTAAAATGTTACGTTAAACTACCAATGAAAAATAGTTCCGCAAAATTAATTAAAATTTGAATTTCTCACAATCACTGGTAAATTAAATTTAGTTTGTCTATCACTCTATTACTAATCAATATTCAATTTTAACGTCGATTTTGTTACAGATTTATCTACATTACTCACGCCTTCCTGATCGATATAAAATTGAATCTTTTGTCAACATCGATCTGCTTATATTATTCATTATTGCAACCCAGATAAAAACCAAAAAAACGTTTGTCTGTCTGCGATATCGCAGACTTCCATATCAGAAAGCGAAAACCCGCTCGACAATTCAACTCAGACCGAACGCATACCTTACTTCTTCAAAAAACCGATGCTTAAATTACGTGCCAAGAAAGCGAAGAGTTAATAAAAACAAAATCAAAAAAATATACTAAACATCAGGATGTATACATTTTGTAATATGATTCCAACCCTTTCGATGCTCTATATTCGAAGGCGATCGGCGATTAAAAAACAAGTAAGCGACCCCTTTCTCTCGGTGTCTGATACGAACCCTTGAGGCAGGGAGGGGGGCCCCTTTGCCCTCAGGGCCCGATGGCCCCATTGATGATGACGATGATCTCTGTCGCCACACCCGCACCTCAGGCGTCATTTTATCCAGGTGACAGAGGGATTTATTTCGTAGGGAATTTATTGGCAGGTTGTTTCGATAGGGAAATCTATGCTAATGAGAGTCATATATTTATGGGTTGCGTTTATGACGCTGTGTTAGCTTCGGTACAATGGAAAGTGTAATTGCGAAAACAATGAGAGACATGTTAGAACGGTATCGACTGACTCTGTTTCATTTTTTTAATTGATAGAATGAAATGTTAAATAAACAGAAATTGTGAAACGTCTAAACTTCAATCCTATCAAGCAAGAGTCTTTTATAAAAGCGGGTATAGAGTTACGCTTCTGGCAGTTATGAGAGACAATTGAGCAGTGGAAGTATGCCGTAACATTGTTGTGTGAATTGTTACAGCTTTGTCTTTATTACATGACATGCAGATGTCATTGAAATTCGTTATCGAAAGGCTAGATGTAAGCAATATTTTTGCAATTTGACTTGCTTGAGATGGCTCGTTTTCATCGCTTTCTTGTATTTATTGAATGCATTAAGCCAATAAAATAAATTTGAAATCAGAGTACATAACTTTTTATTAAAAGCACAATTTTAAAGCATAAGAAAGAAGTTTTCGACACTTGTGGAAACTATTACTTTCTTTAAATACCATTATTTCATCATACTTAATATTTGCGACTTTTAGAATGCCATGATAACATGGAGTAATCTGTTAAATTGCAATTAGTTTGCCATTTTTAAATTTTTTTTCTTCTTTCGGGCACACTTTGTACTTTATTATATCTTTAAAAAGATAAACTATTGGGTTTGTGAAAAAAATTTGATTTCATGCCTTCATCGGATTCAAACGTTTTAAAATGTCCGGAACACGATTTGGTTGTTTTTGGAAAATGTCTGTCCAAGAGTCTCAGTATTACTTTGTATGTATATCTGTATGTATACCTGTATATGACACAAATTTTGTGAGCGCTCTATTTCAAGAACTAATGCACGGAATTTAATAAAATGTCAGACTCAGTTGGATTTTGGCGTAAATGGCTGCTGATTAGGTTTTGGTGTAGAAGCCTAACAGGTGGCGCTGCTATGCTGCATGTTTTTTTCTAATTACGGTAATAACTACGTGTCAAAGAACGAATTGATTGTCATTTGATTTTGGATGTAGGCAATTAGATTTGTATCGAAGAAAATTTTGTGCTAGCTGCAATTACTGATTTTAAAGTTTGCTAGTTTAACAACAAGCTTTTTCACATTATTTAAATGGATGAGGAATGATGTGAGTTCCATGCTGAAATTAAATATTTTAATAGGTTTTCTTCTCACAAAATCAAAATTTTTACCCCCCCCCCGAAAAAAACCCCCCTGCAATATGTTTATACAACTACTTTGTTATTTTGCTTGAAATCATATACAGTAAAACCTCCATAACGGACACTCCCGAATAGCGGACACCTCTATTTAACGGACAGTTTTCCAATCTCCACTCTCAAAACCTAAGTTTTTGTATGTTCAACCTCTGAATAACGGACATTCCGAATGGCGGACACTTTATTCGGCGATAAAGGATGAAAAACTATGTTTAAAAGAGAAAAAAAAATGAAAAAAAAAAAGCAAAAAGGCCTCTGAATTTATCAGGCCAACGTTTCACAAATTTTGTGATCACAGATAAATGTAGATAAAGAGCTGGGGAAAATCTCCCCTCCCCCCCATGTTCAGTGCTAAATTCAGGGTGTTGCTTGGGAGAAATATCTCCCAGAGCATTGAAATTTCACCCAAGAATATTTTGAGATTTTATACTTTTAAAGGTCAAAAAGTGCAATCCTTCCCTTCCTGCCCGGAACTCCACAATTTCCAATAACGTCACACAGAAAAACAAATTACATGTAATCGCAAGCAAAAGTAAACTTTTGTAACTGATTATTTCACGAGAATATAGTAAACAGAGGATAAAAGTGTGCACAAATTTATTTCACTTTTGTTGATTAAAAATTATTTTTAATTTCTGATTAATTATATAATAGAGGTTTTAGGACATATAAAAGTAAATTAATGAAACATTAAGCATTTCTTAGCGATTTTTGAATCTCTGAGGTTTTCCCAATAGCGGACACCTCCGAATAGCGGACAATTTCTGCGTTCCCGAGGTGTCCGTTATTTAGAGGTTTTACTGTAACTATTCCTTTAAATCTTTCATTACTGTTCACCGTTTATTAAAATTTATTTTAATATTATTTAATGTAAAACTTTTTTTTTAAAAAATGTAATTACATGTGAAAATGGAATGGAATGCCAAATCAAATAACGATCTATTCGCTTTTGAGATATTATCAGTTTATCGCGGCAATAGTATCATCAACACACCAGAAAAAGAAAAAAAAAAAGAGAGAGAGAGAGAGAGAGAGAGAGAGAGAGAGAGAGAGAGAGAGGGGGGGGGAGAGGGGGGGAGGGAGGGAGAGAGAGAATAATTTTTGTTGGGTTTCTGTTTTATCAGGCACAATTGTTGTATGACATTAGATAGTACTTACCAAAACTTCGTACTAGAGAATAGAGATTTAAGAGAATACAACAGGCAGAAGAAATGAAAATCCGTCCGTTAATAACTGGGTTGGGGGCCAGCTGCATAACGCATATAGAAAAAAAAAAAATTCCAGAAATTCTATTTTCAGATTTAAAAAAAAGGGGGGAGGGGGTTATAGGGACTTTTAGAGGTTATATCGGATTGCTAAGAATTTTTTTTTTCTTTTAATCTACAAATAAAGAAATTTTTGAAATTGCCATTTTATTAGTTTTCTCAAACATAACCATTTATTTGCATTACAATAGCAATAGATATCAGGACCAGTTTTATACAAATAATTTTACTTTTTTATTTTCTTATTTCTTTTTTTTTTTTTTTTTTCTAATGAAAAGTAATTATCTACTTTTCTAAATATACTATGCCTTATTGATGAATTATAATTTAAAAAAAAAAAGAAAAGAAAAGAAAAGAAAGAAAAAAAGAAAAAACAAAATGAAGAAAATTTTACTTTATTTAACCGATAATTACGTATCAAAGCTTTTCATTTAAAATTTCCAATACAAAATTATTAATTAATGAAAATATTGTTCAAACTGGCAAATTTCTTGGATATTTGTTTCAAAACTCATAATAAAGTACCTTACTCCTTTTAATTGCATAAACGGACACAGCTCACTTTCGATATCAGGGAATGAAGGGGAAAAACGAAATCGTTCTCATTAACCTCTCACGGAATGATAACCTAGTTATCGACAGGTACGTCTTCATCCTAATAGGGAAGATACACAGCAGGAAAAAAAAAAAAACGATTCATCCCGACAAAAGATCGGGAAGAAGGGGTCAGAGCCCTTTTGTGTTCATAATCGAACTGATTTCTAATAGCTTTTGTGGATGATGTTAATCGTCTTACGATACCAACAGTTTCATCGCTTCTTTCTCTATTAACAGCTGATCGCTCTCGGCGAGCCCGGTTTTTTTTTTTTTTTTTCTCTCTCTCTCTCTTTCCTTTGGCACACCTTTAAACAGTTCATAATAACGACATGGGTTTTGAGGCTTTTATTTTCATTGGCAGTGGCATCTATTCATGCAGTTTCGTTGTACAGGAATCGAAATTGTGTGTAATTGAATATTTTTATTTATTTATTTATTTTATGCATTTATTTATTTATTTTACATATTTATTTTTTCATTTTTTTTATTTCATTAAAAGTTCAGAGCGATGATTTCGAAACTTGAATAATTTATTTGTTATTATTATTATTAATTAAAAACATATGACGGAACGCAATTTGTGTCTTGTTATAATACAAAACATATAATATGAACTTTAAAACGTTGAGTTTTACTTATAAGGCGATTAAAATAATCAAAATATATATGTTAGTAATTAATTTTATTAAAAAACATCTTCGTACTTTGAAGCCTTAATCAGCCTCTCCCTCACAGGATATTATTATTATTATTATTATTATTATTATTATTATTATTATTATTATTATTATTATTATTATTATTATTATAAAACATTTTTTTATATTTCATTTATATTATGCTACATATATATTTATTTCATTTATATTATACTATGTATACATTTGTATTATATTTCATTTTATTTATATTTTATTACATCATATATCGTTTTATTATCATAATAAATATAAATATTCTCTGTGGAAGAGCTTGATTAAAGGTTTGAAAGTACTCTGATGTTTTTAAATAAAATGAAGTATTAACATCCATAGTTGATTATTTTAATCGCATTTTAAATAAACCTGAACATTTTAAAGTTCATATTATATATTTTATGTATTTTTTAAACTTTGTTTTGTTTTTATAAAAGTGAATTAAGTAAGAGGTTTCCTAAAACTTTCTAATATAGTTGGTCGTCTATCCGTCATTCCGTGCTCCAATTTACATAAATATACTCAGATTGCCATGTAATTGATATTTGTTATTGAGATTGACCATGGAATCTTCGGAATTAAAAAGAAAGTAGTGTGAATCATTATTTTAATCATTTACAGGGGGACTCAGAAGATTTCGTTACATTAGAGTCAATGGGGAAAATAGTTAGTAGGGTATTTAAATGATTTTACACAATTTCAAAATTGATATAAAATACTGAAATTCATCACAAGATGATTAATATATCATATTGTGTTTATAACATTTAGTGTTTTTTAACAGAAATACTTAAAAAAATTCGTTACATTAGGGTCAATGGTAGAAAACTCGTTCGCAGTATATTTTAAAGATTTTAGACAATTTCGAAACTGAAGTTCACAATAAGATGCTTACTATGGAATAAAGTGTTTAAAGCATTTGCATTTACTTACAGGGATATATAAAAAATTCTGTTACAGTACTGTTTTTAAACACTAATTGCTGGAAGCGTGTTTTATATTTTAGATATAAAATATGAGGTCTTACTGATGAGGAACCTTAACGTATGAGGAACTTTAACGTATGACTATAATTCCACAAATATTTCATAAACGCAGAGTGACATTTAGAGTTAACTTATCCCTCCCCCCACCAAAAAAAAAAAAAAAAAAAAATGTAAATTATTAATGGATTTTTAAAAAGTATAAATTATAATGCATTAATTGTATTAATTCATTTTATATTAATCATAATACCTTACTATTTGTTAGGGAAAATTAATACAATACTAAAGATATCATGAAGTTAATAAAATAAATTAAAAACATTTAGTTTAAGTAAAGGAAAATATTGCAAAATTGTTTCTTCAAATTAAACAAGAAAAGGAAAAGAAGCTAAAACACAAAACCTAGTTTTTTAAAAAAACTAGTATTTAGCTTTTAAGTCATGGAATTTTCACGCACGAACTATCGTAATTAGCATAAAATATTTACAGCTGTTTTAAAGCAGCTCAGTTAGATTCTCACCATTAATGTATAATCACTTGTAGAATGAAAGTATGTTTTTTCACCTGTGACCTTATTTGAAAAGTATCTTTAATAGGTCATAAAGGCCTTTTTAATTGTTCTTTCTCCTTAATATTATTTCGTGTATTTTAATATCAAAATACTATCATTCGAAATTATTTTGAAACCATTATTGATTGAATTGCGGTTTGCATATATGTATTGAAAAGGACACATGTGTCAAATATTTTTAACAAATATTTTTTTTTTTTTTTTTTATTTTTTTTTTTTTTTTAATGGTAAAACTAATTATATTGCCATAACTACTTTTCATTTCTATTAATTTAAAACTATTACTATAAAAAAAAGCTTGTTTTGTGTTATGTCAAATAGTTTTAGCAGATATTTATGAACTTGTATGTAAAAATATTCTCATAAATTAAAAAACTAGTTTTTTTTTTTTTTAAATCATTGTTCTACTTTATTTTAAATTAAAACGGTAACTCTTAAAATTTGCTTCTAAAAACTTACTGTGGCAAATATTTATATGTAATATTATGTGTGTAATATTATTTTTAGTAACGGCTTTGCTCCCATTATATTGATTAGTAGATAAATGTATAAATGGTCCATTATTAGATCCGAGTAAACAAATGGTTAATTTAAAGTTAATTCAATTATTATGCTACTAATCCAATTTCTAATAATTTAAAACTTACGATTAGAACTATTAAAATTTAATTTTTACTCATACAGCTTACTATTTTAGTTTCGATTAACTTGAAAATATTCGTGTGTCTTATGTACCCTATATATGTTTAAGCTATAACATATTTAGATTCTTCTACGATATAGCATATTCCATACAGGACCATTTTTAATGTACCGTGCTAAACATAGACGTGAGAAAAATCGACAAACAAACTTCATTTGGCGCCCCTTTCGCCTTGCGGCCGGGGCATCTGCTCCTCCTTAGTTCCGGCCCTGCCTCTTTTATCTCCGTTTTGTTTCAGTTGAATTATTTATCGTTTCAATAACCTACACTGAAAATCACAGGTAAAATTTATTTGAATCATCGATTCGAAATATCAAAATGAAATCTGACTGCCTGGTTATCATAAAATATACTTATTAAAGAATATAAACAGAGATTTATTTTTATGTGGTGTAATAAACACTTTTGTTAAGTATTACATTTAAATAAACACATAAGTACTGTCATAAATTGAGCATTATATTTGATTGCGAATTCATTCCACACTGAAGAATACGTGATCAAACTATCAATGAAACGAAAACAGCTAAACTCTACATTTCACGTTCTTGTTCTGCCACCTGGTGATGAACCTCAACAACTTTCCTTTTTAATTGATGTTTCAGTTTTATCCGGTTTTATTAAATTTTAAGCTAAACATAGTATTTTAACGAATCTTGTTTATAAATAGTATAAGTGAATGTGCAATGAAATGTGACATTGGTATTATTTATTTTTGGGGTAAGTAATAAGGTGGCATGTAATAATTTAGAATACGGATAGCTTCATATTTACTTTTTAACTAATAAAAGAGTAAATATGGAACAAATATTCATAATTTTTACAGCAGAAATTAACGTGTTTTTTAAAAAAAAAATGTTGTTTCGTGACTTGAGTCACTAACGTTCAAGGCGAAACCCAGCGTCTCAACATAAAGTTACAAGTATCGCAGTCAAAACACGACTAAGGTGTAATTTCTTCAGTTAATCATATCTGGTGAGTCTCAAGGGTCGTTAATTACTGATTTTTATATGAAATCAGTCGTTATGTTCAATTTTTGGCTGTTTGCAATTCGTCTCAAAATGGGACATATCGACGTCACAGGTACTTATCTGGGACTTATCTTCTGAGATGGAGAAGTCTACAACAACAATAAAAGTTGCATTTTAGTCACGGTTCATTCGTTTGGTATATTCGTATAATTTCGGTAAAATTTTGGGACTATTATGTAAATCCTTTTTTAATACTGAAACTTTTTATTAAAAAAAAACCCACGTCTAAACCAGGGAGTGATCTAATAAAATATAGTAGTTGTAAAATTGGACTGAATGTACCGGGTGTCCAGTAAATAACTGACCCATTTTGAACTTAAATAACAAATAAACGGTTTGAGATAATAATGCGCGGTTTGCGGTATTGTTATTAGAAAATCAATAAATTTTTAAACATGTACTTTGTTAATACAGTTCAAATTTCGGAAAAAATATCGCGCTGGCGGTAACAGGCTGTTTGAATAGAGACATGACTCTAATTTTCATAATTATGAGATTTTCGGCTGAATCTGAATCTATATGTTGTCGAATCTGAATCTATATGTTGAATCGACTCTCGAATCAGCTTCAGAAATAGGGTACGTTGGTTGGAAAGTGATTTAAAATAATATTTATGATTGAACCATCTGTATTATATTTCCCCTTCTCAGTCTTGAGACTGAGATATTATTTTAAGTATTATTATATTACATTAACAAAGTGCATATTTTAAAATTTATTTATATTCTAATAACAATACAGCAAGCCGCGCATTTTTATCTTAAACAGTTTTTTTGTTATTTACATTCAAAATGGGTCAGTCATTTACTGGACACCCGGTACGTACATTACGGTACGAAATGTAATTATTTTGTTCTAAACAATTGCATGTATTTTTAGTACATTTAAAAAATAAATTTTCCACTATGTTTCAAGTAATTTGAGTTGACTTCTCAAGAACATTTATCTGTGGGAAATAACGCTAAATTCGGAAAAAAGTACTGATCAAAGTCAGCCAAATATAGTGTTGCAAGAGCAACTGATTTAAGATAAAGGCCTAAACCATAGCTGAAAACTTTTACGCATTTTTCCTACCACATAAATTTTATAGTAAATAGTGTCTTATTTAATAGTCGAAATCCTATGATTAAAAAAATAGAAAATCTCTGTATAATTTTAGTGGTAGCAAAAATGCGTCGAAGTTGGCAGCTATGCCTAAATTGACCTTAAGAAAACAATTGAAATTGCATATTGTATAGTTATGCTGGGAATATCCTCAAAGGGATTCCAAAGGATTCCAAACTGACTGAAATATATGCGCATATATCCCCCCTCCTCCCTAGAACCACCACTTTCCGGGATTTTTTTCTTATTGAAACATCCTGTGAAATATGTGCAATATCATTTTTGATTAACACTTTTTGACCATGTGCGCTTAGCACTTTCTGCTTATTACACGTTTCTAACAATTATGTTTATTCTTAAAAAACATTTTCCTGTGAAAAATTAACCCTTAATATTTAATATAAAAAAAACCACTTTGAAAAACCCCAAAAATGACTTTTACTCAAGCAATATTTTACTCAAATGTCGGATTCCCTAAGCGTTTCTATAAATCTAATTCAAGGTTCGAATTGACAAATTTCACATCCTTTTGCAAATTCCTTGCGACGTCGATGCTTAATCTACGCGAGATGTTTTTCAACGCGCAATCCGCTGGGGAAGGCTCACTCACTTGTTTAAATCTCCAAACCGGATGTTTTTAAACTGCCTTACTTATTTACCGTTATAATTTCAAACAAGGTGCCACAGATAAAGAATAATACCTGAAGAAATATACCACGTGAATCTGTTAGCAAGGCACACGTTGTCGCGTTTTACTTTGTTTCGTGGTCGCTTTGGTGTGTAACAAAAGACTCATTAAAATCAATGGTGTCGTTTAATTGCGTAAAAAAAACTTACGGAAGTCTAAGAGGTGTTTCTCGCTCATTTAGCAATGGTTATCGAACAATAGGAGTAAAAGGAAAAGTGTTTCATCACAGAAATAACATAATGCCATCCGCGCAGAAAAACCCTGCTAATAACTATAACTCAAGAGATTTTTTGTTAAGATGTCGAAACCAACACTTTCTCCGACCTTTTAAACGATACAATTGAAAAGGAAGAATAAAAAAAGGTAAATTACTTGAGAGTTTTGCCGTTAATGTATGTTCAAACGGCATTAATTATCCTTGATGTAATGAAAAGAATATTCAGTTTATGAAGATTTCATTTCAAGTTAAACAAATTATGTTGGTATATAGAATGCAACAGATCCAACATTTCTGAGAGATGTCCAACAGTTCTAATGAATCAGTTAACAGTGTTGCCAATTCACCATTTTCTAAAAATTCAGATTTCTTGATTGTAACAACATTTTTGAAGAATAAATGATCCTCTTTTTTTTAAATTCAAATTTCTTAATTGCAACCTTTTTTTTTTTTTTTTTTTTTTTTTTTTTTTTTTTTTTTTTGTAAAAATAAATGTTTACTTTTTTTAACAGCTGACTAATTAATGCGAAAATTAGGTGAATTATACTATTTTTAAAAAAATGCTGAGAATCAAACGCGATATTAATTTTAAGAGTAATTTTGATACCTATTGTCAAAACAGGCAGTTAATTTAGTGAGAAACACATTTTTCAAACATTTTTAGGAATAAAAACAACGGTTAGCGAATGTTTGCGCTGAATGCATTTTCCCATTAAGTCAGTTAAAGCAGAAATTTTTCCATAATCGGGTTCGGTTCCCATTCCAAAACAATGTATTTTGATGGAAATTATTAATTAATTTATCATAAATTGCAGTTATAAATGAAGAGTAATTTTCAAGATAAACATAAAAAATACCTAAAAAAAAGTGATATTTTTTTAACTTTTATACTTACTGCATCATTTTGTGAGATAGATTTAATGATTTTGGATATTAATGATGATTAATATTTAGTTCCATATATGAAACTCACTTCTGCCTGAAATGATGTAATATTTCAAACATATGATCAATCGCTGGAGGTATAAAAGTACATACAGGAATGATTGTGGCATACTTATTTTG
Organism: Maratus speculifer; assembly: GCA_964019185.1. Lineage (NCBI taxonomy): Eukaryota > Metazoa > Arthropoda > Arachnida > Araneae > Salticidae > Maratus > Maratus speculifer. The sequence continues at coordinate 421,265,417 of OZ025294.1, read as the reverse complement.
CAAATTTTATCGCTTCCACTATAGTTCCAAAATTACTATTTCATTTGCCATAATTTTGGAAAACAATTTTTTTCAATATCTTTAAATTTACAATGGAATGATATTAGGCATAGACTAAAATTCGAGACAAAACATGAAAGGGATGACATTGACCACCTGCTAGTGAAACCCGTTCCTATTTCATTATGACTTCGCGTCCGGATCCGTGAGATTTTCATATATTCAGAAAACAAACGGATATTCTAATAATAATAATATCTCCCCTTAGACGTAGAGTGTAATTACAGGTGGGGGAGTCTAGCCGCATCTCCTGATATTGTCACGTGAACACAATATTTTTTGGGTCCAAAAAGAGAAGAATTAACGTCAATTTCTTCTCACGATGTCTTCCCACCCCCCCTCGCCCTGTCCCCGACTCTTGTGTTTCATGGATTCGCGGCCATCCGCAACTTCGGGTAGCTTCCGCTTCCTATCCTATTCCCCCTTGTTCTCATGACAATCTTTTGTTTCAATATTTTTATTTTGGCAATACCCCTCCTAAATATGTCATAATTTATCACGCTCCCATCTCTAAAGCAATGGCAACAAGCTTCGTTACCGCAGGAGAAAATGCCCCTGGTCTCAAAGTGATCCCCCCCCCCCCCTTACTCCACACACAAAGAAAAGCACTCTATACACTATCAGAAAAAAATCTTTAAAACATATTTACATATAATAGGGAAAAAATGTTTTCATGTTCGTCGTCTAGAATTCTCTGCTAAGCAAATGAACTATAAAATTAAAACAGTTCTCAAAGAAAAAAAAAAAATCACCGCGAAAATTTGAAATTTTCTGACGCATTTATGGACAAAATTAAATGCAAAAGCATAGAACTTGCAGGCCTGACTCTTGAAGGAATTTGGAATCAAATGCTGTTTTTCATTTTTTGATGAATGTAATTTTTCAAAAATATGCATTAAAATATTTAATTGCTATAAAGGACGTCAAATACTAATAAAAACATTAAAAGATCTTAATAATTTTTACATGTTTCGATTGAATTTACTCAATCATCATCAGAAAAACAAAATACAAAAAAACACAAAGATGGAAAATGACAATAAACTATTACCTTTATTTGAGGCAATAGTTTATTGTCATTTTCCATCTTTGTGTTTATTTGTATTTTGTTTTTCTGATGATGATTGAGTAAATTCAATCGAAACATGTAAAAATTATTAAGATCTTTTAATGTTTTTATTAGTATTTGACGTCCTTTATAGCAATTAAATATTTTAATGCATATTTTTGAAATGTTTTTAATGGACGTATAAGAAAACTTCTATTTATAATGAAGGTATTTTTTATCGAACTCTAAGCAATGGTTTTCGTGTGACGACAGGTTTTTCTTATTTCTCGCGCTGTTGCGGCCAGAAGTTCGGTCCATAATACCCACTATGAAAGTTTTTTCTAAAAGAATTCTTCTTTGGGTTTAGCTCAAGTATTATTTGTGAAAAGTTAATTTTTACTGTGGAAAACTAATTTTTTTTACATTTCCTTATTTCTAACTGTATTTTTTGATTGAATTTTTTGCTTTATTTAATCAAAACATTTTTGCAACTGAACTAGCCAAACATTTCGAATTTTGATAATGGATTAAAAATTCAATAAAGGTCACTATTAACGAAGAGTTTAATGATCACCTGAACTACTTACAAATATTGGTAAATTGCAAATACTTAGTTTTAAACACATGTACGACTGGCAAATAAACATAAGTAGCGGAGGACGGGACAGATTGACAACAGGAGTGTAGTCGTAAAAATAACAAAGGATATACGCTCTAAACAGAGAATATATACTCAAGGAAGAGGGTATACCGTAGAGTGTGTATACTACAAGCTTTCTTGAAAAACAGAGGGTATACGGTGTTCCTTTAAAAAATCCAGAAAGTATACAGCAAATACCCCCCGTATACCTTCCACTACATCCCTGGTTGTCAAAGTGCAGGATGTACCTTGATCACCAAATTGTGTAAGTCGCACTCTGTTCAAGACAGAATTAAAAACGCCGGCGAAACAAAACCGATGTTATTCATCATTATTTTCGATGAAAAATCTTACAAAAGAGAAATGTCTTATGTGATTGCAAAAATAGAACTTTCTGAATTGAATCTGAAGTCGATTGTTACTTTTTTTCCTTCCCCATTGTCCCCTGTCAGCCTTCATTTCATAAGAGGGAACGGGCGCACTCAACTATGAAATTAAAGACTCTCATTAACTGCACTGGAGATGGAAAAAAAAAAATCAAGGCTTCCGACTTCACAGCTAAAGATTTAAGGCGCAAACACACACAACTACTTTTCGCGGTTAGAAGTCGGCGTATCCAAATTTTCGAAATTTAATTTTTTTTTATATGTTAAACTACTATTTTTACTGAACATTTTAATATAATTGTTTTCTCGAAATTCTCATTAGAACAAAAGTTATGGGTTTTAGAATCTTACCCGCTCAATAGCTGAAGTGGCGTTTCCAAAACTTGGAAGTCATTTTTTTCCAAATGATATATTTTTTTTCATAGCGCGCACGATATCTCAAAATCTTGTTAGTATTTTCACATAAAATTTTCAAAATGTATGTTTCATGTTAATCTGTATAAACTGAACCTAAAATTTCCTTTTTATTGTTCAAAGAAGTTTATTTCTTAGGTGATTATGTTGTTGAAATTTTCAGAAATTTATTTTAGTTAAATACAACTTTGTATTCAAAATAGAAAAATGCTTTAAATATAAATTTATTTAGTTTCAAGTTATCTATTGCAATCAAACGTATAAGTCTGCATCAAAATTCCATTCTAGTGGCCATATTATTTTGTAATCGTGCGCGTAAGCTATTATACTAATTTTCTGCTTGTCAAATATCTGACAATTTCGAGCACCCTGTAAATACTAATTATACACCTTGCAATTTTTTAAAGGCATAAAATGAAAGAACGTACTTATACCTTTCTTCTCAATAAAAACTGCGTTTTAATATCATAAAAAATTTAAGATATTAAGTGTTGAAGATAGTCTCCTTCTTAAATATTTTCCGATTTTAAGAGCCTTGAGACCCCTTAAGGGTGTTCTTAAATCAAAAAGGGCAACTTTATGACACATGTATTAATTTATTTTTGTTCGGAAACGCATGAAAATAGCAGGTGTTGTTATTCAGAAACTGTCTAATTGCACTCATTTTTTTGTTTTTTAAAAAACACAATAGATTTTTCATAACAAGCCTTCAAAGTTGACACTTTTGAGCCTATTTCCCGACGAAAGCAGAAAAACCGGTCGAAAAGGAGGAGAAAAACGGGTGATTGCGTCATCGAAATAGCTTATAACTCGATAAGTAATTTAATGATCATAAAATGGAAAAATAAGTTCAATTTGAAATCGCTTTCATAGTCAGGCATTAAAATTTTATAACTTTCTGTTAAAAAATGAATTTGTAAATGTGTCAAAACGTTTTTCGCTTGTTGAGCGGATCAGTTAAGAACACCCTTAAGTAGGGTTGAGAGATAGTTACCTCCTGAACCATTGTAATATATCTTGTCCTGTATCGTCAATAAACCGCAAGAGGAAGGAGAAGAAACGATTTCCTCGAGTTCAGTTGAATTTGGGCGAAATACACGTGTGCACGGAGCCTTACAAAAAAAAAAAAAAAAAAAAAAAAAGGCAGAATTTCATCCATCTATTTTTTTCCCTTTTTGACCAGAATCTTCGGAAATCCTAGTGTTTGAGCACGGCCTTGGTGAATTTTAAAAGTTGTTGGGTATCAGTTTTTGACACTTTTGTCAGTGATTGCACGATTTTTTTCCCTTTCTGTTCATAAGATCAGTGGAAAAGTAGTAGAGTTTGTGGTTATGCAATAGGCTGATGTCATTATTGATGTGTTGCGTCTTACGTTGTTTTCTTAAGTGGTTGAGTTTAAAATAATGATCTTTTTGCCGAGTTATTGTGTCGAAATTTAAATTCAGTGTCAAATATGTGATTCATGTTTCTGTATAAATTGAAAAAGAAATTTAACCTAAGTTTTTTAAATCTTGCACATTGTTCATTCAATTTATTTGAGATGCATTTTTAACAAGTACCTGTCATATTGTTCATATATATATTGATAAATCTATTATTATGAAAAGAAAAGTTTGCAAATCTGTGTACAATCTGAAATTAAGATGGGAAGACTCATTGTTCGAAATTTGACATGAATGTAGTTCAAAAGCGGATTGTGAAACTTCAAACAGAAATATAAAAAAATCGATTTTAGTTGTTTTAAATAAATTTTTTCGGTATTTTGGTCCTTACCGGCAACCTCATCTAGACGGTATAATCGATACGTAAAGGCGGTTTATTTTTTATTATTAATATCATCGAAATGTCATTTAATGAATTGTCATGCGTCAGATCTGAAATTCTCCACTCCAATATTAATCCTAGAGGCATATAAATTTCTCGTTGGAAAATTAAAATGTGTAACTTCTCTCTTTCTGACTGATTTCTTAAAGAACGTTTCTTTCTTTTCTATTTGACAAAGTGTTTCTAAAATATAGACTTAATTTTTTATTTTGTTTCATGCTGTGCGAAACACGATTTGTGAAAAGCAATTAGACCCTTTCATACGGGTTGGTGTAATATCTACCAGGATTTGCTTCATATTATATTCTATTCGTACCAGTTTTTCATTTTTAATATTTGCAATACACTTATACTGAGATACTTTCAAAATAAATCTACCACAAAGAAAAAAATTATAAAATTGGGTAAAATTGAATATAAACACAGTCGTCCGTTGTAGCCCATATTCAAATGTTTGAAGTTTGACATAATTAAAATTATAATTAAGTACTATATCTACATTTATTAAATATTTTGCCCAGTTAGACAGCCATGAAATATATTTTAACAAGTGTACAAACACCCACAAAAAAAAAAAAAAAAAGAAGTTAAACATTTTGATTTTCCATCCAATGAGAAAAATTTTCGTAATACCCAAACACACTCAAAAGAATTTCAGATTTCACTGATGAGGAGATTAAATGAATCGCATTATAGGCCGGGAGGTGTCAGCACACACACCACCTCATCGAATTCACAGATGGAAATCAAAGATTCGTTACACCTTGATTTGCATATTACAGCGCAATGGGTCTGCCAAATCGTATCTTGGTGGAAAACACCTAAAATCCCGATTTTAACGTTTGATTCATAGGTTTATCATCGTACTTTTCTGCACCCAAAAGTATGAAAACATGGAGGATTGAGAGCAGGAATACATAATGCACCTATAAATCAACCACTAAAATCTGGTTTTTCGATGTTTTCCACCCAGATAGTACTTGGCAGACCGATTGCGTTGTAATATGCGAATCAAAATTTAACTCATCCTAGATTTTCGTCCGTGGACTCGATCAAGTGATTGTCTGTGCTGACACCTTCCGGCCAATTAGTTGTATTCTAATATACGCGAACAAATTCATAGGTAACAGCTAGTGTTAAAAATACAACTTAAATTTGGCATTATTAGTAGGTTTTAAATGCATTCGGATTCTGTTGGCAAAATTTCAATCTGAAAGTTTCCAGAGCAGAGCCTGATTGAATAAATTTTCGTCAGAGTGCGGTATATATCGGAAGAAAAGTCGGCTTTAAGATGAATCTTTCCGAACAAGTATTGAATGCTCATCCAATCCGTTTTAACTTGAACGTAATTCAAGATTACATAATTCGTTTATGGGTGCGTTCGTAATCCAATTTGGAAAACAACCATGGCTGATATCTCTTACATTACTTCCACTCATTTCATATTGGCTACTAGTTGTTAATACTTCAGACCATTTTTAATCGATTCTGTAAGAAAGAATTCTATTTTTTTTTTTTCATTTAAAGTTTATGATATTGCAGCATAAAAAAAGAAATGAAAAATGCTATTATTTAGCTTGCAGGGCCATTTTATTATCATATTTATTTCATTTATTATCTGAAATTTTAACTTCTTCAGTCCTGATGTCGCCTCTGAGCGACACTAAAGAACACCCCTTTAAATTATTTTAAATGCTTCTGAAATTGTTAAAATTACTTCTAGATATTTTTAATAATTGTGTGCATATCATAAGCATCGATATATAGACTGATACATTTTTGGAGGTGTTTTATAGAAATTTTAAACTGATTTTTGTAGTGCCATGTAATATTTGTCTCTGGACTGAGGAGTTTAAGATTAATTTCTCATAATTATTGATAGTAATAGCTAAAAGGAGTTTTATAGTTAATATTCCTTATTATAAAACGAATTAATTCTAAATTTTATTTTATATTTTAAAAAGAAAATAAATTTGAAAGAAAGGTCTCCCGACTGTGTCGCAAATTATTTTTAATTATTTATCACTTTGGTTCGTCGGATTGTCTGAACACTACGATATTCCCAAATATTTTTAATGGTATCACTGTCAATAAAAACAATTATTTTGAAATAATACCACTTGATTAACCCTTAATTCTCATTTCTATGGCTCTGGCTCAACTGCATATACTTTGCACAGTGGCGTAGCCAGAATTCGGTTCTAGGGGGGGGGGGAGGGGTTGAGTTTCTAATAAAGGTGATTGCCGGTTATTTGAATCGCCGGTTAATAGAATTAGTACTAATTAGAATATTCACTGTCGAATAGTTAAACTCAAAGAGCATCTGTGTGGCAGAAAATCATCATTCTTTTAGCATAATATGTCTCAGAAAAATGATTTAGTTCAAATAACCAATTTTTACTTAACTAATGCATGTAATATGCACTTTCACAGTTTTAAGTAGAATTTTTACCTTTAATTTTGAACCATTTTTCTAAATGAAATCTGATTCAATAAAACAGCGGATTCCGAAGTACGCTAAAAAATTTAAATATTAAGTTTCGTTTTGATTCATATAACCGGCGATTACAGTGATCTTTCTTAGCTCTTCGAGGAGTTAATCCTAAAACCACCCCCCTTGGCTGCGCCACTGACTTTGCTACGAATGTTAAAACATCAATCAACTTACTGGTTTCTACAATATAACTCAATTTAAACATCATAAAAAATTATAATAATTATTATTATTTGGAGGAAGAAGTATATATATATATATATATATATAGGTAATATTTGAATAACTTACTTTAAATAAATGACAAATTAAAAATACGACTTTGTATTATTAATTTAGATAAAATTAAAAATGAATAAGGTAGATTGTTGTTGAGACTGTTCAGTTTACAAGTAGTTTGCTCTAGTAATGAATACCGTTTCTTTTCTTGTACCTTATCTTCTCCTAGGGGTAGCCTTCTTCTAAAAAGGGCCCAGGTGCTAGAAATATTTTTGGGCTCCCTCCTTCCAAAGTTGGGAGCAGCACATCTAAAACATCCTCATCGCCATTTGCTTTAAATGCAAAATATCTTGCAGAATTTTCGAATTGCAATCTAGAAATCCAGCAATTAGCTAAAACAAAATGTATTATTCGAAATATCTAATAAATATTTTAAAAAAGTCTTAAATTGGCATTACTTCTTTTTATAGCATTCCCTGTCTTCACCAATAAAATTTTTTATGGCTGTTCTTAAATCAAAAAAGTGAACTTTATAACATACGTCTTAATTTATTTTTGTTCAGAAATGTGTGAAACTAGCAACCGTTGTTGTTCAAAAACTATCTAATCGCACTCAGTTTCCCGTTTTTTTTTTCTTTTTTTATAAACAAATAGACTTTTCAGAAAATAATGACCAACCGGACGTTTTGAACTGATTTTCTGTATGAGAGAAGAAAAATCAACCCAAACTGGAGTGGAAAAGACGTTGCTACGTGATCAAAAAAGTTTATAACTCAATAGGTAATTTATTGAACGTAAAATGGAAACCTAAGTTCGATTCCAAATTGCTTCCATGGTTAGGCTTAGCGATTTTATAACTTTTCTTTAAAAAATGAATATGTAAATGCGTCAAAACTTTTTCCGCTTGTTGAGCAGAGCAATAGAGAACAGTCTTAACTACGTATTGAAAAAGACAGAACAAAAAGCATGCCAAATAAGCAACAGTAAAATGCTACTCTAGCTATTTAGCCTGATATGGCTATTCCCTATTGTCGTGTGGTAGGGCGGACGCACGGGAATTATGCAAAGCACGCGACTTCATTTAATTAATAGGAAGGAAAAAGCTCCTTTTTATCTCTTCATTGTTCGACAAAAGCATCGCCATAAAATGATATATAACGCAATCTTAAACAGCAAACTACGCCTCACTAATGAAGTATGAGCAACGCTCATTTATTTGTTGTATGCGTTGGTCATATGCTCCTAGCTTTGACCAAGGATAATAGGAAGACAAAAGTATGTGCGTCTAACATATTTCTCGTGCTTGCATATTCTTTGTCCTTCATACTCATGGAATCCTATTGGCGATGCATCGTAATATACCGTGAAATAAATAAATATTTTAATTTACTTTAGAGCAATCGTTTTGCGCTAATTTTGTTATGCTATTATTTTTTAATCAGATCTCTATTTCACAGAAAGCATGTTTATAACTGGTAAATTTGAGTCAAATAAGCTGAATTTTATTTTACACTGTTAAAAATCTTTAAATCTGTTAAAAATCTAGTTTGAAACAAATTTTGGTGCGCATTAGCTGCCACCCTTAGATGGTGAAATCTCGTGCCAATATTTTGAGCTTCCTATTTCAACTTCGTTCCAACTATTGGAACAATGCTTTAACAGGAGCTCCAAATGTTGGTTCAAGATTTCGCCATTTTGCAGTGGCAGCTATTGGCCACCAAAATTTAGTTCAAACTAGGACAAGATTTTTAATTGTTTATAGTAGAACAAGATACATTTTAAGTGTCATAACTGCCGCTTAAATTCATCTTCAGGGACCTCGCTAAGGGGGGGGGGGGGGCAGGGGGGAGATCCCCCCCCCCCAAAAAAAAACATGTTTGCACTTGTTGTTACAGTTGGAAAATTTACAAACTGAATTGGCAAATTAGTTTAAAACTTTAATGAAAAACTATAATACACTTTCTATTTCTGATAGACTTGATGAATGTTACCAATATAATTAAAATTATTATTAAGCTTTTTACAAATAAAAACTATATTATATTTTCTAATTGTAGCAACTTGGTAAAATTATAAAGCAAGTTGACAAACGCCCAGAACTATTTATGTTTGCTTGCTTTTTACTGAGTTGGCAAATACCGAATTTTGATTTGGTAATTTAAGGCTCTCTCCCTTACCAATAAAAAGTCTTAGCGAGGGCCCTGTATCATCTTTTAATCTATAAGATGAAATACAAACACTAAACTGAAAGAGTCATAAAAATCAGGATATAGCCCCCTTTGAATTACTCAACTCCCTCCCCTGTCTTCCCCTCCATTTCCAAGAAATAATCACATTTCCCACATTACCTTTAAAAAAAGAATTCTAATTCTGCCACAAAAGCTAATTTCCGGACAAACATGAGCTGCTAAAAACAAATCCCGGGAGACAAATAAACGGAAGGGATATGCCTTTTCATTCATGTGGAGGAAGCCATCTTTAAATCAAACCCACGGGGGTGTGAAAATGTGTGGGGGCAGTGGAGCGACCCCTCATTAAGCCGATGGGGCGGTGGGAACTGTTTCTATTTAATCGGTAGGAGGCTGCTTGACTGTTGTAATGACCCTTCAGATGATGACAATTAAGGCTTCTGTGGTTTTTCAAAGGCGAAATTGAATCGGGGGAATTGTGTAAAAATTTACAGAAATTAGTTCAAGTTCTCAGTTGCTTTGATAGAAATGTGTTCGATAGTGTGGAATTTTGAGTGAGTATAAGTTATATGGCAAATAGTTGTCAGTGCTGTGTCCTATAATCCTTCTTACTCTTTTTTTTTTTTTTTTTTTAATAAGAATTGCATATAATTAGGATATGTACAAATATAATGTCTTACAATAGAAATATAGGAATAATTCCGAATTGAAATCTTTCATCCATAATCTTTCAACATCAAGAAAACTTAAAAACTGCAAATAAAAAAGAAATAATCCTTAAAAATATTTTTGTTTTGTGCAACCAATAAGACATTTGGAATAACCTTTTTAGACATTCATTTAAATTTTTACTCCTAAGATGGATGTAACAGTCTATGTAATAAAAACCTGATTCGAATGATCATTCTGGTTAGCAGAAAATATAAGGAATCATTTTTTAAACAACAGACAGTGGTTGTAGTAGATGTTTTACTTCTAGCTGGCATGACTAGCTTTGTTTATAAGTATACGGCATACATCTCATCAAGTCTTAAAGGGATAAGATAAAAAAAAAAAAAGTGTGTATAACTAATTCTAAAATGTTTTACTACTAACCTAATTACTAAACAGCTTTTATAAGAAGTTATTTTAAGGGTGCTTTAAAATAATGTTAGGGCATAAAGGATTTCAATAAACGAAACTTTCGCACAAAAACATTATCATGCATAAGAATTTCTTTAAAAAAATTAAAAAAAAAAAAAAACTAAATAACCCTTGGATTGATTTGACTTGGCGATGATGTATGGATATTCGCTCGCAAAATATCCACTACACAAACCCCCCGTTATTCAAGTTGACACGAGATCAAGGAGTATCACGGCAGGAGCCTAACCATACCGTTCTGCCTCAACGGTACGGTATACTACTCTCACATCCTGAGAGCTACAACACTCAATCTCAGCCTCTCTCCTCTCTACTCTCCTCTCCCTCTCTCTCTTTTCCACAGTTCAACACACCCACACCTGCCCTTTCCATACCGGTAGACATTGTCTAAGAGAGGGATCCCGTGAAATTCACGTTGTTATTTTCATTGACTTTTTTTTATTAATCTGATTGTAATTTGAGGGAGAACACAGATTTAGGGGGGGGGGATGCCGTGGCTTCCTCATTACATAAAAAGACAGAAAGAAAAAAAAAGCCGATTGTGAGAAAGATAACTTGTTGAAACGCGTGCTGTTGCCATCTTCCGGACAGACATGACGCGCAAACTTTAGGTATTCATTTAATTATGGGAGGCTATGGCCCATCTTTGATGAGCATTTGATTTTTATGTCTCTAAACTAATTAGGAATAATTTGTTCGCTATAGGTTAAGAAATGTAATTTGCTACGGTTGTATAGGAACTTAGCGCTCTTCTTTTACCGATGATGGGTTAACCTGTAAAATCGTTCGATATCAGTTGACACCTGTTTTTTTATATTGTTAACTCCTTTAGTCTCTCAAAGTTTGAGATGAGATAATATGTGAATTTCCTCTCTAAAATACTGGTTTTTAAATTTAAAAATTTTGTGTTCCATAAATGGCAAGATTTATTGCCAGTCAGCGTTAATGAGTTAAATCAAGATTCACAATAGAAAAGAATAGCACGCTGTATATGTGTTATCAAAGTGACACTATCAAACACACATATTATTGCCTCTAATTATTATTATGAAGAGATTATATTATTATATTATTACTTATCATTATTAGTATTGACAGTAGGTATAAATTCTCTCCTTTCACTCACAAGTATTGAAAACCCATTTAACGACTTTTTAGCTCAAAGGCTATCATAGCCTGAGAGCTTATGTGCCCGTCCGTTCTGTATGTATGTTTGTTCGTGCGTAACGCGATAACTCATGATAAAAATATCCGATCCACTTGAAATTTTGTATGTAGGTATATCCTGACAAGGCGCTTCCCTGATTAGTTTTTGGAGTTCATTCGATGTGTACAAGAGGGGGAACGGGGGCTCATGCCCCTCCCCTTAGTTGATATAAATGGGATTTTCATGCAGAATTAAGTTTTCTTTCAAAATTTAGATTAGGATCATTCTGATGAGGCGATTCCGTGACTGTTATTAGGTGTTCATTGAATTAGTATAAATAGGGGGAACGGGGGTTCTAATGCCCCTCCCCTTAATTTATATAAATGGGTTTTTCAAGCAGAATTTTCAGATTTCGTTCAAATCTCTGAATAGTTTTGGAAGTTTAATGGTTAAGTATAAAAGAGGGGGATAACTCCTTTTAAATTATATAAATGCTAATTGGGTTTTTATTAAGAATTATCTCATTTGCCCTGAATTTTGGATATAGATTTTTTATATGATAAAGCATGTCTTTGATAGTATAGGAGGTTCAATGATTAAGTATAAAAAAAGAGGAAAGGGGAGAGCTGTTTCCCCTTCTTAATTTTTTTTCGAACGGAATTAACCCTTGAAAATACAAGGCTTAAATGTACAATTAGTATTTGTAGCCTGTGAGCTCAATGCCATCAGTTTAACTGGGCAGTATTCTTTATTTCCTTTCTCTTTTACTCCATAATGCGCATTGCTCTGGTTCGTTATAAGTCACACGCTGAAATAAAATGATCGATTAGCTTATTAAGTACTTAGACAGTCAGAAATATTTTCCATACTCTTAACATTAATTTCATGAACTCGTCAATAAAATGCAAGATTTCAGGAGATGGTAAGGAAGGATTTCCTCCGAATCCGTCTTCTGAAAACACCTGTCATCCTATCCTCCCCAGTGGTTCATTACCGAATCTTTTGGGAAACTGCGACCGTGAAGTTAGCAGTTGCGGATTTCGGAATCGCGATTTATGCGCCGATAAAAGGCAGAATTCATATGCTTAGATGATGATGATGCGTCTAAATCTCGTCATTAGGGGTTTGTGTCAGAGATGATGAACGCGATAGTGCGGTCTTTTGCCGCGTGTTCGCCAAGATGAAAAAATGCCAAATCTTTTAATGGCATTGCACCTGATGGTCACGCTCATTTAATATTCGGTGGTTATTTATGCTAACCGCTATTCTATCTTCATTTTGAGCTATTTACATTAAAAAAATATCCCGAACCCGGTTGTATTCCCGGTTGTATTATAGCATATAAAATCCCTATATTGGATGGCTTCTTAACGAGGCACTAGAGTGTAAAGGATTAACCCTTAACTACTTTGACAAAAATTGTCGCATAGCTACTGTGAGCGGTTTGTGAGAACGCTTAATCTAAAGATCAGTAAAATGTTAAATTAACTCTCAGAATGCTATTTTTGTATTAAACTTTATATACAGGACTATTATAAATAAAATTCAACTGTTCAAAAGTCTCTAGAGATATAGTAATAGGGCTGCAAACGAAACAAAATTTGGCCAGTATCTATAGTTAAACTAAACATTGCGAGTTAATGTCTGAAATTTGAAAAATTCAGCGGTCTGTGAGATTGCTAACGGCAGTTAAGGGTTAAAATACTACTGCCCTAGTGGAAAAGAGCATTAATCGAAAATTAGTCTATTTTGAATTTTGAACTGTTATTCAAATCATTATACCTATATAAAAAGAAAAATACTTAAAAGTAAACACAGTTATATTTTAAGCTAAATGGACATAAGAGACACAATTTTCGACCGTAAAACATATAAAAGAAAGCTCTACAGTTTATTTGAACGATTAAATACGTAAAAAAAAACAAGTTCCTGCAACATTTTACAAATCACTCTTATTACGCGACTTTTTTCGACTCCCTTGAAATGCGTCTTAAGCGGATTCGACTGTATTAAGTATATTATATTTTATTTTGAGAACTATTGAATTTAATGTATGTGTATTTTAAAATTGTTACAAATTATTGTTGTGAGGTAATGTAACATAAATAATCCCTTAAGTAAAATATTCGAAGAAATTATTACTAACATTTGTGTCATTTTCCGTATACAAGAACTGACATCGTTTAAAGAATGAAAAATACATCGACATCTGAACAGATGTTGCGGTTTTTGACCAACCCATCTTTACATGTACTCCAGAGAAGTTTCATGTTGTTGATTGACTTTCGGACCTTTAAAACTTTATATATTCATCCAGTTATCTGTTTTTATTCCTGTCGGGAAGAACTTCTTTCTGTTCTTTCGACGTTTTAATTTTAATATCATATTATTCTAGAAGATATAATTAAACGGATTTTCCTGAAAAGAAGACAAATTCTCTTTAATCATTTACACTCAATAACACAATATTAATTTTAACTGTTTTTTTTTTTTTTTTTTTTTTTTTTTAATCAATTTTGAAAGCAGAAACGATTTATATAGATTGGAGTGGTGGTTACAGGATTGTGAATGTGCTTAATTTACCGCGGGGATTATAAAGGGGGATTGCGCTATTGAGCAAGGTAAGAAAGTTATTTATTTTCTTCTTACCTATTATTTCTGAAAGATAAACATTGATACATAAATCGCACACGTAACTGTAGAATATTTTAATAAAATATATATATATTTTGCAAAAATTATTACCACCCTCATCATTACAGGTATCAGACTTTCTGATGAATGTAACTTTGCTTCAATGATGAAGACTCGATAAACAACACGGAAAGTCGGAAATGAAACTTTGCATGGAAAATGTAATGAATAATTATGACTTCGGCCACCCAATCTGAAGAGGGAAAAACCTCGAGGCATCGATCTCAAGTATCTTTACACAACCCAGAAAGAAAAAGCACTTGAAATATACATCCATCTCTGACCGGTAAAGTTATGGACATAAGACTCATCATCTATTCCACCATATGTCACTCGAGAAAAATCAAACAAAATCAAAAATAGAAGAAGAAGAGGTGCATTTAAAAAACTGGACCAGCCCCATCAACCCATTTTTTGTTTCCCCTTTTGCAGACAATGAATCCTCTTCTCCCATAATTAATATCGAGAATGTGTTTGACTAATACCTGGGTATATCGCCCCAGTTTTTTGGTCTCCCATTTCCTCCTTTTGAAAATGCAAAAAATACGCCACTTCGTTTCTTGTACAAACAAACGTGGCTCTAAGTAAATCTCAGAAAGTGCATGAATCCATTAATCCTCAGCGTGGAAGACGTTCATCATATATGTTTTTTTATACAAAAACTATCTGAAATACAGTTTAGGAAGCAACGGATTTGTGTTTTCTTTGAAGATGGGGGTTTTTCCTGTAGTCACGAAGAAAAACATACAAGACTCCCTCAAAAAAGAATAAGAAAATTTTCTAAAGATGGATAGGTTATAATAAAAATGTAATTAAAGAACTAGTTAAAAGGTCGGGTACCTTAAAATCGAGCATAAGGTTTATTCTCTTAAGGGTGTATTTCGATTCAAAATGCTTATTCTCCGATTTATTTTTAAATTCATTTTTGCTCTCATATGCATCTAACTGGCAAATTGTCTTAATTAGAAAGTACACAAGGTGCCGTGACAGTCAATTCTTTGATAAATGCAGAAAATATTGCAAAAAGAGCAATCAAAAACGGCATTTTGAACAGATTTTTCCGAAGCGGGAGATATGGGGACGAAAAAAAGTGTCATACTGAGAAGATAATTGTTTATAATTCCAATTCCAATGAATTGATCGTAAAATGACATCACACAGCATCTTATGCGTCTTTTCAAAAATCCTCTCAGCAAGTTTCATGTTTCTACTATTAAAAATGTCTCTGAAATTGTATCGGAAAATTTCGAGCTGTTGAAGATGGAAAAGCCTTTTTTTTAATACACCCTTAAAACCGCAGCCACAAAATAGCTCAAGTTGAGCTGAAATTCACTCATCTCGCGATTTAAAAGGCAGCTTCTCAAAAAAGGTTGAAACAACTCGAGTAAAAGAATTGTTTGTAAGCAATTTAAATCGAGACGAGTAAAACGTTTAAAAAACAGCGCATTCACGATTTAATAAATCACAGCTCTTTATTGAGAAGCCAAATCCACTCTTTCGTTTTAAGAGTGTATATGTATGCAGTTAAAATTAAATCACATGTACAAAAATAACAGGAAAGATAGTTCAGAAAAAGAACACAGGCAATGGAATAAATAAATAAATAATGAAAATATAAGAAAGTGAACATCTTAGTGATTCGTCAGAGGAATTTCATAAGTATAATTTCTAGTAAAGATATGTTATTTCGCTGAGCTTTGTTAGCATTAAGAAGCCACCCGACTCGCTCAAAAAGTTCCGAATGATAATGTTAAGTCTATGGGGACGTTCTTTTCAAATATCTCGCTCAAATTTTAATATTTTTGTATGAGTTTTTTTTTTTGCATAGAATGGCTGAGGACGATCTACAACCGGGCTAGTTTTTACTCTCTAAATTACGAAGTTTTGTTTACGATTTCAAGAAATGTTGGAAAGGGTTTAATAATCCATGTTTGACTTATAATTTTTAGCTCACAGGCTATCATAGCCTGAGAGCTTATGTGCCCGTCCGTTCTGTATGTACGTTCGTACGTGCGTAAGGCGATAACTCATGATAAAAATATCCCATTCACTTGAAATTTTGTATATAGGTATATCCTGATAAGACGCTTCCCTGATTAGTTTTTGGAGTTCATTCGATATGTATAAGAGGGGGAACGGGGGCTCATGCCCCTCCCCTTAATTGATATAAATGGGTTTTTCAAGCAGAAATAATAGTTTTTGTTCAAAATTTACGCATAGGATCTTTCTGATGAAGCACTTCCGTGATTGGTATTAGGTGTTCTTTGGATAAATATAAACATGGGAATTGGGGGTTCTAATGTCCCTCCCCTTAATTTATATAAATGGGTTTTTTTTATGCAGAATTGTCAGATTTCGTTCAAATCTCCGAATAGTTTTGGAAGTTTAATGGTTAAGTATATAAAAGAGGGGATAACTCCTCTTAAATTATATAAATATGTTTTTATTAAGAATTGTGCGATTTGCTCTGAATTTTGGATATGGATTTTTTATGATAAAACATGTCCCTGATCAGTTTAGAGGGTTCAATGATTAAGCATAAAAAGGGGAAAGGGAGGAGCTGTTGCGAACTGTTTTCTGCGAACGGAATTAACCCTTGAAAATATAAGACTGTAATGTACAATTAGTATGCATAGCCTGTGAGCTCAATGCCATCAGTTTAACTGGGCTATATTCTTTTTATTTCTTTCTTGTTTATTTTCCAATTTGATGTGATGAGATTCAAGATAAAACGAAAGAGAGAAAACATTCGGTGTACCCTGCGACATGGAGTGATTTTTCATGGTCTAAATAATTTGATTTTACTTTGTCGTCCTTCCTGCTCCGTTATGTATCAGTTCACTTTAATTGAGAGACATCAATACAATGAAAAATTTAGCGATTAAAAAAAAAAAAAATGAAAAATAAATAAAAGCATGAAAACTTTCAAGAGAAACAAATTTTCCTTCAACAGAGCAGTAAATGTCTTTTAGATTTTTATTTGTTTATTTTATTTTATTTTATTTTTATTTTTTGTTAATAACCGGAAAACAAACATAAATTATAAATAGAAGTTTTCTTAGACGTCCATTAAAAACACTTCAAAAATATGCATTAAAATATTTAATTGCTATAAAAGACGTCAAATACTAATAAAAACATTAAAAGATCTTAATAATTTTTACATGTTTCGATTGAATTTACTCAATCATCATCAGAAAAAACAAAATACAAATAAACACAAAGATGGAAAATGACAATAAACTATTACAAATGAAATAAAAAAAAATTAAATAAAAATCACGCGCGTTATATTTTAATTATGTGTCACGTTGCTTAATTTTTAAATTATTTAACAATTCAATCCAAATGGGGACGCATCATACTGCACGGGGGGAGTGTCGATAGGGGAGTACCGGACTGTCAGACGGGGTGCGAAGTAGCTGTCAACTTTGGATTAAACCGGATTAGCGCATTGGCGTGAATTTATAAGGAGTATGTAACAGGCATCCATTTTGTAGCCTGGTGGAATTATAGAAATTTAAACAGCTCTTCAAGAAAACAAAATGTGACTGTAGTGTTTCTCTCTTTTTAGCGTTAATAAATGCATTGTGTTTCTTTTTAATTAAAACTCCGTAAATTTTAAAACATACTAAATATAATAGAGCCATTGCAAATCACAACTAACACACACACACATATATATGGCAGAGAGAGGATGTGGGTATCTGTTAACTAAATGCTCCATATTTTAATATATCATAAATATAAGGTGCCGATAATTTGTAAAGTTTCTAGGAATACAATTTAACAGACATATTGAAAAAATGGGATATATGGGTAGAAGGTAAAAATGATTAAAATCATAAACTAGTCCCTGCGAGTTAATTCACAAGTATTGTTATATAGTCATCTTTTATTGCAATTTCAAAGAATTATTTTCATTTTATTCCTCTATCGAAGATTACCAAACGATTTTACGCCTTCCAAGCCATTAAGAGGCTACTTCAGTCAAGCGAAAAGACCCATTCGCTAATGCTAATCCTATAAAATAAATTTATAAAGATATCTGGGTTACATTTCGATGTTTAACCTTTTTTTTTTCACTGGATAGATGAGATCGATCTGTACAAAGGACGTTTTTACTTTTTTGTTTTTGTTTACAGATGTTTTTAATGAGTATACTTTAATTTACTTAAATGATATTTATTTGAATGAGCATACTTTGATTTTCGAAACCAGTTTCAAATATTAAAGCATTCTCAAAAAACACCAATCGAAATTGAAGAAGTAAAAAAATGTCTTGTACAGGCCAATTTTTGCTATCCATTGCAAAATTATATAAAAATATTGAAATGTAACCGAGATACTTTTGCACATTTTTCTCATTTAGCATTAGTAAACGAATCTGTTTGGATTCGTGACTAAAAGATTTCGTCCTTAAAAGAAACCAGCATACCAAATTTTTAAAAATTCCTGCCAGCTTGGCCTACAGGCGCAGATTGATTTTGAAGTTAAGTGCTCATTTCAACAATAAAAAATAAAATATGATAGAGGTAAACCGAGTTTTAACAAGTTTATTTGGCCGCTTTTAAAGAATTTTTATTTTATTTTATTCCAAGATTATATATATTATTATTAGATTATTATTTTATTATATTTCCAAGATTCAATTCTGAATGTATGTAAAATTATTTAGGACTTGGGAAGCTAGAAATTAGAAACTAAGCTTATTTTAAATGAAGTAGCAAACTGCTTCTACTAACTAGGGAACTGCAAGAAGTGTAAGTCACCGATTTTGACGAAAGAGGTATCGTTGGAAAGATCTGATCGTGAGCAGTAAAAAACTTAATAGAACCACCGGTCGAAAATGAGTCGTTTTCGAGATATCCGACAATTTATGTCACGTAGCTCTAGTGTCCACTTAAAGGGGCTCAGGAGTTGAAAAATTTTCAAAAAATTGATTATTTTTTTATGATATAGTTTGATTATTCAATTAATTCTTAATTCAATGCAAAAAACCGCATAAAAATATTAGCATTTTTAACGGAGTTATAAGCATTTATGTATCAATACTTATACATAGCCGCATCCATATAATTTCAACTTTAAGTCGTGTTTTCTCAAAACTTGATTTTTGACGAATAACACCAAGATTTAAGAAAAAAAAAAAAAAAAAAAAAAAAAACTATTTGATAAATTTTTTTTTTTTTTTTTTTTTTTTTTTGCATGCATATAACATCATAATCTAGATTATAAATTAAGGATATAACTATCACTTAATAAAAACAGTATTAAAAAATCTCTCAAAGTTGAAAATTTAAAAAAACCCTAAAAAATACAACTTTTTTTCCATTAAAAATACTCAAAATATTAAACTATCTAAAATATATTAATTCAAAATCTAGATAATAATGTTATATGCATGAAAAAAAGAATAAGCCATTCCATCAAATAGTTTTTTTTTAAATCTTGGCGTTAGTCATCAAAAATCAAGTTTTGAGAAAAAGCGACTTAAAGTTGAAATTATATGGATGCGGCTATGAAAGTGTTGATACATAAATGCTTATAACTCCGTTAAAAATGCAAATATTTTTATGCGGTTTTTTGCATTGAGTTAAGAATTAAATGAATAATCAAATTAGATCATTAAAAAAATCGATTTTTTGAAAAGTTTTCAACCCCTGAGCCCCCTTAAAGGGGAACCGCAAAAAAATTTAGTCTCGATTTTAACGACAGTGGTATCGCTGAAAAGATATAATTGTGAGGATTAAAAAACTCAATGTAATCACCCATTGGAAATGAGACGTTTTCGAGATATCCGACAATTTGTGCCACATAAATAATGCTGGAAACTGTATAAATAGTCGGATATCTTTATGTGACATAAATTGTTGGATATACGGTCATTCTGATAAGGCACCTCCGTAAATTTCGGGGTTCATTGGTTGAGTATAAAGGGTAAAAACAAAGGGGTTCGCTCCTAATTTAGGCAAATGCATTTTCCATGCAGAAATAACCGATTAGCTTGAAATTTTGGATATGAGTTTCGGCTGTACATTAGGGTGGATCGATTGTCTATGGCGAAAAAAAAATTACCATTAATCAAAATCTACCTATGCGGAAAAGATGTTCTATTGTATGGAGATTAAGGGAAAAATAATAAAAAAAATTAATTTTAAAATTTAATACTGCCACAAAAGCGTTAAAATTTGAAAAAAGGCCGAATTTTGGTTAGGTTATTTTTGTCAAAAACTAATTACTTTAATATTTT
The DNA here is from genome assembly GCA_964019185.1 of Maratus speculifer. Taxonomy (NCBI): domain Eukaryota; kingdom Metazoa; phylum Arthropoda; class Arachnida; order Araneae; family Salticidae; genus Maratus; species Maratus speculifer. The sequence goes on along the minus strand of OZ025294.1, from coordinate 421,244,906 downwards.
TTTTAATCCAACAGTTCGGAAAAGATGCTATATCGTATGGAAGTTAAGTAAAAAACAATAATAAGTAATAAATTCAAAATTTAATACTGCCACAAAAAAGTTGAAAATTCGATAAAATATTGAAAAAACGGAAAAAGATCTAAATTTGGTTAGATTTAATTTTGACGCAAAATAAACATTTTAATATCAATCAAAACCTACCTTTGCGTAAGAAATATTATATTGCATGGATATTAAGTAAAAATAAATAAATAAATAAATAAATAAATAAAACTAATTTCGAAATTTAATACTCCTGCAAGTAATTTAAAGTTTCGAAAAACTGGCAGTTCCAGTTTTTTCAGTTAGAATTTGTCTGCTTGTGTATTGTGTTCCTTAGTGTACCTTGAATATTACTGTACCATGGCGTTGTTAAAATAAAATAAAAAAAGAGAGAGATATGAATTACACCCTATTTGGGTCTAGCTTTGATATGCCAGTAAATATGCTCCCTAATACAAAAAGTTATAAAATTTACATATTGGTATTTAAAGAATAACCGAAGAAAGAAATCGGTCAACATCTATTTATTTCCTGCCAGTGAGAAGGAGTTGCTAATAAGTTACTAGTGACCTGTAAATGAGATTCAAACTCAATAACTTACCATAGCAGCCTTTTAAGAAAAATTAAACTGTTTAACGACAAATATTGCGCTCTTAATTCCTGTAAAACAAAATAAGATACTGAAAGCTACTACAGTCTTTTGGACCTTTCCGAAAATACTGCCTATTTTTTTTCAGTTCAATAGATTTGAATATGAATACGAATGTTGAGTGTAAACTAAACCGACGTATTGAGAGCAAACTCACTTTTCTACATCATCAGCTATCATTGAAAAGCCAAAATGCTGCCGAGCTAGGTGTCACATCATCAGAATATTGGAGAGTTTGGGCACTTCCGACCAAGCAGGTGCTGCCATCGTGTCTGGTGCACTTCAAGACGTGGGCATTATCTCACAAAACTATGAATCGAATGCTACTGACAGAAAAAAATCGGCATGACAAAACAAACCAAAGACCACTCCATCGTTTTAGTCATCCTCTTTAGTCATTTGTAAAAGATTATGACCATGGCCATTTTCTTTAAACTTTTATGGGTGTAAAGACTGGCTGCATCACTAGAAAACAACAGAAGAAAAATGATAATAGAAGCAGACTTGAGCTTGAAAGAAGAACTGGGTTCCGAATACATCGGCCACATATATATAAATTCCGGGAGAGTACCAAACAATTTGAAAACACGACGTACATTTTTTGTCATGTGTTAACAATAATATACATGTAACAAAGTTGGTTGCTATCGGTTGTGACGTAATATCTGTTAATATAGATGTTAAAGGATGTGTTATTCGAAATATGGGACTGATCTTCAAGCATCCACTACAATGTTTTTTGTGCTAGTTACACACCAATGAAGTTTCACTATGTCATCTTTTTGCAGCGTGGATGGAACCGCGGCTGGGCATAAATGTTTCACTGGTGAAATAGAAAGATTATTCGCAGCATTTTAGAAACTTTTTGTATTTTCATTTATGTCAGTATATGAATTCTAAAAATGCGCGAGTGAAATCAAACGGTCTGCTGTAATTCTAATCACTACATTAAAAAATATATTTCCCATTTACCATCTTTTTGACCTTTTGCGAAGGATTACATAGATTTAATTAAATAGGAAAATGTGTCGAACCTCTACTAACTGGCGGATTTAGTAACGACATGATTTCAGAAGCAATATGTAAATCCAGCAATCATTTCAGTGGCAATAACATCTACTATCAATAATATCTATTCGCGCAACTCTCATTCTACAAAACTAATAATCAAAAGAGTCACGGAAGTATTTCTGCTGTGTATGGACCATACATAAGTAACAATTTTATAAAAATTGAATTGAATTACAAAATCTCATGTCGATTTTCAATACCGAACGTCATTATCGCCAATTGCAATGTTGACGATTTTTCTTGATTTAATACTAATGAAGCTGTTAAATAAGAAACTAAAGTTTTTAATCTTGTAATCAATTAAATATCCTCTCATTGTAATAAATGTTAAAAATGTCTAAAATTCATATTTTATTTTACAAAACAAAAGTTGATTTTTTACCGTAAAAACGTTCAAATACATAAATTTGAGCCACATTGCGGTAGATTTAAATTTTGAAATTAATTTTATAAATTATTTTTCTCATACGCAGCATATCTTTTACGCATAGGTAGGTTTTGGATAACTTTTTAAACTATTATTTTGAATAAAAAATATTCTAGCCAAAATTAGGTCTTTTTTCACTTTTTTTCGAAATTCAACGTCATTGTGGCAGTATTAAAATTTAAAATTAATTTTTTTAATTATTTTTCCCTTAATCTCCATCCAAGAGAGCATTTTTTCCGCATAGGTAGGTTTTGACACAGTGAAAAAAAAAATTCGATCCACCCTACTGTACATTGATAATTTTGGAGGTTCTTTGGTTAAGTATAAAGGTGAACAGACGATTCATATTCGTCCTTAAATTACATAAATGTGTTTTTATGCAGATTTATCCGATTTTCTTCAAATTTTGGATACGGGTTCTTTCTGATAAGGCAAATCCCTGAATAGTTTTGGAAAATTAACGATTAAGCATTAAAGAAGAAATCAGGGATTTCCCCTTCAAATTACATAAATGAGTTTGTATGCAGAATTATCGGATTTGCTTCGAAGTTCAGATAATTTTTGCTTTTGATAAGGCGCATCTCTGGTTAGTTTTGGGGGTTCAATGATAAAGTATAAAGGTGGGAAATGGGGAAGTTAATCCCCTCACATTGTTTATTGAGGGGAATTATTCTTTCAAAAAATTAAGGCTGTATTAAACAATCAGAGGCCTGCACGGGCTGGAATTTCCAGGACCGGGCCCAGACCAGCTCATTATAAAACTCAAAAGCTCGGTCCTACCAGCACACAAATCAGTGAAAACCTGGCCGGAAAGTTCTGGCCCTTTCACAATTTCTACTATTTCTAAAACATTCAGTTTTTTATCGTAAAATTAAGATTTTTTTAAAGAATCTTAAATCCTCTTCTCTTCCTTTACATAATTTTTAAATTTTTAACATTCAAATAAAAAATTAATTAGGTTTAGAATAAAAGAAAATTAAAAGCATCGTAACTTTTGAAGCTGTATAATAAAAGTAGATATAAGAAAATATTTCTATATCATTTTATTAAAGATTTCAAATCCAAATTCATTCTCAAATCTAAAGGAGAGCAATTCCATCTCAGCTCAGGCAGGGCATGTCAATTCACCATCACAGATTTTTTTCAAAAAAATTCAGTAGTTAGAACTAAGTGATTTATAAAATTTCCTAAAAGGATTTTTCCCTAAAAAATTTATTTCTCCGATTACATCACTTTAAAGTTCATGATAAAATTGACAGTTTTCAGAAAAACTGAAAAACGCTTCATTTTGAAATGAACACAATACCAAACATATTCAACATATTCAGTCAATTTATTTTTTATAAACAGTTATTAAACTGAATTTTACTTTAGTATAGCTTTAAAAAAATGTAGTGACATTTTTACTTACTTAAAAAAATTAGTTTTTAAGTACAAAAAATATTATAACTGAATTAAAGATTTTTTTTCAGAATGAAAAACAAATATTTTAAAGCTAAACATTGATGGCAATCCAAAGACCTTTAATGGGAGTTTTACAGCAAATTTTATTTTAACTCTAAGGTGCTTATAACCTTTGTAATTCAATTTTAAATTATGCAAAATTTTGTAAAATCACTACTTTTGAAATGCAATTTCTCAAAAACACCATTTTTTAAAAATCTGATAATATGCTCAATTGATACCTTGTTAGTCTCTAATAAATACCTTACAAGCAAATCGTGTGTTTTTGCTTAGAAAAATTTATATGATTTTTTGAAAATAACATGTTGTGTGTATTTTTCAACAGACCACAAAGTCAAGCTCTTCCTTATTTAACCGAACTTGTAATGTAATTAATATTTCAAACTAAAAAATACAACACTAATACATAATTATTACTGTTAAATTATAGCTAATCATTTGCTTAAGTTTAAAATTGTGTAAAATACAGCCACTAATAGAATTAGTATTGATCATATGTCATTTCATTCCATACTCATAAATGTGTTAAATTCATCTACAGTGTGTTAAATATTTTGTTATATAGTATGGATATAATATATTATATCCATACTATATAACAATGCAAATACATACATTACAGCTGAATTCGGTATTGAAGATTTCTTAAATTAACTTAAATTTCTTATCATTGAAAGTATGAAATCGCTCAGATTGTCCTATTGTAACTGGGTTTTTTCCTAGAAGCACATTTTCCAATGGTAATGCACATTCATATTTTTTCTTTCCAGATTCTTTTGGCCACTAGAATGCTTTAGCTATGGACCATCTTGGGTACATGGATGATACTTTAATGTCATTTAGTTCTTGTGATTGATATACCATTGATTTGTCCTATCCATCAATTATTTTCATAAATGCATCCAATGAAATCACCGATTTGGAAACCATGTATTGAATATTGTCTTTTCATTTGACTGAAGGTTTCAACTTTTGTCAATTCATTTTTATTTGCTCGTCCCATATAACCTTCATTATTTACTATCACCCTATAATGTTTAGATCTTATACCAACAGTAGATTTTACATTAGCATATTCTTTCTCATTATTAGTTCAATAGGATTGAATAATATTTCTGTCTGGATGGACTAGAATGATATTTTTTAACAGAGAAGATTGTTCAGCAACAAATGAGACAGAATCTCGAATAGCTTTTATTGACTCCTTTTGGAGATTAAATTTTGTTGCATAGTGCTTGTCTCACTCTCCAATAGCATCACATGCATTTTTAACATGGCCAGTGCCTGAAATATCCACTACTTCAGTACGATTTTATTTTTGTGCAATTCATAAAACTGATACTTGTTTTTAAAATGTGCTCCAGCTCCATCTGACATATACACAGTTGATTCCAATGTTTGTAATTGGTACAACTTAAATAATTCTTTTTTTACTTCTTCTATGTCACAAACAGCATGAGCTGTATCATGAGTTAATCATCAGAAACTATGATAAAACTCTTTATTTCTTCTCTAAAATATGCTACGCAGGTAAATAAAAATATCTGAGTATTTTGCCAGTGGTAGCTTTATACTTCATTTTGCAGTATTAGTGACTAATTTTCAGCAAAGTCAAAAAACATCACAAATGCAGATTTTTTTTTTTTTTTTTTTTTTTTTTTTTTTTTTAGGAGTTTGGCTTATTTAATTTTATGAATAGGAATTTTTGAAGATTAGCTTATATTTATCTGCCACAATTATGTGCATATTATTATTTTTTTTTTCATTAAAAAATAATATTATAAATTCAGAGAAATAAGAAAAAGCTTGATCTTCTGGTTTTCTGAAGGAAAAAAAAAACTAATTGGAAAAAAAAAACCTAAACTTGAAAAAAAAATCTAATTCAGCTGTAATGTATGTATTTGCCTATTGATATATTATATCCATACTATACAACAAAATATTTAACACACTTTAGATGAATTTAACAAATTTATGAGTATGGAATGAAATGACATATGATCAATACTAATTCTATTAGTGGCTGTATTTTTTGCAATTTTAAACTTAAGCAAATGATTAGCTATAATTTAACAGTAATAATTATGTACTAGTGTTGTATTTTTTAGTTTGAAATATTAATTACATTACAAGTTAGATTAAATAAGGAAGAGCTTGACTTTGTGGTCTGTTGAAAAATACACACAACATGCTATTTTCAAAAAATTATATACATTTTTCTAAGCAAAAACACACGATTTGCTTAAAAAAAGAAAAAAAAACACTACATACGCATTTCTTTTTTTAATTGGATTTTTTCCCCCAAGAACTTTTTAAATAAACACTAGAAATTATTGATTTCAAGGAAATTTTTCAGAGAAGAAAAAATTAACCTTTTTGGCCTGTTGGATTGGATACTGTGATAGTCAAACTAGTCGTTGGGGGCCACCGTAATACTTACCCATCATGGATATGTATATGAAAATAAAACATGTGAAACTATTTATACAATGCATTGCAATTCATAAACAAAATTTAAAAATTGTTAATATACATAGTAATGCTATATTAAAGAACTGCTGATGTACCCATTTCGACAAATTATATAAAACGCCAAACTACTCAAGTAGTACCGAACTGCGTAAAAGAAACATCCTTATAACTCCAAAAATAATAATTCTATTAACTAACAAATAACTGCGTCGGATGAAGCGTCTCATTTCCAATTAAAATATACTTCTGAATTGAAATTTGGATGAAATACAGGGTCATGAAAAATCGAAGAATGTAGAAAACAAGATTATAAATATCTCGGCAACTAATTATCCGATTGACTTCGTTCTATATGCAAAATGTGTGTTATTTTATTGCCTTTTATGTCCATTCCTTAGAACAAAAAAATTCGAAAATTTTTATATACCTTTCATCAGAACGAATTTTTCGAGAGTCCGAAAAAAAATAGTTCCGGATAATCGAGGCTGCTGATATTAAATAGGGTTCGTCCCATTCTTACATACTAACTACATACAGAATTTCAAGTCTCTATCTCAATTTGTTCGGGAGATAGAGCGTTTACAGACAGACAGACAGACAGACGGACGGCAAAATTTTTTTTCTAAAAATATGTTTTTCGGAATCTCTACTATCTAAAACGTGTAAATCCGTCAAAAAAATTTTTCGATTTTCAAAACGATTGCAAGACTACGTATGATGGGTAAGTAAAAGGGGGTATTTGCAGAAGACTAAATTAAATAAATATCCAGCAATGGGCTATTTTCATATTTCATTGTAAAAAATTCTTAATGTCGAAAAAATTCTTGACAGCTTAAGTTGCAATGCTTCCAATACTATAATATCTTTCACTTTGATTACAGAAAAATACCCCTATTTTCTCCTACTGAATGAACGTCACTATCTTTTAGAATCAACATGATGCGTAAACCTTTAGGAAAATAATAGTGAAAAATAAACTTATAGTGAGAAACTATTATCTCAAAAATCTATGAGATGTTACAGGAATAAAATTTAATAAGTTTCAATGAAAAATTATGGCAGTTACGGAAAAAGCTTAGCTGCCTTATAAGCTAAAAATATATGTTTTTTTAAATAGTGTGTTTTAACTTTTGGACTGTCCCTGTAAATAAAGTAATCGTGCTAGAAACTTCATTTTCAAAAGGAATCGTTTTAGGTTAGACATAAATATTTTCCTAAAATTTCATGGCAATCCGAGTATATTTACTGGAGTTAGAGCGCGGACAGACGACCAGACAAACCGAAAGCATAAACATTTTAAACTTTGCAGGAAAGTTTTAAAAACCATCCAGGCATCAAAATGGCTCTTGAAATAGGTCCTCTCTAGGCAAACCTACTATTTAAAAAAACGATTAATCTTTCTTCCTCTAATCCTCTTCATGCGTCGTGGGGGAAATCTGACGAATGGTTATCTTATTGTTTAAGAACAATACCCGTGCCCAGCGTTGCAGAATCATCCAAATATTTGGGATTTGAAATGACAATGATGGTCTGCAGTGATTCCTTGTCATTTCAAATCCCAAATATTTGGATTGAATTGTTAAATAATTTAAAAATTAAGCAACGTGATACATAATTAAAATATAACGCGCGTGATTTTTATTTTTAAAAAAATTTTTAAATTTCATTTGTAATAGTTTATTGTCATTTTCTATCTTTGTGTTTATTTGTATTTATTTGTATTTTGTTTTTCTGATGATGATTGAGTAAATTCAATCGAAACATGTAAAAATTATTAAGATCTTTTAATGTTTTTATTGGAAAACAAACAGCTCAACTTTCACAAAGGAAAAATAAAATTTAAACTCAACAAAACTTTTAACAAAATTGAATACTATATTAAAAAATTTCGAAAATTAATGCCAAAAATAGTTTTATTAAAATGGTAAACTACTAAATTTTAAAACAGCTTTTTGCAAAATAATAAACCTATTTAAGATATTAAGATTTGAAATCGAACAGTTTGTTTCATTTTCTGATAAATTAATTACATCTTGAGTAATAAGCGATTATCGTCGCAAAGCGATTATCGTTGTTTTCTAAGCTGTCGCTTTCGGAATTCAATTTAAAGCGACTTTGAAAAGATTTTGTGAAAACTTTTCTATCTTTATCGAATAACAGAAATAAAGTGTTTGATTACACATAGTTTCTTAATAAGAGTACTCAGCCAACTTGATACATAACGAATATAAAATATTCATAACGATACATGCGAAAAGAATGTATATTTAAAAAAAAAAAAATGTGCCCGAAAATAGCCAGTTTCACTTAAAAAACGCCAAATTCAAAGTACACAAATTCTTATTATTAGTGCTATTATATTTACAATTTATTAATGTAGTTTGGTGAACTTCCTTTATTGTTATTTTTTTTACATAAATTTTAAACACAGAAATAATATAGTGCAACTTGTAAATTCTTATTTTGCAAATATACATTTTAACAACATCCCCAGGTTTACTTCAACCAGTTTGTTATGCAAAAAATATATAAAATAACGATATAAAAAATAATATGTCTGAATAAATCATTAATAATTTCTCCGAATAAAACGTGTAACTTTTCTGTGAAGTTGGGTAATTTATAAAAATAATTGTCTATTTTCTGCAAATACTCTATATGAACTGGATTAAAAAAAGTTAATGCTAATTAACTAGCTTTTACTATTAATTCAACTAGCAGGTTACTCAGCCAAATATATCTTTGATTATTTTTGTTAAATCACTGAATCGGAAAAATATAACTATCTTTTTTTTTTTTTTTTTTTTTCCTGTTATATAATGATCTTGCTGAAAATGGCTAGTGGTTAAGATTTTTTTTTCTTTTAAAAAATAGATAAAAAATTATTGACAAACTTACACAATATTATGCTTACAAAATTATAATTATAATAATTTTTTTTCAAAATATAATAACAAACTATAACATTTATTTATAGATAATGTACTTTGCAATATGCTAATAATAATATGTACAAAACTCTCTTTTTTACGTTTCATAAATGAAACATTTAAATAATGGATGCATAAAAATTTTAAAAATGCCTAAAAAATATTGATAGAACAGTTTTAAAAAATACGTAAATCTTCGTCAGTTTGTTTATAAAATGATATAAAAAAGCACTTAATTGAAGTTCAATCTTTAGAACAAATATTTCATTTTCTGTAATTTAGTTCAATTAAAATAAAAAACAATTACCTACGTAGAATATTGCCTATAATATTATTAAATTTACAATATATCAGAATTTTTTACTTCATTTAAAATAATAATATTAATGATAATAATAATAAATATTTTATTAAGCAATGTAAAAATTCTGATGAAAGCCTTTTTTTATTACATATTTATGAAATGCTGCAGACATATAAATATATAAATTTATCTATATATAAGTAAATAAAAAGAGGTTACTAATAATAAGTGTGTAATATTTTAACGTTAGTTATCTTTTATATAAGAAGTTTTATCCTTATACTAATTTTCGGTATATAATATATAAAGGACATATAATATATATATATATATATTTTTTTTTCAAAACTTTTCTCATTTGACAGGCAAGATTAAATAAAAATTTAGAATAAAAAGTAAAAAAAGCTGTATATTTGAAACAACATTCTACTGAACCAAAGATATTCTAATTAATCATTGTACTTTTCCCGGGAAATTGCTACAGACTTCTGTTGCTGTCAAATGTAAATTTGAATGTGAGAAAAGAAAATGATTAATTGCCGTTTAATTTTCTATTGTAATTAAGATAAAATTGAAAAACAATTTTTAATTTACAATGACCAACATTTTCCCTTAAAACCTTTTTAATTACACACAAATAATAAAACTACCACCTGAGAAAAGTATAAACCATTTAATATAATTCTTTCTTTTCTTCCTTGAATTTGATGGGAAAAGCATAAACTAGAATTTTAATCAATTATTACAATTTTTTAATTATTTTAGTAAATATACATATTTTCTTAGTATAACCTTTTTCTTTATTAATTCACTAGTGAATTTAACTTAAAATCTTTTTAATTACATGCAAATATGCTCGAGAAAAATTAAACGACTTTATTTTGTCTTTTTGCATATCCACATAGTTAACGAAAGGAAAAAAGAATATTAAGCAAATATATATATTTTTAAATAAATGTTGCAATTTTCAGGGCGTTTACTAGAAAGTTTGTTCTCCTCAATGTGAAATTTCTAGTTTTAATTAATTTTTTGATCATTGTCATTTGTTGTGAAATGCAGAAAAAGTTTAATTAAAAATTCTTTTAAACATTCCTGATCAGATATAAATTAAAATTGCATTCAATTGAAATAAGAATGATTTTTTGAATAGAGGAAATATTATAAGCTTGGATAAATAAATAAAAAGTTTGTTAAAGGTACTACTGTTGTTAATTGCAACTGTTGTTTTAATAATCAAGACGCTGGATACATTGCTTAATGTTTGTAATAAAAGTAATTTTTTTAAATAAAAGGTAATTAAAACCTTCAAAAGTAACCAAAAAATCTAAACGTTTCGTTGTGTATAAGAAATGTATTTTACTTCGTAGTTTATTAACAATTAAATTTTTGCATGCACAAATTAAATATCTGCTTAAGCATTTGTGTTTTTTTATTGCGTTGCTCATATGTTTTTAAAGGTTTGTGTGAAATAATTTAGGTTAATTTCACTTATGTGAAATCAACAGAAATATTTTGTTTGAAATTAACAAACTATAGTTTTACTTTTTTTTGCTTAAGCATTTAAAACAAGCTCTGTCTCATTTTTTAAAAAAGCATTATCAAGGAGGTATTTAATAACAATCAAGGGTGTTTTATAAGATTAAACTGTTTGCGAAAACATATTTTATAAAGCTTATTATCTCTAAGTAACCTCATGCTTTATAGATATAAAGCATGAGGTTAACATGTTCAAATTGATCTAAAAATTAATAGTGGATTAATTCGTATCATGCAGAATGGGGAAAAAATATTTCGGCCATTTTCAACACATTTGCCTTACAAGCCAATTTTAAATAGCATTTACATATTATATTATAGAGTAAAATGCACAACCAACTTTTTTTTCAGGTACTTTAAACATTTACTTTAACACCTGTCTCCATTTATAATAGAAATGATTAAGTTTGAAAAATAAAAATAAAATCCCGAAATATAAGCGAATGGTGAAAATGGCCCATTACAAACATAAAAAAAAGGAACAATATTCTTATTTTTGACTAAAAATTTTCTTGTTCAGATCATATCATCGTTTTTCTGAAGTATCAGTTGTATGATGTCCTTAACGTTCCTGTCCCTGCAAGCGAAGACACTCGCGGCCTAATATTATTCCTATGGGGAGGTTATTTTCTAATAACTCCTTTGCTTTTCGGCATATTTATTTTTATTATTTATTTATTTATTTATTTATTTATTTTGCACTGGATAGCTGAGTTCTCCCTCTCCATCGCATCTATTTTACTTTTTTTCGATCGCGGTTGTAGATATTTTTTATAAAATTACTTTCACTTTCAAAACCGGTTTCGGAAAAGAAAATGTCAATTTAAAAAATGTATGCAACAAAAATCGAAGAAGTAAAAAAGAAGCGATGAAGAGAGGGACCTCATCTATCCAATGCAAGAAGCAAAAATTATTTTAAAATGCCAAAATGCAAACGAATTATTAGATAATAACCACCCTACAAGAATACCTTTAGTGGGTGACTTCCCTTGCAGGGATAGGAACCTTAAGAAATAATCGTATTGTTATAATCGATATCTCCCCGGCGAGAATCTTTTTTAGACTAACATCAATTCAAATAATCAAATTTGGTACCTAAAAGATCATTGGATCAATTGCATGGCTTAAAGTAAGAACCTTATTCGTTTTCTTATAAAACAATACTTGAAAATTGCACGCAATACAAGAATAAAAATCGTACATGTATCCAAAAAACATTTAAGACGCCACACCACTGACTGAAAAATACCCGGATGATAATGTAAAGTCTATGGGGGCATTCTTTTCAAACATTTCGCTCAAATTTTAATATTTTCACTTGATTTCTTTTTTTGCATAGGATAGCTGAGGACGATCCACAATCGGCCTGTTTTTTATTTTTTTGATTTTGGTTACATTCTTTTTATATTAGGATAGTTTTTGTTTCATAACCGGTTCAAACCGGTTCTAAAAGTTAAAGTATTTTTTTAAAAAAATCTTACACCAAAATTGAAAAAAAAAACTAGGTCGGTTGTGGATCGTCCACAACTATCCCATGAAAAAAAGAAATCAAGTGAAAATATTAAAATTTGAGCGAGATATTTGAAAAGAACGCCCCCATAGACTTTACATTATCATCCGGGTATTTTTCAGAGGCTACTTCACTCAAATGAAAAGACCCGTTCGCTAATGCTAATCCTATGGGAGAAATTTATAAAGATATCTTGGTTGCATTTTAATATTTTTTGATGATTCTTTTTGCATTGGACAACTCAGATTAATCTGAATGGAGGTCGTTTTTTAGTTTTTCGATTTTGATTGCAGATATTTTTTATGGGGTTGCTTTCGCTTTCCAAACCGGTTCCGAAAATGAAAGCGCCCTCGTAAAAAATAACTGTAAACAAAATGAAAAAAGTAACTAACGTCATGCATACAGATCGATCTCAGATATCCAAAGCCAAAAAATCCTTTAAAAATATTGAAATGCAACCGAGATATCTGTATAAATTTCTTCCATAGGATTAGCATTAGTGAGTGGGTCTTTTCATTTGACTGAAGCAGCCCCTTAAATAAAATTATCTGGTACGGTGGTACGGAATATGAACAGTAACGAACAATGCGGAATATTAACATCCTTACCTGTCCTCCGTAGAACACCGGACTGACGTTCCTGGACTTCTCGTCTTCCGATTTCCTCAGGAAAGAGGTCCACTGTCCACCTCGGACCACCAAAGTGTCCACCCACGCTTTGATCGTCCCGTGCTCGTCGACGACCTGTCATGGAAAAGAAGATAAACTTAGATGACTCTTTCAGATATGATGTTGCATAATACCTGTTAAAATAAATATTTTGAAGAGGGTTTCAAAGTCTTGATATTCTATATTTGTAGTTTTCAAAGTACGCTGTCAAAAAATGAAGTAAATTCAAAAACATAAATGTATTTTTGATAATCTATCTAAAATTTCTGTTTTGAAAACTTTGCAGGTTTTTTCCTAAGAGATAAAGGTAAAGATTTCCTAAAAAAATATGAAGATTTTTTAAGATATTGTTTAGTTTATATTTATATATACAGTGAAACCTCCGAATAAGGGACACCTATGGGACCGGAAATTTTGTCCCTTAAATAGAGGTGTCCCTTATTCGGAGTTTTTATTACAGTGAAAATTCCAAATAAGAGACAGCTATGAGACCGGAACTTTTGTCCCTTAAATAGGGGTATCCCATATTTGGAGTATTCTTTATTTGGAGGTTTCCAAATAAAGAATACATATATATATACAGTGAAATCTAGTTACAACGAATCTTTTGGAAGCACTAACCAAATTCGCTATGCTAAAGAAATCATTAAAGTGAATATTTTTTAATAAAATAAGATAATGATATGTATATATATATATATATATATATATATATTGGACAATCCAAATAATATTCGCTAAAACAGAAAATTTCCTTAAAGCGGCATTTGTTGTAACGAGATTTTGTTGGATTCAAAAAGAAGGATTTTAATGTTGTTTTTTTTTTTTTTTTCAAAATCAATTACAATTAGACCATAAGAAGACATTGAGGGTAATTATACATATATTGTACTTTGTATATAAATTCTTAAGTTTTCAACAGTGACGCTTAGCATATTTTAAAATATTCTTAGAGAAATTTAAATATACATATTGATTTCAAAAGAATATTTTTTTTTCTTGACACAATATGCTAAAAATAGCGGCCATACACTCTTTTTATCTTTCTAAAATATATCATCAACTGATATCATTTTATATTATTAAAATATGTCTGCCGATAAATAAAGCGAATATGGTCTGCAATTTAAAATAAGTGCTGTCCAAAAGCTTTTAGTAACAAAACGCTTCTAACAGATGCGGTGTGCGAACAAATCTGCTAAAGAGTTAATAATTATCTCTTTATCACAGTAATTAAAGTTTTTGAATGAGTTTTGTTTACAAATATATTTTAAAATAATTTAGAATACGACGCATTCACATATATTTTTTAATAATGTAAAATTCAATACAAGTAAAAATGATAAAATTAAATTTCTTTGTCAGTTACAAAACTTATCAATTTTGGTTTATTTTATAATTTTGAGACATTTCTAATTCTTTTGCTTATATGAAAATGAACCTGCAACCATTATTTCCTTTTACATATCCCATACAAATTATCACGAAGAATATTTTAAATAAGAAAATTTAATCTCTCAAACATTTAAAATTTAAATTTCAGAATGAAAACGAACTTTCAAAAATCTAAATTCTCTTTTAAATTCTGATGAAAAAAAAAAATTTCTCAAAGACAAATTTACACATAAATGCATGAAGGAACACTTGATGTATTTTGCAATTATGATACTTTTTCTCTTTCTCAACCGGTATCAAAGAAAAACAAAAGTAGATGAAAAACGAAAATAAAAAAGAGAAAGATTTTTATTAATAATTTAATACAAACAGTGTGAAAATTATCAATTTTTATGAACTACTGCGATGGGAAGTTGAAACCACCTTATAGTAAATCTCGCTGTTGTCAGAGCTTGCAACAAAGCTGGGCGTAGCAGCACTTTACTTTTCTCAGCAGGAAAGAAATGGCTTTTAAATTTGAATTTAAGCGCAGTGACACTTTGATTTTTAATGCTTTGTCCCCGTTTATTTGGACTTAATGAGTTGGCCAAGACACCCACCTAGTACCCAATTCCAGAGATTACAGAATTTCAATAGCCATTATTATTATGTTCTTTTCATGGGAGTTTCTTGAGGTACAGTAAGGAATCACCGCCAAGTCAACATTTATTTCTCTTTGTTTGTTTTGCGAGAAGGCTTCAAAGATTTATCCGGAAATAAATGTTTATGACAGGATAAAATGGAAATTTTTTTCAAGTTGGCACAGAATTAAAAATTTAGGAAAAGCAGCCAACTACGATGCGCATTTTAGGGTTGTTCTCAAATCCAAAGAGGCAAATTTGTAACAAAATTTTAAACTCATTTTTTTTTTTTCGGAAACGCATGAAATTGGAAATTGTCGTTATTCGAAAACTTTATGATCGAAAAGCATTTCCTATTTATTTATTTATTTATTTATTTATTTATTTTTTGATAAACGCAAAAGATTTTTCAGGAACTATTGTGTAAGTAAATGTTTTCAACCGAATTGCCGGAAGAAAAGAGAACAAAACCTATTGTTGAATGATATTAGTCGCTTATAAATCTATTACATTTTTTGCTTAAATATCAATCCGTCGCGAAATGCAACTTATCGATGTCACAATGGCATTATTTTGACTCCTTTACAACGTCACGTGACGACGATAATATCCGCACTATGACGCATTTCGAACAGTCAAAGTTTGAAAAACAAAATCAATTATAGATTTTTACCAATCCTCTTTGTTAGTGCTATTTTATAATAATATTGTTTCATTTTAAATATTAGTGTATTTTTAATGTATATTGAAATAGTATAAAATATCTCTATAGATTTTTAATGTAATAGGGACCAAAATGTAAATATAGAATTATGCGAGATATTTTCGGCACTTTTATTTAAAAGGCCTTGACCCAAAAGTTTTTCGCCTTATGGGATAACTGACTTTCCTATTAATTACGCAACACTACCGATTTAACTTTAACGTATAAAAACAGTATTCGTCACTTATTTTCAAACTATAACAATCCATATACATTAAATCTGAGCAAGTAACTTTTACTTCCCATAAATTTTACTTACCGATTAAAAACCGATTAAATTTAAAACACAATAATTAAAAGATAAAATATTTAGAAAATTTTCCTCTTCCGAAAACATTTTCTTAATTTTCAATGAATTCCCATGAGTAATTATTTGTGTAAACGTTTAACAGAAGGGTGCTTCACCCCCACTTATTTGCTATTTAACCCCCCTGACTTCTTTTGATGATAAAATGCTCGGTGCTGAAGTCAGCTTTTTCCTATAGAATTACGTCACCATTGTCTCAGCTTGCCCCTTTCAAGGTGAGACGGAGGATTTCTCTCTGCGATAACAATCATTAAAATTACAGTAATTCGTAGACACACAAGTAAATGCCGCATAGCTCATTTATTATAACGTAAATATTTCTTAAACGCAGTTTTGTGCCGGAATGAGTCGTATAGACTCACTCCTTCGAATTCAGATGGCTTCTATACTTCTTACAGCTTAGAGAAATAAGCCATATTGAATCTATTCTCTAAAGAATATTTTCAGCAGCATACAGATATGTGTAAATTAATTCTGCGAATTCTGATGTTATTGGTAGATTTAATCTAGCTTTCGAAATAGAGTAGACTTGATGTTTTATGTATATTTTAAAAGAAAAACAAGAGACTGGTAAGACAGAAATAGACCGAATAAAATCCAATTAAAATATCTGTAAATTTTTATTTTTTTCCATCGACTTTTTCAGATCAATGAATGCTATGGAATTTCCTTAGATTATTGAGTTATTCATTTTTCGATTGAAGTTATATTGATTTTTTTTTTTTTTAATTATATGATTTATTGATATACTCATTAAGACACGAGTTTAAAAACTCGCCTTATTAAAAATTTTAAAAATCGTGTTTTCTTTATTAATCTATACTCTTTTGCGCATATTTTCTTAGAGTATAGATTAATAAAGAAAACACGATTTTAAAAAGAAAGAAAAAAATACGTGTGTTTTGTCATCTATTTCTATAATTGTAAAATCTTTTGCTGCATGGTAGCTCGAATGATCTGTCCATATTTGTAAGTAAAATTTAGGACATTCAACAACAGCGATAGGCAAAATGGACATAAAATTTACTGCGCAGTACTTTTAAAAATTAATACCATTATTAAAATAAACAAAAAAATAAGCTAAAGACTAGTTTTATTATTAATATTTAAGTTTAAATAAATGAAGTTATTAGCACTATTAAAAAGAGAACGCTAATTTAAACTTTGGAAACGAATATTAAAATTATATTTGACGAAAATTTCGGTTAACATTATACAAACCAACAAACAAAAGATAAACGTATTTATATAAATTTCCTAATAGTTTGCGAGAAAAAGCTGGCATTTCTGTTATACAACATGAGGTTTAAAAAATAATAATAAAAATAAATAAGAATACGAAACGTGCATTTCAAAACTCGAAAGATTTACCCTTTCATAATCGTTGCCAAAATTTTCAAAGGAAAAATTATAGAAGCAAAAGGACGTTTTAGCACGCGTTGCCACACCTTTTTGCAGTCACTGTAAATAACTTCGAAACGATGTTCAGGTAGCTAACAACTCATAAAAAGAAAAAAAAATCAAAAGACAAGGGTGGCAAAGTCTGTTTGCTACCACAAACCTCTTGCATATAATTTTAAGGGTATTTTTCATTTGATTCCTTTGAGATTTGTGAGCTTCATCTTTTATGAGCAATGCTTTTTTTAAAAGTAGGAATTACGTAAGGTATGCGTATTGAATTGGTAGAATTCTGGTAAATAAGTAGATGGGGAAATCCTTTTCTTATATTTTCACTTATTTTTTAAATTAAACTTCAGTCACAGACCCCTGGATCGTAGAAGCAATGAACCGCGACAAATATATGAATTGCATGTGTTTGTTATTTTCATTTATTATTTTGGGGGTAAATGCAGTTTTTAAAGTTCGTTCACATTTAGAGACCAAAAAGCATTCGAAAATCTCATACAGGCTGAAAGTTTTTGACCCTAGAATTAAATTTAAGAAACTTTTGTTGATGGTCAGCCCTGTATCTGCATGTTAATTTAAAAGTGCATTCCAAAAATGAAATAAGAAAGAATCTTTCATATTCAAAACACAAATACTTCAAAAAATCAGAAAAGCATTATCGTATTTCAATACATTTTAAACCTTTTTATGTTCGGTAAAATACATTGCAGCTACCTCCTAAAACTTAAAAAAAAAAACAATCAAATATTAATTTATAGATTATTTCAGACATTTAAAAATAGTTACTTATTTCTAAAGTATGTTAATTTCTATTTTTTATCCATACATTTTTATTATTATTATTATTATTATTCCAAATTTCTTAAATAAATAAATGTCTGCATTTTATTTTATTTTTAAGCCATGCCTCAAAAACAAATTGCAGCATTTTTTCTTTTCTTTTTTGTTTTAAATCAAGCGTGAAATTTACAGTATTGATTTTGGCGTGAAATTTATCAGACTGACATGCAACTAAACATTTTCAGTTTTATTATTAAAAATATATATATTTATTATTTTTTTACTGTAACATATTCCTTTTTCTTCTATCTTTTTTTACCTCTTTCTTTCGTTTTTTTTTTTTTTTTTTTTTTTTTTTTTTTTTTTTTTTTTTAAATATTAAATGTGAAATTTATATTCTCGACCTCCGGGTGAAAATTATCAGCCTGACATGCAATTTAAGCATTGCTGTTATTTTACAAAAAGTACTTATTTATAATTGTTTACTGTAATATATATACCTCTTTTTCTTCTATTTTTTTTTTCTTTCCCTTGTTTCGTTATTTTCTGTTCTTGTTTCTTTTTTTTTTTTTCTTTTTTTTTTTCTCAGTTTTTTTCATACACAATCCTTTTATTCTTTAACGACATCTAGTGCTCATTTTTCCTTGGTTGAAGCTTGGCTTACTGTTTCAGAATTTTTCATAATTATTTTAAAAGAAACGAGTCCGAAAAATTAGAAGTAAAAAAACTTGGAGACGGATAACAGGAACATAATTACAAATACCGCAGGTTAACAGTAAATTTTAGCGTTTTGTTGTATGTACTTTTATTTCATTTCCCTTTTTTTACGACACTTTCAATAGATTAGGGTATAAGATATAGTTATTTATTGGGTTATTATATATTCATTGTAGATGTTAAATAGTAGTATTGTATAATGGTTATATTTATTTATATACGATAATAATCGGTATATACAGTCGAGTCTCTATACAACGAAATCCATCGTTCCAGTAAAAAACTCGTTATATAGAGAAATTCGATGTATAGAGAATGTTGTTAAAATCGTATTTAATGTGTAAGTTTTGAACAAATATTATTTTTGATCTTTTTATTTAAGAATCTGAAATGTTTAAAAGTATATGTTAACCTAACATTTTATTTCTTAATTATTTAAGCAGTTTCAAAAAAGAGAACAGACATTTATTAGAAAGCTTAATGAAAATTAAATAAGGAAGACTTGTATTAATTTCAAAGGAAGAAATCTGTAATTTTTGTTGTTTTGATTTTAAAATTTTTACGCTCTCCAAAAGAAAAAAATGCTCAAATTTTAGCAAGGAATGAAAAATTGTAGTCAACATTTTCCTCCATTTGAAGGCCTCTCTTATGTGCCTCTCATTGATTCCTCTCTTATATGTGTCACAATCCAATTGACTCTGTTTTGAGAAGATGTTGAAAGATGTGCGGGAGGTGGGATGAACTGGTTGGATTTAAAGAAAAAGGAGAGAAGTAATATTTATAAAAAAAACTCAGCACTTAACGATAAATAAAAATAAGTGATGGAAAATTTATTCCATATAATTTCGAAACTTTTTTTAAATTGAATAAATTAAGACCAAATATTGAAAAAATTCGTTATATGGAGATCGATAATTCGCTATATAGAGACTTTTTTAATGTAATCATTCGAAAAGGGGACCGTTCCTACTAAAATTCGTTATATAGAGAAATTCGATGTATGGAGTTTCGTTATAAAGAGACTCGACTGTATATACCGGATATCTTAGAAATGGACTAACTGATTTCTGAAATTCAATAGCCTTCAAATGGTGACAGCTATTAAAAAATTCTTGGAATAAGGATATGTAAGACGGAGAAGTCTTTTTTGCTGCGATTATTGATTGTTGACATCTCCTGCTACTAATTTTAACTAAAAGCAGTAACCACAGGGAAAAAAACACCTCGTGACATTTTATATAAACTTCCTGAAAAAAAGAAAAATAATAATAATAACTATCACTATATTTGTAAGTTATTGAATTTTAAAATCCGGCAGTCCATTTTGATGCAACCGGTATATATAAAACGGCTGTTTCACAATGTCCTTAAAAACGAGAAATTAGAAAGGGAAAGCGGCGATGATATTTAATAGCTTTTACTTTTTAAAAGACGTATTTTTGTATAATCACTCATTATCTCCTATTTTAAAGTTATTTTCTCTCTAAGAGAAAAGAAAATGTGTATAAAAGGAATGGCTAAGAGGAATGACATTCATGATTGTTAATTCAAGAAATTCTACTTTGGTGGAAAGCATCATCGTTGTGAAACAACTATTGTGCGTTTAAAATGATGTCCGCAGCGTCATTTAGTGTTTAATAACGCGAAAATCTCTCATCAAAGGCGTTTTATATAGCGGCCTTTAAAGACTCGACTTTTTTATTTCCTTCTCTTTTCAGAATTGTTGCTTTAAAAAACACAAAAAGACGCTGACGGAAAAAGAAGGAGTAGCATAAAATTTAAACTTTTAAAGATGATGAATGATATTTGAAAACTTACGCAAATGCATATAATCATCTTGTCACATTAAGATCCATTTGGTAATATTAAAGTTAGATTTCTCACGTTATAATAAGTGGTATTAAGTGCTTTCATACGCACATTTTACTTCTTGGAAAAACTATTATGCTTGTGATAACATCGAAAATAATTTTTATTTACCTTCTTAATTACGTGATATGTATAGTTTGCGAGTATAATTTTAAAATAGAAAATTGAATTAATTTTACATAAATGAATTAGTTATATACAGACGCTTTGCAAATAAATCTTTGGTCATTTTATGAAATAGAAACAACAAACAACAGTTTGTTCTACTCTTATTACATTAAATTTACATCAAAGAAAGTGTGGGAAAATTTTTTTATAACTTTTCAATTTTAAAATAAAATAATATAATGCATTAAGTTTCTGTTCTGTTAATTATCCATATTACACATTATATTATGTTACATTCAGGTTATCTTTGATTTTATAAATCAAGTATTTACCTGTGTTGATTCTTAGTCCATTTTGAAATTTCAAAATAATATTTGCTCAGTTATTATTTTGAAAAATTTAGACATTAATATTTTGTGTGTGTTTGTGTCATGCGCTCTGTGGTATTTAACATGGTTCGACATTTTCTAAGTACATAATTTAATATATTGCAGAATTATCTACTACTGAACCCTTTATACCTGGAATATTACTAAAGATAAACTTCTCAATTAAAGGGTATGAAATTCCTTTTGTATAGATATTACAAGATAATTCTAAAATATCTAAAAAAAGAAAATCACATAATGAATCATGATGGCAGTAAGCTCATCCTTTATCTAATAGTACATAGCGTCTTACTCCGAGTCAAACCTGAATTTTCATGCGTAACATTGATATAAATAAAAATAATTTAAGATTTTTTTTAGCAGGATTATACTCTGCTGCTTGAGAAATGGGATGTCTTCACAACAATGGTTAAAAATACTCAACAATTTGGTAAACGGGGATGTAGGAGAGGGTATACGCCGTATACCTTCTGAATATTTTAAAGGAATACCGTATACCATCTATTTCTCATGAAAGCTATAGTATACATACTCTTAGGGTATACTCTCGCCTATAGCGTATACCCTCTGCTTAGAGCGTATATCCTCTGCTATTTTTACGACTACATCTCTGTTGGTCAATGGCACGGTATATACTTTAAGAAGTGCCCAGTTATATCGTTTAAGGGTGTATTTCGATTCAAACTGCTTATTTGCCGATTTATTTTTAAATTCATTTTTGCTCTCAAATGCACCAAACTTTCAAATTCTCATATTTAGAAAGTACGCAAGGTGCCTTAATTATCGATTCTCTGATAAATGCAGAAAATATTGCAAAAAAAAGCAATCAAAAACAGCATTTTGAACCGAATTTTTCGAAGCGGGAGGTCTGAGAATGGAAAAAAGGATCATACTGAGAAGATTATTGTTTATAAATCAAATTCTAATGAATTGAGCGTAAAAAGACATCACACGGCACCTTATACGTCTCTTCAAAAATCTCCTCAGCAAGTTTCATGTTTATACTTTTAAAAATGTGTCTGAAATTGTATCGGAAAATTTCGAGCTGTTGAAGATGGAAAACCGTTTTTTCGAATACACCCTTAAACGCAATTGCGAAATTGGACGAAATTGTCGGGCCAACGTTTGTTAACTACTCTCTAATTGTTGTCTAACAACCAATGGCACAAATAAATTCTGTTTCCCGAACCACTGGTCAAAGGACCATTTCCAAACAGTGGTCCATCCGTAAGTTTTTCATACGCTTCAAATTAGAAAAAATTCTGTACACTAACATTTCACAAAGGCTTTCCCAAATTGTCAATCATGAACCATCAATTTGTGTTCGCTGGGTATCGAAATTTCCTGCATTTTTCGTCTCATTTCAGTCTAAGCAAGGTAAACCTGTAGAAAAATGCATCACAATGCTTCGTTATTGTTAAAATTATGCATGAATATCCATATTCATTTCACAAGGGCGAAAAACCCTGTATTTTTTTACTAAAAAGTGGAGTTTTATATTAAGTGTATATGATTATTGTTTATTTGTCTACTCATTTTATTTCTTGTCGCATTTTATAAATGTCCTGTATTTAATTAAGAAAATCGGTTGAAACTTGTTTCCTTTTGAGCGATTAACGATTGATCAGAGATGTTTGATTTAATACCGCATCGACAACGGACTGATGCGTGCAATTGTCATGCTCACTGTCAATAAAACAGAAATCTAATTTGCGTAAAACGCCTGAGCTTCGATCTATTGACAAGAAGGCATTTCGACAGTTTTTCGCCAAATCTCTCTCTCTGTTTTATTGCCGATTATTGTCACGTCATGCAAGTATCTGGCAAAGAATTACAGTCGAACACATCCATTATTGGTACAAGAAAAGAAAATTCTCTAATTCTTTATTTTTATTATTTTTATTTTCTGAAGCAGAACAAAGGATTTGTTTTGCGCCATTTTGTTTCGGAAGAGTTGAAATGATAATCGGATTTCAAATTGTGGTTTTAACATTTATATTAACATTATGCATAATATAATACTAACAGTATTCATTTTTTAAATGACCAAGTAGGGAAAATATACATAGTAACTCTAGTTACCTAATACCAGAAATCGATGCTTCTCCGTTATCATCGGCCATTTTTCACTCAAAAGAAAAACAAATTGGAAATTGCACGTGAAGCTTAGCAAATGAGGTGTGTTCTTACAATAACGAAGTTTTAAAAATATCACTCTCATATATCAATCTCATAACATTGTAAATAGCTAATTTTAATTAAAATGCACACCAAACAATGTCCTCCCTATACACATTATGTAATGGAATACTTTTGTGTGGCCTTGTAAATCAATAATAAGTGTTGTTTGCACCACAGATTATGAAAAATGTGTATTATAATAAGTACTTTATATTTGCATATCAATTTTATTATATTCGAATGAGTGAAACACCATTAAAAAGCATTTGAAACATTTTTCCCCATTGACCGTAATGTAACGAAATACTTTTGATTGTCCCTGTGATTGATCTATGCATCCGATTTTCGTAAAATTTGAAAAGACTCGACAGAATTATGTAATAACTATATATTTTAAATTTCAAACGATTCGGTTGGGTAGTTTTTGCGTTGTCATATGCGGACGGACAGACGGACGGACTGAGCGACAACTATAGGTGCTATACGTATTTACATAATTACGAACGCACCTAAAAATATATTTGTCAGGCTATGTAACGCCCAATAAACAAATGGAAAATGTTGTTTTTCGAATCTCATAAAATTATACGAAATTTGGAAAATCGCCACTCACTAAAATACACTTAAGATTCAATAAAAAAAAAAATACATAAATAAAAAGTGTGAGTTGCTAATTAATGTGCTTATCTTATGATTAAAAAAATTAAAACGCAAACAAATTGTTATTTTGCGATAACAGAAGTAAAAAATTACTATCAATCAAGATAATAACAATCAGTTTCATAGGCGATATTTTCCCCAGTCAATGAACGTTGAATGCTATGAACATCTTATTCTGTAATTAAAATCTTATATATATTATTTGTCAATTTCAATCTCTTTGAAATAGTGTAACATCATTAAAATACACCACAAATGATTTCCTCCTGCAGCCCGTATTGTAAAAAGAATTTTAAGTGTCTTTGTAAATGAATTGTGTCCTTGCTGCATCTTAAATAAATATCAATAACATATATCAGTTGCGTGGAAATCCAAGTATATTTTCGCAAGAAGACCGACAGACAGCAAAACGGAATTCAAAAGTGTTAAAAAGGGGTACTGCCAATAGAAATATATATATATACTTTTACAATAAAATTCTATAAATGCACCTATTGAAAAAAAAAAAAAAAAGTTGAAATGGGTAAAACCTATGACACATTTTGGCATTTTATTTGAACATCTAAATTCATTTTAATTATGCTTAGAGAAGCCGAATTCATCCTAGATGCTATCTCCTTGAGTTTATTATCTAACTGACAAACAGAACTGGTCTGTTTATTTATTATCCTATTAATATAATTTATGAAACACGTATTCCCTTCTTAATTTAAACAGTAACCTCGTTGTTTAAATTGCTCGCTTAAAGACAATGTTACCACTTTTTTTTTTTAATATAATGTCTAAAAGTAATAAATGTTTAGCTATAAATAGCCTTGTATAATATTTGCAAACAGTAATTGCAATGTATGCTGATTCAAACATGTAGTTACATTTTATCACATTATATTTCTTTTCTGGTGTAACTTTTTTATTAATCTGAAGAACAGTTCATAAATTTTCTTATTGTGTAGTTAATTTAAGTAAAACATAACAAAAACGTTGCAATTTGTATAATATTTTCCTTTTTATAACATTATCCCATTGTGCATTTAACTTTTCAAATATTTTCTACAGCTATTGTTATTATTATTATTTTGTACGTTTACAGAGTAATTTTAAAAATCATCACATTCTTAAAATCTAAAAATTTCAACATTCTGCGACTTTCTCAATTAAAAAAATAAGTTTTTGCCAATTTTATTTGTATAATTCAAAATTCAAAACTCAAAATTCTGAATTCGATAATTCAAATTCAGTTATATTTTCCTTTAAAAAATAGGGTACTACTCTGTTATCCCGTAGACCAATTTCGCCAAATTGTACAAATCGCCAAACTCATTGCCAAACTTTGCAAATTGACATAATTTTTATTTTAAATAACTAAAGAAACAAATAATTAGTCAAATAACAATAAAAATACAAATAAAAAGTCGAAATAAAAATCACTTAATGGCATTTTAAACACGTGAATCGTATTTAATGCCATTGAATGTGACATTCACGATCATCCGTTACTGGCATTTAATCTTATAGTTTGGCGATAGATTTTCGATCGACGGGATAACCTAGTAGTACCAAAAAATAGATAGAGATAGAGTCATTGCAATATGCACATAGTCGATTATCTTTTTGTGCATTGAATTGCGCATTAAATACAAATAAAACAAGTCAAGAAAAAATACAGTTAGTTTCAGAAAATTTTAACAATAAAAAAATATTTAATTTTGTAATCCTAAACAAAATTGAATTATTTTCAAATTCTAAATGTATGTTGAAAACATATAAAATCAATTCTGTTAACAAATATTTTTTAACCCGTAAATTTTTTGAAAAATCTATTTTGAAATACTTATAGAAATCTAGTTACTGGGAACGTAACGAAGTTTTCAAATACTGTGTTCTTAAACTATTCGGGACAGGAACCTTTTACGAATTTTTTTAATGTTTTGTCACCGGTTTTTATATATTAAATCGAACTTTTATTATTAATCGAGAATTAAACAATCGAACTTAATCAAAAATTAAACAATATTAAATCTAGAAAATACTCCAATTCAAAAAGGCAAATTTTACAGTAAAATTTTACTGGTGGGGATAAGCAAAGATTCTTAAGCCTTAAGCTCGTCCCCAAGGGGTTAAAAGCAATGTGACAACTCTTTGCCTGAAGATGGTCATAGATGGTGACCGAAACGTCGATTGTTATAATTTTATTTTAGAAATTTGTTTAGTTTTTAACTTTATAACGTTTTATATACATCTTTTAATAAACTTTTTTTTTTTTTTTTTTTTTTTTTTACATTAATATTGAATTTTTTATGGTGTAAATGTCCAGCTATTTTCTTATTTATAAAATATCTATGCAATATTTATTATGAATATAATTGATCTTGCTACCTACCTATTAGCATTGACTTTTCGGTTGCGAATTTGTATAATATTTAGGTTATTGAACTATTTGTAATATCTTTATTTCAAGCGTTTATATGTGGATGATTTTTAACATTATATAACAACCAGAGAAAATTCCAGTTGTGATCATTTTTAAGGTAAATTTTTGTACAAAAGAGGGGGGGGGGATGCTAAACTGAAAAAGAAAAAAGCCTTGGTCGCCAGTGGCGATCTAACCAGTTCATTTGTCAATCAATGGCAATAGTAATTTATAACATTCCTTAGAGCAATTTTACAAACGAAACAATTTCACACACGAAAACACAAAATGGCTGATACACAGGTTCGTGTTTGTATGTATCTCTGAATAATTGCGACTATTGATTGGCTAAGTAAGATTAAAACAATATGTTCTATTTTGCGTGCCTATCGTCGAAGCAACCTTTTCTATGTTGACGCTCAACCGTATTATTTACCGAGCTCGGACCGATGGTTTTATTCCATTAAATAATGATTCGCTCAAAAAATAGCTTCGGTCAACACTGGGTGGGCTCACGCTGAAAAGTGTATGATGTACTTAACACAAAAGAAAAAATCGGGAAATGATGCGCCGACGGTTTAGTTGACGTTTGCTGGACAATTTCATCCCCCTCCCCCCCCATGTGTTATTCGATAACTATACATATAAGAGGGGGTTGTCATGAAAATCCATTTTGGAGGATTATTTTAAAAAAATACAAAAAGCATTTTAAATTATTGAAATAAATGAACATGATGCAAAGCAAAATATAATAAAATTAATATTTAAAATGCTTTTAAGTACGCTACTTTTTTTAGGTGAATTCGTAATAATATAATACCTCGAGATTTTGTCCGGCTCATCTGTAATGATATAACAGTGCAAAAATTATCCAACCAAATGGTTTGAAATTTAGTATGTAGAATTATTGAATTTCGAATTTTATGAAAATTGATTAACTCAAAAATATATTTGTAAAAGTTTTCTTCATTCTATTAAATCCTATTCCATGATAGGTCGTGATTCTAGATTGCCATGATGATTTTTCTATATTAAATCCTTCCATACGTAATGAATTCAAAAAGCATTTTAAATGATTGAAATAAATGTAGATGATGCAAAGCAAAATATAATAAAATTAATATTTAAAATGCTTTTAAGTACGCTGCTTTTTTGTTAGATCATGATTTATGATCTTATGATCTGATCATGATGTTAGATCATGATTTTAACTTGCTGTTGAGATTAAGCCACAGTGGTGGAAAAAATTATAAAGCCACTTGAAAATATTATATAATTAAAAAACAAAGCATGGAACATTTATGAAATTTCATATGTATATATATTATATGCTACAAGAAAATATAGAAAAAGATAAATTCATTAATAACTAATAACACTTAAGAAAATTTCCTGTACAAAGAAAGTTGGAAACAATTATAAATTCGATACTGGTTTTTTATTAATAATCGATGTGAGACCCATTTTTTTCCATGACTTTGACTAGTTTCTTAGTTCATCGAACCTATCAGACCAAACAAAGTGCTTCAATCAATAGTGTCAAATCGTAGTGTCTTTAATCATCAATAGTGATCCAGCAGTTTTTAATAGCATTCATCAAATATAACTTTGAATTGAATTGTTGCCCATTTTTAAAAACATTTCGAGCTGAAATTTCCCAAAAATTTTCTATTAAATTCAGATTGGGGCTACGAGCTGGCCATTGAAGGCATTTCGCCTGACTAGCTTCCATTCAAGATTTAGTTGACTTCGGAAGCGTTGTCCTGCTGAAATGCCCATCAGTCTCCTGAAGTTATAATAGGAGCAATAAGTAATAAATTATCTCCTAACATATCTTGATACATAGCTGAATTCATTTTGTTAGGCATGAAAACAATTGGAATAGTTCCACATATAGAAAATGCAGCCCAAACCATTACTGAACCACTTCCAAATTGAGGCTTTGAAAAATCTGAGGGATAAGACTGCTTATTTAGTGGATCGAGCCGTTTTTCGTCAAATAAGACGATTGCCCGTGAAAATCGAAAAGCAAACGCTCATAAATTTACAGTTTTTTCTGAGAGTACAATGTCGAACTACGTAATCTACTTTTTCAAATATTTAAAATTTTAAAAACGGTATAAAAAAAATTAGAAAAAAATTATCTTCATACTGGATTCTGATGCCTTATCATCTTTAGATTCTTTTTATGTTTTGGTATACCAAGACAGGACGATCTTAATAGTACTGTGATAAAGATATAGACGTGAGAAAAATAGATAAATAAAATCTTCATTGAACGCCCCTGGGTTCTGGCGCCCGAACATATTCCCCTCTTTTCTCCTTTAGTTTCGGGTTTGTACACTTTATAAAATAGAGTAGCTTTCTCAGGGATATGTTTAGAAAAGTTTTAGGTCCTTAGAAGGACTCTTCACAAAACAATTTATCCCAAAACAGGACCTTTCACAAAACATTTTATCCCCAAACATGACCCTTCACAAAACAATTTATCCCGAAACAGGGCCCCTCAGAAAGCAATTTATCCCCCTTCACAAAGCAATTTAAAACAACTTTTTTTCCCCTGGCAAAATTATGTGTCTCTTAAAAGGCTACTTCACTCAAATGAAAAGACCCGTTCGCTAATGTTAATCCTATGGGAGAAATTTATAAAAATATCTCGGTTGCATTTCAAAATTTTTAAATGATTCTTTTTGCATTGGATAACTCAGATTGATCTGAATGGAGGTCGTTTTTTAGTTTTTCGATTTTGGTTGCAGATATTTTTTATGGGGTTGCTTTCGCTTTCGAAACCGGTTCCGAAAATGAAAGCGTCCCTGTAAAAAATAACTCTAAACAAAATGAAAAAAGTAATTAACGTCATGTATACAGATCGATCTCAGATATCCAAAGCCAAAAAATCATTTAAAAATATTGAAATGCAACCGAGATATCTGTATAAATTTCTTCCATAGGATTAGCATTAGTGAATGGGTCTTTTCATTTGACTGAAGTAGCCCCTTAAATAGACCTTTCACAGAATTGTTTCACCTTTAAATTGAACTGTTCACAAATTTAATCATTTAAAAATAAAATCTGGCTTGTGAATAAACAGTTGAACTCAACAAAGAGCATATTACTTAGCTTCTTATATATGAAAAACAGAGCCTGAAGACATCGATAATTTAAAATTCACAAAATTCTGACTAGAAGTTTCACAAATACAAGAAAAAAAAATTCACAATTTCACAAAAACAGGACCCTGTTAGAAAAGTCTGGAGAGATCTCTGTTTCTATACATGTACAATAGTCATAACAATTTTTTTTTCAACATAGGAAAGTTATGTCAACTCATAAAGACTCTTAAGGATCGTTACAAAAATGTTTTCTTTCCGTGATCAAGGTGCTTTTATCATAAATAAACTAGTATTTTCCCGTATATTGATAGGAATAACACATTATGTCGCTTACTATCAAAGATGAATTTCAGAATCAGTATTTAAAGTTTCCTTTTGCATTTTTTTTTTCTCAATTTATCCTTCTGCAGTAAAATTCCTTTTATCCAAATTGAAATCAATCCCGACACGCAAACGGTAAGCAAACAAGACAATGCCTCGCTTTTAATTGCTGTTCACGGATATTTCATTGCTTTCTTATTATTTTAAAACCTATAGATCCTTTTTTTTCCGTCATAAAACGAATACATTTTTGTGATGATCTTTGTTTTGCCTCTCTTAAAACAAGTACAATAATTTCGATTATCAGTGAAAATGTTCGAATTGAAACGCTGTCATGACTGCGACATGATCAACAGTGATTTGTGGGCGTAGTGAAATATATTTGCACTTACACGCAAAATAAGAGTTAGACTTCTTCTTTTTTTTTTCTTTGCGAGAAAGTGGTTGCTATTTTGATTTTTAATCAAACCTTCGTTACCATATTTTCAGACCATTTATTATTTTAAGTCTAAGGATGCCCCCCACACCTTTTTTTACTTTGTTAGATTGCGCGAAACTTACAGTCACAATTACAGGTTTATAATTAAACTTAACTTTAAACGTAAAAGTATAGCTTTAGCATGTAAGAAAATGTAAATTGAAATCGAATCCAATTTCTCTTTTTCATTCTTTTAATTTAAAAAAAATTACACTGTAAGTTATAAATGTCGTTTCAGGATGAACTGTGCTAAGTTACTTTTTTATAATTTAACTAAATATTGAAAAAAAGAAAATTTCGATTCTTTCACACTTCCCATTGTTTGGTTCTGAATTCGGGTCCACAGAACAATAGATAAATGACACACCACTCAACTAATACGCACTCATTCAGAAATACAGTAAAACCCCGATAATTCGGATTAATTGAGACCGGACCCAATCCGGATTATCCGGAGAATTAGAAAAAAAAATAAAATATAACATACTAACAGAAAATCACCTTTATGTTAAACTTATTGAATATTTGCAGACAGTAATAATGTTTACTTTGCTTAATTATTCCGAAAACATGTCAGAAAAAGTTTTTTTTATTTAGAATACGACGATGAAACAAGTTAATGTTATGGAAATTAGCCAATCGCTTCTCAAGCTTGAAAAAAAAAATGACCAAACCGATCCGAATTATCCGGAGATCCGGATTATTGGGGTCCGAATTAGCGGGGTTCTACTGACTCTAAAAAAAAAAAAAATAATGTATAAGGGAAAAAAAAAACAGTTTAAATTCGAGATGAAAGTTACATAATCGATTTGAGTCCTTCAATGTCCCATTCTTTTCGTTGAGTTGATCCCTTTACGAATCGAACTGTAAATTCCTTTTATCCAATTTGAAAAACAATCCCAGCAAGCAAATATAGACAAATAAAAAAAGGTTTCTTATTTAATTTCTGTTTATGAATCTTCCATTACTTCTGCCACACCAGTAGCTGAGATATTCTACTGTCGCAGCTGGTACACTGGAGGCATTGGGTTCGAACCCTACCGCGTCCGTCGGTCTAACCGCTCAGAATTTTTGCTGTTTTATTCGAACCTTGCGTTAATATAGTTACGCCCTTCTTAGGAAGACCCACACGGAGGGCATCCCCTCCCCCTCCCTGGGACTATATCCCTCGTGAAGATAATCGACCGTTATAAATAATATCATCACTTCCATTACTTCCTTATCTATATGCATAAAAGCCGCTCTCTGTGTGTATGTTCTTTATACAAAGCTTCAAATTTGATAATTTTGCACGAAACTTGCTGCATATGGGTTTTGGAACATGTAAATGGTCGCTGTCAACTTTTAAAAATCACCATGCTACTAGTTACCTTCACATTTTTTTCACTCAAAAAAAGAACAAATAATTTTATCTGATTTTCTTTCTTTTTTAAAATAATAAATACAGTCGACTCTCGTTAATTCGAAATCGGATAATTCGAATCTTCGCTTAATTCGAACTAAACATGAAGTCCCTAAATTTTCAATGACAGTATAACGTTCAAAATTTTCATTAATTCGAACTCATTTCCTCTTGACTTCGTTTAATTCGAACTAACGAGAATTCCGATTTTTCATGTTTCTTTTCTTTCTCGCGGATTTCAGATCATTTGAATAACTTTCTTTCGTTGATTTTTGTGAAAATTGTTCCGAACGAGTATACACATAATCCAATTCATTTGATATCCATTTCCTTAGTGCCCCGTCTGTCCATCAGTGGCGCTTTAAATTTTTCTTCCATTGCACTTGTTTCGAAATTTTTTAATTAGTTTATGTATTTATGCATTCTAATTTAATATTAAGCCATATTCTAATGATAAAAGATTTATTTATTTCGTTTGTACGATGAAATAAATTTAAAAACACTGTAACATTAATTCCTTTGTAATAGTACCATATTAAGCATGTTTTCCATAATTCGAACTTCGGATAATTCGAACATTTCTTGTGGTCCCTACGAATTCGAATTAACGAGAGCCGACTGTAATTAGAGACTATACATGATAAGAGAGTATAACAAATTTTACTTTGATTGTTCTGCATTCATTATCGCCGACAATATAAACTGCATTTGCACTTAAATAAAGAGGATTTTTTTTTTTTCGAATTTTCTATGTAATAAAAACATAAAAATCATGCTTTGCATGTGTAAGTGAACATAATGTCTCTCAAACGATATTTCCGATTGAGTTCTCACTTGGGGCACTTGATTTATTACCACTGTCGCAAGAATTGCATCGATTTACATACAGATTGTCCGACAAATTGAGTAAGTCTTTTTGAGATCGATTCCACAGGTAAAAATCACCAAGGTAAGTAGTATACAAGACAGAGTATACGTGATAAATATTGGGATGTAATCAAACACCACAGAAAGTATATCCGAGAAACATATATTAAGAAGAAAGAGGATTTAAATATATATATAAATATATATAATATTAAGAGGATTTAAATATATATATATTAAGGTTAACAAAAAAAATTTCAAAAAAAAAAAAAAAAATATTTTAAAAATATTTACTGATGACGTTAAAAAGCACTAAAATTACTTGAACCTTTTTAGTAAGTCATATTGTACCTTTTTTTCTCTGTTTTCTGTTCTCGGTGCATAAACAAATAAATAGTTCAAAAATAACAAAAAAGTTTATTTATTTATTTATTATTGATCAGTCTTCCCACTCTTTTGCTATTATTTCAGAGGTAAATAACGGGAAAAAACTTTCCGTTTTATCAATTAATTAAAATCATTTCACGAATAATTAGGATTTTCATGTAACGTATAGTTAACCTTGATGCATCTACTCTAATCAAATATAAAATATTACAGAACTAATATGCAAATTTTACGTACATATATATGCATATATTTGTTTATAACATCAGTCCAATACTTAGTTATTCATTCTCTTTTAATATGTGAATACCGTATTAATTTAATTCAATAATATGTGTTTAATGGACTATCTGTGCAAACAATTTGTTATCCTAAATTCTTTATTTATCAATTCACTTATATCATTTCCTCCTCACAATATACTTTCGATCATTCCAATCAAAATTCATCCACGGAGTCATCACCCTGCATTATTTCCCCTGAGGAAAGAGAGAAACACAGATTTTAGTGCTGCCATCTCGTGATAGTATTCTGAAATAAATGAGGACTGTCCCTCTCTCAATTTTGGTGCTGCCATCTATTAATTGAACTATTAAACATTGATACAAAAGTTGGAGAAGAAATAAACAGAAAGTATATAGAAGTAAAAAGGAAAGCTATCAAACGCTCAAAAATCATTAATTTGCTTATATTTCTTTTACAAATGATGAAATAATAAAAATAGTGGGCACTTTATTATAAAAAAAAAATAAATACATGCACGCATACATACGTTTATTTACAATGCAGTTAGTTATGAAGAAATACGTTTTTAAAGAGTATTTTCTATTTTCTTTTCTTGTTTTCACAAATGAAATAATTAGTTTATAGCATTTCTTCAACATTTAATTGCATTTATATATACACATGTGTGTGTACGTGTACATATGTATGTGTGTTATAATAGTTAGTAGTGTAAAAATTATGTTTCTTTTCCCTTTTTGATCATGAATGTTTTTTGTTGTAGAATTTCTTCCAAAATACCACCCAAAAATACGAAACTTTCTAGTTTGTGATATTTGACATATGTTTATTTGTATACATATATACGTTAAATCTTCTCCAAAAAATAAAGAAATAAACAAATAAATAAATAAATAATAATAAAGTAAAAATATGGAATATTTTGTCTAAAGATCTCATCTTTAAATTTAGACACAAATATACAAGTTGAGAAAATAAAAATAAAAAGAATGAGCAAAACATTTTTTTGTTGCAAAAATTTCTTCCAAATTATTTTTACACCGTCCAAAAATACAAAACTTTCTAACACATTTAACCCTTTCGGGTCCGGATTTTTTTTTTTTCATTTTGAGAAGAAAATTAATTTAATTTTAATGACATTATTCTTAGCTACCCTAATAGACTTATAAAGTTTGAATATAAAGATCACCCCCATTGACTGAAATCTAACGAACGTACTTATTTTGTGCGCTGTTCAATTCATATTTATATGATAATAGGCTAAGGAAGAGTTTTTGGAGGTGTTTCGAAAATGAATTATTACAAACAGGATTTAAAAAGTATTACAACTTTCTAATGTGTTTTGCGTTTTATCGCACATGAATATTTCTTTCAGAAAAATAACTTATATTTTTAGTTTAAAGAGTGGAATATATGTAAATAATGAAGGAATCGCCAACGGTTCAAAGAGAATTAAGAAAACTTTTATTATTATTACCAAATGTGAAAGCATAGATGAAGTCATAATAAGAAAGACATAGTTAAAGCGGCAAAGAGAATTGAGTAAACTTTTATCATTACCCAAATGTCAAAACTTAAATGAGGTTAGGTAACATAATAAGAAAGCCACAGCCATATACTATCATTTCTATATATCGAAAAAAGGCAAACATTATTAATAGTACACCAAACCCGAAAGGGAAAGAAATTACAAAGAAAAATCTTTATGAACTTAAGGGTGTATTTCGATTCAAACTGCTTATTTTCCGATTTATTTTTGAATGCACTATTGCTCTCAAAAGCGTCAAACTCGCAAATTCTCTTATTTAGAAAGTATACAAGGTGCCGTGATGGTCGATTCTTTGATAAAGGAAAAAAATATTGTAAAAAAAAAAGCGATCAAAAACGGCATTTTGAACCGATTTTTCCCCTAGCGGGAGATCTGTGAACGAAAAAAAGGTCATGCTGAGAAGATAATTGTTTATAAATCAAATTCTAATGAATTGAACGTAACAAAACATCACAAGGCACCTTATACGCCTCTTCAATAATCCCCTCAGCAAGTTTCATGTTTCTAATTTTAAAAATGTGTCTGAAATTATATCGGAAAATTTCGAGCTGTTGAAGGTGAAAAAGGATTTTTCAAATACATCCTTAAGAATAAAAAGAAAAGAAATTTCTTCACAATGTTTTCCTGAATTCTTCAAACTCCATTAATTCAATATCTCCCTCGCCGGAAAAATTTTAATGAAATTGAAAAATGCAAGAAAACAGATATACCGTAATAATAATAATATATGTTCAGCAACGAAAAGGTAAAAACTTAAGTTATAAATAAGTTTTTGCTTATAAGAAATCACTTTACTAGTGAAACAGTTAAAAAAAAATAATGAAATTTTATAAAATTTTAATAAAATGTTTTACTAATAAAGTGACGTCTTATAAGTTAAAAAATATATATATAGTATAAGTCCTTACCTTTTCGTCGCTGAACTTATATTATTATTATTATATAATTATTAATGGACGTAATTAAGATTTACTGCTTTTATATTTCACATAGATCCAATTGAATCAAATCAATTATCAGGAGTCTATGAAATACTTTTCACTATTTTTTTTTAGGTGCGTTCGTAATTATACGTAGCACCAGCACCTATTGTTGTCGTTCAGTCCGTCCGTCTGTCTGTCCGTCAGCATATAACAACGCAAAAACTACCCAACTGAATCGTTTGAAATTTAAAATGCATAATTATTACATAATTTTGTCGAGTCATTTCAAATTTTATGAAAATCGGATGCATAGATCAATTACAGGGACAATCAAAAGGATTCCGTTACATTACGGTCAATGGGGAAAAAGTTTCAAATGCATTTTAATCGTTTGAAAATTTAAATACATAATTATTACATAATTTTGTCAAGTTATTTCAAATTTTATCAAAATCGGATGCATAGTTCAATTACAGGGCAAAAGTATTCCGTTACATTACGGTCAATGGGGAAAAATGTTTCAAATGCATTTTAATGGTGTTACACTCATTCGAACGTAATAAAATTGATATGCATCTATAAAGTACATATTATAATATACATTTTGCATAATCTGTGGTGCAAAGAATATTTGTTATTGATTTACTCACAAAAGTATTCCATAAAGGCCACACAAAAGTATTCCATTGCATAATGGTATAGGGAGAACATTGTTTGGTGCGCGTTTTAATTGTAATTATTTACAGTTTTATGAGATTGATATATGCGAGTGATATTTTTAAAACTTCGTTATCGTACGAACGCACCTCATTTGCTACGCTTCATGTCCAATTTCCAACTTGTTTAAATATGACAAGCAGAAAACTTAAAACTAGAATCAGAGAAGATTATAACAGACATCCAATACAACAACAGGTTTTACCAGATTATGCAGCAAAGAAACTTTACTGATCGGTTTTCAAAATAGCAGAATAATTTACCCGTCAAGATTTTACTGACCATCCATTATCCGGGAATCAATAGAGACATTTTTATGCAGTGAGAATATTTGGAAGGATTCAGCATCCCATGAGTTACTTAAACTTTGGATAAAGATGCTACGCAGGTTCAGTAACAGTAGAAATGAATTCACGCACACAAAGATCCCTTTTTCACTTTATTTTATGTTATCATTGATTTTAATCGTGACATTATTTACTTGTTCTTGTAAAAAAAAATATAATAATAATAATAAATAATTAAAAAAAAATAAAAATAAACGCGAAAATATTTTTATAAAAAATGATCTTGTAAGTGTCGCCGTTTATGCGATGGAATGCACTTTAATCTAAATAAAGGTATTTTATGGATTTTATAGCATTTTTTAACTCAATTTGTTACAGTTAAAAACTTTTATCGATCCATTTTCAAACATAAAAACATGTAACTTTCAAAACTGGCTATAGAAGCGATTTGAAATAGAATGGATACTTTCATTTTTTGGTAGATTAATTACTATGGAGTTATGAGAGACTATTTTCCGTTGTTGTCAGGTTTCCTCCTTTCCCATGATGTTGTGCTAATAAATTTGGTTCAAACGTTCACATTGACATTGAGAACAAAGACTTTGATTTTCTAGCTTTGCCAAAAATAGAAAACATTATTCGATTACATAATTCTGTTGAGAATAAGCGTTTTGAACCGAATTTCCTCGTGAAAGAACAATAACCACTCGCAGAAAAGGTTTGAGAAACGTTTTTGTCGCATGATCAAAATCAATTACAACTCAATATTGATAAATGGAAAACACAGTTAGATTCCAAATCGCTTCCATAATCAGGCCGCCTAATCATATCTTTCTGTTAAAAAATGAATTTGCAAATGTGTCAAAACGTTTTGAGCTTATTGAGCAGAATTAAAAACAAACTTAAGCAAAAAATAAAATTTTAAAATCAAATAAAAGAGTAAAAAGAATTTTTTTTAATGAATGTGTCGCAGTTTTCGCAATTTATTAGTTTTTAAATCTTTACAATGAAACAAAAAACATCTACTGTTTAACATTTTTATCAGTTAAACTGTCTAATCGAACTTAGACAATTGATTGAAGATGATTTATGTCTTACTTTATAGTGATATGTGATGGAATTAAATATCTTTTAAGCAGTTATATCTACATTTTATAACGAGTCTTAAGATTTAAAAACTGCAAATTAAAAAAAACATCATATTTAATTAACGATAAATTGAAAATTAATAATCACGCAATAAAAATGAGATTCCATTCTGTTGTTCTTGTTTTAGCACATATTTTGCACACGTGAAACATGATGTTATTATTATTGAGGAAAAGTTATACAATTTTTCGGGTCAGTTTTATACTTTTTTTTTTCCTTCTTTTTAATCTTTTCTTTATCGCCAATACTTTTAACATTATCTCGAGTGCAAGCTTTTTAAAAACGGATATTAATTCTTTTTAATACATATAAGTTTTCACAATTAAAAAAAAATAAATAAATTTATCAGTCTTTCTGAATATGTGCTTGTATTTATTTATCTTTATTTATATATATATATAAAATAGTAAAGATTATCAAAATTTTTCACGTTACTGAAATTAAATTACCTCCTGTTGAAAATAATATAGAACATATGAATTAAGGGTGTATTCGAAAAAACGCTTTTCCATCTTCAACAGCTCAAAATTTTCCGATTCAATTTCAGACACATTTTTAAACGTAGAAACATTAAATTTGCTGAGAGGATTCTTGAAGGGACGTATGAGGTGCCGTGTGATGTCTTTTTACGCTCAAATCATTAGAATTTGAGTTATAAACTATTATCTTCTCAGTATGACCCCTTTTTTCGTTCTCAAATCTCCCGCTTGGGAAAAATCGGTTCGAAATGCCGTTTTTGTTTGCTTTTTTTGCAATATTTTCTGCATTTATCAAAGAATCGACCATTACGGCACCTTGTGTAGTTTCCAAATAAGAGATTTTGAAAGTTTGGTGTATTTGAGAGCAATAATAAGTTCAAAAATAAATCGGAAAATAGGCAGTTTGAATCGAAATACAAAAATTTTCGACTTCAATAGTTGATTTCTTAACGATAAAAATATTTCATAAAAGTGGATTATATAACACGATTTAACTCATTACATAAAGAGAGGATAATTCAACGCCAGTTTGTGTATATAGTTTTTGGATTGTCTTTCCAGTAAGTAAGTTTTTTAATGTCCAATAATAAGTAATAAGAATCGTTGCAAAGTTTTTTAAGCATTAATATGATTTCATTAGACATTTATTTGCCAAAAGCATAAGTTTGCAGACAAATATCCGAAAAATATATAGGTTTTTGTTATAATACGTGTCAATGGAATATGTATTTAATTAGGTGGAACTAATGAATAACTTGAATATCTGTAACCACAAGTTATAAAAAAAAGAAAATTAATTTTTTTAAACATTTTTTTTTTCGCTCTGATCTGAATTCATTGTATGTACAGAGTTGTAAAGGGGTGTTAAATAAATATCACACATATATGTGTACACACGCTCATTCCCATAAAAAATAAGCGAATGTCAATAATTTATTTAATTTATTTCACATTAAAAAATAATTCGCTGTGAATCATTTTGTGAACGCAATATTTTTAATCTTTCTCAGCCTTGAAGACTTGAGAAAATGTTTGGATAGAAATACATTAATTGAGATAAAAAATTAACTGAAGCATTTATCTATTTTTATTTTTTAATTATTAATTAATGCGCTCAAAATAAGTTTTTTATTTGTATATGAATAATTTCATACGCAATACAGGAAAGGTTGCAAGTAAGAAGAAACATGTGTTATATGTTACTATAATGGTAAAATATTAATAAAAAGGCAATTATTATTATTATTATTATTATTATTAACCAAGAAAGAAAAAAAAATTACTTCACGAATCATTTCATTATAAATAATTAAAATCTGCATACTTTATTGAACTGTTAAGTGTATTTTATTTAAAAGTAGAGCAGCAATTTTTTAGAGTTAATTTTTAAAGTTAAAACTTACGAGAAAGACGAAAAAATATCTATTGTTCTTGTAAACAACACTCTTTTTCAATAGTATTAGCTGTAATCCTTAGAGCACAGTATATCTCGATTGAAATAGTTGATGTTGTATTGTTGTACTGTTTTGACATAACCTTTACTGTAGAACAGCGCTTCCCAACCTTTTTTTCTTTCACATACCCTTTTCTTAATCTTTTCATTTCTGGATACCATCATTTCTCATAAATTTCCTTCTTTCTTGCTCAACTAGATAACGGAAGCATGCTTTTTTTTCTTCATTAGTATTTTTTATTTAGTAAATTAACTTCTTATCACAACCACATAATAAATCCATGCAAATTACAGTTGGCTCTCATTAATTCGAAATCGGATAATTCGAATCTTCGCTTAATTCGAACTAAACATGAATCCCCGAAAATTTCAATAGCACAATAAGGTTAAAATATTTCATTTATTCGAACTCATTTTCTCTTGACTTCGTTTAATTGGAACTAATG
This sequence comes from Maratus speculifer, assembly GCA_964019185.1. Taxonomy (NCBI): domain Eukaryota; kingdom Metazoa; phylum Arthropoda; class Arachnida; order Araneae; family Salticidae; genus Maratus; species Maratus speculifer. The sequence goes on along the minus strand of OZ025294.1, from coordinate 421,204,413 downwards.
AGATTCCGATTTTTCATTTTTCTTTACTATCTCCCAGACTTCAGATCTTTGAATTAACTTTCCTTCTTTCTTTTTTGTCAGAATTGTTCCGAACAAGTATACACATAGTCCCATGCATTTGATATCTGCATTTTAGTGCCCCGTCTGTCCATTCGTGACAACTCCACCTCATCTTCGTTTGTGCTTGTTCCTAATCTCTTTATTTTTTATGTATATATATATTTTAATTTAATATTAAATCATATTCTAATGATGAAAAGTAAAACATATTTAAAAAATACTATAATATTAATTTCTTTGTAATAGCCCCCCTTTAAGGGTGTATTTCGATTCAAACTGCTTATTTTCCGATTTATTTTTGAATTCATTTTTGCTCTCAAATACACCAAACTTTCAAATTCTCTTATTTGGAAAGCACACAAGGTGCCGTGATTGTCGATTCTTTGATAAATGCAGAAAATATTGCAAAAAAAAAAAGCAATCAAAAACGGCATTTCGAACCGATTTTTCCCAAGCAGGTGTTTAGGGAACGAAAAAAAGGGTCATACTGATAAAGTAATTGTTTATAACTCAAATTCTAATGAATTGAGCGCAAAAAGACATCACACGGCACCTCAACCGTCCCTTCAAGAATCCCCTCAGCAAGTTTCATGTTTCTACTTTTAAAAATGTGTCTGAAATTGTATCGGAAAATTTCGAGCTGTTGGAGGTGGAAAAGCGTTTTTTCGAATACACCCTTAAACATGTTTCCCTCTCATACACTGTAAAAAAAAATCTGCAAAGATACTAAACCTTTTCTAGGAAACTGGGATTCCAAGAACTTTTCCTGTAACGGTAACAGTAAAAATTCAAGTTTCAGAATCGATTACATGAATTTTTCCTGTTATCGTTACATGAAAAGTTCTTGGAATCCCAGTTTCCTAGAAAATGTTTAGCACCTTCAAAGCTTTTTTTTTACAGTGTACTTTCCATAATTCGAACATTTCTTGTGATCCCGACGAGTTCGAATTAACGAGAGACGACAGTACATTGGCATTTTTAACATTTTTGTGACTTTACTAACCCTTTTCTGTGATTTCCGCCGTTGTCGATATTATTTTCACGTGTCCCCAATTGCCTTTTCACGTACCACCAGGGGTATGCGTACCCCAGGTTGGGAACCGCTGTTATAGAACGTCAGCATCAACGGCATTTCTAAAATTTCACTTTGAGATAGACTACCCAATTAATTACAATCCAACTCCCTTATAGATACTGAGAATAAATAAAAACCAACTTTTGCGAATGACCTAATCCAGACAGCATTCTTGGTGCATAATCTGAATCCACAAAATTTTTCAAATCTCAGCAGATAGAACAAACTTATTTGAGTGATCGTCTCCACTATTAAATATAGAGAAATTATCTAGTTTTGGAAACAGCAGCGTAAATTTCTATTTCAATTAGAATTATCATGGCATCTGTTTCTCATACTGTATCATCAAATCTGGGCAAACTCGAGCGTGTTCGAATAATAGATTAACGAACCTAACTAAATTTAGTAAACTTAAATGGAAGATTAAAATAAACGGTACTAATTGGTTATCCCGTCGACCAAAAAATTATCGCCAAACCATAAGTTTAAAGGTCAATAATGGATGATCGTGAATGTCACATTCAATGACATAAAATATGATACACGGGTTTTAAAACGTCATTAATTGATTTTTATTCCGACTTTTTATTTGTATTTTTATTCATGTTTTGCTAATTAATTTGTTTTTTCGTTATTTAAAATAAAAATTATGTCAACATGTATAATTTGGCTATTAGTTTGGCGATTTATACAATTTGAAGATATTGGTCGACGGGATAACAGAGTAGTACCGAAATTAAATACAAAGTTGTTTAGAAAAAGGTTCATCTCATACGGTAGAAAATATCTAAAAACATATTTTCTCTCGTAACCAAGTAGTACAAAAGAAAAAAAAAAGCTTAGTGTATTTTTTGTTTTTGTTTTTTTAACTTCTAATCTTTTATTCTTTCCGAAAACCAGTTTTATAGTTAAAATAGAATACAGTCAAAAAGATTAAGCTTTCCAATGCTGTTTTTAATAAGTCATGGGCAACACAGCATAGTTAGTCCCATTTATTAAACAACTAATTAGTTTGAAAATTGTTTCTCTTTTTAAACTAATAATAATGTTATTAAGTAACGAAGAAGTGTTAGCTAAGAATGAACAGAAATCGCATTTTTTTTGCAATTAAAAAATTTCGAAGTAGCCATAACGTGCCGTATTTTAATCACTAAACCCGGCAGAAAAATTTTACAACTTTTTTCTTTTCTTAATTGAATATAATGTATATATAATAGAATCCATATCCCAGTATTCCACAGTACACGTGACATAACTATATCCAACTCGCTCAAACTAAAAATTCATAATCTCAAAAATTATTGGTAAAAGAATACGAGGCATGAGAAAGAATACCCAGCCTTAAACCACGTTACGTTGTTTTTTGCTTTTTTAACAATGAGTTTGTAAACAACAATCTCATAGGAGAAGGAATTTTTCCATTTCTATAAGATACTTTCATTCGCTTTGCTTGCTTAAAACAAGCTCTTTTAAATTCAGGGTATATCTCTTCCGTCTGTATTGCCTTAGCTTGCCCAAAACTAAAAATTCATTTAATTAAAACTCTGGACTTCTGCATCTCCAGATGTCGCGTACTAAGCCCTTCTTCGGACCAAAGCCAGATCTGTTCTATGGGATTGGTTGTTCCTTACGTCACGTGATTTTCCAACACCCCCCCTTATACCGTTTTCTGCGCTAATTACCCTCTCTCTGATTAATGATTGTCGCCCAAGAGTAATTTTCGTCTTTCGCAAATTCATTAGCAGGATCATCAAAAAGGTTCTGTATTAATTGCTCCCCCTCTGCGCGCAAATCTGCTTGTCTCTAGAAGAGCAGCTAGGAGAGGGGAGGCAAGACCCTCCCCTCCCCTCATCAACTTGCGTAATTATTCCAAGGCGTGATTAATAATTAAAAGAGTTCTTCCCCCCTTAGATTGTGCCCTCCCTCCCCCCCCTTTTCTCACACTTCGCATAGCATCGAAGCCAAAAGTTTTGACAGGAAGTTTTGGAAGGGAGTGCGCGATATATTTTTCTTCTTTGGCATTTTAAAAGATATTTCAAGCAGAGAGAACTTTTTTTACTTGTGCTTCCATCTTTATCGTCACGGTTTTAACTATATGCTTCATTATTTCTAAATTTTCGAGATTTGGGGCTTTTTTTTTTATTGTTTCTTTTTCCCTTAAAGGAGAAGTAAATTTAATCGAATGCGTTTTTGGGTTAGAGTTGCTGATGAAACTTTTGGATGAAACTTCCTCCATCGGTGTTGGAAAAAAAAAAAAACTTATATTTTTTTATTCGGATATAATCACTCATATTTTTATTTTTTTACTTACATCGGGTTAGAAAAAAGAAACCGAATCTTTGTGTAAGCTATCAGACTGCAGAAACTATATTCATTATCGTCAGTAAACATAACATATGTAGTACCTTTTATGGAAATTAGCTAATTAAAAGACTTGCGTTAATTTTCCTTTTTTCCATAATACATAAATTCACAAAAGCTTATGGTATAAGAAGACAAATTATACGATTATTAGGCACTTAAACGTAGATTCCAACATTTCTTAATTATTCTGGAGTATAATCCTAGACAAGCATGTTTTAAATCGAAATATATATATAAGGAAATGTGTGTTTTTTCTATTACATTTTAAACTTCATTTCAAAATTTTTGCACAGATAAAATTTCTGGTAGAATTCACATTTGCTTTGGATTAAATTCCAGAATAATTAAAAAATATTGGAATCTATGCCTTAAGAACAGACAAATCACATTAGTATAAATAACGTCATGCTGTATTGCAGAAAAATGTAAATCATTATAAAAAGAGATTATAAAAGACTCTATTTATACATATTTCACTACAGTATATTTTTTTAGCAGAAACATTATATGCTTTGTCATAAAGTTGCTATTTCACCATGCATTTCTTTTTACATAATTTTCATTATACTAAAAATATATTTTTTTAAAATATTCGTTCTTATCTTTAGGCAGTATAACTATACGGTAATTTTAAATACATTCCACACTAATTAATTTTAACATACAAAAATTAGATTTCTTTCTTTCAATTTTTCTAATAGGTGTTATTATTCCCTTAAAAATTTTGTCTTAATAGAAATATATCATTTTAAAAGAATTCCGGTTTTTCCGTAGATGAACTAATATTTTAGACAAACATGTTTTCACCCTTTATGTATCGCAGTATGAATTCATGAAAATTTTACATTCTAAAGCATAACCATTTAATGAATTTTTGAAGGATTTAAGAAGGATTGAAGGATTTAGAAGGATTCATTAAATTTGAATTGACAGAGATTTTGTGCAATATTTATAACCCCACTCAAATCTTTTATTTTTAATTATTTTCTTAGTATTTTGTGGAATTATAAAATGTGCAAAGGATGTTCTTACAATATAAATAAATATTTCCGCATTGAAAAATCCCCGTCCCCCTCGCTCAGCGCCAAGAAAGCTGAAAAGATGCAATGGCAAGAGAAATCGCCCTTTTAAAAATATTTTTGTTTTATGTAACCAATAATGCTTTTGGAACAAGATAAAATAATATATCTGTGACTCATATTAAACAATATTACAATTAACTGACGTATTAAAAGAATTTTATAATAAGTTATTTTAATAGTACTTATAAGTAACGTCGGTAGATAAAACGTTAAACCGGAAAAAAATGTATGAAAAAAATACGGTTTCTGTCTTAATAGAGGTAATATCATTTAAAAATAATTCCGGTTTTCCGTAAATGAACTACTCTCTTAAAAAGTCAGCCACAAAATAGCTCAAGTTGAGCTGAAGTCCACTCATCTCAATGTTGAAAGGCAGCTTCTCAAAAAAGAGTTGAAATAACTCGAGTTTTAACCAATTTAAATGAAGTTGAGCTATTTAAATAACCAATTTAGATCAAGAAGATTTAATCGTTTCAAAAACAACTCTTTTATGATCGAAAAAATTACAGCTCTTTCATGAGAAGCCAAATCAGCTCTTTCGTTTTAAGAGTGTATGATTCTAGACTATTACATAAAATGAATTATTGGTATTGTTGATAAACTTGCATCCATTTACTAGCATACTCAGCAACGAGAAACATATACTTGTTGCAACTGCAAAATAAAGTTATACTGTAATATAGTCTCTTAGGCGGTCATGCTTTCATATAACTTCCTATACAAGTCTCTAAAAACATAAAACGTTTTTAAAACGCATAAACTGCCAGAAGCAGCTTCATTTTTAGATCACAGTTTCTTTAACCTTTTCGGGTTCGAAGTTGTTTTCAGTTTTAGAAAAAAAAAAAAAAAAAAACCTACTTTTACGTTTATAACATTAACACTAGCCATCTATATAGATTAATTAGTCTTTAAAGAATATTTTATTGTCTGAACGATAACAAATGTTGTAGTTTTGCGTACTATTGTATTAATATTTATATGACAATAGACTAAAAAAGAGATTTAGGTATTATTATATTTGTGTTTAGAAGATACAGTCGAGTCTCTATATAACGAAATCCACCATTCCAGTAAAAAATTCGTTATATAGAGAAATTCGATGTATAGGGAAATGATGTTAAACATCGTATATAATGTGTGAAATTTGAACAAATATTATTTTTGATCTTTTGAATTAAGAATTTGAAATATTTAAAAGTAAATATTAACCTAACATTTTATTTCTTAATTATTTAAGACGTTTCAAAAAAAGAGAACAGACATTTATTTGAAAGTTTAATGAAAGTCAAATAAGGAAGACTTGCATTAATTTCAGACGAAGAAATCTATAATTTTTTGTTGCCTTGATTTTAAAGTTGTTACGCTCTCAAAAACATGCTCAAATTTTAGCAAGGAATGAAAAATTGTAGTGAACATTTCCCTCCATTTGAAGGCCTCTCTTATGTGCCTCTCATTGATTCCTCTCATACATGTGTATCAATCCAACTGACTCTGTTTTGAGAAGGATGTGGAAAGGTGTGTGGGAGGTGGGAGGAATTCGTTGGATTTAAAGAAGAAGAAGAGAAGTAATATTAAAAAAAATCAGCACTGACGATAAATCAAAAATAAGTGATGGAAAATTGATTCCATATGATTTCGAAGCTTTTTAAAACTGAATAAATTAAGACCAATTTATGAAAAAAATCGTTATATGGAGATAGATATTTCGCTATATAGAGACTGTTTTTAATGTAATCATGCGAAAAGGGGACCGTTCCTACTAAAATTTCGTTATATAGAGGAATTCGATGTACGGAGTTTCGTTATAGGGAGACTCGACTGTATTATATTACAAAAAGATTTAACTTGTATTACAACTTTCTAGTACTTTTTGCGCTTTATGACACATGATTTCTTCAGGAAAGTCACTTTTATTTTGTATTTAAAGAGTGAAATATATATTTCGATAAAAGAATCGCAAACGGCGCAAAGAGAATGAAGCATATAATAATAATTATTATTATTATTACTAAATGCATAAACACAAATGAAGTCACATCGTAAATACATAGCCATGCATAGTTTGCCTTCAAAGAAACGTATCATCAAAAATCCAGCAGTTTGAATCCCTCAATTTCCCCTTTGGTAAAATCAACCTTCTTCCTTAAAAAAAAAAAAAGCGATTTGTCACAGCGTTATTGTTACAAAAAGACTTCCGGATCCAGAAATCTTTGTCGCAACTTTTTAATAATAAAAAGAAATCTTTGATATCATACATAAAAGTGGAAACAAACCGAATAAAAATGTATGTACCGATATAATTTTATATTTCTTGCAAAATAAACCACACTTTCATTCAATCAGGAAGAAGTATGCTTTAGTTAATTGTTTCTTTTAAGTTTTTTTTTTTTTTTTCAAATATTTTGAAATTTTAGATTTGTTTTAGTATTAATTGAAAATTAACAAAAAGAAAAAGAAGCTGTCGTATCAACCCTATATTTGTAAATCATAATGAAACGAATTTGTAATTGTCCAACTGAATGCAAATAGATTAAAATGCCATTCTTGGCTTTCTTTTCAATTTCAATAAGAAAATAAAATCAATAATAAGATAGGGACTCCTCAACCAGTAGAATTACTTTGTATTTGTGCTATACTATATACTGTACTATATATGCATACATTATAATGTGCAGGTTTATCACTAACGACTTTTTTAAAATCTATTCTCACCACTTTTTCAAAATAACAACATTTGCCGTACATTTCGATGGGAATTTGAGAAGACTACTACAAAGAATTCTTTTGTACATAACAGTACAAAAAAAAATACAAAAAATCTTCAACAGAAGCAGACCTGTATATGTCCTAATATAACGTGCATTTGGAAAACAAACAACACCTTTTTACGATGAATTATCTATTGAAGTAGAAATACTTCCGGGTTTTTTTTTTTACTTGAACATTATAGCAGGAAATCCTTGTCTAATTTTTCCTGTATCTTGGAAGAAAAATAATCATCTTTTAATATGCATTAAAAAAAAAGATATTTTCCTTTTTATGATCACGTGGCGGTATACTCCTGCCCCCTCGCAGTTATGATATAAGGGAGAGCGTTCAGGTCTGACACCGCAAATGGAACAGTTTTGCATCCCTCAATTTCCCCTTTATTAATGAAATCAGCCTCTTCCCTCTGCAAAAGGATTGCGATTGGTCACAGCGCCATTGTTCGACTCTCACCTAACATTCAACGCCCCATGATTTATCGATGGCATCGATGAAAAGAAATGGACGATATCGATAATAAAAAAAAGTTCTGCTATTATGACGTGCACACCCCCGATCGGATAAAAGGTCAAATGGAATAGGTAGCACGATAGAGCGTGTGAAATGTGATTAATATTTTGATCATGCTGATAGACTTCTCGATGCGTAAGGCTGATTTGGACGAATTTGTAGGAAGGAATCGTATCATTAGTTTTGTTAGAATTCATTATTTTCATTGGATATAAACAACTTCATAATTCCAGAAGTCATTTTTCTTATATTTTTGAATCAGAAAAAAAACTACACCTTTGTAAATAGGTTGAGACAATAACCACTTTAAAAATTATTTAGTTTCGACTGTTTTGCTTTGTTTTATAAATGGGAGCGGTCAAAGTCTTTTGTACGAAAAGTAAAATCTTCTTTTATTAATAGATTTATTAAACAAATTTTGTTTTAAATTTTCTTTCGTGTTAGTTAAAACTATCGTTGGGACATAAAGGGTTAAATACTTATGAGATTAAAACAAGAAAATCCCTCCTTTTAATCTATAACATCTTCAAAACTTTGGCAGGTGGTTATTTCTATAGCGTCCCCAACCCCAGCTCAAGCCATTAGGGATCTTCTACCTAGTAAATGCGTAGAGCAGCGGTTCACAATCTATGGGTCGCGACCCACTGGTGGGCCGCGGTAGTTGTTTTAGTGGGTCGCGGAATAATGTAAGTTTGTCATCAAAATACACCTTTTATGTCATCTGTTTAAAAAGATATGATGATTTCAACAGGAAATAATATTTCAAGGAAGAATTCTTAGTTTCCTTCCAGATTAATATAATAACAGAATATCCCGAAATATTTAAATCAACTTTGAGGTCCTTGATGAAATTCAACACTTCGTGCTTATGAGAACATGCTTTTTTCTACTTTGCTGTTTTTGAAAGACAAGTACTGAGACAAACTGCGTGTTAATATGCGTTCCCACATTGATAAACACCAGTACCATAAATCTCATTGATTATGTTATCATAATAATTAAACGTATTTTCAACTATCTTTGCATTTTGTGCATTGTTTTAATCACTATTCACTTACATATACATTGAGATTACCGATTTTTATTTTTGTTGATATGTATCTTCCTACGAATATGTGCGCTTTTCGTAGGATAGGAAAGCCGAGCGTATAGAGATCGTACAAAAATTGCTATACTGATAAACAACTTCATCTTAGGTTATATATATATTTTTTTCAGTTGAAAGGTGGGTCGCATACTAAGAAAGTTTGGGAACCACTGGCGTAGAAAATTCACACTTTTTTTTTTCCTATAGTAATAATAAGGAGCGTATAGAGATCGTACAAAAGCTGCTATACTGATAAACAACTTCATCTTAGGTTATATATATATTTTTTTAATTGAAAGATGGGTCGCGTACTAAGAAAGTTTGAGAACCACTGGCGTAGAAAATTCACACTTTTTTTCCTATAGTAATAATAAGACTAATAATAAAATATATTAATAATAAGACTAATAATAAGGGAGACTTAGGTAGGTTTTTTCGGTAGCTTCATACATTTTGTATTCCAATTTATCTTCGGACACCCACTTGCAAAAAAATCATTTTTGACAAGATGGATGCCAACTGACTGGTCCTGCATCTGTCAGTTTTATCCGTATCCATTGAGAAAAACAAATAAGAAAAACGTTTTCTCTTCTTCCAGTCCGAACAGAGGAAGAAATGATTAGATGAAACGTAATGACGTAGAAAATATGATTCGAAGTTCTTTTTGTCATTTCGCCATCTCCATAAATGACAAATGGACGCTGGGAAAAAAAAGAAATGATAGTGGAAAAGAGGAATCAAAAAGTATTAAAACAAAAAAACATCAAAGGCAAAAAGAGAATGGGACATGCGTTGATCATCGACGTCCGTGGATATGACAATCTCATTCGATTTTTTTCTTCCCTTCATCGATGGGGAATGTGTTTGTGGCGGCTTGGAAAAATGAACACACGGACAGATGAATCTTTCATTATTTTGCTCTTGTTTCAATATGGAATTGGAGACTCGAAGTGTGTTTTCTCTTGGCAATATGTCACTATAACCGCTGGAGCTGAGGTGCGCTTTGAAATATCTGTTGTTTCGACGAGGCATAGTTTTGGGTTGTGCTCGTGACATTAATTCCCTGTTTGGGGGTGGAGGGGAGTGAGGAATTTTCCACATTTATTTAAATATTTTACACGGCCGAGAAAATTATGCCCCGTGTGGAAAGAAAAATGAATTGACAAATAATCAATAACTGAACGTCTATCAAAAAAGCAATGCTTCTCGAAGAATCATTACGGGATAATTAGTGTGGGATAGTCAAAACTTTTCCAACTAATATCGATGGCATGATTTGTTTCTGATTAAATTATTTCACAATGTTGTAAATATCTTTACGAACAACAATACTCCGCTGTTTTTCTTTTTGCTTTGACAAATACAATTTTTGTTGGATTCCTTAACTTGGTTAATGCGTATACCTGTAGCTATGAGGAAAAAGCAGCGATCACTGGAAATTCGCACCTGCAGTAAAATTAGCCTTAGGATACAGCCTATGCACTAGTTGGACAATAGGATGATGTCTGTCTTTGTTGTCTGTTTTATTTCTTTGGTAATTGCCACAGCTTGAGTTAGTATTAGAAATTATATAATTTGATTAGAGTGATAAATGCAATCTTTTATTAGGATCAGCATGTGCATAATTTCAAAAACCTATGCTCAAAAAAAAAAGAATAAAATGTATTTTGAGATAGCATAAGATATCATTATGTGAATAATCAATGTTTTCACATAGCATCTATAGCTTTTATGGCAAATAACTTTTAAGTCATTTTATACCGTAATTTTTTCTTCAAAACTAAATAATGGTTCACTTTCATTCCAGCTCGTTTTTCTGATTTTGTTGTTATTCATCGCTCAAAGAAATATTTTTAGGAGAAATTCTTAACGATTTTTATTGAAAAGAATTACTTGGGGGGTATAAACGCTTCACTCCTATAATTTCAGCCATAACTTTTGCAGAGACTCTCCGTGGATGTTAAAGTCTGGATTCCAACTTTTCAAATGTATTTATCTGACGTATTATTCGTTGTAAGAGATTCAACGTTGGCTCAAAAAAAGAAATCCATAGATCATGGCGACAGATATCAAACTCATTGTCCGATGCCAACCCACAGTTGAGCTTAGGATTACCATAAAGGTAGCGAGCAATGTGAAGGGAGATTCTACAAGATAGAAGACTTTTCGCTACAAGGCAGATAAAAAGTCGGCCATAACACACTCATCACAGCCAAAATATCTCAATTCCTCTCGTATCCGGTGCACAATTTTTGAGCTTAACTCCTCTTTTGTGTCCTCCCTAGCTTCTTTTGACGCTCCTGACACCTCCGACCCTCACAACAAACGTTAGCCTGCAGCCCCCCCCCCCACCCCTCTTTTTTTGATTCACAGAAAGTGACAATTTTTCACGCCAGATGTTCATCGATAGGGCCGAGGAGCTATAAGCGCCCTCGCCGTATCCCTAATAGAGATATCAGGGTGCGCAGCGTATTAGTATGGCTACAATAGAACATAAAGGGACTCAGAGACAACTCAGCCCCCCTCCCCCCTTGGGATAAAGGGGGGAGAGGTTGATTTGGTTGGTTGGTAGAGATTTCGGATGGTAGAGAGGATGTTACCTAGTGTTATTAACCGAAGAGTGGGAGCAAACATGTCTAAACAGCTGGCAGATGTACCAATAAAGTCTCGGGGATTCATTTAATTTAAACCCGGTTACGCCCACATAATCAGTAAACTGATCATGAAGACCAATAAAATTTCTCTATTCAAATTCCAGTGATCAGATTCAATTCTCTACTGCCAAGAAGCAAAAATAAATTTGTTTAGAATGAACTTTCGCAGATAAACTGAACCCTCCCGGATTTGTATTTAGTTCTGCAAAACAGGAAAAGGAATATTTGTTGATGAGTTCTTTTTATTTTTATTTATTTTTTTTTTTTCGGTGCATATTTCGTCGATTGCTATACCCCATTATACATTGCATTAGGCATATCTAATAGGAAAGGCGGTCGATGAGACGTCTCTGGGACATCATAATTGTAACAATCAAAACGGTGACCAAAATAGAACACCTTTAGTTTTTTGCACTCAAATAAGAGTCGTTTGGTGAATGCAATGCAAAGTCGCTACGACCGATTTTGTAGTCGTTTGTATCTCGTCTCATGGTGATTAGTATACGACTATTCTTCTGTGTCACAGGATGACAAAAAAAAAAAGACTCATTTTTGTCACAGTGACTCATATTACATCACAGTCATCATGAAAAATGGTAGTCATTATAATCATTTTAATCACAGTGATTAAATATTACCTCATAGTCATCATGAGGAATGGTAGTCTTTACAGTAATTATAGTTATTCTGTATAAAAATATAAACTTTCCAATGAATTAAAAAACAAGTAAGAAAAATCATGCGTTAAGCATAGATTATGAAGCACTTTCCAACACTTCATGAAATCTTTAACAAAACTTCGTTAATTTGGTAAATAAGGGTATATAGCCAAATATGTATTCCAATACTTTTGAACAGCCCTGTATTTGATCTGTCAGTTGATATACATATTATAAAATGGGAAAATTTAGTTTAGCAAGAAAAAAGCTTACAATTTCTTTTTGAGCAATTTGTACTAATAAATGGGAAATATACTTGAAAACTTTTGTCCAGCCCTGTAGTTTACCTTGTACCTTTATTACACGTCAGTAAGAAGTTAAAACTCATTTTAAACTAAAACACTCTTAAAACAACTGAAATCATATTGTTATAAATTATCATTCATAGGTGTCCATGTACACAATTCTTTGCGTAGCCCTGTATTTCATTTCATCTATATTCTGCAAAAAAAAATTTGTAAATTGAATGCAGTTAAGCGTAAAAATGTATACCTTATTTAAGAACCACCTTTAAGTAATTTACGCTCATACTCAGTAACGTTGGCAAGCTCTTTTGGATAGCCCTGTATATCAACTATAACATTTATACACACCCTTATAATGTACAAAGATTTAGTGAAACTTAAATGCATATATCATAATTCATAATGCATCAATTGCATCAATAATCATATATCAGCCATCATCAGAAACATATACAGTCCGTCGTACGGAATATACTATTTGAAATCTTTTGTGTGTCCCTGTAAATGGAATGTACTTCCTATTATGCAAGACAGTATTGTATAAATTATATTAAGCTCAGTGACATATATCAATTTTGTTATACATGAAACAGTTTAATATATTTTTTAAATGCCGCGCACTATTCCCCCCCCCCCCTTTATCATTATCCAATGGAATTATTTTGTGTGGCCCTGTAAAGGAATAATATCTATATTTTATAGAATGCTTATTTTAGTGCACCTCTTAAATACATGTAAATTTTAATATGATTGACAGGGTGTAACATCTTTAAAACGCCTTTGAAACGATTTTTCCCCATAGGCCATAATGTAATGGAAATCTTTTGATTCTCCCTGTAAATAAACTAATCATGGTAGAAACTTCATTTTCAATAGGGTTCGTGCTAGGGTAAACGTCAATAACATACACAAATTTCAGGGCGATTTGAGTATATTTACAGGTGTTAGAGCGCGGACAGACGGACAGACAAACCGAATGCATAAGCACTTTTCAAACAATGCATAAACACTTTTCAAACTTTTGGAAAGTGTTATAAACGTTAAAATTCATTTGAAACGATTTTCCCCAATAGGCCGTAATGTAATGGAAAACTTTTGACTGTCCCTGTAAATTAATTAATCATGGTAGAAACTTCATTTTCAATAGGGTTCGTGCTAGGGTAAGCCTAAATAACGTCCAAAAATTTCATGGCAATCCGAGTATATTTACGGGAGTTACAGCGCGGACAGACGGTCAGACAAACCGAATGCACAAGCACTTTTCGACTTTGTTGGAAAGTGCTAAAAAAAAGAAATTTTGGTCTTTTTATCTGGTTTTTTCTCTCTCTCTCTCTAAGGTCGTTATACAATTATTTGTGCATATGTCTCCAAAAATGCTGATAAGTTATTTAAAAACAGTGTAATACATTTTTAAAAAAAAGATTACGAAATATATTAAAGAGCATTTGGTCATTTGTTTTTCTTTTATACCTACAACTATTTTTAAATAACTGATGGACCAAAAAATAGTAATTTTGGACACAGGAAATTTTTTCTACTGCTGTATACAGTTATGAAATCCATTTCATTAAAATTACTGTCATTTTGCAATAAAACACAAACATAATATTTCTCTAAATCGCGCCCCTGAATGCCATATACAACCACTAGTTCTCGAATTCAGCGATGTACCTGCCCCCTTGTGCTGCAAGGTGTCAATAAAGTGTTTAATTGTGGTGTGGGTGTGAAGTCTATCGAAGTTTTCTTTCCTCCCGATTTCACACCGTCCCCTTCCCCCCCGAAACCGATGGGCCTGTTTAAAGCAGTGAAAGTTAATGTTTCGGAAAGACACTGTGCGCCCTCGTATGATGGGGCGTGTAACACATGTGGATTGGGCGGTGGGTCGGTCTATCAGCCCCTGCGCAGAAGATATCCTATCTACGCCTCGCATTTAAGGGTGTATTCGAAAAAACGCTTTTCCATCTTCAATAGCTCGAAATTTTCCGATACAATTTCAGACACATTTTTAAAAGTAGAATCACGAAACTTACTGAGGGGATTCTTGAAGGGACGTATGAGGTGCCGAGTAAAGTCTTTTTACGCTCAATTCATTAGAATTTGATTTATAAGCAATTAACTTCTCTGGAAGACCCTTTTTTTCGTTCCCTTATCTCCCACTTCGGAAAAATCGGTTCAAATTGCCGTTTTTGATTGCTTTTTTTGCAATATTTTGTACACTTATCAAAGAATTGACCTTTACGGCACCTTGTGCACTTTCTAAATAAGATAATCTGCGAGTTTCATGTGTTTGAGAACAAAAGTGAATTCAAAAATAAATCGGAAAACAAGCAGTTTGAATCGAAATACACCCTTAAGCGAATTGAATCTAGCGGGGGGATGAAAAAGATGGTAGAATACTAAATAAATAAATAGCTAATGTTATTACAGGAATGATTATATAAAATACAACTGATTGTGTGAATAAAGAATATTTTAATTTGATATAACCTTTGTGTATTGTAGGAACCTTTCTCGAAGTGTCCTAAAGATCGGAAGAACTACAAATTAAGGATGCATTATAATCTAAGAATAAGAGTGTTCCTTGGTGATTTTTTCTTAACCTCTTCAGTCCTTGAGTACCCAAATGGGTACATCAGTTTTGTCCCATTTTATTAATGATGCTCAAATATAAATGAAATTTCGATATAAGAATAATATGTTTCGAATTCTAAGATTCGAGCTAATGAAAATAAAACGAAAATCTCGCTCTGAAGTCAAACGAGAGAAGAAATAATTCAGTAATAATTAAAAATACTGTAATAATCGCCAGTAGCGAAGAGGTTATATAAGAATAACCTTCAAATTAAATATGTAAATAAAAAATATTTTTAAAAATATTTAGCTTTACATTTTATGTAAAATAAAGTTATTTATGTAAACTTCAATGACACTCCTATTAGCCATATAACGAAAATTTCTATTCCATATAAACTGCTTTAACAAGCTTTTTATAAATGAACGTTTTACACTACATGGATGTAGTTTCTTCCGTTTGTAATAACTGTAATGACGGATATTGTCTATTGCGACAGCCTACGTACATATATACACCAAATGATGATTTTGGATGGAAAAACTTGTATATATTTGATTTCAAATGTTACACATTCCAGTAAATCTCTACAGATCCTTTACAATAGTGAAAACTAACATAACGAATTTAGGTTAGGTTTTTGAAGTGGCATTTGGTTGTAATAGTTATAGTTCTCAGAATTCTCACTAAACATACCAAATAAAGGGCTCAAAATGGCTGCAGTTAGAGCGAATGACCATGAGTTGACCAGTCTCTTTCTATGACCAGAAATGCGTCTCTAAATCCTCTGGGGATATAATAGGATCTTATCAATGTGTGCAGCCTATAAAGGGTTCGACTTTCGTTCTATTTCAGCCGTTATGGAGAAAAAGGGGGGGGGGGGCTTATGTTCAATCTGTCTCCAGCAGCAAAAGCGGCAAGGAGGAGGCAGCAAAAAATAAGACTCGTTTATACCAAGAAAAGCGGTTGACATTCCATTTGAATATTATGAGGCTCGAAGCGGCATCAGAATTCAACTATCGACTCATTTTTTATTCAATATTCGGCCGCCTTTCGAAACAGATTTTTCTCTCCCCGCCTCTTTTTTTAAAGGAAAAACGGGGACCGAAATCCTGGCATAAAGCCCGAAAAAATGGCGCATGGGGCCTATTACTTTAGGTCTAACGACACCGCAGGCACCCCCAAATGTCCCTCCTAATGTCCAGTTTAGTACTCTTTTATTTGCACCGAAGTAGTTTAACTGAAAGTGATACATGCCGCCCTATATCTGCGCTGCGCCCTCCCCCCTTTACAAAACTTTGATATAAAGTCGGCCGCCTTTTGGATATCATTAGAGTCCAGCTCTTGTCCTTAGTACCAAAGTCAAGTGATGGATACTTTTGCCAGAGAAGGTTTAATATTGCTCGGCGGTGCTGGATCTATCAATCACGTTGTCAAAACGGGGGGTGGGAAATCCCCTGTCAGCCCCCTATGATTGCGCCACACATTGTGTTTGTGTTTTGATTTCATCCCCCACCCCACAGCCTGGTTCTGAAGCAAGAGTATTTTCTGTTCGAATACTCTTATCTCGTTCGGTTCAGAATTTAAGAATTTGATTTTTATAGTGTGGTGGCATAGAAGTGGGGGGTTTTTTAATGTTTTTAAAAGTCGCTCACAGCGTATCTGTCTGTGATTTCTTCGGTGATCTAAGAATTTAAAAAATGGGTGTTGTTTTTTAAAGAGATATGTTACTTTTCCATCGAAAGCTGTTGCAGTATGATGAACTTCAGAAACTGGGTTGGAGTTTTTTTTAATATCACTTTGATAGAAAGGAATTTATTTGAAGGGAGAAGTATCAGCAATTTATTTATGTTATACCATATTTTTTGAAGAGTGACAATCATATCGTAAGAATTATTATATATATATATATATATATATATTTGTGATTTATTTATTTATTTATTTTGTTCACTTGTCTTGGGAGAAAAAATAATTTTAAATACAACTGAGTATTGCTAAATCTTTAGTTCTTTCCTGCAATTCTGCTGTCTAATTTTCATAAACATGTACTAATTTAGGCTCTCCTTTGTATGTTTTTAAAATGCAACTTTATTTAAATTTGGTCACAAATTCAATGTCGCCATTTTATGACACATTCACAATTTAATTTAAAAAAAAGATTCTAATTAATAACATTTTTAATAAGTACTTGTAGCCAACGACAACACAGGCTTTTCTCAAACATATGCCACTTAAATAAATACTGATGTTGAAATTTTTTTTGCCACCAAATACATATAAGGGGAAGGAGAAGGGTGGAGATTTCAAAGGAGAATTAGATTCAAAATTTTAGAAATTTCCACAAATTAAAAAAAAAAAAAACAATAATAATAAAGAAAAAAATACATAACCATGAAATTTAAATTCACAAATACTTTCAAGTAACACAGATTTTGTTTTTATGTATATATACATACATATATATATATAATAAAATTTACGTTTTGCTTTTTCTCAATGCACGAGGTGTTCGTAATTAAACTTGCAACAGTAAGCATGCTTTATAGCGCGATCTAATTATAATAATGGAGCCAAACTTTTCGTAATATCATTAAAAAAGAATGGGAGATGAGGGATTCTTTGTAAATAGTTCCAAAAATTATCACCAGGGGGATATATGAAGCTGTTTTTTTCCTACTGTCTTTCCCCTTGTTCCCCATTTTGATAAATCATCCTACAAAATTTGACTTTTATGCTATTTTCTTAATATGTTTGTTAATTATTTATAACTTAAGAAAAAAAATTAAGACATAGAAATTTCAAAATCAAAATTCACGACATGAAATTTTCAAGAAAAACACTATCGCTTTAAAAAAAGTTTCAGTCTATGAAATGTACATTTTCAAAAAAAATTACCAAAATGATTGTAAGTTATTAAACTTCTTTCCAACATCTGATTATTTATCTAATATCAAACAAAAGACATCGCATGTCCTGATTATAAACGCGCCAATGCCAGCGAGAAATCAAGTAACAGCGACTTTAATTGGGCCATTTATCTGAGCCAATTTAGTTCTGGGATTTAGCATGGGATGTTCGTATAGCAGCATCATTTATTCTTTCCCGTTATTAATGGTTTGGCAGCATATTGTGTGCCTTGTACTTCAGATTATTCGATTATTAATGGTAGATACTGGCATTCGTTTAGAGGATATCAAAGATGTCACTGATGTTGAACAGCTCCCGACCATTAAAAGCTCAGGTAAGAATTAATAGGGTTTGTTTAGTTCATTAGTTTTCAATTATTAGATTTTTGACGTTATATAAAGAAAATATGTGTACTTTATTAAATTCGAACTGAATTTTCAAAAGTTGAATGATTAAAATAAACGGGGTTACTTTTTAAACTTCGTGATTTTTTTTTTTCTTTTAGAAAAAAAAAGGGAAAAAGATAGTTTTTAATTATTAAAAGGTTTTACCAAAATTTTTGTAGATTTTTTTTTTCTAAATGTTTAGTTTGTCAACGTTATTGTAAATATTTTTTAATTAATTATATGCTAAATACGCCATTTTGATACTCATATATGTTTACTTAAGTAAGTTAAGTAAAAAAATATGTTAACAAGTAAGTCTAAATACACTATTAAAAATATAGTTATTTTAATCTACGAAAGTATAATATAATCATTAATGAAATTATATTATAATCTCTTTATCTGTTACCTATTAATTCGAAAAGCGTTTTTTATCTTGCGAAACCTAAAAAAAAAATTTACTTTTGAGATTGAAATAAAATATTTATAAAATAAAATTTCATTATCTGCCATTTATTTTCAAAAACGTTTCGGAGTCTGAACTTTTAAAGTGCCTTTTTTTTTTTTTTTTTTTTTTTTTTTTTTTTTCTTCCAAAATAGAAGTTTTTCTCGATATACTATCAGTAAATATTTTCATGGTAAATTAGCATTAAAAGATTTTAGTAGTGTTTTAAATTATCAGACAAACGTGATAAATTTAAAACACCAAAAGTAATTTTTTTTATTCCTGTTAATACTTCCTTCTGTAAATTATGCATCTCGAAATTCATTACAGGTACTTTTTAAAGAAAATAATGTTGTCTTAAATGGTAAGTTTGAATGTGTTATTAAAGATGATTAGTTAAATAATAATTATAATAACCATGTTAATAAACATTCGTATTAAATAGACACTATAAAATTTAATTATTTTATTTTAGTTTGTAACTTTTTTTTAAAATTGATTATTCTATATAAGGAAAAAGTAATTAAAACTTCTTTAACCTTTACATAAGAAATTTTAAAACTTTTTATATTTCGAAAATTTTTAGGTTAAATCACCCTTTTTTAAAATCTAAATTTTGCCGCACACATAAAATGCAGTTCTCCTTTTTTTATTTTTTTTTATTTTTTCCCTCCAATAATGTAATATTGTGCCCAAAAAAGGGCATTACAAAATACTTTTCTTTAACTTTTTGCACAAAATTATTGCTTTTTTCAAAATTCAAATTTTGTTACAAACATAACAAGCTAACTTTTTCTCATAATACATTATACTTAAAATTAATTTTAATATTTTAAGCATAAAAAGAAAGAGAAAATATCATAAAATTATCAATATTTTCTAGATTCAATGACAATTTTTAAAATCTGAATTGTGGCATAAACATAAAATGCCATTCTTTTTCTTCGGCATTACACTTCAGTGAACTTTATTTAAACATTTTAAATTTAAAAATAGAAGTAGAAAGACAAATTATAAAAATTACCAAATATTTAAACACTGAATCATTATTTACAAAGTCCAAATTTTTATACAAACATAAACAGCTGTATCCTTTTTCCGACTTTACAGTTTAACCAACATTAAACGTTTTAAATTTATTTTATTTACCATTTAAAAATTACAAATAGAATAATAAAATAATTAATAAATAGATTAATAAAATCAATAATTAATAAAAAAATAATAGAAATAATAAATAGAGAATAATAAAATTAGAATAATAAAAAAGGAATATAATAAAGAATAATATAAATAATAAATAGAGAATAATAAAATTAGAATAATAAAAAAAGAAGAAGAAATTTAGAATAATAAAAAAAGAATAATATAATAATAAATAGAGAATAATAAAAAAAAAGAAGAAGAAATTTAGAATAATAAAAAAAAGAATAATATAATAATAAATAGAGAATAGTAATAAAAGAAATTATAAAATTCCCGAAAATTTCTAAATCAATTCACTATTTTCTAAATCTAAATTTTCCTATAAACATAAATCACAGAATTTTCTATGATACATGACACTTTATCTCACTAATTTATAACACTCGAGCCGTCCCTTTCTAAAATATATCTCTAGGGCCACCGTTTTCAACGCCCGGTCCAGTTTTATTATCTCTGTTCGTGGACAATTTAGTAAAATAAATATACTAAAATAAAAAAAGGTCTGATATAAGGGTGAAGAAGCAGCCTGTCCTGATGCGACTTTGATAGCCCAGTGTCCGCATGTCTCATGAAAGATGGCCCAAATAGAGAGAGAAAAAATAAGGTTTGTGGGGGGGGGGGAGGCCCCTGCCCCCAAGCGTATGGGAGATGAAATTGCAGGCGGCGGCAGCTTGTGGATATGACCCAATCTCAGACACGGGACAGCAGGACAAGATTTTTGTGTCGTAAAAAGAACGGAATTTGCGAAAAATGAAAGAAGCTTTGTCTCTAGGAAGCGGTGGAAGAATAGTCTAAGCTTGGGAGGATTTTAAAAGTTCTTAGGAAAATTGGTAGCTAAAATTTAAATGATCATGCGATGTTTGTTTTTTTTTACGTTTGATAATTGATTCTTGTGATTTTTTAGTGATAAATTCGAAAATGACTTTCATTTTTAACATCACGCCAGGGCTTTTTACAAATCGTAAGTAAAATAAAAATCTAAAAAGTCGAAATATTGAGAAAATCTGATAGTATAAAATAATTATTTCCCCCCTTATATTATGAGAAAACATTTTATGCATGTTTTCTAGTATTAGATTTTCGCAACATTTCGATTTTTTAAAAATTAAAAAATTTCAAATTAAAAAAATATCGACGCGATGATGAAACATGATGGTCAGTTTCAAAATTCAGTTCTAAAACATACCTAATAATCAATTATTAAAAGCCTAAAAACATGACACAACTCAGAGTTTGCAGGCTTGTATAGTTAATTTTATAGTTGTATATGAAAAAAATCTTTGGAACATTTGGGACATGTACATATATACTTGAAAAAATAAATAATTCAAATTCAACTAAATAATTTTATAAATTTTCGCAAATATCATAAATTTTTAAAATTAATTCTTGGGAAAAGTTAAATCACAGCTGTACAACTATTTAATTAATAATTGTTTGGTTTTCTTTCAAATTATTTTATAAGAACTTCATCAATTCTTAGAAAAGTTTTTTAGAAATAATTTAAGCAAAGATAATTATAACAAAACTATTTACTTAACTTTTTTTTAATGTTTTCGCTGATATGAATTTTAATGTTGTTTTTAAAGTTTCACTTAAATGAGCTAACTTTTCCTTATAAGAAGCAAATTACTTAAAAATTAAATTATTTAAAAAATTAAATCATATGTATTTCAGAAAATTTTGGCCTTTTTAGACGGATTTTCAGACTATGACAGCGAAAGACAGGTTATTAACTGATAATTAATTATAATTCAAGATGTATTAGATTTTTAATAAAAAGTAAAAATTTGCCCCTAAATAATAAAAGCCGCAATTTCCAGGTATTGACGCACGAAAATGATTTCATGAGTATGTTAGGTTACACGCTCTTCAGTGGGATAAATATCAACTAAGAATACATTTTATAAACTCAGGATGTTATAACTAATAACAATAAATTAATTATTTTAAAATAGTCTACTGTAACCAGTGGTTTATTCACGCATGATCTAACTAGATAGCGGATTTGGATCCATTGCTCATGAAGGTCCAAATATAAATAAGTTGATTTAGGATAAAGTTATTAAAAATGTAATTTTACGCAATTGCTTCCTAAAATAAATCAAAGAAGGCGGAGAATGGTCAACTAGGCAACACTATCATAATATCTTAATGATATCCCCTTCCCTCCTCCGAATATCCCAAGAAAGTATTTCTGGCTACTATTTTAATTTGAGGGGGGGGGGGGCTGAAAAAGTGCTGGTGCGGGCTTCAGACAACCTTAATCGCGCTTTGATAGTAATTGCTGAAAAGACATTATTATTATTCCACTAAGTAAATTCTAAATAATCTGTTCGGCCTTTTAAAAGATAGAGACTTTTTGTAATGTATTTGATAAAAAAAAAACGTAATAATAAAACTATCTTATTAAAAAGAATGAGGTGGTATTGGCGACGATTATCAATGACCTCGGCGATGAACCTCGCGAAACTGGTAACCCTTCCCTCCGAGTATTCCCCTAGTGATGAGGAGCAACCGCATCAATCAACTTTTCTCTATCCGAGAGCAGAGTTTTTCTCTTCTCGCTCCCTCCACCGTATTCATTCAGGTTTGGCGTGGAAGGTGGTGCCTATGCCCCTAGATGTCTCAATAGGTACACAGGGTGCTGTTTCGAAATTTATGACTCTAACATGTGTTGTCCCTTTCTGCCGCTTCGTCTTGAATAAAAGGGGATCTGGTATAAAAAGATGAGAAATTCTAGTTCAAGTTTTGGAGGGAGGATTGAGCTTAAATTTTCGCTTGTATAGACTCCACTTCTTTTTCTTTTTTGTGGCAGAGTCTAGAAAATATTTGTGTGGGAAGATATTTTCATTTTCTTCTTTTTCTTTTTTCTCTTTTCTTTTCTATCCTACAAGCAGCCTGGATTGGAAAAGAAGGAATTTATTATCGAGTTAAAATCTAATCCCGTTCGCTCGCAAGTCTCAGAATCATAGATTTTTATCTGAGAAAGATGAAGAATTATCTTGTATCGAGAAGAAAGAAGTGATTTACACGGTTTATAGGAATAAGTGACAAAATATTTTTATAAATGTGTTCATTGAAAATTTCTATATCCTGTATATTAGTAGAGGGGTGGTTTACTAGATAATAAAAATGAGTTGCAAAATGTTAGATGAACTTCTTCGGTGAAACTCTTGATTTGTTGTATCAGTTCATTCTTAAACAAATTGTTTGCGGTTATATTTATGTATATGTTAAACTTTTTCTTCATTTGAAAGAATAGATTCACAAGAAATGATAACTTGTTTGTTAAAAATACACGGTTCGTTTCTTTCGACACTGTAAAACATCCGTAATATAATGAATATACAAAACACTACCTTCTGACTGTACTACTGTATAAAAAAATAATACATTGCGATGAACAAAAACACGTTATTTTGATTTGACATTTAGATGTGCACATGATTTATCAATATCATTATTTTTTAATAAGTATAAAACAATTTCTGATTAAGACCAATTACTTGATGATGATAAAACAGCTGTTTTTATATTAAAAAGATTAATTCGTAAATTTTTAATTGATAACACATATATAATGATGCACATTGTTCATATTTAAATGAATTAAGTTGTCGTAAAAAAGTTCAAAATTATTTTATTATTAAATTTGTTGTTTTTTATAATACATTGCACCCCCCCGCCCCCGATTAATATATCCAAATTTTATTACTCATTTTTTTTAAATTAAAAAACAAAAAATGAATAAATTTTTTAATATTTTAAATTAATTAAAAAAATAGGTAACTTGCAAACAACCTAATTAAACAAGAATACATTTTTATTTTTTAATTCCAAAAACCTGAAATTCAGAGAATAAATAATTTACCACTCAATAGCTGCTAATTTATTTGATTTCTGAAAATTCCCATAAATTTATAAAAACGAAATGTTATGCGTTAAATCAATTTAAAGACAAAAAAAAATCAATAAAAGCAAGTCGAAAATCGTACGTCAAACAAGGACGTGCGAACATAATGTAATTCGTTTTAGAAATATTCATATTTTAATGTCATAGCTGTTACTATAAAAATGCACGAATACAAAATTGTGTACGATTTTATACGCTAAATTCTATAATGTGGAAATTACAGGACTCCTTCTTCAATAGGAGGTCATTACCCTGTAAATTTAGAATCATCACCTATCATAGGATAGCACTAAAATCATGACGTAAGAAGAATTTAATAAAGTGAAGAAAACTTCTGTTAATACCATTTTAAATTTTGATTTGATTTTCTTAAAATTTGCAATGACACGACAAAATTCTGCAACGATTCCATCGATTAAATGTCAAACCAATGAGTTTGGATTTTTTTGCGACAGACCGACAGACAGACTAAAAGACCAAATGACGACTACGTATTCATGTAATTACGAACGCTTCTAAAAATAAAAACGATGGCATTTGAAACTTTCTTTTAATTTCTTTATTACTTCTATCTCTATTCTAAATTCGATTATCTTCGATATCTACCTACATATTGGTATAATCAATAATTCTCTTTATATATCTTCTGTCTTAAGCGTCTGTGTTTGTCATTTTATAATAAGCGCTATCCTACTTTCTTTCCTTTCACGGTGTATTTGTTTTTTATTCTAGCCCCCCCCCCCCCCTTACTATGACGTATGTCGGGTCAGAACAAAATGGATGAGCCCCCACTAATCACAATAACTTTTTCCAACTACGAACAAGTGCAATGGAGAGCTTCAGATAAGTTTTATTTTTTTAGCAGAATTATTTTTTCCCAACCGTCGAGATGAAATTTTCCTTCCTTTTTAGTTATATTTTGTCAAAAAGACTGCAGTGGACAGGTCCAGTGAACGATGAAATCTAGAAATTGTGAAATGTAGTTTCTTGGGACGACATCATTTACTTGTTTCTGCGGTAAAATTGTATAGAATATAATTGTATATGGGCAATATCATATATATTAAAAGCAGGAAGCCCTAAAAGTTCGCCTTGAGTAATTCAGAAATTACCCAGTTATTTATATATATATATATATAGCATCTGAAAGAAAGTATTATCGCTGTGGTTTATGTGTATAATATACTACCTATATTATATAAAGTGTCTAATATACCAACTACATTATGTATATAATATAGACGTAATGCCATTATATTATGTGTATACACTGTTAAAAATCTTGACCTAGTTTGAACCAGTGGCGCAGCCAGAATTCAGTTCTAGGGGGGGGGGGGGGTTCTGATAATGGTTTTCGCCGGTTATTTGAATCCCCGGTTAATAGAATCAATACAAATTAGAATATTCACTGTATAATACTTAAACTAGAAGAGCATCTGTGTGGCAGGAAATCATCATTCTTTTAGCATAATACGTCTCAGAAAAGTAATTTAGTTCAAATATCCAATTTTTATTTAACTAATCCATGTAATGTGCACTTTCAGAGTTTTAAGTACAATTTTTGCCATTTAATTGAATCACTTTATTTAATGAAATCTGATTCAATAATGCAGCGGATTCCGAAATATACGCCAAAATGTTTAAATATTAAGTTTGGTTTTTGATTCATATAAGCGGCAATTATAGCGAACTTTTTAGCTCTGGGAGGGGTTTTAACCTCACCCCCCCCCCTCTAGCTGCGCCACTGGTTTGAACCAAATTTTAGGGCCCAATAATTGCTACTGTAAGTTGAAACATAGTTCTAATAGTTGGAACAAGCTTGAAATAAGAAGCTCGAGATTTCACCATCTTATTGAACACCGAAATTTGGTTAAAATTGGGGCAAAGTTTTTAATAGTGTAAAATACCAACATAAGCTTGCTTTTAATAATGGAATTTGGTATTTTGTTCTTTGGGCGAAAATGTTGTGCAGTTATCATCAATTAAGAATAGAAACGGTTGTACCAATTAGATTAAAAAAAAAATACAAATAAAATATTGTCTAATTTACAATAAAAAAAAAAAAAAAAAAAAAAAAAAAAAAAAAAGGGAGAGACTATAATATTTATGTGATTTCATTTAAATAATTATTGTGAACTAAAAGTAATCTTTAGTTTAAAAAAAAATAAGAATATATTAGAGTACAACAACCTCAAATAATTTTCACAAGTTAATGAGTTTTCCTAGCATATTCTTATAATAATCTTATCTAGTAATAATTAAGATAGTATAAAATCTTTTACAAATAAGTATAGTTTTTACGAAACTTTTTTTCTTTCAGGTCTTTCGAAGAATGCTATTTTTTTTTTTTTTTTTTTTTTTTTTTTTTTTTTTTTTAAGGGAAAACATTTTAAATTCTTCATAAAATTTTCTTCAATTATACTTAATAAATGTTGCATCTTTTAAAGACAACTTTATATTGAATTACAAAATAATAATAATAATAATATAAATAAAAAATAACATTATTTAAAAGCTGAAAAAAATATATATGTGTTATAAAAATGTAACACTTAAAAAGAGCACAACCAATCTATAAAAAAGAAAACTGAATTTTCGGAATTTTTCATTGTGTGAATATTTAATAATTTATACTATTTTTTGTTTATTTATATTTATTTTATTTACATGTAGTTTAATATAGATCCTTATTTAAACATTATATTAAATTTAGATTTTTTTTCTTTTCATTTTCTTATTTACAATATTTACGCTAAAAATGTTATTTTCATATTCCAGAGTTTTTACCCCATGGATATCAATATAATTGACAGTAAGTGGTTCTTTTCTGTAGAATCACTCTTTTTTTTCATATTTCGGTTGAGTGAATGCTATGATATGAGGGGAGAGGGAGGGGATATGAGGAATATGGTATCAGTGGACGTGTGTTTCAAAGTTAAATGATCTGTTCTAATAAGAACAAGCTGTGGAAAGTGGGGGGAGAAGATGTTTGGGGGAAAAAAGTACATATGAAAAAGTATTTTCTTTTTCTTTTCTTTTTTTTCTTTTTTTGTTAATCTAAATTATATATTTAAGGTAGTACCATTCTTTATCTCACAATTTTTAAAAATATTTTAGTATTTATACTTTATTTTTGAATTTAATAATTGACTGATAGGGAAAAGTAAAAATTATATTATTAGTCAATTTTATCAATTCAAAAAAGTGTAAAAAATATTTAAAATTGCTATTGTTTGTTATTGTATAATTATTATTTGCAATAGGGTACATTATAAATCAATCAATTTTACACAATAATATATTTAGGAGAAATGCTTTTCAAAAAGTTATAATAACATAATTTAATATTCTTCCTTTAAAACTATTATTTGTGTTATTAAGCTTCTCTTTATGCGCAATTAAAGATGACAAATATAAACAATGCCTAATATTAATTTGCGTATCAGATGATTGCTATTATTCAATCAATAAAATAATGTTACATTTACGAAAAAATTTAGATATCTGCTGAAAAAATATATTTATAAAAGAAGGAGAAAAAAATTTTAAAATTAAATAATTAAAAACCTATTTTGTCCAGCCTTGTTTATACGCAGTTTTTTTTTTAAGCTTACGTTACTAATTTAAATTGTAAATTTGTAGATATTTTTATTTAGCATGCTAATTTATTTATAGAACACAAAAGCATGTACATGAACAATAATTTATCTTTTAAGGGAAGTCAAAACTATGTGAAATATACGAGCTTTAAGACCCGTTCTTTCGAAAACTACTGGTACGATTTGAATTATATTTGGGATTCATATTCACTGAATTATGCTCAAGATTTATTTTTTGTGACTAAAATATTTTACTTTATAGTGATGGCAATTTCTCAGAAACTTTCCACTTTTCAGATTTTTTTTTTTTTTTTTTTTTTTTCCTCCAGAATTATTTTTTTTAATCTGTCTGCCACATATGATATTATAGTCATACTTTACCAACAAAAATTATGTAATCAAAATTGCTCGAGTACTTTTGGAGTTTTTAGCAGAAAAACACAATTTTTCAGAGAGCTAAAAATTTGAGACACTTTTCTTATTTGTGTGACATTCTTAAACAGTTTTATCAAATACATGAATTGAAGTATACATAAACACTTGGTTAAAATTGAGTTGCATATAATAAATTAGTACAGAATATTAAAGTAAAATTAATGTTTATGGTTACGCCACCCCAGTCGTGCCTTATTCCCTTAATGCTCTTCTGAAATCCGAACGAGATGATTTAATAATTCCGTTAAAATATTACGGTCAAATAATCCTCTTTTATTCACAGACAATTCAAATTAGCATATGCTCTTAGATGGATATAATGCAATCTAAGCGGATATATATATATATATATATATATTTAATGTTGTTAAGCTGGAGTTTTGAATCGAATAATAGAACGAAGCAGTGCAGGAAAGTAAAAAAATCTGCCGTCCTGAGACAACAATTATGTACAACTCAAGATGCAATTCATTTATCAGAAAATTAAAAAAATAAACTGTTCCTATAAGTAACCATGCCTGAAAATATCGTGCTTTTAAGTTTGCAAATGAATCAGAAAATTAATCTTTACTATACACACACAAAAAAAATATATATATTCGTCTTTTTTTTTTTTTTTTTTTTTTTTTTTTTTCAGAACCACTTTAAATAGTATTTTTTTTTTCTTATTATACATAAAATGAATCGATATCCCGAGGTAATAATAAAATAAAGTGTGTTTTATTGCAGATCATTTACCGGAAGAAAAGAAAAAAAAATTCTGTTTCACTTTATTTCCAATTTGAAATTTTAAAGAATATACTTTTTCATTTTCAAAAAGATACATTTTAAATCATTTATTCAATGACGGAAAATAATAATAATTTTTTCTCTATCCTTCGGTTCATTCACTACTGTAAAACATGATGCAGAATTAAGGAAGCTCACGTATTTTGTTCAAAGGAATATAATTATACCAATAACAGTGGTACAACTGTTTAACCCCTATTACACTTGTCATTATCACCAGTCTAAAGTGTAACACGCCCAGCAGATTTCGTGGTTCAAAGAGATAGGTCATCTAATATTTTTTCGGTAGCCATATTTTGTGAGAATCATCGGCTAATTGTGTT
Source organism: Maratus speculifer (assembly GCA_964019185.1). Taxonomy (NCBI): domain Eukaryota; kingdom Metazoa; phylum Arthropoda; class Arachnida; order Araneae; family Salticidae; genus Maratus; species Maratus speculifer. Next base: position 421,175,270 of record OZ025294.1, on the reverse strand, counting down.
ACCATGGCAACTCGAAACAGGGCGATTTGTTTTGAAAGAGCAGTTTGTCACGAAAATGGTAAAATCAGATTGTGCGAAAAGATAACGCACCAGAGGACAGTGAAATTAATGTGCGTGGGGAGTGATTATAAGTCGGAAGTATTATACGTAAAGTTTGAATGGAGAAGAAAGTTACAGACAGCTCATGCGTTCCATTTTTAGTTATTGAAACTTTAGCGTTAGAAAATAATTATTTATTACTATTATTAATTCCCGTAAAAAAAAAAAAAAAAAAAAAAAAAAAAAAAAAAAAAATACATGCGATACGATGACGATTCCTAAGATATAAACTGTGTAACTTAAGGGTGTTTTCGAAAAAAAATTATTTTCCATCTTAACAGCTCGAAAACTTCTTATACAATTTCAGGCTCATTTTTAAAAGGAGAAACAGGAAACTTGCTGAGGGGATTTTTGCAGAGAAGTATACGGTGTCGTGTGATGTCCTTCTGCCCTCAATGCATTAGAATTTGATTTATAAGCAATTATATTTTCAATATACCTTTTTTTTTTTTTTTTTTTTTTTCGTTCACAAATCTACCGTTTCGGTAAAAACGATTCAAAATGCCGTTTTTGATTGCATTTTTATCAATGTTTTCTGCATTTATAAAGAAATCGGCACCTCGTGTAAATTATATGTAAGGCAATTTGGCAGTTTGATGCACATGAGAGCAAAAATTAATTTAAAAATAAATCGGAAAATAAGCAGTTTGAATCGAAATACACCCTTAAATGGAAAAGAAAGGTATACAAACAGCTCATGCGTTCCGTTATTGAAAGTTTAATGTTAGGAAATAATTATTATTACTATTATTCACCCCGTAAAACAAAAATTACATGCGATACGATGACGATTCCCAAACAATCTAAACTGTGTAACGTAACAACCTATCTTAAAGCACATAAATTTAACGTTTGAATTCATTTTTTTATTATAAGTACACGTCAATTATCACAGATTTTAACACAGTTAATGGAATAACAAAATTTAAAAATTAGACAGGACCAATACTCGAACCTGGGTCCACATCGCACTGTGCTATTGCTTTAACTACTAATAACCGTATAACACGGGGAATTATAAATAACAAACATTTTACAAAACATGTTCTCCCAACTTGCCAGGGCGATGCGAGAAATGTTCGGTGAGCAAGAATAGCCGGCAAAATTATCTTCTTCATTAAGATTAATCAACTTTTGTTGACTATAATGCTCTATTGGGAGAAATGTTCAGCGAACAACTTTCGTGCGGCATTTCTAAGCTACCTGGCCGATAAGCGAATAAAGCAATTTCTAACTAATGCATGGACGATGATGCTCCTGTACAAACGGCCTAGTTACCACAACAGTTCCATTTTTTGCCAACTTGGCGACAACTGGGTAATTTGGCTTAATTCCCATTTAAATCCCTTAATTTTCCATAATCGAGCAATCACCAATTTAATTTAAATTCCGATGATTTAAGTTTTTTATTCTTTCCAACATGCATTGGATCATAATTTAAAGTATAATACGCAGAATTTTACGTCTTTATATTTTCATCCCATTGCTACTAATCTGCCACTTGACAGCAATGTATTATCTGAACTCCTAACTGCCCGATTACAATGTGCTTTAAGTGGTCAAATTCAGAAACTAAATTACCTTTTATTTTGTCCTATCTGCGCAACAGTTTTCACTTTGTGAAAGGGAGTAAAGCTGAAAATTTTAAATACTAAATATTAAATTTTCTATAAAAACCCATAAGATTAAAAAATTGATAATAAAATAAATATAAAACGTGACTAAAAGATTAAATATAGGTAAAATATATATATATATATATATATATATATATCATTAAAATTCACGAAAATGTAAAAAAAAAAATTTAACGAACTAAAAAGTAGAAAAAAAACTACAGGGTTAGAAAAAAGATTTTTTTACTCTATTTTTTTTATAAAATAGATAGTTCTACTACTACTACTACTAATAATAATAATAACCAAATACTTGTCACAATTTAACATGTTTTAAAAATGAGTGTGATATTAGTTTTATGATAGCAGGAAATGGAGGATTCTATTGAAAAACCATTATGAGTAATTTATAATAACAGCAACTCATTTTTTTTACCGGAAATAAAAACTCATTTTTTTTTTCAGTCGGAATTACTCATCTATCAATGAATAGTAAAAATATTACAATACTCGAGTATTTAAAATGTTTGCCGCAAAACAACCAAACTTTAAAGCGAGTGAGTCCTGCGCCCTCTTCAAATGGTAGTAAACCACTCTGGAACCATTTGCAGAAAACACTCCTGACTATAATAACGAGTGTGTCTCGAGACATCCATTGTAGGTATCCTCAAGAAACATTTTCGGGATCCAAGTGGTTCATCTTCTTAAAAGCTTCACCGGCTAACTTCAAAGATCACCCCAGGTGTACCTATTCTTCGTAAAGATCGAACTGAAGTTGAAACTAAAGTACCCTATCATGAAAGGTTATTTTTATCTAATCAAATATCAGCATTGTGGCAGCGAAGATAGAAATATTACTCATCCTAAAATGGTACTTAGTTTTCAAGAAGTAATAACTGTTGAATGAAGTAATATTATTGTAGCTGAACAATATGAGAAAAAGACGGGAAACTTTGTGACATTTCTTTTTCCTGTTCGGCAATGCATAAATGTTTTTATTCTCTAAAAAAGTATTTTTATTGTGGGAAATGTATTACAACTTTTTTTTCTCTTTCAAATTTAATAATGTCAAGATCTTTCTAGAAATGTATTAGGAGATACTATCGCAAAATTGAACTCGAGCTTCTACATTTAATTTGAAATTTCAATGTGAATGTTATGTTTAACAAAATTATATAAAAAATCCTTTCTTTATGTGCGACTACATAATTTTTAATGTTTCAACTTAGATAAAATTTATTAAATTCAGATTTTGATGTGATTTTTGATGATTATGATGTGACGTTTTATTTTAGTCGGAACAATTAAAACCGAACTTGTTCTCTTGATCGAAATAGAGTTGCCAGTCGAAATTCATTTATATGAAAACAATTAAAAAAAAGAAAGCACTTTTTAGAATTCGTTATTTTAGAATATTATTTTATTGAATTTTAGAAACACCTTTAAAAAAGTTGTGTGATTAACGTCGATGTAACATCTGAAAAGAAAAATCTACCACTACTGGGTTAAAACACATGCAAGGTCACTACGGTCACAACAGAAGGAGGCTCTTTATAAATACTTATAATAGGTACATTTTGCATATTTTAATAGATTTCTTGTAAGTAGATGGTGTTTATTCTTAATAATAATAATAATCGGGCTTGCAGAGTGTCGCACTGTAATAATTTCACACTTACAGTAGTCTCAAACATGCCAAGGAGCATCACAACAATTGATGTGACAGTAATCATCGATTCAATGTATTTCAAATTATTCTGTGTTACACGACCAGATTTAAAAACTTTTGACACTGAATACTACCGAAAAGAGATTAAATACTATTTTTATTTATTTATTCACTTTTTTTAATTGTAACCTTCGATCTATTAGATCGCAGAAAAATATCCATGAATATCTAATAGGATCGCCTATGTAATTATATGTAGTCGCGTAAAAATAAAATGAGATGTCTATGCAAAATAAATAAATAAGATAAAAATAGTGGAGTTTCGGCTACTTTGTTGCTCGAATAAGTTAGTTTTTTTTTAACTTTATATTATGCATTCTATATATAAATCAACCAGTAAAAACACGTGAATTACTTATAAACAATAATTGATCCTTATAAATCATCCTTATTAAATAAATATGAATATACATAATTCCTGATAACATGAGAAAAGGAGAAAAAAAACTCTTGTGATTTCTACTGTATGTATTTCGAATTTATTTATGAAGTGTCATCTCCAACACCTTTCACACAACATCGACAACCCTTAAAAAAGAAAAAAAACTGTACAAAAAGAAAACAGTCCCTCAAGGACACTTCCTATTAAACGGCAATTCGTTTTTCCAGCCAAACCACATGAAATAAAAAGAGGATAGACACTACAATGGGAAGCAAGTGATCATCCCGGCAGATAGAGATGCGGCTTCTGATGTCAACCACATGCCAGCCATTGACGAGTGCAGAGATGGGCTCTTCTTTCACTGCCTTTTTTCGCGGACAGTGCATTTCGAGGGACCGTGCACTCATTTCAAAAAAATAATTTTAGTAGCTGTTATCTTGATTCGTTTTAGAAACGTGTAAAAAAATACCTTCGGTTACGTAACGCGAATCTTTAAAAGAAAATTGTGTAAAATAATAACTGAAGTTTTCAAATGAATGTATTTCTTTTATTTTTATAATTGTTATTTTTATTTTATTATGTTCATATTTCCCTTGCTTATTTCCATGTGTATGTATATATTAGGTGTATATTTAATATAATATTTAGAAAGTTATCATAATTAAATGTAACTATTAAACCAGTAACGATTAAAAATCCCGAATTCGATAAAAATTTTAATTCATCATTTTATATTTTAAATTTTCTTAAATTTGGGGAAGTGGCTATTAAATGTATAAGCTGGGTATAAACATTTTTAAAAAAATGGTTAAAAATAAATTTTATCCACAATTTTCCCTAAGTCTAAATAAATAGAGAAATAAGTTTCCTTTTCTTTCTCGATAAAACTTTCTTCATTTAGTTACTTAGTCGAAGCATGTTTAAGTAGCAACTGTTTATGTAAATATTTAAATAATTAAAAGTAAAATAATATGTTTTGATTTTATTATTATTATTATTATTATTACACAGAAATAACAAAATAAACAATGGATGTTTTAGATAAGATAAAACAAAACAAAAATTATTTGCATCAATTTGAGTTTAAAAGACTGGTGGTTCATCGAAATTGCACATCTTTAATTCTGATAATAAAGGAAGAAGTTAAAAAACATATTTTTGCTTCAATTTTGCAGGTATTTTATAGATTTAATCACCCTTTGAAAAAAAAAAAAAACGTAAATGAACAGCCCATCAATATGAAGTTCTTTTCATATCTATAAAAATATTTTTATGACAATTTTTTTTTCAATAAATGCGTAGTTCCTCCTATCCATGTCCGCAAAAAAGGATCGAAATCCCAAATAAAATGAGATGAATGAAAAGAAAATTTATTTCTTCCATTCTTTTTTTTTTTCTTTTTCTTTTTTTACATATATAATTTTTCTAAATTATTAAGGCAATATTGTGGTGAAAATTTCGAAGCATTGAGAATTTTACATGAATTTAATAAACATTTAAAAAAAATCAGTTTTTTTTTTTTTTTTTTTTTTTTTTTTTTTTTGACAATATTGTGGTGAAAATTTCGAAGCATCGAGAATTCTACATGAATTTAATGAACATTATTAAAGAATCAGTTTCTATTTTTTATCAGATGTTCGTTCTTTTACAATAATGCGATTATTTTTAAAAAGTAAAAGTTTTGGGAATGTGGCATAAAAAAATCCCCAGCATTATCCCCATTACTTTTGACATAAAATGTTCTTTAAAATCACACACGATTTGTAACATTTAAATTTCATTTTGATGTAGACATTAGCATTGAAATTAAAACTATACTATCAAAGGATAAACGATTATACAATTTTTACATCATACTGTAGATCCAAAATATACTAATGAAAATTCAAGCAGGAAAAGGGATAGACACATTTTCTAAAAAAATATATAAATAAAAGCTTTGTTATATGATTGTTACTTATTTATTATTAAGCTTCGATACAAGCATCCAGCAAAAGTTTGAAAAGGACATTTTTACAGTCAAAATAAAAATATTTTCGCGTTTAATCCTCATTTTCCCTCTTTTACAACTCATCTTTTACACCCAAAACCCCAAATACTTCACCCAGATATTTCTACTGAATGAACCGTTGGATAAAGATGTTTATGATCGCCACACAACATTCTACGCACACAACCAGCAATTGTGTGGCTCACATTTTTACGATATACCCTATCTCTCTATCCCTTCCCTTCGCCCTTTCTTCCACTCTTTTATCTATTAAAATAGCACTTTTGACGGGATCGGGGCAAGTCTCTAATAAAGACTTCCACAGTACCCTATCGACGACCCCCCTTCCCCTTTTCTGCTATGATTTCATTGTCAAAAAATGATATTCACATCTATCGGCATCCGGTCAGTGTAGGGGAATGGTCAGATAAAGATGCTCGGACATTTCTGCTTTATGCGGCCGCGACAAAGTTTGTCATGCATTTGTAACTCCCAATGTCCAATTCCTGACCTTTGGCTCTTTGGATGCAAGCGAGGGACAGACCCTCCTTTACCCTTTTCTATTTCTTTTTTTCTTTTTATTCTCTCGCCTTCGATGTGAAGATTTTTCTGTATGATTTAGTATCAGGGGGGAAGATGTTTAAACCTGCAACGGGACGATTAACCTGCCAGGTGTGTAGAATAGGGTAAGGTATAGTAAGAGTTGCATAAATGTTTCTAGATCAATTTGCGGTTTTATTTATTTATTTTTCACTCTAGAGAATTTCGAGGGAGCTGTTTACTCATCCATGATATAATTGATTGAATAACTAGTATTCACAAATAGTCTTTGAACACCAGTTCAGTAAGTGACTGAGGATTACAATAGAAGATAGATTTTTTTTTTTTTTTTCTAAAACAGACATAAACTTAATCATTTATCCAAAAAGATAAATAAATAAATATTACTGTAAAATCTGTTTTATCGTGCTTTACAAAACATATTAAATCTCCAACAAAATATTCTTTTATTTATTATTATTATTATTATTATTATTTAGGAATCGAAAACAAGAAAGAGAATAAAAGATATATTAGAAAAAAAAATCTATCGACAACTTATTGATAATATGAGAAAAATAGAAGGATTTCATCATATACCCTTTTGAATAAACAAATAATAATCGAAATAACATCGCCCATGCCTGACAATTTTTTAGAAAATTTCAAAATATAATATTTTTTTAGGCCGAGATTTAAGTATCGGTGCTGGTGACAAATCCGCTGATGGACCGAAATCCGTAAAAAGGGATGTGATTGGGAAGGGGGGGAGGGGAGGGGTATGAAAAATCTGATCGAATCTCCCCTATGGGTATCACTTAGTGTTTGGAGAATGAATTATTGTTCATATCTTCCCTGACCTCAGGGGTAAATATTGGGGTAGGGGGGGGGGGAGTTGGAGAGGTGTTTGGGGGAAAGAGATTTTTCTTTCAAATATTTTACTCTATTCTGTGTGCAGAAAGAAGTATTCACTATTTTAAGTTTATCAATATACTTTCAAAAAGTGACATTTATTTTAATAAATTTAGTTTCGATACCTTTTTTCGTCTTTTTTATTTTTTATTTTATTTTATTTTATTTATTTGTTGTCAAATTAAAATTTTTATCTGCACGTTAAAATTGATTTAGCATTTCAGGATTTGGTGATTATATTATAAAAATATTTCAGTGGAAAAAGCCAATGATAAGATGAAACTCATATTCATATAATTTTAAAAGAATATATGTATATTTTTAATTATTCTATATTATCTAACATATATAGATTAAAATAATATTTATCAAATGGAGATGAAAAATTGTCAGCAGCAAATATAGTTACATTTCTTTTAAAGATAGCGAAATGAAACTATGCAAATACCACAATCGATTTTATGATCATTTTATAATAATGTTCTATTCTGAAAAATTACTGTTATTATTATTTTAAAATTAGCCCCACAATATAGGTGATACATTTAGATAAATTATTCAGGTGAATTATTAAATTTGCTGATTTTTCATGTTTACCCATGCAAATTGATACAAATTTCTGCATCAGCTATATTTTTTTCGTAATTAAAAAATGGTAAGTTAAGTAAAATCAAAATTGGTGCAATATTGCAGGATTTTGTATTTATGTTACTGGTTGTATGTATCAATAAAATATAAAGAGGTGAATGTAATTCTATGCTGTTAATTCATTGAGAAAACTGCAGTCTACATACATTTTAACGTTCTGGATACTGTTATAATATATTTACTAGCAGTTTATTATCATAAAAAATATGCCCTTTCAGTTACATATTTCAGATTCGAATATATCGCACTTATTCCTTGTCTCCCGCCAAACACGATATAGTGAAAAACTAATAAATATATATATGATATATTTATTATAACTTATTATATAGTCATTATTTTTAATTGATGACAGCCCCAGTTTTATCCATATTAACTCAAAAATTATCCACAGATCCCCCGTTTTTTTTCTTTTAATTTTTTTGTATGCTGTTATGTTGTTAAATTAAATAATTTTCCAAAGAGTATTTAACTTTGTTAATATTTCGCCTTCAATCTCCATTATTATTTTTAAGTTAACTGCAACCTATTAACTGATGACTTAAAAACATTCCATGTGCTTATTAAAACATTTAATTCATTTCTTAATTTTAAATATGTGTAAATGATATATATTTTATACTCAACTTATTATTAATGTATTTCTTATCTTTTCCATTATAGACATTGCTTTGGTATTTTTTAATATGGTTTTTAGACTGATTAACTTTTATTTTTCCAATTTTTTCATATGATTTGTTGCAGCTGATCGGGCAATTTTGACATACTAATTTGGGAAAATTGATTGTCATTAAAAAAAAAAAAAAAAAAAAAAAAAAAAAAAAAAATTGCTTTTTACTTTTAACGTGGAATATTGCTCTTTTTAAAATGTTCCGCAAAATAAATTTACAATTTCCTTTGTGTAATTACTTTCTGTATTTTTCTATTATTGACTAATTTGTAGTGCGTCGATTATCTTCTGCTTTAATAGCTATATTAGTACATGCAAAAAACTTTTATAACATGTCTATATATATATATATATTACATATTTAAAATCAGAATGATAATACCGCAATATTTTTTCATCTTCCATCTCAGTCTGATGATGGAAAACTATCAATACTGCCAAAAGGACGAATATCAATACAAAGCGATCCATAAAGTCACGGGTACCAAAGTAATAGCTTTCTGTAGAGAGAGACATAAGTGTCCAAATGAACTGTATCAACGTTTTTCGGGATTTTTATCCACACAAAGATAAATCGGTGGACCTTTTAGTGTCCGATGAGGAGGTGAAATGAACGACTTTTATCTGGACATCGGAGGCCATTTATTTCATTATCGGATCACCTCATTTCCTGAACCTTCTTACATCACTTTCTTTTACTGACCAAATGGCGAGGGAGTGACAGCACTCTTATATATCACTGTGAAGATAAAAAGCAAAATGGGATGGCAATAATAAAAGACTTCCATTGTAAACGGTTAATATCGACAGTCTTTTCTTGTTAAGGGTGTATTCCAATCCAAACTGCTTATTTTCTGATTTATTTTTAAATTCATTTTTGTCCTCAAACGCATCAAACTGGCAAATTCTCTTATTTAGAAATTACAATCCTTTAAGGGTGTATTTCGATTCAAACTGCTTATTTTCCGATTTATTTTTGAATTCATTTTTGCTCTCAAATGCACCAAACTTACAAAATCTCTTATTTGGAAAGTACGCAAGGTGCCGTAATCATCGATTCTTTGATAAATGCAGAAAATATTGTAAAAAAACAATCAAAAACGGCAATTCGAACCGATTTTTCCGAAGGCGGAGATCTGGGAACGAAAAAAAGGGTCATACTGATAAGGTAATTGTTTATAAATCAAATTCTAATGAATTGAGCGTAATTTGACATCACACGGCACTTCATACGTCCCTTCAAAAATCCCCTCAGCAAGTTTCATGTTTCTACTTTAAAAAATGTGTCTGAAATTGTATCGGAAAATTTCGAGCTGTTGAAGGTGGAAAAGCGTTTTTTCGAATACACCCTTAAGGGTATTCGAATATAATATTGAATAATATTCGAATATAATATTGAATAATATTGGAATACACCCTTAAGGGTGTATTCCAATCCAAACTGCTTATTTTCTGATTTATTTTTAAATTCATTTTTGTCCTCAAACGCATCAAACTGGCAAATTCTCTTATTTAGAAATTACAATCCTTTAAGAAGCAAACTCTTAAAAAAGAAGTTGAAAATATTAATTTCCCGAGATATTTTGAACATAAGAATGCATCAAATATCTATAGACTTAACATTAACGAGTGGAATTCCACCGTTAAATAATCAGCACCTTTAACTTTTTATCTATTTATTTTATTTTATTCTTAGTGTATCGTTTGATCTTGTTCTCTGTTTGATGATTGCAACTCTTACAAAGATAATCTAAGCATCTCCGGAACAAGTTTCAAGCATGAAATTTCTACAGAAAGTAATAACATATAAAAGACATTAAACATTTACTATTACTATATATTTAAGCACTTTTTCATTATAACATCTTAGAATAAATGAGAACCAAAGCTCATAACTTGTAAATATGAAACATATAAACGTATGGTGCCTGTAATAGTATACACTTTCTCCCGTCTTCTCTTTAAGGCCCCTGTCCTCGCTCGAGGAAACGCTCGCGAGCTAATGCTATTTCTATGGGGAAGCATTTTTCTAATAACTCTTTTCTACTAACTCCGACCTTTTTTACTTTTTCGATTTTGGTTGCAGATATTTTTTACAAAGTTAGTTTCACTTTCAAAATCGGTTTCGAAACTGAAAGTGCTTTTTAAAAAAATATTTGCAACGAAAATTTAAAAAGTAAAAAAGGTGCGCTGTCGGCATGCACCTCAGCTATCCAATGCAAAAAAAAAAAAAAAAAAAAATTCAAAAATGTCAAAATGTGAAAGAGTTGTTAGAAAAATGCTTCCCCATAGGAATAGCATTAGCTCGCTAGCGTTTCCTCGAGCGAGGACAGGGGCCTTAATAGAGCTGTCTATAGTGAGAAAAGAGCTGAAAGCATCATCCTTTGTGTATAGACCTGGGGTAACATCCACAGAGACAAAGAGAATCTAAGCAACTCTATAACAAGTTTCAAGCATGGAATTTCTACAAAAAGTAATACTATATAAACGGTATTAAAAATGTATTTGTATTATATAAATTAAGCGCTTCTTCATGATAACATCCCAGAATAAATTAGGATCAAACTCAGAACATGTAAATGAAACATATAAACGTGCGGTGACTAACTGTATATACTATCTCCCGACTTTTCTTTAACTCTATGCAAAAGGATAAAATTGTAATTTTTTTTTCACTGCACTTTGTTTTAAATGCTAAGAAAATATAATTTTTTCAACATTATTAAAAAAAAAAAAAAAAAAAAAAAACAAACTTAATTATAAATAAAAATGTAAACCCTGAAAATATTAATCATTCTCGAATGTACTGAAAATTTCTTTAAATCTATAACACTATATTGTCTTAAATATTGCTGATATTGCAGTGAAACCTGGAGCTTAATGAAAGGAATATTACGTTCCAAACACTTAGAGGGTTCATAAGGATGTCTAGCGAGAAAAGAGCTGAAAGCATCACCCTTTCTGTGTAGCCCTGGGCTTCTGTATCCACAGTTTTTATGAATAATGGAGGAAGCGAAAGAGATGATTCCGATGGTTCTTCATTAGCGTCCGAAATCCCTCTGAATCCGAAAGAGCAACACATAATCCTCTTTCCGCCAGAGGATGAGTAGAATAAATCACGCCTTTTCTCATAATCTTGTCAACTCGCTTAGGCCCTGGTCGATGGTCAGCAGTGGTCAAAGCTCATATGCGGAGGCCAATAAAGGGAAAACAAGGTGTGCTGTGATTAACGGCCAGGACCATCGGTGTATGCGGAATTGTCACAGGAATGGATGGAGATATGAGGAATATAAGAGAATAGAATTTAAGCCTAGTTTTTTTTCACGTAAAATAAAAAAAAAAATTCTGTTTGTAAAATGAGCAATTTTTTGTAGTCCGATCTCCTCCCCCCCCCCCTTCTTTTTTTTTTTAGCACACTTGACGATCATTTGAGCATCACCGTGTGATTAAAAGCGAGAGTTTGTGACTGCAATCTTTTGTAGCATCACTGCGACTTCACATCCAAAGACTGTTATTATAGAAAAGAAAGACAGATAATTGAAGAATTTTATAGAATAGAAATGAAGAATAGGTGTGTATTTTATCGTAAAATAAAGTTTTTTTTATTATAAAGTAAACAGTTTTTTTCCTTTTGTTAAATAAACAATTATTTTTTTATTTATTATTTTTTTTATAAAATAAACAGTTGTTCTTTTCTTTTTATGTAATAAACTATTTTTTTTCCTTTTGTTAAATAAAGTTTTTTTTTTTTTTTATTCTTATAAAATAAACAGTTTTTTCTTTTTGTGAAATAAACCAATTTTTTGCTTATTGCAAAATAAAGATTTTTTTTTCCTTTTTGTAAAATAAACCATTATTTTCCTTATTTTTCTTCTTTTTTTTTTTTTTTTTTTTTTTTTTTTTTTGTAAAAGAAAGTTTTTTTTTTTTACTTTTTATCAAGAGTTTTTTGCTGTTGTTGTTTTTGTTTTATTGAAATGATGGACACTTTAGTATCATTATGTAATTAGTATTTACACATAGATTGCAACCGTTTGTAACCTCACAGTGACTTCACACCTAAAGAGCATGTTATTATAGAAGATGCAAACACAAACAGAGAGCAGAACTTGATCCTCTTTCTGCCAGAAAGGATGGGTAGGGAATAAATCACACCTTTTCTCATAATCTTGTCAACCAAGCTTAGACCCTGGTGGATGGTCAGCAATGGTCAAGCGTAGGCCAATAAAGCCGAGCAAGGTGTGCCGGTGATTAACGACGGTGCCATCTGCGTGCGCGGGATTGTCAGAGGGAGAATAGGGAGTAGTGCCAGTTGATGACTCTGAGAGTTCATTGCAATTTTTTTTTCTTTTTTGTGGGTTACTGGATAATATGTTTTAGTCACGTTATACAATACGTACAATGTTGAAGTAAAACTTTTTTAAAGGGGCATACTTCATTGAAAAAACATTTTCAATTTTCTCAATATTGTTTTTAACGTTAAAATCGAATAAATTTGAAATAATAATGAAAATAATAATAATAATAATATGCATGTTTTTCAGAAATATTCTGGTAATAAATGCGTTGTTTTAAACCAAATGTTTAAAAAGTACTTCGATTAAATATATTAGACGATAAATGAAAAAAAAAAAAAAAAAAGTAATTTTAAAATATATATTTTTGGTAAAATGCGAGAGTAATATTTTTAGTTTCTAGACTCTCAAGATAAAATTAATATGTTTTTGAATTTTTAAGCTGAAATAAAAAGTTGAGCAGCTTACTTAAAAATAGGCCGAATAATGTAACAAGACACATATAAAGAGATTAATAATTGAATATCTATTTTATCACGCATATAACATTAAAATAAAATTTTCTGCAATTCCGTAACTCCGAGCTTGAAGTATCGCTAGACTGATTATTTTATTTAAACATTTCTACATCTGCAACTTGATAAATCATATATGATTTTTTAAGTGTATTTTTAACAAAGTATTTTCCAACATTTCCGAGCGTAAAATACCAGAAAACATTTATTTTTTCTTGAGATTTTTTTTTTTTTTCACTACTATGACTAATGTCTGAAAATAAAAGAAGATTTCCGATATCGTTAATAAATTTAAAGTTTTTTAAGAGAAGTTAAATTTTCCTAAAGGTTTCTGCTGCATCAAGGAACGTTTCTGATTCATTTATTTTTCCCCTAATTTTTAACAAAATGAGGACTATTTTAAAGCACTCACCTTCCAGATACTCGGACTGGGACACTCGCTGTCTTTGAGCTGTGCTGGTATGGGTCCGAACCTTTTGCCTCGGCTGAGCCCCACTTTCGCCCAGAGGGCGTACTCCAGGGGCTGTGTTCCCGCCCTAAGCTCTAGTTCCCTGGGCACGGGAGGGTCCTCGTCCATTGGGTGAAGGCTGAAGCTGTCGTCGGAAGTGACCAGGAACGAACCGTCCTGACTCAGACTGCCAGAGTAACCGGAATAACCCTCTTCATCGTCACCACCTGCAACAATGAGGAAAAGAAGATGTTGAGTAGTATAAAACTAAAATAACACAGAATTATTGCTACCTATGTTAACTATGTATCTGGTATTTGTAATTTATGTAACTGTGATTTATAATATTTTATCTGACTGTGATTTAATGTTCTATGTAACTGTGATTTATAATATAGTTTTATTTTAATATTATGCGCGTGATAATATATATATATTCAATTATTAATCTCTTAATATGTGTCGCGTTACATTATTCGACATTTTTTTAAGCAAGCATGATGCACAACTTTTTATTTCAACTTAAAAATTTAAAAACATATTGATTTTATCTTGAGATTCTTGGAACTAAATTCGCATTTTACCAGAAATATAAATTTTAAAATTACTGTTATTTTTATAAAATTTTATGTAACTGTGATTTAATGTTCTATGTAACTGTGATTTATAATATAGTTTTATTTTAATATTATGCGCGTGATAATATATATATATTCAATTATTAATCTCTTAATATGTGTCGCGTTACATTATTCGACATTTTTTTCAGCAAGCATGATGCACAACTTTTTATTTCAACTTAAAAATTTAAAAACATATTGATTTTATCTTGAGAGTCTTGGAACTAAATTCGCATTTTACCAGAAATATAAATTTTAAAATTACTGTTATTTTTATAACATTTTATGTAACTGTGATTTAATGTTCCATGTAACGGTGATTTAATATATTTTATGCAACTGTGATTTATAATATTTTAGATTCAACTGCGATTTATAATATTTTATGTAATTGTGATTTAATTGTTATTTGTAACTTTGGTTTAACATATTTTATGTAACTGTGATTTAGTAACATGTTTTATAATAACTGTATGATTAACTATAACTGCAAACGAAATTGTCAGTTGAATGTATATGCTTGATGCTGTGTGCATAAGCTAAACTCAATGCCAAAGTCTACAGTATGGGTAATTTTTGTAAATAAAGTTTTGTCTAATTTAAAATAATCCTAAATATAGTTTGCACTTAACAAACATAACAATTACAAATCTCCCCCTTTATGAATACGCAAATCCTAAATTTTGTAAACAACCATATAATGTATAGTTTCAGTTACAGTAAAATCGTAAACCATCTTCTTTTCTTTTTTTATGGTTTGTAATATTACATCAAGAGAAGATATAATTCGGCTATTGACTTAATTTATTTTGCGAGACATAAATGGCAACACAAACACACTCAGAGAAAACATATATTTAACCAGCTAATAGACACAATTGAAAATTTACACGTTCATGTCCTTTCTTCAACGGGGAGGGGAGGGGAGGGGCCATTTTTATCCTATAAATATAAATGATGAGCAAAGAGAAAAACTTTAAACATTTTACCAGTATTCGGTTAACTATTTTCCGCTATTTACCAAATGATGAAGACAGCTTATTAGTTAATTGCTTTAGAAAATATAATTGTGTATTTCTATTCGCCATCTGCCATATTGAAAAAAATTTCTTCCAACTACAGTGATATCAGCTATTAATTTAAAATCTGTTTTCCACGTATTTTCCGTTTTTCAATGCACAATTATTTTATGAAAATTTAAAAAAAAACTTTTTTTTCTACCTACAAACCTCTTTCAGTTTCTCTCTATCTTTTTTTTTGTTGTTGTTTGTTTTTTTGTTTGTTTTTTGTTTTTTGTTTTTTTTTTTTTTTTTTTTTTTTTTTAACGAGTCATAACTGGCAGTTTTTTCTGAAATAAAATTAACGATTTTTTTTTTCTTTTACCGTATTTACGTATTTACGTAACTATTCTTGTTCCTTCTCTGTCTCTTTTTTTTTTTTTTTTTTTTTTTTTTTTTTCAGGATTAAGTAAGATAATTTTGAATTAGAAATCTGATATAATAAAATGATTTCCATTTTTTATGTAAAATTTATTTTATATCATTTATTAAATAAACTTTCTGGTTTAAAATATGCATGAAACAAACTTTGCAAAAAAAAGAGGCTTGGCAATTATTGTTTTGCACATGTCGTCCTCATGTGTCTTATTTTGTTAATTATCTTTCCGCAGATTTTTTCATGATTGCTTGTCTAACTAAATAGAAACCAAGAGATAGCAAGAGATGACCAATTCAACTGGATTGATTTCGTCAAACAGAGTTAAAGATGTCGTTAATTAGTCAGAGAGATATCTTATAAAATTATCTATTAAATTTATCATAGCCACAGAGCCTGACACCTAGGCGCAATAAATAAATGTCTTAGGGCCCTTAATTTTTAGACCCTAAAACATTTAATAGTTGAGAGTTTTAATATATAAGCATTCAAATTTCCTAGATAAACAAGACACAATAACTAAAAATGCTTTAAGGGGATATTCGAAAAAACGCTTTTTCACCTTCAACAGCTCGAAATTTTCCGATACAATTTCAGACACATTTTTAAAAGTTGAAACATGAAACTTGCTGAGGGGATTCTTGAAGGGACGTATGAGGTGCCGTGTGATGTCTTTTTACCCTCAGTTCATTGGAATTAATGTTATAAACAATTACTTTATCAGTATGACCCTTTTTTTCGTCCCCAAATCTCTCGCTTGGGAAAAATCGGTTCGAAATGCCGTTTTTGATTGCTTTTTTTGCAATATTTTCTGCATTTATGAAAGAATCGACAATCACGGCACCTTGTGTACTTTCCAAATAAGAGATTTTGAAAGTTTGGTGTATTCGAGAGCAAAAATGAATTCAAAAATAAATCGGAAAATAAGAAGTTTGAAACGAAATGCATCCTTAAGTTTATTTCAAATATACAACTGCGTTTGTCTAACTGCAACTTCATACACCGCGCACTTTCACCGAGATTCTATTCCGAATTATTTCAGAAGAAGCAATAAATTTCATTAACGAGATAATTTGTAAGAAAATAAATATAGATTGATAAAAATAAATAAACAATTATAAAATTAGCTTTTATAGTAGGAAATAAGTTTATTTATACATATAATTATTAAAGGATCATTTACTGAATATAGTAGATAATATAGTAATTATAACTTTATTTTATGTAATTGACGCAACAGTAAGTCATTTTCCACTAGTGAGTCACTCATTTTTAAAGTTTAAAAACAAGTTCCAATGATTTTTTTAGAATAGATTAAAAGAAGAATGAATTTATTAAAACCCTTAATTGTTAACTGTCTATAAACTAAATTATTTTTTTCCCTATTAGGGACGTTTTGTAGCTAGTATGTCATCAATAAACGGATTTTTGTCAAATTCTCACAAATTTTTAAGAGGTAAAAAATTTTATTTAAAATACTGTACTTTTAATGTTATATTTTATTTTGCATTGAATTGCTATTCATATACTCTGCTGCACACTAAGTAATTTTTAATGTAAGGCAAAAATGGATTTTTTTTTTTTAATGATATTTCTTTTTATCAGAGCTGATTCTTAAAAACAAATAGGAAAAGAACAAAATAGTTTATTTTAATAGAATAATGTTTTGTTAAACATAAATAAGAAAAGTCTTTTAGATAAAACAAAGAAAGTTATTTTGAAAATTAACTTTAAAAAGTGAAATACATGAAAATACACTAATTTTTTAAGTTTTTTTTTTTTTTTTTTTTTTTTTTTTTTTATCATATGCTAATTTTTTTTTATATATATAATGTTATAAGTACTTGTATAATAGTTTGCATTTATCATGCTTACAATGACATTTCATCATAAAAAAGACAGAATAAAATTATTTCTAAAATAAATTTTGTCAAGTAACATATTATTCTCACTGAAGTTTGTTTTTATTTAATGAGTATAATAAAAAATGTATTCTTAAGTTATTTTTAATGCTCCTTAAATGATTACTTTTAAAAAAATCTTAATTAGATTTTTTTTGTGATGTTATCTATTATTTATGTTTTTTTTTTTTCAAATGTAAAGAGTGCATTTAAAAATTACTATCTACTCTTTTAAATTACTGTTGTATAAAAATTCATAAAATAAAAGTATAACTATTTTTTTTATCATTAAAAGAAGATGTAAATTATTATATCATATTAATAATATTACAATTGGAATAATTTCGATGTCCAGAAAACTCTGTAAAAGTTTTGCTATTAGAATTAACATATTTGTTTATTAAGGACAGAAACATTAAAAACATTTAATAAATAAACAAATAAGAAAATTTACTAATATTTTAGAGTATATTTAATCAATTTTAGAGTAAAATCAATACCTTTTTGAAAAGAAAAATCTTGACTTTTCATATCTCTAATTTATTAACATTTTCAAAACACTATTATTTGTATTTTAAAAATACATTTATTTCAAATTTAACGAGTGTATTAAAGAATTATCATTTACTCTATTATGTTCTAAACGCTCGTATGAAAATTCCTAAAATCAGATAAATCTAGCAAAATGTTATTTATTTATTGAAAACATGTACTGAAAACTTAAAATTTTAATAAATAAACAAAGAAAGAAAATTGTGGAGTTAAGTTAAAGTTATTAATATTTTTTTCTGATAATATCATAATAATAATAATAATAATAATAATAATAATAATAATAATAATAATAACAATAAAACAATGTACATTTTTCTTTAAAAAAAAGAAAGAAAGTGTACTGATACTTTTTACTATAATTTTATAAATGGTGCAAATTATATTTGAAACTTTGATATATATATACATATATATATAGAACCATTAGATAATACTACAAATCAACATCAATTACTGTAAAAATTTGTTAATGCCAAATTATATCATACAGAGGAGTTGTCAGAGTTAGAAATAAAATTGGAAATGTGGTATTTAGCTCGTTATCAAGGGCAATACTAAATAGCCACATTAATTGCGATTAATTTCTGAATGGAAATCAGGATAGACCTAAAAATAATTTCCATATTGCCCGATTAATCGCATATATATATATATATATAATGTCACTCAATTTTAGAACTGTGTTTTGTTATTTTTCATTCAGCTATAAAAATTCCTAAAATAAAAGTTCATTTAATTTATTTTTTAAAATAAAGAATTTTTAGAATATAAAAGTGATTAAAAATTTCCTTTAAAAAGAAACTGTTGCAAATATATTTCATCCCTGTAACTGTTTAATCCGTCATGAATAATCACAAATAAAACCTCGTGAAATGTGAAGAAAATGCTATTTTTTTTCTGATAAGCATTTAAGAAATAAAACTTCATAAAATAAAAGTTTGCCGAATACACTTTTGCATTTTATTACATTTAATTTCTAATAACTTAATTTAATTTTATTTTTTATTTATTTTTTTTTTTTAATAAATAGGGTAACATCCCCAGTAATTGGCACACTAAGGATTTGTCATTAAACTTACTTCTATTTTCATTACTAAAAAATAAAATATTTACTTGCAAATATTTTCAAATCAAAGAGTGCATACCTGTGCATTTTTTTTTTTTTTTGCCCACTAAAAGCAAAAATATTTGAAAAAGTATTTTTATAAAAATATATTTATAAAAAGTTGCAGAAATCACAGTAATTGGCACTTAGACTTTTACACAATTAAAGTAACCCTTTTCAACTAAACAAAACTGTTGTGAATTAAAATTTAAAATATACCTTAAATCAGATAATAATAAATTGAAATGCATGCCTTTCTTAAGCCAGAGAAGAAGCATTTGCAATAAAAATGGCTAATTTGATACAAACCATAATTGTTTTTCTTTCCTAGCTACTATTGTCATTTAGTAGCATAAATCAAAGTTATAATCTGTAAAGTAAATGAGCATATAACTGGTATATGGTCTTGCATTTTTAAAAGACTGAATATAAATCTTATTTTAGGACATTTTAGTAGGACGTGCCAATCACTGGTGCCTGCCAATTACTGGGGATGTTACCCTACTGATTTCTTTTGGATTCACAAATTAAATGAAAATCTTTATCGGTACATTTAAGTTAAGTGCGCAAATATACATGTCATTTTAAATTTACAAATCGGATAAATTATGTCTGGAAAATAATTTTGATAAAAAATTCAAATTATGTAATATGCAAATGTAATATCAAAGGCATTATTCCATACGATTCTAGAACTTTTTTTATATAAACCTTACCGGTATTTGCCTCGGAGATAAAAGTGTCATTATTCATCCAGAAGAGCATCTTTAAATTTATTGAGGACGTAACAGGGGGGACACCATCCTCTTCTCGATTGTCTTTCTCTTTAAGAGAATGATATCGCATCGCACTATCAGAGAGTTAGACAACTCTGATTCACTCACTCTCTTTCTAATCACGAGTTTCGCACGTCCGGAAGGAATTGAAGTTATCCCTTTGGTTTACATAACCTTTGAATCTTGGTTGGGTGCGATTTCGTAACCACTTACGACAAAAGGCTTTGGGGAAGAACACGGTTATTGGTTTTTGAACAGACCGCGGTTATGGTAATGAAAAAAATCACGTTACGTTATAAAATGAAGTGAAATAAAATGTTAAAAATGTGTAAATAAAAAATAGGACTTTTGGAAAATGGAAATTTTTGTTATAGATTTCTGATATAAACGTGTGGGTGAATTGTTAAAACGAAAGAAAGGATTTGGCTTCTCTTGAAAGAGCTATAATTTATTAGATCACGAATGAGTTGTTTTTTAAGGGTGTATTCGAAAAAGCGCTTTTCCACCTTCAACAGCTCGAAATTTTCCTATACAATTTCAGACACATTTTTAAAAGTAGAAACATGAAACTTGCTGAGGGGATTCTTGAAGGGACGTATGAGGTGCCGTGTGATGTCTTTTTACGCTCAATTCATTAGAATTTGAGTTATAAACAATTATCTTCTCAGTATGACCCTTTTTTTCGTTCTCAGATCTCCCGCTTGGGAAAAATCGGTTCGAAATGCCGTTTTTGATTGCTTTTTTTTTGCAATATTTTCTGCATTTTTCAAAGAATCGACAATTACGGCACCTTGTGTAGTTTCCAAATAAGAGATTTTGAAAGTTTGGTGTATTTGAGAGCAATAATGAGTTCAAAAATAAATCGGAAAATAGGCAGTTTGAATCAAAATACACCCTTAAGCGTTTTACTCATCTTGATTTAAATTGCTTTAAAAAGCAACTCGTTCACTCCAGTTGTTTCGACTTTTTACAGGAAATTGACTTTCAAATCGTAAGATGAGTGGATTATGGCTGAACTTGAGTTATTTTGTGACCGAGTTTTAAGAGAGTGCACCATAGATTTTTAATACTCCAAAACTTGCTTAATAAAACATTTTTTACTGTCTTTAATGTTTTTATCTTACAAGTTTTAGAAACTGAAAGAAGTATGTTTATTGGAAGCAATTTCGCAACTGTTATAACAGAAAGTTTATTTATTCATTTATTTGTTTATTTATTTCATTTATTTATTTATTCAAATGGAATACAATAAATTGATAAAAGCAAGCAGAAAGTATTATGCTTAATTATATTTAGTATTATACTCTTGACATATTGGTTTGCTTAAAAGTATTTATTTAAAAAAAGAAGAAAGAAAGAAAGAAAGAAAAGGAGTAGAGATGCAGAAATTACTGTTACAGATGTGTATTATAGTTAGAGACGGGAATAAAGTTACTTTTTGTTAACAGGTTCCATCATTACACCTGTCAGGTTACAATAACCTGTTAATTTTATAATTCATTACCAGGTATTAAAAAAAATCGCCGAAGTTTGCACATTTGAGGATTCTTTTTCCTTAAAAAACTATTTTTTTGTTCTTTTAAGGCATTTATCTATTTTTTTCATAAGTATTTGTACCTAATGAGCATTTTTTGGACTTTTGAATATTGCATGTTTAATCTTTTTAAAATATTAATATCTAAAATATATTTTAAGCTCTATAGAATTGTTTTACCTACAATATAGATTTGTATGTGCGTTAATGTGCATACAAAAAGAACATCATTTATTATTTATTTACCCTGTTTAAAAGAGTATGTGTTACTTCAACCGGATCAACATAGTGGTTTTTAGAAGTTAGTTTAATTTCTGAGTCATTTTCTTTATAATTTATTTCACTTTGATTCAATGCAGACTGATAAGATAATATCCGTGATTAATTGTTTACTTTTGAGATTTCTTAAGATTTCACAGAACGAAAAAATCGATGGTTAGTGCGAAAATCTATATAAGTTTTCATGTTACCTGTATACAAAACATGGAAAAAATATTGAGGGAAAGCGTTTAATTGTATATCTATTTAAAAATATTATTAATATTTAGATGCAACTCTATTTTTAAAAAGTTCAGTGCTTTTCATGAAACTGACATTGTATAATGAATTATGAACTGTTGAAGAAATTTGTTTTTGACTTTCATTGTCATCTATTTATCGATGTATACTTGCAATGCTCTATAAATTATTAATTTAAATTTTCGGAAGATTATTACAAGAAAACTGAATAACAGAACAAAAGAACAGAATGAGATTTATTACTAAGTGTTAGAAATAGCCACGGAAATTGGATATTAAACAGTTTTCTTGTGATATGCTTTAATTAGTGTAAATATTGGAAATTTTGTTGTATGTATCAAAACATGACTAAGGTGCTAGGAAGTGCTTGTAAAAATATTCTTTCATTCGCCAAGGCCATTTTATCTATAGCGCCAAGTTAATGTTAATAGATAGTATTTTATTTTTCTTGATCATAAATGGTCGCATGTTTGGAAGTAATTAATGAAAGTTTAACAAATTTGTCTTGTTATTAATGATCGAACTTACTATCGATTATAATTTTCGCATGCATTTATCAATTAGCAAGTCGTCTATCTTTGTTTTATAAGCACACATGCGTTATAATAAAAAATTAATCGATTCTATGTGTCTTCATTATTATTTTATTGTTTATTTATTTTTTTAATTTTTATGACTAAATCATATGATTTTTCCATCTTTCATCTTTATTATTAATATTTTATAAACAGAAAAATATTGGCTTTTTCCACTTAAATTACTTCTTTGGCATTAAAAAAAAATTCAAACGATGAATTGTTAAGATTTCTTTTAAATATTTTGCTAAACAACCTATATCAGATTATCTACACATAGATTAAATTTCAAATTTAAAATAAACATTATAACAAATTAAATACAGCCTAATCAACATTGCTTTGGAAAAGAGAGAAAAGAATTAGGGGGAGGGGGAAGGTGAGGATAAGTATTCATACTAATAATAGTCTGTCTACTTACATTGCTAGTCATACTAATAATGTTCTTTCACTTTATTCCAGCATATTTTTAAATTATATTTCATTTCAATATGAAATGTCAAAGCTTGCTTAGGAAATTTGCAAGACATTTAAAACACAATATATGTAGATAGATAGACAGATAGATAAATATAACAAATGTAAATTTTCCATTTTTTTTTTTTTTTTTTTTTTTTTTTTTTTGATGAAAAAAGTCCGGGCCAGGATTCGAACCAGGGATGTATTGGCTGAAGCCGCCAATGCTCTTCTTAACTGAGCCACCCGGACACGAACACTGGAGGACTATTTCACCCAATTTCAGTGTTCGTGTCCGGGATGGCTCAGTTGGAAGAGCATTAGCGGCTTCAGCCAATAGAATCCTGGCCCGGACTTTTTTTCACCCAAAAATAAAAATGGAAAATTTACATCTGTTATAATTAATTTAACGATTGAGTAATCGTGTTTAAAATTAATCTAAGATGGAATTTTTAAATGTAAATTGACGTAGTTTATGTTTATATCCTTACTTTAATTTACTATCATTTTATTAACTCATGAAGCTGACTGCCAGTCTCACGCATTGCACTTCGCCTGTAAATCCGTTTGCCCGCATATTTATCATTACTGCTCAGAAAGCGAAATCTTTGTTACCGTTTAGATGAATGTAAAAACACGAAAATAATAATAACAATAATCTGAAAGACAACAGAAAATCTTCTATATATATATTTTGACAATGGTTTATTCGTTGTAGTTACGTAACTATACTTTATGTTTACATTATCTTTAATATCGATAATTTTATAACTGTATTCGATATAAATTTATTTTATTCGCTTGATTTTAGACTAAAAACATTATGGAATGATGAAAGAAAAGGAATAGAAAGGTCAAAAACTAATCGTGAGTCATATGATAAAAGAGAGATTTGAAAAGATATCATTATTTTTTAAAGTAATTTTTATTCCAATATTCCCACATAGATATTTATAAATGTTATTTTTTAACATACACGCATTTATGCACACGCAGATGCATTAATAAAAGTGTTATTTACAAGGCAATTGAATTTTTTCAATATAATATTCCTATTATTTTTCAAGAGATTAAGAATATCTTAATTAATTGCCACAGAATTTGCAATAAATTAATAAGTAAATAATTTCTTATAAACTAGAATATTTAAATTTTCGAGTCGAAATTTTTGTCGAATAATTTGGCATTATTGATAAAACTTTGAATAATGCAAAAACATCAGATAAATTAAAACGGTGTCAACTAAGCCTCTATTGCGCGAATTGCTTTGCGTAAAAAAATTGTAAATCCATTTCCGCACATAGTTACCATTGTTGCTAAAAATAGATTTCTGGAAGAAAACAATATTCTTTTAAATATTGTGTTCTTTCAGAAACAATATTTTCTAAAATATTGTTTGTGTGATCTGAGACTGACTTCTTGACTGACTGTTTATGATATCGAAACAGTCGAACAGAGTACGCAAATGAAGTAGAATTTACAAAACATAAATAAATAAGTAAATAAGTAATTTATGAAAAATTATAAATGTTAAGATTATTTGTCGAAAATTTTATATGAAATTTTTGAACGAGATTGACAATACAATTATAAATAATGCAAAACATCCAGGTAAATTACAATGTTGTCAGTGTTGTGAGAATTGTTTTTAGCTCACAGGCTAGCATAGCCTGAGAGCTTATGTTCCCGCCCGTTCTGTATGTTCGTTCGTGCTTAACGCGATAACTCATGATAAAAATATCCGATCCACTTGAAATTTTGTATGTAGGTATATCCTGACAAGGCTCTTCCCTGATTAGTTTTTGGAGTTCATTCGATATGTATAAGAGGGGGAACGGGGGACTCATGCCCCTCCCCTTAGTTGATATAAATGGGATTTTCATGCAGAATTAAGTTTTCGTTCAAAATTTAGATTAGGATCATTCTGATGAGGCGATTCCGTGACTGTTATTAGGTGTTCATTGAATAAGTATAAATAGGGGGAACAGGAGTTCTAACACCTCCCCCCCCTTAATTTATATAAATGGGTTTTTCAAGCAGAATTTTCAGATTTCGTTCAAATCTCTGAATAGTTTTGGAAGTTTAATGGTTAAGTATAAAAGAGGGGGATAACTCCTTTTAAATTATATAAATGCTAAATGGGTTTTTATTAAGAATTATCTCATTTGCTCTGAATTTTGGATATAGATTTTTTATATGATAAAGCATGGCTTTGATAGTATAGGAGGTTCAATGATTAAGTATAAAAAAAGAGGAAAGGGGAGAGCTGTTTGCCCTTCTTAATTTTTTTTCGAACGGAATTAACCCTTGAAAATATAAGGCTTTAATGTACAATTAGTATTTGTAGCCTGTGAGCTCAATGCCATCAGTTTAACTGGGCAGTATTCTTTATTTTGTCTTTAAATTTGTTTTCCTGAATAGATACCCCTGTCTCTAAAAACATAATAATAATAATAATAATAATAATAATATTTTAAATAAATAAATAAATAAAACTATACTTCTATAGGAAAACAATAGTTTCTAATTGACAAATTAGAAATTTTAAATTTATCTATCAAGTTTTCTGGAATATTATATTAATGATATAATTATCAATAATGCAGCAAAATTTGATAAATTATAATGATATTGGTTTTGTACGAATTGTACTTTGCCTCTAAATCCGTTTCCCCGTATAGCTACCACTATTGTTAAAAAACACTATAAGAAGATAAAATTCTCTAAAATGTTGTTTAAGCAATCTGGGACTGACCGCTTGGTTGACTGTTCATGCTATAATAAATAAATAATCGATGAGAAATTATAAATTTTAAATATTTTAGTCAAAATTTTTAGAATACGATATTAATGGTGTAATTATTTAAAATGCAGCTAAATTAGATAAATTACAATGATATAGATTTTGTGCGAATTGAACGTTGCCTCTAAATCCGTTTCGACGCATAGCCTCCCATGTTGAAAAACTAAATCGATAAATGAATAAATATAACTATCTATTTATAAGGAAACAATGTTTTCTAAAATAATGTTAGTGATATGGGACTGATCACTTGACCGACAGAATATTATTGAAACTACAGTCGAATCTCTATATAACGAAATCCACCGTTCCAGTAAAAAATTCGTTATATAGAGAAATTCGATGTATAGAGAATGATGTTAAAAATTGTATTTAATGTGTGAAATTTGAACAAGTATTATTTTTTATCTTTTGAATTAAGAATATGAACTGTTTAAAAGTAAATATAAACCTAACATTTTATTTCTTAATTATTTAAATTGTTTCAAAAAAGAGAACAGACATATGAAAATCAAATAAGGAAGACTTGCATTAATTTCAGACGAAAAAATCTGTAATTTTTTGTTTTGATTTTAAAGTTGTTACGCTCTCTCTCTCTCTCAAAAAAAAAAAAAAAAAAAAAAAAAAAGCCTAAATTTTAGCAAGGAATGAAAAATTGTAGTTAACATTTCCCTCCATTTGAAGGCCTCTCTTATGTGCCTCTCATTGATTCCTCTCTTACATGTGTATGAATCTAATTGACACTGTTTTGAAAAGAATGTGGAAAGGTGTGTGGAAGGTGATATAAATTCGTTGGATTTAGAGAACAAAAAAAAAAAAAGTAATATTTAAAAAAAAAAAAAAAAAAAAAAAAAAAAAAAAAAAAAAACCTTAGCACTGACGACAAATGGAAAATAAGTGATGAAAATTGATTCCATATGATTTCGAAGCTTTTAAAAACTGAATAAATTAAGACCAATTTATGAAAAAATTCGTTATATGGAGATGGATATTTCGCCATATAGAGACTGTTTTTGATGTAATCATGCGAAAAGGGGACCGTTCCTACTAAAAATTCGTTATATAGAGAAATTCGATGTATGGAGTTTCGATATAGAGAGACTCGACTGTATATTGAAACGGCTGAACAGAGTACAGAAATGAAACAAGACACATGCAAAATTTACAATAAATAAAGAAATAAATCATTTCTAACAAAGTAGAAATTAAATTTTTTTTTTTAATCGAAATTTATCGAATACGACATTAATACTATCATTATCAATAATGAACCAAAATCTAATGAGTTTTAATCATATCGGTGTTGTGATAAATGTACTTCGCCTCTAAATCCGTTTCCCACTATAGCTATCACTATTGTGAAAAAATAACTTACTACAAGAAAACAATATTTTCTAAAATGTTGTTTGGGTGATCTGGGATTAGCCGCTTGACCGATGCAAATGAAGCAGAAATAATTCATGACAAACTAGGAATTTTAATTTTATTTGCCAAATTTATGGTATGCAACAACGATATTATAATTATCAGTAATGCACCAAAATCAGATAAATTGCAATGATGTCGGTATTGTGAGAAATGTTCTTAGCCTCTAAATCCGTTTCCCAGCTATCACTATTGCTAAAAAAGAAAGAAAAAAAACTTCTACACCAGAATAATATTTTCTAAAATGTTGTTCGAGTGATCTCGGACTGACTGTTTGACCGACTATTTACACAGAATCAGACGAACAAAGTACAGAAATAAATCAGAACGCATGTAAACAAATAAATAAACAAATAAATTATTCAGGACAAAATAGAAATTTTAAATTTATTTCTCGAAATTTATGGAATACGACATTACTTATTTATAATGTACAGAAATTAGAAAAAATGCAATCAAGTCGGTAATGTGAGAGAAAAATCTACTTTGCCTCTAAATCCGTTTCCCACCATAGCTATCAATATTGCTAAAAAATTCCTCTAAATTCGTTTCCCAGCATAGCTATCAATATTGCTAAAAAATGCCTCTAAATCCGTTTCCCAACATAGCTACCACTATTGCTGAAAGAAAAAAAAACTTCAAAAAGAAAACAATATTTTCTAAAATGTTGTTTGAGTGACCGCTTGACCGACTGTTTATGCTATTGAAACATTCGAAACAGAATGTATACAAATGAAGCAGAACGCATCCACAAGTGAAGCTTTCTTTTTGTCGGAAAGAAGGTTTGGGGCGTAGTTTTCGAACATCCTGACACTTCGTGCCTTCTCAAACGTTCCGCTGTTTGCGGAGATCAAACGAAGCCGCTGGTACACAGGTGTGCAAAATACGCGGGACACTCCTTTCCTATCTCTTCCAACTCCAAAAAATGAGTTTATGATGCCTTTTTTAGCTAATCCGTTGATAGCCGCAGACAGCCTGCCGCCATTGTCGACTTCGCATCGTCCCCCCCCCCCCCTCACTTATTTTCTTGCCGTTTTGGGTCTTTTTTTTATGTTTCCAAACAGGCGTTTTGCGGTCTAAACTGTGATTCAACGATGATATTAAGATAACGAATTGCAAAAATAAAACGCAGTTCATAATCTCATAATATTTTTCTTTTTCTTTTTTATTTGTGAGTTTGTTGAACAGTCATAGAGAATAACCTGACAAAAATAGAATAACCGCAGAATAAATAAATATTAAAAGATCCTGTGTGGTTATCTTAAATTATTTGAGGAAAATTGATTGAAAGATGTTTTTTAAAACAGCTGATTTTGAATATCATCAGATTTGTATTACCGCATGAACAAATCGGGACTTTGCCTATGGGCTCTTGACCTTAAGGGGCCCCCAAATCCATAAAATAAATCTTAAAATATTTACTTTCTTTTTCCAATTACAACTCTTCCATATGTTGAAGTTGTTAAGTTCATCTGAAAGTAATATAAGAAATTGTTAAAGTTACATAGAAGAGTTTTGTTCTTTTCTAAGGGAGGGCGGGAGATGTACTTTTTTTTTAAAAATTAAAGTATTTAATTTAAAGTTAATGGAGCTAAGAATTTTCTTCCATTTATATCCAAGGTGAGAAAATATGTTTATGCATTACACATACACATATGAGTGACCATCAGTTCTATTTTAATAACACTAAGATGATGAAAAAGCTCCCCCTCCCCCCTAATTTACGTTTGCCCATGGCTCCAATTAGTCATGATCGGGGTTTGAATATCACCTGTGTGTCATTGGATGAAAAGTGAATTGAAAGAATAAGTAAAATAGTTCAAATATTTTCACGTAGATTCAGTCAACCCTCAATAAAGCGTCACCTGTTTATAACGTCATTTACTATGCAGTTTAGAACTCCTGTGGCACCAGTTACTGAAATAACAGTGCCGATTAGTTCTTCATTCCGTGTATTAGGTCAGAAAGAACTCATTGCCAAGTGCGGCAGTAATTGCCTAGCCTACTTTATTTACATTCTGTCATATTATTTCTTGAAAAATAATCATAAATTGGAAAGAAAAAGAAAAACCTCGGAAATAGACAATGCTTTTTCATTGAAGATGAAATATCGAATTTATTTTAAGATATCGTAAATCGATTAATTGGACAATGAAACTGAAAACATTATGGATAAAGTAATACACACATAATAGATAATGTGATACCATTAGATATCACATACTATATCAATCCATTAGTAACCTGTCTTTTATATTAAAAATTTAGAAACAATTTTCATTTAACAATTTATCATGCTAACGATTTATTCTTTTTGAAAATTTATATAATTTTTTCTATTAAATAACTATAAGGTTTTTTAAAATTCTTCCATTGCTTATTTCTTGAATTTTCTTGATTTTTTGTTGCAGTTTTCATGAAATGTTATTGTTTATTGAATTATTCATCATCATGTACATGAGACAGGAATTAATGTTATACTCGTTCTAAGACCTGCTAAGAATTTTTATTTGTAAAATCATAGAAGAATAGAAACTTTTTTTAATGCTTTACAGATATAAAAAGTACATAAACACTGTTATATCCGAATTGTTAATAAGCATGTAAATAATATACATGTAATCCCTATTATCCCTAAATAATAGCGTAAAAATGCTATTTTATACATAAGTACATAAAATACTAATATACAAAATAGCACTTATGCTTTTTTTTTTTTTTTTTTTTTTTTTTAAACAAATTTGAAATATAATGTAAATAAGAGTACTATTCAACCTTTTATTATCTATACATATAATAAAACAGTAGGACCCGGTGTGTCTGTACATTGAAGATAATTGACAAAAATGGAGTCAGGGCGATAAAAGAAAACCAATGAAACACAAAAAAAAAAATTTCGAATTTTTTGTCTGTCTGTCTGTCTGTCTGTTTGTTCGAGGTTATCTTCGTAACTACTGAATGGATTTTTATGCGGTTTTCACTAATGAAGAATGCACACTCCCGGGCAGTGTATAGGCTTTGTTTCATCAAAATCGGACAACAGACAAAAAAGTAACAAAAAGAAACAAAAGAAACTATTAGGTGCGCTGCTCACGTTTTTTAGTACATAACGTTTTTTAGTACATATAAAATCCAATAGATGTCACTGTGCGATTTTAAAACGCGCTATCGTTATGTTTTCGCCAGTCTACTTAAGTATGAGAAAGTTTCAAGCTGGCTGTCGTTCCATGTGGTTTAGTCGGTAGAACGTCAGTGCGCCATACTGATGGCCCGGGTTCGATTCCCAGCATGGAATTTTTTTTCACTATGTTGGCATTAACGCCTATAAGCAATTAAAAGAATTTGAAATATTGTATTCAAGGCGAATTTTCTCTCTGGGAAAATTTCCTTGCATTAATATGTCAGTGTAATTTTTTTTTCGATTTAATTTTTTTTTTCGAAACTTTGTTTTTCTTAAAAAATTACAGTAAATATTTGATATTTCCCAACGTTTTTTGAATGATCGACTTGCTTTTTTTTTTTTTTAATGTATGTCTGAACCTTATCTAACTACTTCTTCAAGATTTCTTTAGATAAACCGACCAGCGTAGCGGGCGAAGGCCGCTAGTTTTACATATATATAGAATTAAAATTAAACCCATAAAAAAAGAACACTTATCTTTTATCTTCAATGTAAATTTGAACTGTCATAATTTAAAATAATAGTTCTGAAAGCTCATTTATGTGTTAATAAACATTCGTTTAACGTAAATGTTTGTGTGCTTTTATTTAAAAACTGTAAACATTTCATTCTATAACGAGAAAAAGAAGAAACACGCAAGTTAGTATAGGTTTAATTGACTAATTTTAAACTACAAGTTTGAATTCATTGTAAATTAAAAAAAAAAAATTTAAATAACATCGGTAAATGAAATGTTGTCTGTGAAATAAATTTACTTCTACCAAAGCTGCAGTTTTCTTGTTGTATTTGAAAGCTACTATATATGTTCTTTGATCCTAGTTTTAAGTTTTATCCCCTTTTAGCAAGAATGAGTTTAATTTTTTGATTTTAAAGATTTTCATAAATAATTCTGTGAATAATTCCAATCAATGTTTTAATTAATTTTAATATATAAAGCAAGAATGGTGTTTACATAATACTATTGACAATGTTTTTTATCAATACCACACAGATAGTCGATAAAAGAAAACCGAAACAATCTTATGTCAAGAGACATCGTTTTCATTCGAGAGTGAAAGTCCATCATAATAAAAAAGAGCACCTCTTATCATAGAGCGCTCTTTTCTTTACAAGATCAAATCAAACAGGCTGACATGATAATTCAAACTCTAACACGTGGCCATCTGCCGGCACACTTCACCTTAATCTCGAAATTGGAGTGGAAAAAAAAGAATGTGCATAACATCTTCATTCACGTTAACACTTTGATTCCTTTTCCCTACAGGTCTTTGAATAATTATTTATTTATTTTATTAAATAGGGGTTTTAACCCAGATTAATTATTGGGTTATAAACTGTATATATTTAATTTATTTTGGTATATAACTGTATAATTTTGGTTTAGGATTTTTTTTTTTTTTTTTAATACTTTAACTTTCGGAATCGGTAGAAACCGATTCTGCGATTGAAGCTATCATAATATGAATGCTAAAGTATATACTAGTCGTTGGGGGCCACTGTAATACTTATCCATCATGGATATGTATATGGAAATAAAACATGTGAAAACTATTTATACAATGCATTGCAATTCATAAACAAAATTTAAATATTGTTAATATACATAGTAATGCTATATTAAAGAACTGCTGATTACCACTTTCGACAAATTATATAAAACTCCAAACTACTCAAGTAGTACCGAACTGCGTAAAAGAAACATCC
This sequence comes from Maratus speculifer, assembly GCA_964019185.1. Lineage (NCBI taxonomy): Eukaryota > Metazoa > Arthropoda > Arachnida > Araneae > Salticidae > Maratus > Maratus speculifer. The sequence goes on along the minus strand of OZ025294.1, from coordinate 421,142,840 downwards.
TTATAACTCCAAAAATAATAATTCTATTAACTAACTATTGACTGCGTCGGATTAAGCGTCTCATTTTCAATTAAAATATACCTCTGAATTGAAATTTGACTGAAATACAGGGTCATGAAAAATCGAAGAATGTGGAAAATAGGATTACAAATATCTCGGCAACTAATAATCCGATCGACTTCGTTCTATATGCAAAATGTGTGTTATTTTATTGCCTTTTACGTCCATGCCTTAGAACAAAAAAAATCGAAAATTTTTATATACCTTTCATCAGAATGAATTTTTCGAGAGTCCGAAAAAAATAGTTCCGGATAATCGAGGTTGCTGATATTAAAGAGGCTTCGTTCCATTCTTACATACTAACTACATACAAAATTTCAAGTCTCTATCTCAATTTCTTCGTGAAATAGAGCGTTTACAGACAGATAGACGGACGGCAAAATTTTTTTTCTAAAAATGTTTTTCGGAATCTCCACTATCTAAAACGTGCAAATCCGCCAAAATTTTTTTTTCGATTTTCAAAACGATTGCAAGACTTACCCTATACTACGTATGATGGGTAAGTAATATAATATAAATACTTTAGTAAATAAATCCAAAATAACTCAGATATAACCAAAACAAAAATTCAGTAAAACCAGTATGATAGTATCCGCATGTATAATGAACATGAAAAAAAGAATTCCTATTAAAAAACAATTGATGTTTGAAGTGTTATAGAGAGTAGATTACCAAAATTATGAAAAAGCAGATGGATAAATATACAAAGAAAAGCTTTATACATACTGTATATATATATATATATATATACATACATATATATATCAATACTTTTATAAATACATCCAAAGTAATTCAGACAATACCATTGAATAAACCAATGAAACCAGTATTTTTACAATCATCTTATTGAAAACAGTTGAAGTTTGAAGTGAAATTGGAAGGCAGATTACCAAAATAATAAAAAATATATGGATAAATGGACATTAGAAGTCTTTTTCACTAAACTACTCTTCAGGGGTGCATAATTTAATGAAAAAGCAAAAACAACCAACCAGTTTCTGTTATGGGACGTGCTCAAAGCTAAGTAATTCGTCCCACAATGCACCCGACTGGTTGGAAGTTATTTACTATTACAAATTAGTAAAAAGATATTCATTGTAGAAAATAAAAACAATATGACAAAAAAAAAACAATAATATAATATTTCTTAAAAAAATTATATATATACTAAGATATTTACCATACCTATATCCTAGCGTGATGTGTAGATCAGGTGTATCTACAGTAGATATAAATTACATGTAACTTTGTAACAGTTAAGGTTATAGTCACAGTATAAGTCATATAGATAATAAAATTAAAATTGTAACAATAATAATAAAAATTAGTAGAACATATATTATACTATAAAATTCATAATACATTTAGAAAAAAATAATTGCTACTGTTAGAAGTATTATATTTTTAAACAATTATTAATATTACTATATTAATTATTTAACTAGAATATGTTACTTCAACTTCTAGAACAAAAAATGTTTTAGTGCTGCCATCTATATGATTAATATATTAATTAAATTATATACTTATGGTGCTGCCACCTATTATTGAGAAATATTATTGGAATAAAAATAAATCATTTAAAAGCTAAGAATTTCCAAGAATAATTTATATTCTAATATTTTACAAATAATTTCTTTAAGACAAATGCAATAGACAACCATATCTTATCTCAATAACTTGATCATTTTTAAGTTATGCATATTAATTTTAGGTAAACATAAATTTTAATACTATGTGTAAAGTTAAGTTTTGTCTTTTGTTTTTGTTTAAATATATACGAAAAATTTATTAAAATATAAAAATAATAATAATAAATTTAAAATGCAAAATTAATACAAATAAATACAGTCGAACTTCGTTAACATGAACCTCAAGAAGAATCAAAATTTTGTTCATGTTAACAAAATATGATAACATGTTGTTCATGTTATCAGTATCAAATCTTTATATTCGTTTTTCTAGGGAACTGTAAAAACAATTCATGTTAAAAGTAATTCACATTAAGCGTGTTCATCTTAACTAGGCTTTGCTGTAATAGGATGCCTGGGTGGGTAAATGTTAGAGTACGGATAATACGTCTGTATAATAAGCTTTTACTTTTTCGATTTTGGTTTTGAATTTTTTTTTTTTTTTTTTTTTTTTTTTTACTTTAACTTTCAGAACCGGTAGAAACCGATTCTGCGATTGAAGCTATCATAAGATGAGAAAAAATTAAACCAAAAATCTTCGAAAAACTAAAAGTTAACCCGGTTGTAAATCTCCACAACTATCCTGTCCAATAAATAAATAAATAAAATAATAAATTAATAATAATAATAATCACATAAAATTATTAAAATTTGACCGGGATATTTGACAATAACGCCCCCATAGGCTTAACACTATCATCCTGGTCTTTTTGAGCAGGTCGAGTGGCCTCTTAAGAGTGTTCTTAAATCATAAAGGGCAACTTTGTGACATATGCTTTAATTTGTTTTTGCTCGGAAATGCATGAAAATAACAGGTGTTGTTATTCAGAAACTGCCTAATTGCACACATTTTTCTGTATTTTTAAAAAAAGCAATAGATTTTTCATAACAAGCCTTCAAAGTTGACGTTTTTGAGCACATTTCCGGACGAAAGTAAAAAACCGGTCGAAAAGCAGGAGAAAAACGGGTGATCTCGAGATCGAAATAGCTTAGAACTGGATAGGTAATTTAATTATCATAAAACGGAACATTAAGTTCAATTGGAAATCGCTTCCATAGTCAGGCATTCCAATTTCATATATTTCCGTTAAAAAATGAATTTGTAAATGTGTCAAAACGTTTTGCGCTTGTTGAGCGAAGCAGTTAAGAACACCCTTAATAAACATTTGTCTTTCTTCACAATGTAGAGACAATACTGATGTACTTATATGATTTTAAGATCAGAGAGATACCGGGTGTCCAGTAAATAACTGACCCATTTTGAACTTAAATAACAAATAAACGGTTTGAGATAATAATGCGCGGTTTGCGGTATTGTTATTAGAAAATCAATAAATTTTTAAACATGTATTTTGTTAATATAGTTCGAATTTCGGAAAAAAATATCGCGCTGGCGATAACAGGCTGTTTGAATAGAGACATGACTCTAATTTTAATAAATACGAGATTTTCGGCTGAATCTGAATCTATATGTTGTCGAATCTGAATCTATATGTTGAATCGACTCTCGAATCAGCTTCAGAAATAGGGTACGTTGGTTGGAAAGTGATTTAAAATAATATTTATGATTGAACCATCTGTATTATACTTCACCTCCTCAGTCTTGAGACTGAGATATTATTTTAAGTATTATTATATTACATTAACAAAGTGCATATTTTAAAATTTATTTATATTCTAATAACAATACAGCAAGCCGCGCATTTTTATCTCAAACAGTTTTTTTTTGTTATTTACATTCAAAATGGGTCAGTCATTTATTGGACACCCGGTATAAGGTTTGACAATTTCATTTCTGAACGCGGACCTGTTCTAATCACATGTCTTCGGTTTCCTATTGCATTTTTATCAGAGGGTGTGTGCACAACGAAACCTTTGGTGTTTTTCTCCATTTTTTATCGGGATGGGAGGAAGGAACAGCTGGATGTATGATCATGACGCACCATCCGCTTTTTCAAATCACCCGGACACTTGCCATTCACAAAAATATTCCAGCGATACATCTCTACAACATTTCCTGTCCTTTATCGAAAAGTGCTGTTCGACATCCATCCATATAAGGAAAGTTTTAATATCTTAGATGGACTTCAATCCATGTCAAATTAGTCTAATATTAACCCCTTTTTGCACCGCCAGTATAATAATAATAATAAAAAAAAAAAACTACGGTTCGTGACCGTGCAATGTAGTAAATAAGACTTTCGATAGGAACTAAGTTGGTTTCAATAAAATTAAAATATATATTAAAGACTATTTACAAAGATATGAATTTGCGATATAAAATAACATCATGCAGTTTAGGTTGCTATAAAATATAACAATAGCGGTTAAAACGCTGAAGCGCTTCAATGGATGACGGACACAATTGTTCTAAAAGTGAAAGTCGAAGTAAATTTTTTAAGCTGTAGTTATTACAGTGGCTTGCAATGCGAATAACATTCATACTTTTGGTGAAATGTGAGAATCACAAAAAAAAAAAAAAAAAAAAAAAAAAAAAAAAAATCTTGTAATAAAATTTCTTTAATCCATTCATTTGCAGTAGTACAATTTAGGATGAGTTGTTTTTATCCTTTTCCAATAACATTACTCGATCTACGATGCAAATAGATTTAAAAAAAAAACAATTTATTTTCCAAAGTTTGAACGAAGAGTTCTTGATCGCTTGTTAATTTAGCGTGCGATCTGTTTTTGTTTGATTTTATTGTTGGAATTTTTTTATACTATAGTATGACAATATCTATCAAATCTGTAATCCGAAATTAAATGTCTCAGTGCCAAATAATAATAATAATAATAATAATAATAATAATAATAATAATAATAATAATAATAATAATAATAATAATAAAACATTTAAAAAAACCCAAATATTTATAAATTAAATTTCATTGATATTATGCAAACAAACAAAGCTAAAATAAAAACCATGGCAACTTCTAAACAATAAATGTAGTGTTAGTATTGAAATAAATTTCGTATAATGTCTTTATGTCACTGTAAAAAAAATAAAATAAAATAAAATAAAATAAAAAAATAAAAAAATAAAAAAATAAAATTGCAAATTTACAAAATTAGTTTTTGCAAAGCAGCAGAATGCTTTCTAAAATTTCACCTGGACTTTATAAAAAAGAGATGTAAATCTACATAAATAGTTTTTCTAAAACTATAAAAATATGCTTACTAAAATTTTATCGGTAACTCGAAATAATCACTTTTTTTCAGTTACATAAAAAATCCTAGGCACTACTGTTTCCTAGGAAATTCATAGTAACTTTGCAATTTTATTTACTTATTTATTTATTTTACAATATAAACATGATTCTGTTATACTTTTTGTTGTTGTTGTTGTTGCAATTACCTAAAAGTTTTTGATCAGTTTCCTAGAAAATTCTTAGTAACCTTCTACAGCAATAATTGCTTAATTTCCTGTGGCTCTTCTATTTAGTGATTTTATAGTTGTTCTGTTGGCTGCTAATACAGGGTTTGAATCCGGTTCAGAGTTGGATGTTGACATTTGATTAGAGTCAATTTTAAGATATTGTACTGTTCAGTTTAACCCTTGTATACAGAGAAGACCACAATGTCCCAAAACCAATAAAATCAATAACCCCAACATTGGGTGAGATACATTCCGTTGATATAATCAAACAATCAATTTTAAGAAAACAAAAGGAATTTTGTGATTTTAAAGACTTGAACAAGACTCAGTATTTTACTCTTTTTCACGAAGCTAGGCGCAAAAAAAGGAGGGTAATATCATGTCATTTTTCAAAGCCTTTCTTTTTTAATTACTGGTCAGTAACCTACTGGTTATGAATTTAATAAAAGAAATTTAATAAATTTAATCTTTTCTTTTGCAGATCTTGCATGTGACAGATTAACGGCAATTTTTGCACTCATCCCCAATATTTCGTGTCTAAATAAAATAAAAAATACAAAAATAAAACGCTCGCAGCCAATAAATCGGCTCAATTTTAAAGCAAAACAAGACATGTAATTCTAGTCGCCTTTTGCGGTATCCTTCGCCTGCAAACGTTAACGCACGTTAAATGGACTGGATATACCCATTAGTAAAACGGTACAAAGCGTAAGTGCATTTTATGCAAATGCCCAAACATAAAGAAATGTTAGCGGGAAAATGCTGGATGCCATTTTTTTTCCTCTTTTTTTTCCGAACGAGCTTAATTCTTGAACAGAAAGAAGCTGCAGAGAGTGGAGTTGAGATGTTTGGATTCTACTTCGCGTGGCTTGCTAAATGGGCTTAACGTTCCATTTTCACTAGATGGAAAGTTCGTGAATCTTTTAGCTGCCCCCCTTGCACCCATTTAGTGTAACCACAAGAAAATTGTGTTCTTATTTTGAAAACACTTTCTGGCGTTCGATATTTGCTCCCTCCTAACTTAAAAATTGGTGAGTGGAATAAAATATGCAGATAACAGACCATGTGTGTCTCGACACTTTTTTTTTATTTTTTTAATATTTTGTTCGGAAGAATTATCAATAGTTTGTCTTTTTAGTGTCTAATGTCTTAGAAAAATGGAATCACACGCACCATGGAGTTTGTGAATGTGGAGAAGATTAATTAAAAAAAAAAAAAAAAAAATCTGTCGCTTTGGAAAATGTTAGGAATGAGTTATTAAATAAAATTTTTGATTTATTTTATTTCATAGTTCACGTAAAATAAGTTATCTGTTTTAAATGGAAACTTATGTTATTTTTTACGTATGTTTTGTATGTAAAAATATAAGCAATAAATTTTGCGTTTTAACTTAATTTTAATTGAATATCTAGAAATTATTATCAGTATTTTAAAATGCAACAAACATTTTATTCTATTTGTTACTCTCCCTAGAAAAATAATAAATTTATCTCCGCAAGTTTTGTATGCGCTGATTGTATAATTTCATAGTTAAACACGTTAGCCATAATAAAATTCAGCTGAAAAAGAATGTATGCAAACATACAGTTATTATTATTTTCATTTACACAAAGTGTTTTAAGATGTTTAAATAATGAAATTCCAGTCAGAAAATGTTTGAAAACTATTTATAACATTAATCATACACAAAAACAAGCATACCAAAAAAAAAAAAAAAAAGAAAAGAAGAAAAGTGAGAAATTTTGTTTGCAAAATTATTATTATTATTATTATTTCCATCTTAAAAAATAAGGAAGTTATACCCGGATATTATTATTGTTGTCATTTATTCTTACAAATTTGTTCAAGAAATATTTAAAAATGAATCTCAAAATATTAAATCTTATTTTATAAAACGAGTAAACTTTCTGTGTCTATGTGTGTGTGTGTAAATTTTATCTGAGAAAACGGCTCGAACGATTTTGAGTAAATTTTGTACCCTACCGTTTTGGCGTACGAGAAGATCATTGGACTAGGTTACATTTAAAAAAAAAAAAAAATAGTTAGTAGGTCATTTTGAGGTTACAACGGACCAATGCATTTTAATGGAAATAAAAGAAACAGTTATCATGTTATTGAACAGTTGCCAGTAAACAAAGTCCTAAAATTGGCGCTATTTCGACAATTTGAATTATTTGGCGAAGTGTGTGTGGGGGAATCAACTTTTAAGATTACAATGCCAAAACACGTGGTTTAAACCATTTGATAGAATAACGCCAAAATTGGTAATATTTGGCAACATTTGGCGAAAAACTTGGCTTTTAGAATCAGGAGTCATTTTCTAGAAATCCACAGGAGCCGAAATACATAATGCAACCAATCAGAGTCCATTAAACTAAGAGATTTTAATTAAATTTGTATGCTACCGTTTTGAAGTATGAAAAAAACATTGTGCTAGGTCACATGTTTGGAAAAATTCAATTAGAGATAATTTTGAGGTCCCTATGGGTCAGTGCATGTCAATGGGAATGAAGATTCCCTTTCAAAAAGACTTTTAAGTATCTAAACTCAAAAATCATGTCTGATGTCAAATGAAAGAATCTCACCAAGTTTACGATTTTTTGCCAAATTTTGACGAAATTCGTTGAACCAAATTGGATTTTGCATCCCGAACAAATTTTTTAGAACTTTCCTATAGGATTTATGATTCTGGAAAACGAAGTACGTGGAATTTTTTCAACTTTAACTAAACATAACTCGATAAAAAGTTAATTAAATCCAATTGATTTTTTAAATCATCAGATTTTAAAACATTCACCTTTTATATAAACATTTTAATAAAAATTTTAATTTTACTTAAGAAAGGGGTTATAATAAAAATAAAATACATTGACATGTTTCGGAACCGTCAAATAAGTTCCATAGTCATAATATAAATAAATAAATAAATAAATAAATAAAAATAAAAATAAAAATAAAAAAAATAAATAAATAAATAAATAATTAGTCATAATATAAATAAAAATTTTTATTTATATTATGACTATGGAACTTATTTGACGGTTCCGAAACATGTCAATGTATTTTATTTTTATTATAACACCTTTCTTAAGTAAAATTAAAATTTTTATTAAAATAAACATAACTCGGTTTTCACTGTTGGTATATTCATTTAACGTCAGTTTTAAACAGGTTTTTCTATATCAGTCATAATTTTTACTATTATTATTAATTTATTTAGAAACGTGATGTGGTTTTTTTTTTCGTTCCCTAAAATGTGTTGCGTAAAAACAAACGCCATTTCTCTTCAGAGACTGATAATCTATTCATTTCATCGATAAAAATCTCATCAATGTTTGTCACGCAATTACAGTAAAGTACTATCATAAAATGACGCTGTTGTCAGCCCTATTGAACCATCTTGCACCACAAACACCATAAGGGACATCTCCGACTCAAACCTAAATCATTCGTCATCATCACTGTTACATACATCATTTAAAAATTGGTTTCTGATCGTATTTGTCCGCTTGTGGAAGATTCAGTAGTTTATCGGGAAAGAAAAAATAGAGGATAATCATTTGCATTATACCAAAAACACGCTATTTGTACGTTAAAATTTATTTTTATAAATAATTAGTTATTCGGATAATAAAGGCAAATACTAGGTAAAAATGCTTTATTAATATAGGGCATTTTATGAGGTTCGTGAAAGTAATATGCAAATGGAACAATGTCAAAAACTGTTGTTAGTTTTCGTTTTTTCAAAAACTGAAACAAATTCACTTCACCTTTTTCATTTACGTATAAAAACATTTCATATTTATTTACTTAAAACAGGTGTCACAAATAAAAATTAAAAAGTTGACATGTTTCGGTTCAATAATAAGAACCGTATTCATAACACATAAAATCAGTAGAAATTAAATGACACTGGATATAAATATAGTTTAAAAGCCTAAAACACAAAACACTGCGCCCCCTATGATCGTAAATAGCCAACGCTACCGCGGTTCCCCCTAAGAGACTCACCCTCTAAATATTTATTAATTCTAACCATAAACTTGGAATATCATAAGAAAAAGAATCGTTGCACACCCTATCCCTCCTAGAATATATCTCAATAGATTCCCGGATGATTGATTTACGGTATAAACTTGAAATGAACACTAATCTACTATCTTTGAAACAAATCCTAACCCCCTCGTTAAAAACAACCTTGGCAATGCAGTCTTATCCCTACCAAATTTAATGTCAGATTCATGTTCTTTCCTCCTAATCCCGAACTTCCTACCAGTCATACCGATATAATAATTAATATCCCCCTTCATTCTCATACGGAATTTCATACACCCCCGCAAATTAAAAATTACAAATGGAACATTAAACAAATTTTAATCTTCCATTATATGTTCCATTTAATGTTCCAGATATATTTATTCATGGTTCGAATTTTCTGAAAAACAGTTTCATTTTCAGAATAATTGTTCACCTACACAAAAAGATTCCGTTAAACCGTTGATCACTAATGGTACAAATGTGTACCACTGACGCTTATGTGCACGCTTGTGTACTTATAGAAACCAATGTCACTATTTATTCTTTTATTTTTTTTTTTTTATAGATATCTTACAACTATTCAAAAATAATAATGTTTGTGATAAATTTCTACTCTAAATATAGCAAAAAGTACTTTATTAAAATAATCATAAAATAATCATAGCTGGGTTAATAAGGATAATAATAATAATAATAATAACAAAATAATAATAAAAAGTCACTTCGGACAACTTTGTATCAAGAGATGTAAAAATATTATATTATATATAGTATGTATATAATATTATTATACTTATGAATCGCGAAAAATAGGTTATATGTATTTAGAATGGTAAATTTAAATTAAAATAATCAAAATTCACGAACCTGTTAGCATTAGAAATAAAAGTATTTCTTTAGATAATGTTATTTTTCCATGTTTGTTAAGCTAATAACAATAAATTTTAATATTTTTTTGATCATGGCATTTTGGCAAGCATATTTAACTTTTATAGAGAATTTAAAGATTAAAATTTGATCATTTTTCAACTCAAGTGAAAAAAAATATTATAGTGAAAACTTTATTCTAAATTAGCTGACTATTTGATCTATCACAGTTTCATCGATTTTTTAACGCACAAAGTAAGTTACCGAATGGCAACCCTCCCTTACTTGCTAAAAGTGGGAAGAAAATTTAGTTCTTGAGAGAATATATGGAATAATATAACTTTTTCCTGACATTTTTTCATCAATGGCAGATGGCGAAGCTTCGATATCAGTAAAGTTTCATTCTATATTAACCAGCCGAAAATGAATAGCACATTATCAGTATCATCCAATGAATGTGAATATCAGAAGAGGAAAAAAATAGGAGTATTAATATTATTCATTGGCTAATTTTCTCCAAAAATTAGTGACAGGTGTGGAAATTCGTCAAGAATGCTATTTAGTTTTATTTAAATTTTTTAACTAAATGCAATCGAAGCGCTTGATATATTTCGATAATTTTTCATTCATTGTTACACCATCAGAGAAGATAATTATGTTTCTAAATATCTCCGACTTTTAAAATTATTTCGCAGAATTATCGGTTACGCTTATAAAAGTAGTATGGATTAATAATGCAATCAAATCTGTGAAAATCAAACCTGCTGCAAGTGAAAAGATTTATTATATGGATAATATAATACAATCTTAACGAACAGTACACCTGAGAAAACGAAATATTTTTGACATTTTTTTTCTTTTTTTCGATTACGGTAACGATTATGATAATGACGATGATACTAACAATAGATTTATAAGGAAAAAATTACTAAATATTGAACTCTTAAAAGTTCTTTGGTGACCGAAGTAAAAAAAAATATTTTTTTTAATCTTGTTTCTTTTAAGTATAATTTTTTTATTTAATTTTTCAAATAATCTTCATCAGCGAAATTACGCCCGAAATTATTGATTAATAAATTACGTGAAATTTTTTCACATTTCTAACTGAGCGTAACCCAGCATTATAAGCTAACTAATCCTATTTATTTCAAGCAATGTGGAAATTTTCATGTATTTATCATGCAATAATTTCGAGCTTAATTTCATTGTTGAAAATTACTTGAAAAAATATAGTTAATGGTTTATGCTTAGTTGACTAGTGAAAATTTTTCACATTTTATTATTCACTGCTTAATTTCACTGTTGAAAATTACTTGAAAAAATAGTTAATGGTTTATGCTTAGTTACGCTTAGTTACGCTGTGTGAAAATTTTTCACATATTTATTATTCAATTTACTTTTTTTAATTTAATTTTATCATATATAAATCAATAGCTTTATGTTTCAATGTTGTGCACAGATATATCAATCTGTTTCAACATCATTCAGAACTATTTTTCAGCGATTTAATTTCGCAGACACGTCAGAAATTCTTTTACATTTGTTTTGCAACGATTTCAACTTTTAAAACAAAACTAAAAATATAAAAAAGGAAAATAAAAGTTTCAACGTCTCTTTTTCTGTCTGCATCCAATTTGAAGACACAAAGTCTTGTACATCCATGAAGTAATAACCCCTTAAGTATATTTGGGGGCAAGAGTAAAAGTTAAATTGTTCCAAAAGTCTATTAAAGAGGCTCCCTCTAAGCACCGCTCCAGCTGTTACGCCCCCCCCCCCCCTACTCTACGTTTTCATGGAGATATCTCCTTTATGTATGTACTGACTCACCGATTCTGTCTTTATTTTATCTATGGGATACAGATATTGAGGAACATCGCTCGAGTAGAAATTCTGAGGCAGTAAAAAAATGAAAAATTTTTATGTTCGTCGCAAAGCTTAGCTGAAAAGAATCAAGTATTGAAAGGTATTGATATTAAAGAGTATCTTCCATAATTCGAAAGTTGTTATATTTATATATCTATATCTATATTAATAATAATTTTACTTACTGAAATAATAATATTATTGTATTTAAAGAAAATGTATTTTGAAATTTTATATATTCCACAAACTAACCAAAACTTTTCATTATTATTACAAAACTAATGTCGCCTCAAAATTATTAATTTTTTCCCACAAAATAATAAATTAATTTAGAAAAAACGCCTATTTAAATCGTATGTGGTGTATCAGAAAAAAACGTCATTTGGAAAATTGCTTTAAAAAAATAATAAAAATATAAGTTTCGTGTAAATGCTAATTTATTCGCAAATTGCAGTTTTAAGCGCAATGATAGAGATTTATACTGGTACACACGCATGTGCATATTTACATATCTACCAATATGTAAAATTAAGGGTATCTAACATGACGCCCGGGTGAACCATAGCGTTCTTTGGTGATTTCTTGACGCACTTCTAAATACTTCTTATTTGCAGGGGGGTTTTCCATTTATTTATTATGTATACACTTTTTTTTTTTTCCAAAATTTTGAATAAGAAAGACAACTATTTTCTAAAAAAAAATTTTTTAAAACTATTTTTCCCTTTTTTTAACATAGGTCTCCCCCCCCCCCCTTTTTTTTTTTTTTTTCACAGTTTTGCTAATTGCTAGGAAGACCAATTTTATATTTTTATAAGTAACTAATAATAAAATTTCATTTTATAAGACTTTTTGTTCAAAATAATTGATGTATTCAGTCTTTTCCTTCTCTTTTTCATTTATTTTCATCCATTCATTCATTCTCTTTTTAATTTTATCTTTATTTTTTTATATTTTTTATTTGTGTCTGCGTTGTTGGTGGTATTAAAGTTTTCAAGTCTTTCTATAAAAAGTTTGAGATGAGTTCTATCAGGCCCTATCCTCGTTAAGCTTAAATATTTTCCCGTTTAAGCTTTTAATCTTTTGTCATAAAGACCTGCATCGCAGCGAGCTGTGCAACATGTATTATACATGTCTTTGTGTATTTCCACCAATTTAAAATAAGAAATACTGTTACACGATTGTATCACGCCAATAATAATAGGTGCCCCTCATGCTTGTGGACATCTGAAGTTCACGCCTATTACTAAAAATGTTGTAAAGGATTGTAAAAAAGCTAACTTAAAATTGCAAGTTAACTACTTATGTTTGTAATTGGAATATCATTTAAAAAAGAAATGTTGGCTATAGCTTATTATTAACAAAAATAGATAATCATTTTTCATTTTTATTTAATTTGATTCCCTTAACTTTTATGACCATGATACTAACATCTAAAACTTAATTTTGTCAAAAGTATTAAAGTATTTCTATCCGTGAAATGGATGTCAATTGTAATTCTGAGAAAAATCTATCTGCATGTCCCGTCATTAACACGCATATCCGCTAAAAAAGTTTAAATGCTTGAATGAAATGAAAAACACACAGCACAATGATATAACTTTGCAGCAAGTTAATATTGATCCTTTGTTAATATAACAACATTTTTCATTACATTACGAAAAATTATTTAATCTTTTGAGGCAACGAAATTTCACTGTATAAAAATTTTAATAGTCTTTTCCTATATTCTTTAGAGTAAAATAAAAGTACTGATACATGTAAGTAAATGTATTAGAAAATACACCTCAAAATTTCAAACAGCATTTAGTACTCCAATATTACTACTCTGATAAATTTTCTTCTCCTAATAATAAAAGTTGGTACCTTTTTCCTTGCCATTTCTTGTTTCAAAGAACCAGTCAGAGATTCTTTATATTCGACTCTGTTTTTATTTTATTTTGTTTTATTTAAGTTTGGAAAAGGACAGCGGATTCTGGTTGAAATCCACTGTATTCCAAAACTGTCTCCCTTTTTCGCTAAGGTTGACTTGCTTCCCATTCTTTATCACTTTTATCCTTCTTTTTTTTTTCGAAATATATATTTGGTCTCTGTTTCAAGTTTTGGAATTTTATGGGAAGTTGAAGAAGCGCCGTGACATGAGACAATAAACACGTATCATGTTTTAAAGCTTTTAACGCTATGACTTCGACGTGTTTTTATGTTTTTAGAGATGTTTCAGTTATTTTGAAACAGGAAAAAAGATTTTTTTGCAGCAAAACATATGTTTTTTTTTTTTTTTTTTTGTCATTATTCTTATATCAATTGTTTAGAGGCGCGCAAGAAATTTGAAAGAAAAATTTCTAACCATTTAAACTATTTAAATTAATTTGAAATTTATTATGTAAATTAATAATAAAATTAATAAATTATATTAATAACTCATATAACAATTTATAATGAGAAAAGATGTAAATATATTTTTTAAAACATGCATACATAAAAAGTTATTAAAATAAATGATAAGTTATTGAAACTTAAAATATTACTTTTGTTCATGTTTGATTGTCTATTTTCATTATTTTTTTCTTGTTACCTACTGATTATACATATATATATATATATTTTTTTAATTGTGTAAATTACTAATTTGCAAGTATACCCAGCTAGGAAGTTTTGAATAGTAGCAGAAAAAATTGTTTTTATTACAATAATAATTTAAAATAAAGATAATAATAGCGCAAAAAATGGTGATTTGTTATGTTATATTAGAATAGTTATGTCTGCAAATAATGTTTAAAAAAAGAATACCAGTAAAATAAATTTCATGAAACATTGATCATAACATTGCTGATCACAGTCATCTTAATCATAAATCTTGATTCTATTATTTTAATTCTCCATCATAAAAACAATCTAGTCATTCAATTTTTTTTTTGTTAAAAAATAAAATTCTTTGATAAAAAGTTTATTAAATCCAATTGATTTTTTTAAATCACCAGATTTTAAAATATTCACCTTTTATATAAACATTTTAATAAAAATTTTTAATTTTACTTAAGAAAGGTGTTATAATAAAAATAAATGACATTGACATGTTTCGGAACCGTCAAATAAGTTCTACAATCATAATATAAATAAAAATAAAATTTCAAACTATTTCACGGTCAATACAAATGACACGCAACAATGAGATATAAATAACAAAACACACAAAAAACACGCGCTCTATAGTAAAAAATTAAAATAAAATATAGACCATGATCTAAAATATAAATAAATAAAATAAATAAAATAAATAAAATAAATAAAATAAATAAAATAAATAAATAAATAAATAAATTTCAAACTATTTCACGATCAATACAAATGACACGCGTCAAAGAGATATAAATAACAAAAAACACAAAAAATACACGCTCTATTGTAAAAAAATTATTTATTTTATTTTATTTTTTTTTATTTATATTTTAGATCATGGTCTATATTTTATTTTAATTTTTTACTATAGAGCGCGTGTTTTTGTGTGTTTTGTTATTTATATCTCATTGTTGCGTGTCATTTGTATTGACCGTGAAATAGTTTGAAATTTTATTTTTATTTATATTATGATTGTGGAACTTATTTGACGGTTCCGAAACATGTCAATGTCATTTATTTTTATTATAATACCTTTCTTAAGTAAAATTAAAAAATTTTATTAAAAATTTTTTTTATTAAAATAAAAATCCTATTTTATATATTAAAGAATATTTTATGTAATGGACTACTTAATAAAAACATGCACTGAATGAAAGATAATATTATTTATGAGTCGTAAATCAACAGTATCTAAAAGATTTTTTTTTCCATTATCAAAAGTATACCTTATATATTTAACCTTATTCCTGACTATGCCATAAATACACCGCTACTGGAAAAAGCTTAGAGAAAAACTATCTACTGCCGAAGATAATAGCTTGAAAAAAAAAAAACTCGAGGGACTCCAAAATCGAGTTTGCAGATCTGATCTAGAACACTCCTGAGGGAGGAGGCAAAAAAAATCACTTCTGCCTCTCTCTCCTCCCCTTTGGACTCAATTAGGGGTTAAATGTCCCCTATTATTCCCGTCAAGGATCCTACCTATCCCACAAATCTTGCGTCGGGATGGTGGAAACAATCCAAATCGGGAAAGAAAACGATGCAGGGGCACAAGTTCAGATCCCATTTAGAGAGTTGAGAGGTTAGCGGGCTTCTGCCAATGTATCTTGTGATAACATCGCGCCGTGTCGATAAGAAAACCCTGGAATTGAGTTTTTGGTAACGTCCGAGAAATGGCTATAAAAAAAGAGGGATAAATAGACAGCTTTCTCTTAAAATTGAAAATTGTTTCAACTGCAGAGGAGTAATGGGGCTCTAGGGGAATACATAGTCACCTTTGGCGTCTTCAATGATATTTTTTCGCCACTTTACGACCAGTCTATTTCACGGCGAAAAACGGATATTTGAATTTCGACCCAGATGATGAAATCTGACATTTGTCTCCCAAAGCTATATACGAAAGCCCGAGAGCGAAAATAATGCGAGAAAAAATGGGATAAGTTGAGAAAGATTATTTAGTGGGTGTCTGTATGAATATTTGATTTAGATAATTTTGTTTAAATGTAAAAAAAACTGTTTTGCATGGTATAATAAGTATAAATGTGTTATAAATAACTTTAGAGGACATTTCAAAATTAGAACGACACAAAAATATATGGAGAATGTAATTTATGATTCTAAAAAGCCTTATGGCAAAGTATTAAAATATTAATTGCACAGTCGTTTTCGTTCCTTGATTTTTTGCAAAAAGTCTTTTTTATACTGCGAACATTGAATATTTTATTTAATTATTACATTTATTTTTATAAACATGCATTCAATTTTTAATTATTCAACCAAATATTTAAGATAAGTCAAAGTATATGTCTTTAATTTAACTTTCCAGTTATAGGTAAAATAAAAGTAATAAAATTCTATTTTAGATTTTATGGAAAAAAAATCATAAAACCGAACAATTTCAAAAGTTTTATTTTAAATAATGGCAATATCCAAGAAACTACGTTTCTTAAATTTT
Source organism: Maratus speculifer (assembly GCA_964019185.1). NCBI lineage: Eukaryota > Metazoa > Arthropoda > Arachnida > Araneae > Salticidae > Maratus > Maratus speculifer. The sequence goes on along the minus strand of OZ025294.1, from coordinate 421,125,868 downwards.
AAGAAAATAATTATTAACAATTAATCAATATAATTATAATATTTTTTTTAAAAAATAAGGTTAATTTATGCCGAAATAGGATTAAAGTGAAATAATCCACAAAATAGCAAAGTAGTTTTTCAATAATATGATTGTAAAAATACTGGTTTCATTGGTTTATTGAATGGTATTGTCTGAATTACTTTGGATGTATTTATAAAAGTATTGATATAATTATAAATTCAGGTTCTTTTCGTTGAAATGTTTTGAAATCCGCCTTTTCAACATTTGTCCTCTCTTTTATCAGAATTGGGAAATTTTCTAGTTGTCCAAACAGAGGAGGATTCATAGTCAAATTGTGACTTCTTTATTTTCTTACTTGCCTCATAATTTACCGTCTTTAGATGACTGTAATTAGAAATCGTCGTGGCCGAATTTTCAGCAGCTACATAACCCTCATTTTTAGTCACTGTGCTATAAGGTATGATGGTTACTTGAGAGTTACTACATGAATAACTCAAGAAATCACATTTTCAAATTACTGCAGGGGTGACTGTTAACTTCACATCCAATGAATATTCTATTAGATAAATTTCACCATAAAAAACTAAATTAATAATTGAAATGGGAAATTTATGCATTTGAAGAAGCTTTGAAGATAAGAGTTACTTTAATATGAAAGAAAAAATTTCACCGGACAACGAAAAAAAAAAAAAAAAAAATGTAGCTAAACAACTTTCCGCCAATTGCCTGATCTAGAATTTTCTCAAGCCACAAACCTTCTCGTTGTTGGAAGCAACAGAGGTACATTCAAAATAAAAAATTCCTTTTTCCTAATCGAAAGTTACCAAAAACTAATGCGAATCATCCACTAACTCCATTTCATGTCCTTGTCCCGTTAAATGTTTTGAGCTTTTTAAAATTTTTGATTTACAATTGCATGCACTTCTAGGTAGGTCGCTTGTGACTATTTATGATCTCAATGTGACGTCTCATCAACTTATTGTACTAAAAAGTTTGTTTCACCACAAAAATATGTAAAATTTTAATAATTATAAGGACAAACTGATGATATTTGCCGAATCACAGCAAAAGAAATACTTTCTTCAATAAGATAATAAAGTTTTCCCTTTCTTTCAAAAGATTTCTGGACACAAACGTTATTTAAGCCACTTTCCTCCAAGCTGTCTAATCTGACACTTTCTGGAGCAGCACTTCTCAACAATTGTGTGTGCAGTAGATCTAAGTTCGAAATGAAAAGTTTGCTTCTATTTTTTTTTCGATCGAAAGTTAGGAAAAACGTATGCGGACTCTCTCTCCATTTTCTCCTCCAGCCCATTTGATTTCTGGATGAAGATTAAAGGCATTTTATTTTTCTTCCCGTAATGATTCCCTTTTCCCAAAAAGAAAAAGAGTAGGCCCATTTCTCTGGAAATGGACAAAAGAGTTCCTACGGTAATGGTCAGTTTCCTTCTTCTTTTTTCTTGCCATTTATCGGAAAGATACAGTTTTCATCGGAATAGCCCAAGATTTCGTCCGATCAGTTAGAACCTTATATATTTTTCGTTCGGAGATAAATATTTCTTCGGCTAAAAGTTTCTTTTATACCAATAATAAAAGAGGTTTTTTTTTTTACTTTTATTTATTTTTATTTTATTTTATTTTATTTTTTTAAGGGTTTAAATGGCATGATTTTTAATAAATGACATAATGAAGTTCAATTTTCCAAGCAGAGAAAAATAAATTAAAAAAGCATTAATACAATTAAATTTAAACAGGCGATTTTCAAACCCAAAAATGTGAAATGAAATAACATTAAAACGTGTTTCAAATGTTTAGTAACAATGGGCATCATGTGTATTTTGTGTGTATGTGAATATTTATTCGTATAAAAGAATGATAGATGCAATACGTCTTATTTTATAAAGAACCTTATATAATCTTTATTATGCTTGATATGAAAATATTATGTAAATGCATTGTAATTAATAAACCCCCATTAGACAATGATCATCCGAATTATTTTGCCTCTTCTTGTAAAGAGTTATAAATGCATATAATTTTCTATTTGAACGTATTGTGGTGCATCTCAATAACATACATAAGTTATTTTTATTTGAAAAAATATAGCGTTATTAAAATCAGTGTCAAAGATTTACTTCGCATAGACTATGATGCATCTAAATTCTTTTGTATGCCTGGTATAGGGGAATACTAAGAGCCCTTTTTTATACAAACATACTGTGAGGCAGTACCATTTATGCATTTCGTGGAAATCGAGGTATATTTACGACAATTAGGGTGCGAATGGACAGACAGATGGAAGTAAATTTTTTTTATTATTATTAAGTAAATCTGTATCTTGGCAACTGGAAAGTTAGAAATCTGACACGTTTTAGCATATTTCGATTATTTTAGAAATCATTTGAAGATTTTTTTTTTCTTGTATTTGGTACAATAACGGGGCCAGAGAAATAACATTTTTCATCTTAAAAGAAATTTCTTACTTTGAGGGAAGAAAAAAGAAGAGATTCGAAGCTAGGACAGGAGATTGGTATAATTTCCGAAACGGTGCAATAGCATGGGTTTTTCCCCAGTGTGAATTCGTGAGAAAAGAAATCAGTTAGTGTTTAAGGGTGTATTCGAAAAAACGCTCTTCCACCTTCAACAGCTCGAAATTTTCCTATACAATTTCAGACGCATTTTTAAAAGAAGAAACATGAAACTTGCTGAGGGGATTCTTGAAGGGACGTATGAGGTGCCGTGTGATGTCTTTTTAAGCTCAAATCATTAGAATTTGAGTTATAAACAATTACCTTATCAGTATGACCCTTTTTTTCGTTCCCAGAACTTCCGCTAGGGAAAAATCGGTTCTAAATGCCGTTTTTGATTGCTTTTTTTGAAATATTTTCTTCATTTATCAAAGAATCGACAATCACGGCACCTTGTGTACTTTCCAAATAAGAAATTTTGAAAGTTTGGTGTATTTGAGAGCAAAAATGAATTCAAAAATAAATCGGAAAATAAGCAGTTTGAATCGAAATACACCCTTAAGACAATGAGAAGTTGCTTGTTATTCTAGTGAACTTTGATCAGACGGAGCTGGTTTCACGTGGCAGAACATTGAGCCATTGTTAAAGCCAAAAGTTTGGCTCATAGTGTTCTCGTACACAGAATCATTTTTAATCGACCACACTGTACATAATTTTCTCCTTATTATTTAACTAAAATAATTTGTTTTTGATGGAATTGAGTTTGATTTCAATTGTTTTGTGTGCTGTGGTGTTTTATTCGAAAATTATCGCTATCAAGTCAAATACCGATATCACGATGGCAATGAATCCTCTATCTGGGGAAAGGAATGCGAAATCTAACAAATAAATAAATAAATAAATAAAATGAGGCTGGCGAATGTTAACTTTTGGCCCATCATAATGACTTCTGTAACATTTTCAATAATTAACACGCTGTAAGGTACTTCAGTACCCTAAATCGATTTCGTGGCGATCTCCATATTATTATGCAATTTACGAACTGAAAGTTCACTTTTGGAGTGTGTTTAGAAAAGCTACTAATTCAAGAAAAATATATTTTTACAGTATATCAAATCCAGTGTAATGAGTGTGTTGGCTTACAAATATAACCAGCCTTATATCAAGCCAATCTTCAGAATGTATCCAAGAAAACTGGTACATTCTTTATTTTGCTCTCGCATCGATAAACTTTTGAAAAACGTCTCAATAGATGACTGATTCGGGTTTCGTTTTCGCGCCAGACGGACTGATTCAGTGACAAGTGTCCTTAGGACCAGACACATAGCACTAACTTCTTGCGGTCAGGCGTCGCTATTTTTGATCTTTCGTGTAGGCGCTTTGATGTGTAAATTGCTTTTTTCAGTGAACTTTTTGGAACTTCAAGAGAGAAATCGAACTCGAAATCAGTTAACAGTTTTACGACTGAAGATGGGGTAGATAAAACTTTCCCTTCCTTTGTCAATTTGGTAGGGTCAGTCCCTCAAAAATCATTTAAAGAAGTTTCACCTTTGTTCCGTTCGGAAACAAAGATAGATTTATTGCTCTTTTAGTGTAATAAAAAGTAGTGCTGTTTGCTCGCAGCCTTAGATGACACTTGTCACTGAATCGGTCCGTCTGGCGCGAAAACGAAACCCGAATCAAAACAAACACAGGCTATCGAAAATCGCAGTTTGACCCATCGTAATGACTTCCCTTGGACCGCTAATGAGCGGAAACTGTGTCTTCCGCGGCTTTAGTAAAGAAGGAAGGAAGGAAATGCGAAGATCGAGCCGAAGATCTTCGGATCTTCTAGGTCCTCATCAAGGACCTTATGGGGTTCGCTGATAAACTCCCAACGACCACTTCATTAGATGTTCCCCCTTCCCAGACAATGGGTTTTATCTGGAGCTGCTTAAGTAGCAGGAATTTGGCGTGGGTGGCCAACCAATCCAGAGCGAAAAAAAAAAAAAAAAAAAAAGAGGAAATGTCATCGCGATTTCCGATTCGGAAACTGTCGATGAAATGTTTCACCAACTATTGTTGTTATAGTTGTTGCGAATAGTGTTGTTGTTATGAAGGGAGAAAGGGGGAAAGGTAGACAAACTTTTTGCTGCTCGTAAATGGTATGCCAGAGATATTGTGAAAGGAAAACATGTTTATTATACTTCTTATTAGTAATAAACTAGTTTAAGAAATTATGAATAAGAAAACGTACAAAAGTGTGATAACTATCCATATTTATCACCATAATCCTAAAATGAGTCGATGAAATGTTTCAGCAACTATTGTTGTTATAGTTGCGAATATTTGTTGTTGTTATGAAGGGGGAGAAATGGGACGACAGTAGGATAGTAGACAAACTTTTTGTTGCTCGTAAATGGTATGCCAGAGATATTGCAAAAGGAAAGCATGTTTATTATACTTCTTAATAGCAATACGCTTAGTTTGTGAAATTATGAATAAGAAAATGTACAAAAGTATGATAAATATATCGTATTTATCGCCATAACCCTAAAAAGAGTGTGACAGAAGGAATTCAACAACTCTTACGTAGTAAATACTCTCGGTGTAGACAATAATAAACAACAACAGAAAAACAAGTGCACTAATTTCCGCCGCTTCAAAAAGCGAAATCACTTTCCTTGTTTTTAGGAAACAAAGAATTCTTTTAATAAAATATGGCTGTTTTTAGTATCGAATTAAATCCCAAAGAGGGATTTTACCTATGTTGCAAAATCGTTAGTTAGATCTGAATGACATTAAAAAGAATTTTTCTTCTCGATGGCTAATATATTGTTATTTTCAATACTAGAAATCATGGTAGTTAAAATATACGCTAACATGTGCTTCTGAAACAGAAATTGTAAAATTTCTTAACATTCGTTTAATGCGATATTTTTATTTCAGAAATGGTAAAGTAAATCACAGAAACTTGTCGGTTTATTATGGTTTGTGATTGGTTCTTCAACTGCGAATTCTAAAGGTGAGAGGAATGTTTCCGAAATAATAATTAATCCTAAAGTTTTATACTAAATTTTCACGTTTATAGTCTGAGAAAATTTTATGCAATTCTTAACAATCGTGTATTGAATACATCTTTAATAAATATTTTCAGAGGAAACATATAGCTTATATTAAATATAATGAAGAAATTAGTCTGATATTTACGTTCTTCTATCTGGCTCGTCTGATATGAAGATTTAGTATATCTATTAATACAATCCTTTAAATTTTTAAATTACACATCAGGGATTTATACATCGAATCTCAAAATCTCGAACCAACATCTGGAGCTTCCTATTGCAATGTTGTTCCAACTATTGGAATCCTGCTTAAACCAGTGCTCCAAATGTTGGTACGACGTTTCAGCATATGATGGCAACAGCTACTAAGCACCAAAATTTGGTTCAAACTAATACAAGATTTTTAACAGTGTATAACTAACAACATCCGAACTATGCCGGCTTTTGTATGAATTGACTGTCTATCTTTATAAATTATCATCCATTATAGTTACCTAACGCAACGAGTCACCCAAAAAATTTCTACCCACTTATTTTAGCAATAGAAACAAAACAAAAATCACAATCCTATAAATGACGTATTAAAAATAAGCGACGGGCAATGATCCCCGATGTTCCAAATCGACATCCATACCCACTCGCCGCTTTATTAAATCTTCCGATCCGTCCGTAATGTGGGGGGTTCTACCAGCAATAAGACCCCCCCCCCTCCCCTCTTCCACTATGATCAGTCAGTTGGAACAGTAGTTATATAGCAAGGGGGTGGGTGGGATTTAATCAATAGGCTGCAGCAGCTATTGCTAAATGGGAGTTTAGACAATGCCTCTCGATTTGGGCTCTCTAATGACAAGAGAGCCAGCAAGGATCATTCCAGTTCCATGAGCGGCAGCTTGTGCGAACATTAGCTCTTTAATTGACAAAAGATGTTTCCGCGCTTAATTGAAATGCCCTGTTTTCGTGATCGCTCATCGGCGCGCTGCGAGCACCTTATCGCCCACAGACTGAGCATGTTTTGAGCTCTCACTTATTTAGTTTTTACTTCTTTTTAGTTTTAATTTTTTTTTTCTGTGGCAACATTTGCGTCTCGAGAGAATAATAAAGTCGAGATTTGGAAATAGAGAATTTGTATCATTAATTCTGTCGCTGTAGAATCACTGCGTTCGAGGCTTTTCTGAAAGGTACCAGGCGAATATTGGGAAAGTCGAAATAAATTATTAACTAGATAAAAGAGCATAAAATTATATCGATTAACGTTGAATTGGTGAATGAATAAATACATAGATACCGGAAATTAAAGAATCGAAAGCCGTTCCTGATGTTTCTCAACTAAATTAATAAATGAAAACCAAACTTCTCATTAGATATAAATGTAATAAAAAATAATTGCACGGAGTACCGTAAATATTAGAAAACTACATTATATCAAATAAAATAGTCATATTATCAAGATTAAATTGGTAAATAAGTATGAGAGTGCAAAATTTAAAACCTAAAAAATGCTTTTTATATATTTTACTATTAAATCGATTTATAAATATTACGCAATATGCAATTATACAAACTACCCAAAAGATTCTTTTTGAAAATCATGTAACTGTTTTTTAATAGACTATTTTTATACAAAGTTATTGAGAATTATCAGTCTAAATTAACGAACATATAATAATTCTAAACTCATATCGCACGCAGCGTGAGAATAATTAATGTCAAAATAACTAGGTAACTGTATAACAATTATTTTCCAAATTAACGTTTTATCACAATTAACGTTTTATACGTTTAACAATTATTCGTTATGTAATTACTCATTTATATAATTATCTATTATGGCTATTTCCACACTGTAAAAAAAATTCAAGAGGTTACTAAAAATTTTTTAGTAAATTTGTATTCCACAGAATTTTTTAGTAACCATTACAAACTTTTTTTTTTTGTAAGCGAAACAAGCATTTCTTTTGTAAACTAAACAAAAGAATTTTTTGTATAACTAACTTAAAAATTTTTAGTATGAGCCACCAAGTAAATTTTAGTAATAGCTCCAAAATTATTTTAATAACCATTACGTGGGCCCGAAGGGCAGGAGTTTCCTTCGAGATGCATCCAGATTTCTGAAGCGGAAGGTTTTCGGCAAAACCGCAAGGGATGGCAGCACCAAACATTGCTACTGCTCCAACAATGTATTCACAATCCTTTTATTAATGAGTACTTATACTACATATATTCGGGGCGTATTTGGCAGTGGCCAATATCGAACCCGGGACCTTCTAGCCTGGAGTCCGTTACTATAACCACTAGGCTATCAAGGCCACACCAAGTGAGTTTTAGTAATAGCTATTAAAAATATAAAATTAATAACTCTATTCGTTACTAACTTTTTTCTAGTAATTCTTACAGATTTTCTTGTAACCGACTAAGATTACTAAAAATTTTTTAGTAATTACAAGGATCACTAAAGTTTTTTTAGTAGATCGACACTTTATTTTTTACAGTGCATGCTAACTTGTAAAGTCTGTCACATACTACGCTTTTTGGCTATCAGTATTTTAGGACGAAAAAATGTGACTTATTTAATCGAAGATATCATATCAATTGAAAAGGTGAAGCAAACATTTTGAAAATAACGGTAGCCAACAAGTATAGCAATTTTCAGCTGTGTAGCAGACATAACAAGTTCGCATGGAAATAGCCTTATATAAATGAGTAATCGATCTATCTATGTATCCATATTTATATGAATAAAAATTCATTATTTGCTGTTCACATAATTATTCACTGCTCAAAAGAAAGTAGCCCCGCTGCTCAAAGTAGTCTAGCTCAAAAGAAAGATGTAAACATTATAGTCGAACCTCGATTTAACGAATTGATCGGGACCGACAAATTCGTTCGTTAAATCGAAGCAATTCGCTAAATCGAATATCAAATTTCGTAAAAAGTACGGTATAAATATATCAATTCAAAATACTTTTGGATATTCAGATATGAAAAAAGAATGATAATTGTTCAATATGAGCTTAAAAATTATAAGTTAGGATATCAACTTTAAAATTATCTAAATTCTTTGATGTGACTTGCTTTTAAAACTTAATATATGATACATACATACTCATTGACACTTTGGAAAAACGTCCTTAATAGTGCTTTGTTTTGACTTTCCAAAGTTCTTTGTCGCTATTTTCTAACTCCTTTAGAAAATACATGGATTAAGCTGCGAAAGATTCAAAATTTTATGTGCGAAAAATTTAAAATTTTAATTTTATGTGCAAATGCGTTTTTTTTTTTTTTTTTTTTTTTTTTCAGCGATTGTTGTTTGTTAAATCAAAGCTAAATATACGTTAAATCAGAGCATTTTAGCACTCTTTTTGTCGGGACAGAAAAAATATTCGTTAAATCGAAGAATTCGTTAAATCAAAGTACGTTAAATCGAGGTTCGACTGACTAAAATTCTTGTTGACGCATTTCTTAAAATGCATTAATTTATCAAGTTTTTTTTTTCTTTTGAGACATATAAATGAAATAGAAAAGCTATAAATGAGATACTATAGCACTGATAAAATTGCTTTCAATCATTCAAATAATATACCTTATCCTTATCTTTAATTTCGTACTTTTTTTTTTGTGTGTGTGTGTGTGTGTGTTTAAATTGAAAAAAACTTTAGCAAAATAGCCTGATGACACATTTCTTTAAAGCTTTCCAACATTTGCTATAACTAATCTTCCTTTAAACTCAGTATATTTTATCTGCGTGGTGACGAGCCTAATAATTTAAAATTAGGGTCATCAACTATTTTATTTGAAACTCGTTTGCTTCCACAAATCCCAAAAGCCTTATTTAATCACAAATTTTCTGTAATTAAATAAAGCCGTTTTTTTTCTATTTTATAATAATGATAGCGAGTCACGAATATTTGAACATTTTATCAAAATACCCTATTCGTTCACTTTTTTAAAATAAACTTTCTAAATACTTTTCTGTCTCAAAATATTTTTATCCAAACAACATTTTTAAGTAAAATTAATGAATAACATGACACTGTTATCATCTTTATATAAACAATTTATATCTCCAGTTTCGAATCGAAAACACTCCACCCAAAAACAGCCTGTTGACTCATTTCTGCAAATATAGCCAATATTTGCTGCAAATAATCTTCCTCTAAAACTCAACAGGTTTTCCACGTGTTGACGCTCCCCTTTGTTCTCTAGGGGGTTGGGGGTGGAGAGGGAGGAAGCACGGGATGATCTTGGATCGTGTCTGGGAAGCCCCGGATGAGAGGAAATGAGGTGTCTCCGACGATATCTGTACGTGATCGGAGAACAGCACTTGTGGGGAATCCTCTTTCCGTTCCTCTTTTTTCCCGTTCACTCTATTTATTTCCTTCTTTTTTTTCTCTGCACACACGATGTTCTATATGGAGTGGGTGTCTATACCGTCTTGAGGTTCTTCCTATTGTAACCAAGTTGTCATTTTCTCTTTTTGTCACTCTCTCGTCGTTTGGATTAGTTCCGGAAGGAACACATCCCGGCTTGAATGTCAGTCTACCTTTTTGGGGATGGGAACAGACTTTGCTTTTGTTTTAAAAACCTGACGCAACTAAACTATAGATAATTTAGGTAAATTTCATTCATCATGGCTGTATTGAGAATCGTGTTAAAAATCATTAAAAAAGTTCTTTTACACTGTTAAAAATCTGCTGCATTTTGCTGCAACGCACTCCCCTGCTTGTATAGAAAACGGTCACTTGGCCGTGAAATGGAGCTTTCTCATTGGTTGGAATAGAGATATTATATACAAGCGGTGGAGTGCGTTGCAGCAAAATGCAGCAAATTTTTAACAGTGTATCCTGAAAGCAACCTTTGAGACTTAAATCACGCACAGAACTTAATATATTTTATTTTCATTGCCCGCGATTACCCTATATTTAAGCAGATATACACAAATGAGTTGTCTAAAAGCTGCCTTTTCTAATTGCCTTAATTCCGTGATTCAACTTTACGTGTCCATGTCGTTTCATGCATTTACAAATTGGAAATTTGGTCTTTTCTTATAGATATTTTCTGTACCGAAATTAATTTATTAATACAATTATTATTATTATTTTTATTATTTATTTATTTTTATTTTTTATTTAGGTTGAATTTTAAAACTCAAAATTTGTACATGTTTCAACTATCTTTGAATGTACACAGAAGCATCGCTATTAAACATTTGGCATGTTTTTTTAAATATTTGTTATCCGCTATCATGATAAAGAATCACTCCTGTGACTTTATTTAAATGGCACATAATCTCAATACTGACAAATATTCAGGGAAAATGCTGTCATTCCAGTAAGATAATAAATAAATAAATAAATGAATAAATAAATAAATAAAAATATCTTCACTTGCTAAACTAGCAGCCCATTCAGCTCAGTGGTTTAAACTTGTTAATTTTGTGCCTACACTCTTAAAACGAAAGAGCCGATTTGGCTTCTCATGAAAGAGCTGTAATTTTTTCGATCTTTAAAGAGTTGTTTTTCAAACGATTAAATCTTCTTGATCTAAATTGGTTATTTAAATAGCTCAACTTCATTCGAATTGGTTAAAACTCGAGTTATTTCAACTCTTTTTTGAGAAGCTGCCTTTCAACATTGAGATGAGTGGATTTCAGCTCAACTTGAGCTATTTTGTGGCTGACTTTTTAAGAGAGTAGAGAAAGTTTGTGGGGTCAATGCAGCGGGGTTTTAGCAGTGTACTTGTACAAAGTTTTCAGGATTATCTATTCACGAAAAAAAAATTCTTATCACACTTGAATTTCTTCTAGAATTTCTCCCCTCCCCCTCCCTCAGATTGCTTCCTTTTACAAGATCATAATTCAAACATTATGAAATCCAACTCCATCTCATATTCTGAATGAAATTATGTATATTCTGCAAAATGTAATGTCACATTAATTTTTGCTACCATTTTAAGAAATTTCCTTTATCATTTTTTTAAATCCCAGTTGATGAAAATTCACTTGATTTAACTCCATTCACAAAATATCCATTATCGACAGTCACTCCCTTGTGCGGTGATTATGTAAATAAATATCAGTAGAGAATAATTACACAAATAAAGCACATTGCATTAAAAAAAAATAATAATAATAACGTGAGACAAAGAATCGGGAAAAAATTAATTTAACATAATCATCGTTGTTGTATGTAACAAATGATTTCCGAAATTGTCATTTAAAAAAGATCCCTTAAAAAACATCCAATCAATTATTGGAAAATGGAGAGAAAGCACGGACAATTACCACTTATCATATAACAAGCCTTTGCAAGGAATCTTAAGTGCCAGTATTAATCAGAAAAAGAATTGAACTTAATAAAAGAGTTCAGCATTAATGCATGAGCTGACACGCAATTTAAATTTAGAATAATTTCCCATTCCTGCGAATATATCTCCAGAAACGTTGGACATTCCCTCCCAAATTTTATCCAATACACAGACGATTGAACTATTTCAAAATAAGGAGATGGGGGAGGGGGAGGGTCGACCGTTATTACGGATCGTTTGGTAGCGCTAATTACAACTCGACTCTACTTGCACGACATTATCCGATTAGTGCTCTGCTCGCCCCCCCCCCCTCTGCCCCCCCTTTTTCATTTTGCTTCTGTTGCTTAGCCATCCAATCCCCTTTTTCCCACTTCGTTTTTAAAAGTTTTTGGCTCGCTCAACGAAAATTTCTGCAATTTGGCGCAAGTTTAATTTTTCGCATAAGGAGGTGTCATTTTGTTGGAGATTTAATCAAGAAATGGCTCCGAAGAGAAAATTAAGCAATTCAAAATTTTTGTCAGTTGTTTTGGGGAAAAGTGGTCTGAGTCTCTTTTTATTTTTAATAGAATAAGGGTATTATACTAAGGTTTCTATCATACCAAAATTGTAACAATTAGGTCTATATTTGATTGCCCATATAATTACAGTAAATGCGTAGATTTAAAATAAATATGCATCAAAATTCCAATTTATAAAGTCAAAACAACAATAATGAATGAAATATAATTTTAAAGTAAATCTTTTCCCGTTAGATTTATGAAAATGTCATTTTGTATTCTTATGGGTAATTGAAGTAAAGTTACTATCAGACCAAAATCATCACAAAGATATAAAAAATTTCTAAATGCAATCGAATTTAACTAATTTACTGTAAATTAATAGATTTAAAATAAATTTCTTTATTGATATGAATTCCAACTTATTTAACTTAAGATGTAATAACGATTAATCAAGAATATTTTTTAAGATAAAAATATTGAATAGAAAATCCATGTTGTGATAATAATTTTATGTTTATTAGATACATTGAAGTGAATATACAACTGTGGTAAAACAATGGACTTAAAATACTATTTATATTCATATAAGTTCTAACTTAAAAAGCCAAAAAATAATAAAAATTAGTGAAACATACTATAAAATAAGAATATTTTATTGAAATTAATGTTGCCTGGAAAACGCGACAGTTCATCAGGTGTATCTAGTATTAACTATCATCCAGTTACAAAAAATTATTAGATTTAAAATAAATTACTCAGTCAAAAAATTATAATAAATAATTAAAAAATAAAACTGGAGAATCATTAGATATATCCATTTGATAACCAACTGTGTGCAAAATAATAATAATAATGACAATAATTGACATAAATTCATCTTACATAATCAAATGTAGAATAGAAAAGTGTTGAAACACATTTTTAAAAATAAATCTGTTTTCATTACGCGTATTACAAGTAAAATTTCAAAAGGTGATTATATATTTTTAAGACAATTCCATTTACCTCGTCCACCTATCCTCCCCCTTCCCCAACCCCCAAAAATTTCAATATTTTCTAAAATAAAATAAACAAACAATATTAACTAAAAATAATATTTATAACTAAAAACAAATTTGCAAAATTAATAATAATGAATTTTATTGGAGAATTATAAATTGTAGAATCATATACAAAGTTTTTTGAAGGTAATTTTTTACATTAAAATATAATTCTGAAACATCGATGGAAACTAATGTTACTTTTGTTACGGTTACAATTATTTCATTAGAAACAAATAAAACTAAGGCATGCAGTGTTTATTTCATGTTTCTTTTTTTTTGGGGGGGGGGGGCGTAAATCTTGTAATCAATCTAAACAATATTAATCCGGATTTCATCTGGTTATAATGAAAACTGACAAACAAATTCACAATCAAAGAATAGAAGGATTTTTTTTTTTTTTTTTTTTTTTTTTTTTTTTTTTTTTATTAAGTAATATCTACAAGCTGAATCTGTTAGTTCTAAAAACTCTGCGAGTTTCAGAAAAACGACACACTTTTTCAAAATTTTCAAATCTTGATAAATATATCAAAATATATTTTGATATGATTAGTTTGACAGGATTATGAATTAAATAAATAAATAAATAATAAACTCTGAGATTTTTGGCTGTTTAACAAGATAATGTTGTTCATAAATAGTTTGAGAAACTTATAATTTAAATATATCGATTAAATAATATATAATTTACTTAAAATTGTCGTTTTTAAACAAATCAATGAAAGTGTAACGTTAAAGAAATAAATTCTTTGCAGAATATTATCTATTAATTGCGAAATGAATGTAATTTTCGATTCTAAAAGCTTTACGAACATTATTATTGGAATGTTGACAAACTTTCAAATTAAAATATATTCCTATTTTTATTTATTCATTTATTTATTTCTATAAATGTAAAAAAAAAATAATAATAAAAGATAAGAAAAGAAGATTATTACACCAAAGAATTGTAACTGCGCAGCCAACTTACGCCAGACTTACACCACTATCAAGAAACATTCTGAATCTCCACTCCAGATGGGGTAGTGTTAAAAATGACTTTTCCTTTTAAGATTAGAATATAACTCCAGACAAATAATTACACAAAAAAATATGGCAACGAAGTAAGAAAACGAAAAAAAGTCGAAGAAATTAAGAGTTCTTCCCTCACAGATGACCGAAGCTGAAGCTGCCATCAAAAATGCAAAAATGAGTCAAAAATTTTTGATTTTGTCAGAAGTCGTTTAATTTCGAGATCCGAGATTATTTATTTATTTTTGCTTATTAAAATGTTTTGAATGACAGAGGGATAAGGAGAAAAGAAAAATTAATTAAGATGCAAGTAAAGAAAGATGAACGACTTTTACTTTTGGTATGGTTCGCTTATTTTCAGCTTGCGCCATTTTGGAAAATCGAATAAATAAAAGTGCGTTAGTAAAAGCATCGTTTTCAACCATAGTTTTATTTTTCAAATGCGAGTATCTTTGGAGGATAGTGAAAGAATATAAAATTTAGCTAAGAATATAGATGTAGCAAGATATATGTGAAAATTTATCTTATATTAATGAAATACTAAAGCATACAAAAATAAATATGTTTAAAGCTATTCTGGGATTTAAAGGAATTATTTTACGACACATTTCTCAATTTACTTTTGTTCGGAAACGCATGAAATTGGCAAGTGTTTTTATCCAGACACTGTGTAATCGAATGGTGTTTATTATTATTATTATTATTTTTTAATGACGGTCGAAAATCTTTCAGAAAATATTGTCAATGTAATTGTTTTGATCTACATTTCTAGACGCGACAGCACAGGAATAGAGAAAAAAATCTATCTGTTGTCACGTAACAACAGTTGCTTATAACAGGCATCCATTTAAGAAATCCATTTAAGGGTGTATTTCGATTCAAACTGCTTGTTTTCCGATTTATTTTTGAATTCACTTTTGTTCTCAAACACATGAAACTCGCAGATTATCTTATTTAGAAAGTGCACAAGGTGCCGTAAAGGTCAATTCTTTGATAAGTGTACAAAATATTGCAAAAAAAGCAATCAAAAACGGCAATTTGAACCGATTTTTCCGAAGTGGGAGATAAGGGAACGAAAAAAAGGGTCTTCCAGAGAAGTTAATTGCTTATAAATCAAATTCTAATGGATTGAGCGTAAAAAGACTTTACTCGGCACCTCATACGTCCCTTCAAGAATCCCCTCAGTAAGTTTCATGATTCTACTTTTAAAAATGTGTCTGAAATTGTATCGGAAAATTTCGAGCTATTGAAGATGGAAAAGCGTTTTTTCGAATACACCCTTAATAACCGTTTCCCTAAGTGAACGCAATCACAAATCTAAGAGCTTTAAACAAATAAATAATCTAAAAATCTTTAGAAAATATATTGAAAAAGATTTCTTTAAGGGTGTTCTTAACTGATCCGCTCAACAAGCGAAAAATGTTTTGACACATTTACAAATTCATTTTTCAACAGAAAGTTGTAAAATTTTAATGCCTGACTATGAAAGCGATTTCGAATTGAACTTATTTTTCCATTTTATGATCATTAAATTACTTATCGAGTTATAAGCTATTTCGATGACGCAATCACCCGTTTTTCTCCTCCTTTTTGACTGGTTTTTCTGCTTTCGTCGGGAAATAGGCTCAAAAGTGTCAAATTTGAAGGCCTGTTGTGAAAAATCTATTGTGTTTTTTAAAAAAACCAAAGAATGAGTGCAATTAGAGAGTTTCTGAATAACAACAC
The DNA here is from genome assembly GCA_964019185.1 of Maratus speculifer. Lineage (NCBI taxonomy): Eukaryota > Metazoa > Arthropoda > Arachnida > Araneae > Salticidae > Maratus > Maratus speculifer. The sequence goes on along the minus strand of OZ025294.1, from coordinate 421,109,774 downwards.
CTGCTATTTTCATGCATTTCCGAACAAAAATAAATTAATGCATGTGTCACAAAGTTGCCCTTTTTGATTTAAGAACACCCTTAAATACACTGTTAAAAATCTGGTGCTAGGTTGAACCAATTTATGGTGCTGGAATAGCTGCCACCATAAGATGGTGAAATGTTATTCCAACATTTGGTGCTAAGGTCGAACCATAAAGTGGTGAAATGTTGAACCATTAACTTTAACAGAATGCATTTATTGGTTCAACCTTTCACCAACTTATGGTTCAACCTTTCACCACTTTATGGTTCACCATTTCACCACTTTAAGGTTCGACCTTAGCACCAAATGTTGGAACAACCTTTCACCACCTTATGGTGGCAGCTACTGCAGCACCATAAATTGGTTCAACCTAGCACCAAATTTTTGACAATGTACTGCTAATAATTAAAATAAAACAACTTTTACTACATCTGAATTATAATAGAATAACTTTTTCTACAGGAAATTAATTCGTAAACATTTTTTTAAATAGGAACTTCTTAATCATTTTACCAATTTAAAATATACGTTTTAAATTTATTATTAAATTTTAAAAACTTATTTAAGCACAAAAAATTACGAAATTGCATTTTATCATTTTATTCTAAAATATATCAGATTCATTTTCTATAAGTCAGGTTAGTAAGTTATTTTGATTAAAATATAAAGAATTTACAAAAAGTTTATAATCAAACGATACTTTTATCCTTTTTTACATTCAAAATCAATAATATTCTTACATTCTTATAATTCATGAGAACATATTTTCTGAAATAATATTTAATTTAGCAAATTTTACTGCAGGGAATTTTTGTCCGTATTCATAAAAGTTTTTTTAAGAATGAGCTTGATCCGAAATCATTTTCCAAGCCCTAAGTTAAAAATTACTTTAAAACAAAAGATATGATTAAAGTAGAATACACATTTAACGAAAACTTTGATATTTGAACCAACATATACAATATTCCACTTATATAACAAGCACTAAAAGCATGTACAGAAACTGATAAGAACATTAATGAAGGAAGATGTTAATTAAACAATATATAGAACATAGTAATGTTACATATTAAAGCCAAAAATCATGCAAATAACAATACAAAATTGAAAACTATAGAATTAAAAAATATTTTGGTTAATACACACCAATATCGGCATCCATTACTGTTTTGCTTTTGTTCTTCACGAAAAGCGTCATAGATATGCGCAGAAATCTGTGTTTTGATTGGCTGTAAGTAGCACCATCTTTTGGTGCTACTTCTTATTTTTCAAACTTACTCCATAACATGGAGTTTACGAAAAATAAGTAGTACCATATTTTGGTGCTTCTCTTTATTTTACTCCATAAATTGGTTCAACATTGAACGGAAAATTTTAACAGTGTACTTGTGAAAATTTATCAAATGATAAATTTGTCACACTATCTTTTGGACATCTTTAGGTGTTTTGCAAACTGAGATAAAAATACCATTTATGAGAGGTTCAGCTTAGATGCAGGTATTTATTCGAAGAAAATCAGACATTTTAGTTTTCACAAGCAAAAGAACAGAGGTCCCCGAATGGAACCCAGGGATTGAAGAGGATAATGGAGTTAAACTTTAAATACTTCTTCTTCAGGAGCATTTTTAAGTTGAAAAGCATGGGCATTATTCCTTGTATTCGAATTTCAGTGCAAGTGACTGATATCCAGTGCAAATTGGGTTGCATCCGTGACAAAGTGGACGGATGGATTTTTTTTTTTTTTCTTGTCTTGTGATACAATGATGAATTCCACCTAATGACACTCGTAAACGCTGTTTTATATCCAAGATACAGCAAGATCCAACAAGAGAAAAGTAAATTTCACTAGAGGGGCAAAAGAAGATATGAATGATTGCATCTTGGAATTATAGCACTAAGCTCTGCATGCAGGGGTAAAAACACACAGAAAAACATAAGAACTTTAAGATTGAAAACGTAGGAGGTTGTTAGGAGGGTTGTGTAATTTTACCTCCCCACACAATCCACTCCTCTACTGTGGTCACGAATGGACATATAGTGTAAAAAAGTGATTCCCCGTATAATTACACATGTGAAACTTTTTGTGCAGCAAGATACACCAAAAGACCTATTAGTGGAATAAAGTGAAAGTGAAAAATGAATTTATGCGAAAATTGTCACTTTTTTAAGGGTGAGCGATATGATCTGATCTACTTCGAACAATATTATTGTAAATTTACCATTTAAAAAAATAATTATAATGAAAAAAAAAATTGATATTCCCATTCATTTATAATAGAGTTGAACTTTAAATGCTACTTCTCGAGAAGCATTTTTAAGCTCAAACAGATTCTTAAATTAAGGGTGTATTCGAAAAAACGCTCTTCCACCTTCAACAGCTCGAAATTTTCCTATACAATTTCAGACGCATTTTTAAAAGTAGAAACATGAAACTTACTGAGGGGATTCTTGAAGGGACGTATGAGGTGCCGTGTGATGTCTTATTACGCTCAAATCATTAGAATTTGAGTTATAAGAAATTACCTTATCAGTATGACCCTTTTTTTCGTTCCCAGAACTTCCGCTAGGGAAAAATCGGTTCGAAATGCCGTTTTTGATTGCTTTTTTTTTTTTTTTTTTTGAAATATTTTCTTCATTTATCAAAGAATCGACAGTCACGGCACCTTGTGTACTTTCCAAATAAGAAATTTTAAAAGTTTGGTGCATTTGAGAGCAAAAATGAATTCAAAAATAAATCGGAAAATAAGCAGTTTGAATCGAAATACACCCTTAAAGAGACATTATGCCTTGTATTCAAGTGACTGAAATCCAGTGCAGATTGGGTTGCATCCGTGACAAAGCGGACAGATAGATTTTTTTCTTCTTGTCTCGTCCCACGATACAATGATGAATTCCACCTAATGACACTCACAAATGCTGTTTTATATCCAAGATCTAGCAAGAGAAGGATATGTCTGCTATGTGAGGCGCCGTGTACCATCATACCCACTGCACAGTGTCTTCGAGAGCACAATTTGTTCTTTGTGGTGGTGGGCATTTTCTCTTGACTCACGCGCCGAGAACAAAGATATGCGTTTTATAGCCTGCTGACAAGTCCCTGTCCGAAGAGAAGATTGTTTCTGAAGTGAACCACACATTTGTAGGCCATCATCGAATAAAGGCAGTAGCGTGTGATTCAGTGTTATAAAAAGAGGACAGAAAGGGAAAACTTAATAGCTGTTAAGTGTAACGACAGCAAATGGGAAAAATTTTGTTCTTGCAAATTTATTTCTATTATGAATTTGTTTTTCTTTAAAATTTGGGATGCGCGATCTCTAGAGAAATTTTGAAATATTAACTCTCAAACACTTACTTATGTTATTTTGCCATAATTTTGCGAAAATGATAGTAAACAGACACTGAAAGGGAATTGCTGTGTTTTACAAAATTTTTGTGCACAAAAAAGGATTCTGTTTGTTTTCCTTGACAGTGGATTAATTTACGTTATCCAATGATTCGTGATAAAGAAAAAAAAATCATGTGAACACTCGAAATACGGAATATTGAAAATTAAAATTTCAAATTACTGTATCAATTATGTAAACTTTATCTATACTATATCATTTTAAATGATTTTTAAAAAAATGCTTTTTGCTGCAAATATGTTCATTTAAAATGTATTTTAAATGCGAATATTTTTTTTTTTACTTTAAAAAATAAATTGTGAATATTAATGAGAAAATTAATTGTTATTTATTTTTAAATTCGAAAACATTTCTTTCTTTGGTTCTTTATTTGGATAATTTCTTGATTCCTCACTTGGTTTAGATTTTTTTTTTAAATTTTTTTAATCAAATTACTAGAAATTTTAATTTATAGAATTTTTCACTTTTAAAATGAATTCGGATTATATTATTAATAAAGCCAATACGCCTGCGTGATGGGAATGAACAGAATTTCTCTTTCTTTTTCTTTCGGGAATAATTCACGAATAAAACATGTTTTCTATAAGAAAACGTGTTACGTTTTATCCGTGACATCCTGAAAACATGTTTTACAGAAATTATTTGCTGCAAAATGAGGAATAATTTATTGCATATGGAGACAGTGCATTTCATAACATTTTCACCTTAGAAAATTGATTAACTAGCACCTTATCTCTATATTCTTTCCTCTATATAAATTCCATATCTTTCCATCAAACTCTATGTTCATCTCCACATTCATTCTATCAAAATCCAAAATTATCTCCGAAGATAGCTATAATTTACAACTTATTTATTTAAATAGACTGTTGAAATTTGAACAGCACTTTTTGTGCAGGCCTCTTTTCCGGTCAGCGGGGGTGGTATATCTACAGGGGGTTCCTAAACTATCTAAAGACTTGTTTATCCATCCTCCAACCAGGGTCAGTGTTCGACGAGTCAACAAAAAATGGCTGAACATACACCCAGAAAGGATGAACTCCGACCTTTCTATTTGACCGACAAGGGGTTGGTATGACAATTTCAAAGGTCGCAGACTCTCATGGAGACATATTTTCGACAAACTATTGGGGATAAGATGATAAGATGTAACTGTTTGCTGAACTCAACTTGGAAAATGCAAAGAAACTTTCTTAAAAATACAATACTTATCGCTGAAAGACGTTTACATTATCTTCTGTTTGATATGCGATATAGGAAATTATTTGTACATCATCAGTTACATATTTTTTTTTTTTTTTTGTTTAAATTCTTTGCCTGACAGGCAAGCTTTTCCATCTTTATACTAAAATAAATTAAACTGTTTTCAAATCCAATTTGGGTAGTTTCTGACATATTTTAAAATTTATTTTTCACTCTGAAACGCAGGAAACTAGCGGACATTCTTATTCAGAAACTATGCAACATAATCGTTTTTCTGTTTCTGGCAAAGACAAAAGATTTTTCAAAAATGCTGCCAAAGATGGAGTTTTAAACCAAATATGAAAACGCGGGAAAACGAAAAGTTCTCGTCATGAAACTACAATAGCATATAACATAAGACGTAATTCATCTAGCAAAAGAAAGAACAAAAAGAAACTTTTTGTTGACCAATCCCTTCAATATTCATGCCTGCAAATGTTATATTTTTACGCTTACAAAAATGAGTCAGAAAGTTTATCATTGTTGAGTTCTGAAAAAAAAAAATAAACTTTTTACCTTAAAGACATAAACGATATCAAATATTTAAAACTCTTGAATTTTCAGTTATGCACTTAGAAACTAATACAAAAAAAAACATTAAAAAAGTTTTACATTATATAAACTTCTAAAACACTGCTTTAAAATTTAAGGGTGTTCTTAAATCAAAAAGGGCAACTTTGTGACACATGCATTAATTTATTTTTGTTCGGAAATGCATGAAAATAGCAGGTGTTGTTATTCAGAAACTGTCTAATTGCACTCATTCTTTTGTTTTTTAAAAAACACAATAGATTTTTCATTACAAGCCTTCAAAGTTGACACTTTTGAGAATATTTCCCGACGAAATCAGAAAAACCGGTCGAAAAGGAGGAGAAAAACGGGTGATTGCGTCATCGAAATAGCTTATAACTCGATAAGTAATTTAATTATCATAAAATGGAAAAATAAGTTCAATTCGAAATCGCTTTCATAGTCAGGCATTAAAATTTTATACTTTCTGTTGAAAAATGAATTTGTAAATGTGTCAAAATGTTTTTCGCTTGTTGAGCGGATCAGTTAAGAACACCCTTAAGCAAACGATGCGTCTCAAATGCATCTATGGTTTTATCAGAATGTACATTTCACGTATTTAAAGACACTGAAATTTTCTGACACATTTTTGCATTCATTTTGAATTATAAAAACACGACATTCGTAAACAAGTTTATATAGTAATATAAAAACTAACTTTTTTTTTTTCATTTTTCGGTAAATCAATTGCATCTTGAGTTATAACTTGTTTTTTTGTTTTATGATGACAGATTTTCTTGCGATTTTGCGGGTGAAATTTTGATTTAAAATGCCAGTTTTGACATAATTTGGTGAAAGATCTTCTGCCTTAGAAAAAAATTAAAAAGACTGTTCAGTTATATAGTTTCTTAATATGAACTCTTACCAAATGGATGTGCTTACAAACAAAAAGGAATTAAGAAATATTTCAAAAAGTAGTTTGGATTTTAAGACAGTTTTAGTACTAAGATTTTGATATATATATATACTAGTATAAATAATTTGCATCTTTAGAACTATAAAAAATCGTGTATGCGGTAGTAATATTACAGAATATGTAACACTTTAGATGAGAATCGAAGATGTAAGTTTAATTTCACACAATTAAATCGTGAAAAAAGTACACAACATTGATTCCTCGTAGCGAAAACAGTCGCCCGTTTTAAAAGCCATATTTTCTAAATACATATCAATTGATGGACACCTAAAACCTCCCGTCATGACTCATCATCCCTAAATAACTACTACTCGAAAATAAACGACCCTAAAAACACACATCTTACACAACGACAGCCTTTTTAAATATCGTGTCTCCACACCGAAACACACTTCAATCATAAGACTTCTTCTTTTTTCCTTTTGAAGATAAAGAGTTATAGTTGCAAAGCGAGATAGGTATATCCTGGTTAATTTGGATGAGACCAACCACTGTCTCTCAGTAAGACTGTGCATCTCGTGCGAGCGCGTGCGGATATTAAATGTCCCACACATCTCCGTCAGAGTTTTTTTCATTTTTATTTTTACTTTTTACTTTTTCCGTTCCTTCGCGAAAAAAAAAACTCTGAAAAAGAAAGCAGAATTTTCGGAGTTCGTCTTTAATGACGGCCACGGACAATGCGCTGCTTTGTAAAAAAGACGCTGGACACTTGAAAACAGAGATTGGAAAAAGACGGATTTCGAAGAGGAGTATCTTTTTATTTTAGAGGGGAAAAAAAAAACTTCCAGTTTTGCTTTACACTAAAGAGTGTCATCAGCGAGGAGACAGAGATACTAAAGTAGAAATAATCCAGTTTTTAGAGACTCATATGCTTTTGGAAAAAAAAAAAAAAAAAAAAAAAAAAAAAAATCATTCTTCACTTTCAGAAATGTTTTTTTTTTTTTTTTTTTCAATCGATGGAAATATTTCTGGCTGTTATGCTACCAGGATTTTTTCGTTAAGGAGCTACTACAGTCACACAAAAAGACCCGCTCTCTATTGCTAATGCTATGGAAGAAATTTTATAAAGATATCTCGGTTGCATTTCAATATTTTTAAATGATTTTTTTATTTTGCATTGGATAGCTGCGATCGATCTGTGTTTTTTTACCTTTTCGATTTTGATTACAAATTTTCTTTATGGGGATGCTTTCCCTTTTAAAACCGGTTCCGAAAATGAAAGAGTCCTTAAAAAAGTTTGCTATCAAAATCGAAAAAGTAAAAAACAGCCTTTTGAGCAGGTCACTCTGAAGTGATTAAATTTCTATTGAAAAATCTCTGTTGAACGATAGCTTTTCGATAGTCACTAAATAACGTGAAAATAACAATACACAAAACTGATTCCTTGTAGCAAAAACAGTCGCCCGTTTTAAAAGTCATATTTTCTAAATCCGTATCTGTTGATGGACACCTAAAACCTCCCGTCATTACTCATCATCTCCAAATAACTACTACTCGAAAACAAACGACCATGAAAACACTTATCTTACATAACGACCGCTAACACACTTCAATCAAGGCTTCCCTTTTTTCCCTTCCATATTCCTTTCGCAGATAAAGAGTTATAGTTGCAAAGCGAGATAGATATATCCTGGTCTTTGGATGAGACTAACCCCTGTCTCTTATTCCCTCTAAATAAGACTGTACACCGCGTGCGAGCGCGTGCGGATATTAAATGTCCCACACATCTCCACCAGAGTTCGCTTCATTTTTATTTTTATTTTTACTTTTTTTCGTTCCTTCGCGAAAAAAAAAAAAAAAAAAAAAAAAAAAAAAAAAAAAAAACGCTGAAAAAGAAAGCAGAATTTTTGGAAGTCGTCTTTAATGACAGCCACCGACAAAGCGCTGCTTTGTAAAAAGACACTGGACACTTGAAAACAGACGAATTCGAAGAGGGGTATCTTTTTTTATTTTAGAGGAGGAAAAAAAAAAAAGCTTCCAGTTTTGCATTACACTAAAGAGTGTCATCAGCGAGGAGACATAGATACTAAAGTAGTAATAATCCAGTTTTTGGATACTCATACACTTTTGGAAAATATATTTTCTTTCTTTTCATTCTTTTCTTTCAGAAATACATTTTTCAATTTACGGAAATGTACCTGGCAGCTATGCTACCAGGATTTTTCTGTTAAGTGGCTATTTCAGTCACACGAAACGACCGGCTCTCTATAATGCTAATCCGATGAAGCTATCTCTAATGCTTTTCAATGTTTTTCCTTTTCTTCTTTTTCTTTTACATTGAATAGCTGAGATCAATCTGTACAAATACTGTGTTTTACTTTTTCGATTTTGGTTGTAAATTTTCCTTTTAAAAGTACTTTCCCTTTCGAAACCGGTTCCGAAAATAAAAGTATCCCTATTAAAAAAAATATATATATTTAAAATGTTGAAATGCAACCGAGAAATCTTTATAATTTTCTTCCATAGGATTGTTATTAGTGAACGGGTTTTTATGCTTGACTGAACTAGCCTTTTAATATACAAATATCCGTTTCTTTTTCTTTCCTCCATTAATAAAGGTAAAATATACCTCATTTGAGGAATATGGGGATAAATAAAAATGTTTGATCTAGAAGTTGAGCCAGCCACCTTAGTGTTACGAAATCAATACTCTAACACTCGGCTTCAATTGTACAATGAAAAATAGTTTGGAGTAAATATGCTTTCTTTAGATGAGTATAGCTTGATTAATTTCTTTAAAAAGCTTTAAATTTTGAAGTTAATACTAGAAAGATTTCATCTTTATGAGAATTTAGCTAGAATTTTAATACTTTAGAATTAAAATAGGATAAAAATATGAATTATAAATATTCTTATGTGGATTGGTAGATGTAAAATATGAAATATAAGTATTTTTATTTCGATTGCTAGATGTAAAATATGAGAATGATACTTCAAAACGAGATTTTTTTCCCGGTGAATTTTTTTTTTTCAATATAATTCAATATTTAAGGAAAATATTTATTTATTATAACCCCCCCCCCCTCCCCCAGAATTGGAATCCCACCTCTGCATTCATGTACACCCACACGTAATTGTAGAAATATTCCTCTGACGAAGAAATTCGACTTTTTCTAAAAATATTTTTTAATTTTTAGATATCATTAGTTAAAACAAATATTAAATAAATTTTGATGGGGAAAAACCATTCGATCGTAATCGTATCTGAATTCATTAGTCATTTTTCTTTCCGTAATGTCGATAAGCAAACCAAATAAGACGCAAAGGAATTACGAAATATTCCTGACAGCTTTTTGTTTTGCATCCTTTGGGTGGTGTTTAATCAGACATTCCATATCAGAACTTTCTTCTCTTCCAGCATTTTATCTGTATATACCCCCAAAAACTGGGGTCACTCACCTTTAAGTTTATCGCAACCTCCCCCTTTAATTAAATCATTGCAAACAAGGAAAGAATATGCTGAAAGTTCATTGCCCTTCAGTTAGAAAAACACGTTGATTTCAATATCTTACATGAAAACATGTTATATGCGGGTAAGAAATTACACAGAAAATATAATTTGTTCGATTTTTAAGCCCAAAATTTTGCGCTGTCAGGAAAACTCGGCTCTATAATTTAAGTCATGTTTCATTTCTTAACAAATCATTTCTGTATTCATAAAAAACATATTTTATCCATAAATTCTTCCCGGAAGTGTGAAGAAAAGGAAGAATTTCTACTTGTTTCTACCATGTATGCATATCGGCTCTTTTAATTGAAAAATCAGAATTCATTTTAAAAGCAAAAAATCAAAATTCTATAAATTAAAATTTTTAATTTAATTGAAAAAAAAACTAAAACCACAACAAAGAAAAAAATAGTTTTTGAATTTAAAAATAAAACAGTTTTCTGATTCATCAAAAATAGCGTTAATTTCAGGGAGGATCCCAAGGAAGGGTGCATTCCTCCGAAGCAATGAAATGTTCTCCCCGGAAGTTTTGAGTTTTCAATCGTTAAAAAGTGCAATTTCCCCCCTAAAATTCTACAATGTCTCACCAGAAGTCCCACCCGAAGAAAAGTGTCTGAAGTCAGCATTCTTATTCACAATTAATTTTTAAAGTTATAGAAAAATATTTGCATTTAAAATGTATATCAAATGAACAATGGAGTACAAATAAATATACTAGAATTACTTTCAGATGCATACATGTAATATAAATTTATTTAAAATAGATTAAAACCCCCAAATGTTTTCAATCATCACACGGCAGTTATCAGTGGGAATTTAAATGTTGTTATCATTTTACTTTTACTTTATTCGAGAATTGTCTAGAAGGTATTATTATTTAAATGTTATAAATAAGATAAGATGCCAGATATATATGTATTCAAATTTTCTACATGTAGATATTTTAATTAAAATATTACGTGAGAAAACAAAATCGAGTTTTATTAAAAAAAAAAAAAAAAAAAAAAAAAAAAAAAAATCTCACATAAGAATGCAATCTACATAACAATATTTATAATTCATATTGTTATCCTATTTTAATATTAAGCTATTCAAACCCCTGCCATAATCTTATTAAAGACGAAATCTTCTAGAATCTAAGGCTGCTGGTCAGTCAGCTTCCAAATTCCCCTACGTAATGTTAAGTCTATAGGCGTTTGATGCATTCTTATATTTAAAATATCTCCTCGTAAAATTAATCATTTTAACTCTTTTTTTTCTGTACTCTTCTAAAAAAAAAATCTCTCTCTCTCTCTCTCTCTCTCTCTCTTTTTTTTTTTTTTTTTTTTTTTTTTTTAAACAAAATTTTTCTAAAATATATGTTTAATTTTATATGCAATGTTAAAATCTTACTCGTAGTTCATCAGCTTTTAAAATATAAAATATTAAATTAATCATATAATTCAGAAATATTTTGAGAATAAAAAAAAGAGAGACATTTTCCCAGAAAAACAAGAATGAAAAGCATTAATTTCCTAAGGAGATATTTTAAATATACAAATATGTCAAATAATCAAGCTATACCTATCTAAGACAAACATATTTACTTCATACTGTTTCAATATTGTGCAATTGTAACTGAATAATTAGAGTACTGGTTTCGTAACACTAAAGTAGCTGGATCGGCTCCAAAATCAGCAACTTATATTTCATCCCCATTTTCTTCAATTAACGTATATTTTACTTCCTGTACGACCACAAAGGGAAATTGATAGCCGTCTATTAACGAAAAAATCCTGTCAGTACTGCTGCCAGGAAGATTGAAGAAAGTATTTCTGAAAGTGCAGCCGAGATCCTCAATTTATAATAAATTTTGAATAAAATTCGATACATTAAAACATAAAATTCTATGTTTATTATAATTATTCAAAAATTTCGATATGTTACATGGGCATAAAGTAACGATTCGTAAACACGCAAGCCATGAAAACCGACATAATTAAAAATTCTAACAACCCTAACACATTTAGCATTTATGTGCTTAAAGTTTTCTTAAAAAGACAGCCCCTATATTTTTTTCATTAAGGAGAAAAAAGTAAAGTGAGATGAGACAATAGCAATAATAAATTATATATTGCTCCTAACTTTTTCTTTCATTGATTTTCTGTTGAAATATTGAGGCTTCTATTATGAAGCCTTAAAACAATTGAATGTTAAAATTTGCATGTTTTTTTATGCATTTCTTTGTTTTTTTTTTTTTATACATCATATTTTTACCTTAACACAAAGGATTTTGTAGGAATCTTTTAAATACTCTGGGAATGGTTTTATCCTCCCTCTCTTTCCCCCCCCCCCCCCACTCATTTACTGCGTCTGTAACTACGGATTATACGCATGTGTTAAAAACTCACAACAATTCGTTTTTGAGTTACCCTTGTGATCCAAGTGATACCTACAACGCTCGCAAAAGGTCTACTTTTTAGATGCCGGAATTTTCCGGAGGAAAAAAATTTGTTTTTTAGATTGTTTATTTGAATTTTATTGCAACTATGATTTTTGATTATGTCTATTGCAAATATTGTAGAAACCTAACACGAAAATGTTTCTTTAAAAAAACTAGTATTCAAAAAGCGCATGATTCAGGGGCCTATGGAGCACATCTTTACCGGAATCAGAAATCTCTGTTTGCCTTACCACCTCTTTTCACAATTCAATAAAATGTAATTTCACAATGAATGCAACATAATTAAATTCTGTTTTGCATCTCTACTTTGAAATGCTTTTTTTTATTATTATTATGCTAACTTTTTTTTTTTTTTTTTTTTTTTTTTTTTTTGATATACGATTAAAAACATTAATAATAGTTATTATTGTTATCATATTTCATTTGTATATGATAAGAATTAAAATAAAAAATACATAAAAAAATATTTTATTGTGAATGTGTCATATTTACATATATTTTTTTCCATAGCCGTAGGATTATACGTGTGTACTTATATAAAAATTTCTACATGCAATATTTATATAATAACCTATTTTTCTTCAACAGGTGAAAATAATGTAGAAATTGAAAAAGAATCTTCCATAACTTGCTCCATATAAGGCAATAATTGTTGCAACATTATTTATTTCTATAATCGAGGGAGGGATAATAACTTTTAATAACAAATCTTTTATTTTCTTATTATTGAAAACAATTTTCTCATTCAACATATAAAAATAAATTATTAAAACTTGGAAGTCTAACTCCATACAATTTTTCGGATTTTTCCAATTTACTTAAAAAGAAAAGACAACCTTTTCTTGAAAATAATAATAGTAATAATAGGTATAATACATTGATTTTGTGCAAAAATAAAATAATAAGGAATGCAAGAGAAAAAGAATAATTTGACAAAATCAATCGATGAGGCAAAATATGAAACAAGATGCTGCCTTCTAGAATCCAATATTATGAATCCAATAGTTGAGGTTGGAAATGGAAATCAAGTTAGTTTTTCAGTGCATTTCGATGATCTGCATCTATTTACGTGTTGGATTATCTTTATATATTTAATTTATTATCATCATCGTCATCATTATTATTATTATTTTGTCAAATCTTTTTCTCCTTATTCAACGTATTTGTAGTGTCGCTCTCATTTGTCATTCTTCACCAACTGATACGATTACACGAGCATCAACTTGCGAAAATCCCTGGTTAATTGAATGTGTGATTAAAATGACCGAAAACAAAACGAAAATAGCGTTATCATTTTTCTATACGGCCCCACCAGTGGCCGAGAGGTTCAGACCTCTCAACTGGTAGACGGCAGGTGCTAGGTTCGAACCCAATCGCGGCTTTCGGCCTAACCGTTCGGAGTTTTCGTGGTTTTCTTCGAACCTTGCGTAAATACGGGTTAGGTTCCCTTAGAAAGACCCCCACGAAGGGCACTCCCCCCTGGTCCTATATCCCTAGCGTAGATAATCGGACGACAAAAATACACCAAACCAAACCATTTTTCCATGTATATTATAATTCGTATTGAATTAATAAATTTGTTTGATCAAAATCGAGTATAATGTGATTTGAAATGAAAATCAGATTTCAAATTGCTGAAGAGGTGCAAAAGCCAACCTTGTGAAACGGATTCCACGCCGGGACTCGAACCCCGACCATCAGTGTATAGCGCACTGACTTTCTACATGGAACGACATTAAGCCTGGAACTTCTCACTCTTACATGTTGGCAAGGATTTTTACTTGGTTGAAATTTGCGCCTCTTAGAAGCAGTTTGAAATTCGATTTTTATTGTAAATATTCTATGCAAGGCAAATTTTGTTTCTGGAAAAAAAAAATTCAAGTATTATTAAGAGATGATAAGCATATACAAATTATATTTCAAATATATAATTTGTATATATATTATATATTAAAATATTTCAAATCCCAAATATTTGGATTGAATTGTTAAATAATTTAAAAATTAAGCAACGTGATACATAATTAAAATATAACGCGCGTGATTTTTATTTTTTTTTTTAAATTTTAAATTTCATTTGTAATAGTTTATTGTCATTTTCCATCTTTGTGTTTATTTGTATTTTGTTTTTCTGATGATGATTGAGTAAATTCAATCGAAACATGTAAAAATTATTAAGATCTTTTAATGTTTTTATTAGTATTTGTCGTCCTTTATAGCAATTAAATATTTTAATGCATATTTTTGAAATGTTTTTAATGGACGAATAAGAAAACTTCTATTTATAATTAATATACTTTCTAGTTTTATTTTATTACTGTGTGCTCAATTTTGGAACAACAACCTTTGATATCATTCTTGCAGTATTATTTATTCAGTAAAATAGCGTCTATCCTTGAAAAAGGAAGTGGAGATATGAAAAAATAAATAAGTAAGCCGCATGAATCTTAAATGGGGCAAACAACAGCTGTATTGTATCTATTTCGGAAAATTGGTAAAGCGTTACATGCAGTTTCATATTTCCATTATGATACCATCAGATAATTGATTAAAGCTATGAAGCATAAAACCTCCACCAGTAAATAATCCATTGCTTATAAAAGTAGAAAATCATTAAATAATTGTAATAAACTTTTAATAGACTAAAATAATTTTCAGGCCTGCTTATTGCCAAAATAATTTAATCCACTTTTTAAATAAAACTCCGATTGGGAAAGATTTCACGATTTAAATGTGGATATTTATCAAGCTTATTGCATTAGGATTGTGGAAGATTTTTCATTTCTGTCAAAATAATCACTCCCACATTCAGCTGTTGCAAAAAAGTTCTTGCGCATAATGTGAGTATTTTAAATATTGTAAGTGTGATGTTTGTTCTCTGATATATTAACTATGAATATACTAGTATGTATATATATATATGCACATTTATATGTATATATATATGTTATAGTTAAGCATGACGTAAGTAAAATTATATGTGACCATGAAAATAAAAAGTATATAAAGTTAATTAAAAAACTAATATTTTTTTATTAATTAGCATTTCTGGTGCATAAATAGAACCTACCAATAAGACAGATTTTCTCTCCTCCCCCTTTTATTCTCTTTTCTTCAATAGTTGTTTTTATTTTTATTTCCTTAGGATGAAATCGTTTATAAGGTATAAGATAAATGTAGAGACAACAATTATATAAACGATATAAATTAAACGACTGTTTGATAACATTTTTATTAAATTGAACGATTAATACTTCAGTCTTTCTTATAAAACATTTTTTTTTTTGTAATGTGTGATGGAATTAGGCATGCTGTATTTTATTTATTTATTTTTAATTCTAAATTTAGTTTATCAAAATTTCTTTTTCCTTCGATTTTTTAAGCTCTTCATGTTAAATAATTTTCTTGAAATTATCCAAAAATAAATGATTCTGAAATTATTCTTTTTTTCCCTTTAGATATGTTAAAATTCTTTCATTTTTATTGATGTTACATTTTCATTTTAGTTCATATAAGTTTTTAGAAATATTGACGTCAAGAGGCTATCTCTTAATTTCTATTGTTAGTTTAGAAAGTTTCATTGAAAAAACAATTGTCATAAATTATGTATTGTGTTTTCCATAATATATTCTTTTTACTCTCTGAATTAATTTATTTTGCAATAAAAAATGTCAGTTCATGTATTTTACTTTTAAATGATTAGTTTTATCATACTTATACAATCATAATAAATTCTAGCACCACAATATTATTGGAAAATTAAAATAAAATAGCAGTTGTTGAAAGTCATTATATTCTAAAAACGCTATTGTATACTGAAAAAAAAAAAACCCTCACAGCATTACATAATTTTATTTACGTATTTATATTCAGTAATCTTGATTATTGTAGTTTAGATTTAGAACAAAAAATCATCAACACCTAATTTCCTCACATATTTATAAAAAGGTGATTTTTATTTCTTTCTTTCTTTTTTTCTCAAGAATTAGTGACTCGAGAATTAATTATCCAGTTTAAAGGCAATATTGCAAAATGATCGTTCAAATATATCTCATTTAAACACATAATCTTTGTCTCTTTATTTTTCTTATGTACTTTCTTTACATACGATTCTTATCAAACCCATTGCAGAAACTTCCTAATACGAAAAATGTTCTCTTAATAGATTTAGAATTTAAAAAATTTTATAGAGTTGAAACATTACTTATAAGTGTTTCGAATGCTCAGAAATTATCCAAATCAAAAAATAAAATAAGAACTTAAATACATCTATATAAGTAATATTTTAACACTTCTATCAAAATAAATATAAAAACTTTTAAAAAGTACATATTATTTAGATAGCTTACACTTTACCATATGCCCTATAAACATTTCAATCCAATGTACTACAACAACAGTACATATTTCCTACGAGAGATGTTCTGGTCTCAGATTTTACACCCCCACACATATCACCCCTCCACTACTGATTAGATTACGGGAAACCGTCGGCCACCGTGCCGCATCGGCGACGGACACCTGGGGATTAAACCTCGGCGGACATTTTCGTCACTTCTGCGGCAGAGGAATCAAAGCTACCGCAGGTTTCGGATCGAATTACCGATGATGGAGACTCCCCCACCATAGGAAACAATGAGTAACTGTAGCTATTTGAGTTGTCATCGGCCGCTTTTCAACGAGGGAGTGAGGACACAGATGGTATGGTTGGAACGCATTATGCATAAAACGATGATAGACCTCTTTTTTTGAAATTAAGGTTAAGCTATAAAATTATGACGCAATGAGATTTCTTTTAAGAAACATTTTGTATTTTTTTAAATTAAGGGTGTATTCGAAAAAACGCTTTTCCATCTTCAACAGCTCGAAATTTTCCGATACAATTTCAGACACATTTTTTAAAGTAGAAACCTGAAATTTGCTGAGAGGATTCTTGAAGGGACGTATGAGGTGCCGAGTGAGATTTTTTTACGCTCAATTCATTAGAATTTGAGTTATAAACAATTATCTTCTCAGTATGACCCCTTTTTTCGTTCTCAAATCTCCCGCTTGGGAAAAATCGGCTCGAAATGCCGTTTTTGATTGCTTTTTTTTTTTTGCAATGTTTTGTGCACTTATCAAAGAATTGACCTTTATGGCACCTTGAGCATTTTCCAAATAAGAGATTTTGAAATTTTGGTGTATTTGAAAGCAATAATGAGTTCAAAAATAAAATGGAAAATAGGCAGTTTGAATCGAAATACACCCTTAAATAGTTTCATTCTAATTTTGTAAATTGCTATTTCTTAACATTAATGGTATCTTAAATATTTTTATACATTTATTTGATTCATTAATCAAAATAGAAGATTTTGGTTATGTGGGACACTCAAATTAATGCAACTGTTTTATTGGGACAATAAGTCAAAAAACAAATCGGAAAACGCCATTATCTTTACTTTTCATAATAGGTGCAGCTGTTTTATCGGGGCAACTTGGCTTGAATTGCCCCAATTAATCAAAATCTATAATTTATTGAAATGTTTTTAAATTAATATGCATATATATTACTATAAAACAATTAATGTGTAATATTATTACACAATGCCATCATTAAATAAAAGATACTAGACATTTTTGTTTTACAAATATGGATAATATTTTTTAATTTCAAAAATATATTAATATAGTTATTATAACAATCAATACTTATTAAAATAATCTACCTATGAAATACGATGACACAACAAAATTTTTATGCAATAATTTTGTATTTTTTAACAAAATTTTAAATAATTTCGTGCAAACGTTCTGAGAATATAGTTTTTTTTAATCAATATATTTTTTGGTTGAGATGAAAATAAATTGTTTAAAATAGTTATATTAATTACAAATTGTGGATTTTTTTTTAAAAAAAAATTTTAAATATTTTTATTCAAAATTATAAATTTACTTTTCATATAATATTAAGGCAAAAATAAGAGTAAAGAATTTTTTCTGTATTTGGTTTTTAAACAAAATTTTCAGATAATCAAAATTTGTTACAATGTTTGTTTTAAGCCAACAAATTTTTATTCAATATCTTATTTAATAATTTGTTAAATGATAGTTACACCATAAAACGAAAAAAAGTAATAAAAAATGTTCAATGATTTATTTTAAAATTTTCACATTGCACGCGTAAAGACAAGTTATGTCAGAATTGCGATAAAATATCTCATATCCCCTTTATAGTTTACTTTACTCCAATGCACGCAACTTAGATGGCAAAGCTTTTGTTTGCTTTTTAAAGAGCAAACTGTTCAATGATTTTTCAAATTCTTTGTGTAAACTTGTTGTAAGATATGTAAGCGGAATAAATGATTATCAAACAGATATACAGGGAGTTTTCACAAAGAGGTCTGCAAATTGAAAAAAATATATGGGCTAATTATTTAATATTTTTAGTTAAAAAACTGAGACTATTTAAAGACTGAATGAAGAAAACAACACTAAAAACCCAATTTTTTGCATAATATGGAGTATTTAAGAAATTTTGTTTTTATTATTGACGAACATATTAATCGAAATTCAATTCAATTTTTCGCAACGACAAACCCTCTCTCTTTTTTTTTGGGGGGGGGGGAAGAAAATTATTATTATTATTATTATTATTATTAATTTGCAGATCTCTTTGTGAAAACTCCCTGTATATCTGTATGATAATTATTTAGTCTGCTTGCATATCTTCTTTCGATTTATACAAAGAACTAGAAAAATCATTGGACAGTTTGTTCTTAAAAAACAAACAAACAAACAAACAAACAGAAGCTTTGCCAAATATTGCATTCCATTCAGGTTGCGTGCATTGGAGTAAAGTAAATTATAACGGGGATGTGAGATGTTTTATCGCAATTCTGACATAACTTATTTTTTACGTGTGCAATGTGAAAATTTTAAAATAAATCATTTAACATTTATTTATTTATTCGCTTCATAATGCAACCATCCTTTAACAAATTATTTACTTAATGAAAAATATCATAGGCATGCGTTTATTATCGGACATTATAATTTTAATATAGAATAAACTTTATTAATAATTAAATTTATTGTATAATCATATAAAGATGATGAGTAATATTTTAACATATATTTAATCCAACTTTACTAATTTATATATAATGTATGATGCATTTGAATATTCTGCCATTTTTAAAGCAACTTTTCATTTTTTTTTTAAATCAATTCTGCTATTATTTTGATATAAAATATATATATATTTGTTAGCTAAATGGAAGAAGAATAAGGAAAAAAAATTAGACAATTTCTGCAGATTTATGGCAGTTTTACTTTTATATATAGTTTTAATATAAACTAATAATACAATTAGTTTATATTAAATAGTTTATAATTATTATAATTAGTTTATAATAATTGTCTTGCCATTTATTAGAAAAAAATTAATTGTTTTCTAGTTTTTCCTTAAAAACTGGTATATGAACTATTGTTTATTAAAAAATGATGTTATTTATACATTCTGTTATGTTTGGCTAAGCTATAATACAGTGTTTATTGCATTTTAAAAATAAATCGCATTCAAAAATCAGTATGAATTGCAATTTATTCTTCAAAACTGAAATTTATTGCTAAACTGCAATTTATTCTTTTACAATTCAAAAAATTCCCATGTCAGTTACACCCCCAACTAAAACTTTGCAAAGGAACAAAAGTTAGGATTTATAAATTATTTATAAGAATCTACAAATAATTAATAAATAACAACATAGATTTGAAAAACATGAAAAATATTACTTCGGGGAAGAAATGTTTTAGATATATGTTTCAGATATATGTCATCAGTCCTATTTTATATAACGTGAAAATTCGAAAAATGTTTACAATAAAGGAAATGTATAATTTGGTTTGATATTTATGAATGATTTAAAAAAAAAAAAAATCCTTTTTCCCACATTTTGTTAATTACTAATAGAATAATAATTAACAAAGAAAACCAATTTAAAATTTTAGTAAAAAATAGATAATATTAATATATAAAATAGAATTGTGATTCATTTTCATTTGTGGCTTTTGAAAAATATCAACAACGCTTTGATAAATGATAGAAATTGAAACAAAAGTTTTTTGGTCTGTTCATTATTAATAATCAAATTTTCAAGGACCTTTCAGCTCTATTAACTATAAAATTGTTTGCTTTAAAAGAATTCATATCCATCTATCAATGTGCCATTTCAGAAATTCATATTATAGATGCTGTAATAATAATTATTATTCATACTATTAAAAATTATACTATTATTATGATTATTATCATTATTACTACTTGCAAATGAAAAGTGATATAGATAATTATGGTAACTTTTAAAAACGTATTTTTTAACAAACGTAACTTTTAAAAACTTTTTTTAAAAGTTATTTAAAATAAATATATTACTGAAATAAATATTACCATAAAAGAGAAAAGTCTGTATCAGAAACTTAATTAACCAATTAAAATAAAAATCTTATTTAACGTCCAATATAAACGAAATCTTCATATAATCTCAGCCAATTCAACAATTTTATTTACAGATGAAAAATAAGTTGAAAACACTATAGTTACATTTATTTAAAAGTTTTAGATATTATATATATATTTAAATTATTATATGTATATTTATTTATTTTTTTCTACATTCTTCACTTAAGAAATCTTAAATTTGTGTACTATAACCATAAATATCTTTCAATTCAGGACGTAAAATACTAAGTAAATATATATTTCTTTGAAACCAATGTATATAAAATGTGAAAAATTAATCGAATAACAATAATTATTTTTGACTGAATAAATAATAAATATATTTTTAAAAATTGAGGGAATTTTACGGGAGAATTTTAAATTACTCATGAAGTTGATTTTCCTGTGAAAGTTTATTTGAATTTTATAGAAATTGTTTTATCCCGTGTAAAGTTTTATTAATAAAATTTACTCATAAAAGATATACACATTAGATATTATGATAATTTATAATAAATATTTTTTTCTCCGTGCTGCTTATAACAAATTTCTTATAATTGAACACAAAAGGAAAAACAAAATGTAACTGGTTTTTCCAGCATGGCATTTAAACGTGAGTCTAAATTATGAAGACAATTATCGTGTTATGAAAGTTAAGTCAACATCAGAAAATCAGATATAGGTAATAAAAAAAACCAGTTTATAAATACCATATTACTTTCTGTTAATAAAATTTCTAACTAATATTGTTAGTATAATAACTAATACAGTTAATATATAATATAATGTGCCTTAACTTATACATGTTTTTTACTTATTTATACTTATTTCATTTCAACTTATTATATATATAATATTTATAGTTAATATAAAATGTATATATTATAACTGATATATGTGTGGTTAGACCATCAATATTATCACAAATGGAAGTTTTAAAGGTCTTAGGATTTTATTTCAAATGTGTAAAGTATGCAGTTTCTTTTGAATTACCTAACTAATAATATTAAAAAGTAATTCATTCAACCACACACAAAAAAAACACACACACACACAATTTAAAAGTTTTTTTTTCTTTTCTTTTTAACAGCACATGAGACGTATTGATCAGAATGTCGTACAGTAAATATAAAATATCTTAAACTTAAGTATCTGTATTTTAGTCTTAAATATATACCAAGTTTGCTCCCTTCCCCCCTCTCTCTCTCCTTTTTTAAAATTTACTGAAACAAACTAATGTTATGAAAATTTAATTTATAACTACATTATAGGCCTATTCATTCATTGCCTTTCCTTTAAATTCTGCAATACGGTACTATAAAAATAAAATGCTCGAATGTTAATTTATCTTTTATACTATTAGTTAAGTGGTTATGATTTTTTTTTTTTTTTTTCTTTTTATCGATATAATTATTAAAAAAATCAGAAATTAACGTTTTCTAAAAGCAAAACTAAATATGTTATAGATTTAATTAAATAGTTCAACTGATAAATTTCTTCTAGAGTAATTTTTTCGTAAATGTACTAGTTATAGTTGTACTTCGATACAAGCATTTATAACATTCTTCTTTTTTATTTTTAAAACTGAGTCATGATTGTATGATAAGCATAAATGTAAAATTAGCAAACCTAAAATAATCTTGTATTGTTTCAAACGACTGTGTTTCAAAATTTATTTATTTTTAAACGTGCAATAAAGTTTTGCTTAAATAAGGAAACTAAATTGTAACTACTCATCAAAATTACTTGAAATTCAATTATTTGTTTACATTAAGCATCGGATTTTAACTATAAGTATCTATTAAAATTGTGTAGGGATCATCGTAATATACTGAGAAACCAATGCATTGGATTATTACCTTTATTAAATTAAATTTTGTTATTTTGCTTTATTTTAATAGGCTCATTTTTGTAATTGGGGATTGTGTTGTAAAAGAAAACACGTGCATCCCCCTCCCCGCTGTTTCTTTTAAAATTGTGTTGATTTAAAAAGTACTTTTAAAATAAATTAAAGCTTCTTTCCTACTAAATTAAGAAATTTTAAAAAATAATTTGATACAACCAACCGATATGTTTTCCAATCATTTAGTTATTTTTGCATGAACCCTCCCCCCCCCCCTCTTATTTCTTTTAAAATTGTATTTATTTAAAAAGTACTTGTACAATAAATTACAGTATTCTTTCCTACTAAATTACGAAATTAAAAAAAAAAAATAATTGATGCAAACACCGATATGTTTTCCAACCATTTAGTTATTTTTGCATGAATCGATTTATAAACAAAACAAATCATTAAAACAAATTAATGAATATTTAAAGAAATCTTTTTTTATAGATTTCTTTAAATTACAGAAATTACAGGGGTGAGGCATATTATATATCATAATAAAGGACATAAAATTAGAAAAAAATAATTAAAAATAGTACTCACATGACAGTGGTGCGACTTCGAATTTCTTCATACAAAAATATTGTGCAGCAATACTTTAAAATTAGTCCTCTGCTCCACTCCTGATGAATAATTCCACAGCATATTTTCAAAAATGTACAGCGAATGAAAAAAAAAAATACTAACAAACAAATCAACAACAACAAATATTTAATAATAATAAAGCACTTTTATCAAAACAAACGCCGGGAGTTATTGTCAATAAGATCTTGTCCCACTGGGTTAGGGAAACAAACAGATACTCCGTAGGGAAAATTTTTCCGCTCTTGCTTTCGTCATCGTAGAGGGGCGGCAGAGTCTTGTGACGTCACGTCTAAAGTCCGACCCCCATTGGTGGTTGTCACCGGAAAAGTTTCGTTACCCAATGATAGGTAGGTTGGGGATGATGCATTTAGATTCTCAGCTTCGTATTATGGAGTATCGAACATCGTATTGAGTTCTTGTCATTTCATTCATGCCTCCCCCCCCCCTCTCCCGCATCCGATGCTCCTACCCCTTTTTCGGGGATGCTTGGCTTATTTTCGGAGCGTGCGCGTTAATGGGAGATCATTTCCCGTTTATCACACGAGTTTTGTTTATTGGAGTGTGAAATTTTTATAAAATAAAAATAAACATTTTAAATTGGAAAACTGTAAAAAAAACTAAATGTATGTACTTTTTATGTTTGATTAAAAAAGCTCTAATTTTTTGAAAAAAGTTTAAAACATTTTTAAATTTGTCATTTTTTTTTTTTACAAAATTACGGATTTAAAATATAATAGTTCATTTAAAATGCAACGATTTCTTTTTTAAATTCAGAATTACTAAAAAGAATAATTTTATTTCTTCATTTCGCATGTAATTTTAAAAAAGTAATATGACACATTGATGAAAAACAGCTTGAGAGGGGGAGGAGTTTATGATGAAGCTGTATGCCCTCCTCCCTGAGATTCGAAGAACGTATTGAGTTTCATCGTGGCGTTTTTCAAAATGCTATAAAACACGCTAAGATGGAATCGCAAGAAATTTCGTTTTAGACGGGGTTTTGTCTTAAGAATATATAGTTGCATATTTTAGTGTAACCCCCCTACCCACCGCCAGAAAAAAAGTAAGACAAGCTAAAACGGAATAGCAAAAAAAAAAAAAAAAAAAAAAAAAAAAAAAAAAAAAATTCATTTTAGATAAGTTACCATTTTAAGAGGTATATCAGTTTTTGAAATTGTATTGTACTCTATTCACTGGGTCTATAAAATTTTACCATTTAAGACCGGATTCGTTTAAAAACAGATTTCGTTTTCACTGTTTTTTCTGCATAAGAAATGCTGTTAAAACTAAAACTTGCCTAAATCGATTCTCTATTTCTTAGATTCCGATTAGAAGGTTTTTCCTGTATCTCTCCCCCCCCCCCCCTTCTCCCAATAAGAAAGATTTCGCCAACAACGTAAACATCACACACACACACACAAAAATAAAACTTTTTTTATTTTATTTTATTTATTTATTTATTCCTTTGTCCTTTTTTGGTGCGTTCGTAATTATGTAAATACGTAGCGCCTGTAGTTGTCGCTTAGTCCGTCCGCATGTAATAACGCAAAAACTACACAACCGAATCGTTTGAAATTTAAAATATATAATTACTACATAATTTTGTCGAGTCATTTCAAATTTTATCATAATCGGATGCATAGATCAATTACAGGGACAATCAAAAATATTCCGTTACATTATGGTCAATGGAGGAAAAAGTTTCAAATGCATTTTAATAGTTTGAAATCTATAATACATAATTATTAAATAATTTTGTCGAGTCATTTAAAATTTTATCAAAATCGGATGCATAATTCAATTACAGGGACCATCAAAAATATTCCGTTACATTACGGTCAATGGGGAAAACAGTTTCAAGTGCATTTTAATGGTGTTACACTCATTCGAACATAATAAAATTGATATGCATTTATAAAGTACATATTATAATATACATTTTGCCTATTCTGTGGTGCAAAGAACATTTGTTATTGATTTACAAGGCCACACAAAAGTATTCCATTACATAATGGTATAGGGAGAACATTGTTCGGTGCGCATTTTAATTGTAATTAACTATTTACAATTTTATGAGATTGATATATGAGAGTGATATTTTTAAAACTTTGATATCGTACGAACACACCTCATTTGCTACGCTTCACGTACAATTTCCAACTTGTTATAATCCTGTATAGCGAAGCACCGCTTTTTAATATTTTGATTGAAATTGTGTATCAGAAAATTTGCACCGTACAAAAAACTGACGATTTTACGAAGATAGTATTTGGTAATCGGACTCCAGTACATTTCACTCTTTTTTAACGGAAAGGTTCCCGTAAATTCGAGAAAATTTTCTGCTTTGTCCTGGAATTTACGAGAATCTTTCCGTTAAAAAACAGTTAATTTTAATGGCGCCTCGATTACCAGTAGAATCTCTGTAAAAACGTCCGTTTTAATTTTTTTTACAGTGTACGAATAAAGTTAATTTTATGATTAGAAAAGATAATATTCCATTATCTAAAGATGTTTTCTACGTGAATGATATTTTCTTGTAATAGCGACAGACCAGTTTTACAAAAAGTACATTTTAAAAAACTAGTTCCTTTAGTACTAAGATTACCTTTAGCCAGCATTTACCTGCTTAGATAGAAACCTATATAAAATGGAAAAAATTGCGATTTTTAAAGATTTTATTTTTATAAATTTTATTGTACTTAGATCAGTAAGTAACTCTGTGTAAATGAAACCTTTTTCTAAGGGAATTGTGTTTTGAAAAGGAAAATTTTATTCTCTCTACAATACCAGTATCTTACAACTCTATCTGTTAAACTGGAATTTTGAATTTGGCGATTTCGTTTTCACAGGTTTCACTGCATAAGATTATTGTGCTTATTTAAAATAATAAAACCTACTCAAACGGAAACACAAATTACAAAAGAAAAATTCCGTTTAAACAGACTTTCGTCTTAGATAGACGTTCTTCGGATTGGATGATATTCCTAACAATAGGAATAATGCTCAAGGCAAAATTCCGTTATAGAAAATGTTCCGTTTTCATAGGATTTACTGTATTTATATATTTTGATTTAGAAGTCGCTCAATGCTCGACTTTTTACGTCCCTATCTTAATTTTTCTGATACCGGACCTAGAAAAAATAGTCGCGAGTGTTACATCAGGCCACATAAAATAGAAGCCAAGGTGCACACAAATACAGAATGATTCAGACCAAACTCAAATTTTGATATGGAAATCCAATTTTAGAGGAATGATGGTTTTACATCAGAAATAATTTCTTGCCAATCAATATTGGTGCAATTTTGGCAAAATGTAAATATCCTTGTATTAAGCCAATACAAACAATATTAGTCCAATATTTTTGCTACTAAGGAACTTTTTTGTAACCAATGAAATAAATCAATAAATAAATCAATAAATAAAACGGTTTCAGTAATTAACACTTAAATTAAAATACCTGAAAATTTTATAAGTCTAGGAATAAAAAATAATTTCCTGGATGTTTTACAAAAATTGTCATTGAACATTTAAAAACACTGAATCATTTCAACATGATAAAATTTTGTATATCCACAGATGATAACGACAGACAGACTGCACAGTTGTTATCCTCCGCCCACCCATTTTGCAGCTTGATTTATCTCTCCTACTTCACGCTGTGATGACTGATGATGTGTTTTTTTTTGTTTTATTCATCGGCGCCCGCTCTTGAGTCACATGACCAGCGGACGAGTGTGTGTGGAGAGGAAGGGGTTACGAACGCAGAGAGAGAGAGGTGTGTGCGGAGGTAAGAGGTAAGACCTGCGAATGTTGAATGCAGGTTAAAAGGAATTTATTTTTTAAAAACATTATCCGGGAAAAGCGGAATATGTATGTGCTACGGGACGGCGCGGATCTGTTGTAGAAAGAAGCGTAGTTAGAAGTTATTTATATATTTAATTGTGTGTGTTCAAGTCTTGCTGTGTTAGTCCATCTTGTGTGTTCCATCTGTCAAATAAACTTTTGTGTTTTTTTTGTCAAGCCGGCTTCTTTGGATTATTTCAACATAAACGGGTGTTCCGTAGAATTCATGAAGAAAGCCCGAAAATCTACGCAAAGTCGTAGCGTTCCATCTTTCTTCATCACGCACACTACCGGATGCGGTGCTTCTTCATCACTTTCTTCAATCAAACCTAATTCTAGTAATTCTTGAATTTGTTTGTCTACTTGAGGTTTTAGGGCCTCTGGAATTCGATAAACATAAGGTTTCTTCTTCTCATTATCATTTAGTCTTATTTTGTGTGCACCAACTTTTGCTATTTGTATTTTCTTTGAAAATAATTCTTTATATCTAAACAATAAATCTAACATATTTTCTCTTTCTACGTTTTCCAAATGATTTAAATTTACTTCTTCGATTTTAAAATAGTTCGAGTTATCCTTTGTACTAGGGGTGGGATGGACTTCCCCTAATTCTTCTTCATTCTCAAAAATTACCCCCACTGCTTGTACCCTAGGAGTAAATTTCCTTATCTTATTCACGTGAACATTTTTAATATTTCCGTTCGTTAACCTGACTTTGTAAGAATCGGGATTACACCTCGCCACTATTTCGGCTGGCCCTGTCCATCTAGCGTAAAGTTTATTACTAGAGTCTGGGATTAATAAATATACCTGCTCCCCCGGTATAAATTCCTTATAAATTGCCCTTCGATTCGCATACTTCGCATACGCACCCTGTTTAACCTCCGCTACTAGTGAAGCTTGTTCCGCCGCCTTTTCTAAGTTAATTTTTAAATCCTGAAGGTATTCGGTCGCACTTTTCCCGAGATTTATAGGTAGTGGAATTTCGCCCGACCATGTAGATTTTAATACCGCCAATGGCCCCCTGGCCTCCCTTCCATACATCAACTTAAATGGCGACACCCCCGTCGTACAGTTAGGAATCTCCCTATACGCAAATAATAAATAAGGGATGTGTTTATCCCAATTTTTAGGATCGCTCCGAATGATATGGTGCAACATGCGTTTCAATACCTGATTATACCGTTCAACCAATCCCGAACTTTGTGGATGTCCCGGTGTTGCAAATCTAGGAGCCGCCCCTAGCCTAGCATGAAATTCCTGCATTAAACCTGATACAAAATTTCCCCCTTGATCACTTGCTATTACGCGGGGTATCCCTGTCCGCATAAATATTTCTAACAGCGCATCACAAGTAGCCTTAGCCGAAATTGTTCTTAACGGAACCGCTTCGGGCCACCTACTGTGTTGGTCAACCAAAGTAAGTACATATTGATGTCTACGCGCCGAAGGTGGTTCAATTTTCCCAATTATATCAATATTTACAACGTCAAATGGGAGCTCCGGTCTTTCAATCGGAAGAATCGGTATCTGATCACTGGCTCTCTCCCGGCTTCGCAACTGGCAGTCCTTGCACGATTTACAATACTCCTCTACATCCCGCGACACGCCTGGCCAAAAAAATGAATATCGAATTCTTTCTTTCGTTTTCCTTATACCGAGATGGTTCGCAAAAATTGATTCATGTGCAATCCTTAAAATTTCCTCCCTCCTAATTTTAGGCACTACTAATTGCATGACTTGATCTCCCGAAACCTTTTCCCTATGATAAAGTAAATTATCCACCATAACAAACCCATTTTTCCCTTGTTTTGCATCTTTAAATGCCCCCTGTAAAGATTCGCAATTCTTTTGTTGCTCCCTGTAAATGGTCGTTTCCGAATGCTGGTTCGAATTTAAATCCTCGCAATCATTTTTCGTTCCAATACAATTAATAATCAAATTATCTTCAAAAGATTCATTTTCAACCTGCAAACATAAATATTTATCACTCGTATTTTGTTCTTTTTTCTTTTCCAACGATAAATTTTCATCCCCCCTTTTCGATTCCGCCTCACTTGTTGGGGCCAGACTGTCGGCTATTCTTTTCCCTTCTCCAATTTGCAATGATTGTAATAACTCATAAACCTTCGGAGTAATAATACATGAACTACATAATTTATCTGTCACTGCAAATAACACATCCACACTGTTAAATAAACAATTTGATTCACTCATGTTTAGAGAAACCGGTAATGTTAAAAGATCAGCAGTAATTTGCTCGCCAAAAGCTGAAATCAACTGAATTGATGAATTTTCATTATTTTTAAATGACTCTGGTACTTCATTCGAATTTATAACGGGAATCTCAGCAGCGCTGTCAATTAATGTCTTTATTTTTTGCTTCCCCACCCAAATTTCATCGTATTGCAATGGTTGAGTACTTATTGCGTCATTTTCAAAGCATAAAGCTGTCACTTTCGCTATCAACCGTTCGTCTTTATTTTTTCCGGTAGAATCTTTTTTCATTTGATAATGAGAATTTCCCGACCTCTCTTTTTCTTTATTATTATTATTAGGACAAAACCGTAAATGAACGATTTGACGGCACAATTTACACACAGACTTTTTCCTATCATTACGCGAATTAAAATTATTTCTTAGATGCGGTGGAATATATTTGCCAGATCCGAAATCATCAGAACCGCGACAATTTGTCGATTTATCATATACCTCAGAAAAGGTTCTACCTTTTGAGGTAAACCAATTATCGCATAATTCCGCAATTTCCCGCGCTTTTAACCAATTATCTAATTGTTTTATTTTGACATAGCTTCGCGCCTCTGAGTCTAACGCATCCATTAATCTATCACTAACTATTAATTCATTAAGTGCATCAAAATCATTTACCTTTCTAAGTTCGCAATAAAAATCCCAATTCGCTCTCAACCTAGATGCGAATTGCATATGATTTTCATTTTTCGCCCTCTTTGCCGAAAGAAAATTTTGAAGACAAGCTTCAGGGGTGGGTTGAAATTCTTTTAAAATTAAAGCTTTAACCTTTTGATAATCCTTCATTTCATCTGAATTTGCATATACTAATAAATGCGCAGCTTTTTCCCCTACTAAATTAAACAGTATTTCAACTTTCAAATCTTCCGCGACATTCTTTAATTCAAACGCCCTTTCGAGCGAAGAAAAAAATAAATTCCACGATTCAGGTTTGGTAGGAATCGCAATAGTTAAAGTCTTAACGCTTTTAATTAGAGCTTCTAACGAATTAGTTTTGGGATTTTGTCCATCCCCCCCACTATCAGAATTTTTGTTTTCAGACTGCAGTTTAGCCATTTCTAATTGGTGTTTGATAACTTCTAATTTCGTTTTTTCTAATTCTAACGCTGTTTTCTGCTCAGAATTAACATATTCCTTTTCATTTTTGAGGGCCTCCGCCTCTTGTTTCTCTTTTGAAATGCGGTCTGATACCGTTGTAACAAGGAATTCTTTTACAAAATCGAAATCTTTCTCGTATTGTTCGCTTCCTTCGATTAATGCCTTTAAATCCACTATTCTATGATCTGGCTCTACGTTTAAGCCTAATTCTGTGGCTACTATGACCAGGTCTTCTTTTCTTAACCCTTTAATTGTAAACATGTTCTTTTTTTTTTAACTATTACTATCTTTATCAATAATTATAATCATTAAATAATATAATCATTCATTATAATCATACACTAGAACATACTGAGAACAATACTTGTTTTCAATTAGCCTTACAGAAGTATGACATTAAGATTTCGCACCGCCCGGGTGCCAAACTAATTAATGCTGATGCATTATCACGCTTGGACACTGTGTAAGACATTCAACAACTTTTGAAGCACCCAGTGTTTGAACATTCCTTGAACAATATACTTTTTTTTCTTTCAGCAACTCTTAATGTCCTGTTTAATGTTTACTAAGTTTTGTATATTACCTTTTGTTAATTGTATGTTATATTGTGTATATGAAGTATTAATTTAATTCTATTTTATATTAGCAGATAGGAAGAATACCGGAAGATGTGCCTTCTCCGGATACGGTTGTATTTGTGGTGTTATTTTTTATATATACATATTATAATTTGGGAAATCATTGTTAAATAGTGTAACATCATCAGTCGAATTTCAGATTTAAAATAAGTGTGTACCATATTTTCAATCTTGCGTGGGGGGTGTGATGACTGATGATGTGTTTTTTTTTGTTTTATTCATCGGCGCCCGCTCTTGAGTCACATGACCAGCGGACGAGTGTGTGTGGAGAGGAAGGGGTTACGAACGCAGAGAGAGAGAGGTGTGTGCGGAGGTAAGAGGTAAGACCTGCGAATGTTGAATGCAGGTTAAAAGGAATTTATTTTTTAAAAACATTATCCGGGAAAAGCGGAATATGTATGTGCTACGGGACGGCGCGGATCTGTTGTAGAAAGAAGCGTAGTTAGAAGTTATTTATATATTTAATTGTGTGTGTTCAAGTCTTGCTGTGTTAGTCCATCTTGTGTGTTCCATCTGTCAAATAAACTTTTGTGTTTTTTTTGTCAAGCCGGCTTCTTTGGATTATTTCAACATAAACGGGTGTTCCGTAGAATTCATGAAGAAAATAGGAAGAGCGTATATCACACACGCCACATAAATAACAGCCAAGGTACCCACAAAACGGACCGACTCGCTCCCTAATTAACCCACAAACGACCAGCAAACGAGGTGACACTCACAACGAGCCGACACAAGGGGTCAGTTGCTGAGTTCCCTGCGAAACGTGATTTTGGAGGCAACCCGGGCGGAAAAGAGCTTGTAATTTAACAGGTGTTTCTTTGAGGAGTTGACGGTTTCGGTCTGTACGGTTCGTAGAGGACCAACGAGGTTTCCGAAAACAAGATGACAGATTGTTGGTTGGCTGATGAAGATAACTGCCACTAAATAAGCTGACACAAACTAACTCGTGCTGTATCAGTGTGGAGAATTGTTAGCGAGTTTCCTTTCAGAAGCTTTTTTAAAAAAAATAGATATTTTTATGCGTCATTTCTTTGTAATTCATAACTATGCTTTTTTGTTTTAGTAGTAGTGTACGCTTGTAATTGCAAGATGAATATGTTCAATTATGTGTCTTTTTTCTAATGTATCTATATAAGTAGTCTAAATAATCTATTAAGTGATATTTATGTTAATTTTCATGAATTTGGTAATAATAATAATAATAATATTAAGAGGAAAGAGAATAAGGAAATCGATTTAAATCTATCCTAAATATATTAAATACCCTTCTTTTTATGAATGGAAGATATACAAAGGTGGTAGGCCTCTCATATATTTTGATGAAAATAATCCATTTATGTACTGGTGTACATTTAAAAAAATAATAAAAAAAAACAATAATCATTATTGGATAACAATTTTCTATGGTGGCAACGATTTTATTCAGTTGATTTAAACCGGCGATTAAATCTTAATTTAAATCAACCGATTAAAAAAAAATCACTGATTAAAATGAAATATATATTTTTTAAATGTTTAAAATGGCATAAAAGTATTAATATCTAAAGTTAATTTTGAATTTTTTTACAGCTATTTTGCGTTATAAATAAATAAATAAATAAATAAATAAATAATAGCTTTAAAAATTGTTCCTAAACTTAATTTCTGAGAATTATAAAGCATTAAGCACAATAAGTTTGCGAAGGTATAAAAAGCATTTCATTCAATTTTTTTTATTTTAATTTACTGTAATTTGTGATGTCATAATTTCTTTTAAGAATTCAAATTGTTCATTCATTTAGATAACATAAGCATGGCAAGTATATTAAATTTCTGCAAAATAAGAGAACAAACAACCAGAATCTTATTTTCCCATTCTACTTTTGCGATAATAAATTTATACCAAATATTGGGGCTAAAGAAGAATGGAAGAATAAGATCAACTCAATAGCTATTGTAAAAAAATGTATTGATATAAGATCAATATAAGAGAAAAAAACGAATTGGTATAAAAACATTTAGCTCAGCAAGAGATCTTAGTTAGCATATACATGCATCCTGTAAGTTACGATTTAGGCGAACAGTAATTTTCGTTAGTAAAATGAGCTGTCAATAATATTTGTTAGTTTTGTTATTTATGTTATTAAGGGTGTATTTCGAATCAAACTTCTTATTTTCCAATTTATTTTTTAATTTACTTTTGCCCTCAAATGCATCAAACTGGCAAATTGCCTTATTTAGAAAGTACATAAGATGCCGTGATTATCGATTTTTTGATAATATTGCAAAAAATGCAATCAAAGTTGGCTTTTTGAACCATTTTTTCCGAAGCGGGAGATCTGGGAACGCAAAAAAGGTCGTACTGAGAAAGTAATTGTTCATAAATCAAATTCTAATGAATGGAGCACAAAATGACATTACACGGCACCTTATATATCTCTTCAAAAATCACTTCAGCAAGTTTCATGTTTCTACTTTTAAAAATGAGTCTGAAATTGTATCAGAAAATTTTGAGCTGTTGAAGGTGGAAAAGCATTTTTTCGAATACACCCTTAACTAATGAAATTACTTACTTGCAGTTTACATTAATTTTATAATTAATTATTTCTTTGAGATCATTTTTAAGAACCCATTTAAAATTGTCAAAATGAATATTTTTATTTATTTATTTATTTATTTATTTATTCATTTATTTATTTACTGAAAGAATAGTAAAATTTATCCACACTACAGTTTTTAAGCTATTGCATAGCTTCTATCACGGGCTTTGGGCGCGGCGACCGAATCCAAAAATTCCGTAACGCGCAAAATCCTAACACATCGGTAACGAAAAAACCTAACACTCGGCTAACATCGTTTCAGCTCGGCAAACTTCGGCACGGTATCCTTCGGTAGACTTCGGCAGACATTGACGCGGTATTTTTCAGATATTAGGATAGCAAATGTCAAACTTATGTTTCTTATGATCTAATTTTCATAGCGCGGCCAAATTTGTTTGGTAATTTGTTATGAGACAGTGTTAATTTTTGGTGACAGGAGACCCCCCCCCCCCCCCACGGTGAGGGTCGAAAAATTTAAAATGCTTATAATTCGCGATCTAAGTTTCGTAGCGCAGCCAAATTTTGTTTGGCAATTTATTATGAGGCAGTGTTAATTTTTAGTGACAAGAGACCCCCATGATGAGGGTCGAAAATCTAAAATGCTTATAACTCGCTATCTAATTCTCGTAGCGGAGCCAAATTTTGTTTGGTAATTTATTATGAGAAATTGTTAATTTTCTGTGACAGGAGACCCCCCACGGTGAGGGTCGAAAAATTTAAAATGCTTATAACTCGCGATCTAACTTTGTAGCGCGGCCAAATTTTGTTTGGTAATTTAGTATGAGACATTGTTAATATTTGGTGACAGGAGACCCCCACGGTGAGGGTCGAAAAATTTAAAATGCTTATAACTCGCGGTCTAATTTTCGTAGCGCGGCCAAATTTTACTTGGTAATTTATTATGAGACAGTGTTAATTTTTGGTGACAGGAGACCCCCCAAGATGAGGGTCGAAAAATTTAAAATGCTTATAAATCGCGATCTAATTTTTGTAGCACGGCAAAATTTTGTTTGTTAAATTATTATGAGGCAGTGTTAATTCTTGGTGACAGTAGACCCCCCACCGTGAGGGTCGAAGATTTAAAATGCTTATAACTCGCGATCTACTTTTCGAAGCGCGGCCAAATATTGTTTGGTAATTTATTATGAGACATTGTTAATTTTTGGTGACAGGAAACCCCCATGGAGAGGGTCGAAAAATTTAAAATGCTTATAACTCGCGATCTAAATTTCGTAGCACAGCCAAATATTGTTTGGTAATTTATTATGAGACATTGTTAATTTTTGGTGACAGGAAACCCCCATGGTGAGGGTCGAAAAATTTAAAATGCTTATAACTCGCGATCTAATTTTCGCAGCGCGGTCAAATTTTGTTTGGTAATTTATTATGAGACAGTGTTAATTTTTGGTGACAGGAGACCCCCAACCGTGAGGGTCGAAATATTTAAAATGCTTATAACTCGCGATCTAAATTTCGTAGTGCGGCCAAATATTGTTTGTTAATTTATTATGAGGCAGTGTTAATTTTTGGTGACAGGAGACCCCCCATGGTGAGGGTCGAAAAATTTAAAATGCTTATAACTCGCGATCTAATTTTCGTAGCGCGGCCAAATTTTGTTAGGTAATTTATTATGAGACATTGTTAATTTTTGGTGACAGGAAAACCCCATGGAGAAGGTCGAAAAATTTAAAATGCTTATAACTCGCGATCTAATTTTCGTAGCGCGGCCAAATATTGTTTGGTAATTTATTATGAGACAGTGTTAATTTTTGGTGACAGGAGACACCCCCCCCCCCCCACCGTGAGGGTTGAAAAATTTAAAATGCTTATAACTCGCGATCTAATTTTCGTAGCACAGCCATATATTGTTTGGTAATTTATTATGAGGCAGTGTTAATTTTTGGGGTCAGGAGACCCTCCCACGGTGAGGGTCGAAAAATTTAAAATGCTTATAACTCGAGATCTAATTTTGGTAGCTTGGCAAAATTTTGTTTGGTAATTTATTATGAGACAGTGTTAATTTTTGATGACAGGAGACCCCCCCCCCCTATGATGAGGGTAAAAAAATTTAAAATGCTTATAACTCGCGATCTAATTTGTGTAGCACGGCGAAATTTTGTTTGTTAATTTATTATGAGGCAGTGTTAATTTTTGGTGACAGGAGACCCCCATGGTGAGGGTCGAAAAATTTAAAATGCTTATAACTCGCGATCTACTTTTCGTAGCGCGGCCAAATTTTGTTTGGTAATTTATTATGAGACATTGTTAATTTTTGGTGACAGGAAAACCCCATGGAGAAGGTCGAAAAATTTAAAATGCTTATAACTCGCGATCTAATTTTCGTAGCGCGGCCAAATATTGTTTGGTAATTTATTATGAGACAGTGTTAATTTTTGGTGACAGGAGACACCCCCCCCCCCCCCACCGTGAGGGTTGAAAAATTTAAAATGCTTATAACTCGCGATCTAATTTTCGTAGCACAGCCATATATTGTTTGGTAATTTATTATGAGGCAGTGTTAATTTTTGGTGACAGGAGACCCCTATGGTGAGGGTCGAAAAATTTAAAATGCTTATAACTCGCGATCTAACTTTGTAGCGCGGCCAAATTTTGTTTGGTAATTTATTATTAGGCAGTGTTAGTTTTTGGGGTCAGGAGACCCTCCCACGGTGAGGGTCGAAAAATTTAAAATGCTTATAACTCGAGATCTAATTTTGCAGCGCGGCCAAATATTGTTTGGTAATTTATTATGAGACAGTGTTAATTTTTGGTGATAGGAGACCCCTCCCCCCAGCGTGAGGGTTGAAAAATTTAAAATGCTTATAACTCGCGATCTAAATTTCGTAGCACAGCCAAACATTGTTTGGTAATTTATTATGAGGCAGTGTTAATTTTTGGTGACAGGAGACCCCCATGGTGAGGGTCGAAAAATTTAAAATGCTTATAACTCGCGATCTAATTTTCGTAGCGCGGCCAAATATTGTTTGGTAATTTATTATGAGACAGTATTAATTTTTGGTGACAGGAGCCCCCCACGCTGAGGGTTGAAAAATTTAAAATGCTTATAACTCACGATCTAATTTTCGTAGCGCGGCCAAATGTTGTTTGGTAATTTATTATGATAATGTTACTTTTTAGTGACGGGAGCGCCCCACACGGGGAGGATCGAAAAATTATAAATGCTTATAACTCGCGATCTACTTTTCGCAGCGCGGCCAAATTTTGTTTGGTAATTTATTATGAGACATTGTTAATTTTTGGTGACAGGAGACCCCCATGGTGAGGGTCGAAAAATTTAAAATGCTTATAACTCGCGATCTAATTTTCGTAGCTCGGCCAAATTTTGTTTGGTAATTAATTATGAGACAGTGTTAAATTTTGGTGACAGGAGACCCCCCCCCCCCCACCGTGAGGGTCGAAAAATTTAAAATGTTTAAAACTCGCGATCTAATTTTCTTAGCGCGACCAAATTTTGTTTGGTAATTTTTTAAGCTATAGCATAGCTTTTATCATGGGCTTTGAGCGCGGCGACCGAATCTAGAAATTCTGTAACGAGAAAAAATCCTAACACTCCGGCTAACGTCGTTTCAGTTCGGCAGACTTCGGCACGGTATCCTTCGGTAGACTTCGGCAGACATTAACGCGGTATTTTTGCATAAGTTGATAAAAAGTGCTATGCAATAGCTTTATCGCGGCAGTCCCCGAGTGGCACACGTATTTTTTTCTAAAGTACATTTATCCAAGACCTTACAAAAATGATAGAACTTTATTTCGGGGGAAAAAACAAGATATTAGTAATTAGAGGTTTAATTGTTCTGGAAACATAAAACTCTGGTATCTATTCCGTAACTTTAAATCAGGGAAAAAAGTAAAAAAAAAATAAAAATAAAAATAAAAATAAAAAATAAAAATAATTAAATCCGATTTAAATAAAAAAGATCTTATTTAAATCAAAAAAATATAAATCATGCTTTTTTTTAGACTCTAATAATTTTTAATATTTAAGAAGTGTTAGTAATTTAATATATGAAGTTACTGATTATTTTGACATCACTTGTACTTTATATAGTCTTACATAAAATATTAATGTGTATAACTTTATTGTATTCTAGTAACGAATGAAAGTACTAATTTGCAATTTTAAAATTTTTCTGTAATTATTAACTAATAAATAAATTTTATTAATTAAAGAGTAAAAACATAGATTATGTTAGTTATTAGAGGTTTGAATGCTCTGAAAAAATAAAGTTCTTGGTATCTATTGAATATTTTAACGTTGGGGAAAATATAAAAAATCCGATAAATCTGATTTAAATAAAAAAAATACGATTTTTTATTTATTTTTTAATTTGTGATATTTTTATACCTTTATTTATTTATTTATTTATTTTTTCAAGGTTGTCATCCTTACTTGAGTCGAATTTCATTCATAGAAAAAATTTGCTCATTAGCGAGGTTTCCTCTGAGAATCTTCAAAAAATATTTACGGGCAATTTCTTTGCATTTCACGGCTATACTTTTTTGTTTTAGTTGGATAATAATTCTCGTACAATTGCAGGAAAGTATCTTCTATTAAGTCACTTTTATTATGTAACAGAAATTGTCACGTAATTATTGTAAAGCGGTCTCAGAGTCCGATCCATCAAAAGATGAATAAAAGGCACGATTATCTCATAGGAGGGTGTTTTTGTACTAAACCCATTTTTGAACAAGACTTTTATGATTAAATTTTACCTATTCAAAAGTCTTTAATAGTAAT
The DNA here is from genome assembly GCA_964019185.1 of Maratus speculifer. Classification (NCBI taxonomy): domain Eukaryota; kingdom Metazoa; phylum Arthropoda; class Arachnida; order Araneae; family Salticidae; genus Maratus; species Maratus speculifer. The sequence continues at coordinate 421,071,586 of OZ025294.1, read as the reverse complement.
ACTAAAATTCCAACAAAACAAAATTTCGGTAGTGTTTGTAGTTAAACTGAAAGTTACAAGTTTAATTATAAAAAATGATAAAAGCAGCAATCTGTGAGACCGGTAACATCAGTTAAAGGTTCAATTATCATGACTTAGTGATCCAAGAGACAGAAAGTCGTAAATACAGTCGAGTCTCTCTATAACGAAACTCCATACATCGAATTTCTCTATATAACGAATTTTTAGTAGGAACGGCCCCCTTTTCGCATGATTACATTAAAAACAGTCTCTATATAGCGAAATATCTATCTCCATATAACGAATTTTTTCACTAATTGATCTTAATTTATTCAGTTTTAAAAAAGCTTCGAAATCATATGGAATCAATTTTCCACCATTTATTTTTGATTTATCGTTCAGTGCTGAGTTTTTTTTATTATTATTATTACTTTCCTCCTTGTTCTTTAAATCCAACGAATTCATCCCATCTCCCACACACCTTTCCACATCCTTCTCAAAACAGAGTTAATTGGATTGTTACACTTATAAGAGAGGAATCAGTGAGAGGCACATAAGAGACGCCTTCAAATGGTGGAAAATGTTAACTACGATTTTTCTTTCCTTGCTAAAATTTAAACATTTTTTTTTTTTTTTTTTTTTTTTTTTTTTTTTTTGAGAGCATAACAATTTTAAAATCAAAACAACAAAAAATTACAGATATCTTCGTCTGAAATTAATGCAAGTCTTTCTTATTTGATTTTCATTAAGCTTTCAAATAAATGTCTGTTCTCATTTTTGAAACAGCTTAAATAATTAAGAAATAAAATGTTAGGTTAATATTTACGTTTAAACATTTCAAATTCTTAATTAAAAAGATCAAAAATAATATTTGTTCAAAATTTACACATTAAATACGATTTTTAACATCATTCTCTATACATCGAATTTTTCTATATAACGAATTTTTTACTGGAACTATGGATTTCGTTATATAGTGACTCGACTGTAGGTGATACAATGGTTTCAACTAAACTAGATAGTTAACGTTTAATGAAAAGTGTTGCAACGTTTATTTTAGAGGGATTTTTAAGAAATATATTATTTTTTTATCAAATGGCATATCCCTCCCCCCTCCCCCAATTCTTATCTTTTGAGCATCTCCTTCCCAATCCTTTATCTTTCGCTAACGCCTGTACATGTTATTTCCTGATAGTGAATCTACAAATGCCATAAAACAAACGTTAAAGGTTCGTCTAACACGTAATGCATAATGGGAAAAAAATCTATAAGTTGTGATTTTTTTTTAATTGGAGGGGGGGGGGGGATCAGGCCTAATTGAAATATAGCATTAATCCAAAAATACCTATTAATAAAATCATTCAGTTAATCAAAGACAAAAAATATTTTCCAACATGTATCAAAACTCAATGTTATATTAGCGAATTTTAGATGATTACAGAAATATCCCGGACTTAACGATTAGCTCAATTTAACACAAAATTTTGAGAGTTCGGATTCATCTTGCATTTCATTATTTTCATGTTATTTGATCAACATTTTAACGATAATTTTCCCCAGTTTAGAGACAATCTATTTAAATTTCAAATATTTCAAACACCTTTCCACTCATTAAAAATAATAATAATAATAATAATATTGATTGGACCAAATAATTTTTAATATAATTATATTTTCATACGTTCAGTGAATATCTTAAATAATAGAATGTATTCACATACGTAATGCTTTTGAAACAAATACAGAAGTCATGTTAAGCGGGTTTAATAGAAAAAAAAGAGCAAAGCCATGATGAATAAAACATTTTTTTTCAAAGGGATCGGATAAAAAATTTAAAATTTTATTAATAATACTTATATTTAAGTTTTTAAAAGTTTAAGCATAACTTAGATTTAATTATAATTCTAAAAAGAACTTTTGCAGACGAGGTTCAATTGTAATTAGTTTAAAAATTTTTTTTTATAAAATTATATTTTACTAAATTTCATATTCAATACTTTAATTTTATATTTTTTACATTTTCTATGCTTTTGATTCCTCTGTATTGAACGGTTATCCTCTGTATTGAAGATGATTTACGGGCCTTCGTCTCTGTCTTCGGTCTGTCCGTCCGTCACAAAGGCCGTACGCAAAAAGTTTAAGTCACAAACTTCAAATTTTGGGTATTGACAGCTGAATCACACGGAAAATCACAAAACTTCGAAAAAGTCTATTATTTTAATTCAATTGATTTTTTTCACTGTCATCCTTTCATTTGTCCTGTTTAAATTTAAAAGAAAACCTTAATTTCAATGTTTTTCGTGTAGACATCATGGCTTGGAGGTAAAACAGCAGAATATTCTTAGTTCGAGCCTCGATGCTGGAAAGTGAAATTTTCCTATTAAGATAGTGAGATATTTTTTTTTTAAATTATTTTATATTTATTTATTAATTTGCCAATTTAAGGGTTTATATTATTAGGATTTCATTCATTTGACATACATAACATTTTTTGAAATGCAATTTTCGTTCTATTTTAAAAACTATTGTGATTTATTCATGATTCGGCATTTTAAATTTCGTTTACAGATTTTTTTTTTTTTCATTTTTAGAAATTTAAAATTTTATTTATATCTCCACTAATTTTTTTTTTTTTAAATTTCGGATTTTCAAAAAGTTTAGAAATTTGGATTTTATTTAGATAATATGACTTGAACCTTTTTCATTTAATTAAAATAAATAACTTCCTTTTATAATTATTTTGAAATTAAATTTGGTGGTCCTACCATCTGTGAAAGAATTTAATAATTATAAATGAGCAATTTGTATTTATTAATTAAATGATAAGATGTTTTGAAAAAAAAAAAAAAAAAAAAAAAAAAAAAGTAAACGAAACTCTCTGTGCGATCTGCAATTCCACTTACCCACTTGTTTCTCGCGGGCCTTTGTTGCCTGTAGATGTGTTTTTCTCATCGCGAGTGTAATGGTGCAGTAAAACAAACATTACTCTGCTCGCCCATGAAGTTTTTTAAGCTGTAATATTTAAATTGTCATTGTGCTTGAAAATTAACGCGAATACAGTCGGCTCTCGTTAATTCGAACTCGTCGGGACCACAAGAAATGTTCGAATTATCCGAAGTTCGAATTATGGAAAGTATGAAATGAAAACATGCTTAATATGGTGCTATTACAAAGGAATTAACGTTAGTTTTTTTTTTTTAATTTCTTTCGTCTGTTATCATTAGAATGTGGCTTAATATTAAATTAGAATGTATAAATACATAAAATTAAAAGATTAGAAACAAGCGCAATGGAAGAAAATTTTGAAGCGTTACTGATGGCCAGACGGGGCACTAAGAAAATGGATATCAAATGCATGGGCTTATATGTATATATACATTCGGAACAATTTTCACAAAAGTCAAAGGAAGGAAGTTATTCAAATGATCTGAAACCAGAGAGAAAGAAAAAAAAATGAAAACTCTGAATTCTTGTTAATTCGAATTAAACGAAGTCAAGAGAAAATGAGTTCGAATTAAGGAAAATTTTTAACGTTATTCTGCCATTGAAAATTCAGGGACTTCATGTTTAGTTCGAATTAAGCGAAGATTCGAATTATACGATTTCGAATTAACGAAAGTCGAGTGTATATTTTTTATGGTCATGCATGAAAATTGATGTGGTTATTAATTTAGGATTATGCATAAAAAAGTAATCTATACTTGAACGTTTAATATCTTTTAACAGTTGATCTGAATCTAAATCCGATTTTTCAACAATGTTTTTAATAATTTAAATAAGCAGCCTCATAATAATTATAGTGTGTAGGAACCATGTTTAACCCTTTATGTTCCAAATTATGAAAATTTCACCATCTAAAGCATTTTTTATTTTATTTTTGAAGCTACATTTGAAGAATATAACAAATTAACACCTTGTAATAATACATTCTTTCTAATTCCCAAAAAGGTGTAAGATGAAGGTTTTAAAAACTGTAAAATAGTTTTATGTGACTGTTGACATGATCCAACATTTCACTTATTCATTTTCAAAACAAATATAAAACTAAATAAATAAATAAATAATAAATAATAAATAATAAATAATAATAAATAAATAAATAAATAAATAAATAATATTTGTTTGGAAAATGATTCAGTGAAGTGTTGAAACATGTCAACAGTCATAAAAAACTATTTTACTGTTTTTAAATCCTTAATCTTACACCTTTTTTAGAAATTAAAAAGAATGTATTGCATTACAAGATTTACACAATTATTTTGTATTTTGTGCAATCTTTATAACGCTACTCAAATATTTTATAAAATATATATATTTTTTAAATATTTTGCAGAATTTAGAAACATATAAATATATTGTTCATACAATAAAAATACGGAAATATTTCTGAACTGAATCTCCCTCCCCTCTCTCCCAATTTTTCAGCGTTTGAAAGCTGAATAGATGCAAAGGCAAAAATAATCATCTTTTTTTTTTTGTCCAATTAACACACAGATACACAAGATAACACAAGATAAAGATAAAGTTTAACACAAGATAAAGACAACTCATTCTAAAATGTCGAAAATTTCCGATACATTTTCAGACTCATTTTTAAAAGTAGAAACATGAAACTTGCTGGATTGATTTTTGAAGAGACACGTATAAGATGTCGTATGATTTCATTTTTCGCTGAATTAATTAGAATTTTATTTATAAACAATTATGTTCTCAGTTCGATCATTTTTTCGTTCCTCAGATCTCCAGGTTCGGAAATTTCTGTTCAAATTGGCAACTTTGACAGCATTTTTTGCAATACTTTCTACATTTACCGAAAAATTGACAACATAATGCAGTTTATAAATAAGACATTTTGAAAATTTGATGCACTTGAGAGCAAAAATGAATTTAAAAATAAATCTGAAAATAAGCAGTTTCGATCGGAATACACTTTTAAGGGTGTATTTCGATTCAAACTGCTTATTTTCCGATTATTTTTTTGAATGCACTATTGCTCTCAAACGCATCAAACTTGCAGATTCTCTTATTTAGAAAGTACACAAGGTGCCGTGATTGTCAATTCTTTGATAAATGTAAAAAATATTGTAAAAAAAGCGATCAAAAACGGCATTTTGAACAGATTTTTCCGTAGCGGGAGATTTGTGAACGAAAAAAGGGTCATGCCGAGAAGGTAAATGTTTATAAATCACATTCTAATGAATTGAGCGCGTAAAAAAAACATCGCACGGCACCTTATACGCCTCTTCAAGAATCCCCTCAGCAAGTTTCATGTTTCTACTTTTAAAAATGTGTCTGAAATTATATCGGAAAATTTCGAGCTGTTGAAGGTCAAAAAGCGTTTTTTCGAATACACCCTTAAATGAGTTTTACAAGATTTTTTAATGATATTTTAAAGCACCGTCTGGCATGAAGGATTAATGCAGAGATTTCTATCTTATTTTTAAGCATTTTAATGTATAAAAAAAATAGCAGTAATATCTCATTTCAACTTCAATGCAATCGACCTGGATTATATTGGGTGTAAGATATATGTCAATGTTTTTTCGTTATAAACGAGTTCTTCAGTATTAAACATTAAGATTTAGCATTAGTAGGATAAGAAAATGTGCAAAGATTCAATTAAATTTATTAAAATTTAACAGCTTGTTAAAAATGGTTATTTGAATGGGATTAACACGATGAAATTAAAGTACGCATTCTAACTGTAACTTAATGCCGGAAAAGTTTGTTCAATTTTATAATTTTTTTAGAATATAAATTTGTAAACAGGAAAATTCTTAGGTAAATAATGAAAAAAAAACTCTCTAATTTATTACTTTAAAATAGTTTTTAAAAAGAAATGATCTTTTCTTCAAAATTTTTAAACTTTTATGTTATATTTTCTCTTCTAGTTGAAATCATTAAGCTGAAATAGTATTCTAATTATTTTTTTCCAAAGAAACTACAAATCAATACTAATAAATACAAAAAGAATGATATCTCCTAAGCAACGCATTTAATCATAGAGTTCTACTTTGTGATATAATTAAATCGTTGCCTGGTTACTGCTTAAAAAAATAATAATAATAAAAGTTAGAAAAGCTTGGATTAGTCTATAAAAAAATTTTCACATTTTAAAGAAAGCCATCGCAATAATTTAAAACGTAAACCAGAGTCCATAACAAAGTTCATTGTCTTAAAAAATAATCTGTTTCAAAACTTTTTGATGTTAATCCTTTCAAAAATTTAATCATATTAAAATAAAGTTAGATCTGTCAAAAACAGCTTTAATCACCAAAGAACAGATTCTAGTTTTATATTCAGAGTAAGTATGCATATGCATATCCATTTTTATAGTCCAAATTTCATACTAATAGTTAATAATTGTTTTCATTAAAACAGGATTTTGTTAAAATAAAATTTTCTGACATGCATCTAATTTCAAATTCACAAAATATAATAAGATTTTTTTATACAAACATAAAAATCATTTTAAATTTTTCAGGCCCGAATGAAATGTTAGAAGAGACCCCAGAAGGCACATTACCCGACATGACACACTTTATCATAAACTTCGAAATAATCGGAATTTTGTTGTTACTATTTGTATATGTGTGATTTTCGAAAATTTTCGTTTTAAAACCCTAGTTTTTTGCTCCAGTTCACTTTTTTTTGTCTTAGAATGAAGGAGACAGTGTGAATTCGTAACATTTCACTGAAAATGTTTATGAATATTATTCAAAAAAAAAAAAAAAAAAAAAAATGCATGATATAAAAGCAACACGGAGCATGATTTCAGAAAATACATATTTCAGTAACGTATTTTTCATACACAGAAGTTTTATCACAAAACATTTCCCATTATTTTTCAATGTATTTTATATTAAACTTTTTTTTTATAATTTCCCATTAAAACAGTATTTTCATTACATAAAATTCATTATACTACCAGACTCCTCCTTCTACTACCAGAATGATTATTTTTGACTGTCAAATTTATTTAATGACAGTTAATTTCCATCCCGATATGTTTTTGAATTAACCCTTAACTTCTGTTAGCAGTCTCACAGTCGGCTGTTTTATTTGATTTCCTCGGGATAACTTGTGATTTTCGGTTTAACTATGGATACAAGTTAAAATTTATTTAGTTTGAAATCTTAATACTACCGCAGAAACTTTTGAATTTTACTTATAATAGTCTTGCGTAGAAAGTTTATAGTATAGAAGCTATGTTCTATGGTTGATCAGATTTTATATCAGATTTTCGATAAAACGTTTTCAGACATAGTACTATGTAACAATTTGTCACAGCAGTAAATGGTTAAAATTGTGCGAAGAAATTTCAATTTCAATCAGCAAATAAATAAACGCTAGATTCATTTTTTAAAAAAAGGTAAACTTTAAATTACACTATGTGTAAATTATTTAAAAAGATGACAGAAAATATTTAAAAAAAGGTGTTAAATTACTTTAAACCTTAGTACTTTCAACTATAAACACAATCGTCGACAGAGAATAAAAAAATACAAATATTGACATTTTATTTTTCAAATGTCACGAAATTGGTGTCAAAAAGAAGTGAAAGTCAATTTTTAAATCCAGAAAATACGCTGCTCAAAACAATTAAAGGATGTTGCAGTTTTAGGTGGATTTTATATCTGGGAAACTTTTTAGCTGATTGATACATGGTCGACAGACATAGTAGGTTATATGAGAATAAATTACACATGTTTGGCAGAAAAAAATGCATTTTATTGCGCATTTGTGTACAAAAGGAAAAAAACACAATTTGTGCATATGAGAAAAAAAGAATAAGAAAAGGTGTTTTCTTCAAAGAAAATCATTTTCAGTAGGGGGTATGGTTTCCACGGGCGGCCAGCAACGTTGAACACCTTTGAGGCATGGACTCAATGAGGCTATTAATGACGAGTTGGGGTATTCTGCCCCCACTCTTCCAGAAGAGCTCTTTCCAGTTCTTGGAGAGTTTGTGGGGGTTGTTGGCGGCGAGAAACTCGTCTTCCTAGAGCGTCCCAAACGTACTCGATTGGATTCATGTCTGGAGAACACGCTGGCCATTCCATTCGAACGATTTGTTCCTCAAAAAGGAAAACCTCCACCAGGTTTGCACGATGTGGCCTGCAGTTATCGTCCATTAAAATGAAGTTATCTCCGATTTCTGCAGCGTAAGGGACTACAATAGGTCTGAAGATCTCATCCCTATATCGGCGACCAGTCAGAGCTCCATCTCGAATGATGTAGAAGTCAGCGCGCCCGTCAATGGAGATGCCACCATACACCAACATTCCTCCACCGCCAAATCTGACACTTTCGTGCACGAACGCAGGATTATTCCTACTGCCACGGTCCCTCCAGATGAAAATACGCCTATTATCCGGATGCACAGAAAAACGGGACTCGTCAGAAAACAGAATATTGCTCCATTCATTTCTCCTCCAGTTGACATGCTCGGTTGCCCACTCTCTGCGGTCGCGACGATGCCTTGATGTTAATCAAACACATACCATCGGTCGGCGAGCATACAGACCTACAGCATGGAGCCGGTTTCGGACAGTCTGAGTTGAAATCGTGGTGCCTGTAGCCGAGCGAAGGTGTTGTTGGAGAAGAGTAGCGTTCATGTTTCGGTGTCTCCGAGCTGTTAACGCTAAATACCGATCTTCATTGGGCGTTGTTGCCCGTCTACGACCTTGCCCTGGTCTTCGGCCTGCACATCCATTCTCCAAAAAACGGTTCCAGATCCTGGAAATGACACTTTGTGACACTCCAATGGCTTGCGCTACTTCGACTTGAGTTTGGCTCCCTTCTAACCTACCAACAATTCTCCAAGCTTCTGAATCTGTCAAATGACTTTTAAATATCGCTTAGCTGCTGCACATCCTTTTTTGATAGGTAACTCTTCTCGATGAGAAGTTCTGTAATTGGTTGTACATCGTACTCATCGAAACAAAGCAATCACTGAATGCCGATCATCCTTGTCTTCATTCTCTTTTATCCAGTTGAAAGTCAAATTTCATTCGCTGCCGCTGAAGCGACGTTTTTGACGTCGAACTCAAAATTTGCATACTCCACAGTTTGAAAACCAGAAAAATTTGCATTTGTGATCCTCTTCTTCTATTTTCGGCAAAAAAAATTCGTTTATATCTTTATTTTATATAAAACTTCAAATATCCTTTAATTGTTTTGAGCAGTGTATTTGGAAAATAAAATGTATATATTGAGGAAAGTTGAATATTGCTTGAACTATGTTTTTTAAAGTAAACTGATCCAAATTTCTTGATATGTTGTAAGATAAAACGTCATTACAAACAATATTTTCTTTAGTAATAATTTCTATTGATCCCGTATGATTAATTCACGGTAATTCTTCAAGGTACATATATATTTTGCATCTTTGAAATGAACTTGAATATTTTATTTCTGGTTGAGTCTCGATAGAGCTGTTGCTGGACGATTGTAATTCCTTAAATCTCTCAAATGCTCTCAGATTCGACCTTTAAGTTTACGAGAAGTCATTCCTATACATTCGAGATGAGTATTTTCTGTTTTAAGTGGAATTAAATATAAAACAGAAAATATTTATCTTGACACCATTCTGCAACAATCCGGTATTCATATCTATATATTAAAACGAAAGCCCTATTTATTCAGCACACTCAAAGTGCTCTCTGCGCATTCGTGCTTGCGCAGATCCGACAACAGAACCAATGAGAGAAGAGATAGTTACTGTCTCTAAATGTTAGCGTGGTATGCCCGCGTTCGTTCGTAGCAGATCCAATGGATCTACTGTTTGCTGAGAGACATATGTTTAAAATGTGCAATTAAATATATGTATGGAATTTTTTATCGCTACGTAATTAGTATATTTTTAACATAGGATCAGAGTAATCTATTACAGCTTAAATTAGTCTTTTCAACAATATTACCTGGTAAGTGAGAACTTTTTTTTGAATGCAATGTAACATCGGGTCGATCGAGTTTATTTATTTTGATTTTGCCCGTTTTTATTGAAGGACATAATTTAACCGTTTTTTCTATTGCATAACACTTCTTATTTTGTTTTCAATCTTTTTTTTTTTTTTTTTTTTTTTTAAGTAATTCCTTATTGTGATCTTCATTTCTGTCATATGAAAAATACATTTCTATTCTGCCATGGGTACACTGAAGTAAAATATCCCCCTTACGATGTTCGCGAAAACTTTTCTCGGATAGTATTTTTTCGATCGATGCTTAATTTTATATTTCATAATATTATAATTTTATATTTCATAATATTATTTATTTTGATTTTGCCCGTTTTTGTTGAAGGACATAATTTAACCGTTTTTTCTATTGCGTAACACTTCTTATTTTGTTTTCAATCTTTTTCTTTTTTCTAAAGTAATTCCTTATTGTGATCTTCATTTCTGTCATATGAAAATTTCATTTCTATTTTGCCTATAGCATTTACATTTGTTGCATTATCATTTTAAAAATTGATAAAAAATAACAAAAGACAAAACATTGCAAATTCTAAATTCGTATTACTCAACTAAATAAACATAGGTCTTGCAAAAAATAAACAAAATAATAAGAGGTCAAAATAGATGCCTTATAAATAACTTACTTTTTTAAATCTGCAGCTACAATATATATATATATATATATATTTAATTTGGACATGCAAAAAACATTCTGAAATGTCTCAATCAATCACAAGATTTTTGTGGGGACTTCTACTGAATGATAATTTTTGTGGGGTTTTTACATAACTGAATGACTTTTTTTCCATGATTGATTAATGAATTTTATAATTTTTACCCCACATGACCAACTGTCGAACTGATTGACAAATTTTCTATTTTTCATGTGATGGATTGAGAAATTTTGTGATTTTTTTTTTTTTCTGTTGAATAAAGAAATGTTGCATCTTTTCTCCCTGCAATTAATGGAAGTTGTTTTTAGGTAGCTTTCATTACAAAAAGTAAAAAGCTACCTATTGCAGCCGTCCGGAGGAAAGCACTTCCGGAAAATTTTGGTATATTTTCACCGATCATGACCCCCAGACCCCAAAACCACCCTCCGTTCAAATGTTGACATATATATATATATATATATATATATAACCATATATATATATATATATATATATATCTGATTTTTGTCATGCGATAACTAACGTATTTATGAACCGATTTGAATGAAACTTGGTATGTACATAGTACATATAAATGTCTCGACCGAGTTCGTTGGTCAGCATCATCCGCCATTTTGTTTCAAAATGGCGGCCATTTTAAATTTTTTTAAAAATTTAAAATTTAAAATTAAATGCGAAAAAATCAAAATTTGAAAAATATTTTTCTTTTACGTGTTAAAACTTAAAACAACGATTCCAGAACACTTTTTATTTTGTCTATATCTTACAAAATGATTGAGTTATAGCACTTTGAATTTTTCTTATGGCTGACATTTTGAAACGATCTGATTTTTGTCACGTGATAACACGCGTATTTATGAACCGATTTCAATGAAACTTGGTATGTATATAGTGCATACAAATGTCTCAACCGAGTTCGTTGGCCAGCATCATCCGCCATTTTGTTTCAAAATGGTGGCCATTTTAAATTTTTTAAAAATTTTAAAATTTAAAATTAAATTCGAAAAAATCAAAATTTGAAAAATATTTTTCTTTTACGTGTTAGAACTTAAAACAAAAATTCCAGAACACTTTTTATTTTGTCTATATCTTACAAAATGATTGAGTTATAGCACTTTGAACTTTTCTTATGGCTGACATTTTGAAACGATCTGATTTTTGTCACGTGATAACACGCGTATTTATGAACCGATTTCAATGAAACTTGGTATGTACATAGTACATACAAATGTCTCGACCGAGTTCGTTGGCCAGCGTCATCGGACATTTTGTTTCAAAATTGTGGCTATTTTAAATTTTTTAAAAATTTAAAATTTAAAATTATATGCGAAAAAATTAAAAGTTGAAAAATATTTTTCTTTTACGTGTTAAAACTTAAAACAACGATTCCAGAACACTTTTTATTTTGTCTATATCTTGAAAAATGATTGAGTTTTAGCACTTTGAATTTTGCTTATGGCTGACATTTTGAAACGGTCTGATCTGAACGATCCATCATGTTGCTTTAAAATGGCATACACTTTATGATATCGTGGAGTTTGGCGACTCTCTAAATCGCTTAAAATAAAACCAGGTTGAATAAAAGATGACTAATTTCTAAAAATTCCTATTAATATTCAGTCTTGAGAAAAACTAGTATTCAATCTTATAAAATCACTAATTTTATAAGATTATTTCCACTAATTTGAGCTTAGTATTTTTGAACAATGTAACTTACTTTAAAATAAATAAATAAATATATAAGTATATGAAAGCTACCTCTTCCTCCCGGCATTGCCGGAAGGACTTTTTGAAATTTGTTGTTTTTTTCTTGCAATCTTTTGATGTAATTTGCCGTTTTATTAAATTTATCCTTCTTTCGTGATTTTTTTTTTTTTTTTTTTTTTTTTTTTTGAGAAAATGTCGTTTTTTGTTATCTTTTTGAGAAATTTGTCTATTTTTTGCGAAATTTATATTTTTTTGCGATTACCTAGACAAAATTTCTGTGCTTTTGAGATCTTTGGACGAAATTTGTGTCTTTTATGATACCTGGACAGTTTTGAAGAAGTTTATCGTTTTTCTCGAGTTCTTTCGGTGAAATTGTCGTTTTGTCATGATCTTTCGATGTAATTTCCCGTTTTATTGAAGATCTTTTTGCAAAATTTGTTGTTTTTTTCTGCGAAATTACCTTTTTTGTGATTATTTGATGAAATTTGCTTTTTTTTTTTTTTTCAATCCTTTGATGAAATTTGCTGTTTATTCACAATCATTTGTCAAAATTTGTTGTTTTCTCACAATATTTTGAATTTTTTTTTCACAATATGTTTAATTTGCCATTTTTTAGAGATTTTTTTTTTTTTTTTTTTGTCAAAATTTGCTTTTTTTTTTCGAAATTTTTTAAACGTTTTGGCAAAATTTTGATTTTTTGCAATATTTTTACGAAATTTGTTTTATTTGAGATACCTGGACAATTTTTTTTCTGCAGTTTTTTGACAAATTTTTTAGAGATCTTTTGAAGAGATTTGTTGTTTTTTGCAATCTGTTGACGAAATTTGCTGTTTTTTTTTCACATCTATTTACAAAATTTCCAGGTGTTCTTTTTTGGGGGGGGGGGGGGTATTTCGACGAAATTTGTTATTTTTGTGATTATTTGCCAAAATTCATGTTTTTTTTTATACTTGGATAAAATTATTTGTTTTCTTAGGGATTTTCAGTGAAATTTGTCATTTTCTCACGATCTTTCGATGTAATTTGCTGTTTTATAGAAATTATCTTTTTTTATTGTGAAAATTTTCATTTTTTTGTTATTTTCAGAAATTTGTCTTTTTTTCACCTTTTTTTCGCAAAATTTACCTTTTTGTGATCTTTTGATGAAATGTACCTCTTTTTTTCATCTTTTGACAAAATGTGTTGTTTTCTCACAATCTGTTTACCAAGATTTGCATTTTTTGAAGTACCTAGACAAATTTAAAGTATTTTTACGATCTTTTGACGAAATTCACGCCTTTTATTATACCAGGAAATAATTATTTGTTTTCTCAGGGATTTTCAGTGAAATTTGTCGTATTTTCTTGCCATCTTTTGATGTAATTTGCCGTTTTATCGAATTTATCCCTTTTTTTTTTTTGGAAATTTGTTTTTTTTTCCTTTTTTTTTTTTTTTTTTTTTTTTTTTCCAGAAATTTGTTAACCTTATGTAAATGCTATAGGCAAAATAGAAATGAATTTTTCATATGACAGAAATGAGGATCACAATAAGAAATTACTAAAAAAAAAAGATTGAAAACAAAATAAGAAGTGTTATGCAATAGAAAAAAGGGTTAAATTATGTCCTTCAAAAACACGGGCAAAATCAAAATAAACTCGATCGACTAGATGTTACATTGCTTATCAATAAAAAAGTTAGTTCTCACTTACCAGGTTATTTGTTGAAAAGACTAATTACTCTGATCCTATGTTAAAAATATACTTATTACGTTGCGATAAAAAATTCCATACATATATTTAATTGCCTATAGAATGAGGGAATAAACATATGTCACTCAACACACAGTTCAATGGTACACTGAACTGCAGTATTCCCATCGTAAGACACCCAGAAAAAACATTCTGAAATGTCTCGATCAATCACAAGATTTTTGTGGGCTTTTTTACATACTAAATGACTTTTTATCCATGATTCATTAATGAATTTTATAATTTTTACCCCACATGACCAACTGTCAATTTTTGTATTTTTTCTTCAACTGATTGACAAATTTTTCTTTTTTTCATGTGACGGATCGAGAAATTTTGTGATTTTTTTTTTTTTTTTTTTTTTTTTTTTTTTTTTTTTCTGATGAACAAAGAAATGTTGCATCTTTTCCCCCTGCAATTAATGAAAGTTGTTTTTTGAAATTTGTTGTTTTTTTCTCACAATCTTTTGATGTAATTTGCCGTTTTATCGAATTTATCCTTTTTTCATGATTTTTTTGAGAAATTGTCGTTTTTTGTTATCTTTTTGAGAAATTTTTTTTTTGCTATTTTTTGCGAAATTTACCTTTTTTTGCGATTACCTAGACAAAATTTATGTGCTTTTCAGATCTTTAGACGAAATTCGTGTCTTTTATGATACCTGGACAGTTTCGGAGAAGTTTATCGTTTTTCTCGAGTTCTTTCGATGAAATTGTCGTTTTGTCACGATCTTTCGATGTAATTTGCCGTTTTATTGAAGATCTTTTTGCAAAATTTTTTGGGGGTTTTTTGCGAAATTTACTTTTTTTGTGATTATTTAATAAAATTTGCTTTTTTTTTTTTTTTTTTTTCAATCTGACGAAATTTGTTGTTTACTCACAATGATTTGTCAAAATTTTTTGTTTTCTTACAATATTTTGAATTTTATTTTCACAATATGTTTACAAATTTGCCATTTTTTAGGGATTTTTTTTTTTGTGGAATTTGGCTTTATTTTTCGAAATTTTTTCTTGAAAATTGCCAATTTTTTTAGACGTTTTGGCAAAATTTTGATTTTTTGCAATACTTTCACGAAATTTGTTTTATTTGGGATACCTAGACAATTTTTTTTTTTTTTTTTTTTTTTTTTTGCATTTTTTTGACAAATTTTTTAGAGATCTTTTCATAAAATTTGTTGTTTTTTGCAATCTGTTGACGAAATTTGCTGTTTTTTTTTCACATCCATTTACAAAATTTCCGGGTGATGCTTTTTTTTTTTTTGGGGGGGGGGGGGTATTTTGACGAAAATAACTATTTTTTGTGATTATTTGCCAAAATTTGCATTTTTTATGGTACCTAGACAAATTTTTGTACATAGTAAATGATTTCTAGCATTTTTTAAAAGACACTTTAACAGTAGAAAAATAATCTTCAAACATTTTCAAGAGTTTGTGATGTGTGTCGCAGCGTTGCACCGATTCTGCGCCCGGGATCATGTCATTTTGGTGTTACGTTGGTAAATGGAAAAGCATATTGAAATTTTTAAGAAATTAATTTTTTTATAGCGGCAAAATACTTTTTTTTTTCTTTGGTTCTTTCATATTGTTGCCGTCAAGTTTTGACGGGTTTCACCTAGCCAGAATAAATATCATTAATTTTTTTAATATGTGAAATCGACATGTATTTTTGATTTATGAAAATGTAATAGAAAAGTTAGTTCAAAATGCAAATGTTTATTTGTTGAATGGGGTGGGTAATGTAAAAACAAATTAACCACTGAGAGGATCATTGTTACAGTTGTTGCTAAATGGCAAACTATAAATTCAGTCTTATTTTGCTGTGAAGTATGTATATTTTGTATGAAATGAGAAGTGACGGTAATTTATGATTTATTCATGTCATGTACAATTTATTGGTGTTGTATTTGTAAATGGAAAATTATCAAATGAGAGAGATTCTAATTCTATAGCAGCATGTTTGAATGTAACTCTGCCAATTGCGGGTCGTTTGCCTAGATGTAAAACGCAGGTTTTTCTTTTATTTATTGAAATTTTTGCTGAAGATTAGTCATTAAAAAATCCTTTAATAGCTGGAAAATACCTTTTATTTCTGTGGTGCCGTCAAGTTTTGACGGGTTCCATCTAGTTGCTATAACTTCAAACCATTCGATTGGATCGTATTTGCGCTGGTATAGGCGGCCAGACAGACGGACAGACCAGACGACGGCTCTAGGTGCTACGTTTTTATATAATTACAAACGCACCTTAAAAAATTTCGCATAGAATTCTTCGATAATTTTTTATATAAAAGGGGGTTCGCTGTTTTGCAGTTTTTCCACTCATGTAGATCAAAACATCAGTACAATGGAACGCGAGTTATTTCGGTACTTCCGTCTTTGGATTCGAAAAGTCGGTTCGAGATGTATGAACTTCGAAAGACGATCTTCCTGGTAATGATACGTGTCTTTATGCCATTGGATTGACGAGCCAGAATACGCTCAAAAGGAAAAAGAAGGGGGGCGCCGAAAATCGACACCCAAACCACTTTAATCCCGTATCCAGCTGAATAGAGGTAGGAGGAGAAGTGCCTTATTTGAGGTGGTAAAGCGGAACGCTGTGAAGTTAGGGGAAAAGAGATGAAAAATTCCTTTCTTTTTGTGTATATATATATAAAATTATTGGTATAGAGGTACGTAAAAAATGCTTTTGTTGGTCAATAAAATCATCGAAGATATGCATGTAAATTAGCTCTATTATACAGTAGACTCCCTCAAATCCGCACAGCTTGGGACCAAAGGTTTTGCGGATTTTAGAATTTTGCGGATTTCTGGTCGTTGCTTTGTTTACAATTTTTAAACAGTAATTTGAATGTAATTAATAATGCCATCAAAAGTATAATGAATGCTTACAATATACTAAAATATTAAATTAAGTAATAAACTAAAATAATAAAAGTTTAGATAATTTTTAAAATGATTAAAATAATAAAAGCAAAAGTCACGTTAATAATCATTAATGTACAATTAAATATTCATTATAAATATGAAATGTGTTTTTCCTAAGTTATTCAATGAAACTTGCCTCATAAAAGTACATTACTAATTCACATCAGGATCATAAAATAATGAAGCTTTATTTCAAGTTTAGCCAGACTTAATAACTAAAAAAGCTTGATTATAATACATAAGTATATGTGGTAAGATTGTGATTACCAATGACATCAGCAATATTTTTATTTTTTTCAGAAATAAATTATTCTTTCTTCATGAAAAAACATCAATTCAATAACCTTAACAAAAATTACAAATTAAAAAATGTATGGAATTGATATAAAACTAAAAAAGTGAAATTTTGCACCTAAATCTGAACTGACTGTTTCATTGTTTACATCTGTAAAATATGAGCGGATTTTAGAGAGTTGCGGATTTTAGGAGTGCGGATTTGAGTGAGTCTACTGTATACAATCGATACTCTTTAAATGGAATCAGTGGATATTTCGAAAGAGTGGGGAAGTTAAAAGTCAGATTATTTCTCTCAAAATGTGTAGAAAAAAATGTGTAAATGTGTAAATAACAAAATTGTGTAAACTGAAATGAGAAAATCGTGTTTTGGTAATTCGGGGATTTCAGATATTTGGATTGCGGATAGCATCAAATACTTAATGTGTGTGCAATCCAAATATTTTGTGCTTTAATAATAATAAACACAATTCGTTCTTTTTTTTATGTTTTATTTATGTTTTATATATATTTTTTTCTTATAAAAGAGACAGCATGAAAGATAAATGAACATAAGACTGTTTTTACAAAGGAAATTGCATCTGAATGAACGACAGCATCATAATTTAAAATCTAAATAGTTAAAATTTGAAAAAAAAAGCATGATAAATTTAGTGCTGAAATAGTAAACCATTGTAACAGCAGAGCCCGATTAAAATTGTACCGGACCCAAAGCCCAGTACATTTTCAGGGACACCTCTCTCAACAAAATATTAGTTACCCCCACCCCCCTCCTTCCGGACTGTTTGAGGGGTTATCATTAAAGTATCATGCGGTTGCCAAGATAACCAAAATCATTTTTGGTTTTTGAGAAAATAATTGCAGAAACTGCAATTTTAAGATTTTTTTTCTAAATCCTTCTAATAAATTTGGACCCACGGCCATGACCTAGCTGGCCTGTGCAGTAATCAGGCTCTGTGTAACAGTATGTCAGTTATAGAAATAAATAGATTGAATTCATCAATAGTGGTTCGATACCGAGTAATTGATAGACACGCCGTATTGTTGAACAAAAATCAACAGTGCTTTTAAGTTGCTTTAAAACAATTCCAAGATAAATGTGTGGGGTTGAATTGCTGATTTTGAGACGCATGATTATTTGTTAGACCATGATTTAGCAACTGGAAACCGCTTGTGTGGTGATTATATAAATAGCTTGATTTCTCCCCTATTTTAAGAACAAAATCATCAGCTAACGAAACGCAAAAGATAATAGTGCTATGATATATAAACAATTTCATGCAGCATAAAAAGAGAGAGGGAATCATTATAGTATGATACTGAAACGGGGATTGATTGGAGATATTAAAATAGTGAAGGCGACGAAATCGTTGGCGATGATTTGGTTTGAATATGAATTCGAGGCTTTCTCTGACATCTCATTCTGGTTTATGGGTGTATCACGTTCTTCTTTTTTAGAAACACACAGATAATCCCAAGTTTGTAGTATTCTGTCCATTGGCTGCTTCAATTTTCTATCCATTTCATACTTTCAACAAAAGCAGAGCAGATGAGAAGAAGTTTGGCAGTCAAAATTATCGTTAATTGATAAAGTATCAGGATGTAACGGCCCCATATGATTTTGGCGAAAAACTTAAAAGTGACTTCGGACATTTGTATCTAAGCAATATTAAAATGCCACACTTATGACTTTTTATTTCAGGAACTGTACCGAGAATACAGCTAATATTTTAAAATTTTATTCTCCAAATATTTTTTAGGAATCTCTTTAAATTGGTTGCAATTCTAATTTTATGATTTTTACTGCAAACTATTAAAAAAAAATAATCTAAAAACTCATTTAAAAGTAACAAAATATTTAATACCATTACAAAATACACTATATTGCCATTGATTATGGGACACTTGCGATTTTAGACATTTTACTAAATATCTAGAAAAATACATGAGGAATCATCTCGAAACTCTTAGTGTATAAATATAATAGTATAAGTCATACATTTCCGTGGAGATTTTTTCCCGAAACTCCAAAGGGGACCGTCAACAAATTAAAAAAGAATGAATATCTTTTGAATAACCCTGTCAAAACTAATGTAGCAAAAGCGCTCAAACTCTACATTGTGATTCAATGCCTTATTGTAATAAGCCTTGTTCATTTTTATGCAAATAGCATGCATACTCGCAGAGTAATTAAGGTTTTTATAAAAATGATCCCAAAATTTTCCAAGTTTTTTCCTTATAATTTTCAGAGTTCTTAATATAAAATATTATTTTTTTCAGAAAATATGACAAACAACATTGCACACAGTACCCTGTAATCAGAATTAAAAAATAATGAAAATTGTATAAAAAATGAGTTGGTTTACTAAATAATTTTTTACTGCGCATGCGTCAACGATATCAAAATTTCATTTGCATATTATGTTAGGTAAATTTATAGAGCAACTTTTGTGAAAGTCACAAAATCATAACTTGGAAATTCTGACAATAATCGTCAATTGAATAAGTCGAAAATCCGTTATTCTCAAAATGAAGCATAAACAAGAGGGGTTGTATCCATATATTCATTGATTAGTGTCAATATAGAATACACAATATGGGATGTACTACTGCATTTGGATAAAATCCCTCATTTTTTTGCTTCATTTTGGAAACAACGGGTTTTGTCCTTTTTCTATAGACGATTACTTTCAGAATTTTCAAGTTATGATTTTGAGACTTTTACAAAAGTTGCTCTATACATTTAGCTAACATAATATGCAAATGAAATTTTGATATCTTTGACGCATGCGCAGTAAAAAATTATATAGTAAACCTACTCATTTTTCATACAATTTTTATTATTTTTAAATTCTGATTACAGGATACTGTGTGCAATGTTGTTTGTCATATTTTCTGAAAAAAATAATATTTTATATTAAGAACTCTGAAAATTATAATGGAAAAACTTGGAAAAATTTGGGACCATTTTTATAAAAACCCTTATTACTCTGCGAGTGTGCATGCTATTTGCATAAAAATGAACACAGTGCATTACAATAAGGCATTCAATCATAATCTAGAGTTTGAGCGCTTTTGCTACATTAGTTTTGACAGGGTTATTCAAAAGATATTCATTCTTTTTTAATTTGTTGACGGTCCCCTATGGCGTTTCGGTAAAAAATCTTCACGGAGATGTATGACGTATACTATTATATTTATACACTAAGAGTTTCGAGATGATTCCTCATGTATTTTTCTAGATATTTAGTAAAATGTCTAAAATCGCAAGTGTCCCATAATCAATGGCAATATAGTGTACCAGTCATAGGGCTCCTCTCTGGCTTAATCAAAATTATTAGAAGTATTGTATGACTTTATATATTCATAATGCTGATATATTTATCATATGATATTTTATAATAAATAACTTTATACGTAACAAGTAATCTATATAATAAGTATCTTGTAAATACTCTTCTAACCCGTAAACTTCCCACTAATGCGAGTAGTAGGAAAATAAGAGTTTAAGGACAGGAGCAGGGACCAGGGACCGTCCCGCCTGCTCCCGTCCCTGCTCAGTCGCTGGGATGAAGGGATCGTCCCTGCTCCCACCGTGCCACCGCTGCCCCACCTGCTCCTCCGGCTGCCCCGCCTGGCCCCTCCTGCGGTGCCTCCTGCGCCCACCGTGCCACCACCGTCCCTCCTACCCCCCACTATGCATCCCCCTCCACGAACGCCTCCTAGTGGAAAAAAGGAACATTCTATTATAACAGAGAGGTGATCAACCTTCACTAATTAAAAATATTATCAATCATATCAACTCGAAATCATACTATATGATGAAGATTAAATTTATATTTGAATTTTGAACAACCGTAATTTTAATTATTATTAATTAAGCGAAACAATTAAAATCTCAGTTTTTAACCATTTTATTTAGATTTCTTCAACTACAAGATGAGATTATCAATTTAACACAAGAAAGTTAAACATATATTTGAATTTTGCTTGATAGACATCTTAATGAGTAGTATTAATTAAATAAAAACAATAGAAAATATCCAGTTTTATAGAAAAAGACTGATTTCTTACGATTTTTATCAACTATATGATCAATGTAACGTCTTAAAAGTTGAAAGTGAAACATGTATCCTAGTTTTTCAACAGCTATAGCCTTAATCAGTATCGTTAATTAAGTAAAAAAACAATGGAAAATATCAAGTTTTATGGAAAAAGACTGATCTCTTACGATTTTTATCAACTTAAGAGAGAAAACTTAAACATACATTTCAGTTTTTCAACAGCTATAACCTTAATGAGCATTCATAATTAAGTAAAAAACAATGGAAAATATCGATTTTTATAGAAAAAGGCTGATTTCTTACGATTTTTATCAACTGCAACATCAGTGTATCGACTTACAAGTTGAAAGTTAAACATGCATTCTAGTTTTTCAACAGCTATAATCTTAATGAGTATCGTTAATTAAGTAAAAAACAATGGAAAATATCAAGTTTTATAGGAAAAGACTGATTTCTTACGATTTTTTCAACTCAAACTTCAGACTATCAATTTGGTAGAAAGAAATTTAAGCATGCATTCGAGTTTTAGACAACCATTTCCTTCATGAACATTATTAATTAAGCAAAACAACAGAAAATATTAAATTTTTAACTGATTTCTTCATATTTATTTATTTTTTTATATATATATATACATAAAATCAGAATACACAACTTAAAATAGAAATTTAAACATATTTTTTAATTTTTGAACAGTCGTTACCTCAAAGAATTTCAATAATTGAACAATTAACAAAGGAAACTAATGATTTTTTAACGAAAAAAGACGAATTAAACGAATTTGGTTAACTTTTACTCTAAATGGAAATTTCATCATACTTTTATATACTAACTAAGTAGAATTTTAATGCATAAACGAACACATTTCAGTAAATATTCAACGCACACGCAAATATGAAAACAACATCTGCTTCTTGTGACGTCATATTGAAACCAAAAGTTATTCCTCCGAAGTCCCTCACCATACCTTTTCACCCCCATCTCCCCCAATTTTTTACCTTAGGTAGGGAAATGGACAATGCAATGACCTCTCATTCTTGTATATTTAGAAGTCTGGGAGAAAAAAACAGACATTTTATACACTCCAATTTCATAACAGTTACCGCAATATCCCAAAATTTGAATTTTGGAAGACATAATCAGTATAATTAATTAAACAAAATAATAAAAATATTATTTTTTAAGGTGAAAAGGTGAATTTAAGCGAATTTGATTAGTTTTACAATAGTCTTTTGAACAACAACTTGGAAATATAGATTTCTAACAGAAGAATTAAACGTATATTTTAATTTTAACAACAAAAACTTAACAAGTATCATTAATTCAACAAAAATAAATATCAATTTTAAAGAAAAGACGAATTTGAATAATTTTACACTAGTATTTTCAAAAGCAACATAGAAATATCAATACTTATTCACATATTTCACTTATTCACTGTATTCAGTACTATATTTAATAAATATGGATACAATTTAAGAATTTTCTAATCTATAATTAAATATTAGCTGTATATTTA
This sequence comes from Maratus speculifer, assembly GCA_964019185.1. NCBI lineage: Eukaryota > Metazoa > Arthropoda > Arachnida > Araneae > Salticidae > Maratus > Maratus speculifer. Next base: position 421,048,725 of record OZ025294.1, on the reverse strand, counting down.
ATGTTACCCATGTTTTCAACATTAGTTCACAATCGTGAATTTTGTATTTTAAATACCATGTATTCAGGTTCAGATTATTTTCACTTGAAATCATACAGAATTTTTTAACAGAGTTTGTTTTTGAAATCATTGAAGCAACTGTATTTAATATTTTTAACACCAATTTTCTAAGATTTTCTAACATTTTCCGATTATACATTCTTCAGAAGTACATTTCTAAATGTTACAATCACTTTACATATCGAAAAGATATCATTGAAGCAACTGTATTTAATATTTTTAATACCAATTTTCTAAGATTTTTTAACATTTTCCGGTTATACATTCCTCAAAAGTTATTATTACGTATTCTAAACAATAGAAAATATTAATTTTAAGAATAAAAAGACGAATTTAAACAAATTTTATTAGTTTTACACTATTTTTTCTCACCTCCAACACGGATATATCAATTTTAACAGAAGAATTAAACGTATATTTTAGTTTTTAACAACAAAAATGTAATAAGTATCATTAATTAAACAAAAATAAATATCAATTTTCAAGAAAAGACAATTTTTTACACAAATTTTCAACTTTGAAATACATTTGCTTACATATATTGTTACAGTATATTACTAAACTTAAACTTTTTAAAAAGTTTGAATGTCTTTACAAAGGTTCATACTTATATTTTTCACGTCTTGACTGCATTCGAAATCTTACAACAAAAGTATACTTTTATTATTATTATTATTATTATTCTAGAAAACCTAAAAAATCGTTTCTTGCTGCTTTAGACACTTGACATATTAAAACTACTCTACCCATATAATTAATCAAATTAGGACATGATTCATCTTACACTTCAAAATTTCTGAATTTTTACAATACTTATTTTCATCAAACTTTATTCTTGATCCTATATATTTTAATAGCACAGAATTTTAACATCTGTTTTTATCTACTTATCAAAAAATTATTAAAACACCCAACAACATTTTCCAAATATGAATATTATCTTTACAAATTTAATAATGCAAAACATACACGAATACAAAGTTTAATTTTTACAAACATTTCATATTTCAAATCAAACTATTCGAAATTTTCACAACATAAGAGCAAACATTAAACGAACTTTTTAACATTAATATTGCTTACATCTTTTCATCATAACTTTTAACTATGATAATTATCCATTTTTAGGTTGATTGTCGAAAAACTGTAACTGAAATTACATAAACTTAATGTAAAAAACCATGTTCTCACACAATTTCTTGAAATTCAACAAAGAATTGACTATTAATCCAATACTTATCTACTTCAATCTCGACTCTCGATAGTATATAGATATTGCATCATTACATACTTACAACTCTTTTCAAACGTTTATCAGAAAATCAAGTCAATCAAAGTCTAGTAGTTATTACATACCTGTTCCTCAGAAATATTACTATCATATGAAACAGTAAAGAAAATTAATAGATATTTAATATTTAATAATTTCATACGTGAAATTACTGCTGAATAAGAATACTAATAATCAAAAAAATCAACTGTTGGACAAAAAAATAGTACAGATTACCGAAAATTCAAATAATTTTTTCTACAAAAATTACAAAAATTAACAAATGAATGACAAGTTAGAGAAATAACTAAAAAAAAAAAAAATAATGAACATATTTACAAATTTATTAAAATCACACCTTTTTCTGGATTACAAACCACAATTTCTTGAAAAATTTAACACCGAATTTGTAAGATTTTAATCCTAGTATTACATACACTCAATAAATATTCAAAATTAACAAAAAATAATTTTTTAGTCTCATTAATAAGCAGAAATTCTATATTAAAAGAATATTTTCATAGTAGTACTTATAAAAATGAGAGTTTACAAACTGATTTTCATAATTTTATCACATTTAAACTTAATATTTTACATAAAACATTATTTAATCAAATTTTATGCTTTCTAATTCAGTAAAATTCAATACTTTTTTAGTTTTTAAACCAATACCACAATATTTATTTACATCAAACTTGATTCTTCACCTTTTATATTTCCACATTACACACGTGAGATAAATACTAACTTGGATCAGGAGTTGAAGTCAATTGATTCCATTCGATTTTCATCATGTACGCATTGCTCCTACACGAAATTTCTTACTGCTATAATCATCTAATGTATTAAAACTAATCTACTCATATTTTTAATCAATTCATCAGATGTTTCATCTCGCACTTCTGAATTATCGTGCATCAAGTTGCTTAAAATATAAATACTATCTTTATAGTTTTAATGATATATAGTATACATGGTTTATCTTGAGATAGCACTTCCATAGTATTAATCAAATTATATGTTTCATCTTGCACTTGATCTTAATGTTTTCATCTTGCATCTGAATTATCGTCCATCGAGTTTTTTAAATAATAATATATTTATAGTTTTTGATTATACATACCATGTACAAATACAATCTTTAATTTTAACATTTCATATTTCAAATAACCTATTTCCGAAACCAAGCTATGTGAATTTTACCACAATGCTTATTATCATAGAATAATTTGTGTTTCACACTTTTCTAAAAATTATCAGATATGTACCCCTCAGAGAAATTACTATCATATGAATAAATGAAGAAAATTTAATTTATATTAAATGTACACGAAATTGATTGCAATATACATGTATTTAATAAAAATAAATAAATAAGCGATTATTTATACATTAAACCTTTACTAAATATATATTTCTTTCATTATACTTATGTTTCAACAAGATGAACCAAAACAGCAGCAAACTTCAGAAATTAATGACCCGAATGATTCATCCCTAGCACATGTACCGTTAACGAATAAACATATGTGAGTACTTATATGAGAAATACTAGAATTCGTATATGAAACGTAATTAGAGTAAATACAAAATGATTTGTCTTACTACCTACACTTTAACAAGTGCTTTTTACCTATATTATTGAAGAGAATCCTAACTGTGTCCATTTATTTCTACTACATTTTATCTCTACTATATTTTACTACTATATACTCTACTATATTTTACATCTACCACATCTTATTGCTCTGTGCTCTATTTGCTACAAACACTTCTTAAGTAAATGGAATTTAACAGAACATACAAAAATCTATACATGTGAAAAACCTTACACTTGGAAAGATTACCATAATTGCTGTTTTCAAGGAGACATGAACCAAAAATGCACACATCATCATATAAAGCATCATCAGATATATGTAAACTTAGCGAAGATATTCAAAAATTAGTCAGACTTTTGAAGAATTTAGAAATAAAGGAAGATATTTAGGCTATTTATCCATCATATTTTCACAACACTTACCACAATATCTCAAACTTAAAATTTGGAAGACATACACACTGCTGAAAAGTAATTTTGTGATTCTTCTAACCAGTATGAATGTATAGATGTTATTTTGCAGTGTATTCTTTAAATGCTCACATTAAATATTCTTTTATATGCATATATCGTTGTGTTTATTTTTCTAATACCTATTACATTAATGAAATACATAACATTTTAAGTGAAATAACACTCTCACAACTTAAAAAATGCATAAGAACATACAAAAAATAAACAGATGTATGAAAAAATATGCAAGTTTACAAAATATTTTCATTGTTTTCTAGAAATATTAAAAAAAAATATTTACAATATGAAAAAATTGTAAAAGTGAAAAGAAAAACATAAATGTAAAAACAAAAACCACAAAGTGAAAAACTCATAACAAAGTTTTTGAAAAAAATATTTACAACAAAATTTTTTTTACAAAAACCAAAACTTCCAAAAATATTTTTTTCAAAAAATTTTTTTTTCAAAAACATTTTTTACAAAAATTTTTTTTTCAAAATAAGTTTTTACAAAAGTAAAAAAAAAGAAAATCACAACGTTAAAAAAATGAAAAATTTTTGTTAAAAAAAATGTAAAAAAATTGCAAAAAAATGTTGCAAAAATTTCAAAAAAAGTTATGAAAAAAGCTTCAAAAATTTTGTTGTTTTTAATAGCAAATGCAATGGTTTCGCCATTGCATACTGCATTAAAACCAACGAAATTTTTGAAGCTTTTTTCATAACTTTTTTTGAAATTTTTGCAACATTTTTTTGCAATTTTTTTACATTTTTTTTAACAAAAATTTTTCATTTTTTTAACGTTGTGATTTTCTTTTTTTTTACTTTTGTAAAAACTTATTTTGAAAAAAAAATTTTTGTAAAAAATGTTTTTGAAAAAAAAATTTTTTGAAAAAAATATTTTTGGAAGTTTTGGTTTTTGTAAAAAAAATTTTGTTGTAAATATTTTTTTCAAAAACTTTGTTATGAGTTTTTCACTTTGTGGTTTTTGTTTTTACATTTATGTTTTTCTTTTCACTTTTACAATTTTTTCATATTGTAAATATTTTTTTTTAATATTTCTAGAAAACAATGAAAATATTTTGTAAACTTGCATATTTTTTCATACATCTGTTTATTTTTTGTATGTTCTTATGCATTTTTTAAGTTGTGAGAGTGTTATTTCACTTAAAATGTTATGTATTTCATTAATGTAATAGGTATTAGAAAAATAAACACAACGATATATGCATATAAAAGAATATTTAATGTGAGCATTTAAAGAATACACTGCAAAATAACATCTATACATTCATACTGGTTAGAAGAATCACAAAATTACTTTTCAGCAGTGTGTATGTCTTCCAAATTTTAAGTTTGAGATATTGTGGTAAGTGTTGTGAAAATATGATGGATAAATAGCCTAAATATCTTCCTTTATTTCTAAATTCTTCAAAAGTCTGACTAATTTTTGAATATCTTCGCTAAGTTTACATATATCTGATGATGCTTTATATGATGATGTGTGCATTTTTGGTTCATGTCTCCTTGAAAACAGCATTTATGGTAATCTTTCCAAGTGTAAGGTTTTTCACATGTATAGATTTTTGTATGTTCTGTTAAATTCCATTTACTTAAGAAGTGTTTGTAGCAAATAGAGCACAGAGAAATAAGATGTGGTAGATGTAAAATATAGTAGAGTATATAGTAGTAAAATATAGTAGAGATAAAATGTAGTAGAAATAAATGGACACAGTTAGGATTCTCTTCAATAATATAGGTAAAAAGCACTTGTTAAAGTGTAGGTAGTAAGACAAATCATTTTGTATTTACTCTAATTACGTTTCATATACGAATTCTAGTATTTCTCATATAAGTACTCACATATGTTTATTCGTTAACGGTACATGTGCTAGGGATGAATCATTCGGGTCATTAATTTCTGAAGTTTGCTGCTGTTTTGGTTCATCTTGTTGAAACATCTGTATAATGAAAGAAATATATATTTAGTAAAGGTTTAATGTATAAATAATCGCTTATTTATTTATTTTTATTAAATACATGTATATTGCAATCAATTTCGTGTACATTTAATATAAATTAAATTTTCTTCATTTATTCATATGATAGTAATTTCTCTGAGGGGTACATATCTGATAATTTTTAGAAAAGTGTGAAACACAAATTATTCTATGATAATAAGCATTGTGGTAAAATTCACATAGCTTGGTTTCGGAAATAGGTTATTTGAAATATGAAATGTTAAAATTAAAGATTGTATTTGTACATGGTATGTATAATCAAAAACTATAAATATATTATTATTTAAAAAACTCGATGGACGATAATTCAGATGCAAGATGAAAACATTAAGATCAAGTGCAAGATGAAACATATAATTTGATTAATACTATGGAAGTGCTAACTCAAGATAAACCATGTATACTATATATCATTAAAACTATAAAGATAGTATTTATATTTTAAGCAACTTGATGCACGATAATTCAGAAGTGCGAGATGAAACATCTGATGAATTGATTAAAAATATGAGTAGATTAGTTTTAATACATTAGATGATTATAGCAGTAAGAAATTTCGTGTAGGAGCAATGCGTACATGATGAAAATCGAATGGAATCAATTGACTTCAACTCCTGATCCAAGTTAGTATTTATCTCACGTGTGTAATGTGGAAATATAAAAGGTGAAGAATCAAGTTTGATGTAAATAAATATTGTGGTATTGGTTTAAAAACTAAAAAAGTATTGAATTTTACTGAATTAGAAAGCACAAAATTTGATTAAATAATGTTTTATGTAAAATATTAAGTTTAAATGTGATAAAATTATGAAAATCAGTTTGTAAACTCTCATTTTTATAAGTACTACTATGAAAATATTCTTTTAATATAGAATTTCTGCTTATTAATGAGACTAAAAAATTATTTTTTGTTAATTTTGAATATTTATTGAGTGTATGTAATACTAGGATTAAAATCTTACAAATTCGGTGTTAAATTTTTCAAGAAATTGTGGTTTGTAATCCAGAAAAAGGTGTGATTTTAATAAATTTGTAAATATGTTCATTATTTTTTTTTTTTTTTAGTTATTTCTCTAACTTGTCATTCATTTGTTAATTTTTGTAATTTTTGTAGAAAAAATTATTTGAATTTTCGGTAATCTGTACTATTTTTTTGTCCAACAGTTGATTTTTTTGATTATTAGTATTCTTATTCAGCAGTAATTTCACGTATGAAATTATTAAATATTAAATATCTATTAATTTTCTTTACTGTTTCATATGATAGTAATATTTCTGAGGAACAGGTATGTAATAACTACTAGACTTTGATTGACTTGATTTTCTGATAAACGTTTGAAAAGAGTTGTAAGTATGTAATGATGCAATATCTATATACTATCGAGAGTCGAGATTGAAGTAGATAAGTATTGGATTAATAGTCAATTCTTTGTTGAATTTCAAGAAATTGTGTGAGAACATGGTTTTTTACATTAAGTTTATGTAATTTCAGTTACAGTTTTTCGACAATCAACCTAAAAATGGATAATTATCATAGTTAAAAGTTATGATGAAAAGATGTAAGCAATATTAATGTTAAAAAGTTCGTTTAATGTTTGCTCTTATGTTGTGAAAATTTCGAATAGTTTGATTTGAAATATGAAATGTTTGTAAAAATTAAACTTTGTATTCGTGTATGTTTTGCATTATTAAATTTGTAAAGATAATATTCATATTTGGAAAATGTTGTTGGGTGTTTTAATAATTTTTTGATAAGTAGATAAAAACAGATGTTAAAATTCTGTGCTATTAAAATATATAGGATCAAGAATAAAGTTTGATGAAAATAAGTATTGTAAAAATTCAGAAATTTTGAAGTGTAAGATGAATCATGTCCTAATTTGATTAATTATATGGGTAGAGTAGTTTTAATATGTCAAGTGTCTAAAGCAGCAAGAAACGATTTTTTAGGTTTTCTAGAATAATAATAATAATAATAATAAAAGTATACTTTTGTTGTAAGATTTCGAATGCAGTCAAGACGTGAAAAATATAAGTATGAACCTTTGTAAAGACATTCAAACTTTTTAAAAAGTTTAAGTTTAGTAATATACTGTAACAATATATGTAAGCAAATGTATTTCAAAGTTGAAAATTTGTGTAAAAAATTGTCTTTTCTTGAAAATTGATATTTATTTTTGTTTAATTAATGATACTTATTACATTTTTGTTGTTAAAAACTAAAATATACGTTTAATTCTTCTGTTAAAATTGATATATCCGTGTTGGAGGTGAGAAAAAATAGTGTAAAACTAATAAAATTTGTTTAAATTCGTCTTTTTATTCTTAAAATTAATATTTTCTATTGTTTAGAATACGTAATAATAACTTTTGAGGAATGTATAACCGGAAAATGTTAAAAAATCTTAGAAAATTGGTATTAAAAATATTAAATACAGTTGCTTCAATGATATCTTTTCGATATGTAAAGTGATTGTAACATTTAGAAATGTACTTCTGAAGAATGTATAATCGGAAAATGTTAGAAAATCTTAGAAAATTGGTGTTAAAAATATTAAATACAGTTGCTTCAATGATTTCAAAAACAAACTCTGTTAAAAAATTCTGTATGATTTCAAGTGAAAATAATCTGAACCTGAATACATGGTATTTAAAATACAAAATTCACGATTGTGAACTAATGTTGAAAACATGGGTAACATTAAATATACAGCTAATATTTAATTATAGATTAGAAAATTCTTAAATTGTATCCATATTTATTAAATATAGTACTGAATACAGTGAATAAGTGAAATATGTGAATAAGTATTGATATTTCTATGTTGCTTTTGAAAATACTAGTGTAAAATTATTCAAATTCGTCTTTTCTTTAAAATTGATATTTATTTTTGTTGAATTAATGATACTTGTTAAGTTTTTGTTGTTAAAATTAAAATATACGTTTAATTCTTCTGTTAGAAATCTATATTTCCAAGTTGTTGTTCAAAAGACTATTGTAAAACTAATCAAATTCGCTTAAATTCACCTTTTCACCTTAAAAAATAATATTTTTATTATTTTGTTTAATTAATTATACTGATTATGTCTTCCAAAATTCAAATTTTGGGATATTGCGGTAACTGTTATGAAATTGGAGTGTATAAAATGTCTGTTTTTTTCTCCCAGACTTCTAAATATACAAGAATGAGAGGTCATTGCATTGTCCATTTCCCTACCTAAGGTAAAAAATTGGGGGAGATGGGGGTGAAAAGGTATGGTGAGGGACTTCGGAGGAATAACTTTTGGTTTCAATATGACGTCACAAGAAGCAGATGTTGTTTTCATATTTGCGTGTGCGTTGAATATTTACTGAAATGTGTTCGTTTATGCATTAAAATTCTACTTAGTTAGTATATAAAAGTATGATGAAATTTCCATTTAGAGTAAAAGTTAACCAAATTCGTTTAATTCGTCTTTTTTCGTTAAAAAATCATTAGTTTCCTTTGTTAATTGTTCAATTATTGAAATTCTTTGAGGTAACGACTGTTCAAAAATTAAAAAATATGTTTAAATTTCTATTTTAAGTTGTGTATTCTGATTTTATGTATATATATATATATAAAAATAAATAAATATGAAGAAATCAGTTAAAAATTTAATATTTTCTGTTGTTTTGCTTAATTAATAATGTTCATGAAGGAAATGGTTGTCTAAAACTCGAATGCATGCTTAAATTTCTTTCTACCAAATTGATAGTCTGAAGTTTGAGTTGAAAAAATCGTAAGAAATCAGTCTTTTCCTATAAAACTTGATATTTTCCATTGTTTTTTACTTAATTAACGATACTCATTAAGATTATAGCTGTTGAAAAACTAGAATGCATGTTTAACTTTCAACTTGTAAGTCGATACACTGATGTTGCAGTTGATAAAAATCGTAAGAAATCAGCCTTTTTCTATAAAAATCGATATTTTCCATTGTTTTTTACTTAATTATGAATGCTCATTAAGGTTATAGCTGTTGAAAAACTGAAATGTATGTTTAAGTTTTCTCTCTTAAGTTGATAAAAATCGTAAGAGATCAGTCTTTTTCCATAAAACTTGATATTTTCCATTGTTTTTTTACTTAATTAACGATACTGATTAAGGCTATAGCTGTTGAAAAACTAGGATACATGTTTCACTTTCAACTTTTAAGACGTTACATTGATCATATAGTTGATAAAAATCGTAAGAAATCAGTCTTTTTCTATAAAACTGGATATTTTCTATTGTTTTTATTTAATTAATACTACTCATTAAGATGTCTATCAAGCAAAATTCAAATATATGTTTAACTTTCTTGTGTTAAATTGATAATCTCATCTTGTAGTTGAAGAAATCTAAATAAAATGGTTAAAAACTGAGATTTTAATTGTTTCGCTTAATTAATAATAATTAAAATTACGGTTGTTCAAAATTCAAATATAAATTTAATCTTCATCATATAGTATGATTTCGAGTTGATATGATTGATAATATTTTTAATTAGTGAAGGTTGATCACCTCTCTGTTATAATAGAATGTTCCTTTTTTCCACTAGGAGGCGTTCGTGGAGGGGGATGCATAGTGGGGGGTAGGAGGGACGGTGGTGGCACGGTGGGCGCAGGAGGCACCGCAGGAGGGGCCAGGCGGGGCAGCCGGAGGAGCAGGTGGGGCAGCGGTGGCACGGTGGGAGCAGGGACGATCCCTTCATCCCAGCGACTGAGCAGGGACGGGAGCAGGCGGGACGGTCCCTGGTCCCTGCTCCTGTCCTTAAACTCTTATTTTCCTACTACTAATGCGAATTCGCACCGACCGGAATGTCGGCGTTTTTAAAAAATCCCTGTCGGCTAGGCCTATTAGGCGGAGGTAGATTTCGAAGATTGCTCATTTCAACAAAAAAATATATGATTAGAGATAAACCCAGTTTAATAACTTCATTTGGCCGTTTATGAAAAATTTTTAATTTCATTTTTCTGCAAAAACTGATTTTATCAGAATCATCTTAAGAAAAATTCAGCTCAAATGCCCATTTTTACAACATATTTTGAAATAGATTCTGAATTTATTAAAAAAATCGACCAAAACAGTACATTATACAGTTCCTAAATAACAGAAAACTGTCAGTTGAATGCATTTGAGAAAAAAAAATGAATTTAATAATGAGTCATAAAATAACCGATTTGTTGTTTGAATACATCCTTAATTCTTTAATCATGATTGCTTAGGAAAATTTTGTGCGAAATACTTACTTTGACAGCATTTTTAAAAATATATTCTATCTTTATCAAAAAACTGGCCAATGCGTCACAGTATATAGTTCCTAAATAAGAGGATCTGTAAATTGGATGCGTTTGAGAGCGAAAATGGATTTTAAAACGAGTCATAAAAAACGCAATTTGCTATGTGAAAACTTCCTTAAATTTTCAAATCACGAAGACTTCGGAAAATTCTGTTCAAAATACCCTTTTTGGTAGCCTTTTTCGAAATATATTCTGTCTTTATCAAAAAACCGATTCATACATTACATTATATAGTTCCTAAATAAGAAGAACTGTAAATTGGATGCGTTTGAGAGCAAAAATGGATTTAAAAACGAGTCAGAAAAAAACGCAATTTCTTATTTGAACACATCCTTAAATTTTTCAGTCACGATGATTTCGGAAAATTCTGATCAAAATACCCTTTTTGGTAGCCTTTTTTGAAATATATTCCGTCTTTATCAAAAAACTGACCAATGCATCACATTATATAGTTCCTAAATAAAAGGATCTGTAAATTGGATGCGTTTGAGAACAAAACTTGATTTAAAAACGAGTCAGAAAAAAACGCAATTTCTTATTTGAATACTTCTTTCAATTTTCAGTCCCGATGACTTTCGGAAATTCTGTTCAAAATACCCTTTTTTGAAATATATTCTGTCTTTATCAGAAAATTGACCAATGCGTCACTTTATACAGTTTCTAAATAAGAGGATCTACCTTTTGGATGCGTTTAAAATCAAAAATGAATTTAAAAATGAGTCAGAATATAAGCAGTTTGGATTTGAGGTTTTTTTCTCCAACTCCTATTTTTGTGTAATTTCTTTTTGCTATACGAATTGGTCCTATGAAAAACTTGTCAATATAAAAGTTGTAGATATTTTTGAGAAGATGTAAAATAAATTTAATCAGATTTGATATCTTAAAAATTGACGGAGTTATGGATTTTTCTCTTTTTTCAGCGCCCTTTTTCTTTTCGTTTTTAATTTTTTTCATCAGTAAAAGTTGGTCCTATCAAAAACTTGTAATACAAAAGTTTTAGATAATTTTAAGAACATTTGCAAAAAATTTAGTTGGACTTGATATCTTGAAAATTGACGAAGTTATGAATTTTTTTCTCTCAAAATCCCTGTTTTTTTCGCCCCTTGAGCCCACTTCTAAATTTATCAAAAATCTGTTATGCATATACTTTTAGCCCATTTTTAAGAAGTAATATAAACTTTAAACCGATTCGATATCTACTTTAATTAAGAAGTTATAGCGTTTTTTCGGTTTTCTCAAAAACGCCCCCTAATCCGACCCCGTTGGTCCGATTTTGCCCATTAACGAACTTAGCCAAGATTTTAACCCCTTTGATTTTATGTATCAGTTTGGTGGAGATTGGTGAAGAATTATAGAAGTTATCGTGTCCATAAAAAAGTGAGATATATATAAGATAGATAGATAGGATATATATATATATAAACTGGTGCGATTGCAATAGGTAGTATTTCTTACGAAATCTACCTAAAACAATCTTTAATTAAATCGTATTTTTCTTTAACAAAATAGGACTTCTGAAAAAATCCAATGTTTCATTTCGATTCCTTATTAAATTTCATATATGAATCATATAGGGATATTTCATTATCACTAGATTATCAGCAAAGTTATGATCAGCTGAAGTTATGGAAAATCTAATGGCACTGGCGTAGAAATTATGGGTTAATATTTACCTGCTGATTCCGTGAATTTTAAACGATGTTTTCCGCGACAATCATGTAACTGTAGTTATAGCCATAACTGTGTGGGAAAAAGAGATGAGAGTTATTTATATTAGTAGTAGATACTATACACAGCATTCAAATGACAACATGCAGAATTTCAATATTAGCAGTGTAGAACTGAATATTGAAAGTTGTGATGTTTGAATATGATTTATTTAAAATTATGCATCTCAGTTAATGTTTTATCATTTAAATTTTGATTAAATAAAGTTTATTTAGTAGTTCAATTCTTTCAATATTATGTATTCGAACTCTTTATTAATCCTCAAATGCTGTTACGGTCTCACAGATTAAACATTTTTCAATTCTCACAGTTAAATTCATGATTTCCAATTTACCTATGAATACAGTGAAATTTTCTTTCATTTGGAACTTTAGAACTATTGCTAGACATTGTGAATGTGAGAAGTTTAATTATAATAGTCCTGTACTTAGTACTTAGAGCACACTGTAAAAATTTGCCCTGAATTTTAGAGGTGTTACTCTGTGAATTTTTCTTGATTTAGCTGAACATTTCCGTTTTAGAAAAAACCTGGAACTTTTCCTTTAAATACCGGAAATTTTTATTCCTGGACAGTCGCCTAATTTAAAATTTCCATTTAAAAAAAAATCTGCAACTATTCCTGGAATTACCGGAATTGTTTATTCTAGGGCAGTCGACTAACTGAACGTTTCCATTTAGGGGAGTAGAACGGAAAACCCTCAGCTAGGTTTTTTCCTCGACGCCTTAGGTCAAAGATAAAATCAGTCTGAGTTTCCGAGTACATTAACAAATTTGCTTGAAAACTGTAAACACAAACGCAATACGTGTATTACTTATAATATTTACTTTGAAGACCGAATTTGTTATACAGAAAAGAGGTTAGTTATTCAATTATAACTTTTTATAATGAATATTATAAGTATTTTAAATAAACATTGGTTTGAATAAAAATTCTTAAATGCGGTTATTACGCGTTAAGACTACTGAAATTTTGAAATACATATACTATATAATTAAAACGATTATTGTAAAATAGGATTAAGATGACTAATTCTAAGATTCAGAAGTTAAAACTGATTTTCTGTCGATTTGTAGACAGAAATGCCCAAATGCAAAATATAAAACTAATTTAATGTTTTAGTCACTTGTAAAGGTATTTTAACAAAAATTTTGAAAATATTTTTCGGAGACATTCATGAAAAAATATAAAAATTTATATTTAGGTGTCCCTTTCCGAGTGATTTAAGATATATTGATGTTGAATTCAGGGGGTGTCCGGGGGGGGCACTCCCTCGAGGACCAATAAGATGTGTCGCTTGGAAGATTTGAGATTTTGTGATTTTAATCTCAAATGTGCAATCCCCAGGAACTCTATAATACCCCTTCCGAAGCCGCTAAAATCCCTCCCGGAGAAAAGTGTCTGAATTCCCCACTGGAGTATATTTATTTTTCCTTTATATGTATTAACTGCAAATTCTCTGTTAAACTGAAAGAACTGGTGAGTGGAGTGGACTTTGACAGAGAGAGGCAGATGCTTTGACAGTAGCAGTGTTGAATTCAAACACTTTTCTCCGGGAGGGACTTTTGTGTCTTCGGGGGGGGGGGGGGTTGCCCTTTTTGACCATTGAAAACCCAAAATCTCAATTTTTCCGGCGGGGGGGGGGATTTCACTGCTTTAGGGGGGATGTTCCCCCTGGGCTCTTCCCTTAAATTTAACACTGAACAGTAGTATTTTCTTTTTATTTATTTATTTATTTATTTATTTATTTTTTTTTTTGTCATTCTAAGCATTTTATCAATCGCACACAAGATGAAACAATGGTAGCCGAATCTTCAGATGAAAAAACATTGGTATGTATAAGCTTGCAATTGTCTAAAAGAAAAGAATATTTCAAGAAACAAGAATAAATTTGCTTCATATACTTTTTATACATTTTGTATATAATGACTTTTTTATGCTTAGATGTATTCGTTTTCCTATTTATGAAACATCATACTGTAAATTATCCATTTTTTAAAATAAGTCTAAAATAAACATTTTTGTTTATACAAAAAGTGTAACATAAAACATGGAAGTGTTGAGGAATAGGACATGTCAAATTCTTTTTTTTTCTTTTTTAATAAGATGAATTTTCATTCCAGTCATGAAGATACTGGAATTTTAAATTATAGTACATACTACATAATTAACCTGCAATCTTTGTTTGATTGTGTATCTAGCCGACACTATACTATTTGTACCTTATAGCGTTGTTTTATTCCTATACCATATCTTCCTGTATGTGGGGAGGAATGGGACACACTTTGAAACGTGCACTTTCTTTAATTATAAAATAGCTTACGCTTGCTATGTTTCTATATTGTTCAGGGATTTTAAAAAGTGTTTTACCTTGCACTCTATAAATAGAAATTTTTGTTTTTGTATCAAACAAAGTTTATTATCTTACTTTATAAAAAGTGTCCCATACCACCCCACTCTCCCCTTATTATTAACTAAATATGTTAAAATATATTTATTTCTGACAATTGCTCAAGTCTTTCTAATAAAAATTTAACCCATAACTAATGTTAGCGGTCTGACCGTAGAGTTTTTAAAGTTTCACAGTTTAACTCGTAATTTTTAGTTTAATTATCGATACTGGTCGAATTTTGATTTGTTTGGAGCCTTATTACTATTTCTAGAGACTTTTAAATAACTGAATTTTATTTATAATAGTCAGATACATAAAGTTTAATACCTAAGTAGTATTCTGAGAATTAATGTAGCATTTCATTCATCTTTAAATTAAGCGGTCTGACAGACCGCTCACAGTAATTATGTGACAAATCTTGTCACAGCAGTTAACAGTTAATATTTTTGAAGTAAAATTTCTTAAGTTGTATTTTCTCAAATGTTTGTATGAATATTTCGAATCAAAATTAAATTTTCGAATTGCTATTTCTTGAAAGTAAAATTTATAAATTATTGTTATCGTTATTTTAAATGAATTGGAACTGAAAATTGAATTTTCTATTTAGTTTTCTGAAAACGGTTAGATTTATTTATTTATTTTCCCTAGTGGCTTTTTAATTATTGTTGAATAAACTTAAATTTAAATATTTTTAAATAATTTCTAAATATATTTATATATATATATTTATTTATTTTATAACACTGATTATATTTTTGTTTAGCGAACTGTTTTTTCTAGTCACCATATGGTTTTAATGTTCTGAGATCTATAAAAATGTTTATTGCAAAAGTATTAAAACCCTGCTACTCTATAAAATCACTGTTTTAGAGGATCCATAACTTTCCATGGCTTTCAATGATGTTTGGGACACAGGAAGAGTAACACATAGTTGATGGTGCTTTTCCTTGGCCAACAATAAATGTCATGGAGAATCAGACTGGTTTACGTTGATGCTGGGTAACATGTTGAGAATTAGGATTTTTCAGAGCTTATACTTCAAGAAGACTTGCTGCACGGCATGTAAATTTTGTGGTGCTTATCTAGTTACATATTTTTTTATTACAAACTTTCTTTATTTTCATTTTTCAGAATCTTTGCTGACATAAATCGAGATACAGGAGGCAAAATATCCAGGGTAAATAGAAAAATAATGGTACAGTTGCAAACTGCCAATAAATCTAGTTAATATACATAGTTTATGAAATGTATTTTAATTTGTGATATTTTAGCAATAAAGCATTTTTGATATTACATTTAGTTTTGCTTTTTTATTCATGCTTTTTTTTTTATATTTTCAACAAAAATTCTATTGTCTTTAAAATACGTAATATGGATTTACTTAAGTAATCATGATTGCTAATTGATATCAATAGTTTGATCACAATTGCGATTGTTAATCAGTAAAAGAGGGAGGGATTTATGACGACATTGACATGAATTACTGTCAGGATTTTTTTTCTAGCTGAATGTATTGAAATAGTTGCATTTTTAATTAAATCCTTTTTTTTTGGGGGGGGGGGGGAATTCACAAGAATTCACAATATGCTCACTCCACCTCCCCCCCCCTAAAAGCATAGGAGGGGGTGGAGTGAGCATACTGTGAATTCTTTTTCAGAATTTTGAAGATGTGGGAAAAATTTTATTGAATGGGTGATATCCTCTTGATTTTCAGCAAAATGTTTGTCATTTACTAGGATATTTCGAAAACAGGTCAATTAATTAAAAATCTGAGAACAGTCCTTTGTAACAGATTAATTGTTGCAATGTTTAATATGATTGATATTTCATTGCTTAAATGGTGGGTGTAAAACTGCAATTTTCGATGAACATAGATTTTTTTCAGCGATATTTTTTTATTTGAAATATACATGTAAATAAAATGCTTTATTTTATATATTTACTTAGATTGGTAACAAGAGTTACTATTGAAGTTTTACAGTGTGCAAAGGTTGAATTGTTAATCGTGAATAATTAGGAAAAATGTAAAACTTCTGAATTTCCTGTAAAGAAAAATACTCCTAATTTTAGAGGTTTTGTCAAAAAAGAGAAGTAAGTGTTAAATGTTATTTTCAAGGTACTATGTAGTTGCTAATCTTTTTGTCCTTTTTCAAGTTACCTAGCTATAATGAAAGCTATAATGAAAGTGGAAGTGAGTTAAATGAAATGTTTCTAATTTGTATATTATTATTCACATTTTTTAAATAAAAATTATCTTCATCTAATTTTTTAAAAATAAAAAGATTGGCAGCTAGATATTTTTATGTGAAGTTTTAAATTACATTGACACAAAGGGCATGTCTAAAATATCATTATGGCGCATACTAAAAAAAATATTTAAACGGATTATGACATCGCAACGATAAATATTCTTCCCTCCAAGATTAAATAAAAGGAACAAAAACAATAGCCTACATATAAATATATACAAAAAGTCTTTATTATCATGAAGTTTGTAAAAGTTAAATAACTCGGATGTTTTAAGCTTATATACACAAATTCTATAGACATTTAAGAAGTGCAACTTTTACAACATAAATAGAGTGATTCATTATTAAATTAAAGACTTGAAAATTTAAAGATTTGTGCATAAAAAGGTAAATTTATAATCAGAAGTGATGATATATTCATTTTCAGAGCTATTAGGGGGTATTAAGTGTCTTACTTTCTACCTGGCAGTGCAGCTTAGCAATAATGCAACATTTATTTTTTTCTCGATCTTTATATAAAAAAAATGCATTCAATTTTTAATATAGACAACCTAATTTCTTTTCTATGTAAAATCATTTTTTTTTAACATTCCATACGGAAATTTTATTTTTTTATGTTTAAGTTTGATTAAAGTAAATGTAAAATTGCTTTTTCAGTTTCATTCACGGCGCGTAAGACGGTAGCATAACTATTTGTGCAAGAGTCACCAAAAACATTGATAATGATGTAAAAGAAATGTAGTTTGAACATACATTTTATTTGTAAGGTATTTCTTTATCTATTGAAAGTTTAAATTTAAACTATAAAATTTTTTAAAATTTCATTTTTTATTGAAAAATGACTAATTTTAAATAAATGAAGCTGAATGAAGTATACATTCAAGATACATTAGTTAAACATTATTATCCGTATTTTTTTTCGGGAGGGGGGGGGGGGTTGAACCAATAGTTTTGCTACAGTCTTGCTCGCAGTGGATGCAAGTCAAAAACCAATTTTCAAATTTTTACCTTAAGGGGTTAAAGAGGGCACGGCACTTTTGAAAATGGAAAAAAAAAAAAAAACTGATATCAGTGTATCTTTTTTTCTTGAAAATTATTGGAACAATTTAATATATATCATTTTATTATATTGGCAGCAATTGTAAACATAAATATTTGTTTATTTAATTAGCATTATTAAAATTTCTGTAAATAAGAAAGACCTAAATATAGCAAATTATAATAACGCAAAACATATTACCAGTAACAAGTGATAAACCAGTATCAAGTGGAATGCAAATCACACCCCTAATTCCCTCATCAATGTTAAACATATCTGTGTGCAGTACTTATCACCATAGGTAATGCATATTTTACAGTGTGCAAAGTTAGTTCTTCAAGCATCAATTTTTTGTGTGAAAATACTTGTTAAATATATATTTAAATTTATTTCTTACTTTGTTTTGCGAAGTACCAACACTTAAATTATATTAAGTATATATTTTAGAATTATTTTGATATTTTGATAACTAAAAAACAAATCATATAACAGTACACAGAAAAAATGAATTAAAAATAATAGTTTGCTTTTTTTAAAAATATATGTAGGCATTAATCCTCTCCCCTCCTCATACGTATAACATTAGAGTTTGAGATCTCACTATCTCAGTGTGAGACAAATTTTGAACGGATAATTGAGTATGGCTGAAAATAACCGGGATAAAACTGAAGATACCAGTTTGCAAAATGAAAAAAATCCTAGGTTTAAACCTGAAAGCAACAGTTTCTAAAATGGAACATTTCAGTTTCTAAAACGAAACATTTCAATTTTCAAAACAGAATAATTTGATTTTCAAAACGGTATATTCCAGTTTCGAAAACGGAACATTTCAGATTCCATAACGGAACATTTCAGTTTCTATAACGTAGCATTTCAATTTCCAAAATCGAACAGTTCAGTTTTCAAAACGGAACATTTCATTTTCCAAAAACGGAACACTTCATTTTCCAAAAACGGAGCACTTCATTTTCCAAAAACGGAACATTTCAGTTTCGAAAACGGAAAAGACATAAAAGTAAATTTTACGTGAAAAAATGGAGCAGATACGGCAACTTTGCTGCCAGTACGTTTTCCGTTTTTTCAAGGAAATTTTTTTTACAGTGCACAAACACTCCATGTGAATTAATAGAGATTTTCATTCACCTTTTAATCAAATGGTCTCGGAGACCGCTCACAGTAGTTATACGTCAAATCCTGTCACAGCAGTTAAGGATTAAGAAAGTCAAAGAAAAAAATACAATTAACACTTAACTGCTATTGTTATTATTATTATTATTATTATTATTATTATTATTATTATTATTTCACAATTGAACTTTTAATTTCCAGTTTAACTATCGGTACAATAAAATTTGGCTTCATTTTGGGCCTTTGTTGAAAATTTTTATAAGGGAAAATTCATTAGAAATAGTATACTGTACAAACAGTTTAGTGTAAAAACGGTATTTTATAAGTTAATCGCGCCCTTTATTCATCTTTCAATCGAATGGTTTTGCAGACCGCTCACAGTTCTAATGTAAACAATTTTCTGCAACAGCAGTTAAAAATTAAATGAACTTTTTCAGATGAATTGTCATGTGTAAAATACATTATCACTTTTAGGATTATGGATGCCCCGTTTAGGTTTTAACTGCTATAAAAGTATCAAAAAATTACATATATGTAATAATAGTATATTGTGATTTTATACAGCAGATTATAAATTTATATAAAACACGTTAGTTTTTAAGTAAAGGTCAATACTAATTTGCTGCTATATATTCATATAATAAAAGGCCAAATATACCCTAAATGCGACAAAATTATGGGGAATTGCGTCTAATTTAGGCATAATGACTTTACAAACGGTTGAAAAAGCGCATGTTCTTATAAAAACTTGCTAAAAAATCTGCGTTTATTTAATCACTTCATACTTTTGAAGTTATGCTGTATCGTTTAGTTATTTCAATTTACATTGTTGCACCACATTTCTTTATAATCATATTTGATTGTGATGAAATGATAATCAGGATTTAAGAATTGGTTTGGAATTCAGTTAATTTAGTTAAAATTTTGAGATTATTATTATTATTATTATTATTATTATTATTATTATTATTATTATTATTATTATTATTATTGTATTATTTCAGTCATATATTTACAGTATGTTTAAAGCACAATAACTAACTGTTTTATAAAGAAAAAAAAATCAGAAAAGAAAAGGAAAAAACAAAAAATAAGAAGAAGAATTTAAAGTCAACAAAATTACGATGAAGAATGGGGAAAGCATCTTGCTTTTAACAAAGCATAATGTTCCCCCAAGAAAC
Organism: Maratus speculifer; assembly: GCA_964019185.1. Taxonomy (NCBI): domain Eukaryota; kingdom Metazoa; phylum Arthropoda; class Arachnida; order Araneae; family Salticidae; genus Maratus; species Maratus speculifer. The sequence goes on along the minus strand of OZ025294.1, from coordinate 421,028,305 downwards.
CGATTTAGTTCTTCAATCGAGTAATGAATTTCACACAAGTACATAACTTTATGAATCCCGAAATTCCATTTGAGCAGCAGTTGCAGCTTGTACCTGCGCCCGATGTAATCATAACATATCATCTAAATTCGGCAACAAAGAGCAACTCCCTCCTCTCATAATGCCATGTGCCGCAATAAATTTTAACCCGTCCATACGTCGACAACACTGCTCTTTTGCTTTTTCTAATAGAGTCATAAATAGGGTTTACTGAAGCCCCCCGAAGAATGTTCGTAAAGGGGGGGATGGAGATATCAAAATGTGGGGGGGGGGGGGAGCAGAGAGATGGTGTGAATCCGCGGCTATTTCTTTGACATCTCATTCTGCTCTTCGAAAGGGGGGGGGGGCGCTATATTCTCCTCTATTGGAAACACACAGATGGTCCTAGCCCTGTATTGTATCCATAGGCTGCTACATTTTTTCCAGTCTTTTCATAGTATAGGGTTGCCGTAGGCCTGTTTTTATTGAATTCTCTCTAATCGTCCCCCTTTCAATGATCGGGATCCAATAGAAAAACAGATTTGGCGAGGATTAAATACAGCGACGTTCAAAGCATCTGCGAGACAGATAAAATGGTCACGTGACAGAAATACGGATTTGTTTACCGTGCTCCATGTTGTCCTTTCTCTAGTCAAATTCTAGAACTATATTTTTTTACGGTACTTTGATGATTTCCTTCAAATATTTAAGAATTCCTTCTACGTGCATGCAGGATTTCATCTATGTATTAACAATATGTCTTTGTCTTTACAACTAAATAACTTAGCTCAACTGCAACTTTTTGGTATTCAAAGCACTGCATAAGTATTAGCTTACCGTGCAGATAACTGTAAAGTTTGCTTTTAGGTGCGTTCGTAATTACATAAATACGAAGCACCAACATCTATAGTTGTCATTCAGTCCGTTTGTTCGCATATAACAGAGCAAAAACTACCCAATCGAATTATTTGAAATTAAAATGTATAATTGTTACAGAATTGTTCAAGTCTTTTCGAAATTTTTGAAAATCGGATGGATAGTTTAATTATAAGGACAATCAAAAGTATTCCGTTGCATGACGACCAATGGGAAAAAAAATAGTTTCAAGTGAATTTTAATGATGTTATACTCTTTCGAACATAATAAAATTGATATGCATCTACGAAGCTTATACTAAAATATACAATCTGTGGTGCAGAGAATATCTGTTATAGACTACAGTTCCACACAAAAGTATTTTATGACATAATGGTATAAAGGGAAACGTTGTTTGGGTTGCATTTTAATTGTATTAGGCAATTTCACATTTTATGAAATTGATGTACGGTGCTCAGGTTTACTATGTTACTTTCTGCATTATAGAAAACAGATAGTATTTATAGAGACACACAAAAGATTTCTGATGCAATACTAAATCCGAAATACTGTATGCTATTATAGCAAGATCTAAATATTTTTAAAACTTTGTTATAGTACTAACGCTGCTCATTTGCTATGTTTGATCTGCAATTTCCAACTTGTTAATTTATAATTTTCTGTTGCTGCTAAAGATGCATGGTAAAAATTCTTTGTATTATAACATAAGTCATTCATAGCAATCAGCCATGTTACAGTATAATTCATAAAAATGTTGTGGCCATTATTACACCTATAGTCTTTATTTTCTCATGAAATACAGGTGTTCTGTGCAATTTACAGGATGTCAACATCTTTTCAGGTTTTATTCTTGAAGAAATCAATTAGTTTCTTTTCTTTCTGATCCCTATTATTTTTTGAAGTAATAGCAAAACAAATAAATAAATAGATAGATAAATAACTAAAACTGAAAAATGGCATTTGTCATGCCGATCATTAATGGCATACGACTCTGCTTCAAATATGTTGATACAAGAGAAACTAAATATTAAATTATTATTAGTCTGATTATTAAATTGGACAATGCTTTGATGTTAAAGGGAAGAGTGCAAATTATGTCCATTGTTAAAAACTCTTAGCTCATATTCGGTATTTGAAACACAATTACAATTACTTATTGAAACCCATTTATTTTAAGTTCATTTTTCCTTTTTTAACTTACACACTATATCAAAGCCTGAGAACTTGTATGATTCTCGGTCATATGTATACACGTAAGTATGTAAGTTTTAACTATGATAAAATCGCGATAACTCATGGTAAAAATTTCAAATTTTGGATATTGATTTATTATGATAAAGTGCTTCCCTAATTAGTTTTAGAAGTTCATTGCATAAGTATATATAGGGGAGTATAACCCTCCCCCCTTAATTTAGATGAAAGGATTTTTCATGCTGAATTATCAGATTTCATTTAAATTTTACAAATAGGATCATTCTGATGAGGCGCCTCCGTGATTAGTTGTTCATTGGTTAAGTATAAAGGAGCGATCGGGGAAGGGGGGGCTATTCCTCTTAATTTAAGTAAATGGGTTTTTCCATATAGGATTAACCATTTTGTTTCAATTTTTGGATTTCATAAGACACTTCCCAACTTAATTTTGGGATTCTTTTGTTAAGTATAAAGGATGGGGAACGGGTGATTACACCCCCCCCCCCCTTTAAATTGGAAAAATGGGTTTTTATGCAGAATTATTCGATTTGCTTCAAATTTTGGATATAAATTCTTTCTGATAAAGTAAACCTCAGATTAATTTTGGAGAGTCAATGATTGAGTATGAAGGGGGGATGGGGTAGCTAATAACCCATTATTCCTTGAAAAAATAAGGCTGTAATATACAACTAATGTGAACAGCCTGTGAGCTCAATGCCATCAGTTTAACTCGACAATATTCTTTTTATTTTAAGAAAAGCCTAACTTTTGTACCCGCAGCGTTTTCTTGTAACATTGGTACACGCATTAATGTGGCATAACGTGACTATGATTCCGGTTTGTTTCTTTTTAATGGGATTTTCTACATTAATCCAAAAAACATATTGACATTTCATGCTGTTTAAGTGCAAAATTTTAAATTGAGATATTTTCGTGAATCATGTATTAAAATTTAAATACAAATTTTCTTGATATAAATCAGATTAAATTGAGCGTTTTTAAAAATATTTGTAAATAAAATGCCTATTCTATTCTAAGATAAAATCAATGATATAAAAATATGACTAAATAATAATTATAAAAAAAAGTTAGGAGTAACTTCATTCCAAAAGTGTTAACTGTACTGTATCGACAAAAAATCTACAACAGAATGAAAGAACAACGCAATAAGACAAAGGAAACCTTACACTATCAAACCCGTTATCAAGTGTTATATTCCACAATATAAGGAAGTCGCAGTAGTTTCTTTGTAAAATAGATCCCTTTTAAGCAGAATTGTCTAATTTTACAAAGTCCGATCGACTTTAACAAAACATATCAAAATAAAAGCCATTCAGATTGTGTAATTAAATCCTCAATTATATAAAAGAAATAGAAATGGAATGCTAAAGATGAAAATATTCATGTTAAAAATAGATTCACACGATATACAGATATGTATATAAACTATTTTTTTTCAAACGAGTAAACTGTATTTAAATTGAATTTAAGTAAAATTAAAAAAAGAAAAAAAAATATTTTTTAAACCTATTTTTTGTCGGAAGTATTTCCCACTGCGCATTGGTACATTATGTACTCTAAACTTTGAAGGAATGCAAAGTTCGTTCTTTGAAATACTGACAGGCATTTTCCCACTTTTTGGAATGAATTAAAAAAATAATAATAAGGAGTGAAATTTTTCACTCACTTGAAAAGGAATGAAATATTTTACTCCATTGTCGAGAGTGAAATATGTCATTCCGTTGTCGAGAGTGAAATATGTCACTCGGTTACTGACATATTTCATTCTGCTTGGCACTATATTAAAAAATTTCCGTTCAACTTTGAACCAATATGTGGAGTAAAATAATGAAAAGCACCAAATATGTCGCTTCTTAATTTTCAAAATCTCTATTTCATAATGTAATCTCTGAAATTATTCTGATTTAGTAATAAAACACGCTTATTTTCAAAAGTGAATAGTTACTCCTCTGAATATTCACTCCTACTTAGAGTGAATATTCATTTCGCAAGAATGAATATTGTATGTACTGGTAATACTCATTATCCAATCAGAACAGCAGGTAACGACGATTTTTTTTTAAGTTAAGAGAGATAATCTCTTTTTCGTCCGCCATTTTAAGATTAAAATATACAGATGTTATTAAAGTGATTACGTATGGAACGCAAAAGTAAGCCTCTTTTAATTTTAATGAATTCCTGTATATTTTGTATGTTATGATTATGAGTTAAATAGTTTCATTTTATGTAGAAAAAGATTGATCTGGAATCGTTTTCTTGATTTTAGAAGCGAATGTTTGTTATATTGCTTCTTCAGGTGGCGGTTTGTAATTATAATGGTTTTAACAATTGAATAACAAACAATGCTTGGAAAAAATAATCAGGACTTCATTCGTTTAGTCTTTGTGAATAAAATAACGAGGGCAAATATTTTATTCTTTTTAAACGATTTCCTGATGGAAAATAATTTACACGAATTGAATATCTCCAACAGAGCGAAAAATGCTTTGGCCGGGAAGCGAGCCAGATCCTTTACTTTTTAAGCTACCTATGCTGATTACCGGCGAATAAATTTCGCTCAGACTTTACAAATTAGTTTGATAATGTTAATAACAGTACAAAACATTTATGTATTCATATCTAGAGAGAAACATATTTATAGATAAAATAAACATATTTATAGATAAATAGATTGGCATTTTAATAACAATTTTAATGTTTCTTAAGAAAGTTGTTATAGTAAAAATAAAATACATTGACATGTTTCGGAACCGTCAAATAAGTTCCATAGTCATAATATAAATAAAACAAAATTTCAAATTATTTCTCGGACAATACAAATGATACGCGACAATGAGATATAAATAACAAAAAACACGCGCTCTATTGCAAAAAATTAAATTAAAATATAGACCATGATCTAAACTTAACTAAAAATAAAAATTTCAAACTATTACACGGTCAATTTTTTTTTTTTTTTTTTTTTTTTTTTTTTTTTTTTTTTTCAATAGAGCGCGTGTTTTTTGTTATTTATATCTCATTGTCGCGTATCATTTGTATTGTCCGAGAAATATTTTGAAATTTTGTTTTATTTATATTATGACTATGGAACTTATTTGACGGTTCCGAAACATGTCAATGTATTTTATTTTTACTATAACACCTTTCTTAAGAAAAATTAAAATTGTTATTAAAATGTTTATATATAAAAGGTGAATATTTTAAAATCTGATGATTTAAAAAATCAATTGGATTTAATTAACTTTTTATCATAGATTGGCATTATTAAAATGCTATAGCTAGCAACCAATTTGTCAATACTCTCTTATTCGACTTCATATTTTTATTTTAATTCTTAAAAATAATCTTCATAATCAAGAATTTTTTTTCTTTTTCAGTTTAACCAAAATTTTAAAGATTTTCTTAAAGTTATGCAAGAAAATCTTAAAGTTATGTTACTAATTGTTTTAAATAATCTGCATTTTTTTTTTTTTTTTTTTTTTTTTTTTTTTTTTTTTTTTTTGTGAAAATATTTTGTACTAAATATTGAACATTTTAAATCTATTTAATCTTTGGTAAATTTTCATCTTTTGAACTTTTTCTTTCGGGCAATAGATATGTTCATCAATAGTTACTAATTTGGATCCTATACAAATAAACATGACCTATAATCATCATATCTAATGATTATTGCTGAAATGAAATGTTAAAAGTAGAATTTATTTGTATAAAATAATTTGAAACACTTAAATTACAAAGAAAAAAGTCATTAGATTTCGTCTAAAAAAATCTTTATATAAATATATATTTTCAAAATTAATTAATTTTTTTTTTGTCATTAAAAAAAACAAGTTGGTTTAAACCGTGGTTTAAAACATAGTTAAAACCGCTTGGTTTAAACTGGGCCAATACTTATATATTTATAAGATAAACATGATATCAATTTGTGGCAATAGCGTTGCCTTGCAAAGCAATGATTTTTTTACTTTCCTTGAAAAATAAGCAAAGTGTGAATTACAATAGTTTGGCTCTCATGTACAGAAACATGAAATATAAGAAAAAAATATTGAATTTTTCATTTTTCTTTTCAAAAACTATTGAAAACTAGTGATTAAAGTTGTGATTTTAAAGGTCATAAAAATTAAAATGCAATTTTTCATTATCGTTAAATGTTCTAGCACAACATTTAAATCAGGAGATAATCAGTTGATACTGAATCTCTAATTGTTTTTGTCTAGACAACAAAAAGAGATAATACAGGCATTCACACGCATTGTTTTATAGTGACATCCATTCATCAGAAGGCTCTGTAAATAAAAGATAGTTGACGAGAAAGTTACTGTTGTTTCTCCATCAGATACTTATAACAAACTTGATAGAATAGTTCAGATAGCATCAAGGCCATTGTTGATCTCTAAGATCTTTTATTTGGATTTCTACCGTAAATCAAACTTATAGCTACAAAAGGGTGTTGGCGAATCAGGATGTCATTCAAATCTCGAAGAAAATCAAAAGAATCGAGAAGCCTCCTTCCTCTTCAATAAAAAATGTGGAAAAAAACTTCTTAGAAATCGAAAATAAGACACAATTTTTTTTTATGATAAAGTATTTTTATAGTAGATGTCGATTGTCTTTAGCTTTCAGGAATCTAACTTTTCCGATTATAGTTTAGTGTAAGTGAATCCCAAAACCGTATTTAATAAAATGTAACTTAAAATTTAAACGTTATACAGACATTTTAAGACTATTCTCAAATCCAAAAGGGCAACTTTATGAAATAAGTTTTAATTTGTTTTTGTTCGGAAAGGCATAAAACTAACAAGGTTGTTTTTCTAAAACTATGTGATCGATTTTTTTTTAACACAATGTGTTTTTTAGAAGATAATGTCAAAGTGGATATTTTGAACTGAATTTCCGCGCAAAAGAAGTATAACCATTCAAAGAAATGTGAAAACATCTTTGTCACGTGACAAAAATCGCTTTTAACTCAATAGGGCAATTTATTGAAAAAATAAATAAATAAATAAATAAATAAATAAAAATGGAAGACACAGATTGATTCCAAATCGCTTACATAGTCAGGCCTTCCAGATTTTTTTCTCAATAATATGCAAAAAAGATATCTGCATTAATTTCTTAAGTTATATAATTATTTATTAGACAGTGAGTTTAATCAAAGGCCTGTAGATACTGAAACTTTAAAATGCGTTTTCTCATATTAGTAACATAGTAACTTTGGAGTTTGTGCGCATTTTTGCTTTCAAACTATGTAAGCTCAAATCAAACAAGTATGAATTTCTTTATGGTCTACAATGAAAAGTCGTGAAACATTTTTACAATGCTAACTGAACATAATAATTAACTAAAAAAATTAACATTAATTAATAATTAACATGATAATTAACTTCTAACTAAAATCGGTTATGAAATTGCCTTATGAATGTATTGTGCCAGAAAATAGGTTGTGCAAAAAGTGTTAAAAATTGCATAATTTTTCCATAAATGCAATTATTGAAATTTACTGGCAAAATCAGTCAATCCACTCACTAGTCAGTAATCTCCTGCCCCCCCCCCCATTTTTTCCCCTACAAAGCAAGCTGTCTCTTATTTACTTTTTAAAAATGTGTAATTTTAAAGGCACCATGTACAAACAGTTTTTAAAATGTTTTACGTGGGTTGTTAGTGTTCTAAATTGTGTTGTGTGCAGGGCCTGACTAATGCAGGGGCATGCGGGCAATTGCCCCGGGCCCCCGGCTTGAGGGGGCCCCCAAGGAAAGAAAAGTTTTTCCTTAAAAGAGTGTCAAATGATAAAAAATGGCGAAATATGACTAAAATTCTTTTTTTTTTTCAGATTTAAGGGGCCTTTTATCTCCTATCTCCTCTGTTTGAGTGCCCCACGCTCCCTTAAAGTACTTGTTAATTATAAAAAGAAGCTAATAGTTAAAATTATCTATCTTCTGCTATTATGTATATATATGTGAATAGTATTTGGTACGAAATTTAAACATATATATAATAGGTTTGAATTTTAATTTTAGTCACTTGAGTATAATTCACGAACAGTTTTAAGTTAGAAGGGGCCCCCCTAATAATGTTTGTCCCAGGGCCCCCCCCCCCCCACTGGGACCCCCACAAGTCGGGCCCTGGTTGTGTGTACAATGCGTTGTTAATTTGAGGCAAAGTAATCTGGAACACAATACTATTGTAAGAAAATATTTTTATCAAAATTAAAAATCATTTATAAAAATCATTATTTTTATAAATGATTTTATGTTAACATTTCTAGCTAACAACACTTTTCTTACACATTAAGAAAATAATCACAACACAAAGAAAACCTTTTTGTATATGAAGTTTTCTAATTCACAACAGATTAATGTATTGTAAATTCGGTGACAATTTTTTTTTTTTTTTTTTTTTTTTTTTTTTTTTTTTTTTTATGTGTTGATATTTTGCAGTGAACCTATTAAAACAAAAAAGAAAAAACCCCACATATTTTGGTTATTTATTATGTTTATTTAGAAAAATTTTGAAAATTTTATTTTTTTAATTTTGAAAGAAATTTCTTATGTATATTTCGGTTTTAATTTAAAAGAAGATGTGTTGTGGTTTTATATTGTTGAACAATTATTCTCTTTATGCATAATTTAGAGTTTTATCGTACTTGCAAGACTTAATAATTTTATTTCGCGAATTAGTGAAAGGAATATTTAAATTAAATATTTAAATACTAATTTTGTTTATAGATCATTTATTTTTCTTGATAATATAATTAAAAATATTAAATTTCAAACGGAAAGGGAAAAAAAGTTTTAACTGAATAATTATTTGCATTTTGATACATTAGCGATGTTTTTTATCTTTTCGACAAACTCAAAGATCTTTTGTTTTCTTAAAATTATTATTACGCTTGATCTTATACTGATTTTTAGAAGCCATAAGTCCAAGCACAGAGCCCATTTTTATTAAATGATCACATAATATTTTAGAGTTGATTCTTATCCTCCCTAAAAACGCCTTCATTTCAGTTTTTTGTATCTAGCTTATGTTTTCTATGAAAAATGATGCGAATTTAAGTGTATTTCATAGATGAATATTTCATTTTCTGATCACAGCACTTGTAGGTAAGCCACAAGCAAAATTTGATGTCAAGTGGTGGATTTTGAGCATACTTTTATGGCATCATTTTGGGGAAAAAAAAAAATTATTAGCAAAAATTATACAATATGTCATTTTAAAATATTTAACTTTTCATAAATACATATTTTTTTCAAAAATTTAAATATTTTAATTGTATAAAGTACAAGTAGATATATAGAGATGCCTAATAGAAGATTATGTCTCATATGCTTAGGGCCCGAGATAATTTGCAATAAGGCCCCGATTATATCTGTTTTTTTTTTCAAATGTAAAAAACAATAGATTTAGTAAAAAGTAAAATAAAATTCGTGTATTAATTTATGGGTCACACCATACCTTATTGTTATTCTTGTTTTTTCATAAGTTAGGACATTTATTCCAGCATCTTGCAAATGTCATAAAAGTACATTATAAAATATCACGTGATTAGTAAAATTTTGTGTTACATTGCATTGATTGCAAATAGAAAAATAGAAAAAATTCCATCAATTCCATCAATCCCGATCATTTTTTTCCGTTTAATAATAAATTTTACTTATATTTACAATGTATTTGGAATATATTATCCTGTTTATTACTAGATACAATTTATTGTCATTATCGGTTATTCAGCGTACTAAAATATCTGAAAACATAATTTAATGTTTTGCTGTGCGTGAAAAAAAATTACACAAATAATGTTTCACTGAAGTTGATCTTTTCCCTCCTCCTTTGTGCTAAATTATGAACAACATAATTCTGTCAATGATGTGTAGTCGAGGTGGCTTCTAAACATCTATTTTTAGTGGATTTCTAAGGAGCTTCATGCAAGACAAACAAAGCGGTAACTTATTTTTTAACTTGTTAATTAATTCCAATGTACCTAAATTAAAATTTGTAAACTGAAGCACCAAAAACTTTTCGAGTGATATTTTAAAATTTTGAAATTTATTTGTATCCATACTAAAGGAAAAAATTCACATGTTTGTAAAATTTTTGGGATTTTTTTTTTCTAAGTTGCATTGTTTTTAATGCATTTATAAATCTGCAAAAGTTCAGTTTCGCTACTAATTCAGGAATAGCATACAGCAAATAAAAACTCGAAAAGATTGAACAATTTATTGTTATGATTATTATTAGTTGTTAATAAATAATTCCATCTCCTTTAGTTTGTATTATTATTAAGTATAATATATATTATTATTATTAGTAATAGTAGTTGTTGTACTACTAGTAGTAGTAATTATTATTATTGTAGTTATTTTCTTGATATAATTACAGCAGTTCGATACTTATAAAGTACAAATAATATTTCATGTCAATTAGAACAACATTTAGCCATTTTAAAATTTTTTATTTACGATTTGTTATTCCCAAATAGGGTGTTATGCACCATTTTAAGATTAAGCTTGTAAGAATACTTTATAGTACAGTACTATAACAAGCTTATTCTAAACGCAAAAGAGTACTTTAATAAAATAGATCCATGATGCTAGTTTAATAATAATAATATCTGAATTGGTGCCATGTAATGCTGCAATTTTCAATTGCATTTTGTCTTAAAAAAACTTTTACTCCAAAAATAACTTTTTATACTTAACTTGCCTGTGTGGTTTAAAATTTGCCTTTTTATGTTTTTCTTTTTTAAAAAATAAACGAAAACAAATTTCGAGAATTAATTCCAAGAGCCCAAATACGAATGAACATATAGTATTTTCCTGGGCAAGAAAAACATAAGCAAGATAAAAAATATAAATACATACTTAGGACAAATAATATAATATTTATTTATTTTATTAACTTAATAAAATACACTTTTTAAAAAAGAATTTTATACAGATTTTAAAACATATATATTTTTTAAACAGCAGAAATAGCTATAAAGATGCGGGGGGGGGGGGGAGGAGACTGCTAGAAAAACAAATTAACTGAAGATTGTAAAACGCTTCTTATTTTTTAAATGTTTATAATTATTTATTTCTGAAAAAAATATTTGTAATTTGTAACAGTTTTAAATTTTTATTCTTTAAAAGTACTTAAACTTACTTAGCAATTTTACTGCTTTGCTACTAAAAGTTTTACAGTTTTTTTTTTTTTTTTTTTTTTTTACTTTTTTTTTCTTTTCTTTTTTTTTTCTTTTTTTTTATTCACAATGTTGTTTTTGAATTTAAAAAGAAAAATAGAAAAAGAAAAAATTAAAAAGAACACCTCTTGAATTATCTCTAAAATGGCCTTTTCATATAGATAGCATACATTGAACATTTCAACAACTTTTTTAAAATGGCTTTGTGGGCACAAAACAGCTACTTTTATGAAACTTTTGCGGCCCCCTAACTGTAAATATGGCTTTGCTACACAGTAATCTTCGCCAAGGATCATCCTCAGACGGGAGATAAACGTCGATCCTCTGGCAAACTCTGTTCCGATCCGGTGGATGCGTAGAGAGTGTAACATCTCAATCGGGAATCTGTCCTATCTGTGGTGTCCCTTCTTCCATTGTCAGGCCTTTTCTTCATGGGTGTCACAATCCACACCTGGGGTGTGGGGGCTTAATCGTCTCATCCCCAACCCCTGCCCCCCTCTACCTCTTCATTTTCGGAGCTATTCTTAACGGATACCCGCCTTTTGGCCGCAGATTTAAACGACTCGACGATGACTTGAACTGCCTTTCTCCAACTCCGGTTTCGACTCCTCTTCTAGTTTTTTTTCTTCTTTCTTCTCCCTCATCCTTCACTTCTTCTTGCCCTGCAATAGAAAGAAGAAAGAAGAGTAGTGTGATAAAAAAATGTTGATGTAAACAAATTCTAGTGGTAGAGACTCCTGGGAATATTCTGCAAGGAGGAATTTAGGGAGATTATTGCGCGTTAGACTTTGAAGTGTCTTTTTATTTTTTTCTATTACAGATTTTAATTTTTTTTTACCTTTACAAGAAAAAAGTATTGGATTCATATAAAATTTTGAATTCCGGTTTTCGACGGAATGACACGTTTTAGGGTCAGAGATCCCGAAAAGCATGTTTGTACGTAATGTCTGTCAGCAAATCTGTCTGTCACTCTGCAAGTCTGTAACACAAATTTTGTAGGAGCTCTATCTAAAGAACTAATGAAAGTAATTTAATAGAATTTTAGACTCAGTTAAACCCTTATATAACTGGATACAAAATACTTTTTGGTGAGAATCATCCAACAGTTCGCGTTGCTATGCTGCATCATTCCAGATTGTCGCAATATCTCTATCTCAATCTCAATTTTCATCAAGCTTCAGATATAGTTAGTCATTGGTGACTGATACGACTTGATGTTGTTCAGTTTTTGGTGTAAATCTTCCAACAGGAAGAGCTCCTAACCAGATTTTTTTTTAAAATGATTTTCGCAATAGCTTTGTCTCAAAAATTAATGCAGGGATTTTTATCAAACTTCCCATTGACATAAGTTGTTGCTGATTAGGTTTTGATGTAGCTCACCTAACAGATAGCGTTCTATGCTGCATTTTTTAGGATTTACGCGATTTTAGTGTTTGCATACTTCTAGAATTAGTTTTCACTGCAGTTTAGGGCAAAATTAAGTTTTTAATTTCAGAAATTTTATTTTATACTTTTAATAAGTTATTACAATTTTCTAGTCACACATTAATATAATTAATTTAAATGTTGTAATATAAATTAATTTTCCTGCAAAGTAAGAGTCAACAGTACCTGCGACTTTTTATAATTTTATTTTGAATACAAGGCAGATATATTTTTAAGAGTACAAATTTAAAAACTTGTATATAAAAATGTAAAAATACATGAAAAAAAATGTAGTAAAGAAAAAAAATAACATGACAAAAAACAATTATAATAGAATATAGGTTGTTCATAAATTAAAAATTCTTAACAAATACCATGAAATAAAAGATTCGACTACTACAAACCCAGCTTAGACTCTTCTTCTGAGATGGAACTTTTTTTCTTCCTCATCCTTCATTGCATTCTACCTGCAATAAAAAAAATAGTTAACAATTTCTAGTGGCAGAGACGAAAGAGAATAATCTGTATCAAATAATTTATATATTTTTAAATTTCAGATTTTGAGAAATCTGAGTTTTACATTCAACTACATTTTTAAGACAAAAATAATTGAGTTTTTTCGTCTGTACTGTATGGCAAAGTTTTTTAGGTGCATTTGTAGTTCTATGAGAACGATCACTTATTAACATCGTCTGATCCGTCCGTCCGTCTGTCCACCTATAACAGCGGCAAGAACGATCCAATGGAAAGGTTTGAAATTTAATATATAAGAACCGGTCCAGAATGTCGCTGAGTCCTTTCAAATTTCATTAAAATCGAATTAACACTTTAAAAAGTTTTTCATAAAAGATATCTTCATTCTATTATATTTTATTCATTGCTACATGATTCAAAGTGTCCAGGGTGATGACGTAATATTTAAAAAGAAATTCTGTTTTTTCCATAGGACTGAACTGTATCTATATAGAGATAATCGTAATCAATTTTGTACTCATGCCTTTTTGGAAAAGACTGCAACAGTTATGGCACCAAGATCTCAATATTACGAACACACATCCTTCCCGTGCAATTTCTTATTATTTTTTATTCTTATTTCTCTTGAATGACACAGATGACTACGAATCATTTCACTTCAATCCGTAAACATCCTCGTAAATCTCATCTATCACATAATATCACTTATTTCTCCACAAATAAAGAAATCTTTAAACACAACAATATATAATTATTTAGGGTTACAAATGATGGAGTTATGACAATCATTTTCATTGAAAAAGAAAGATTATTTTTTTCTTGATAATATATAACATTTTCTCTTTGATTATGTATCAAAAATAATTTATAAACTTTTGAATGAAAAAAAAAACCAGTAAATTATATCCATTCCAAATAGAAAAAATATGTAAATTCGTAGCACCAATAGTCGTCGTGAGGTCTGTCCGTCTACAACGATGCAAAAATTACTTAAGCGAATAGTTTAATGTATAGAATCATTGTTAATCAAATTTAATGTATAGAATCATTTCAAAATTTAGTAGAAGCCTTTATAATTTCATGGAAGTCGAATCAAAATTTTATTCTATTAGATCCTATCCGACGTTATTCATTCAATGATGTTTTATGATAGGTCATGATTCCAGGTTTTCAAGGTGATAATGTTTTATTGACACCCTGTTATTTCAAACAATTGAATTGAATCTATATGGAATCGTAAAAAAAATTCATTTTTGCATAAAAGTGCAAAAGTTATGACACCAAGATCTAACGATGTATAAAAACAGTTATGGTACATTACGCAACCTCATTGGCCACGTTTGATGTGCCATTTCCGGTTTGTTTGTTTTACTACTGTAAGAAAATAGTAAAAATACTTTATCGCCAATTCATTTCATTTATATTCCAATTGCATGATTATAATTTTTTACACATTAATTAACTTATTATGAATTAAAAAATTAAATACTAATGTAAAAAGGCATATCTCTTGGTGTGTTTTATTATAATTAAGTACACAAATCCTATTAATTACTTCATTTATATTATGTAAGATTATTCTTAAATGATAGAGATTCTTAAAAATTTTAATCGCCCAAAAAATTTTGTGTCATTTACGATAGGTACCACGATCACGAAAAAAAAAAAAAAAAAAATATATATATATATATATATTGTTGGTGCTTTTATTGTGTTGAGTTCAAGATTAAGGAAGATGACTAATGGATCACATTTTATTGTATATACTCTAAAAAAATATCGGACGTTGTGAATATAAATATGTTTGTAAGTTATGCGCTATTTATTAATGCTATAAGCATTTAAATCAGATAAGAATGTATGTAAAGAGAAAATGCATGCATTGAGTGTTTATGAATTAAATAAATTTTAGCTACATTACATTGCACTGCAATCAAATAAAAAAAGATAATTTGTTTCTTAATTTAACTCTCTACCTTTTTTAAGGTATACGAAAATATAATATTACCTCGTCCAAGTTATTCGCAATTCTAAGAAACTTTCTTCAGAAAGCAACGGATTTCTCATAGTTAAGAACGCGTTTGCGAAGTAAATGTTTCTTTTGCAATCCGAAATTTTCGAAAAGTTTTCGAGTAGTTTTTACAACATATTAAGGCATCAAACTAAATTGGAAATGAAAACTTTTACGAAAACTATAGATTTTGTTTTTTATAAATTTATTTGAAAGTACAATTCTAAAACTGCTTCATTTTTGTACCTATGTTAATATACTTCCTTTTTTGTTCCTACTTTGTTTTAGAGCTGACATTATAGTCAGTTTATAGAAAAAAATGTACTTATTTAACATTTAAATACATTTTTCACTAAACTGATTTTTACACAAAATTAACTTATTTCAAAAATGTTGAAATAAAAATGGTATTATCATTCTTCTATAAAATTTTGTAAACTTGGTCTGTATCTAATAAAAGAATTTTCATTGCATAAATATTTTCAAAATGATGGCCTTTTATTAAAAAATCCAGAGGAAAATTGAGGAAAATCTTATACTGGAATCTTGGATGCCGTTTAACATATATATTTAATAAAGTATTCTTTAACTTGTAGTAAGTGGACCCGATAGAATCTCATATAGTTTACTTTAGTAGCCATTTTTTTCTAATCAGTTTATTTGTTTTTGATGTAGCAGTTTTAAATTCTTTGAAAAGTTTCTTCGAATTTCCATGAAAATTTAACATATTTTGTAGTTTCAGTAGGTTATATATAAAATTTTGAAGGCAAATTATTAATTTGTAAATTATTGATTCCAAAATCGCGGGTAGCTTTGAAAAAAATTATATTTTCATAAACCTTAGCCCTTTAATGCAGGATTTTTATTTTGTTCGGAAAACCTTATAATTTAATCTAGTTTTGTTAATTATCCACTACAAAAAGAGTGAAAAAATTATTTATGTTATTTCTGTAGGACATAATTCCATTACGTCACTCCCGAGTAATATTAACAAAAAGGGCTCAGAAAAACAATCATTTTAAATTATGCACTTACTTTAGAATTTTTACACTATTCTATTAAAAGTATTCAACGATATAATAATCTTCATTAAGCTTTTACTAGTTTTCAAAAATTAATAATGAGTACCTTATAAAGATAGAGAAAAAATTCCTTTCGAACAATAACAAAAAAACCTCTCCGTGTTAAGACATTAGAAAGAAAACAAACATTCCGAATTTAAATGCCTGTTATCACACATAAATAACACACACGCAGACACGAAAAAAAAAAAGAATTAAAAATGCCAAGCGAAAAAAAAAAAAAAGAAAAAGAAAAAGAAACATGTTGTCTTGCTGTGTTATAATATGTATTAAAGGTTTTTACAAATATACGAGCTAGATTAAGAAAAAATGTCTTTTTTTACAGTGGCGTATGTAAATATAATATGCTAAAAAGGCAGCTTTTTCTATCAATTATTATTACTATTATTATTATTATGTAAAGGAATCAATCCTAAAATAAAACGAAATTAAAAACATCTGGCAAAGTAAAACATGTTCGCATTTACTTTAAATTATTTGAATTGCATATAACCTGCGTTCTTTTCACCACAGCTTTCAATCGTTTCTAATAGTTACATTTTTAAAATATCCTCTGATCATCAACTGATCTTATCGTAATACAAGATTTTCAATAAATTCGAAGAACTTTCAGAAGAAAATGTAGTAAAAGTAATAATGTCGATTTTGAAGGCTATAAATAATCGTAATAATAACGCTCTAAATAAACGGCTCTAAATTAAAATAAACATTGAAATTAAAGTGTATGCTGTATGTTAATGATAATATTAATTTATAATTAAAATTAATAATATTATTAAACTTATTAATTGGCGCAAACTATTCCATTCAAAACAATTTTAAACTTACAAGGCTTTCATTGTTAATAGCAAAATGAAATAAATGAAATTTAATCATATAAATTTCTTCTTTGGTTATCCATGTTTTATTCATAAAATCAAAATTGCTTTAATGCGATCAATTAAAATGAATGTTTGATCTCTCCACACATACATAAAAGGGAATATTACGCTAAAGGAAACAGAAAGAATATCTAACTTTTCCAAACCCATATTTTTATATCACCGATTCCCCGCTACTTACTTACAATCTTCAAAAATAAGTTTGGATTACCTGCCTCGACGCTCCTGTTGTAACAAAAATCTATTTACAGGCAAATTTGCAATTAGTGGCAGGATTTGAAAGTTGAAAATATTTACTTGCTGTAACTCCCGTAAGGTTCATACGGGAGTTACAGTAAGTAAATATTTTCTATAGTTTCTTGATATATATGTTATATAACATATAGTTTCTTGTTATATAACTTGTTATATAACATATAGTTTCTTGATAGTCGCAATATCAAGATAGAGAAAATAATATGCATTTCTATACATTTATAATGCTATAAGGGTTTTAGAGTTTGTATTAGAATTTCTTTGGCGAAAATTGTTCGGTGAAAAAAAAAATATATACATATAAAACTGGGCTTGTTATAAAAAAAATTTCATTACTTTTCCTATCCCATCTTCTAAGTTTATATTTATATTTTTCTCTTTTAGGTATTAAATTATTTTTATATAAATTTCCGAATCTAAATCCCCATAAATCCTCAATCTTGTTCGTCCTTATTTTCTGTAAAGATGAAAATACAATGCACTGCAAGATGGTGTAATCTTGAACCAATATTTGGAGCTCCTGTTGTAGCATCGTTCCAATAGTTGGAACAAGGTTGAAATAGAAAGCTCCAAATGTTGGTACGAGATTGCACTATCTAATGGTGGCAGTTACTAAACACGAAAATTTGGTTCAAACTGTAGCAAAATTTTTAGCTATTGAGCACCAAAATTTGATTCAAACTGTAGAAAATTTTTTAGCTATTGAGCACCAAAATTTGATTCAAACTGTAGCAAAATTTTTAGCTATTGAGCACCAAAATTTGATTCAAACTGTAGCAAAATTTTTAGCTATTGAGCACCAAAATTTGATTCAAACTGTAGCAAAATTTTTAGCTATTGAGCACCAAAATTTGATTCAAACTGTAGCAAAATTTTTAGCTATTGAGCACCAAAATTTGATTCAAACTGTAGCAAAATTTTTAGCTATTGAGCACCAAAATTTGATTCAAACTGTAGCAAAATTTTTAGCTATTGAGCACCAAAATTTGATTCAAACTGTAGCAAAATTTTTAGCTATTGAGCACCAAAATTTGATTCAAACTAGGACGAGATTTTTAACAATGTGTTGTAATAGAAAACAAATTATGGAAGTAAAATGGTATTTGACAATAAAACTTTTCACATTTAAAATGGACTTTAAGAAATTTTAAAGTCTTTCAGTTAAATCAATTTTCGGATAACTGGGGTTCTACTGTATTTATAAAAGAAAAACGGGGGAAAAATCAAACACTGATATTAATTTCATTTAATATGACCATACCATATACAGGGTGTTTCTAAATTCATGATCCCAACTTTAAGGGGTGATAGTACACATCAAGACAAACAATATTTAAATAGGAAACCAAGGGTCCCAAAGTCTTCCGAAGGAGATAGGCGCCATTAAAGTTTAGGGTCCAAAAATTCAAATGATTATGAAAAACAGAAAAATTGGTCGATTCGTTTGCGGTTTTCACTAAAATTATTCTTTATGTCAGTATTGTCTTGAAAATAAATTATAAAGATAAATTTCAAAAAATGACGATAGAGGGCGCTTTAGACTTTAGAGTAACGAACAACTATTTTTTACCGTTATTTTTTTCATCTCATTAAAGGTTTCGTAAGCGCTAAATCGATGGAGGGGTTAAGAAGCGGAAACTGAACAGTGTTCAGGAGTTAAAATGTTACCCTCCCCACCCCTCGAACACATTTCAAATTTCCGCACTTAATTACTCAAAACGATGCAGATTTTGCGCTCAAAATTTAAGTTTGAACTTTTACAAGCATTTAATTAGATACAAAAAATAACGGTTAAAAATAGTTGTTGGTTACTCTAAAGTTTAAGGCGCCCTCTATCGGTATTTTTTGAAATTAATCTTTAAAATTTATTTTCAAGGAAATATAGACATAAAGAATAGTTTTAGCGAAAACGGCAGACGAATCGACCAATTTTTCCGTTTTTTAAAATAATTTGAAATTTGAACCTCCTCACCCCCATTGAACACAGTTCAGTTTGCTCTACTTAACCACTCCCAACGATTCAGATTTTCATCTCAAAATTTAAGTTTATGTCTAAGCTTCTAAGAAAATTTTATGAGATGCGAAAAATAACGGTAAAATATAGTTGTACGTTACTCCAAAGTCTAAAGCGCCCTCTATCGTCATTTTTTGAAATTTATCTTTATAATTCATTTTCAAGACAATACTGACATAAAGAATAATTTTAGTGAAAACCGCAAACGAATCGACCAATTTTTCTGTTTTTCATAATCATTTGAATTTTTGGACCTAAACTTTAATGCCGCCTATCTCCTTCGGAAGACTTTGGGACCCTTGGTTTCCTTTTTAAATATTGTTTGTCTTGATGTGTACTATCACCCCTTAAAGTTTGGACCATGAATTTAGAAACACCCTGTATATAGTATTAAAAATATAATAATGCTTTTTAGGTATAGAGATATGCAATAGTTTTGTATTAGAAGACCATTGCCCCTCTAAATAAACTAAAATTTAGGTTGTAGATGTTTTCCTTAATATATATTATTTTCATCAGTTCCTCAACTCTTAAAATGCCTCTTTGTTACACAGGTCGGTAATAGAATTTCTCAAAGTGACTGTTTTTTACACTCATTTACTTTAACTTAGTTTGTTTCCCGTTTCATGTTCATTTTTTCACTCATTTCCTGTTATGCTAAATTTTAAATTATAGGCAAACTTGTGTTTCCAATGACAATATAACATTTTAATATTTTTAGAGTTTAGTTATAAATAAATAAATTGAAACGTTTTATCTTTACTTAAAAGGTGATCGATAGTAATACTGCAGATGTTAAAAGTTTAAAATATACATTTCACTTAAATTTCCAAGTACTTTCGGTCTGCAAAACCGGCAATCATCGATAAGGAATATTTTCATTAACTGCCGTTCTGTTCATTTCAAACACGTTCTTCATTTGAAATGGGAGAATCTATAATTATTAGGGTAAATGGAAGTGGAAGTAGCCGTACTTTGGATTAAATTTTCGAGGAGGGAAAAAAATATTTAACTGTCTATTCATTCATTTAAATACGTCACTTTAATTTTTGAACGCGTAAGTGTATCATTTTAGAAGTAGCGGTGCTTTCTAACCCTGTGTACAGTAAAAATATTTAATAGCCATTTCCTTCATTCATATACGTCACTTTGTTTTAAATGGCAAATAGCAGATGTAGCCTCGTATTAACTTTACGTAGTTGAAATTTATTGGGTGTTTAAGTTTTCAGGATATTTAACCACATAATTGGGATATTGTATGATACTGGATCATTACAAATTTTATTGTTTCTACGCAGAATTTCCATAGATTTTCTGATAACGGATGCGTAGTAATTGGATGTTGGATATGTAATTTTTTGCTTGATCAAAATCTATTATGATATTCTATGATTAAAATTTAAACGAGAGAAAGCTGTGGATTGGCGACAAAATTTATATCTTCTTGGTGTTTTTTGTTTCTTTCTGTGAGTTTTCTTTAATGTATTTTTCATTATGTTATTTTTATAATTTCTTAAAAGGATAGCATATACATTGTCTGTTCCTTAAGGTATCCGAACATCTTTAAATCGTAATTTTTGGCCAAAATATCGGTTTTTTCTTTTTGCAATAATATAAAAGTAGAATCTTTTATATATCGAGATCTGCTTAAATTTTGTCTGTGTCTAAAACGGAAACCGAGCTACAGCCGTTTAAGGATGTTATTAAATCAAAAAGAGTAATTTTGTGACATATGCTTTAATTTATTTTTGCTCGGAAATGCATGAAAATAGTAGGTGTTGTTATTCAGAAACTGTCTAATTGCACTCAGTTTTCTGGGTTTTTTTTTAATGCAATAGATTTTTCAAAACAAGCCTTCAAAATTGACGTTTTTGAGCCCATTTCCCGACAAAAGCAGAAAAACTGGTCGAAAACGGGTGATCACGTGATCGAAATAGCTTAGAACTGGATAGGTAATTTAATGATCATAAAAAGGTAAACTAAGTTCGATTCGAAATCGCTTCCATAGTCAGGCATACCAATTTTATATCTTTTCGTTAAAAAAGGAATTTGTAAATGTGTCAAAACGTTTTGCGCTTGTTGAGCGGAGTAGTTGGAATTGCATCGATAACATCTTTTGAATTCTGTTTTAAAGTTATTTTTTGTTTTTTTCCTAAAAATTAAGTTTTTCAGATTTTTACTATACGCGAAACATCCTAAAACAAAAAAATAATCTATGGAATGCCACGAAATTTTCTGTACCTCTTTTACAAATGTCTTTCGAGGTAATGGGCTATGCATTCATGATAATATATGAAATAGTTTTATATTTACACTGGTGTAAATGACAAACTTGAGACAAATTTTGCGAATTTTTCATTACATGAGTACTTTAACTGCCCTATCTTCTGAGATTGTAATGTGTGTATAGCCTAAATCCTAGAGAAAATTATTCTGCTTATTTTGCAATGTACAAAATGTCGATGCATTGTTTTATTTTTGAGTTATCACGTTTTGCGGAAATATCCATTTTTGACATAATTTTAACCATTTTTCTCTTTAAAAAAAGTCATTTCTGAGTAATTGTTAAAATTTTTATATTTTTTTTTTCAAAGCTTTAAAGTAAATGCCGTTTTAAAAAAGGGATATCAAGAGAAAATTTAAAAAAATTCAAAACATTACTTACGATATTGCGCGGATACCTTAAGAGACTTAATTTTTTGCGCACAGTAGAAGGCTCAAAGGTCGAAGTTTGCAAATGATACATGTGGTGAAATCTGTCAGCTATAGATTCTAGTAGAAGTCTGTTCCAGTTGGCTTTCATCCTTTACAGAACACGGGTCACTCATGAAACAGACACGTATTTGACAGTGGCGTAAGGTTTTCAGAATGAAGGTTACTGTCAAGCAGAGACACCCCCCCCCCCCAATCATGTTTTGTGTAAAACTAAACAAATTGCCTACTGAGCGGCTTCCGATGTTACACTGTTAAAAATCTCGTCTTAGTTTGAACCAAATTTTGATGCTCAGTAGCTGCAACCATACGATGGTGAAATCTCGTAATAAAATTTGGAGCTTCCCATTTCAACCTCGTTCCAACTATTGGAACGATGCTTCAACAGGAGCTCCAAATATCGGTTCAAGATTTCACCATCTTACGGTGGCAGCCATTGAGCACCAAAATTTGGTTCAAACTAAGACGAGATTTTTAACAGTGTACAAGAGCTTATAGGAAGAAATTTTTACTCATGTCTCAAATGTTTAGGTAGCCTTCAAAACTTTCAAAGACGGAAGAGAGGACATTGATGTCTATCAACACGCTGGACGTCCATCAAATTCTTGAACTTCAGTCAATGTGGCTAAAATGTAAGGGTTTTTGGTCTCTGATCGTCGAATTAGTGCCCGATGATTGAAGTTGGAGAGACGTTAGGACTTACAAAATCGATTGTGCATGAGATTTTCACGGAAAAATTTCAAATCTGGAAAATTTGTGGCAAGCTGGCTCTTCAAATTAACCCCAATTCATGGTAAAACACATCATCGCAATGCTGCTCCAACTACCGTACAGCCACAATCTATAATTGCCTGATCTTTTTTCTATTCACTTGGTGTTTTAAATAATAAAAACATAAATATTTTCTCTCTCGCCCAAAAATTGAAATTTCGCCTGCACAATTTCACTTAAAATAAACATTTAATTCAATTTCAATAAAAAAAAAAAAAACTTACAGGGCACTTCTACAAGATCAATTTGGATATCATACTTCATATTGGATATTTTTGTGAGTAATTTCTGGAGAAAATTAATATGGCACAGTTTTCATAAAACGGTCAAAAATCAAATTTAACGAGCTCGTTAACGGCACTTTCATAAAGTCAATTTACATATCATTCTCTAATTTTAAACATTTATCTGGATAATTTCCGGAGAAAATGAATTCTAAATAGTGTCGAGTTTAAAGCTTCTTCACCCTTAAAAAGTCATCGTTTTGACAATCTGGAGAACGTGCAGAAAACCATAATGTGCGACCCGAAAATTATTCCAGTTGAAGACTTCTAGGAGACCATAAGTTGTTCACAGAGTTATTTACAATGGTGATTAAAACAAATGAAGCTATTTTAAACATTTCTATTTTTGTACAAATTAACTAATTAACCTTTTAATTTCCTTGGTGGACAGACTATTAAATTTATATTATGTTTACAAAAAGCATATCTTAATTTTTTTGCAAACCAGCAAAATAAACTTCCCGTGTTTCATTTCTTTAAAGCATTTTTCCGTTAGCCGGACACCATGTGATCCAGTTCCGAATAATTTCTATGTTTGCAAACATGTACGAGTTACAAAAACAATGGAGTTAATTGTGCACCAAACCACTCGCTCAAAAATGTACCAACTGGCTCTTAAAGTACATCAAGAAAAATATTTTTAACAATAATAAATAAAAAATAAGGGGTGTAATATTAAAATGAATAATAATAACATTTTATTGCTATCTTGTCTAGCATTATTTCCTAAAAATAGTTTTCGTGATATATCTCCAGTAGAAATTTATCATGAGATTGTTAGTTGGAAATAGTGGTCGAAAACAACAAAAAATAATCACCTTTGGTTACCATAAATGGTGCATACTTGCACTGTCTGGCAGTCAACAGGTTAAGCAGACCTCTACTGTAACGTACTAACATAAAATAATCAAACGAAGTTAAAAATGTGTTGCCAGATAAAAAATTTCCAAATCAATGAATGACATTGGCAATCCATGTTGCATATTATAAAGGTAATCTTTATTTTGTAAATAAATAAAATTAATCTTGCTATGAAAAACTACAAAGCCATAAAAATAACCAGACCTTCTAATGATCGTGTCAATCATTTATTCATTGCAATTGTTGCTTGTCAGAAAAACACTTTTGTAAGAATCTCTTTCTTTTATAAGGATAAACCTCTGTATAAAAGCCTACTGCTTCAATATTACAGTATCAATGAGAAATGGAAATCAGATAAAGAGTCACAACGGAAACTCAGGATATATCTATATAAAAAGGGGGATGAGGGGGGGGTCATGCTCAACAGAAATATAATACGCTTCTTCTTGCAACTCTATTTCTTTGGTTAAGAAAGCAAAAATAATCACAAGTCCACTCGTACACAATATTAAGATGTAAGTCTGCATTTTTATTCCACATTTCTTTTATCAATCGGATCTCAGAGAGGCATAGTACATAAATTATCTCCATTTTGAAAGCGAGATAGCTCTGTGTTATTTATTCCATTCACTATATCGCCTTCTTTACGTCCATTTCTTAGGCTCCGAGCACTCGTGTATTTTGCCCAATTTGAACCGAATTCGAGGAAACCCATTCTTCTCCACACTTCTACGATTTATTGACAATAGAAGACGCGGATATTACAGTGGTTCATTAGATAACTATCTCAACCCTATTTCAAATAATAGGTCCCTGTCCTACAGCTGGTTTGAAATTTTTCTTTCGTAAACTGGAAAAGTCATTATACATAAAACATGCCACCTGTGAACATAAAGCACGCCGACTTCTTAGCGCAAAAAGTAGTTGTGAGATGTCCGCACCTTGAACAATACTCCGAGTATTCGGTACACATCTTGGACTGAAGATGCAACAAACAGGGATCTATTTCCCCCGTATCCCCGGGGGGGGGGGTTGACTGCTAGCGGGATGCATCGACTTATATAAAAAATACATAAAAGAAGCGAGAGAAAAAAATACATCTCTGTGATTTATTACATTTTGATCCGCTCTGTCTGTCCTAGTGAATCTCGCGTTGTAAAAAACCGTGAGATTTCACGATTTCTGCAGTTCCCCCTCCCCGAGAGATCGACGATTTTGCAGCTAATCACATCGTTTTCGAGTGCTTGATTATTTGTCACCCTCGTCTCAAAACGTTCGATTTGGGTGAAGAAGGTTCTTTCTCTAAGGAACTCATTCGCAGAAAAGAACGGAAGTATATGGATACGTCTGATCCATGAATATGGGAAGAAGTTGACACTTCCCTTCGAGTAAAGAACATTTGTATTTTGAAGTCGAAAAAGCGATTTAAAGCGATTAAAGCCTTGTAAATTAATTATTCCCCGTCTGGGTAATTTTTCTCTCAATTGGAAATATTCAATTCGTATGATAAATTTACCAATCAGTTAGATTGTGTTAAAATGATAATACAGTCAAACCTCGTTAACATGAACACGCTTAACGTGAATTACTTTTAACATGAATTGTTTCCACAGTTCCCTATAAAAACGAATCCAAAGATTTGATACTGATAACATGAATTACTGTTAACATGACCAAAATTTTGATTACCTTTGAGGCTCTGTTAACGAGGTTCGGCTGTAGTATATCTACGTACCCATCATTATATGGATTTCCCTTACCTGCGATTTATTCTGCCGTGCTGTCTAAATGACAGATCAGAAGTTGTGACCAATAAGGTGATCTGAGCGAGAAATGCCCGTCGGTTGGCGGAATTCTAAAATGGAGGGCCAAAATCACAGTAAAATAAAATCCAGCCACCTCACTGGTCATGTGGTAAGGGTGAAAATCACGAGCTTGTTTCTCCATTTGAAAAAGAGTGAGGGGTAAAGTAATTTTGAAGCGATTGTTACCGTCTGTTCTTATTTACGATAAACCATCATAATTAACTCAATTAAGGTATTTTGATGACGTTTTATAAATGAGAGTGAAAAATTTAGATTATAAATGAAAACAGTTAAGATTTACCTCAAAATCGCGACATTTGACCTACCTACCGCTAAGAGATTGTTGTCTGAAAAGGACGCAACTCAATGACCAATGAGGTGTTTGGATTTCACCGTAATGTGATTTTGGCCCTCCATTTTAAAATTTCGCCGTCGGTTGTCTCCCAAATCGCTTGAATGTTAAAAGCATTGGCCTTGTAAGCCAGAGGTATGGGTTCGATTCCCAGCCGGATCAATTTTTCGCTCAGTTGGAAATATTCAATTCCTTGTAAATTAAATCCCATACATTTGGACAGTTAAGACAACATTAAGGTAAGAAAAAGTACGAGTGAGTATCAAAAAATTTTTGCAATCACATAGAAATAATTGAGTGAAATTTGTGAAATTAATACATTAGTCCTTTCTTATATAGTGACCGTGCACAATAACATATTTCTGCAAACGATATTTCAAAGAGTCGGGGGGGGGGGGGGGGCGGTTTAATCCAAGAGAAGTGATTTGCATGGAGGAAGTGGTAGCCACATGCCTCTAAACTCTTTTCTGTCGCAGTGATTTTACGCCGGAAAAAATCTATACTTCTAAACTTACAAATGGTTCCGAGAATATTTTAATAAAATTTTGCTTTTGCAAAGAAGGTTTAAAGTAACAAGTTTTTCATTTTTTAAAAACGTTGTTTGTAAATTCAGATTTCAGTTAATCATTTCATCATTTCAAAAACAGAATTTTCTATACTGGAAAAGGGTGAAAATAATTCAAATTCTTTGCATCCGATGGACAGATATTGCTTTAAATACTTTCAACAATTTTCTACTTCTTTTTAGGTGCGTTCGTAATTATGCAAATACGTAGCACCTATTGTTGTCGCTCAGTCCGTCCGTCTGACCGTCTGTCTGTCCGTCTGTCTGTCCGTCCGCATATAACAACGCAAAAACTATCCAACCGAATCGTTTGAAATTTAAAATATATAATTATTACATAATTTTGTCGAGTCATTTCAAGTTTTACGAAAATCGGATGGATAGATCAATTTACAGGGACAATCAAAAGGATTCCGTTACATTATGTCAATGGGGAAAAACGTTTCAAATGCATTTTAATCGTTTGAAATTTAAAACATATATTTATTACATAATTTTATCGAGTCATTTCAAATGTTATGAAAATCGGATGCATAGATCAGGTACAGGAACAATCAAAAGTATTCCGTTACATTACAATCAATGGGAAAAAATGTTTCAAAAGCATTTTAATGCGGTATTACACTCATTTGAACATAATATAATTGACATGAATCTATGATGTATGTACTAGAATCTATATTCTGTACAATCTGGGATGCAGAGAATATTTATTATTAAATTACAGGACCACACAAATGTATTCCACTAAATCATGTTATACGGGGAAACATTGTTTGGGGCGTGTTTTAATTATATTAACCTACTTCACATTTTATGAATAAGATATACGTTAATGAAGTATATTTACAGGAACACAAAGATTTCAACCACTATACTGTATCCAAAGTACGCTCTACTATATCAGCAAGATCTGAATATTTTAAAACTTATAGTACGAACGCACCTCATTTGCTACGCTTCACGTGCAATTTCCAACTTGTTACAATTGAACGCAATTATATTATTCCTGTAAAATTACAAAAATGCAAACGTGTGCACTACTATGCTGCAAAAACAGTTTTATGGAAATTTGTGTTATTGTGCAGTGACCACTGTAAAAAAAAAAAAAAAAAAAAAGTTGCATAGGTTTGGTTTCGGCTCAGAAAAGACAACTAGTTGGCTTTTCTGAAATGAATAGTTTTTGAGAATGAAAAGTTTTAATTTAATAACGAAAATAGCTGAAAATACGAATAGTAACAGAAAGATTTCCGATCGTTTTTGAAATTCTTCGTATTCAAAATGGAATAAAATGAAACCTGAAGTTTATTTTCAGAAATTAAAAGTTTCCCTTCAGATCTGAAACGTTCCTAAATTTTTTTACTGTGTGGACTGCTATATAATTTGGCTTTTTCCGAAGATTTTCGAACAATTTTCTGACAATGTCGGAAAGTGTTTTATAATATATTCGCGGCGCATGATTTCTTTTTCTCGTTTAGAAATAATTTGGGAAGACAACTCATTCAACTGCGCATTAACCCGATGAAACATATCGAAGCCTTTTTTTTTTCTATGTTTCATTCCTTCTATAAATTACTATCAGCAAACATTTAAAAAAGTAAATAAGATTCTTTGTAAATAAGTTGAAAAGGACCTTTGTGCTCATGTCTAACAATAAGAGCCGATGAAAAGAACGCAGAGGATGAAAACGCCCAGTCTTTCTTCACTTCACTTCTTTTATTGTTCTGAGGAACGATCTGTAATTCGAAGAGCTCGTTTTTGTGATTTGTTTAATCGATGTTTAGGATGTAGAGTGTTGATGGCGTTAGACGTCTTGTTTTTCAGTGATAGAAAACAAACAAATTGTATTTGATTCTATTTAGATACAGAGAGTGTATCGCTTGATGAATCTGTTATTTTACAATACCCAAAAAAAAAAAAAAAAAAAAAAAAAAACTAGTTGGATGTGCCAGTTTTAGAACTTTCTTCTACCTCATACGTACATTTTAATATTTAGAGAAAATAGTTACTCATTTTAACGCTTTAATAATTTTAATTTAATACCATGCCAACTTTGATTTTCATCTTAAATTTCTGCTTCAGTCAATTAATCGGAGTAAAAACGAATTTCCGTCTCTGCACGAGCCGATGGAAAATAGAATAATAGGGAGATTTTTTTTTCAAATGCCGGGAGGACGTACTTGCCATAGCTCAGTTCTAGGCCTACTTCATACACCTTTAGGTGGTGCAATATTGAAAATGGCATAAAGTTGCTATTGCAGCGCCCCCTTCCGGCGGATGTTTTCCAAATTCAGGGAGGACCAACTAGCCATACCCATACACTTTCACAAAGAATTTGGTTCAGTTCTATGTATATCTTCTTACACTTTTTGATGGTAGAATGAAGACAGACACACGAGCAGACAGACATTTTGTAAAAAAAATATGTTTTTTGGAATCTCTGACGCCTAAAACGTGTAAATCCGTCGAAAACCGGAAGACGAAAAAAAATTCGATTACAATACTTTCTTCTATTGAGGATAGAAGAAAGTAAAAAAGACGAACAAGAAAATTGCCAAATATTATTCACATGCGAAAATGATTAAGATTTATGTGTAATTTTAATTAATTTTCAGTTGTGAAATTACGCTTGAAATTATTTATGTCAATCATCAGATTGCTAACTAAGCGTAAAACCAACCGAGTGAAAAATGTCCGAATCAAACCCAGATCCCTAGAATAACGCTCAAACGCACTACCATTTTTAGGTGCGTTCGTAATTATGTAAAAACGTAGCACCTGTCGCTCAGTCCGTCCGTCTGTCCGCATATAACAACGCAAAAACTACCCAACCGAATCGTTTGAAATTTACAATACTTAAATATTACATAATTTTGTCGATTCATTTCAAATTTTATGAAAATCGGATGGATAGATCAATTACAGGGATAATCAAAAGGATTCCGTTACATTACGGTCAATGGGGAAAAAAGTTTCAAATGCATTTTAATCGTTTGAAATTTAAAATACATAATCATTACAAAATTTTGTCGAGTCATTTCAAATTTTATAAAAATCGGATGCATAGATCAATCACAGAGACAATCAAAAGTATTCCGTTTCATTACGGTCAATGGGGAAACAGTTTCAAATGAGTTTTAAGGGTGTTACACTCATTCGAACATAATAGAATCGACATGAATCTATGAAGTATATACTAAAATATACATTCTGTACAATCTGTGAAGCAAAGAATATTTATTATTAAATTACAGGGCCACACAAAAGTATTCTTCTACATAATGCTATACGGGGAAACATTGTTTGGGGCGTGTTTTAATTATACTAAACTACTTCACATTTTATGAATAAGATATACGTTGCTGAGGTGTAGTAAAAATTACATCCTGCATATTTACAGGAACACAACGATTTCGACCTCTATACTGTATCCGAAGTAAGCTCTACTATAGCATCAAGATCTGAATATTTTTAAAACTTCGTTATCGTACGAACGCACCTCATTTCCTACGCTTCACGTGCAATTTCCAACTTATTAGATACCATTTTTAGATACCCAGCCGGGCATCTGCCAATCGCATGTTTAAAAAGATCAGATCTACACTATCACCGGGCAAGGGGTCTGTCCAGACTTTCCTCACAGGGTCCTGTTTTTGTGAAAATATAAATCTTATTTTCTTATATTTGTGAAAATTCTAGTCAGAATTTTTTTAATTTTAAATTATCGATGTCTTCAGGTTCTATCCTTCATACATAAAAAGCTAAGTAATATGCTCTTTGGTGATTTCAACTTACAGTAGAACCCCGCAAATCCGGACCCCGTTAATCCAGATCTCCAGATAATTCGAATCGGTTTGGTCGTTTTTTTTAAGTTTGAGAAGTGATCGGCAAATTTCCATAACATAAATTTATTTCAGCCTCGTATTCTGAATAAATAAGTATTTTACGAAATCTTTTTGGAAGAATACCTCAAGCTTTCTTATTTAAACTCTTTAATGTTATGTATGAAAGGAACAACGTTACATCTTTTAAGCTTTGCCAATTCCAGTTTTCATAGTTTTCTATTTAATCCATTTGGAAATGTCATTAAAAGCTCACTTGCTTAATAAAGTTTTATGTTTTACTCAGAGCATTCGAAGAAAGAAAGTAAAATAGCCCTTATAGACACACTGACTGATAGGGTTTGCGATCCCATCTTTGTCAGGCAGTTCATATGTATTCTTGGAAACAGTCCTCTTGTGAATGTTTCCTTGCCTTCTAACCAAAACCCTTCTACAAATCACTTGCGTAAAATCGAAATAGGAGGAATAAACGAGAATGCGTGGCCATGCGGTTTGCAAAACCGGCAGAATATGACATATTGTATAATTACAAAGTAAACAATTATACTGTCTGTAAATATTGAATATGTTCAGCATTAAGGTGATTTTCTGTGAATATGTTTTATTTTATTTCATTTATTCACTAATCCGAATTATCGGGGTTCTACTGTATTTACAAACTAGATTTTATTATTAAATGATTAAACTTGTGAAAAGTTCAATTTGAAGGTGAAAAAATTCTGTGAAAGGTCTATTTAAGAGACAAATGATTTTGTGAAGGGTCCTGTTTTGGGATAAAATGTTTTGTGAAGGGTCCTGTTTGGTGATAAAACATTTTGTGGAGTGTCCTGTTTTAAGATAAATTATTTTTTGAAGGGTCCTTTAAAGGACTTAAATTTTTCCTAAACATATCCCTGCCGATTTACCAATTTTATAGTCCAAATTAAACCTGAAATTGATATTTTTCACCCTGAAGGAGAAAAACAAAATGTATTATCTTTTGTATTTAAAATCAAAATTACTCAATTTTTTTGCTTTGGGTGTGATGCAGTTGGCATAGCAACCTGAAATTTTATCGTGATGTTTAATTTTAAGATGTAAGTGTTCGCTAAGAATGATTTCTAAAAAATCGAAATTTAATAGATTGAAATGATCTTAAAACGTTCCAAATTAACATTTATTTGAAAGTATTAACGGTAGAAATATGAAATTTGGCATGGCTGTTGTTCTAAAGAAGTAAATTTCAGCCAGAATAATTTAGGAAAATTTGAAAATTCAAAGAGTGCATCAGCGAAAACGTTCTAAATTTGTGATACAGTTAGAATTATAGAAGCTTAGAATTTAGTATAGTGGGAACGTTTAAATTACAGATGCTTTCTGAGAATGGTTTAAAAAAAATCGAAAATTAAAAAAGATGAAATGATTGAAAAACGACGTTCGAAAAACGCTCGAAATAAAAATTTTGTGGAATTTGTTTGGGTTAAAAATTTGAAATTTAGTATAGTGGTTATTTTTAAAACGCTGATGTACTGTGTAAACAGTTGATTAAAAATTTGGAATCTAAAACTCTTAAATGAGTGGAAAATATTCTAAATTATGCAGTTTATTTAAAATTGTTAATGATAGAAATTTAAAATTTGACACGTCTGTTATTTTTCAGACATAAATGGTCAGTTTTTATAAAATTCAAAATGTCAAAAACTGCTTCAGTAAACAACTTTTATAACTGCGATTTTCGAGATGCTACTAGTCTAGAAACTTTAGATTTGGTAAAGCGATTATTTTTAAGTTTTAAATGCTTGCTAAGAATTTATTTTTAATAAAAATTTAAAAGGACTAAATGAGCAGGAACTATTCCAAACTATGATATATCTTAAATTGCTAGGGACAGAAACTGGAAATCTAATAAAATTGTTACTTTGGAGAAAACTTTAGAAATTTTAAAGCGTCCAGGAACAAAAAAAAGTTTATGAAATTATGATTTCTATAATATACTAGTTGTCACAGAAGCTTGCCTAAGTTGTTTGGAATTTAACATGGTAGTAACTTTTAAGATGCAAATTATTACTGGGAACGATTTCTAAAAAATACGAAATTTCAAATGTAACATGAAATGATCTCAAAACCATCGTAAACGCATTCTAAATTACCATTTATTTGGAACTAATTTTTGTTTGTCTCATTTATTTAAGTCTGTGTTCGTCTAATGTAGTATAAGAATGTAGTTTGGTCAAAATATTGCTTAATTAATCAATTTTGAATTCCCACGACAATATTTTAGACTCATTTTAGATCAATAATTAGACTTAAAGCTGCGGGTTTTTCTAGTAATCTATAAAATATTCTATTAAAAAGAAAAAAATTCAGATCATCACTTTGGTTAGGGGTAAAAATGGTGTTTCAGACCGAATGCATCCAAAAAGGTTGCAAAAAACGCATTGCAAATGGCTAAAAAAAAAAAAGTTGGAAATTTATTTTAATGTTAAATAATTTACAAAAATTTTGGCAATCATGTGATACATTCTCTTTCTAAACGTTTATGCCAGCTTTACGGTCCTAATTTAACCAAAAATTGCTACCTTCCAGCGAAATTTGCTTGGGAGCGAAAATTTGTAATTTCTTTCAAATTAAATGCACTGTCTTTCGTATAATTATTATTTTTTACTCAATTTTATGGCATTTGGTCGAGTGAACTTTATATATTCTATCTCTAAACCTTTCACAATTAACCTTTTGCGGTCGTATGTCTACTCTCAAAATTTTTTTACTATTCCAGTCGCACAGCCAAAGGTGACCGAACACTTGCGATTTTAGACATTTTGTTAAATATCTAGAAAAATGCATAAGGAATTATAATGAAATTTCAAACGTATGATCAGAATAGTATAGGTCATATATTTCTGCGAAGATTTTTCCTGAAACCCTATAGGAAACAGTCAACAAATTGGAAAAGATCGAATATCTTTTGGATAACCCCGTCAAAACTAATGTAACAAAAGTGTTCAAACCGTAGATTAGGATTAAGTGACTTATTTTAATAAACTGTGTTCATTTTTATAAGAATATCAGATAGCATGTATGTCAATGCTGAGGTCAGAGACCCAGCAAAACAGTATGTATAGCTGACAAAAACATTTTGCCGTGAGTAACAAGCAACGTGAACAGAAATAGTGCAGATTCAGCATTCTCCCACAGAATACGAATGACGTATAGAAACCACTCATGCTGGCGAAATTGCTGATTACAACTCTCCATCCAAAAAGTACCCTGGCAAAATGAACCTAAAATGAACCAGAAGCCTTCCGGATGTTGTACGAGGAAGATGGTTGGTCGAGCTCCCAAAATCTGAACGAATATGACATCGCGGAGCAGAAATGGTCAGAGATGTCCCAAAACCCACCTTAGTTTAACTGTAAATAGTAAATTATATCCCATAGTCAAGAAATCATGAAATATTGTGTGTTACAACCCCTAGACACCATTAATCTACATGTATACTCGTCATGAAATTAAAGTTTTAATAAAAACAGCATACTCTATAGCTCCTATAGAATTTTTTTTTCTTTATGATCCGTTACAATTTTTTTTAATTTTTGATAAAATCTTTACAATAGTTTGTAATATATTAGCAAAATGCGAAGCTTAACAGAATGTACCTTTTGGGAGTCTCACACATACACATCATGGTTACACTATTTTCCTTACACTTTCGTTTAAGTATAAGGAAATGTAATACATTTCCAAGGCGTAAAAATTGAGAAAAAAAAAAAAAAAAAAAAAAAAAAAAAAACTTCTTCAATGCATGCTATATTTTTGCAGAAAACACTCCAATTTATCCAACACCCTATTCCGCAATAATTATTTCGCAAGTGTCCACAATTTTATCGACTGAATTCAGTGTCGGATCAATGATGCATTCACGATGGAAGAACAATTTATGATTCAACGAGTGTCTGCACCCACGACAAGAGATGATATCACATCCGATAAAGTGCGTCTCGCGTGTGGGCCCCGGGGCCCTTCCATTTCCGATAGAGGCCCTCTCGGAAGTGTCAACTGATGCCCCCTTGCCACACCTGAAGCAGAGGTATATACAGGAAGCACGTACCGACAGGTCTAATCTGTGGACATTCGCTTAAGCAGGGCTTCCGCTCCAAACCGAAAAGAAAAAAAAACAGCTAGCGTGTGGTAGATATTGATTGGGTTGGGGTGCGTGTGTGTGGGAGTATTTTCGCCTGGTACGAGGTGAAAGTTCGCGGGTATATCTCGAACCTCCCAGTTTCCAGTATGTAACCTGACAGTGTCTGTAGATTCGTGATTAACCAGCTGCTGTCTCTACAATTAACCACTGACTATGACGAGAGACTATGGGATGATGCCTAATCCTCGGAGAAAAATCTTAAGCTTTTTTTTTTATCCCGTTTTTGGTGTCTTACTGGAAGTTTTTTTTTTCCTTCGTGAGTTTAAATGCTGGGTTCTCTTCCTCTTTTATAAAGCAGGAAGCTTTATCTCTCGAAGATCTTGTTTCTAGTCCGTAAAGAAGCCATAAACATATTAATCAGAAGTGGCATTGTATTTGCATAAGGAAACTGATGAACTGCGACCTGAAAATCTCTAGTAGCAAAAGAATGTTGGGCCAATACATATATTTATTTATTTATTTTATTTTATTTTATTTAATTTTTTTATTTACTTATTTATTTATTTATTTATTTGCATTGACTTCTATAACTTGGTCAATATTTGAATATGAATATCGGTTCTATGAGGTATATACATTTTGCCATCGTTAATGCAAGAAATATTTTGCTTTTTCCATGCAACTATTTTCGATCTCAAGCCAGTATTCTGCAATAATGACGCATAATTGTAAATATAATCCATAATTTTACCAAAATTAATGTTTCATTGAAAGAATTTTCACCGAATTCATAGAAATACAATATTGAACTCTATTAGAGGTTTGCCTTCTGATGAAAACTCTCTCTTTATTATTATAACGTAGAAATATTTTACTCTGTGAGATTTTATTGCTGGGCAACACCTAACATCGAAACACAAGCATATTACTTACAAATAGCTATTATTTGCCTAAGGATAATAAATTATGGATGCAATCATTCCAATATTAGTCGCATTATATAATCATTCATTTGGAAAAATAAACACGATGCACTGTGCTTTTGCTGTAAATATTCATAAAAAGACACCAGAAGCAATTTATTCAATAAAGTCCAAATGATGTGTCTGACAATTTTCTGGCTTATTTAATGCAAATTAAGTTGGATTTTTTTTTTCATCTAAAATATAGATAAATGCAAAATATTTCTAAAAAGTTTTTTTTTTCTCGCCTGCAAGGTATTTTTGTATTAAGAATATTGCTTTTGCCAAGCAAAATTGATTTCAAGAAAATGAAATATAAAATGTTTGGAGGAACTAACATCGATGACTAGTAAAGTTTATTAAAATTCTATCAAAATTGTGTACAGATTTAATAACAAGTTATAACTAGCTCCTTTAATACGAGAAGCAAATTGTAAAAATTTTCGTATTATCCCTTTATGTCCGAATAATGAATTCCTGAAAATTTCAACATCTAAAGCCTTTTTCGCGAATTTTTAAAATTAGATTAGAAGATTAGCACAATCATTTAACACCTATTAGAAGGATTTTTCCAATTAAATGAATTAATTAAACTTGCATTTATAGGGATTTATGCAATATTTATAACTCCATCCAACATTTATTTAAAATATTTTTTATTATTATTATTTTGTAGAATTAGAAAGCGTACAAATATAATACTCATACGATATGCAAATTTCCGAGCTGAAACTTCCCCGACTTTTTGACATCAAGAAAGCTGAAAAGTGCAAAAGAAAAATAAATCGTCCTTTTAAAAATCATTTTATTTCGTTCATCCAAAAGTACTTTTGGAACAAGATTAAGTAAAATACCTATGAAACTCATTCTAAACATCGTTGCTGCTAATCGATGTATTAGATGAACTTTATAACAAGTTATTTTAACTGTACACTGTAAAAAAAAAGGTCGATCTACTAAAAAAATCCATGTTAGTGATCCATGCAATCTACATAGTTATATATTATTACGTAGTTATATTATAACATTTTTTATAACACTATCATGATTTTGTTTAATTTAATTTAAAAAATGAGTTTGCGAAACAAAAAAGTAATTTTTGTTTAATTATAAATGCGAATTTTCACAACATGAATAAAAATAATGTATTTCATTTTTTACCTTTTTTCACAGGAAGAATAGGCAATAAAGGCTATAACAAATGGATCGTTTACTAACGTTTATCTCTGAAATCTAAGTACAATTTTTTTTAACTGAACAACCCCACTCCCTAAACGACCACAGCATGTTACCTATCTCAAGCACTACAAACACACGATCACTCTCTTTTATGCATCTAAGTTGGGGCCGTCTTCAGCATATCTTTGATGACTCTCCAAATCTCGCTGTATATTAATAATAATAATAAAAAAAAATGTCGAATCGCCCCCAGGCGACAAACAGGTAAGAAAGGGCCACCCTCCCGATACTCATCGCGCATCCCTCCACAAAAAGGGTGTTGGGGTGCTGTTTCCCACGTGAAAAAACAACTCGTCAAGTGGTTTGCGATGTCACTCGTCGAGACGAGAGAGACATTTAGGACCCAAGTGGACAAAGATTTAGAGATCTGAACTAGATGTTGATGCTCTCGTGATCACTTGTTACACGAGAACGAAGAGCTTTTGCAAGAAAGTTTTTATTTATTTTTTTCTAGTAATGCCTCGAACTTGGCAGCGGCGTGCGAAGAGAAAATCGACGAAGAAAATCAGGGCGAAGTTTCAATTTGGCCCCCTTCTCCACCTTCATTTCTCTTTCTGACAGGTATCACAAAGTAATAAGTCTGTTCTAAATTTTTCAAAAATATGCATTAAAATATTTAATTGCTATAAAAGACGTCAAATACTAATAAAAACATTAAAAGATCTTAATAATTTTTACATGTTTCGATTGAATTTACTCAATCATCATCAGAAAAAACAAAATACAAATAAACACAAAGATGGAAAAATGGATTGATGGATGATGATCACAATGATGGATTTTTCCATCTTTGTGTTTATTTGTATTTTGTTTTTTCTGATGATGATTGAGTAAATTCAATCGAAACATGTAAAAATTATTAAGATATTTGAATGTTTTTATTAGTATTTGACGTCCTTTATAGCAATTAAATATTTTAATGCATATTTTTGAAATGTTTTTAATGGACGTATTAGAAAACTTCTATTTATAATTAATGTCTGTTCTAATTTTTTTTTTTTTTTTTTTCTGGTAGGCAACACCGTTTTTAGCTAATATCACTGTAACAATTATGAAATCCTTTTTGTATGGAAAAAAATTTCAGAGAGTCAGTTTGAAAATCCAAAAGATTCAACAGTGTTGCAGGACAACTATCAAAGAAGCCAGGCTGCATCACAGACAGACACGGAAAATAATAAAATACATTTTTTCTAATGCAGATACAACACAATTTACATAATGTGCATATACTTCTTTCAGATACACTTACTTAGTTTTGTAAATTATTTGCTCTGTAAGTATTAAATAAGATGTTGATTCACTATATAACGTGTTATGCATATATCATGTTTAGGAGTAAATACGCTGATTACATTTTGCAGATATGTATTGCTGATATTCTAAATAAAACACATTGCTAATGCATTATATTTGTGGATGCTATATAATTTTAGACGTTAAGCGCTATATAATTTAGATGCTATTAAGATGCTACGTAATTTTAGAGTTACAGCTATAGACAAACAAGAAATATTTTGTGTATTGAATACATTGTCAATCAATTTTGTTGAAAGACATTTAGCTTCCGTGTAGGGTGGTTTTTATGCCACCTTATAATTATTTCAACAAAAAATTTTAATTGCCGTTTAAACTTGACCAAAAAATTAGACTTCGCAAATTCAGACAAACTATCTCCTTTGACTTCGCAAATTCGGACAAACTATCTCCTTTCAGAAATTATGCGAGTACTCCGGTATTCACATACATCCCTCAACGATTCGAGAATATGAAAACTGGATTTTACAATGTCAGGGATGAATTTCTCTAAACTTTCTGACCATATTACGCTTCCCTGGACTCCCTGACCTGGGATTAGTTACAGTGGGCAACTGAGAATTTGCATCTGAAAGGCCAGAGAGGAACAAAGGATTCTCGAAAACTATTTAGCGGAACGATCAAAGCCCGAATGAACCCTCTAGTGGACTTATAATGCCCAGCGAAAGTTCCGTCTTCTGATTTGCATGTACGGTATGGTATGCCTGTAGAGGGAAATTAAGCGTTTAATTTGCCGTGGTCAGGAGTCGATAAAAGTTCTCTGTAAGTTTGTGAAAGGAGAAATATGTTTATTTAGACTACATTTTGTCGACGTCCTTATATAAGTAACTGAAGTACAAAATAAGTAAACTTTTTAAATACAGAAAAAATATTTGATAATACAGATCAAATCAAACATTTTTTATTTATGTAGAAGAATTTGGGTTTTTAATCTACTTATTTAGTCAAAAATACAAAGCGCTTCTTTACAAACCAAATCCGGGATTCCATTTACGACTTTCACGATATATATATATCTTAGCAAAATTTATACCAAATTAAGCATTTGTTATAAATTTTGCAAACGAA
Organism: Maratus speculifer; assembly: GCA_964019185.1. NCBI lineage: Eukaryota > Metazoa > Arthropoda > Arachnida > Araneae > Salticidae > Maratus > Maratus speculifer. The sequence goes on along the minus strand of OZ025294.1, from coordinate 420,988,981 downwards.
CGAACTTCAAGAATCTGCTCGAAATGTGTTTTCATTGCCGCAATATTACATAAAATTTCAAACCCTATTTGGTGGCACAAATTTTTCTATATGTAATTAATAATGTAATGCATACAGATTTTGGAATAAATGGCTACTTGTAGAATTATCAGCTAACATGCCTACTATTCTACTCTACCCATTCCAGATTTACAACTTATTCTTGCAGAATATGTTAGGGGACTTTACTGTGCAAGTGCATGTACAGCTCAAAAGATGCTGATATCTATATATTTTTTTTCTTTACAGCTGAAGCACAGAAAAATATCTCAAATGTTTCTTCGGTACTTACGTATTAACGCCACCGCAGTTTTCTTTCATATTCCTTGTTGCCTTAATGTTTTTTAGTGCTTTTTAGCGCCTTTTAGTCATTTTCTTTTTTTGCTCATTTTTTGACGCCATTATTTTTGTGCACGTGAGAAGAACAAGATTGCTCTTTATTGACGCACTAGTGCAAGTTCTGCTGCGGTGGCGTTAACACGTAACTACCGTTTTTTCTTTGCACTGAAAGCAAAATATAAAATATTGTTTGTTGCACTGTTTTTAAAACATTTTATCTAGTATAATACAGCCTGGCATGTACCAGTTAAAGCTACACTTTATGAGATAGTATCCCAATTCCCAATATTTTTTCTTTCTATATATCCGAGTGAGTAAAAAGAAGGAAAAAAATATATCTGCTCCACGAAACATAACAGAAGGGATAAAAAAAGGGGGAAAAGTTTTAGAATAAATAAACTTCGCCAGAGTAAGCGCCCTTTCCAAGCCACGGAACAAATCCTTACAACAGATGGTACCTCGTCCAAGGTAAAAAAAAAAATGGCGAACCAAGAAAGATTCCAAAAGGGATCTTCCTCCAATCAATCCGGGAGAGGCTGACGGACTAAATGAGGCGTACTGAGTTGTTCCCAGGTTTCATCCGGCCAGCGGGCGTTAATTAAAGCAAATGGCCCGGACAGAGAGAAGGGAGAGAACACCTCGACTCATCTATCAAGACAGTCTGGGCTTCGTTCGACCATGCTCCATTTTGCACGGCACCTCCTCACTACATTCCTGTATGCTGGGAAACAGGTTGCAAGAATGTCTGTGTTGGAACAATTTGTTTCAGGGAAGGCTCTGATTTCTGCCGAGTCCACGTCCACACCCCCGCTAATCACACATCAGTGTTGTGAAGCGGCTTGTTAAACTCTGACTTGTGAAACAGATGTCGGTCTTTGTCGCTTCCGGTACTTCCAAGCGTGTGCGACCATTTGTTTTCGGATTAAAATACTTATTGTTTGGGTGGCAATTCATACATGATACTGGAAAAATTGGGAAGTTTTCTTTCGTTTTAAAAAGGAAAAAATATAAAGTATGGAGACAGGGATTTCGAAGAATGTTGATGAAACATGCTTGAAAATTAATAACTTTTAATGCAGTTATGGATTATCATACATCGATTAAATAAAATTATGTACAGTAAAATGATTCGACATCACGGCTTTTTAGCCGAATTTGAATGATTGCATCGTGAGGCAATATAGATCTATCCGCCTTCTTCAAAAGCCAGTCAACAGCTGAATCTTCTACGCTTACATTTTAATTTTTCAGCGTTAAATCTGATAAAGTGTTTATTTCTTCATGCTGAGACTTATACACGTCACAGGGTTCATGGGAAAAAGCTGAGACAATGCAATGAGAGAAAAAGCTGAAAATGCTTGTAACGATGCCTGGGTGTTTTGAGAACCCAAAACCACAACTCGCATGTATATATACTAAAGTGATAGGTTTCGAATCGAAGGTTTTTAAAAAAGTAAGAAATTAACTAGATCTTCTTAAGATTTAATTTCCTTAAGGATACAATAAAGTACTGTTTATACGTTTCTAATTTAATCACTGGTGCAGCAAAGAGGAAAGGGTTTCAATGCTAAAACCTCTCAGAGAACGTTTAAGGGTATATTTCAATTCAAAATGCTTATTCTCCGATTTATTTTTAAATTCATTTTTGCTCTCATATGCATCTAACTGGCAAATTGTCTTAATTAGAAAGTACACAAGGTGCCGTGACAGTCGATTCTTTGATAAATGCAGAAAATATTGCAAAAAGAGCAATCAAAAACGACATTTTGAACCGATTTTTCCGAAGCGGGAGATATGGGAACGAAAAAAGTGTCATACTGAGAAGATAATAGTTTATAAATCCAATTCCAATGAATTGATCGTAAAATGACATCACACAGCACCTTATGCGTCTCTTCAAAAATCCTCTCAGCAAGTTTCATGTTTCTACTATTAAAATATGTCTGAAATTGTTTCGGAAAATTTCGAGCTGTTGAAGATGGAAAAGCATTTTTTCGAATACACCCTTAAATACTGATATGATGCATACAAAATACTTTGTGTTAAAATGAAAATTAAGATGTGTAAAAACCAAAATAAAGAAAACATAAATGCATACAAATTTTACCATTCCACTGTTTATTTAAACTGTTAAGTCTATATCACAAAACAAAATTAATGCAAGAAAAAATTAGGGAACAACAGGTTGTATGTATATTACTGTTACTGCCTCTCTCTTTTTCCGCTGAAGATTGCAAGGCTTGATCTTTAATTTTTTTTTTTTAAGATAAATATTTTTTAAGGAATTTTTTGCTTACGAGTAGCATAACAATTGCATAATTTAGCTGGATGAGCCTAGCTTTTTTTTTTTGAAACATTTATATCCTTACGTATTATCCGAACCAAGTGCATAAATCGCCAAAAATGATTGTCTATCGCCCATTTTGATTATCGTTGCCAATCGTGTTTAAAATGGTAATTTAATGTACTTTTAATTAATACATAGAAACATCAAAATAAATAATCTAAAATAGTATAAAGCAGCGATTCCGCATGCATTTAATACATTATATCAAATTCACGGCTCTTAGAAATAAAAGATATATTATAAGATGTAAATTTTCAACTAAGCGAAAAACATCTGGACCAAGTGATCTCTTGGCTGAAGCTACCAATTCTTTACTATCTGAACTGTCTTGGATGAATCTGAAGGACCTAATACAGCCAGGTAATCTTGTCACTAGGTAGATATCGTGTTATATATCCGATATTTATTTTCAAAATATCATAATGCTTGAAATTTATAAAGTAATGTCCTTGTCTGTCGCTCTTGTGGCGGTACACGCCAATGGAGCAGCAGTCACGGCCGCATTTTCAGTAGCGGCAGCCACTGCCTTGACGAGGGGTCCTGGTTCGAATCCGGGTAAGACATGTGTGGTGTGTTGTCCCTTTGAAGTGAAATAAATATGTAATGGATATGTGTAACAAAAATAGTTCTGTATCGTCTGTTTTTCTGTGTGTAATGGATCATTCGAGGCGAAAGTCATAGTTGCTAAAAGACCTCAAAGCAATGTCACATCAAACCAAACCATATTTCATTGAAAGAAATTTTGCTCCTGGCAACTTTTTTAGTCAAAAAAGAAAAAAAAAATTAGTCATTTAATCAAAGTTAAATTTGGTAGTACTTGATTATCCCGTTTTCCAAATTATACAAATTGACATAATTTTTATTTGAAATAAATAAAAAACAAATAAATTAGTAAAAAAATTAATAAAAATACAAATAAAAAGTCGAATTAAAAGTCACTTGATGACGTAACAAACACGTGCAACTTGTTTAATGTTTAGTAAATGTGAAGTTTACAGTTATTCATAATTAACTTTCAATCCCAAAATTTGCGATCGTTTTTTGATCGACGAGATAATCAAGTAGTATCCTAAATTTTTAAATGTAGAAAAACAAAATATGTGTTATACAGTTGAAGATCAAACAAAAATTCGTTTTCATTTTTATTTTAGCCCCATTATCAGAGATTCGACTAAAATTTGTTTTCTTCGAAAATCCTGTCGCCCAAAACTCAACCGAAACTAGCAATATTTCAAAAAATCTCATGCCTTCTTACAAAATTACTCATTAATTTGAGTTGTATCGGCTCAAATGCGACATTCTTAATTTATTGTTATGAACGTCACTGTTTGTAATGATTTGTCATGACTGATTCAAGACCTGGGTGCAAATTATAAAGCTAAAGCAAGTTATACCTATAAGACTAAACTTAGAAGGCGCTTTTCATGTGCTTATTAAAAGCTGAATACTTAACAATAATAGAAAATTTTTATTTTGAAAAAGCAGAAGTGCTTAGAGCAAACACTCTTTGAGAAAATTCTAGCAAAACACATGATAATCTACAAAAAATCATTATAAAAGATAAATCGAAGTATGTGTACCTAAAACATTTTTCAATTAGATGAAATTCGCATAATTAGAGAAACGTTCTGTGCCATTCATGAATAAAGGGCATTGTTTTTGTATATAAAAATATGTAGGGGGAGATGGGGATACTTGAGCCATTTTTTAAATTTTAATTTTTTTTAATTTTTTATAATTTTTTAGAACAAGATAAAATATTGAAAATGAAAATTTGATATTTTTTCTTCAGTTGAAAACCACTTTCAATTCATTTTGAACTATTTTTCTATGTCTAATAAATTTTTACTTTTTCTTTTACATCGTGGCTCAAGTATCCCCATGGAGGGGATACTTGAGCCAGATGTCACATTCGCACCAGTATTTTGCAAAGAAAAAACCGATTTACAATATACGCGATAAATGCATTAAACCTTTTTCAAATAAATTTGGTCGAATTTTCTGGTATCGTTGTGACATTTCAGAATTAAAATTATGTGGTAGAAAATTCTACCAGCAGAGCTCAAAGAGTTAATCACCATATTTTCAAATTGGTACCAAGGTATGTGATTTCTTTTTTACATGTTCAGAACTATAAATATGTTACCATGTTGCCATTTTTAGAAAGAAAAATTGACCAACTGTAGAGATAATAGGCATGGCTCAAGTATCCCCTATGCTCAAGTATCCCCACTCTCCCCTAGTTTATGGTTAAATACGTAGCGAGCCAACTTGCGGACCACATGTATGATGAAATGATAATTACGTAATTTATGTATGTATTAATGAATTTAAAAAAAAATTCACTTTCGTTTTTCGCCGAAAATAGTAAAATTACCGAAATTTGGCTACAGTTTTAAAAACCTGTATCAGTCGATCCTTAGTAAGAATATTAACTTAAATCAGTCATTGAAAGATAACTTGTTTAATTTAGGTGCCAGTTATTCAGTTTGGTTTACTTTTCTAGACCTGATTTTATTCAGTTTAAACTGAAGAACAGGTTAAAAAAGGAAAAAGCAAACAAGCTTGTTCAAATTTTCCAATTAAAAAAGCTTTTTTTAATTTCAAAGTATTTGCTACATAAAAATAAAATTTTCTTCTCTTTTTTTTTTTTTTTTTTTTTTTTTTACTAAATTTAATAGATCGTTTTTTTTTTTTATGAATGTCTAAATTTATTAGAAAAATTGTTTCTATTTTCTAGAAGAAAAAAAAAAAAGGCACACAGAATTTATCTATATTAAATTTTCAGGTTAATTGCAATATAATTTCATTACTAATTTACATTAAGTCTGAAAGTATTTATAATCAGCGATAAATTGAATAATCGTTTATATTCTCAAAATATCTGCTAATTATTGATATTTTCCAAACTACCGTGATATTTACAGATCCTGCCAAGCAAAACCTAACACGAACCCTGAAAAATCATTCATCTAGTTTTACATTTCGTGTACGAAGCGAAACTTTAGTTACTCTTTCTCTCTCCTATTGCATTACTTTTGCCGGTCATTTGACGTTTAGAGAGAGTCTCGTGGGACAAACGCTGGCTCTGCAGAGCATTCCTAATAAAACACCTTTTTTGTTTGGCTTGATTAGCACGTGGCCACACACACATAAAAAGGCCTGCATGCGATGAGGCTATTAGATCGAAAATTAGGTGGCTCACAGTCCAAGCAATTAACGGATGATAGAACTTTTTAGGGGGTCATACACGTAATGAAATGGGAATGACAAAGGTTAGTTTCGTCGACTTGCTTCTAAAGGACCAGACACATAGCACTAACTTTTTGCAGTCAGGCGTCGCTATTTTTTATCTTTCGTGTCGGCGCTTTGATGTATAAATTGCTTTTTTAGTGAACTTTTTTGAACTTCAAGAGAGAGATCGAACTCGAAATCAGTTAACAGCTTTACGACTGAAGATGGGGTAGATAAAACTTTCCCTTCCTTTGTCAATTTGGTAGGGTCAGACCCTCAAAAATCATTTAAAGAGGTTTCACCTTTGTTCCGTTCGGAAACAAAGATAGATTGATAGCTCTTTTAGTGTAATAAAAAGTAGTGCTGTTTGTCCGCAGCCTAAGGATCTACGGAAAAAAAGTTTTTAACTTCTTCGGTTCCGAAGCTAATATGAACTTATTAATTTGTTTTTTCGAAACAAAATGACTTCGTAAATGACAGAAAAAATATTTTTTCTGAAATGACCCTTTAGGCGCTTAGTCATTTAGGCTCAAAAATAGAGAACTTAAACTACAAACCCCCTTAAAACATTAATTAATTGACCATTAACCTAAATGAATGCAGTCACAAATTTGAGAGCTTCTAACAAGTAAATAACCTGAAACTCCTCAAAAAATATTATTGAAAAAGATTTAAGTTAAATATCTATGGAAATTGATCAATATCTTGGTTAAACTGCCTTTTAGCCATTTTTAGGCATTTTACAAATTTATGTTGAGGTACCCACTCTAGATTAGAATGAGGCATTCAGCTTAGTTACAAGCAATTATTCGTTTGTTTTCAACACAAAAAACATTCAATTACTAAGAAATTATGTAAAAATGTAAAAAAAAAAAAAAAAATCAGACATCTTAGTTTTTATAAAGAAAAGAACAGAGGTGCCCGAATAGGGACCCAAGGACCGAAGAGTTTAAGACAGAGACTAAAACCAAATTTCGGTAATCTTGCTATTTTTGGCCGAACAAAAAAATGTCCAAAGTTTTTTTTAAGTAATTAATACATACATAAATATACATATTTATTAATTAATTACATGTGTGTTTATATGGGAACCAAATTGGATCGCTGTGCCTCTGAATAGTTAAAAAAAATCATGTACAACAAAATGTAATAAATTCATCTACAGCACAGAAGGATTTTCTAATGATACGAATTTCATCTCATTACAAATGTTTTAGGCATACATACGTCGATTTATCTTTTAGAATGATTTTTGTAAATAAACATCTGCTGTAATAGAACCTTCTCAAAGAGTTACTCGGAACACTTCTGCAAATTCAACCTAAAAATTTTCCCTTCCTGTTAGGTCTGCAGCTTTTAAAGAGTAGGTGAAAAACGTCTTCAAAGTTTAAGGGTGTATTCGAAAAAACGCTTTTTCACCTTCAACAGCTGGAAATTTTCCGATACAATTTCAGACACATTTTTAAAAGTAGAAACGTGAAATTTGCTGAGGGGATTCTTGAAGAGGCGTATAAGGTGCGTGTGATGTCTTTTTACGCTCAATTCATTAGAATTTGATTTATAAACATTTACCTTCTCAGCATGACCCTTTTTTTTTTGTTCACAGGTCTCCCGCTTCGGAAAAATCTGTTCAAAATGCCGTTTTTGATCGCTTTTTTTGCAATATTTTCTACATTTATCAAAGAATTGAAATTCACGGCACCTTGCGGACTTTCTAAATGAGAGAATCTGCGAGTTTAATGCTTTTGAGAGCAAAAGTGAGTTCAAAAATAAATCGGAAACTAAGCAGTTTGAATCGAAATACACCCTTAACTATATATGCATTGCTCTTCTTATAATGTGCATTCATGTCTTGAGTCAGTCATGAAGTCATGACAAAATTCATTTCAATAAATATAATGTCTCATTTGATCCGATACAGCTCAAATAAATGAATTATGCTGAAAATTTTCGAAAAGAGAAATGTGATTTTTGGAGTAGAAATATTTTTGGTCCGGCAGTTTTTTTGCCGAAAACGAATTTTAGGTGAAAAATGGATTTTTAACCGCAATACTGTTTACGATTATCATTCCTGATATCACTCATGGTTGTTGGTGCACATTAGGGTGGAGCGAAAAAAAATTTTTTTTTGAAAATCAAAAACGGGTAGGTGCCAAAAGTTGCCTTTATACTTGTACATTAACTGCGTGAAATTTTACCGCTGAAAAAAAATGGCTTGAGTCTGCGCTTTTGCTCCAAAAATCGAAATTTTGAGTAAAATTTGTCATTTTTTGACATTTTTTCAAAAAAACTAAAAAAATTCCTACAGAGCTGGTTAGTATTTAAAAGTGTTGCTTAGACCTTTATATTTATCTGCTTAACATATTTAAACTATAAAACAATATCTGTAGTCTGTATAATTGTAGCAAATCTGACAACTTTTTGTGAAAAATCAGCGTTAACCTCTCTATTGGAGCATACAACGTAATGTTCTTTTGAATGCATTTCTTACCTAGCTGCTTTCAAAACTACTGTGTATATAACTCATAGAGGTGGTTGCATTATCCCACCCGTCTCAACCACCCAATCATCTAGGCCCAGTGTTTTTTTATGTATTGAATTGTTACTTTTTTCCCGAAGACGAGTATAAGTTTTCTATATATCAAAGTAATTTATCTCTTCTTTGTATTCACTGACTTTGGATGATTTGGATTGTTGGTGTGACCTGCTGCACGTATATATTTATACCATGTATAACAGAAGAGAAGCTGAGTAATGTATTGGGTATGTTCTTAATCGAACCTATTCAGCAGTCTATTATCTTCATTAAATTTTCATGCAATTAATACATTATTATTGGAAGTTCTGTTACCACAGCATTTTTTCAATCAATTACATTTCATATATAATGATTTTCCTAAAAATTGATTGTATGAATTCAATTTTTAGTATGTCATCATTTACTGTACTTATTACATTGAATATATTTTGAGAAGCTGGCTGCTTAATATTATGACGATCGTCACAGAAGATTGCAAACAAAATTTGCGTGTAAAACAACAATATTTCAAAAGAAGTTTTAGTATGTTTTATGTCGTTTCCTGTGTTGTTCCATAGTCTAGTAATTTCTAATAAGATTTTAGATCTATTATTTAGGTGTGTAGTACATTTGGTATAAAACATCCCGCGGTATAAACTTGGATTATACATTTTGTGAGTGAACATATAGACGCTGATTGCCAATCTGCGCTTATATAAAGCGGAAAATTTTATTAACTTTATGAGCTGTCTTTTGTGTGAGATGTTTCCTAAACTCCTATTCCCCATTCTTTCTGAGTAATAGCTTTCATTATGAATTAGCTTTGCAATCTCTGACAGAAATTTCTAGTCTGTTCTGAGTATCTTTTTCTCAATTTGAGAAAATAATTTTTCAATATTATTCTCTATTTTATGTTAAAAAAAATGCAATAGGAAGTGAATAGTACGTAGACAAAGATTTTCCTTATTGATCCAGTGAATCCATGTAGCTTAGAACGTTTTATATCGACTTCTCTAATAATTGGCGCAGAGGAAATTCACTGGAGTTGAAGTAGCGAATGATTCAATATTATACACAATTCCAAGCTTACTCCATGCAAAATGGTTCACAGTGACAAATAAAATTCTCCTAATTTTAAATGAGCGCTTATAGTCGATTAGAATCCGTACATTCCCTCATAAAGTACTATGCATTATATGTTTATGCCCAGGACATTTCACCATAAAATGTTGTCCAAGAGGATCTAAAAGTTAATAGGAAATTACCTGGATACGAAAATACTTAGAAAATGGCATAAAACTAATGCAAAAAAAAGTTATTTACAACAGCGGTTGCTTTACACATGGAGAACAAATTTTCAATGCAATTCTCGCTGACGATCACCATCACATTAAACAGCTCGCTTCTCAACATATAAAAAATGCAAAAGTAGAATAAATGATGGCATACTTATAGTTGAAATACCTGAAATCCTCTTTGAAGCAAATCATTACGTAAAAAAAATACAATTGACTGAAAAAATGTTGTGGTAACAGAACTTCCAATCACTATTCATCAACTGAATGTAAGTTTGATAAATATAATAGATGGCCGAATAGATCCCTTTAATAGATTCCCGTGCATTACTCTGCTTGTCATTTTTTTGTATAAACTGTAAAAATATACCTGAAGATTGTTACAGCAGCATGTGGATGCAAAGAACAGATGAACAAGGTGAAAGCATCGAAAACATGCCAAATTTTTATAAAGAAAATCACAAATCAATGTATAAAAAAACACTATACTAAGATGATCGAATAGTTGGGCCGGGTGGTATAGGAAATATAGCCACCTCCACGACGCATGTCCAAGGTAGTTTTGAAAACAAGAGCTGTATTTAAAAACAACAATTCGTTATATGACCCAATAGAGTGGTAATGCTGTTTTCTTACTAAAAGTTGCCTGTTTTGCTCCAGCTATAGGGAATAAACATATTGTTTTATAGTTTAAATATTTTAAGTAGATAAATATAAAGGTCTAAGCAACACTTTTAAATACTAACCAGCTCTGTAGGAATTTTTTAATTTTTTTGAAAAAATGTCAAAATATGACAAATTTTACCCAAAATTTTGATTTTAGGAGCAAAAGCGCAGACTCAAGCCATTTTTTTTCAGCGGTAAAATTTCACGCAGTTGATGTACTAGTAGAAAGGCAACTTTTGGCACCTACCCGTTTTTGATTTTCAAAAAAAAATTTTTTTCGCTCCACCCTAGTGCACATTATAAAGCAAGCTTGATCGGAAACTCGTTCCGATAAAAACACGAGCGTACTCAAGCCGCATCTGCTCTGCACCGCAGATCAAGGCATTCTCCCTGCAAATCTTCGAACATTCACTCTTTTCATATTGCACTTAACTTGCAAATATTTTTCTGGAATGGGCTTTTTGAACTTCGCCCAGCTATTGAAACTATGCACATACATTGTCAGTCGAAGTCTTGTGGTTTCTGGGGCTAATTTACCTCTCTATATATATATATTTATTTAAAACTGCAGAAGTGTTATAACTATTCATTAAAAAAGTTCTAGCACAGCAGAAAATCATTTGCAAAAATCATTAAAACAAATAAATCGAGATATGTACACCCATTTTTGAATGAGATGAAATTCATATTATTGGAAAATTATGTTGTGTCATTGTTGAATTGATTAAATTTTTTTTTCCTTTACACGGAAACAAATAAATTTAGTCAGAGACACAGAGATACAGATTGAACTACATGTATAATTACATGTATAATTAATTAATAATTATGTATATTTATGTATGTATTACTTACTTTTTTAGAAAAGATTTTGAACAATTTCGTTTTCATATTTGATAGAAAGAAAGGAGATAACTGACAATGAGTTTCGTTAAAACCTGTTTCGGTCGATCCTTAGTTGAGTATCACGTCAGTCACCGCTGACTGACACGGCATTTTCCGTTTAGGCCGCTTTAGTCACCGGTGATTGACAAAGTAAAATATGATATAAAATTAAATATATACATATTGTTTTAAGTAATTACTGAAAATGTATTTAAAATTTACTTTATTTTGTTTATTACAAGATTATATTTTCTTAATAATTACTTAAAACAATATATATATATATTTACTTTTATATCATATTTTACTTTGTCAATCACCGGTGACTAAAGCGGCCTAAACGGAAAATGCAGTGTCAGTCTCCGTGGCACATAATGTGTAATACAATAATTACATAGACTTAACAGTTACATAGACTATTTTACTTAAGGGTGTATTTCGATTCAAACTGCTTATTTTCCGATTTATTTTTAAATACATTTTTGCTCTGAAATGAACCAAACTTTCAAATTCTCTTATTTAGAAAGTGCTCAAGGTGCCGTGATTGCCGATTCTTTGAAAAATGTAGAAAATATTGCTAAAATTTCAATCAAAAACAGCATTTTGACCAGATTTTTCCGAAGCGGCAGATCTGGGAACGAAAAAAAGGCTCATACTGAGAAGATACATGTTTATAAATCAAATTCCAATGAATTGAGCGTAAAAAGACATCACACGGCACCTTATACGTCTCTTCACAAATCCCCTCAGCAAGTTTCATGTTTATACTTTTAAAAATGTGTCTGAAATTAAATTGTATCGGAAATTTTCGAGCTGTTGAAGATGGAAAACCGTTTTTTCGAATAAACCCTTAATATTTTATTTTACTGTTAAAAATATATGTATTTCAAGTAAGAGGAAAAAAATAAAATCAAGTAAACATATAATCCGGCATTAAAACAACAACAACCGACAGCTTCTGCCATCGCATGACCCTTTAAAATATTCAGAGTATCATTGTTACAGAAGCAATAGAAAGCGTGATCCCACCCCGGCATATCCGTTTTGATTCACACACCACCACCATGATGCTCTCTTCACCCCCAGCAAATGGCTTGCGTGCCCCCCACCCCCTTTCACCCCAAAGTGGGTGTAATTGCCCCCCAATTGACTGATCTGCCGGCGTTATTAAAAATGAATGGGAAGCGTTTAAACGGGGCAATACTGTGGTGGGGGGAAACCCCTGGCGGCTGCGTGCGTGTTCCGAGGTAAAAACGTTTATCTCCATTGTAATTGCATCAACTAACTCCCTTCCCTTCCCTGTATAGTCTACGTATATTGAAGTCTTTTTTAAAACAAAGGTTTATGAATCAGATGATGACAGGGATGTTTATTATCTGAATGAGATGTCAGTTGTTTGTATAAATGTGCTAGAATCTCGTTACAACGAATCTCACTTTAACGATTTTTTCAGTTTAAGGGTGTATTCGAAAAAACGGTTTTCCATCTTCAACAGCTCAAAATTTTCCGATACAATTTCAGGCTCATTTTTAAAAGTAGAAACATGAAACTTGCTGAGGTGATTTTTGAAGAGACGTATAAGATGCCGTGTGATGTCATTTTTCACTGAATTAATTAGAATTTGATTTATAAACAATTATCTTCTCAGTAGGACCCTTTTATACGCTCACAGATCTACCTCTTCGAAAAATTCGGTTCAAAATGCTGCTTTTGATTGCTTTGTTTGCAATATTTTCTGCATTTATCAGAGAATCTATGATTACGGCACCTTGTGCACTTTCTAAATAAGAGAATTTGAAAGTTTGGTGAATTTGAGAGCAAAAGTGAGCCTAAAAATAAATCGGAAAATAAGCAGTTTTAATCGAAATACACCCTTAAGGGATATTGTTTGGGTTGTTTAAAAAAATTCCCATTATCCTAGTTCATTATAAAAAATATTCACTTTAACGAATTTTTTTGTATAGCGAATTTAATCAGTACTTTCTATGATACGTTTTAACGAAAATTTACAGCATTTTAAATCTATTAGGTGATAAAATATTTACAGTTTAGTTGAATTAATTATATGTATGGTTTTTTTCATTACTTAAAGAAAAAAAAATCACTATAGTATTTTGAGCATTTAAAGTTAATTATATACTGTAAAAGAGCTATCTTTTGATTCAATTATTAATTCATTTTTCCCCAGAAACACATGAAATAGGCAAAGGTTGTTATTCAGAAACTATGTAATCAAAACCTATGCAAAATTCCATTATTTTATTTTATTTTATTTTATTTATATAAACGTGAAAGATCTTTCAGAAAATTCTATCAAAGTGAGTATTTTGAAAGAATTTCGGACGCAACAACGAGAGCAAGGGGGGAAAAAACAGGCGTCAGGTGATACGATTGCTTAAAATTAATTAATTAATTATTTAAAAAATGGAAAACTAATTTCGATTCCAAATCGCTTTACATTAATCAGACCTGCTAATTTTAAACTTTTATGTTTAAAACTAATTTAGAAAATTTCACACTGTTGAACAGAGGATTTGTGAATCATCTTAAATTCTGTTCCTTTATTACTTAAAGGAAAACTAAAATCACTAATTAGAACAGTAATTTTGAGCATCGAAACAACTTTAATTATATCACTGCTTTGTTTTTAGGATTCTGAAATTTCCGTTTTTTCGAAACATTAGTCAAATAAATATACACTATAACCCTAACTTTAACGAACTTAAATTAACTTTAAATGTTAAAATAAAATGTCAATTGCAACAGAATATAAATGCATAATCATATCCTATTAGCATTTACAGTTTCCTTATCATTAGTTTGTGAGGAAGGATACCAATTAAGACCACAAGAGCCCATATTTCTTGATTCCATACATTGTCGATATCCTAGTTTTAATTTTCGTGAGTAGCTTATCTATTTATTCAGGAAAATAACTTTAAAAAATCACGAAACACGTTTCAACAATAGGGTAAAATTGTTATGGTATATTCGCCGTAATTCATTGCGATACTAGAGCAATACAATGCACATATTATGAATAGATGCCTTTAAAACTACTTTTACAGCAACTATAGTACATCAGCAAGGATGTTATTTTTTACCTGACATACTTGTATCGTGCTGTGTATTATGGGTGAAAACGCTTATCACCATTTTAATTAATGCTCGACCGAAACAGGTTTTAAAGGCCGAAACAGGAGCAGAAACGGAATTTCGGGAATCTTTCTATTTTCGGCCGAAAACGAAAACGAAAATGCCCCAAAAATTTTTAAGTAACTAATACATACATAAATATACATAATTATTAATTAATTATACGTTTTTATTGAAGGATACATAATTATTAATTAATTTTACGTATGAAACAAGTTGGCTTTCTGGGCCTTAGACCCAAAACGTTTTATTTTCATATAAAATAAAATGTAATTAATTCATTAACGGCACAGAAAAATGCACTAATATAATTTCTTTTTGGGTATACACACCCCGATTTATCTTTTAGAATGATTTTTGCAAAGGATCATCTGTCGTTAGAACTGTCACAAACAGCATTCAAAATACTTCTGCTGATTCGAACTAAAATTTTTCTATTGCCGTTAAATCTGCAGCTTTTAATGCACATGTGACAAAGTTTAGTTATATGCATTGCTTGCTTTATAGCTTTCATTCACGTCTTGAGTCCGTTATATGGCTGAAAATTACAAGCAACGAAGTTGATAGCAATAAATAGTTTCATTTGAGCTGATTCAGCTCAAATGAATGAGTCATGTTGAAAATTTCTACAAGGAGCAAACGAGATTTTTGGAATGCAGGTAGTTTCGGTCCGGCCAAATTTATAGCAACGTTTTTCGCGAAACACAGGCTTTTGGTCGAAAACAAAAACGAAACCGAATTTTCAGTCGATCTCTAATTATAATTGCACGAACTTTCACCTCCGAAGTTTATGTAAGCAGTTTATGTATGTTCTTTTAAAGCAAAAGTTTGTAAAAAAGATAATGACAGTAACGTTAATGCGGGGATGAGAGATGAGTGCTTTGTTTCATCAAATCATCCAACGGTGAAATAATAAAAAAATATATATACAGTTTTATTCCATTCAATACATTTGTGGCATCTTGCGTGGATTTATACTATCATAATTTTGCATAAATGTTTCAGGATCAAGACATCTTGCGTAAATATAAAAGTAATATTAATTAATATTTATCAATATATCATTAAGAGTGTTCTTAAATCAAAAAGGGCAACTTTGTGACACATGCATTAATTTATTTTTGTTCGGAAATGCATGAAAATAGCAGGTGTTGTTATTCAGAAACTGTCTAATGGCACTCATTCTTTTGTTTTTTTAAAAACACAATAGATTTTTCAAAACAAGCCTTCAAAGTTGACACTTTTGAGCCTATTTCCCGACGAAAGCAGAAAAACCGGTCGAAAAGGAGGAGAAAAACGGGTGATTGCGTCATCGAAATAGCCTATAACTCGATAAGTAATTTAATGATCATAAAATGGAAAAATAAGTTCAATTCGAAATCGCTTTCCTAGTCAGGCATTAAAATTTGATAACTTTCTTTTTAAAAAAATGAATTTGTAAATGTGTCAAAACGTTTTTCGCTTGTTGAGCGGATCAGTTGAGAACACCCTTAAATCATTCATCATTATATTAAATTTATTGGTGTATATTATAAAGGATGTCCCATAAATCCGTTATTGATGTTTCAAAAACACAAATATCGATCACAGTGTAGCATATACCATATGATTTGACTTGTCAAAGAGTCGTAAGTTGTTGTGGCAAAAGAAAAGAAATAGTTCAAGTTTTCACACATAAGTGGCGCTCAATTGATTAACAGGTCCACGTTATGAAAAGACAGAAAAATATAGATTATACATCAAGTATTCGATTGAACTTAAAATATACTATATTCTCAAGTGAAAATAAATATCCATTTCAATTTCTGCCTTAAAAGCGCCGAGTATTGTTAAAAATTTGAACCATAGTTTCATTTTGCTCAAAAAAGTCAACTTTTTGCAAAGTCTGGTCCCATTAAATATTAATGTTTAATCCATGGTGTACGTAATATAGAAATCTTTTATTACGTAAACCACGTTTCGATCATTCTAAAACTGATGTTTATTATTATTTTTTTTAACTATAGAATTTATTTATAAGTCTAAATTTTAGTCTGAAAATATCATTTTCCAAATTATTGTTGTAATTTTTTTAATTATTGCTATATTATACTATTATATTATATATACATTATTACTATAATTTTATTTATTTATTTATTTTTGAAGACTTTTGCAATACTTTTTCATCAATTCTTTTATTACTCTTATTCAAATCGTATTTCCTAAAACGCAAGAAATCAGACATGGTCATCTATTTTCTATACCATAAAAAATACTAAAAAATACGCCCTGACATTTTTTTTTCTTGGTGCATTTTAATTCGGAAGGGAGGGGGGGGGGGATCTTAAAATCATATGTAAATACAGGTAAATCTTAATGTCTTACAGTGAAAAATTCCAGTAAAGTCCTCTCTTCAAACATTTTGACATTGAACAAAATTGACTTTGAAGCACGAAAGTTCGTTATAATTGAGTCACGAACATATTTTTACACAGGAAGCTTCAGCAGAATTTACTTCTGCACTCAGACTAATGAGGACATCATGTTTAAATAGTATTTAAAAATTTGACAGAATTCCAAAAACACACGACTTAAGTTGACATTTATAGAGTTTTTAAGACCTTCCGTCTGCTTATATATGCATATTTATACCTCCAAAAATAATCTAAACTGATAGTGGAATTTCGGACATCAGTGCCTGCAATTAAAGAAATACAGTTATTTCCTTTTTATGATAATCAAACATTGCATGCAAAACTGTAGTTTAACATTAAGTTGAATACATCAATGTGAGATATACCTACTTGCAATTTATTACCTGTCGGCATCTTTTCAAAATATTTGTAAAATGTTTTATTTTATCTTTCAAAATTTATTATTATAATTTTAATTTTGGACACCAGTGTAAAAATTGCACGGTAAGTTATCGCACAATGCTTCCAAACTTATTATTTTAACTTTAATATGAGATACTAGCCCAGAAAAGGAAAGATTAGTTATTCATTAATGTTTCGAAATGTGTAATTATAACTTTAATTTTGGACACCAATACAGAAAATGGAAGATTAAATTGTAATTTTGAACATTATTGTATGTCATAAAAAAAAGTTTTATAGTAATAGCACATGCTTATATTAAGCATCATGCTTAGCCCAAAGAGAAGTAACATAAAATTATTATGAATTCATTTCTTACAAAAATTTCTGTATAGACTCCATTTAATCTAAAATTTAAAATTCTGATTAATTTTATGAAATTTTTGCTTTACTTTTAGAATTTTTTTTCACTTTATTATTATTATTGCTGTTACAATATTCCATGACCATTGCATATAAAAGAATTTTTCTGAAACCTATGCGTTCAAGAGTTTATGACTGTCAACTAGTAGTACAAGTACTCCAAAAACTGCCAAATTTACAAAAGAAATATTTTATCTGAATATAATGTAATACACACAGGGTACTCGCTGCCACTCGCCATTGCGCCAAATCGCAACAAAATGCTTTATTTGGTAACTAAAAGAACAATCATACTCGCCTAATTGTGAGGGCTCAATTTCTGCTCTTTCGTGTGTGTGTCTGTGTATGTGTTTGCCAATACAGTGGAAAATTCTTGTCCAAGCTGCTGAACGATTGGGTGTCGATTTACAGTTCTGCCGCACTGTGTCATTTACATTGTTCTCTTTATAGAGATGTTGACTCACTACCAATTCAGTTTAGTAACAGCTAAAGACAGAATTGATTATGCGATGTATATCTATCTTTTATCAGTTAATCACCATCTATGTACTGCATCTTACCGATAAATACACAAACAAAATTACTCACAACAGAGAAATGTTTTGCTGTAATACAATGCTGAAATTAGCTAGTTATTAGTTGTATACAAAGTTATCATTGGCCGGTCAATTTTTTTCCATCGAATCGAAATTTCATAGTAATTTTCAACCTACACTGGAAAAAAAAAGAGTTAAATTTACAGCAAAAACTGCTGGCAGCAATGTTGCCAGTAGCTTTTGTCGCAAAGATTGCGGTAAAATTAGGTGCAATAAATAAATTTACATCTAATTTTACTGCAATTTTTACGGGAAAAACTGCTAGCAACATTGCTGACAGCAATTTTTGCTGTAAATTTAACTCTTTTTTTTTTTTTTTTTTTTTTTTTTCACAATGGTAAATCAACAATAGCTGTTTTTTTATTTTTATTTTATTACACATTTATAATTAGAAGACATATAGAATTTTCACATTTGTGATAGTTTCCATAGCAAATGATAGAATTTCTATATGATATGCAATTACCAAAAAAAAAAAAAAAAAAGGCTATTTCAGACCATTTGAAAAACAGAGATACAATAAGGCATTTTCCAGTGTTTCTCGCCAAATCTATTTTGCCAATTTTCTTATTTTTTTCATTTGGCGACTGTTTTTTATTTATGATTTTCCAAATCGCCAATGTTGCTCAAAAGCCAGCGGGAACCCTAATTACACATAAAAAGAAACTTTTTTTTATGATATGCCTAATGGCATGTCTCGCATTTTTTTTACAGCAGTCAGGTGAGTCTTTGTCTTCAATGTTGAGAATATTGATTCTGAATCACGAAAGTTCATTTCAGTTTGATCACATATACCACTTTTACTTATTCTAATAAGTGCATTAAGCATGAATATTCTTTAAAAGAAAATTATGAAACTCCAACCAAAACACAGAAGTTTAGTAGAAATTGTAAAATAACCCCGTAACTGGATATGAATATTTATGTCATAAATAATAATAATAATAATAATACTAATAATAATCTAAGTTAAAAAATATTTTAAGGACAATTATTTCCTTTGTAATGATCAATTTTCATTACATGTAAAAGTGTGTAATTTAAAAAGTTAAAACACAAACATTATAAAAATTAAGCAGCACCATTTTGCTGTTATCTTTGATATCACTAACTATATTCATAATACTGATGTAAAAAATTACAGTTATCAACATATTTTTTTTAACGCTTCAGAATAGTTACTGATATTTTTTTGAAAGATGAATATTATACGAGTATAGGATTCAAATTAAACATCTGGTATTTTTCGCAAAGAAAAAGTTCATTTCACTATGAATTCATTTCAACTAGATATTCGAAGCTAAAAGGTTTAATTGATTTTTACGACAATTTTCGCAACATTTTCGAATTTTTTTTTTTTTTTTTTTTTTTTTATAACTATAACATTTAAAGACCATTAGACATCATTTTTAAAATGCTATCAAAAATTCATATCCTATCTCAAAAACAGCCAAAATTACAAAATGTAAAAAAATAGAAAGTCCATGAAAATTTTATCTGAATGTACTGTGAGGGAATGTCCTTTGTGATAAAGGCACTCTAGCATTTTAGTGAGATCGTGACGTCAATGTTTTAACATGTGTAGCGTGAAAGCGACACCTATCCTTTATTCAACTTTAACTTTCCAGAGCGTGTGTGTCGCCCTCGGTTCTACAGTTAATTCGTGGTTAGGAGTAATATGCAAATTCATAGCGCCGTCTTCAGTTTGCAACATATAAAAGCTTTGAGTTGCAGTGTGTGTGGTGGTAGCGGCGAAAGCCAGCTAGTGTGGTGAGAAGGTGGCGAAAGCCAGCTAGTGTGGTGAAGTGGCAGTAGCCCGCAGAGATAGATAGCTAGTAGTGAAGAGATTAGCCTCCAGTGAATTAGATGGTGTTTTAGAGTGAGCTAGCCAGCAGCGTGCGTCGAATTAGTTTATCACGAGCGGAGCTACCGAAGGAGAGTGCCGATGGTAAGAAATAGTTTAATACGTTGAGTATTTTAAATAATAATAAGTGTTTGCAGCCACGGGCTGTCTTATAAAGGTTTAGTCTAGCGTTTAGCCGGAGTCTGAACGAGAAGCTGGTTTGAAGTGCCCCGACTGAGTCTAGACCGAGGTTGTGAGTATAGTTTCGACTTAATCTCTTGGTATTGTGATTAGTTATTGAAATTCTTGAATTGAAGCTCCACTTTCCCTAAGTCCTAGCGATTTAAATAAACTGTTGATTTTATATTATATTTAGAAAATATGTCTTCATTTCAACAACATAACCTCCCACACGTTACAAATGACACCCAATATGTGTACCCTTCCGTTACAGTACTACTATAGAAACAAAAGTTAAGGGAAATAATCTGTATTAGCATACACATTACTAACATTTTCTCATGTTTTACAACCCTATATCCAGTTCTGTCTTGTCTTACATTCTGACATTGAACAAAATTGACTTTGAAGCAAGGGAGTTAATTTTAATTTAGTCACGATATTGCCAGATCTTTACTTCATTTTGTGTAATATGTGTCTAAATTCTCTTTTAAAAATTTTATATAAATCCAAAAATATACGACTTCATTTGATATTTATGGCATTTATAAGACCACTCGATTGTTCAATATGTGTTTGAAAGGAATGTAAAGTAACAGCTATTAAAAAACCATATTAATTGGCTTTTTCAAAATAAAATTTCAATGCATGAAAAACTAACATACCACAGCGAAAAGTTTTAATCAGTACTGTTCTATCGCTAGCTTTATAACATTATCTTAAGTTGGGGAAAAATGCAGTTAAACCTGTTAAGACGGAGTTGCAAACAAACGAAAACATTCTATATTAAAATAAGCTTTTGTGTCAGAAGCTTTAATTGTATGGTATTCTTCAGAAGTTCTGTTTGCACATGTTTCATTCCACGCCCTGTTTTATTCGATTGATTATGTGATACGATTTATTTGAATCTATTTAAAACCGAAATTTTCTTACATTAGGGACTTACTTTTTTTCAATATTTTTTACTCCTCTTTGTCACAAATTGTCACACTTCACCGTACTCCCCTCCTCCTACCCCTTGTCGCATTCCAGGCTACATTACATGTACTTGCAGTTCAGAAACAAAACACAGGTCATATTTCAAATTTTATTTGTAAAATTTAACTGTGTGTTTTAATAACTTTTGTGAGAATAACAACAAAAATGGTGTGTATACTTTTTTTGTATGAAATAAGATTAAGGTTAGCAACAAAAATTATAAATATACAATAGTAATACAATATTAATACGAAAGAGCAATTGAAAAAAACAGCATTTTGGAATTGGAAATAGAATTGAATGGTATATTTGGCTTTAAATTTTATCTTTACTTTATGAACACAAAATGCTTTGATTTCAAAAGAACTTCAAAATTTAATCTGCTGATTTTTAAGGTTTTTATTTTAACCAAAATGTGTGATGTCACATTTCTTCTTACTCCCTACCATGCCTTTGTCAGAGTCGCAATTTCATGAACCCCCCTCCCCCCTCTAAGTGTGACATCATTTATGGACGACCCCTTAGAAAGATATCACACAATTTTAGCAATATATCTGAGGAGCAGATTGCCAATACAGATTTCATTATACCAAATCTATTTACCGCCTTATTTAAATAAAATGATACATCGATTTTGATGTATGTCGATAAGAAAAGAATGTATAAATGATATGTCGATGATAAGATCGATTTATGATAAGTCGGAAATTATACATCAACCATGGCAAATGAGGTGCGTTCGTACTATAGCTTGTTTGATAAATATTCAGATCTTGATGCACTAGCTGTTCCACGCTTATGTAGAAATGAATGAATACCAAATTTATTACGATTACCTATAAGTTAAAATCAGTCATATGAAAATAATAGGACTTACCTTAAATAGAACGTCATCATCTTGGTCACCAAGAATCATGACCTATCACAGGATATCATTGAATTCATTAAGATACACTCTAAATAAAAAGGAGTGACTATTCACTCCGGAGGAGTGAATACTCACTCTATCGCAGACTCAAAATATGCCGAACCTCTTTAGAGTGACTATTCACTTTGAGCAAAAGTGGAATCGTTGACTCTCTGAAAGAGTGAATACTCACTCCTGGGAAGTGAATAGTCACTCTAAACAGGAATCAATAACGACTGTTTCTGAAGAGTGACTATTCACTCTTGCTAAAGGAGTGCGTTTTTGCACCCTTGGTCGGAGTGAATAGTCACTTTTTTATAGGAGTGAATGTTTTTTTTTTATGCAGTGCATTTTTTTTTTATTGCTATTATGGGCATTTTAAAAGAATCGTATCTTTTAAAGTATACAATGAAAATAAATACAAGCATGGTAAAGATTGGAATAAAATACTTTATTGACAATATTTATTTAATTCATAGTATGTAACATTAATTAAACTTTTAAAGGGAAAACTTAATTAAAGTTACTTTGAATTAAATTAGATTATTGACAGAAATAAATTATTTTGTTCCAATCTTCCCCCTTGTATTTGCTTTCATTGGTAGCCCCATAAATATATATGATAGTTTTAAAATGCCCTTAAGCACAAGTAATTAAACATTTTTAAAATCTTAAACAATCAATATTTTTTTCCGATACCCATCAAGTTTTACTTATTATTATTTCAATAATTCCGTTATGCATGTTATCTATGTTTTTTTATTGTTTTTCTGATGTCTAATTAAAATCTTTTTTGCTGAAAAACAGATATTGCAACTCGATATAATCTAATACAACATATATTAATACAATAATATATTTTATTTCAATCTTATCCTTTATATTTGCTTTGATTGCATGTATGATAAATCTATAATAGTTTTAAAATACCCATAAGTGCAAGTTACTAACCAATATATTAATCAAAGAAATACTTTTTTTTTTAAATACCCCTGAAGTTTTATTTAATATTTTAATAATTCCGAAAATGCACATTAATTAAGCTTTTTTCATGTGTAATTAAAAATTTAAATAGACAGATCTCATTAGTGATTGTTATTAAATTATATCTAGCTTAATGTAAATATTATAAATATGTAATTTATTTTTTACTTATTGTGGTTTGTGATTGTTTTATGATAGATAAACATGTAGTATAAAACTTTAAATTCTCTGGAATATGTATATATATTTTTTAAAAAACATATTCCTTAACTTAATTATGATTTCTGATATTACAACCATTAATTATGGAACGACAAGGTAACGTCCAATTAATTTTATTATTTTTTTCTATTTCCGTATATATTGTATTTTATACAAATAAGAGTTAAATAATTTTCATGTTTTATTGAAAAAGATTGATTTAGGAAATAGAAAAAAGAATGAAATATAAAAAGAAAAGAAATGACTAGAATCTCATCTTATACTTTGAAAGGCATTTTTAATATAAAATGTTGCTATTTATGTCTTTAAAACACATCCAACTTTGAAAGGCATTTTTAATATAAAAAGTTGCTATTTATGTCTTTAAAACACATCCAATCTTATACTATATAAATGATGCCATGAAATTAAAATATATATGTATATATACTAAAGCAATTTTAGTTATAAACTTCGTATCAGGCATTTAAAAAAATAATAATAATGAAAATAATTACTTGTATTATAAAAGTAAAAAATGCGTTTACAATATAATAAAATTTAATAACTGTTTCTGGGTGTCCATAATTACATGTTTTTATTGAAAAAAAAAATTTATTTTAATTCGGGCAGTAACTTTTTAATGCAATGTAAACATTAAAAAAAATTAATTAAAATAATACCTTAAGGGGGAAAAAACATAATGAAGACAAGTAAACAAATATTGAAATGTACCTTTTCTATTTTCCTCAGTATTCCAAATCTTTAAGGTATACATAAAGTTTGTAACATTTCTTTGCACAGGTTTATTTTTTATATATTTGAAAAAAAAAAAAAAACATTGTTCATAAAAATTTTTTGTGCTTTTGTAAGTATTCGAACAATATATCTCTAACATTTTCGTGAAACTGGAATCGAAGGCTTTTAAAATGTCTTAATTTGAATAAAACTGATTAAATAAATAAAAAATTTTAGCAGTCCGTTGCAAAACCAAGCTTTCTGTTTTGAATGTCATACAAGCGCAAAAGTGGGATAAACTTCGTTATACAGCATACAATTTCCGTAATACGGAGATTAATTTACATGTTAATAATGTGTAAAGTCAAGATTCCATAGAAAATTTCGTTAAGTAGAAAACTTCATTAAATATGGATTTCGTTAAAAGGAAGTTGGACTGTATTATTAATATTAAAAAAAAAATTCAAAAGCTTTATTTCTTAAAATAAAACTGCAAAAATTATACAAGACTAAAAGCTATTTTTCAATCTCAAACTAAAAAAAGAAAAGAGAGAGAAAAAATCAACAATACACTGTCTCCCACATTTTCCACAAAGTTCAGCTCATTATAATGTTTAGTGTAATCTACAAAAAGCATCTGGTCATGAATCACGATTATCTCTGTTTTCGCATTTCAAATGTGAGATTGAGATAGATAAGGTACAAGGTTTTGAAAAATTAGGAGAAAAAAATCAATCTTTTTCTGTATAACAGAAACTAACCCAGTAATATATAAAATACAATACAACAGAAGTAAAAATATTAAAATTAATATAGACTTACAGTTACATTCCAAGAAATGAACGTTGATTTAAATCCAGTAAAATGGCCGACAACCTTAGGCTTATCTTGAAAAAGAAAAAAACGTTAAAGTGAAGGCTATTTTTGATTGGTTGATGACGTCACTCTTAAAAAAGAGTCACAAGCGCCATTATAAGAGAAATAATTGCAGCGGGCTAAGTTTAAATCGCCTTCCCTCATGCACACGCATGCGACTTATTCTTTATGAAACGTGTCACAAATGTGTAAAGACAGAAACAGAAACAAATTCTATTGAATAAACAATATTTTGCATTTACTTTGGAGCTTGATATTTTAATTTAGAAACTCCAAACAATTAAATAACATAAGATAGACGATATCAGTGTTAAATTCAGACACTTTCCTCCGGAAATGACTTCTATGGCTCCGGAGCGGGCATTATAGAGTCCCGAGGGGGGGGGGGGGTGACTTTTGACCATTGAAAATACAAAAAGTAACATTTTCGGGTGCGGGGGAGCGAGAGGGCACGACGTTTCATTGCTCCAGGGAGAGGGCTCCTACCCCCCGGAAAATCCCCTGAAATTAACAGTGACGGACGTTGCACTTATATTTTGGCAAAAGAAATCTGAGAAATGTCTATAAAACTATGTATCTAACAGTATAGTATAACAGTTTGAATACTTTCGCTATTTCAGAAGAATATTTTTAGCACATGTTTTTGTCATTAGCGCAGAAAATAAATTTCATACTCAGAAAAGAGAAGGTTAACGAAACAGACTAAGACGTAAAATCAATGTTGAATTCAGGGGGGTGGCCCGGGTGGGGACATTGGTTCCGGAGCAATAACAGTCCCCCCCCCCCCAGAAAATTTGGGATTTTATGTCTTTGATAGTCAAAAATTGCAATTTCCCCCGGAACTCCATAATGTCCCCCCTGCCCCGGAGCCACAAATGTCCATCCCAGAGAAAAATGACTGAATTCAAGACTGCGTAAAATAAGTTTTGAAATGGAAGAAGTCCTTATTAATAAATTTGTATTTGGGTGTAGATTAAGGTGCCATGCAATAATTTTGAAATGAAAAATGAATTTACTTCCCATTATCTAAATATATATATCTATACACATATTTACAAGGGAAAAAAAATTTGTAGTATAAATTTGCAATACCTTTAATTTCTGCGCCTGGAACGATGGCCCCCATCGTCTTTCATTTTGCACCTACGTTTTAGTAACAAATCAGTGTAATTTCAAAGGTTACATTTTGAAATGGAGCAATTGAAAATTAATGAGTGATATATTTTGGTGTTTTTGATTATTTAAATCCATATATTTATTCAAAGTTGAACTGATTTTTTTAAAGTGTATAATGCCATGTTTTCACTCTTGTCAACAGAGTGAGATATCTCACTCTCGTCAGCAGAGTGAGATGTTTCACTCTCGATGATGGAGTGAAATATTTCACTCTTTTCTACAGAGTGGAAAATTTCACTCTTTAAAGAGTGTATTTTTAAAAATATCACTCCAAAAAGAGTGAAAATGCCTCTGACTCTTCTAAAAAGTGAGTTTTTCACTCCTTCCACTTTTAGAGTGTAGGATTTGATAGAATGAAGAAAACTTTTATTAATATCCTTTTATAAGTTTTGATTCGCATTTCATAAGATTTGAAATGACTCGACACGATTCTATAGACTCAATTGCAAACCATTCGGTTAAGTATAGTTTTTGCGCTGCTATAGATGGACAGACGAACGGACCAGATGACAACTATATGTGCTACATATTTATATAATTAAGAACGCATCTAAAGTGAATAGATTGTATTTTATAATTAGAACTTTTACTGCCTCAGTTGAAAATTTTAAGAACAATTAATAAGGACCAAAAATTAGGTTAATTTTTAGGCTTTCGTTCATCTGACGAAATCTTATTCGTCTCTGTCCTCAGTCTGTCTGTCCATCTGCCTATCACAGAGTCCGTACACAAGAACTATATAAATCAGCGAGTTCAAATTTTGTGCTGAATAGATCTTGTTACATAACAAATCATAAAATTTTGAAAAAGACTATTATTTTAAGGGTGTATTTCGATTCAAACTGCTTATTTTACGATTTATTTTTGACTTCATTTTTGCTCTCAAATACACCAAACTTTCAAAATTTCTTATTTGGAAAGTACGCAAGGTGCCGTGATTGTCGATTCTTTGATAAATGAAGAAAATATTTCAAAAAAAGCAATCAAAAACGGCATTTCGAACCGATTTTTCCCCAGCGGAAGTTCTGGGAACGAAAAAAAGGGTTCTACTGAGAAGATAATTGTTTATAACTCAAATTCGAATGAATGGAGCGTAAAAAGACTTTACTCGGCACCTCATATACGTTCCTTCAAGAATCCCCTCAGCAAGTTTCATGTGTTCTACTTTTAAAAATGCGTCTGAAATTGTATAGGAAAATTTCGAGCTGTTGAAGGTGGAAGAGCGTTTTTCCGAATACACCCTTAATTAAAATCCTTTTTTTAATATTATCAATTAAATTTTTTGTTATTTTTTTTCTTTTAATTGTTGTACGATAAGTTTAAATAGACTAGTTTAGTTTTACTAGACGGCTCTGATGACCAGCTTGTTATTCTTTAAATTTATGCCAAGCTTTGCAATACTTTACTTTTTTTCATAATTTTACTTACTTGCTTAGCTTTACTAAATCTGCAGATTCTGATAGAGAATTCATCAAATCTATGCAATCAAGGCAGCATTTAGAGGAAGAATTCTGTTCTGTTTGGCGCGATTGGCGAAGAAATCCAAAATAGCGCCGAGAAACCTTTTAGCAAATTCTTTCAAGAATTCAAAATAAAAATGTGTCAACATTTTTTTTTCTTTTTTTTTTTTCTTTTTTTTTTTTTTTAACCTGCTGCGGTTTTTATCGTTTTAAATGCAGTTTTTGACGAAGTCCTGATATAAACATTATTAGTTAAATATAAAAATTTGAAATAGGATAATGGTTAATTTCCAAAAGGCGCATTCCTAAGTGTAATGGTGCTGCCATTTATGCAAAGAATGATTAATTTTCCATTGGCAATTTTCGTTTGTTAATTTAATGATAAAGTGTTTTGAAGGAGATATTAAACAAAGCCCTCTGTGTGATCTGCGATTACACTTAGCCTTTTGATAAAAAAAGCCCCTGTGCTTGAAGGATTTAAGGCTATTCTGAAATCCAAAGAGGCTACTTTCTGTCAGATTTTATTATTACTTGTTCGAAACGCATGAAATAGGTGCAGTCATAATTGGGAAATAATGTAATCGAAAGCTATTTTCCATTTTTCGATAAGTGCAAAAGATCTTTTAGAAAATATTGTCGAAATGGGCGTTTTAACTCGAATTTGGGGAAGTGACAATGCGAGAAAGGAGAAAATCCAGTCGTCACATAATCAAAATCGTTAATAATTGGATAAGTAATTTATTTATCAAATAGTTATGAATTTAAAAAAATAATAATAATAACTACACATGCTTTCATTTAAATTTATAAAAATGTAGAAGCATGGATTCATTGATTTAAATGGGAACTTTGCAGAATTAGCCAGCTATTGCCAAGATGGCTTTCTATATGACAATTTACTTTTGTCGACAAATATGGCGATATTTCCTCAAGTTGGACAAAGTTTGGCACTATAGTGGTAACCCTGCAATTAGTACTTTTCAACAAATACACGTTTTTGAAGCTGATACTGATTTCTGTACATAGGAAATAACTACAATTTGAATAACTATTAAGTAAATTTTCCTCCCTCCTCTTGCCCCTTTAGCGATCGAGTTTTTAAAAATCAATGCCAATTCATATATTGCCCTCAAGAAAACATGAGTGTTCTAAATTTCAAAGCCTTAAGAGTGTATTTCGATTCAAACTGATTATTTTCCGATTTATTTTTAATTCATTTTTGCTCTCAAATGCACCAAACTTTCAAAATTTTCCTATTTGGAAAGTACACAAGGTGCCGTGATGGTCGATTCTTTGATAAATGAAGAAAATATTTCAAAAAAAGCAATCAAAAACGGCATTTCGAACCGATTTTTCCCTAGCGGAAGTTCTGGGAACGAGAAAAAGGGTCATACTGATAAGGTAATTGTTTATAACTCAAATTTTAATGATTTGAGCGTAAAAAGACATCACACGGCACCTCATACGTCCCTTCAAGAATCCCCTCAGAAAGTTTCATGTTTCTACTTTTAAAAATGCGTCTGAAATTGTATAGGAAAATTTCGAACTGTTGAAGGTGGAAGAGCGTTTTTTCGAATACACCCTTAATAAATATTTACATGCAATAATGTTAGTATGTGTGTATGCATTTACTATGTGACTTCATTTATTTTTAGGCATTTAGTAATAATAATAATGCGATTCGTTTATTTTAAACATATATTTCACTCTTTAAATTTAAAATAAAAATTACTTTCTTGAAAGAATCATGTGTCATAAAGCACAAAAAGTTTTAGAAAGTTGTAATATAAGTTAAATAGTATTGCAATACAATATTTTATAAATAATTGCAAAAACTCTTCCTTAGCCTGTTGTCATATGAATATAAATTAAATAGTACGCAAAACAACAGCATCTGTTATCTATCAGACAAGGAAATGTTCGTTAGATACTAATTTATCTATTTGAATTCTTAGAGTTAATGTTATTAACGTAAAAGTAGTTTATCCTAAAAAATGAAAAAAAAAAATTGCACCCGAAAGGGTTAAGTTTAAAAATGAGTCAGAAAATTTCGCGTTGTTGAGTAGGGAACTTGTTCTGACACCGAGGCAGTAGCTAGAAGTGAATAACATGGGGCGCCCAAGAAAATGCAGCGCAAAACTGCGTCTTGCGCGGGTTAATTAGTGGGGTCCTCGGACAATGAAAACCCCATTCTAAATTTTCTCTCAGCTCGGAACTGATTTGGGGTTACTGCTTCTGTGAGTGATTGATTTAGGCTTTTTATCGCTCGATTGGCTAAATGAATTTATTATTTATAAAGAAAATAAGGGCCATATTTCTACGCATTTTTTCAGTGAAGAAAATAAGCACCGTATTACGTGCTTTTCAGTGATGTTTCAGTTGAACACCAAAGGAGAAATCGTGTAAAAAATAAGTGACTATTGTTAAAATTGTACTTTTTTTCTCCTAATAAATATTTTATCTTTAATAACGGAGAAATTTACTGAGCCAGAATAAATCTATAAAAAATATTTAAGACAATTTTTAAATAAAAATTTTTTTGTTTAAATCTTGGAATTGCATGATCTAAAAATATATGCAGCAAGTAAAATATTTATTGATTATCATGTTATTAAAATTAAATATTAGTTTTTTATTGTGAATAGGCACTCATTTATCCTTCTGCGTCACACAGAGAGAGAAAATATGACCCCTCCCTCTCCCTCCTGGTGAACCTGTTTGAACTATGTTTGAACCTTGGTGAACTATGTTTCTGATTAAAATGTTATAATAACTCATGCTATGTTAAGAAAAGGATAAGATGATGAAAAATTCGAATGTATAACTAAAGCAATATTGAACATCATGTTAGCTTCCTATGTACAAAATAGAATCAGTGAGTGTTGAAACACTTATTTTAGCTACAATTTAGTATTTCTACAACTGTGAAAGAAAGGACCCTTAAAGGTGTATTTCGATTCAAACTGCTTATTTTCCGATTTGTTTTTGAATTCATTTTTGCTCTCAAATGCACCAAACTTACAAAATCTCTTATTTGGAAAGTACGCAAGGATCATCAATTTTTTGATAAATGCAGAAAATATTGCAAAAAAAAAAAAAAAAAAAAAAAAAAAAAAAAACGGCAATTCGAACCGATTTTTCTGAAGGCGGAGATCTGGGAACGAAAAAAAGGGTCATACTGATAAGGTAATTGTTTATAAATCAAATTCTAATGAATTGAGCGTAAAAAGACATCACACAGCACCTCATACGTCCCTTCAAAAATCCCCTCAACAAGTTGCATGTTTCTACTTTTAAAAATGTGTCTGAAATTGTATCGGAAAATTTCGAGCTGTTGAAAGTGGAAAAGCGTTTTTTCGAATACACCCTTAAACTTAATTTCTGAACAGAATTTCAATTGGATTTTCGAAACATATATTCATTTAGTGAGCTGGGAATCTTTTCCAGGGGATGTTAAAAATGTTTTAGGGGAAGGGGGCTGCGCCACCCCTAGCACCCCCCTTAGCTACGGTCCTGATTGACACTCGACAAGATTATCCAAGTACAAAACTTCCATCCTTCAGATCGAGTTCACGAGATCCCCTAAATCTTTCAGCACTTGATCTTTCTGATGCTTTGTTTCTCATCTATCACATCTTCAAACGATGTCTTTTATGCGCAAAAAATGTTCTGGTTCTCCATCAATGTATCCAAATCGCAGGAGTCCCTAGGGAACTCTGAATATGTTCCTCAACCGACATAAATCACGGAAGATAAACTGATAGTCTCGTCTAATACGCACTTTTCCTCAATAGACGATGATTAAAAAGTGATTTATGTCGCGTCATCGTGTTTGAAGTATTTCACTTTTATGTTTATCTTCCTAGAAGCAGTGGATCTGAATGTTGTAATCAACCTATTCTATGACTGACAGGAAAATCAAGAGTTTGAGAATGGTTTGAGTGATATGAAATTCTGAATTGTCAAATTGAGACGCGAAATTAAGACAGTATGAGAAGATTAATAACTTGAAAATATAATGACGATAGGTCATGAATTGAAAATGATACAAATGTGGATTATTTCATGTCTACTTTTATCGTTATGTTTACATTGGTGATAGCAAAAGTCTGTTTTCAGCCTCAATTTTAGTAATTTTACCTGTTTTTTTAGACATTCATAAATCAAATTTTGACAGTAATATTATGGAAACAGAAATAATTATATCGTCTTATTTATTAGAAGAAAATTTACACATCAATAATAAAGTACATAGCCTATATGAACAAGCCGTGACTCTGACGCCCCAAAATAATTACGAAGCGACAATGTGATGATTACCGCGACAAAGTTATATTGCTTCACCCAATTCGCATTTCTCATACCAGTGATCAATATGGAATCTCATTAATTGATTCTGTGTCACGTCACTTGTAATCGCAGAAAACTTGCATAGAAGCAACACAACACATTTTATGCTTTAAAAATAAATACTATTGAAAAATAATTAAATCTGGGAAAGCATCGATGTAATATACTCATTTGCTAATTAACGGCAGTTTCGCCTAGTAAAAAACAAAAGCAAAACAACCATACAAATATTCTAAGGAAAGTTTATGAGGGCCTTTGTATTGTAGTAATCCATTGCAATGATACATAATACGTATAAACAAGGGGTGGTTATAATTAAAATTCCACTTTCAAATGGTCATGAAATGCAAACTAATAGTCCAAACGTTGTAAAACTCGTTAATGGTTTAAAGGAGGTCATAAAAATTTATTTCTCGACCCTCCCCCCCCCCCCAAAAAAAAAGTTCAAATGCTCACCACCCCAGTAGCAGAAAGTGCGCGACGTACGTCGCAGATTAATTTTTGCCCTTGAAGATAAATTTGCTAACTTGGAAAAGAAAAAAAATTCCTTATTTGTAAAAAAAAAAAAAAAAAAAAAAAAAAAAACACGTGAACAAGACGCGGAAAAACGGCAAAATACATTCAAAGATCGCGAGAAAAAAAAGATTTCATCAAAAGATTGCAAAAAACGGCGTATTTTGACGTAAGATCGCGAAAAAACAGCAGATTTCGTCAAAAAATCATGAAAAAATGATAAATTTTGTTAAAAGATCGCGAAAAAATCGGAATCTTTCGCCAAAAAATCCCAAAATCAACAAGATTTGTTAAAAGATCGCAAAATAAGATAGATTTTGCGAAAAGATTGTGAAAAAAAACAAAGTTTCGCAAAAAAACGACAGATTTTGCCAAAAGATCTCGGAAAAAAACCAGCAAATTTCGTCACTAAGTCACGAAAAATCAGCAGATTTCGCCAATAAATTGAGAAAAAGCATTAAATTTCGTAAAAAAAAATCACGAAAAAACGATAAATTTCATCAAAATATCGCGAAAAATGGCAGATTTCGACAAAAGATCGCGAAAAAACCTGCAGATTTCGTCAAAAGATCACGAAAAAATCGCGAAGAAACGACAGATTTCGACAAAAAATCGGGAAAAAAGGATAAATTTCGTTAAAAAAATCGCAGAAAAACGACAGGTTATGTCAAAGAATCCTGAAAAAATGGTAAATTTCGTTTAAAAAAATCGTGAAAAAGCTATACATTTCATCAAAAGATCGTGAAAAATGCAAATTACGTCATATAATCATAAATAAACGGTAAGTTTCAACAAAAGATCGCAAAAAACGACTGATTTCGTCAAAATTATCGCGAACAGACGACCGATTTCGCCCAAAGATCGCGAAAAAACGGCAGATTTTAACAAAAACCGGGACAATACGGGAGATTTCGCCAAAAGATCGGGAAAAAACGATAAATTTTGTTTAAAAATCGTGGGAAAACGACAAATTATTTCTAAAAATCACGAAAAAATGGCAAATTTTGTAAAAAAAATCGTAAAAAAAGATAAATTTCGTCAAAAGATCGCGAAAAAAACTGCATATTTCATCAAACTAAACTCAAATTTTGTGAAACAAGCGAAAAGAAAAAAGAGTTGGGAGTTTATTTTGCTGTTTCAAAAAAAAAAATTTCTCTTTGCTTTCTTTAAAAACTGATTTTGCTGTTCCAAAAAATGGATTTTTCTGCATCAAAATTTTAGATCCAGTGTATTTAAAAAAAATTATCATTCAGAATTTTCAATTTCTTTTTCATAATATTTACTTACTTTATATTTCAAAGTATCACTGCTGTAAATGTATAACATATATACTTCATGGTGAAAAAATAGGGACTTTAAATTTTCTGTGCAGTCTTTCTAGAATTATTTTTAGATTTTGATATTTTAAATTATTTTTGTCCCCCTTTTAAAAAATTTTTTTAGCACAGTTTAACATTTTATTATAATACTAGAAAAACATTTTTTTACATCATTTAATAGTCAATTCTATGGAGTAACTTATAAAAAAAATTCAATCAAATATCGTGAAAATTCAAAAAGATATCATTATTTTAGTGAGATGTTTTTACTCTGCTCTCTAAAAACGGCTGAATCTTAAGGGATTCTCCACAAATTGACATTTTTTAATAACTGACTTTAAAAAAAAACTAGTATTGAATTAATACAATATCTAATACAATATTGCTGCTAATAAGTACTTGACAATTGTGATAGAAAAGAAAAAGAGCTTTATTCGCATTCAGGGCCTAAACTAAGAGAGGGGGGGGGGAGAAGGGCATGTGCTCCGGGCGCTAGGATGAAAGTGTTCCAAATGTATCTTTCGTTTGGCGATTTTTTTCATGGCTATGTTTAGCATAATATTGTTAAAATTATTATATCTGGGCTATGCTAAAGCATAAAAAAATCTAATGATGATGGCTTAAGGTCTCTGCCCCTACCCGCGAAGATGCTCACAGCTAATGCTATTCCTATGGGGATGCATTTTTCTAACTCTTTTGCATTTGGACATTTTTAAATAATAATGTTTTGCATTGGATAGCGGAAGTCCTTTTCAAGATCGCTCCGTGATTACTTTTTCAACTTTGGCGTAGATATTTTTATAATGTTTCTTTCACTTCCAAAAGCGGTTCTGAAAGTGAAACTAACTTTATAAAAAATATCTATGACTCAAATCGAAAAAGTAGTCAAGGAGCGATTTTGAGAGGGACTTCCGCTATCCAATGAAAAAAAAAAAAAAAAAAAAATTGAAAATTTCAAAATGCGAAAGAGTTATTAGAAAAATGCCTCCCCACAGGAATAGCATTAGCTCAGCAGTGTCTTCGCGGGCAGGGACAAGGGCCTTAAAGATCCTGTTGAAAGTAGAATTTTTTTGATTCGGTTTAAAGTATCAAATTGGAGTATTTTAATAAAGCAGAATACGTTATTTTATATTACATATTTTAAGTTTTAAAATAAGTCGGCTATTAATAAATTGGAGATATTTTCTTTGTAAATATGCTTTGCGAAGGAGGGGGAAAGGGGTACCTTCAAAATCCACGTTTGCCTCGGGAAAAAAAGACTGGTTTTGGCCCTGTTCTCATTTAATAATTTGTAGATCCTCCTCGAGAGGCAATTACAGCTGCGACTCTCCTGGGCATGCTCTCAACTAGTCCTTGTATTACATTTAATGGTATTTTATTCCACTCTGTTTGCACAAGGCAGGTAAGCTCTTTTACTGATTTTGGGCGTGTGTCACCCGCCTTAATTCGACGATCCAACTCATCCTAGAGGTTCTCTATTGGGTTCAGGTCTGGGCTCTGGGCAGGCCACTCGAGTCGATGCACTCCATTATCAGCATACCAATCCATGCTGGACCTCGCTACATGGCAGCTTGCGTTGTCATCCTGGAAATAACATGGGTCCAATCCATAGTATTGCCACAACGTAGGAAGTACACTGTTGTCCAGTATATTACAGTAGGCATCGGCATTGAGCTTACCATGAATTGAGACCAAGGGTCCTAGTCCGAACCAGGAAAAACAACCCCAGAACATAATTCCCCCTCCGCCAAATTTAACTGTGGGCACAATACATTCTGGTAGGAGGCGTTCTCCAGGCAGACGCCAGACCCAGACCCTACCATCAGAACGGTAGAGGGTGAACCTTGATTCATCACTCCAGAGAACCTGTTTCCATTGCTGTACAGTCCATTGCTGGCGTGTTTTGCACCAACTTAACCGCGCTGCGCGGTTGGACTTGGTGATTAAAGGCTTATGGGCGGCAGCACGGCCATAAAAATTAAGCAGATGAGCTTCCTTACGGATGGTATTCATGGAAATAACACATCCTGAAGCTTGTTGAAATTCTTGGCGTATGTGTAACATTGGTTGGTTGCGGTTCTTCCGAATTTCTCTAGACAGAACCCGTCGGTCTCTATCTCCCAGTTTCGTCGGTCTGCCTACTCTGGCCACATTCTGACAATCACCATTCAGCTTCCATTTTCTAATCACATAAGCCACAGTCGTTTTGGGGTAATTAAGCTCGCTAGATATGTCGATTAAAGATCGGCCATTTCGGTGGTACCCGATGATCACACCTATCTCAAAATCAGACAGCTCTGTTCTTCTTGGCATCATGCATGCGATTGATGTCAGTGTTGTTTTCGACACCACATTTAACAGTGGAGAACTTGACGTATTTCAGGATCGCAGATATCGGCATTTGCATAAGAGCCATTATCAATTATGTATCAATGGGTAGATTTGACACAAATGCTTCGATTTTTTATAATTATTTTTATCCTGAAATAGGTTCGTTCTGGTAATTATCTAAGAAAAGAAGTAAATCACCAGTAAAAAACGTAAATGGAGATTTGGCAATTTGCGTAAAATCTGACGTCATTCAACTGCTTTCAGAGACCAACTGAAAATCAGTTCACTCCTATCCACAATAACTTTCTGAATTTCCACGAAATTCGATCGGATTTTTTTATGGGTAGCTCCATAGAGTTCAATATTAAATTATGTAAAATGATAAATTTTATCGTTCACGCATACGCTGATTAAAAAATATTTCATACAAATACTCATATTTTAGAAAACTTTTAATATATTTATATTTCAATAGCACCTTATTCTTTCTACTACATTTTGCGAATTTTCCTGAATGTGGCTTTATATTTGGTTGAAAATATTGCATGACATAGAACATTTTAGAAAATATTTAATATATTTATATTTCAATGAATTTTGGTGAACTCCCCCCCCCCCTTCCTTTTCTTCTTTGCAAAGCATCTGCAAAAGTATTTGCAAAGAAAAATTTTCTAATTTATTAATAGCCGACTTATTTTAAAACTTAAAATATGTAATATTGATTAAAGTAGTCTGCTTTGTTTAAAAAAAATGATACCTTAAAATCGTGAAACCGAATCAAAACGAAAAAAAAAATCTGCTTTATGCGGGATCTTTATGCCATCATCATTAGATTCTTCTATGCTTTGGTATAGGAGAAATGCTTTGAATGGGACGATTTTGACAATATCATGCTAAACATAGACATGGAAAAAATCGCCAAACAAAATGTACATTTGGGACACTTTCATCCTAGCGCCCGGGGCACATGTCCTTTTCCCCCAACCCTCTCTTAGTTTTGGCCCTGAATGCGAATAAAGCTCTTTTTCTTTTCTATCACAATTGTCAAGTACTTATTAGCAGCAATATTGTATTAGATATTGTATTAATTCAATACTAGTTTTTTTTTAAAGTCAGTTATTAAAAAATGTCAATTTGTGGAGAATCCCTTAAGATTCAGCCGTTTTTAGAGAGCAGAGTAAAAACATCTCACTAAAATAATGATATCTTTTTGAATTTTCACGATATTTGATTGAATTTTTTTTATAAGTTACTCCATAGAATTGACTATTAAATGATGTAAAAAAATGTTTTTCTAGTTCGCGCATGCGCAGATAAAAATTATTTTATACAACTACTCATATTTCATAAAATATTTAATATATTTATATTCCAATTGCGCTACATTTTTTCTACTGCATTTTGCCAATTTTTCTGAAATTTGCGTTAAATTTGGTCAAAAACCCAGCATGATATAAACAAAAAACATACCAGAATTTTTTGAATTTTTCAAAAAAATCGCTCTATCGCCATAAATATACATGCTATTCTCACAAAAATTAGTGTACATATTCTACTGTATTCATATATTTGTATTCTAAAGCGATAAGTCGTTTCGTGCATTTTCATGTACAGGGCGATCCCAAATATTTCTATTATTCTTTGTTTTTTTGCCGGCCTTCTAATTACCCGCTTAACAAATGAATGTAAATAAATATAAAGTGAAACATAATCTTTATATTTCTGAAGTTCCAGAAGAATCCGACCAGTATATTTTTAAATATTTGACAAAATGTCAAAAACTGAAAGTGTACAAATACTTTTTGGTAGATAGTGTATATATATATACAGGGTGTCCGAAAAGTCTGGAAACGGTCGAATAACTCGAGAAATACATATGAGATTGAAAAACGTAAATATACGTGTTAAATATTTTTAAATAAGCTACTCAGTGATACCAAATTTGACCTTCGTAACCGACCCCCTGGGGGTCAGAGGGGGTCCAACTTTGAAATCTTAAATTATAACCCCCATTTTTTATTGCAGATTCGGATTCTACGGACAAAAATATGCAACTTTTGTATTTGATGTTTATTTCGAATCCTCGTTTATCACGGTGTATTCGAGCATATTAAATCGATACATTTTTCGGCTTTTCCAACGGGATTTTCCCTAATCGAAACTAATTGGGAAGAATTTATGACATCAAATTCCTCGTCTTTTGCAAGAATAGCGTTTCCTTAAAATCACCCATGCCGATTATTTCGATAGTACTACACACAGTTAAAAATTTGACCCATTTGCTGTAGCGTCACTCCACAGCTTTTATAGAATATCTGTTTCATGACCAATGAGAATGTTCCATAACACAGTAAAGTACACTAAAAAATTGACACTTTTGCTGCATCGTCACTCCACCACTTTTATAGAAAACGATTACTTTACTGTGTTATGGAGCACTCTCATTGGTCACAAAAGAGATATTCTATAATAGCTGTGGAGTGACGCTGCAGCAAATGGGTCAGATTTTTAACAGTGTAGCACTATTGAAATAATCGGCACGGGTGATTTTCAGGAAACGCTATTTCTGCAAAAGACGGGGAATTTGACGTCAAAAATTCTGCCCAATCAGTTTCGATTAGGGAAAATCCCGTTGGAAAAGCCGAAATATGTATCGATTTAATATGCTCGAATACACCGTGATAAACGAGGATTTGAAATAAACATCAAATGCAAAAGTTACGTATTTTTGTCCGTAGAATCCGAATCTGCAATAAAAAATGGGGGTTATAATTTAAGATTTCAAAGTTGGACCCCCTCTGACCCCTAGGGGGTCGGTTGCGAAGGTCAAATTTGGTATCACTGAGTAGCTTATTTAAAAATAATTAACACGTATATTTACGTTTTTCAATCTCATATGTATTTCTCGAATTATTCGGCCGTTTCCAGACTTTTCGGACACCCTGTATATATATATATATATATATATATATATATATATATATATATATATATATATAACCAGTAGATAATACTACAAATCAACATCAATTTCTGGAAAAACTTGTTAATGCCAAATTATATCAAACAGAGGAGTTGTCAAAATTTGAAATAAAATTGGAAATGTGGTATTTAGCTCGTTATCAAGGGCAATGCTAAATAGCCACATTAATTGCGATTAATTTCTGAAGGGAAATTAGGATAGACCTAAAAAGGATTTCCATATTGCCCGATCAATCACAAATGAGAACTCAATTCAAAGAAAAATATTAGATAAATAATAAGACAATAATAGAATTATCAATATATTAATTGCATTGGAAAAAATATTTCAAAGAAAAATATTAGAGAAATAATTAAACTGTAATTGAATAATGATAAACTTACAAGTATCAATCGCAACCATAATCGCCATTGAGAACAGGAAAAACAAAATAATAATATAATTGAATTATCATTGATTGATTTCAAAGGAAAAATCATGTCAAAAAGAAATAATTAGACTGTAATTTAATTATATAAAAGATAAACTTACAAATATCAATTTCGACCATGTGATGGAAATCGCACTTTGCATTCAGTCACATTTGACAGTTAATATCGAAGTTAAATTAGAAACCAAATAGTTTTTATTAATAATAGATATTTAAATAACTATTTTCAAAAATAATTAATTACAAAACATAAGTAGACAAAAATTTTTTTAACTTAATAAAAATAGTTAAATTTTTTAATACTAATGACAAGTTTTAAATTATAATTATAGAATTAATTAAATCGATTGATATCGATAAAGATTTTGTACATGTGAGATAAGTACAAATTAACTACAAAAGCTTCAGTGGCGCCATCTTTAGTTTCTAAACACAACAAAATAATGCAAAAAATTAATTAACTCTATACAAACAAAATTTTACAAATTAGGATATTTATTTGTTTAATACAGGGTTGGAAAAAACCATGTCTTTAAAAAAAAACATAAAACGGCTTTTTATTATTGGTTTAAACTAGTTTTTTTTTTTTTTGTTTTTTTTTTTTGGTTTAAACCGGGTATATATTTGTAAACAACCTATATACAGTGGATTAAGTAGATAATAGAAAAAAAAATCATTTTTCATTTAAACAGTTATTCCTATACATAAAAATTGGCCAAGGCCCACTGTATGAAATTAGAAGTCTGAAATTATAAAGAAAAAAAATGAAAATAAAAATAAGAAAATATCTTTAGTAATTTTCGAGAGAAAAAAAATAACCAGAGGATGTAATAAAAATATACACATCGTTTAAATCGACTTAAACCGTGCCAACCCTTATTTAAAGCATAAATCGGCGAATTAATAATTTATTATATTATTATAAAATATACCATCAAAGGATAGCTTAGTTTGATAACTAAAAAAATAATTTAAAATGTTGTAAAAGTAATAAAATATTATATTAAATGATCAACCATTGATCAGCCTCAAATTACATTACATATTAAATCCAGAGGAATAAACAAGGAATGCTATAACAATACATTACCATAAATAATAAATTAACAGTATATTATTGTTGCACTACACCATTTTCCTACCGCCAACACCCCCCTCTTTTTTTTTTTTTTTTTTTTTTTTTTTTTTTAGCAGCTTCGCCCTATCTCCTTAATCTAACTTCAACCCACCCTATATAGATATACATATATAAATTTATATATATATTATATATACTAGCTGCTCTGCCCGGCGTTGCCCGGGTTCATCAAAAAATAGCATGAATTGCGAAAAAACTTTAAAAATCATAGTAAAAACCTCGAAAAATTAAAAAAATGCTGCACGAATTTCGTCTAAACTTCGTTGAAAAGAGATGGGCTAGAAAATTGAAGTTGGATTATTTTTACTAATGTGGAAAAATCTTACAAATCGCCAAAAACTTTAAAAATCTCATAAAAATATAAAACAAAATTCAAAAATTGTGTTTCGAAAATCGAATAAACTTTGAAGAAAAGAGATCAGAATTTAATAAATTCGGCCAAAAATTCAACCTCTAAAAAATCGAAGCGGGTCGCGAAGAAACGTAAACATCGCTTTAAAAATGGCAAAATTTTCAAAAATCACGGAACTCAAAATTTACTCTACTTGGAGAAATGTTTTGAATCTAATTAATTTGATGATGTAAAAAGCATTGAAATAAGAAAAAAACTGCTAAAAAATTACAATAAAAATCTTTAATCGCACAGGAGAAAATTTATCATATTAGCAAAGAAATTAAAAACCGAATTCCTTTTCCATATCTGAAAAAAATCGCCGTAGACTCAAAAAAAAAAAAAAAAAAAAAAAAAAGCATACTGCATTAAAAATTACTGTAGATCAAAATAAGAGAGCAAAAAAATTACCGTAAAGGATAAAAGTTTGAAACCAAACTCTTATTAGTCTAGAAATTTAAAATCGAATTCCTTTGAAAAATGTTAAAATTAAAAAAAGACTGAGAAAGCCCAAAAATTGCATTGAAAATTGTAATGAAAGTCGTAAAACATTTAAAAATCCCCAGGGTAAAAATTCACTGTTATAATATAAAATATTGTAATCAAGAAATTAACCATATTAACCAAAAAGTTTGAAATCGAAATCGATTTCCGAATATAAAAAAATCGCCACGGAACTTGAATAATGGCTAAAAATGACATTGAAAATTGCATTAAAAATAGCTAAATATTTGGAAGTCAATGCTTAAAAAAATAATATTAAAGCAGGGCGAAGGGGGGGGGGGGGGTTATGATCGAAATCATTCATAAATTACAAAATGTAGGCAAGAAAGCCAAAATCATATTAAGAGATAAAACATTGCATTCGAAACATAATTACATTAAACAAAATGTTTGATATAAAAATTGTTTTCTGAATGGCAGAAAATCGCCAAGGAACTTAAAAAAATAGCTAAAAATCGTATCGAAAACTATATTAAAAATCGCTGAATATTTAAAAGTCATGGCTGTAAAACAGGGCCGAAACTAGAGGGGGGCAGAGGGGGCACGTGCCCCGGGCGCCACCAGAACAGAAGGTGAAGAGGCGCCAAATTAAGATTTTGTTTGGTGTGTTTGATACAAAGAATGCATATATGTGGAGGGTTGGGGGGGGGGGCAAAATCCATGTTTGCCCCGGGCGCGAAAAAGACTTGTTTCGGCGCTGTGTAAAAATTTAATATTCAGTCGAAAATATTGTAATCGGAAATCGTTCATGAATAAGGAAAAGTCAACACGGAACACCTAAAATCCCCCAAACTAACTAAAAATTACTTTGAATATTGCATTAGAAATTGGCAAACTTCATAAAAGCGTGGAGAACAAATTATACTATTTATGCTAAAAGTTAGAAACCGAAATTCTTTTACCGATGTCAACAACTGTCACAGAACTTGAAAAATCACTATAAAACAGATTAAAAATCAGTAAAATTAAAAAATCCGGACAAAATTTGCCATAGTAAGATAAACATTTATATTAAATTCCTGCGGACATAATTTACCATAATGGGACAAAACATTGAAATCTGAACTCTTTCATTAGTTAAAAAATACCGACACAAAACTTACTAAACATTTTATGAATATACACAAAAAATCTGAATCATTGATGTCAAAATTTACTACATTAAGCTACAAATTATTTAAAAATTTCTTTTCCAATTGTGAAAAAATCGCCGTGGACTCGAAAACATCTAAAAATTGTATTCAAAAAATCATTACAAATCGTTTCAAATTTAAAAATAGCGGGGGACAACATTTACATTAATAGAGTAAAATAGTGTAATCTGAATTATTTCTTAAATACGAGTGAAAAAATTGGCGCAAAGCGTGAGAAATAATGAAAACATTGCTAAAAATTGCATTAAAAAATCACTAAATTTCAAAATTCGTAAATGAAGTGTAAATGTTTGAAATTAATTTCCTTTTCGAAATTTCAAAAAATAGCCGTGAGATTAAAAAAACCAATACAAAATCATTGGAAAATTCATTAAAAATCGCTAAATGTAAATACATCCCGTGAATAAAAAAATATTCTAGTCATGTAAAACGTAGCAACCATTCTTTTTTACATGAATTACAAAAAAATCGACGCAGAACACAAAATATATCAAAAATCACATTGAAAATCGACAAAATTAAAAAAAGGTAAATGGTGAAATTTACTATATTAGGCTAAAAGTTTGAAACCAAAATAATTTTTTTATTGTTAAAACACCACTGTGGTGGGGATCGAAAAAATTAGTAGTAAATCGCATTAAAAAGTTCATTAAAAACGCATTGAAAAATGCACTAAATATCGCTAGTTATTTTTTAAATCGCAGTAATCAGAATTTCATCAAACGGATAAAACATTCTAATCGGAAATCTGAACTATTTGATTATCCGGTTGACCAAGAAACTATCTGGGTCAAACCATAAGATTAAACTACAATAATGGCGGATCGTAAATTCCATATTCACTCGACATTAAACTTCTTACATATGTTTGTTACGTCATCAAGTGGTTTTTACTTCTTATTTTTATATGTATTTGTATTAATGTTTTTCTAAATTATCCCTTCTTTCATTATTTAACATAAAAATTACATTTATTTGCATAATTTGTCTTGTTTCACGATTGAAATAATTTGGCAAAATTGGTCGACAGGATAATCACGTAG
Source organism: Maratus speculifer (assembly GCA_964019185.1). Classification (NCBI taxonomy): domain Eukaryota; kingdom Metazoa; phylum Arthropoda; class Arachnida; order Araneae; family Salticidae; genus Maratus; species Maratus speculifer. The sequence goes on along the minus strand of OZ025294.1, from coordinate 420,945,186 downwards.
TAAAAGGAAATCCTTTATAGATAATAAAAAAACGACACGAAACACAACAATTCTTGAAAAATCGCGTTAAAAATCTCTAAAATTATATTAGATTAAAATTTTGAAATCAATTTTTACTTCCAAATATCAAAAAACCACCATAAAACTCGAAAAATTTCTAAAAATTGCATTGAAAAGTGCATTAAAAATCAATATTAAAAAATCACAGGGGTCAAAATTTACTCTAATAGGGTAAAACGTTCTAATTGGAAATATCTCATGAGTTACAAAAATCCGACATCAAACGCAAAAAATCTCGAAAAATCGCATTAAAATTAGCTGAAATTCATAAATCTTAACAGCTTAAATTTAATACATTAGCCTGAAAGTTTTAAGCAAAATTCCTTTTACTAATGTCGAATAATAGCGGCAAAATTTACATTAAATAATTCATTAAAAATCCAAACATCGTTGCACGAAATCCAAATAAATTATATTGAAAAGAGAACAAAATTCACTAATTTAGGTCGAATGAATGAAACCGCTTTCCTTTTCGCTAATGTCGAAAAATCGCCTCGAAACCCACTAAAATTCGCATATGAATTAAATTTAAAAAACTGAAAATCGGCCTTCAAGGTGTAAAATTTCATACATAACTTCGTGCAGCGGTCTCTCTAGAGCATCGCCAGTACTTTAAAAATTTTAACATGCGTTATAAACTACCTTAAAGTGTAAAACAGATCTCCTTATTACATTTCCTAATTTTGTTCGCGCCCCTCTTTTCACGCACCCTGAAATGTGTCACACCATTCTTTGTTTACATTTTTTATCATGTATAGTAAACCATTTTAAAATTTAAAATAAATCACATTGTTATATTTCCAAATTTTAACAAAATCGCGTTCTGTTAGTTCCATTTTTCACCACCAGCTAGCGCACTCTATTCTTCAAAAAATTTATCAAAACGATACTTTGTTAAACAACCTATCAGGTGATACATTACTCGAGGGGGTAGCGGTCTTAAGCAAGAATTTAATATATTTTATGAAATTGCTATTCGAAAATAGTGGTAACTAATTTTTTGACATTTTAGGTAAATTTCGCAAAAAAAATTACTACTTATTGCATTCTCAACAGCTCAAGATTATGATAGAACAACTATGAAAAAAATAGATGCTAAACGCAAAAAATCTTGAAAAAGCGTTAAAATTCACATTGAAAATCGCATTAAAAACCATTTAGGGCTAAAAGTTTGAAAAGGTTTTCTTTTTATCAATCTCAAAAAAAAAAAAAAAAAAAAAAAAAAAAAAAATTGAAAATTAGAAAAAAACACTAAGAAACGCATTAAAAGTTCGTTAAAAAATCAAAAATTGCTGTACAAATTCCGAATAAACTTTGCTGAAAAGAGAAAAAAATTGCTATATTGGGTTAAAAGAATGAAACCGTATTTCTTTCACTAATGAGATAAAACTGCAAAAAAAATAAAAGAAAAAAAAAAAAAAAAACGCTAAAAATCGCCTAAAAAAATTATCAAAAAAATCTAATCAAAAAGTTGAAAATCGGGCTTCGAGGTGCAAAACTACATGTATAAAAATACCTTCCCTCCACATTTTGTAACTCTACGTACAGCAGACTCTTCAGAACAGCGTTGACACACACACAAACTTGTCTCTTTATTATTACAGTAAAACCTCCATAACGGACACTCCCGTATAGCGGACACCTCTATTTAACGGACAGTTTTCCAATCCCTACTCCCAAAACCTAAATTTTTATATGTTTAACCTCCGAATAACGGACATTCCGAATAGCGGACACTATTTTCGCCGATGAAGGATCAAAAAGTATTTTTTAACAAGACAAAAATGAAAAAAAAAAGTTAAAAAGCCTCTAAATTTATCAGGGTAATGTGTTCCAAATTTTGTAATCACAGATAAATGCGGAGGGTGAGCTGAGGAAATTTCTCCTTCAAGTTCAATGTTGAATTCAGGGGGTTGCCTGGGAGGGACATCTCCCAGAACATTCAAATGTCTATATCCCCCCCGGAAGATTTTACGATTTTATGTTTTTAATTATCAAAAAGTGTAATCTCCATCCCTGGTCGGAACTCTATAATGACCAATAACGTGACATTTAAAATCTAATTACATGCAATCGCAAGCATCAAATTACATGCAATCAAATTACAAGCAAAACTTTTGTAACAGTTTTTTTTAAATAAGAATGTTAATGAACAGCAGTAAAAGATATGTACAATTTTATTTAAGTTTTATTGTTTAAAAAATAATTTTAATTTCTCATTAATCATATAATAAATGTTTTAGGACATATAAATGTCAATTAATGAAATATTAAGCATTTCTTAGTGATTTTTTGTATCTCTGAGGTTTTCCCAATAGCGGACACCTCCGAATAGCGGACAATTTCTGCGTTCCCGAGGTGTCCGTTATTTAGATGTTTTACTGTATAGATTTTAAAAAATAACGTTCTTTTAGTTCCATTTTCCACCACCAGGTAGAGCACTCTATTCTTCAAAAACTTTATCAAAACCATACTCTGTTAAATAACCTATCAGGTGATATATAACTCGAGGGGGTAGCGGTCTTAAGCAAGAATTTAAGATAGTTTATGAAATTGCTATTCGAAAATAGTGGTATCTAAATTTTTGACATTTTAGATAGATTTCACAAAAAAATACTACTTATTGCATTCTCAACAGCTCAAGTTTTTGATAGAACAACTATGAAAAAAATTAGATGCTAAACGCAAAAGTCTTTAAAAAACGTTAAAAATCGCATTGAAAATCGCATTAAAAATCGTTAAAATCTAAAAATCCTAACAAACACAAAATTTAGGGCATTAGGCTAAAAATTTAAAACGATTTTCGTTTTATTTATCTCAAAAAATAGCCGCAAAATGAGAAAAAACACTAAAAATCGCATTAAAAATTCGTTAAAAATTTAAAAATCGCTGTACAAATTCCGAATAAACTTTGTTGAAAAGAGAAAAAAAAATTGCCATTTTGGGTTAAAAGAATGAAACCGTATTCCTTTCACTAATGGGATAAAACCGCAAAAATAACGCTAAAAATCGCCTAAAAAATTATTAAAAAAAAATCTAAATAAAAAATCGAAAATCGGGCTTCGAGGTGCAAAACTACATGTAAAAAAGTACCTTCCCTCCAAATTTTGTAACTCTACGTGCAGCAGTCTCTTCAGAACAGCGCTGACAGACAAACATCCTTCTCTCTTTATTATTATAGATTGATTTAACAACTAAAAAATTGTTTTGAGAATTTAAGGAAGCAATCTTATAGCATATTATTCTGTTCAATGGAATTGTAATTGTTTTCTTCATTTCATCACTATTACATAGGTAACAATATAAATGATTTTTTCCCCTCTATTTCTTCTGTGCTTTTAATCTTAAGCAAGTAAGAAACTTTTTCAATAAATATATGCTATACTATATTTCAATTTAATTTTAAATGAATTGAGCTGTAACTTCAAACTTAAAGAGCCACTTTACATATCATTACAATCTAATTCTTCAAAAAATATTAATTTTTCTATTAACTTATTTAGGTTTAGAGCAACTTCCGAGGACAAAATCCATTGTTTCCAAAATGAAGAAAAAAAATGAGGGATTTTATCCAAATGTAGTAGTACGTCCCGTATTGTGCATTCTATGATGACACTAATCGATGAATATATGGATACAACCCCTCTTGTTTTTGCTTCATTTTGGCAATAACGGATTTTCAACTTATTCAATTGACGATTATTTTGATTGTTTTCAAGTTATGATTTTACGACTTTCACAAAAGTTGCTCTATACATTTAGCTACTTACTTTTAATTTTAAATGAATTGAGCTGTAACTTCAAACTTAAAGAGCCACTTTACATATCATTACTATCTAATTCTTCGAAAAATATTAATTTTTCTATTAACTTATTTAGGTTTACTATAGTTAAAAAAACAGTTCTATTTTTATAATATTAATCAGTAAGAACCCTATTTATAATGTACATAAGGGTACTTTTAGATTAATCAGGTGTCTGTGTTATATATAGAAATATATGTCTATATACAATATATAACAATGGTGCCCGGCTAATCAGAAATTGTAACATTACCCCTGCAGACAATTTTCATCCCACTACATTTCTGTCGCAGACTCAGTCACAACTTTCTGCTACTGGGCTCACCACTAGGAGGCGAAATGGTGCTGTATGCAATATTATTGAACGAAATAAGTGTCAGAATCTAACTTAAATCTTTTGTCACATAGGTTTCACATTTGTTGCACCTTTAAGAAATATTGACCTAAACAAAATTATTATTTAAACCCGTTAAAGGTGACAAAAATGAAGTGCACCATATATGTAATAAAACCCGTTCGTGTTCTTAAAATTCTAAACCACAAATTAGCGATCACAACATTTGTGATCGCAAATCACTATGGGACAATTCCACGGTAACGGACATATCAGTCGGTACGTAAAACAGCCTACAAAGATACTAAATATGTTAGATTCTTGTTTTATTGCATGAACTTTATGAATAACAATGACTCTGCTTCTATATAATGCAATTGAATTTTGAAGATTTCCAGAAACAAAAATTTATTTTATTTTATTTTACATTTTTTGTTCAGTAACGGACACATCTCATAAATAAATGTTATTTTTATGCCTTTAAAAAAATGTAAAATTTTCTGAAAATATACATGGAAAAAATTAATAGGAATTTGTTTCAACCAACAAAAGTATGATACTTATATTGACTTCATAAGGTTCTTATGAATTAAAAATATTGGGGTAAATTGTCCCATTTGTATAAACATTTATTATAACGGACGTATCACCAGAAGTAACGGGCGTATCAGTTCTGAATTTATCGAACTTTTTATGTGTTTTTTCATTTTAATTTTTTTAGATAATAATCACAGTTTATTCATTTTTAGTAAGCAGAAACAGTTAAGGTTATATAAATGTATTTATAAGCATTAAACAATTTCAAATTATTACAAGACATACTGTGTAAAGTTATGTTTAAATGATAGTCTTCCCCTGTTGTCAAACGAAGGTTCTGAGAAGTAATATTATTTCTTCTTTACTGATCGATGAAACATCATTTGAAGACCACACAAACTTTTTCCCACCTTTCTTAAGAACTTCCCTGATACATTGGCACGTCGTGAATCAAAAATCTCATAATTATTAATTTATACAACTTTCATTTTTATCTACATTGGCTTACTTCAAAATGGAATTGCCCTATGGTGGAAGCCGCATTGAACATGCTTTGTAAAACGTCTCAGAAACTATTAAAATCATTTTAAACCAACATCTTCTTGTCTAATTTCGTTTAACAATATTGCATGCAGAGCCATTCCACCTTCCCCCTTATGGTGAGTATGTGAATTTTTCTTTTTTTTTTCACTAGAAATAAATTCTCATGACCTCCTTTAAATTATTACCAAGTTTGATAACATTTGATCCAATAATTTTCTATTTATGACCATTTCAAAGTGGAACTTTAATTATAACCACCCCGTATAATCAAATTCGATTATAAAGAATTTCATCTAACAAAAACGAGGTTTTTAGAAGACAAACTAGAGAAAATGGGTTAATAATAATAATTATAATAATAAAACGGAATGTGCCTTGAGTATTGTTTGAAGGGCTTCCAGAAATGACTGGCATCTAGGCCACTCAATTTTATAAACCGCTCCCTGTGGCTATCACACAACTTGTTATTGATTATTCAATACTATTTTATTTTCCAAAAAGAAAAATAAATAAATAAATAAAAAAGGGAGATTACCAGAGAACTGTCCAGTTCATAAACATAAACCCACAGGTGCATTAAGGAAGAGGCACAAGTGCGGACTTAATTTAAAGCCGCGGTCCGCCGTCCTTCCAATGCCACAAAAGCCATCATGAAGCGGGAAAATTTACGCCTCCTTTGTCCAAACCCGACTTTTAACAGTGGCCACTACACATCCCGAAAGGGGTTTTCAAAAGGGATCTCCATCCTCAACTAGGGACCGAATAAGGGAGTGTCGGAAATCCCGCTTTATGATCCGCATCCTTTGTCCACCACCCTTTGAAGATGGTCAGGCATCTTTTTTCAATGCCGGGTTTTCTATTCTATCGACCCGTTTGCTGAAAGAGAAACACCTGGACTTGCATCATCCCTCGCTCAATGCTACATCAAACTTGTCAGGAAAAATGTGAAACTTTCCTTGTGATAGTAGTTATTTTTCATTTTATCTTGTTATTAATATTATTTTTTTAATGTGGCATGTTGAAGATAATGTTGCTTGTTGTCAAAGGAGATGATATTGGTTGCTCTCAAATCCAAAATCGCAGTTTTTCTGGCACATATAAAATTAATATCTATTCCAACTCGGAAACTGTTTTCAAATATTGATTAAATGTTAGTGATAAATATTTGAGGGGGGAAAAAAGAAGAAAGAAAGAAAAAAAAACCTGCTAAAACCAAAATTTAAAACCAAATTTCTGGGCGCTGCAGATTAAAGAAGACTGTCATTAGACAATGGTCACTTATTACTCAAAATGTAATACACTTATGAGAAATATATACTGTGCGTGTAAAAACTATAAGGACAGCAAAAGTTATTATTATTTTTTTTAATAAATTTCGAAACAAATAATTTTTTTTTTCCTTAGAAAATGTATCGCCATGCTAAAAAGCCAATAAATTTATAAACAAATAAAACTTTTTTCCTTAGAAAATGTATCTCCATGCTAAAAAGCTAATATAAAGGTCAACAAAATTCAATTGTGGGTATTTTAATACAAAAATAAAATTATTGTAAAAAAAAGAAAAAAAATATTATTATTATTGCCTGAATAAAAATCTATAAGAGCAGTAAAATAAATTTAATACAGTAATCGAAGAAACAAATATGTAATATATTATGCAGCCCCCCCTCTGAATTTAATGAATGCAAATATTCCATTATTCCTCGACATCATTAATTTTTGCCACTGTTCGGAATTGTTTTTGTGCTATTCATCTTCAATCATAGATCTGAGTTCTACTGCTGAGGAAAAATGCCTTCCATTTTCTTAAACTCGTCTTGCTAGAACTCCCCTTAAGTTTTCGATAACGTTTAGACCAGGACTTCTTAGCAGCCATTGCAAAACTTCAATATTTTTCTTATGGAACTAAAATTTCGTCTCACAGATTGTGTGGATAAGCGCATGGCCTCGATGTTATATCCGTTTTTTTTTTCCTGCCAAAAGTGTTGCAACAAATGAAAGATGGTCAGAAAGAGTTTGTATATGTGCCTTAGAATTAAATTTTCCTGAAAGATATATAGATGACACTACATCTTTGAACAAAAAGCAGAACCATGTCGCAATGAATCCGCCACCTAACTGTTCCAGTCATACAAGTAATGACTTAGGATGACAAACCGCTGCAGGTTATTTTCTCTGATGAAAATAAGTGAAACTTAAATAGTCCTGATAGCTGGGAATATTATTTTGCTAATTTGAAAAAAGAAAACGGTATCTTCTCAAAACGTCAGTTAGTTGACTGATTCATTGCGACATGGGTCTGCTTTTCGTTCAGTGACACGAAGTCATTTGTATATCTATATAAAATTTTAGGAAAGGAGGGATTTTTTGCGAAAGAATTAAAAGCACAATCAATTTACATAGGATTGTAGATGTATTTTGAAGAAGTTGTATATTAGCATACAATAAAAATTATACAACATTTATTAGAATTTTTAATTATTAAGTTACCAAGTAGTAATCCAAATAGCACAAAATAAAAGAATCTCAACTGTGTTGATTTTTTTTTTTCCCGGGACATATCACAATACCATTTTTTGCCAAACCAAAATATAATGCTTTCTGAACCTATATTTCACGAAGTTACGAAAAAAAAGATATCCCTTTGAGTTTAGTACATTTAGATGAAAAAGAATTAAAATTGACAACTTTTCCCCGTTTTCCAACAGAGTAACATATATGTATGTAAAACAAATCTGCACACTCAGAGAAATATACCTCATTAATTAATAAAAGATGTTAATAAGGACCATAAAAACAGTAAAAGAATGTTTTTATTATATATAAACTGCTCACGTGTTTCGATTTACCTGAAACCTTTTAAGGTTATTAATCACTCGCTTTCCGAATTCTCCTCCGTAATATAAAATCTACGGGTGCTTGATGCATTCTTGAATCCAAAATATCTCTTCAGGAAATTAATATTTTCACTTTCTCTTTTTCAGTGTTCTTTTCTTTAGGCATGTCACTTGTTACTTACCCATCATACGTAGTATAGGGTAAGTCTTGCAATCGTTTTGAAAATCGAAAATTTTTTTGACGGATTTACACGTTTTCGACACTGGAGATTTTAAAAAACATATTTTTAGAAAAAAAAAATTTGCCGTCCGTCCGTCTGTGTGTCTGTCTGTCTGTCTGTAACCGCTCTATCTCCCGAACAAATTGAGATAGAGACTTGAAATTTTGTATGCACTTAGTATGTAAAAATGGGAAGAAGCCTATTTACTATCAATAACCTCGATTATCCGGAACTATTTTTTTCGGACTCTCGAAAAATTCGTTCCGATGAAAGGCATATAAAAATTTTCGATTTTTTTTTTTATTTTATTTTAAGGAGTGGACGAAAAATGCCATAAAATAACACAAATTTTACATTAAGAACGAAGTTGATCGGATTATTAGTTGTTGAGATATTTGTCATCCCGTTTTCCACACTCTTCGATTTTTTATGACCCTGTATTTCTTTCAAATTTCAATTCAATGATAGATTTCAATTGAAAATGAGACGCTTATTCCGACGCAACAAACTGTTAGTTAATATGATTATTATTTTTGGAGTTATAAGGGTGTTTTGTTTAATTCCATTCGTTTTCAATCCATTAACCGAGCATTACTATATGTTAAAAATGTTTAAATAAACGTTTAAATTTTGTTTTGGAATTGCAATGCAATTTATAGATAGGTTTAATATACTTTATTTTCATATGTTATATTATGCATATCCATGATGGGTAAGTATTACGGTGGCCCCCAACGACTAGTTTTTCTTAGTTTTCAAAATATTTCTAAAATCTATGATGGATTAATAGTAAGTGTTAAAATTTTACTTCCAGTTAATTAATTTTAACATATAAAATATTAAATTAATCATAGATCTTAGAAATATTTTGAAAACCAAGAAAAACAGTGATATCTTTTAAGAAGAGATCACCGAAAGAAGAAGTTAAAAATATTAATTTCCTGAGGAGATATTTTGAATTCAAGAATGCATCAAACGGCCATAGATTTTATATTACGCAAATAAATTCGAAAAGCGAGTGATCAGCAACCTTAATTACAAGGAAAGAAAAAGAAAAACTAAGTAACACATCTTTCAGTCAATTCCTGCTCAAAATTGACATTTTGACCAATTTCCTAGATTCCAATATTCCAATACAGGCAAAATGGCGGTCATAGAAGAGAAACTTAAAATTCAACAAATTTATAGTAAAACTGGAAGTTTTTAGTCGGTCCATGCGTGAAATTCCCAGGCAAATATAAGTGAAAGATACTGATTGCATCAGAAAGATCTGAATTGTTGAGCGGAAAAAAATAAAAAAATAATGACAACCCTTTGAAAGGGTGAGAATTTTCAGTAAAGTGTAAAACATTAGTTCCCCATAATGTTTGTAAGGGGAAAAAAAAAAAAAAAGCTCAATTTCGTAGCAGTAACAGCGCTTAGCGACATTTCAAGAGCGACTGGAACGAGATTTCGGATATCTTTCATATTTATGTTAAATACTTGGGTCAAGTAATGTAAGTCGCTGTTACTTACTACAAGATGACACTTTTTAACACTGAAGACACATTGCAAATCTCTTATCTATACAAGCTCTTGTCACTTTCTGAGAAGCTACTACTGCTTGTAGTTCACTTGTCTGCCAAAAGAGGGGGCCTAGCGAAGGGATGTGGGTGGAATGCAGACACTTTATCGGCCCGGGGAGTGAGAAACACAGAAGCGAAATGGTTGCGGAGATAAATATATTGGTGTGAATGACGCTTTTTATGGCCCATTTTTTATCGACTCTTCAAAAAAAAGGGGGAGGGATAAGTGGTTTTTTTTTTCATTTTAATTTCTTTTATTTATATCAAAAGATGCAATTTGTCTACAAGGAATTGCGGAAAACCACTTATTAAGGATGTACAATCGGTTCTCGTTAATTCGAACTCGTCGGGACCACAAGAAATGTTCGAATTATCCGAAGTTCGAATTATGGAAAGTAGGAAATGAAAACATGCTTAATATGGTACTATTACAAAAAAATTAATGTTACAGTGCTTTTTTTTTTTTTTTTTTTTTTTAATTTCTTTCGTCTGTTATCATAAGAATGTGACTTAATATTAAATTAGAATGTATAAATACATGAACTAATCAAAAGATTAGAAACAAGCTGAATGGAAGAAAAATTTGAAGCATCACTGATGGACTGACGGGACACTGAGAAACTGGATATCAAGTGCATGGGATTATATGTATACTCGTTCAGAACAATTTTCACAAAAATAAAAGGAAGGAGGTTATTCAAATGATCTAAAATCAGAGAGAAAGAAAAGAAAAATGAAAAATCGGAATTCTCGTCAGTTCGAATTAAACGAAGTCAAGAGAAAATGAGTTCGAATTAATGAAAAAGTTTAACGTTATTCTGCCATTGAAAATTTCGGGACTTCATGTTTAGTTCGAATTAAGCGAAGATTCGAATTATCCGATTTCGAATTAACGAGAGTCGTCTGTATTTCGATCAAAACTGCTTATTTTCAGATTTATTTTTAAATTCATTTTGGCTCACAAATGCACCAACCTTTCAAAATCTCTTATTTAGAAACTAAATAATGTGCCGTGTTTTAGATTTTTTGTTTAAATGTAGAAAATATTGCAAAAAATTCTGTCAAAGTTGCCAATTTGAACAGAAATTTCCGAATCTGGAGATCTGGTATAACGAGAAAATTAGTGTTTATAAATCAAATTCTAATTAAATAAGCAAAAAATTACATCACACGACATCTTATGTGATTTATAAACTTCAAAAATCACCCCAGCAAGTTTCATGTTTCTACTTTTAAAAATGAGTCTGAAAATGTATCGGAAAATTTTGAGCTGTTGAGGTGGAAAATCATTTTTTCGAATACACCCTTAAGGCGGCTGGTCACTCAGCGGCCGAAATCCCCTCGGTAATGTTAAGTCTATGGGCGGTGGATGCATTCTTATAATCAAAATATCTCCTTTTAGCTCACAGGCTAGTATAGCTTGAGAGCTTATGTGCCCGCCCGTTCTGTATGTATGTACGTGCGTAACGCGATAACTCATGATAAAAATATCCGATTCACTTGAAATTTTGTATGTAGGTATATTCTGATAAGGCGCTTCCCTGGTTAGTTTTTGGAGTTCATTCGATATATATAACAGGGGGACCGGGGGCTAATGCCCCTCCACTTAGCTTATATGAATGGTTTTTTTATGCAGAATGATCAGTTTTCGTTCAAAATTCAGATGGAGGATCATTCTGATGAGGTACTTCCGTGATTAGTATTAGGTGTTCATTGGATAAGTATAAAAAGGGGGCGAACGGAGGGTTCATGCCCCTCCTCATGGGTTTTTCATGCAGAATTATCAGTTTTTTCAAAATTCTTATATGATAAATCATATCTCTGATTAGTTTAAGGGGTTCAATGATTAAGTATAAAAAGGGGAAGTGGAGGGAGCTGACCCCCCCCCCCGTAATTTAAAAAAAATGGAATTAACCCTTGAAAATATAAAGCTATAATGTACAATTAGTATGCGTAGCCTGTGAGCTCAATGCCATCAGTTTTACTGGGCAATATTCTTTTTATTTCAGTGTTCTTTCTTTCATCCTTTAGGGTGTCGCTTCTTTTCTCAGTTGTCAAAATATTTCTAATGTTTATGCTCGCTTTAATATTTTATTCTTTAAAAACTGACGAACTGTAAGTAAAATTTAACACTTTATATAAAATAACGCATAGATTTTAGAGATATTTTGAACAGAATGGAATACTTTTGTGTGGCCTTGTAAATCAATAACATAAGCTCTTTGCACCACAAATTATGTAAAATATATATTATAATATGTACTTTATTGTTGCCTATAAATTTTATTAAGTTCGAATGAGTGTAACACCATTAAAATGCATTTGAAACATTTTGCCCCATTGACCGTAATGTAACGGAATACTTTTGATTGTCCCTGTAATTGATCTATGCATCCGATTTTCATGAAATTTGAAATAACTCGACAAAATTATGTAATAATCACGTATTTTAAATTTCAAACGATTAAAATGCATGTGAAACTTTTTTTCTTCATTGACCGTAATGTAATGGAATACTTTTGATTGCCCCTGTAATTGATCTATGCTTTCGATTTTCATAAAATTTGAAATGACTCGACAGAATTGTGTAATAATTATGTATTTTAAACTTCAAACGATTCGGTTGGGTAGTTTTTTGCGTTGTTATATGTGGACAGACGGACAGACGGACGGACTGAACGACCACTATATGTGCTACGTATTCATATAATTACGAACGCACCTAAAAAGCGGCATCCTTTAAGAAGAGAACACTGCAAAAAGTTGTTAAAAATATTAATTTCCCGAGGAGATATTTTGAATATAAAAATGTACCAAACGCCCATAGACGGAGAGGAATTCGGACTCTGACTGACCAGCTGCCTTAAGTAGAATGTGGAGCATTTAATTATTTTGAAAATTGAATAAAATCCTCTCGGGTTTGATGAGCAGGGGGTGGGGGAGTCTTTCCGGGACTGTACCGGGGGGGGGGGAAGTTAGATTGTCTATTCCCTTTCTTATTAAGAATTTAACTAATTTTACTCTAATACACAAAGCATGGTATCCGATTATAGAAGATTCTCATTTTTCATCAATGCGGAATTCGAATGAAAATTTCAAATTTTATCGAGTCTTCAACAAAAGGGGGAGGATAAGTGTGGTTGCTTCATTTCAATTTAATTCCTTTTATTTATATCAAAACATTTAACTTGTCTACAAGGTATTGCGGAAAAGGAGAAGAAGGAGTAGTTAATTATTTTGGAAATCAATTAAAAAAGTCTCTTGCATTTGATGAGTGGGGTAGAAGGGCTCTAATTTTATTCAAACACAGAAAGCTAAAATGCATGGTACCCGATGATAGAAGACTCCCATTTTTCATCAATATGGAATTTAAAAAAATCAGGAATCTATCACCAAGTTGGCTTCATTTATAGAAACTTAATTTTGTCGCCAAATTTGGCAATATTTCACCAGATATTCAAGTGATGCGAGCTCATGAAACTGTATCGAAATTGTTCATTGCCAAATATAAAATGTAATTGATAACGTGAGTTTCAAAACTCGTCTTATTCCGGAAAGAAAATTTGGTAGATAAAATTTTCTTCCCAAATACCTAGTATACTGGGCGAGTGTTGAAAGTAAATCAATAATTTACAATGCCAGAAATATTCGATAAAACTATAATTTTGTTGCAGATTGTAGTGGTTTATTGGTGCCAAGTTTACTAACTGAATATAGATGAATAGAGAAAACATAATTTTTATTTGGATAAGGCGACTTTTGTCCTAGAATGTTTTAACGAAAAATTTGAAATTAAAAACTTGAAATTTGGCATGGTGGTTACTTTTTAAATTTAATGTGAATAATACTTATAAGATATAAGCCTCTCTAAAAACATTTTCTGAAAGATTAAAAAATTAAAGAGACAAAAAAGGCCTTTTAAATGCATTCTAAATTTCGGTTTGTAATATCACATGATGGTTAGTTTTAAGATGTAAATACGTGAAGGCTTTCTAAAAAATAAAAACTTAAAAGTTTTAAATGAGCGTAAAAGCTTCAAAATACATTATTATCAATTATTTAGAATAAACTTTATAGTTCTCTTCATTAATATAAGTCTTATTTTGCCTATTGTAGTACAATAATGAAGTTGAATCAGATTATCACTTAATTATAAATTTTGTAGTTATTTGTAGCAGTATATGTTCATCTAACCAAAAAAAGACGCAAAAATATGACTTGGGATACTTCAACTATTTTGCGAGTAAGGCTGTGGCGTGGCTTTTGTTAATTAATTATAAATTAATTTTTTGAAATAGAATTTCAAAATTCCAGGAATGAAACAAACGCATCTTTTTTTTTTTTTTTTTCCCGGAGTCCATGTTTAGAACCATAATAATAAAACTTTCTCCTTTGTTTAAAATATTCGCTAAATTTGACAGTTAACGCTCCATAAATAACTAAAACTACAACCGTCTTTCAAAGCCTGTGTCTAAAACTAATTTGCTGCGCAAAGATCTTTCTTTTTTCCTCCCTTCCCTTACAAGGACTTTTATGGATGTTCAGAAAGTTTTTTTTTTTTATTATTATTATTATTTTACATATATTTTTTTACATCTCACCAGGCGCTGATAATAGCGCAAAGAAGAAGCCGTAAGCTAGCACAGTGCTAACATGTGTTTTATTTTAGTGAAATGGGATATTTAATACGATGGACATGAAGCGGTAGCTGAAGATAAAAAAAAGCAGGCAATGTTGAAAAGTGATCCAAGCAAGAGATTTGTAATCTGTCTGTAGAAAGTTCATATGTAAAGGTGAAATTATGAGATAGTGGGATGCATTTTCGTTAAAAGAAGATGTCTGTTTGTGAGGGGAAAAAAAGGATTTCGGCTTTGAAACCGGCAATAGTTTCTTATCAAGTTCATATTTTTTGAAAAAAAAATATTTTTGCCGAAAATCATTCTGCTCTGTGTTAAATGCGTAGCGGTATGTTCAAAGAATTGTAATCAAACGAAAAAAAAAATCTTTGGAACAATCTACATAAAATGATTTTTTTCACTAAAACTTCAGAGTAGTATACTATGGGGTAATTCGGAAGTTTATAAGACAAGGGCAGACAAAATTCGGCAAAATACAATTTTAGGTCAAATGTATGCATATGAACTCTTTTATGATCGCAAGCATTAATTTGTGGCAACAGCTACAATTCATCTATCGTAGAATAAATTTTGAAAGAAAGAAAAATGAAATTGAAGTGAGAGCATTTTCGATCTGTGATTTTCTATGATTTTACAGTCTATTACAGTGTCTAAATCAAAAAGAATGTCTTTTTAATAAACAATTTATATTACTTCAGAGAGGTGTAATAAATTGTTTATAAAAATGTTTCTATAAAAAGGGAAGTTCTTAAAATCTTGTGATTTAAAAATCTAACGGATTTCATAAACTTTTTAGCTAAAAAAATGTCATCAAAAGAATGGCTACAACAGCAGTGCAATACAAAAATGAAGTTACACCTTTTACTATTGTTTTCAGATGGTTTACAGAAACTGTGCTAACATGCATTTCATTTTTGTGAAAGGAAATATTTAATAAAATGGACACGGGGCGGTAAGCTAAATTCAATGGTGAAAATGTATCGAAAATATGTGAAAATTTCGCCATGTAAAAATGAAATTACAGATAGAAATATGCCTTTGTTGAAAAAAAAAATCTGTTAAATATAGAAAATCAGTGGTGTTTCTTTAAGGGAGACCCGAACCCCATTTTCGGCCAAAAATCATCAAAAGGTCAAAAAAATGTTTTTCTCAGAAAACGATAAAGTACATATTTGCGAATATCCATGCAGAATTTCAGAACTCGGGGACACTTGGAACAGGTAGAAAATGAGCTTTTTAAATTGTACTCACTATAGAGTTTAAAGGACTAGCGGCCATTTAAAACGTGTTTTCCTGAAAATGACTTTTTCCATATTTTGCCTAAGTTCAAAGTACTAAGGCTCAGTGGTAAAATGATTTAGAAACAAAGTGTTTATGTTTTTAGAATCTTAAAAAAAATTTCAACAAAAATAAGGAGAGATATTTTTTTTAACTATTTCTGAAAATTTTACATAAATTGGTAAACATAAAAATTATAACGAATTTAAGAAAATTTACCATGCTTTTTTTTTTTTTTTTTTTTTTTTTTTTTTTTTTTAGCCGATTAAAAAAAATAATTATATCTCCTTAGTTCTTTTCTATATACTATAACACTATTTAAGAAATTTTAGTAATACCAAAATATTGAAAACTGAATGATGAGTAGTAATTTTAAAAAGTGTATTTTTCGACCAAAACAAAATCACAAAAATCGACATAAAAAATATGCTTTTTAATAAAAAGCGAATTTTTTTGCTAATTATTCCTTACAAGAAGATTCTTAAATAGTACATCAAAATTCATTACTTTAAAATCAATAATAAAAATTTTGGGTTTTTTCTTACGGGTCTCCCTTAATAATTCACTAAATAGTATATCTGTCAAACCATGACGATGAGCAACTTAAAAATTCCGGGGAAAAAATACTCATAACATCATTAAAATATGATACACGTTATCAATGATCAAAAGACATAAAGCCCGTTTCTCTTATAATAGCTCTAGGGACCAGCTGCATATTGACCTCTTCAGACCTAAGGTGCACATTTGTGTACCTTTTGGTTTCAACTGCTTATCTCATTTATTATTTAAAATTATTTAATTGAAAACAAAGGATGCCATTTGTGTATGTTAGTGTTTTCTAGTTTCAACAGGAAATGGCGCTAGCAGTCTTAATTCATATGATTTTGCATAAAATAAACGAGCAATGGCGAAATAAGACTTCAAAAAAGTAAGTGCATTTTTATAATTAGAAAATTAATATTTATTTTCAATAATTTTTAAGAATACTTATAAGCTCTTCAGTATTGCATAAATCATTTAATTTTTTTAACTAAATGATAATATCTATTTAAATTAGATATAATTTGTAAGGTGCACGTGTGTGCACCTTCGGTTTCAATTTCTTTGGAAAGAAGTCAACTCATTGAAAATTTTGTACTGAATGAAATCTAATTGGTACAATGCTAAAGTTGTTGAATGATTAAAAAAATATACTTAATTATAAATAAGAATTCCTTTAGTTTATGTTTTAAATTAAACATTAATTTTTAAAAATCTTTATTAGTATATCTTTGTAAGAGTATATAATCTGATGAGGCCAATGGTGGGTGGTGAGCCTTCTGACAATGAAAGTTTAGATGACAACGATATAAACATTGAAGATATTTCTCCAGTTCCTATCTCGAATCCATGTAGCAATAAAGTTGAAACTAAAAGAGATTTGTTATGGAAAGCAGAAAATAAGTACATTTTTAAAACTTATGTTACAGCAAACTTGAATTGAGAATAAAACCTAATGTTTTAGCAAATATTTATTTAATCTTTTTTTAAATGGCATTCCGAAGGTATTGATGAGGATTATCTAGAAGCAGATTCCAACATCGCAAATCCTTTTGGATAATTTTTAGAATAGTTAAATGAAGAATTTTGGGGAAAAGTTTCATATGAAACCAATTTATATTCCGTTCAAACACGAAACCATCGCTCAATAAATGCATCTAAATGTTAAATTATGAAAGCTTCAGACGTACATATATTCATGGAAACTTTAAAATATCTCCAAGAAAGGTTCTACTGGCAAAAAGACTTGTCAGTACTTAGAATTGCAGCTACTATGTCACATGATCGATTTTTTGAAATAAGAAAATTTCTTCATTTTGCAGATAAATCAGTTGATCATTCAGCAGATGATAAATTATGGAAAGTAAATCTTATGTTGAATGCAGTAAGAATTAAACGTTTGTCCATGCCCCGGCCAAAATATTTATCAGTAAATGAACAGATATCACTAGATCCCATTTGCTGGAAGTTGTGGATTTAGACAGTATATGCCGTTAGAACCTAATCCGTTCGGATTAAAAAACTTTGTTTTATCGCCAGGAATGGCCTTACCCTTGACTGCCAAATATATCATGGAAAAGGAACTGTACCAGCTGATGATTCAAAATAATTAGGATTAGGTGGAAGCATTGTCATTGCTTTCTAACTGTATACGAAAAGACAATACACGGGTGATTTACTCGGACAGATTTTTTAATGTAGAATTACAATAAAAGAAAAGAAATTTTTTTTTTTATAGAACCAGGGTTCTCGTTGGCTTTTTATCAACATTAGCAACATTGGCGAATAAGAAGTAAAAAAACAGTAGCCAAATGGGGAAAAAAAAGCAAAATAGATTCGGCGTAAAACACTAAAAAATTAACGTTTAACTCCTTATTGTATCATTTTTTCAAGTGTTCCAAAATAACATAATTTTTTGGTCATTGCTTAGAAAATAAATATTCTACTATACGCTGCAGAAACTATAAAAAATAAATAAATTCTAAACATCTCTTAAATGTATTAAAGTCTTAAACATTCTAATAGTGGTAAATTGCTATGAGATCTCAATTATAACCGATAGAAAAAACTGATGATTGGCCAATGATACTATGCCGAAGACTAATAAACAGTACACAGTAAATGGCAAATTCAACACCGCATTTCAGCAAAATTTTCCTCTATTTACCG
This sequence comes from Maratus speculifer, assembly GCA_964019185.1. Classification (NCBI taxonomy): domain Eukaryota; kingdom Metazoa; phylum Arthropoda; class Arachnida; order Araneae; family Salticidae; genus Maratus; species Maratus speculifer. Next base: position 420,926,659 of record OZ025294.1, on the reverse strand, counting down.
ATTAATGAGAGTAATTTTGTTTGTGTTTTTACCGGCGCATAAATAGTGATAAACTGACAACAGAGAAATACTTATCGTATAGGAAACGGAGCTTGAATAAAAGCGGTTATGCAACCATTAAAATGCATAGATATATTATTGAGAACGAAGTTGTTGACCTAAAAAAATCATAGATACAAAAATGGTAGTCTAAAATTACGGGAAATAGATTTTTAAAAAAGTAAATCTGGATTCAACTTTTAATGAAGTGCCCTATTAAATAACTCTTGATTAAGGGTGTATTTCAATTCAAACTGCTTATTTTCCGATTTATTACTTTCTTCTATCTTCAATAGAAGAAGGTATTGTAATCGAAAAATTTTTCGACTTCCGGTTTTCGACGGATTTACATGTTTTAGGGGTCAGAGATTCCAAAAAACATGTTTTTACAAAATGTCTGTGTCCGTGTGTCTGTCTGTATGTCGCCATTCTACCATCAAAAAGTGTATGAAGTTATGCATAGAATTGAACCATTTTTTTTGTGAATGTTTTTGGCTGTGGCAAGCAGGATCTCCTTCAGTTTAGAAATATTCCGCCGGAAGGGGGCGCTGCAATCGCGATTTTTGTGCCATTTTCAATATTGTACCGACCAAAAGTATATGAATTTATGCATCGAATTGAACCAAATTTTTTGTGTATGTGTATGACTATGGCTAGTTAGTCTTCCCTGAATTTGAAAAAAATCCGCCGGAAGGGGGCGCTGCAATCGCGATTTATGTGCCATTTTCAATATTGTACCGACCAAAAGTACATGAAGTTTTGCATCGAATTGAACGAAATTTTTTGTGTAAGTGTATGGCTATGGTTGGTTGTATCGCCGTGAATCTGAAAAAAATCCGCCGGAAGGGGGCGCTGCAATACCGAATTTTATGCTATTTTCAATATTGCACCACATAAAAGTGTTTGAAGTTAGTTCTAGAACTGAACTAAACATTTTGTATATGATTATTTTTTGGTAAGGCAAGCATGTCCTCCCTGAATTTGAAAAAAAAATCTGCTTATCATTCTATTGTCCATCGGCTCGTGCAGAGACGGAAATTCTTTTTTACTCCGATTAATTGATTGAAGCAGAAATTTAAGATGAAAATCAACGTTGGTAAGGTATTGAATTAAAATTATTAAAGCATTAAAATGAGTTACTATTTTTTTTAATATTAAAATATATGTATGAGATAGAAGAAAGTTTTGGGATTGGCACATCCAACTAGTTTTTAAATTCATTTTTGCTCTCATGTGCCTCAAACTGGCAAATTGTCTTATATAGAAAGTACACAAGGTGCCGTAATGGTCGATTCTTTGATAAATGCAGAAAATATTGAAAAAAAATCAAAAACAGCATTTTGAACCGATTTTTTCGAAGCGGGAGGCCTGGGAACGAAAAAAAGGGTCCTACTGAGAAGATAATTGTTTATAAATCAATTTCTAATGAACAGAGTGTAAAATGACATCACACAGCACCTTCTACGTCTTTTCCAAAATCCCCTCACTATAGTTTCATGTGTCTACTTTTAAAAATGTGTCTGAAATTGCATTCGAAAATTTCGAGTTGTTGAACGTGGAAAAGCGTTTTTTTAAATACATCCTTAAATAAATGAAAAAACAATGTTTCAAAATATTTTCGCCTCGCTGCGTTACTATCACGCTTAGTGTCTAGCACGTTGGTATCTCTTCACGTCGACACATGGGTCAATGGGTCAACAATTCACAAAAATATTAAATAACACTTGATTAAATAAATGAAAAAATAATGTGTCAAAATATTTTTGCCTGGTTGCGTACTATCACACATCCTTTTTGTTGTTTCAAATGTTCGCATGTATGTATTCTTCTGAGTCTTCTGAACACCCTGCACCCCCCCCCCCCCCCTAGAAGTTTAATTTCCAAGAACAGTTTTTAATGCCATGTATAGTTTCAATCAAAAAAAAATATCAGATTGAAAAGAAAAGGAGAAGAAACTGTCCGACAAGTGGTGTATGTTCTTCCTGAATCTTGAGATTCTAGAACAGTGTTTAATGTGATGCATTGTTTCAACCCAGCAGAATATCAGAATGAAAAAAAAAAAAGAGCATAAATAAAGAGGAAGAGAATATATCATGGAGAAGAAGTCAAGTACGTATCTATTTTTACATCCCCGCAATCAAAGATCGCCGTAGTTCCTCACCCTTCTAAATACTTTACAAAAGCAGTCTCATCTTACCCGATCACACCCTCACAATTGACATCGCAAAACAAAAACCTCCATAGACAATTCTCTCGCCACGACCTACAAATCCACACACAAAAAAAGACACTGACGTATTTTTCTGTTGTCTCAACAATTATCCATTAAAAGAACATAATAAAGCCTTCCTCATTTACAAAGACGAATCTTCTGATGACAATATGCATTGTTGATTGTCGACGACCAATGACGTAGGCCAGTGGACGGCTTGGATGACCACTTGAAGCAAAATGAGAGGTCTTTTTCTTGATACGCCAGATAAATGCGATGAAAATAACTTCAGCAAAAGACAGTCGGGCCGTTGTTACGTTTGGAAGAAGTATTTAGATCCTAGAGATTGAGTTGCTGTGTATTGAGGCAGATGTTAGATGTGAATTTTATGAGTGATGTGTGACGGAATGTATTTGTTGATCCCGGAATGAATGACAAAGAATAGAATTCTTTAAGACTTTTCGGATCGTTTGAATTGAGAAAAATAAAAATGACTTTCATTTTCAAATGGAATTGTTGGATTTCATGCAAGTAGGTTCATCGAAAAAATAAATAATATTCGAGCATAAATAGATTTTAGATTTGATCAAGCATGGCTTTACGTTTTTTACTTTTGAGCGAGCGCGTTAAAATTTAATTTGTACGAACAGATGCATGAAGTAATTTTTGCTTACAGTATTGCGCTATTACAGATGCAAGATATTTCATAATAGTGATAATAATCATTTTAGAAAAGTCATTATGCATATCAACAGTAAAAAAAAAAAAAAAAAAATGAATTTTAATTTCGATAATATTTGTATCAACAAAATTTCAGAAAAACTTCCATTGTACTGAAATTTCTGACAATACTTTCAATGCCTATTCTCACGGCAATGCGTTCAGAAGATACAATGTGGAAACAGGTTACTGCAAAAAATTTTAACAAATTGAAGCCGGTAAATGTCTGATGCTGCAGAAGAATAAATATCAATTGCATCAACATCTGGTAGCTGGTAACATAAACATCGTATAAGTATCTTTTAGATGTTATATTTTACTTAGTTTGATTTACTTATTAAGTTTGATGTTGCTGAAATCGACATTAATGGTTCTGCAGCTTCAATATTTATAGACTTCAAATTTTTAGAATAGCCGGTGGCAACACGATATCCTCAAAACACTGAGACAATATGCTCACTGGAAAGTTAAAATAAGATAGCACTGATTTGAAGTTCATAAGCATGAGTGATTGAGATATCAACAATGAGACATCACAAGAGATAATCGATACTTGTTGCAAATATTTTCAACACAGGTCTTAGCTTGTTATGCCGTTGACCAAGTCATTATCTATAGAAAAAGAATTCATCTCTCAAACTCTGTTGAAGGTAAAATGGATTTTATTGGTTTCAAATGCTTCAATTGTGACATTTTCTGAAGTCATGGAGGTCATTACATATCATTATGACATTTGTTAACAAACATTACAATACGCTGTTACGTGACATTTGTGACTAAATTAGGATCGATATAAAATGTTAAATTCCATGCCTTTAAATTTCCTACAAATGAAACCAATACGGTGTATGATTACATAAATTGAATGTCAACGAATTTAGAAATAGAGAGCAAACACATGTAACTTTTCTCCACATATTGTATATCTCGTTTGTGCTATACATTACTTACATATACAAGATAACTTAAAAAAATGAAAAGATTGTGTGATAAAGCAGACCAAAAAAAAACCTTTTTGTATAAGAAATCATAATTCGAATATGATTATCGTTCATAACTTAAATAAACACAGTTAAAAGAAATTTGACCTTGCATTCTGGAAAACAGAATTATTTAATAAAAAAATTATAGCAACTAACAGTGTTTCCGTAATTCAGTATTACAACACATACAGTACAACATATAATTATATACATGAAATGCATGATATGCATGATGTGCATAATGTACATGAAATGCATGATGTGCATAATGTACATGAAATGCATGATGTGCATAATGTACATGAAATGCATGATGTGCATATAATGTACATTCATGTAGTACAACATTACTGGGATAAAGATCAGAGACACTTTTATGATATTTCATGATTCATACGATTCATATCATCATCACGATTCATATGCTCACAATTGCACAAAGATGGAAATTTCTGTTTCAAATTTCGTTAAACTACCTTCATCGTTACTACCTTCATTGTTAAAGTTATGAATAAAAATCCGAAATCGACTGAAACACCCTGTATTTTTGACAGAATCAATGAATTGTGGTCCCTAGTTTATGAAAATTTGTTTGACTAGTGTGCACTAATCCCTCTCAAAGATTTGTCCAACTTTTCTTTCCTTATTTCTCTACATATGCATTCTACTCGCGATAAAAATACAAAAGCTTTTCCAAATTTCGATAAACACAAATAAAAGGATGTCATCAAAATGATGAAAAATCGACTTTTGTAAACAGATCATTAGGGTTATAAATTTTACTTTTCTTAGTCCCATTTCCCAAAGTTTTATTATTTTTGCTCCCGAGAAGACATTTAAAAGTTTTTATCGGAAACTAATAGTTCATAAACATGTGCATTTTATCGAGGCATTAGAATAATATTACTTACAATGAAGCCATTTATCCGCCGCGTGCCCTGTAATAAAAATCGAATTGGAAAATCGTTTTAACCCGCCTTATCGAATGCGCTGGTTTTGATACGGATTTTATCGTTTGCAGGTCACTAATCGTCTTTTTAGGCTTCCCCCCATTAATGCTAATATCGTTCTAGAACAGGTGTTGGCCCTCCCTTATATCCTCCAAAAAAGCCTCCCAAATAGCAATTTAATAACCCGTGATTTTGAACTCTAATATGGATGAGATTTGAAGAAAAAAATACATATATGTTACAGTTTTTTAATGCGCGTGTTTTAGTTGAAATATGAAAACAAATTTGCATGGAGAAATAAAACAATATTATTTTTACACTCACTAATTAAATTTAAATGTTACAAGTTTCATAAAAGTTGTTTATTTTAAATAGTTGCTGAGATTTAAATAATTTTTATCCGTAAAATTTTACGTAAAGAATGTTAATTTCAAAGCAAACTGAATACAAATTCTTAAATTTAAGTTGGCTACTTCTGACGCATTCGTGAATTCTTCTTCACTCTTTAACGCATTAAATTAGCGTGTGTTCTTACTAAAATAATATAAAATCGAATATCTTTTTCCATTTTCGATAAAGCAAAGAATTGTTCAGAAAATGATGCCAGTGTGGGCGTTTTGAAAGAAATTTCCGGACACAACCGCTCGAGAAAGTTCATCATGAAATAGTAATAGCTTATAAGTCAAGATACAAGTATATATCGTGAGAAATCAAAAGTTTTATTGAACTTCAAATCATTGTCATGTTTGCAGCTTTTATGACTTTACTTTTAAAAATAAACGAGTAAATATAACTGCCAACTTTTATGTTTATTTTTTTTACCCCTAAAATTTGATATGTAGCAAATTAATTTTTTTATAATCCCTGAAATATGCAATTATGCGGAAATTTTTACGATATCTTATTAGTTACAAAAAAGAATCAAAGTTGTCATCTATGCAGAAATGATGCAGAAAAATTTATTTTGTTGAGCGGTAAAAGTGCAGCAATAAATTATTTCACTGGTAAATCTATTAACTTATTAAATTTAAAAAGAAATTCTTAAACTCTTAGGGACAGACACAGATAAAATCTAAATTAATTCGATTTTTTTTTTAAATAATGTTTCTTTTTTTCAATAGGTTGACTTATCCATAAATATATCTATCTGAAAATCATACCGATCGATGCTTAGCCGGCCTCTTTCCGATCGCTGTCCGATGAATACGATTACTAGCCGATATTTAGCCGATTAATTTTATTATGTCTCTGCTAAATTTGGTTTTAGATGATATATCAACTCTGTCAGGTTCTGAGACTGCACCTGCTACAGATTGGAATTTCCGTTATTTCTCTATCTTAATCTTTTGTATATTGTACTGGCTGTGTACGTGAATTTTCAAGGTGACATTCTTTCTTTGTTAAAGTGAGAATTGACAGATATCACATGCAGGTGGTGATGTGTGAAAGGGGAGATTGCTGAGAGGCGTGTTCATCTGTCAGTGATGTAGGTGAAGGATGAGCAAACAAGCAACATGTCACTAATCAAGAAAGGAATGTGGAATGTGCCCAATGAATAAGCTCCAAAGGGGGTTGACATTGGGGAAACACAGTGATTTGAGAAGAGCAAGTCGTGTCTCAGATTGGAGCAGTTCGTATCTGGATTTCGTACCTAGAGAGTGTAGGACAGAGGTCCTGGTAGAGAGTGCCATGTGTTGTAGAGCGTAAGGAGTGCGTATCTGGAGAACAAGGGACACAGACGTCCTGGTGTTTAGTGCTCTGGGCCGAGAAGCGCAGGCCGAGTATCCATGTGTTGGGAGATTCGAAAGTGATCTCCGATAAAGTAAATCAAACGTGTATTGAGTGTGAGGGAGAAGGTGCAATTTGAACAATACACAGCCAACCTTTACTGTATCTAATTTAATGTTGAACCGGATCACCTATATCCGAGTTGTAATTGTATATAATTGTAAATAGCGTGTTTATTGTGTACATATATTCTAAATAAACTGTTAATTCAGTTAATTGACAGCGTCAGGGTTCATTTACACAATCCTCACAGTGGGTGACCGATATCACCTAATAATATCGGTAGTGGCAGCTATAACTACCACGAACTTTCTTCAAAGTTGTGTGGGCTGAGAGGAACGTCCGACAAACTCTTTTAAACTAAGAACAATCCTAACTATTTTCCTATTGGCGATAATAAATAATTTTAAAATCGATTCCTTGACTCTTGGCATTTCTGAGAGACTGAATGAATAATTAAATAACTAATCAAAAGGATTATTTTAGACTGGGCAGTTTTCCATTAAAGTTTATAATTTCGAAATTAACCAAAATAATCATTTCGAAGAACTAGATTAATTGATAATCATTAAATTATTGTATATCTCTTTATATGTCAGTCTCATATTTGAAAAAAGATGCAAAAAACAGTATTCAAGATTAGTATATACTTATAATAATGAGAGGGTAAATGTCTAATAACAACAGTAAAACTTATATAAAAAGAACTTGTGTAACACGGAATCCTGTTTTAAGCAGTAAAGTAACATAGCCCGACAGAAGGATTACTTAAAATGGAATTTTCTTGGTTCTTTGTAATTCCGTTTTAGGAAGTTTAACAGTATTGAAAATTTCCATTTCGAACCTCTTTAACAAGGTATATCGGTAAATTTTAAGACATCTTAAATAATACAGTCAATCGATAAGATGTTATTAATATGCTACAAATGATCATAAGTGTCCCAGTCGCAACGGTAACGTGATGAAAATATTAATTTAGTTTAATGTTGTTTTCACTATAGTTTTAATCATGTTTTTCGTGCTTTCTTTTTGTCTAATTTCTATTTTTGCTGATATTAATTCACTGTTTTGCAAGAAAACATGGTTTGCAAAGGTTAAATCTAAATTCTTCCTACACTGTAAAAAATTTTACCATTTTACTGCATCGTATAGGAAACGATTACTTCGCTGTATTATGGAGCATTCTCATTGGTCAAAACAGAGATATTCTATAAAAGCGATGAAGTCACGATGCAGCAAAAGGGTGAAATTTTTTACAGTGTGCAGACCCCTCCCCTCCAAAACAAGCTTCGATGTTTGAAATATCCCGGAACGCAAAAGTATGTGCAATTCAGCACCAGCCCTTGGATTCCCTGAAATGCTCTCTGTAAAAAGCCTGGGCCGAAATCGTGCCAGAAAGAGTCGCTCCCAACCATTTTGAAGAATTTCTAGAAGTGCCTGGAACCTTACATCTCAGCGAAAGGAAGCCATTAGGAATGATTTTGATTGTTTCTTGTACAGAATGTTTTTTTCTTTCAAATGCTGCAAATAAAAAGAATTTTTGTTTCTCAAGTTTTTATATTTACATCATAATATTTATGTGCAACCCTGTAACAAAAACATAACCAATCTGATTGGAACCCTACTCGTGGTCATCTCAGTTTAAAATAGAACTGCAAAGATCCGATGTGACTTATCCATCTTTACTTCACAGTCCTATGCAACACATACGGAAAAAGAAAAGAAGATTCATTTTAGTAACAGATATCCACTCGTATTATATCAATTACGGCAGTTATGTTCTTAAAATAAAAATGGTGCTCACATTTTTTTTCTTTTTGGCATTCCTTGCCGGCACCTTCTTCGTTACGACCTAGCACGGCATCAAGCAGGTCCGAGTGATTCCATCTTCCGAGTGCAACTCGATCCCGATGCTCGCTTCTGTTATCTATCACGCTGCTGTCATCTCTGCTTATGGAAATGCTCTGTCTGTGCCATCCGTCAAAATATTGAACGCGAGCGAGTCATTCGAAGGAAGCTGCTTTGTTGTTGAGAGGCGTCAAATCCATGTATATCGTTTACCATTGTTTTCATATCTTTCGCACAATAAAATTAAGGATCGATCGAAACTGGTTTTTAAAAGCGAAACCGAAACCGAAATTTCAGTAATCTTTCCGTTTTTAGCCCAAATCAAAAACTTCGAAACATTTTTTAAATAATTAATACATACATAAATGTAAATAATGAAGTCTAGGGGTTGTAGCACACAATATTTAATGATTTCTTGACTATGGGATATAATTTACTATTTACAGTTAGCAAGGTGGGTTTTGGGACATCTCTGGCCATTACTGCGCCGCGACGTCATATTCGGTCAGATTTTATTTTGGGAGCTCGACCAACCATCTTCCTCGTACAACATCCGGAAGGCTTCTGGTTCATTTTAGACTGTTGTCAGGGTACTTTTTGGATGGAGAGTTGTAATCAGCAATTTCGCCAGCATGAGTGGTTTCTTTACGTCATTCGTACTCCGTGAGAGACTGCAGAATCTGCATCATTGCTATTCACGTTGCTTGTTACTAACGGCAAAATGTTCTTGTCAGCTATACTTACTATTTTGCTGGGTCTGTGATCTCAGCCAGTGTTCTCGCTGACATTTGACCAACATTAGTAATTTGGCTAATTAAAAATGAAAAACATTCGCCAAATGAAAAAAGTATTAGCAAAATAGATTTGACGTGTAGCACACACACACAAAAAAAAAACCCGTTAATTCTTTAATGTATTTCCTTTTTTTTTCAATATGTTAGTAGTATAGTTATGAGAGTTCCAGCCCACCGGGCGTCGGGCGTTGACCTCTAAGAGGGGTTGAAGGTCATCGGGCGTTCGTCGTCTAAGAGGGGGGTGGGGTGAAGGTCATCGGGCGTCACGCAAGGTTAAGATGACGTCATCTTAGAGGATGAGTGTGTTTTAGATAAGATTTTTTTTTTTTTTTAATGCGGGGACTTTAAAATTTTCGGCGTGTTACAGTACGTGGGGTATGTTTTTCGATTAAATTTTGCTGTTATTCATTTAAAAAGGTAATTAAAAAGTAATTAAAAATAAGGAATGAAGCGACTTTTTTTTTTTTTTTCACTATGCCCTGATTCGAGAGCTAATTTTTTTGATTTTAAGCGGGACTTAAATATTTTTTTTTGGTGCTGCCATCTGGTGGTGATTTTTTAAAATACCTGATTTATTTTCGAAAAATTTAGGTGGGGTTTGATCTTATAAAATGAAATCGTGGTTGAATAATAGATTTTTCACTTACCGATTCAGCCACGACTTCATGCCTTTGAAAGACTATTTTCAGAAGTGTTCGGTGGATTTTTTCGTAACCAATCCTGTTCGTTTATTTTTTTTTAACCAATCACGAATGATTTCGTTATCACGTGCGCAGTAATTTTTTGATATATATATATGTTTGAAATAATTTTTTCATTAGTCGAAGTTTTGCTGTTGCACAGTAAAGATATCTGTTTAATAAATAAATATGAGTCAAGTTTCCGCTGTCGAGGTAAAACAAGAAATGGAACCTGTTTCGGATATGAAGCCCTCTTCATCAGAACTTTTAATAAAAGAAGAGAAACCGGATTTCGTTTGTGAAACCTGCAACAAAACCTTTCTTCGGAAGTTTATGTATGTTAGACATATGAAGTTTCACCTGAACGAGAAAACTTTCAAATGTGAGACTTGTGATAAAAGTTTCATTCAAAAAAGTGATTTACGTCGTCATGTGAAGATCCATTCGAAAACGTGTGAGGTGTGTCACGAAATTTTCTCAAGAAAAGCAGAATTTTTAAAACATCAAAAAATTCATAAGTCTGCGCTTCGCAGAAAAACTGTTAGACGGAATCAACAAAAAGATTATCAGCGAAGTGTGTTAATTAACCGCTTGTGTAATTTACTGCAGCGGGTGTGTGCTTCCTATGACTAATCCATGACGTCATCGTTTTTTCAAGAATGTGATTGGACTTGTTAATTATCAGACTCCTTTTTGAGTGAATGTTCTTCGCAATTTATTCAATTTTCTGCTGACGCTTGATGTTAGAAGGTTTTGTAGAAAATGCTGTCCCCCTCCGAGTGTCAACCTTTAATGGACGAGTCAAGATTCAATTTGGAAAATGTTACGCAGTATCCTGCTTCTGACGATGTAGAACCTATTAATTCCCTTGATGAAGAAACATCATTTCCTGATTCCTGCTGTGAAGCTACTCAAGATTTGATGAATGAATTTTTCATTGACTTCAACTTTCAGAAATCTACTCTTGATCAAAAGTTAACAGAGGAACCTTTCATCGTTGTGTCTGATCAACAAAATATTATTCAAACTCCAATTGTGAAAGTTGAAAATTATATTTTTCGAAAAGAACTTGGAAACCATATATTTTTAGGACTGCAATTACAGAATGCTCAATACTCTGTTCAAATTAGAGAATTTTCGAGTGAAGGAATTCCAACTCAGAATGGAATCGAACTAGACATTCGCACTTGGTATGAATTCCAGTATAAAATATTTGCGTTTAATTTGAAATATACGAGTTCATCGTTTATCACCAATAATAAACTTTTAGTTTTGAATGAGGATCAGTCTGTTATGTGTTTGAAAATGTTAAAAAATGAATCTCTCATCCAATTAAACAATGCTCAACTTGAACAGTTGAAAGAAAAAGCCTATTCATTGAATCAGAAATTGATTCGTCATATGTATGAAAAACATTTACCTGCTTTATTAAAGCAAAATTGTGAACGAGGTTCTCAAGAAAATGAATATGTTTTGTGGTCTAAATTGATTTATTGTATCGAGAGTTCTATTGTGAATATATTTAATCAAATTTTTGAATGTACTGGTTGTGTTTTTAGACATCCTAGTGTGAGTTTGCATTCGTGTTTTATGTTAAACAATCGAGAAAAATTTCAACAGTTAGGGGACATGATTTTAATGCTTGTAAATTTCGACGATGTCCTATCCATGTTTTTAAAGAATGTAGATTCTGTTAGTGACCACTTTTTAGGTCATTTGAATGTAGAAACTTTTAAAAGTGTATTGTTTAAATCGTTTTAATAAATAGATTTGTTTTATTTCTGTGTCTTTATTTCTTCAAATGTGTGTGTGTGTTTTACTTTAAATGGGAGGTTCATTAAGATTTATGAAAAAAAAAATAATGGGAATAAAATATACAATTCAATTAAGAAATGAAATGAAAAAAAAAATGAATTAAGACATACTTACCTGAAACACTTGCTTCCTTCACAGTGACTTGACTAGAAATGGAAAAAAAATCATCTAAGTTCTTATCACTAGGGTTTCCCCCTTTCGTCATGAGTGTTATCAAATCACGTGATTGAGGTTGCCTTATGTCATTTGGGATATCTTGATTCAACGTCATCAGTGATATCATACCACGTGACCTAATCTTATCAGCTGATAAGATTAAGCGATAATTACAAGTATAAAGCCCTGAGCAACTCATTAGTGTTCATTCTTTTCGCTGGAGTTAAGCTGTTCTAGTTGGATACGTTCTGTTGCTGCTGCTGCTGTCTTCAAAATGCCTTCCATTCACTTTACGGATAATGGATTAAATGTGGAGTACATCAGTGATTTCATCGAGAAACCTCATGCGGATCGTTATTTGTCTGAGTTTCGGACATTACCCTAGAGGTCTGCACGGGCCGGAATTTCCAGGCCCGGCCCGGCCCGGCCCGTAGGAAAGTGATTACGGCCCGGCCCGGCCCGTTGCAAAACTCAAAAGTTTGGCCCGGGCCCGGCCCGGCCCGTTATAATTTTTATATTTTAGGCCCGGCCCGGCCCGTACAAAAATCAGCGAAAACAGGCCCGGCCCGGCCCGGCCCTTTTTGGCCCGTTACAATTTTTACGATATCTAAAAAATCCACATTTTTATCATATAACTAAGAGTCTTTTAAAGAATACTGCATACATATCTATGGAATGATTTTACAGTATATTTTACAGCAAATACACATTAACAACCTTAATGATTACTTAGATTCTTAGGCTTTCAACATTCGAATAAAGATTCATTAAAAAATTAATATGGCTTAGAATAAAAGAAAAAAGAAAGAAAGCTGAAAACATCGTTAATTTTGAAGCTGTTTAATAAAAGAAGATTTATAAATATATTTCTATATCATTTTATTATAGATTTCAAATCCAAATTCATTCTTAAATTCAGAGAAGCTCCTTTCTGATACATTTCTAAATTCTTTTTTTTTTCTCAAAAACGCATAAGATTAGCAGATATCGTTATTCAGAAACTATATAATCGAATGGCGTTATCCATTTTTTGATACAAGCAATTTAAGAATACTGCAAACAAATAAAATACTGTCATAATTAGCGTTTTGAATAGAATTTCCGGAAGCAATAGCAAGGGAAGTAAGAAAAACCTGCAATCATTTGAGAAACTATTATAACTCAACAAAGTTATACAAGTATTTTATTTACCAAAAATGAAAAACGCTATTCGATTCCAAATCCCTTTAATAGTTAGGTTTATCACTTTTATACTCTTACAATTTAAAATTAATCAGAAAATGTGTCAAACTTTCGCACTATTGAGAAATTAATTTAAAACTCATCAAGAAGTATATATCCAAAGACTAAGCTAACATAAGTTCTTTATCGCTGTTAATTTTAAAAATCATGTTTTCTGCCAATAATTAAGTCTAGTACCGGTCCGGCCAGTCTATATGTAGAAAAATAATGCAAGCGTGATCTCGGACCGGCATGAGTCAGCTAAAAAAATATTAAAACGGGTTACACATAATGTAATTCTCCGATGCCGATACACTGTACATTTTTATATTGATGTTGTCAAACTAGTATGGCCACATTTATACCTATTCCCGTTAAAACCATTTTCGTTGAAAATAGCTCATATTTTATCGTTCCTGCTTAAATCTTCAGAACGGGCCGGCAGGCCCGAAAATTTTTTTTTCGGCCCGGCCCGGCCCGTTTATGTTGTTTGTCGGCCCGGCCCGGCCCGTTAGAGAATTCGAAACGATTTCGCCGGCCCGGCCCGGCCCGCGGGCCGGGCCGGGTACGGGCCACGGGCCAGGCCCGGGCCCGTGCAGACCTCTACATTACCCTTCTTCAGACCTACTTTTCGTCTGTTTGGAAAAGATGTTAAGCCTAAACGTCTGATCTTAGCCTATGGAGATGCCAGTACCAGCTATGCCTTCAGCGGAACCAGTGTGCCCGGTATTCCATGGACTCCCCTGATGATAGAATTGCGTGACAAAGTGGAAAAAGAAACTGCCTGCACGTTCAACTATGTGTTACTTAATTTCTACCAAGATGGATCGACTGGCATTAGTCACCACAAAGATGATGAATCCTGCTTGAATGCTGTCTTCCCTGTTTCAGTACTGAGTTTTGGTGCACAGAGAACTATCGAATTCAAAAGACCGAATGTGCCTTCTACCTTTATAAAATTAGAACATGGCTCTCTTTATAATATGAATCCACCCAGCAATGAACTGTTCACACATGGGATTGGAGCAGAATCTCACATAAAAGGTGTTCGAATTAGTCTTACCTTTCGACATTTAGTGTCACACCCCCTGGATTTGAAAAAACCAAGACTAGATTTTGCTTCTTTCTCGAAGGATCCTGCATTAAATTTAGACTTGTTTTCTATCTCTGATGATGATGATGATGAATCTATTCACTGCTCGCCGATGAACAGACCTGAACTTGATGATTCGCATAAAGACGAGTGGTTTACCCGAACTTTCAAGGAAAGTTATTATTCAACATCCTGGAATTTAGAATGGTGTACTTTAGCACAAATTGAAATGGATAAAAACTGTAACTTGAAATTGCATATTCGAAATTTCAAAGAAGGTGCTTTCGGTAAACTCTACCCAACAAAAAATGGGGTTGTGATGACCTCAACGACGTTCGATCATTTCCAACAACATGTGACAAAGTTCCACTTTTATTCTGTGAAAGAGTCTTCGGTTTGTAATAATCAACTCATTCTAGCCTTTGTCGATGAAGACTTTTGTCTTCTTCAACAGATATTCAAAACGGATGATAAGAATTTTCATTTCAAACCCAATGGAATTCGATTATCACGAGATCAATTTTTAAAACTCACTGAATTTTGTTCTGAAATTACAGACTGTTTCATCGATATGCTTCTTACACGAGTGATACCTGTTTCAATCCTGCGAAAATCGGGAAAATGTATTCATTCCCATATAGACTCTGATTGTGCCAAGAAAAACTTTTTAACCTGCTTAAACTCTGAAATTGAACGATCATTGGATCGTGTCTTTGAGTGTTATGGCTGTCGAATAGGACAAAATTCACAATTGGATCACTCATGTTTAACAATTGGTTTAAGAGAAAAATATCTCTTGTATAAAGACAGTGCCCTTTTGAACTTTAATGTCTACCAATTTGTAAAAAATGTAACATCAGAATGTACATGTCATTTCACACATGCATTTTTCGCTGCTTTAAAATCAGACTTTTATAAAAATTACTTAGAAACAATCTTTGTAAATAAGCAAGAAACATTATGTACTATCAAATAGATTTAATAAAATGTTTGTTATTTTTCCTTAAACCTGTCTCTGTTTTATTTTAATTTTCCCTTTCAGCTTATACTAATTTTTGAAACATAAGAGAAGTAATAATAATTTTATGAGAAAGTATAACAAATAACGTTAAATGAAAGATTTGAAAAAAAAAAAAAATTAATCACTAGTGTGAAAAAAAAAATTCTCAGTTTGCATAATTTAAGTGCAAAGTAATTAAAATTTTCTCATGAATAGTTTTATATTCATTAAGTGAATTATTGTTAATCAGCTATTAAAACCCTTTTTATAATCAAAGAATTAATTATTATTAATCATGTATGACTTTATTAACCCATGAAGACTTTGTTTTTTATAATCAACTAATTAATTAATGATTATGATTTTAATTACTTATGAAGATTTTACATGCTTTTACTTATTTAAAGCAATCAATAAAAGAAAGTTTACAAAATGAACATTTTATGTATAACACTTAATTGAAAAAAAAAAGAAAGATAATTTTATTTTTAAGCTTCGTAATTACAATTAAAAATTCCATTCATTAAGATTAATTTGTAATTAAGTCCCTTTGAAAATTAGTTTTCTTATTGTTGATGAGAAATCGAGTCATATCATCTTATCAAGTGATTCACTCTTTGGAAAAACCCCTTATCAGATAAGATGAATCAGCTCTTGTGATAAAAAGGGGCAGCAAGAAGAGATCGACTTCAGTTGATATTTTTTTCGCTCTTGTGATATACCGAATTCCACAGCCTTAGTTTTAGTTGAAAATCGTATTTCTTCATGGATTATAGTCAAGCGATGTCTTCAAACACCTTTTCAGATGATGATGAAGTAAGTTTTTTTTTTTTTTTTATTTGAATAGTTTAATTAAATGTGAAAATTTATTTAAAGGATTAGTATATTATTTATATATTCAAATATATACTTTTTTTTTTTTCGTAAGAGAAAACAGTTAAGATTTAATATGTTTGAAAAGAGATTCATATTATTGCTTTTACATGTTTTTAAAACTAAATATTTAAAACAGTTTTTATTTATTGAATGTGAAATTTATTTAAAGGATTAGTATATTATTTATATATTCAAATATATACTTTTTTTTTTCGTAAGAGAAAACAGATAAGATTTAATATGCTTGAAGAGAGATTCATATTATTGCTTTTGCATGTTTTTAAAACTAAATATTTAAAACAGTTTTTATTTATTGATTGTGAAATTTATTTAAAGGATTAGTATATTATTTATATATTCAAATATATACTTTCTTTTTTCGTAAGAGAAAACAGTTAAGATTTAATATGTTTGAAAAGAGATTCATATTATTGCTTTTGCATGTTTTTAAAACTAAATATTTAAAACAGTTTTTATTTATTGATTGTGAAATTTATTTAAAGGATTAGTATATTATTTATATATTCAAATATATACTTTTTTTTCGTAAGAGAAAACAGTTAAGATTTAATATGTTTGAAAAGAGATTCATATTATTGCTTTTACATGTTTTTAAAACTAAATATTTAAAACAGTTTTTATTTATTGATTGTGAAATTTATTTAAAGGATTAGTATATTATTTATATATTCAAATATATACTTTCTTTTTTCGTAAGAGAAAACAGTTAAGATTTAATATGTTTGAAAAGAGATTCATATTATTGCTTTTACATGTTTTTAAAACTAAATATTTAAAACAGTTTTTATTTATTGATTGTGAAATTTATTTAAAGGATTAGTATATTATTTATATATTCAAATATATACTTTTTTTTTCGTTAGAGAAAACAGTTAAGATTTAATATGTTTGAAAAGAGATTCATATTATTGCTTTTACATGTTTTTAAAACTAAATATTTAAAACAGTTTTTATTTATTGAATGTGAAATTTATTTAAAGGATTAGTATATTATTTATATATTCAAATATATACTTTTTTTTTTTCGTAAGAGAAAACAGTTAAGATTTAATATGCTTGAAGAGAGATTCATATTATTGCTTTTGCATGTTTTTAAAACTAAATATTTAAAACAGTTTTTATTTATTGATTGTGAAATTTATTTAAAGGATTAGTATATTATTTATATATTCAAATATATACTTTTTTTTTTTCGTAAGAGAAAACAGTTAAGATTTAATATGTTTGAAAAGAGATTCATATTATTGCTTTTGCGTGTATTACAGTTCATTTTAATAAGGAATTTCACTTAAAAAATTATGATTCATTTATATTTTTAAAAGAATATATCTAAACATCTTTAAAGTTATATTGAGAAACTTATTTTCTTTTTTTTTCATAAAGCGGAAGAAAAATGTTTTATTTGTAAAGAATCTAAAATAATAATATTGCTTGAGAGTTTATAAACTCGTTAGAAAACCTTCCTTAAAATTCAGCAAAATTAGTTAATACTTTTTTCTATTTATTCAATATGACACTCAAATGAATCCATTTTATCCAAAGAGAATATTTGTTATGGTTTTTCTATTATTTTTTATGAATGTTAAACTTAATAAGAGATCTAATTTATTAACAGTTTAATTAAGAATGTTGTACTCGTCACGGGAAAAACCCATGACTCATTGATAACGCGAATTCCCGTTACGTCATGGGTTTGATAAGATCGCCTTATCAGATAAATCAGATAAGCGTTAGATGTGAATTTATTCTCGTGTTAGAAATTAACAAGTTAGGACGGTTTTATTTTTTACTCGCGCTTTTCTACTTTCAAACGAATACTTTAAAAATGAATTCTTCATCGTCAGATTTCCAAAGTCAAGTAAGATTATTTTGTAATGTCTACTATTGTATATTTTAACATGGTTATTTTTGTTAATGATTTACGAATGTTTTAATGTTTTGTAAATATTTATTCAAGTTTTTATTTGATTTTAAGTTGAACTCATTTTCTTGATAAACTGTTAATTGAAAAAAAAAATTCTTTTGGAATATTATTTTTCTGTTCAGATCTTAATAGCATCATTATTTTATTTTAAATGCATTTGTGAAAAAAAAAAAAAAAAAAAAGTAGGATATATATATATATTTTTTTTTCATTAAAGGGAATTAAATTTTACAACAGAAATTATTTAACTTAATTTAAAGAAGAAATAATCTAACACGTCCTCATTCTTAAATATGATTATATGTGATATTTTTTCCTATTAAAGTTAAGTTATCCTTAACATGTCTTTATTCAAAATACTTGCACCTCGTTTGATTTTGAATGACTTAATTTTTTTTAAGTGTTGAAAATGTTATGTAAAAGATTCATTTCACCTAACTTGTCATGTATAACCTATTATGATAATTCATTTTGAATGAAAAGAAAGTAAATGTTATTTAAAAGCTTCAGAAAAATATTTTAAATTGAATAATTTGATTGAATTTTCGTTTATAAAAGTTTATTTTAAATGGTGAAGGGATGTTTTAACAAAAAGATGAGTCATTCTTATGAATAGTCGTTGAAAATGTTAAACTGTTTATTTATTTTTTATTTATTTATTTATTTATTTATTTATTTTTTTTTTTTTTCACATAGTGGGAAGTGAACTTCCCTTTTTCCCCTGAAAAACTGGAGGTGATTGAGGCAACCTTTCAAAACGAAAGGAAACGAAAAAGCAAAATGAAGGAATCATTGAAGGTATTTTTTTTAATATATATTTGTAAAACTGAATTTATTATTATTATGTTTTAATGGTTAGCGGTTAACGTATTTAAATTGAAACTAACACAACTAAACTTTAATATTAATTTAACATTTTTTTCTTAATTTAATAACTTTTAACTAAAAGAAAGTCAACAAATTTCTTATATGATCACTTAAGTGTTACTTTAAAAAAAAAAAAAAAATAGAAAATGTTGTAAAAACTTTTTGTTTGTTTGTTTGTTTTAGCGGTTATCAGAGATAACTGATAGCCAGCTTATCAGAACATTGGAAGTTGCTGAAAACCGACATTATGCATCCACATCTGCTCAACCCCCACTTGAATTTTCCAAGGTGTGTATTAAGTCTTTGTTTTAATGAATCGTTTAAAACTGGATTATTTTAAATGGTTAACTTAAAGGTGTTTTAACTTAGATTATTTTTAATGTTAATTCAAATGGTTAACTTAAAGTTTAATGGTTTAAAAATTTTTTGAATATAAATTTGCTTTGATTGTTTTGAAGGTAAAATTTATCAAGAAACTCATGTGATGTTATTTTTTTTTTTTCAGCCAAATGAGTGTTCTCCTTCTTATGATGATATGGGGGAAAACTTACCTGCTGATTTTTTCACCAATGAGCCACTGTGGGACACCCCTGAATTTTCTCCACAAAAGGAGCGTTCATCAATATTGCAACAGCTTTTGACCGTCCCGGGACCTTCCACATCACGGGAAGCCATGGGACTTTTGGTTTCATCAAGCACACTTGATAATTCAGGAGGATTATCGAAGTCATCCAAGGTGAGATTTTATTGTTTAATTTTTTTTTATTTTAGATCGTTTGAAAAAAGTTTAGTACATAAGAATTTAAAACTTCTGTAAGATTTAAGCCTATTCATGAATTTGTTATGTGATAATTTCAAGTAATAAAGTTTTTTTTTTTTTTTTTTTTTTTTTTTTTTTTTTTTTTTTCAAGCAAGCATTTCATTTTTTTTTTTTAAAGTTAAGTCTGTTTTTTTATTTTTATTTTATTTTTATTTTATTTTTTTCAAACTTATTGTAATGAAAATTAATTTTCTTAACATTTCAATTGGCATACTAAACTTTTTCAATTGCATGAAAATTAGTAAATTATTTTGGAAAGGTTAGATTGATTTTTTTTTATTTTGTTTCATGAGTGGAAAAGAAAAATCTTTGTAATGTTAAAATAATTAAGTGATTTTCCTATTTTTAAGAGTCTATTAAGAAAGTGTTTAAAGAGAAGGGGTTTTTTAAATGTAACTAATGATTTTATTAGTTTCAAAATAGTTTGTTTAAATTTTAAGGGGGATTTTTTTAAATGGGTTCAAAAATAGTTAATTTTTTATATTATTATTCAGCAAACTAAAGTATGGCTTTTTATCTTTTACAGATTTGCCCAACATGTCAAAAAACATTCACGAGAGCTTATGATTTAAAAAGGCATATGAAAATTCATAATGGCGAAAAACCATATGTGTGTGAGACTTGTGGTAAAAGTTTTTTTCGAAAGGATAAATTCCTTGAACATCAAAGAACACATAAAAAAGCTCCCATCAATCATCCATGTGATGAATGCAACGAAAGTTTCACCAACAAAAAAAATTTAATATCACATAAACGCATCATGCATCAGCACGCACAAAAACGAAAAAGCACCTCACCTAATGCACCCCCTGCTAAAAGATCTCGCACTAATAATCGCATGAATGCTCTTAATGAGTCTTTATCTATTATCAATTTCGAATCTAATGAATTGAATGAAAACGATTTGAATATATTTTTCAATGAGAATCGCACGCATTTAGAAGAAGAAGTCAATTTCCAACTCACCATGAAAGAGGCTATAAAATGGTTTACCATTGTTCATGTGGATCTCAGTCGCACTACCCAGGAGGGGGAGATGGAAATCATTTCATTTCATTTTAGATCATTTTGCCACATTGAAATGACTGATTTGACAATTTCTGAGCATATACAAGCAGCCTTTGCAAAAATGATCAAATCCTTTGAAAAGTTTACGCAACTAGGTTCCGGTTGGGTGTTGGAACGTATTCGCAATTTGGAATTATTTGTAGCTAAGTATCATCCACTGGCAGCAAGTTCCTACATCCCCACTCCTCAAAAGTTGAAAAACAAGGTTGCCATCTTGAATATTCAAAATACAGACCAAAAATGTTTCGTTTGGTCTTTGCTGGCTCAGAAGCATAAAATTGATTATACTCAGAATGCTTATCATGTCTCACACTATGCACCCTTTGAAGGCGAAATTAAATTAGGTGATGTGCAGTGCCCAGTGCCCCTCAATCAAATAAAGAAGATTGAAGAATGGAATAACATGCGAATCAATGTCTTTGGTTATGAAAATGACGAAGTCTTTCCACTGCAAATTTCAGAACGAAATGATAAATAATGCTTCAATTTATTACTCTTAAGTAATGAAACGAATCACCATTACACTTTAATAAGAAATTTTTCTAGGCTCATGGGTGATCGTACGCATCATAACGGTGCTTCATTCTATTGCTTTCGATACTTGCATCGATTTTGCAGTGAAGATCTTTTAGAAATTCATACGCAATATTGCAAGAATTTTAAACCACAACGGATTCGAATGCCACGCCCTGAAGACAGCATCATGACTTTTTCTAAACCGCATTACCAGCATCCTGTTCCCTACATAATTTATGCTGATTTCGAATCCATCTTGGTCCCCATTGCAACGGCAGACCCCAATTCGAGAAAATCTTTCTTGAATAAGATTAATATGCATGAGGCATGCGGGTATGCCTATGTTGTCGTGGGGCCAGATGGTGAATGCCACAAAAAAATTAAGTGCTATAGAGGGGAAAATGCAGTAGAAAAATTTTTGCAAGACATCATTCAAGAAAAAGATGAACTTGCAGAAAAATTAACTCAAATCGTACCGATTCAAATGACTGCTCAAGATGAAGAAGACTTCAAAAATGCGAAAGAATGCTACTTATGCCACCAACCCTTGAATAATGACAGAGTCAAAGATCATAACCATTTAAATGGACAGTACAGAGGGGCACTTCATTCTTCTTGTAATCTTCAATATCGTCTTCGAAAAATGATTCCAGTCGTCTTCCACAATCTGAAGAATTATGACGCTCACCTAATAATGCAGGGTCTGGGCAAAATTAAAGATCATCAATTCAATGTCATTGCCAACAATATGGAAAAATACATTTCTTTTTCACTCACCAAGCAACATAATAAATGCCGAGTAGCACTTCAATTCATCGAAAGTTACCAATTTTTGTTGGCATCTCTTGAAAAGCTGGTGGCCAATTTACGAGTGGAAGACTTCAAGATCTTAAAATATAATATGACCAACATCGATCTGCTGCTGCGCAAAGGTGTGTATCCCTATCAATATTTCTCTTCCATGGAAAAATTCAAGGAAACCTCATTACCTCCACGTGAAGCCTTTTTCAGCGATTTAACGCAGCAGCATATATCAGAAGAAGATTATGCACATGCTCAAGCTGTTTGGGACACGTTCCATCTTCAAACACTGGGGGACTATCACGATTTATATGTGAAGTCAGACGTCCTCCAGTTATCGGACGTGTTCCAAAATTTTCGCAAGCTGTGTGTGCAGTTTTACGGGTTGGATTGTGCCCATTTTGTGACTGCACCCAGTCTTGCATGGCAAGCTTCATTGAAAATGAGCCAGCAGCCCCTCGAATTGCTCACAGACATCGACATGCATCTTTTGGTTGAACGTGGCATTCGTGGGGGTATATCGATGATAAGCCAACGCTGGGCATGTGCAAATAACGAGGCAGTGCCACACCCAGACCCTGATAAAGCAAAATCATTCATAATGTATTGGGATGCTAACAATCTTTACGGGCACTCGATGAGTGAACCCCTACCGTACGGCGAATTTGGATGGATCACCCATGAAGCCGACACCAATTGGATAATGTCATTGGAAGATCATGGTGATGATGGTTACATCTTCGAGGTGGATTTGACTTATCCACCTCATTTACATGACCATCACAATGACTACCCACTCGCAGCTGAAAAAATTAAAATTAAAAAAGAAATGCTGTCTCCATATACAAGTGAATTAATAAAAAATATGCCGTACGTTCCCACAGAAAAATTGGTGCCAAATCTAAATGATAAGAGGAATTACATTGTTTACTATCGAAATCTCAAGTATTATTTGAGCCTGGGTATGGAATTAAAACATGTTCATCGAATTTTGAAATTTAAACAGAGGGCGTGGCTTAAACCATACATCGAGTTTAATACAGAACAAAGAAAACTGGCCTCTTCTCCTTTCCAAAAAGATTTTTTCAAACTAATGAACAACTCGGTGTATGGTAAATCGATGGAATCCGTCAGAAGGCGAGTGGATATCCAATTGGTGAATTCAGAAAAAAGATTTAAAAAACTTGTGGCAGCACCAACATATAATTCTGTTAAAAGGTTCGATGAAAATTTAGTAGGGGTTCAAAGGCTGAAACAGTTAGTCACCCTCGACAAGCCCCTCTATGCCGGCTTCGTCATCCTGGAGCTTAGCAAGCTCCATATGTATAAATTTCACTATGATTTTGTGAAAACCAAATATGGAGCTAATGCTAAGCTCCTCTTCACTGACACCGATTCTTTAACTTATCATATAGAGACCCCCGACATTTATGCAGATATAAAAGATCATCAAGAATTGTTCGACACATCAGATTATCCCCAGGCGCATCCCCTCTATAGCACAACAAATAAAAAGAAGATTGGCTGCTTCAAAGATGAATTGAACTCTAAGCCGGCATATGAATTTGTGGGGCTGCGAGCAAAAATGTACTCGCTTCTTTCATCCGAGGGTGCGAAGAAAACAGCCAAGGGGGTCTCAAGAAGCGTGGTATCCAAGAAGATTAAACATGAAAATTATAAAGATGTCCTATTCAATTCATCAATAACAAGAGAAATTCAATATCGAATTCAAAGTGAGCGTCATCATATTTATACAGTCAAACAAAATAAAGTGGCACTGTCTCCCCTTGATGATAAAAGGTACGTATTGGATGATGGGATACACACCTATGCACATGGCCACTGCAAAATAAAAAAAATCCAAAAATAAATCTTCATCATCATTTTTTTTTTAAATTATTCATTTCAAGAACTGATTTCTTCATACAAAATTTTCTTCATCATTTTTTTTTTCAAATTATTCAATTCAAGAACTGATTTCTTCATACAAAAATTTCTTCAAAGTGTGAAAAAAAAAATCTTTTAAAGTTTTCGAACTGTGAAAGCCTTTTCATGAACTGAATCAAGAACTGATTTCTTCAAACAAAAAATTTCTTCAAATTGTGAAAAAAAAATCTTCAAAAGTTTTCGAACTGTGAAAGCCTTTTCATGAACTGAATCAAGAAGTGTTTTCTTCAAACTGTAAAAAAAAAAAAAAAAAAAAAAAAAAAAAAAATCTTCAAAAGTTTTCGAAATGTGAAAGCCTTTTCATGAACTGAATCAAGAACTGATTTCTTCAAACTTTGAAAAAAAAAAATCTTCAAAAGTTTTCGAACTGTGAAAGCCTTTTCATGAACTGAATCAAGAAGTGTTTTCTTCAAACTGTGAAAAAAAAAATCTTCAAAAGTTTTCGAAATGTGAAAGCCTTTTCATGAACTGAATCAAGAACTGATTTCTTCAAACAAAAAATTTCTTCAAAGTGTGAAAAAAAAAAAATCTTCAAAAGTTTTCAAGCTGTGAAAGCCTTTTCATGAACTGAATCAAGTACTGATTTCTTCAAACAAAAAAATTTCTTCAAAGTGTGAAAAAAAAAAAATCTTTAAAGTTTTCAAGCTGTGAAAGCCTTTTCATTGTGAGCCATTCTGGAGTCACCAAACCATGTGTTTTGCAGAACAAAGTAAGTTCATTTTCAAAAGCTTATTTCTTCTCCTTAAATGATAGACAAAATAAATTTAAAATGTATTTTCTTTTCTTTTCAGGAATCACCTTGAAAAATGAGCCTTAAATCTTCTCCTTCAATCTTAAATGTGTTTTGCAGAACAAAGTAAGTTCATTTTCAAAAGATAATTTCTTCTCCTAAAATGATAGACCAAAAAAAATTTAAAATGTAGTTTCTTTTCTTTTCAGGAATCACCTTGAAAAATGATGTTGGAGCCTTAATATCTTCAAATTAATTGTGGCGTTTTGAATTTTTTCAAAACGGGTGGTCATGGTGGGTCCACAATTAAAAAAAATTTTTTTTTTCCAACTAACGCAAAATTTTCAACTCGCTGCCCTTAATTTTCACCAAGATTCGAAGAAAGCCACATATTCCGAGCAGTAAGGTCGACGCGCGCGAACACATCTCATTACAAATATTAGTTTAAAAGAGTACCCAAAGTGTGGGTCTTTCTGAAATATCCTTATTGACGCAAGGTTTTCCAAGGTTAAAGGAAAATTAACAGACTCCAAACAGTAAAAACCGACGAGCGCGATTAAATGTTAGTACGTAAAATTACATTTTAAAACATTCTTTCATTTAAATTTTAAAGTTATTTTTTAATTATTTTACAAATTCATTTGCATATTATGTTTCACTAAAAATATCGCTCGAAATAATGTATGTGAATGTGTGCAATACGGGAATCAAGTGATCTGCCTCCCCGTGGCGATTCCTGGGTAAAAGTTTTGACCCTAGGTCACTTTCAGCTAAAGATCACACCTATCGGCAAAAAATTACACGCACATACATACAACAAATACATGCATACAACACACATACATACGTACATACATACAACACACGCACATGCATACAACACACAAACATATATTCGCACACATACATGCATACAACACACAAACATACATACGCACACATACATACAACACATACAAAATAATAATAATAATCAATTCAATTAAATTTTCACCAAGGTTCGAAGGAAACCACATATTCCAAACCCTTAGGGCGACGAGTGCGATTCAATGCTAGCACGTAAAATCCCATTTTGAAACATATTTTTTCATTCAAATCTTAAAATTATTTTTTAACTATTCTAAAATATCAAGTGTATAACATAGTTGACTAAAAATAGTACTCGAAATAATTTTAAAGTTCCTTCATTCAATAAATATTCAAAATTGTTCTTCCCAAATTCCCATCACCAGCATGTGTTATTTATGATAATGGATAGATATAAAAGTGGTGGAAGTCATTCTAAGAAATTCTAAACCAATATTCATACATGATTTGAAGAAAACTATAAACTCCGAACGGTTAGATCGACGAGCGCACGTCAATTTCATTGCAAAAAATTAAAGTTCCCCTATTAAACATTAATATCCGCTTAAAACTCCAAAAAATGAAAAAAATAATTCAATCTTAACAAAATTACTCCCAAAAAATAATTCATTAATTCACCATGAATGAACCCTTCTTAATTAGTTCTTAATTAAAATAGCAACCCCCGAAAAAAAGAAAAATATATTCTTCTTGTATGATTAGTCTAAAATAATAATTTCCCCCAAAATATCCGCTTAACTCATCATGTAAGAGTACAGTGGAAAAAAAAAAAAAATCAAACTCCCCAAAATTTCTGCTTAAAATCAAAAAATAAACTCTTAAATTACACCAAACTGAAAATTTTTAAGTTGCCACATTAAAATTAAAAACCACTCGTACAATAGTACAGAAAAAAATATTCTATGCCACCCAAAATATCCGCTTAACCCCTTATTTAAAACACGGTGAAAAAAAAAAAAAAAAAAAAAAAAAATCAATCTACCCAAAATTTCGGCTTAAAATCGAAAAAATAGATCCTTAAAGTAAAGTTCACCGAAAAATTTTAAGTCGCCACATTAAAATTAAAAACCACTCGTACAATAGTACAAAAAAAAACATTCTGTGTCCCGAAATACCCGCTTAACCCCTCATCAAAGAACACGGTGAAAAAAAAAAGTCTCTTCATTCCTTATTTTTAATTACTTTTTAATTACCTTTTTAAATGAATAACAGTAAAATTTAATCGAAAAACATACCCCACGTACTGTAACACGCCGAAAATTTTAAAGTCCCTGCATTAAAATTAAAAAAACATCATCGTACTATAGTACGCCGAAAAAAATTCTAACTCCCTAAAATTCCCGCTTAAAATTAAAAAAAAAAAATCTTCGTACTAAAGTTCGGAAAAAAATTCTAACTCCCTAAAATTCCCGCTTAAAATTAAAAAAAATTCTTATCTAAAACGAAAGTTCACCGAAAATTTTAAAGTCCCCGCATTAAAATTAAAAAACATCATCGTACTATAGTACACCGAAAAAAATTCTAACTCCCTGAAATTCCCGCTTAAAATCAAAAAAATAAAAAAAAAAAAAAAAAAAAAAAAAAAAAAAAAATCATCGTACTATAACACACTCATCCTATAAGATGACGTCATCTTAACCTTGCACGATGACCTTCACCCCACCCCCCTCTTACAGCTCGAACGCCCGATGACCTTCAACCCCTCTTAGAGGTCAACGCCCGACGCCCGGTGTTGTGGAACTCTCATTACTATACTACTTATGTTCTAAAATAACCCAAGTTCTTATAACTGTGACAGCGATTGTTATTAATCTAAATTCAACTAATCCGCTATAAATATAAAAATATGTATATATTAAATATATATGCATATGTATGAAAAACGAAAAAGAAAAAAAGAAAAGGCAACAACTGAGCACTAGCAATTTGGCGAATCTAATCGCTTGTTTATTCGCCAAATGAAGAATTTAGTCGCAATTTGGCGCATTGGCGAGCGACAGCGAGAACACTGATCTCAGCATTGACATAAATATGCCTATTTATTAAATCATTAGACGTTTGGCCCAAGTTGGTGCTCTATGTGTCTTACCAGAACTTTTTATCTTCTTATAAAATAAAATGTAATGAATTCATCCACGAGATAGAATTATTTTCTAAGGATATCAATTTCATCTCATTTAAAAATACTTTAGCTCTTCTTTACATCGATTTATTTTTTATAATGATTTTTGTAAAAGATCGACTGTTATACTGCGGTTCTCAACGAAACGAAGATGGAACTACAGATGTGGCCCTGTAATTCAGTTGGGACAGATAAAGGTGCCATGTCACAGGTTTTGCGGTGCCAAGGCCGAGTTAGAGGATCCGCAATTGGTTTGCTGGAATTATGTGGGACAGGAACGAAGATAACCTGCATATATTAAGCATATTAAGGGTGTATTTCGATTCAAACTGCTTATTTTCCGATTTATTTTTGAATTCATTTTTGCTCTCAAATGCACCAAACTTACAAAATCTCTTATTTGGAAAGTACACTAGGTGCCGTAATCATCGATTCTTTGATAAATGCAGAAAATATTGTAAAAAAAAAAAACCAATCAAAAGCGACATTTTGAACCGATTTTTCCGAAGGCGGAGATTTGGGAACGAAAAAAAGGGTCATACTGATAAGGTAATTGTTTATAAATCAAATTCTAATGAATTGAGCGTAATTTGACATCACACGGCACTTCATACGCCCCTTCAAAAATCCCCTCAGCAAGTTTCATGTTTCTATTTTTTAAAATGTGTCTGAAATTGTATCGGGAAATTTCGAGCTGTTGAAGGTGGAAAAGCGTTTTTTCAAATACACCCTTAAGGGTGTTCTTAAATCAAAAAGAGCAACTTTGTGACACATGCTTTAATTTATTTTTGTTCGGGAATAGATGAAAATAGCAAGTGTTGTTATTCAGAAACTATCTAATTGCACTCAATTTTCTGTTTTTTTATAAACACAATAGATCTTTCATAACAAGCCTTCAAAGTTGCCGTTTTTTGAACACATATCCCGACGAAAGCCGAAAAACCGGTCGAAAAGCAGGGGGAAAACGGGTGATAACGTGATCGAAATAGCTTAGAGCTCGATAGGAAATTTAATTATCATAAAATGGAAAATTAAGTTCGATTCGAAATCGCTTCCATAGTCAGGCCTCCCAATTTTATATCTTTCTATTAAAAAATGAAACAGTAAATGTGTCAAAACGTTTTGCGCTTGTTGAGCAGAGCCAACCTAAAAAGTTCATTGATTTCATAAAATTGTCAAAAAGAGAGGTTTTGTCCCTAACGCAGACTATTTTTGACCTGCTAGGTTTTCAACACCGGTTTTTGTTGTGGCAAATTATTACTTCAGGAAATTTAGACTATAAAAGTTGATTGGGACACCCCATTACCCGAAGAAATTAAAATTAAATTATTAAAATGGTATAATAATTTGGGAATCCTTACAGATTTGAAATTGCCCCGGCGCATAGGGTTTGGAGATAGAAACTCCTGGTCACTCCATGTTTTTTTTCTGACGCAAGCCAACATGTCTATGCGACCATTGTTATTATTATTATTATTATTATTATTATTATTATTATTATTTTGAGATGCGAACACAAGGGGGAAATTGACGTGAGTTTAGTTATGGCCAAAGCGAGAGTCGCACCATTAAAAAAGGTTCCAATTCCGGGACTGGAACTAATGGCGTGTGTTTAAGGACCAGACACATAGAACTAACTTCTTGCGGTCAGCCGTCGCTATTTTTGGTCTTTCGTGTCGGCGCTTTGATGTATAAATTGCTTTTTCAGTGAACTTTTTAGGTGCGTTCGTAATTATGTAAATACGTAGCACCTATTGTTGTCGCTCAGTCCGTCCGTCTGCATATAACAACGCAAAAACTACCCAACTGAATCGTTTGAAATTTAAACTACATAATTATTACATAATTTTGTCGAGTCATTTCCAATTTTATGAAAATCGGATGCATAAATCAATTACAGGGACAATCAAAAGGATTCCGTTACATGACGGTCAATGGGGAAAAATGTTTGAATTCATTTTAATCGTTTGAAATTTTAAATACATAATTATTAGATAATGTTATAGAGTTATTTAAAATTTTATCAAAATCGGATGAATAGTTCAACTACAGGGAAAATCAAAAGTGTTCCGTTACATTACGGTTAATGGGGAAAATGTTTCAAATGCATTTTAATGGTATTACGCTCATTCGAACGTAATAAAATTGATATGCATCTATAAAGACATATTATAATATACATTTTGCATAATCTGTGGTGCAAAGAATATTTGTTATTGATTTACAAGACCACACAAAGGTATTCCATTGCATAATGGTATAGGGAGAACATTGTTTGGTGCGCATTTTAATTGTAATTATTTACAATTTTATGAGATTGATATATGAGAGTGATATTTTTGAAACTTCGATATCGTACGAACGCACCTCATTTGCTACGCTTCACGTGCAATTTCCAGCTTGTTAGCTCACAGGCTATCATAACCTGAGAGCTTATGTGCCCGTCCGTTCTGTATGTACGTGCGTTCGTGCGTAACGCGATAACTCGTGATAAAAATATCCGATCCACTTGAAATTTTGTATGTAGGTATATCCTGACAAGGCGCTTCCCTGATTAGTTTTTGGAGTTCATTCGATATGTATAGAGGGGGAACGGGGGGCTCATGCCCCTCCCCTTCGTTGATATAAATAGGATTTTCATGCAGAATTAAGTTTTCGTTCAAAATTTAGATTAGGATCATTCTGATGAAACGATTATTAGATGTTCATTGAATAAGTATAAATAGGGGGAACAGGGGTTCTAATCCCCCCCCCCCTAATTTATATAAATGGGTTTTTCAAGCAGAATTTTCAGATTTCGTTCAAATCTGAATAGTTTTGGAAGTTTAATGGTTAAGTATAAAAGAGGGGGATAACTCCTTTTAAATTATATAAATGCTAAATGGGTTTTTATTAAGAATTATCTCATTTGTTCTGAATTTTTGATATGGATTTTTTATATGATAAAGCATGTCTTTGACAGTATAGGAGGTTCAATGATTAAGTATAAAAAAAAAGAGGAAAGGGGAGAGCTGTTTCCCCTTCTTAATTTTTTTTCGAACGGAATTAACCCTTGAAAATATAAGGCTTTAATGTACAATTAGTATTTGTAGCCTGTGAGCTCAATGCCATCAGTTTAACTGGGCAGTATTCTTTATTTTTTATTGTCTGCGAAACACTACGTTGTACACTGTCTAATAAGAGAATTTCACCTAAAAAATTCGCATGCAGGCATCCAAACTCTCATGGTTATTTTACATGAGAATTTCTGGATTATTGAGGCTTGACGTACTACTATTAGATCAGTGATAAAAAATACATACCTCAAAGCCGCCAACTACTGCATCCATCCAATTGCCCTTGGACAAAGTTCGGGATGCATTTAGCTCCGAAATATCCAGGAATGGATTTAGTAAGACACCCTTCACCCTGTAACATAAGATTATTAGTTTTGAATACAAAGAATAACTAGTCGTTGGAGGCCACCGTAATACTTACCCATTATTTATATGCATATGAAAATAAAATATGTGAAAACTATTTATACAATGTATTTCAATTCCAAAACTAAATTTAAATGTTGTTAATACACATAGTAATATGCTATTAATGAATTGCTGATGCACTAATTTCAACAAATTATATAAAACGCCAAACTACTCAAGAAGTACCAAACTACGTAAAAGAAACATCCTTATAACTCCAAAAATAATAATCATATTAACTAACAGTTTGCTGCGTCGGATTAAGCGTCTCATTTTCAATTAAAATATACCTCTGAATTGAAATTTGAATGAAATAC
This sequence comes from Maratus speculifer, assembly GCA_964019185.1. Classification (NCBI taxonomy): domain Eukaryota; kingdom Metazoa; phylum Arthropoda; class Arachnida; order Araneae; family Salticidae; genus Maratus; species Maratus speculifer. The sequence continues at coordinate 420,895,020 of OZ025294.1, read as the reverse complement.
AGGATCATGAAAAATCGAAGAATGTGGAAAACAGGATTACAAATATCTCGACAACTCATAATCCGATCGACTTCGTTCTTTATGCAAAATTTGTGTTTTTTTATTGCCTTTTACATGCATTCCTTAAAATAAAAAAATTCGAAAATTTTTATGTACTTTTCATCAGAACGCATTTTTCGAGAATCCGGAAAAAATAGTTCCGGATAATCGAGGTTGCTGATATTCAATAGACTTCGTTCCATTCTTACATACTAAGTACATACAAAATTTCAAGTCTCTATCTCAATTTGTTCGTGAGATAGAGCGTTTACAGACAGACAGACAGACGGACGGCAAATTTTTTTTCTAAAAATATGTTTTTCGAAATCTCCAGTGTCAAAAACGTGTAAATCACTCAAAAAAAATTTTCGATTTTCAAAACGATTGCAAGACTTACCCTATACTACGTATGATAGGTAAGTAAAAGGAGAAGAGTTTCATTTTTTCTTCATGTGGTATATTCATTTATCATTGTATGAGAAAAATATATTAAAAATAAGGCAGAATCACCTGGCGTAAGTACCATGTTTTTTTGTCTCCATTGTCTTTGTCGATTCTCTGTATGAGAGATGGAAGAAGTATTTAAAAAGTATTTTAAAGAGTAATTTTTTCATACAAATGTAAAAATTACCGTACTAATTCTGATCTGACACTTTTCACCCACAATTTTTCAATGCCAAGAAAACTGAATAGATGCAAATAGAAAAAAAAAATCATCCTTTAAAATATATTTTTTGCTTTGTTCAACACATAATGCGTTTAGAATAAAATAAAGTAAAAGTATCTTTAATTCATTCCAGATTGTATAATTACTAATCGGTGAATTAATCGAATTTCATAACAAGTCATTTTAATAGTGCTTTTAAAATGCCGTCGGGGCATAAAGAGTTGAGAAAAAGACTTCGGATTTTAAGCTTTGGAGACACTTTTCGAGTTGGGAGCTCCTTTTGCCTCGTTATACGATAATCAGGTGCGGCACACAAGTTGCATTATTATAAGCCATTCAAATTTCTTCATACAAACTTAATTTTTGTAGAGTCAAACAGGATGTTAAGAAAGCGAGAATTATTACTCAGCAAACTTTAAAAAAAAAAGCTAGTTGGATGTGCCAATCCCAAAACTTTCTTCTATCTCATACGTACATTTTAATATTTAAAAAAATAGTTACACATGTTAATGCTTTAATCATTTTAATTCAATAGTATACCAACTTTGATTTTCATCTTAAATTTCTGCTTCAGTCGATTAATCAGAGTAAAAACGAGTTTCCGTCTTTGCACGAGCCGATAAACAATAGAATGATAGGCAGATTTTTTCAAATTTTGGGAGTACCTACTTGCCATACCCAAAAATAAACATTTAACTTGGAACTTTTAACATTCATAATTTACCATATAAAATACGCTAATCAAACGCGCCATTTCCTTTGAACAAATGGAAATTTGAAAAAAGTCTGAATTGCCATTAAAAAACATTATGGTGCAAAATAAAATGTTCTGTATTTTCCGAACGAATGAATTAAACTTAACAAAAAACTACACAGCAAATTCCGGGCATCTTATGAATGTGCTTACTTAATTTCAAGGAAATCGGATGCTTTTTAACGGCAGTTATCGCGGAACAGACAGACTAACAGTCGGAATAAAAAAAATTCGTGTCTCCAAAGTAAGCCTTCACTGACGTTTCGTCAATTAAAACACTAATTTCAAATTATAATACACACTCATATAAATGATATCCCTCACAATTTTAATTTATATAAGTTATATAATATTTAAATTAGGACGCTTTAAATTTTTTATTACATATATTAAATTTTTTATTACATTTTTATTACAAAAATTTTTTACTTTGAAATTTTTCCTAATCACCATGAGATTTTTCGAGGCCTAAAATCTGTAGACCAAATGGCCTTAACAATGCACTGATGATTATGCGATTAGAATAGATTTTTCTCCACGATAAAGCAATCGTTTCTTAGCATGATCCGGGTGGTTTTACCATAAATGGTACTGAATTTTCAACGATTAAAAGCCCTAAACATCAATGTCGCTTAAAAAAATGAAAATAGGAAATTTTAAACTTTTCAAATAATCATGAAATTTACAAATCAATTAGTAAATATCTTAAAATTAAAATTATCTCTCTGTCAGTTTGCAAATTAATAGACTACTTGTCAGTTAGTTTACTAAAATACAAGGGTAATTTTATACTTTCCATTTCTTTTATAATCATATGCATTTTAAAACTGAAGAGCTTAGATGGAAAAAGATGCTATGTTGCATTTCTCAAAATTTGTTTTACTTTATGGGCGAAAGTGACGTGAAGCATTCTATCATAGAGGGTGAAGTTAAAATACTAAGAATCTTGATTTTCAGATTCTTCAAGATTTGAGACATTACTTATTAATATTTAATAAGTAGTTTTGTGTTATAGTGGCCTGCCAAGCGACCAAATTTTATCGCCGAATTATGAAATTATAATAATGTATGATGCATGTAATGTGTAGGATGCATAGTCAAGTTATAGTTCTATATGACGCATATTTGACATGTACTTGTACATATGACATGTATATAAGAAGTATGGCGTGTATAAGGCATATAAAACCTAAATAATATGTATACAATACGGTACATAGGTGAACGTTTGGAGTATATATTTGTAAACAGTGAGACAGTGTGATAGTGTGACAGACAGAGAGATGCATAAAAGATTGAATACAGTGCATGCATAGTAATAACTTATAATTAAGCAAGTAATAGAGCGAAATCAGCGGTAGTTTCTGGCAATTAAAATAAAGTCGAATCAACATTTGCGGCGTATCCTAAAATTGGCTACTTTGTAGAACTCCCTCATTAAAATGTTGTTAAGTCAGCAATTATATATATACTAGAGAAATCTATCGTGGGTATCACAATACATCAGAATGGTTGAGAATTTAACAGAGTGCGTCAGAACGCAGTTTGTGGTAGAGATGTATCGGTCGTGCGGTTTGAGACACGACCATGCCTGTATCTCCTCTATAAATAGCTCATATTTTGCCAAGAACATTAAACTAATTAGCAAGTGAGTCAATTCTAGTCTTTTGACATATATGTGTAGATATGATGCATATATAAGCTTAGCAATAGTCTTAGCAAAATCGTAGTTGGGGGATCTGTCGACAAAGATGCCTAGCAACAAAGATTGAACTCTGCGCTGCAAAATAAGCACATTCAATAATGAGGCTCTGGAAGATTCGATCAAACCTGCGAACAACAGAAATTTTGATGAACTAAGTGATTTTTTATGAGAATGGAGGCAGATGCAAACTGAAGTCGGCTGCAGACAGACGGTCTAAAAAAGCCGCTCGAACATCTCGGTGCGAAATATATCCAGGCGGGCCAGCTAACGTGATAGGCAGACGGCTTGTGTAAAATGTTCAATGATTCTTTATATTTATGTGTAAATATTCCATGTGTACATACATCAATCCATGTATCTCTAATCAAGATTAAAGGCTTTCGTAATTAAGCTGAATGATGGTTCCTAGACCTAGTTTTCTTTTAGCCAATAACTTCATAATCGAAGTAACACGGTTCACCGCATATAATCTTTGCGATGATCTTAGCAAAATCGTAACTGCAACAATGGCTTAAGGCTAATCGTGGAGATCGCTGCAGCAAGAGGTACAACTTAAAAATGCAAACAATATTGATCAGTATTTTAAAATTAAAATACTGATCAATATTGATTCAGATATAATATTGATCAATATTATATCTTTTCGCGGGAGAATGGAATACTTCCTGTTACCATTAACATATGCTAACAAAAATAAAATGAATCCATAAAACTAACAACAAAATGTTTTATATTTCAGTATTCTGGAAATTTCATGTTTGCTATGCCTGACTGCTTTACTCATGTTGCTTTACTGATAGTGGCACATCTTGAAAAAAAAATAATTTAATATGATTTTATGGATTTAAAACAATCTACAAGTTTGCTACATTTATATAACATAAAACGCCACATAATATAATTACATAAGCTTGCATCAGAGGTCAGATGCGGCTCTCTGAAGCTATGAAACTCGTCGTGGTTCATGGACTTAAAGTCCATCTGTTGAGGAATCCCATGTTATCCTATGGAAAAAAAAATACCTATCCTGTTTGCTCTTCAAATTTGGAAATTTCAACAATACTTTTTGTTTCATCTCGTAGATAGGAGGTTCTTTGTCCCCCTGTAAGCTTAATATATTTTAAAGATAATTATGAGAAGTTGAAAATTCGTGCTAAAGTTTCGAAAATTCCGAAAATTAAAAAAAGTATTATTTCCTCATTTGTAACTTATGTTTGCAGGAAAATATAAAAATTTAGAGATTACAGATAGTTAAGAAACCTTCCTATCTATGTGCTGGAATATATATATATATATATATATACTTTTATAAATACATCCAAAGTTATTCAGACAATACTATTAAATAAACTAATGAAACCAGTATTTTTACAATCATATTATTAAAAACAGTTGAAGTTTGATGAGAAATAGAAGGCAGATTACCAAATTACTAAGAAATATATGGATAAATGGACATTATATAACCAGAGTAATTCATATATTACCATACAATAAACCAATGAAACCAGTATTTTTACAATCATCTTATTGAAAACAGTTGAAGTTTGAAGTGAAATAGAAGGCAGATTACCAAAATAATGAAAGATAAATGGATAAAAAGACAGTAGAAGGCTTTTCTATTAAACTACTTCTTCAGGGGCTTATAGTTTAACAAAAAAGCAAAAACATCCAACCAGTTTCTGTTATGAGTCGTGCTGAAAGCTAAGAATTCGACTCACAATACACCCGACTGGCTGGAAGCTATTTATATATATATTATTATTAAATAATGCCAAATTATTAGGGACAGTCACATTTATTGCTAGTCATACACTTTGAGTGCCCTTGGCTGCGGCTGTATATGGTTTAAGTGTTGCAGGAGTGTATTTTACCATTGTCAATATCTCTATAACTCAACTTTTAAGTACTTTTAGTATGTTACAAAGTTTGTTTGCTTTCTATAAATATTTTAATAACGGGAAAGACGCTAAGTCTTTTTACACGCAATAGTGGAACATGCTTTCCTTTAACTTAAATAAAATTCTTTGGGTTTTTTTGGAAAACTTAAGAATAATATGTGAGTATTATCTTTCTTTATTGATTAGATATTTGTTTTTTTTTTTGGAAAATTATTTACGATTTAATTTATTTTTAATTTTTAATGATTTCAGTATGGGTTGAGGGATTGATTTGTCTCTTAGGAAAAAAATCTGAGGTAAAACCTCTTCTTCTGCATGCGAGACATTCTAAAAGGGAAGATAGCAGAACTTGCTTCAGTTTCCAAGCCAGTAGTCAACAAGATAAAAATAAATCTGGACAAAAATCAGCCACTTCCACCCAAATGAAGAGGTAAAAGTGGAAGAAAATGCATAAAAACTCCACTTACCGATAGAAAAATCAGGGATATCTGTTTAGGAAACAGAAAGAAAATGATGGGACTCCTCGTTGACATTATTCAAGAATCTGGAATGCCAGTTTTGAGAAAACTGTTCAGTGGACATTAGCGGAGGAAGGGTTGACAGGATTTGCATTGGCCAGGCAAGAAACCCTAGTTGACAGAAGCACTTTGCCTATAGGCTCGTAAACACCGCCAGAACACATTTGATGACGGGAGTAAGGTGAGTTGTTAAGATAATTATTATTTATGTCATTTAAAGCCATTTATTTCTGAATTATTAACATATTTATTTTTTTTTAGGTCTTTTCTCAGATGAATCAATTTTTGAGATTTTAGCCGATAAAAGCAGCTTTGTCAGGCGACACCCAGGCGCAAAATACCGCCATGACTGAATCGTGGATAGTGTTAAACACCCTGATAAAGTAATGGTGTGGTCTGTCATAAGCCCTAAAAGAGTTGGAAGCCTCTAAAATGTCTAGGGAATCATGAGACAAGACCAGTACAGGCATATTCTTGAAACTCGGCTGCTTCCACAAATTGAAGAATGGTTCCCAAGTGGTGAAGAGTTTATGTTTATGCATGATTCAGTGCTTTGTTTTAAAGCTAGAAGCATTTCAAAGTTTTGGGAAGACCACAATATCCCAGTTTTACCTTGGCCTGGCAATTCCCCTGACATGAACCCCACAGAAATCTTATGGAAGATCACCAAGGCGAAATCGCCAAAAATATTATTACAACCAAGGTACAACTCATCCAAAAACTAATAAATGTATGGCATGATAACCCTAAAATAAAAGAAAGTGCCAGAAATTGCGAAGAGAGCATGCCGAGACGCATCGAAGCAATCCTTGAAGCTAAAGGAAATGTCACCAAATATTAATATTCTTTACTTATCATTGGTAAATTGACAATATTATATTTTTGATGGGTTTTTTCTTTCATATAATAATACGTGAATACTCAAACTATAATAATGAAGCTTTTTAAACTTAAAAACGGTGTTTATTTTCAAATTATATCCTAATATTTTACAAAAAACCTATATTCCAAGACTGTCCCTAATAATATGGCAACCCACTGTATATATCAGTAATGGAGTCCATGGGTTTTGACACACATATTTAATAGTTTCTGGGTTATATGTTAATTTTACAATGAAAAGATGAGTAAAATAAAAGGTTTAGGGACATCTTAGGCAATTTCTGCCGCTGGAGCTTGGTGCATGTCTTCACATTACTGCAACCGGAATGGTTCTGATGCTTTTGGCTGTTACCAGGGTCCAGAGTTATACGTCATTCGTATTCCGTGAGAGACTGCTGATTGTGCATTATTTCTGGGCGCGTGGCTTGTTGCTAACGGCCACATGCTCCTATGTGCTATACTTACTGCTTCGTTAGGTTTCTGACGACACAGGCTATGTTCGTGATATAATGCTGAATCAGTCAATGAATCCAGAAGCAAGCCTGTTGCCATGGGCTTGCTACATTGACATATATCTTAGATTTTTTTTTTTTAAACACGATTATTCAAATCGGTAAATTAATTATAACAGATGTAAATTTTCCAAAGGGTAAAAAAAAAAATCGGTAAGGTATCCTGGTCCGGACTTTTTTCACCCTTTGGAAAATTTACATCTGTTATACATACAAGATAGAACCCGTCAAATTTTGACGAAAGAAAATGTTTAAGAAGGAACTGTTTCATTAAGTTATAATAAGCCTACAAAATTAGTTATAGTAAAAAATGCATTTTATATTGGTTCGTCTAATTCTTAAACAAACAATATTTATCACCAAATTAACAAAGTACTATTTCTATAAAACGCAGTTCTAGAAATTTTTAAAATTAAACTTTAATCGTGTATGTAAACAGTAAAAAATAATAAAGATATGTTATTATGATATAGTTATTAATTAAGATTCTTATGCTAGTATTCCAGAATGATAAAAAGCAAAATTTATTCAACTTAGACTCAATCACAGAATTTTTTTTCCCGTGAAATCTAAACCCGGCATCATTTTTACCATATCAAAATTTACAAATGTACATTTCACATCTGTATTCACCTTTTTATAAAAATTGGCATTTTAATTTGATAATTTTGATTCAAAACTTGAAGTCTCAATGCTATTAGCTAAAACAGATATTAAACTTTTGATATTCTTTTACGGGTAAATCAAATTTTATAAATGAAGTCGAAATTCACTGGGTTTTATAACAGAAGATATTTAATTTTATATTTTTTCCCTTTTAATGAGAAAATGGCAACATAAAGATACAGCGCTCAATTTTTCCTTTGCTTTAAATAGGAATGGAGTACTCCTGTTGCCACGATTAGAAAAGAGATATTTAAAGCTGCAAAAAAAAATTAATATTTCAAAAACAAATTAAGATACAGCTTTCAAACAAATTTCATTTAGAAGTACATTTTTTTCCTACACGAAGGTGTAAAAATTGAAAATATGCGACATTAAGAAGTTTAAAAACTTTTGGTAGCAAAAATTGCAATACCGAAATTCATTTAAAATTAAAGTGTTGCCATGCGCAAAATGACGTATGCGTTACGCACAGATACGTTTGGCCTTTATAATATAGATATTTTGTTGAAATTTCCAATTGGGTATTTTCATGAGAATATGTCGTGTAAGTCACATACTACGATCTTGGGTACCAGTATTTTAGAACGGAAAAATGTGATTTATTTTATCAGAGATATTTTATTAATTGAATAAGGCCATGCAAACCTTTCGAAAATAACGGTGGCCAACATTTTAGCAGTTACTAATAATGTGACTTACACGACAAATGCTCGTGGAAATACCCAATTATGAATGAATAAAAAGGATAAGTAAATCTCCCATACATGGGATTCTACTTTTTTCCTGAATGAGAGACATGATACCGTTTTTCTGAATAGTGGCAAATTTATACATTTTTCTTTTAACACTGGCTCATTTCGTTTTGAAATAATATTAAATTCCCAAGTGATGGACGATCCATTACTTGAACAACTACTCAATTTAAAGAGGCGATGCAAATTTAATGATAATTTTTTATCTACGGTAAATATAACTCGAGATACAATATTTACAACCCTTAAATAACGAATCATCAAAAGGGCAAATCAATTAAAAATATAACAATTATAAATATTTAAAATATTAAAAATATAAACTTAACACATTGTTCCTAATTTTATCTTCTTTTCTTTTATGCGTGTGTGTGTGTCACTACCAACGCCGATCAACGATAATAATTTTATCATCTTCCATTAAATTCCTCGAATAGCATGCGAATATTTTATATTTCCTTTTTCCTATCGAATCGACATCGCTCAATCGCTTTCGTACTCTTTAAAAATAGGCTATAATAAAAAACTACTTTCAGATAATGGAAGCCTCCGGGTAAAAAAACCATTATTATTAAGTATCCCCGACGTTTAACACGTATAAAATAGCAACAAATGTAATGAAACCTATAATCATTTTCTCTCCTCGTGTTACTCGCAGTGCCGGAAACTTGGAACTTCTAACGCCATCTATCGTCGTTAATCTATGGGATATTTTCTTTGTTACACATAAACGTTGTATATCGAAAAATCGGAAGCAAGCAGATCGCGTGCTTCTGAACATCATGTGGAACAGGTTTCGGCACCCGAGAATCTATTAGGTTAGAGATGAATGCAAGAAAGGAATCACGAATCGAAAAAAAAAAAACCTTCCTGATCGAACAAGGAAAAAAAAAAAATCTTCACACATTAAAGAGTAGCCGAACTAGTAATGGTGTAAAAGCGAGATTTTTCGTGAAAGATAATTGGAAAAATGTTCGATTTAAGGGTGTATTTCGATTCAAACTGCTTGTTTTCCGATTTATTTTTGAATTCACTTTTGCTCTCAAACACATGAAACTCGCAGATTCTCTTATTTAGAAAGTGAACAAGGTGCCGTAAAAGTCAATTCTTTGATAAGTGTACAAAATATTGCAAAAAAAGCAATCAAAAACGGCAATTTGAACCGATTTTTCCGAAGTGGGAGATAAGGGAACGAAAAAAAGGGTCTTCCAGAGAAGTTAATTGCTTATAAATCAAATTCTAATGGATTGAGCGTAAAAAGACTTTACTCGGCACCTCATACGTCCCTTCAAGAATCCCCTCATCAAGTTTCATGATTCTACTTTTAAAAATGTGTCTGAAATTGTATCGAAAAATTTCGAGCTGCTGAAGGTGGAAAAGCGTTTTTTCGAATACACCCTTAAGGGTGCATTCAAAAAAACACTTTTCCACCTTCAACAGCTCAAATTTTTCCGATACAATTTCAGACAAATTTTACAAAGGAGAAACATGAAACTTGCTGAGGGCAATCTTGAAGGAACGTATGAGGTGCCGTGGAATGTCTTTTTAAGCTCAATTCATTAGAATTTGAGTTATAAACAATTACCTTATCAGTATGACCCTTTTTTTCGTTCACACATCTCCCGCTAGGGAAAAATCGGTTCAAAATGCCGTTTTTGATTGCCTTTAATGCTATATTTTCTGCATTTATCAAAGAATTGATTGTCACGGCACTTTGTGTATTTTCCAAATAAGAGATTTTGAAAGTTTGGTGTATTTGAGAGCAAAAATGAATTTAAAAATAAATCGGAAAATAAGCGGTTTGAATCAAAATACACCCTTAAGGGTGTATTCGAAAAAAATGATTTTCCACCTTCAACAGCTCGAAATTTTCCGATACATTTTTAGACTCATTTTTAAAAGTAGAAACATGAAACTTGCTGAGGAGATTTTTGAAGTGACGTACAAGGTGCCGTGTGAAGTAATTTTTTCGCTGAATTAATTAGAATTTGATTTATAAGCAATTATTTTCTCAGCGTGACCCTTTTTTTCGTTCGCAGATCTTCCGCTCCGGAAAATTTGGTCCAAAACGCCGTTTTTGACAGCATTTTTTGCAACATTTTCTGCATTTATCAAGAAATTGACAATCACGGCACCTTGCATAGTTTTTAAATAAGAGAATTTGAAAGTTTTGTGCATTTGAGAGCAAAAATGAATCTAAAAATAAATCTGAAAAAAAGGCAGTTTGGATCGGAATACACCCTTAATTTTATCCGTAGAATCGAACTGGAAGACGAATGAAAAAGACTGCAATCGACAGTAACTTATAATGTAAAGGATAGAATGTAGGGTGGCACTGGCCAAATTATAATGTACTTCATATAATGTCCGAATTACAATGTTTTCATCACATCTATCTGTCTTCTTTTCAGCTTCTTTAATGAGAGGAATCTCTGTCGTGCTGAGGATCCCTGTGCATTCTTGCGCGGATCAGATAGTGATCCAAACCCTAAAAATGAGAAAAAAAAAAAAAAAAAACTGATTTTTAAATGAAAAGAAAGTAAATCATGTTTCAAAAATTTTTTGAAAAGAAAGCTACACAAAAATACAAATTTCTAATACAAATTTCATGTTTCATATAGAAATATGAACAAATCTATATATATATATTTTTTATATTCTAACTATAGTAAAATTGGAAAACCTCTTAAGGGTGTATTTCGATTCAAACTGCTTATTTTCCGATTTATTTTTGAATTCATTTTTGCTCTCAAATACACCAAACTTTCAAAATCTCTTCTTTGGAAAGTACACAAGGTGCCGTGATAGTCGATTCTTTGATAAATGCAGAAAATATTGCAAAAAACGCAATCAAAAACGGCATTTCGGACCGATTTTTTCCAAGCAGGAGATCTGGGAACGAAAAAAAAGGGTCATACGGATAAGGTAATTGTTTATAACTCAAATTCTATTGAATTAAGTGTAAAAAGACATCACACGGCACCTCATACGTCCCTTCAAGAATCCACTCAGCAAGTTTCATGTTTCTACTTTTAAAAATGTGTCTGAAATTGTATCGGAAAATTTCGAGCTGTTGAAGGTGGAAAAGCGTTTTTTCGAATACACCCTTAATAGTGAACACTTCGGATCTTCATGCATGGGGTTGAATTATCCCTAATTTTGTATTTTGGGTTTGGGATGGTTCTCATTTTATTTCTGCGGGTCAGGTTTGCTCTATAACATTTATTAAAACATACATATATTTTTTTTTCAGTCAGATTGTTGAGATTTTCAGAAAAAACTTGAGCAGAACTTCGTTTGAGATGAAAATAAAAACTTTACTTGAATATTAATGGCTACATAGTCGATTCATGACATGATAAATAAAATATAAGTAGTGTTGTCATAAATTATTTTTTCTTTAGGGTACTTAAAAACCTACTCTTTCTTCTTTCTGAATAAAAAATATATATTAACAACATTTCGCTTTGGATACACACAAAAACATACAAGAATATTCGGAATAGTTTATGCAAAATTATACATGTCACAAGTGTGTCGATTGGGCATAGTTATAAGCTTACGAACACATTAGGGCTAGGAATTGAAATTGCGCTCTTTAATAGAGGTGTCCGCATTTCGGAGTATCTTTTATTGTGGTCATATTATATATTTAGTTTTTTAACCTGGAAAAATACCACGGTCTTGATTTTGGAAAATCGGGTCAACTCGAACCGACCAGCAGGAATCAACATTCAACCAGAAACAAGAAAAGTCGACCCAATCTGGAGCAAAAAACTCATATCCATAGGTTGGGTCGGATGCTGGTAAAAGTGGCTAACCCGACTTGATGCAAGTTCCTGACGGAAGAGTGTCTTGATATATTTATCACATCCATGGGGGGGGGGGGGGGATTTCTTTTGTTTATTTTGTGCGCTAAAGAACAATAAATAATATCTGAACTGACCACTGAACATTTGGAAGAAAAAGCTTCGGGTGTTGTGAATCTTCGTCTCAGAATGTTATTTGAATGAACCTTTCTAGTTCTTGAGATGTCAAAGCAAAATTTGGTTTGTTACAAATATCGTTACAATGTCTATATCATTTTAAAATTAGGAATTAATTCGCTTTGTTTCAATGAGACTATTTATTTATTTATTTATTTATTTTTTGATCGAATAAGCGAGTTACGACTGTAATTTTCTATACTGACATTGTTTGCCTTATTGTATAATATTTCTCCTTGATGTTTTTAAAACGTTTATCATAAAGTGTATTTATTAAAATATCCCTGTATTATAAATAAATCTACATAAATAAAAACTCTCTCTAAATAAAATATATATATATAAATCAATGTAAGTGGATCTATAAGTATACTTAACTCTCCAAGTGCAATTGGTATCTTTTTTTAACCCATTCAATTTTTCATGTTTTAAGCTAGTAAAATTAATAAAATAAACTTAATGAATCTCTCAAACATATATCATGTAGAAAAAAAGCTATATTTTATGGAATCAAATTTCTGTTTCAAGATATAAAAAACTAACAACGCTCGAAAATCACTCTATGGAAGGTGAAACACAGTTATATAATGAATCTAAACTATCTGAATATAATAATCTAAAGTATAACTTATATATTTAATTTTTAAATCTTAAAAATCTACATTTATAAATCATATCTTTTAACAAAACTTGATGTAAATTCTACATTCGATTACAACATTCTTCCCAAAACCAATTGACAGGGTTCTACTTTTTTTTTTTTTTTAAGCATGACGACATGTTTTCCTTAATATGACAAAAAAACAGAAAAAAAAAGTATCATCCATCTATCATCGATAGACAATTTCCAAAGAAGATACTTCACACCGCTCCCAATAACCCTTCAGCGCTTTTTCCATTAAAGAAAAATATTTTTCCAAAATATAAAGAATATTCCCCCTTCTCTTCTCCCCTTCTCGCAGCGTCCTGGAGAGCGAACAAAGCATTTTTCACATCTCGGAAGCCATCTTTTACAGGCGTTCTATTGAAAATGCTGGCGTCAGATCAAATATTCCATGATCCGCAAAAGGCAAAACACCGTTCTTCCATTAGAATCACTTCGCGGGACGTCTTCCATTAAGTGCCGCAAGAGGTCACCCTGGTGCCATCACTGTGTTACTGTTGCCATTCCTCTTCTCCTAATACCCGCTCGCTGCATGCTATCGAGGAGGACCTTTACATCCAATCTTTGCCAAGCTTCTTCCCGACAGTTTTTGCACACTTTTTCGTGTTGCTCTTAACTTGCGCTATTATTTACCAGCGATTGCTCCGCTTTTTTTTTTTATGTATATATATAATAAAAAAAAAGTTTTTCGCCGAAAGATTCTTTTTTTATTGCTTCTTGATCTTTCGGAAGAGCAGTTAGAAGTTATAAATGAGAAGTAGATAGGAGGAGAGAGATAGGGTAAAAAGAGATTTGGAAAACGCGAGAAATTTTTGGACATCTTTAAAGTGCATCATTTTTCACACTTTCTGAAATTAATCTTTTTTTTTTCTTTCTGAATGAAAAAAAAAAAAAAAAAAAAAAAAAAAAAAAAAATCATTGCAAGTAACTTTCAACGTAGTTTAAAATTCACCCCTGTGTGAACTTTTAAACTGTTTCTTTTCTTAAAAGGTTACGTAAGTTTGAAAATTTCATAAAAATCCATTTATTTATTTATTTATTTTCCTATCTAGTACACTGTTAAAAAATTTCTGTAAAAACTCGGAAAAAAAGCGAGACTGTAAATTTTCACTAGTTCTCGGATAAATGTATTTGTTTGAGTTTCTCGGCCATCATTTTACAGATACAGGGTGTCTAGCGAAGACCCTGATTTCAAAATTAAATTTCTCAAAAACAAAGATCGATAGAATGATGCGGTTAATGGTTTGTTTATTAGATAAGCTGCAAAAGTCTTATACAGAAGTTTCAATCATTGAGTATTTTGAAAAGATTGTATTTTGAATGCAAAAAATGCTTGACTTGACATTTTTCTTGTTTTAGATTACTTGCAGAGAACGAGTTTTTCAGCGTACCGTGGCATATTTTAACGATTTTTGGAATTAATTTTTTGGAATTTCGAAATTCCAATCGAATCTTCTTTGCAATCAGAACACAATCTTTTCAAAATATTCGCCGATCGAAACTTCCTTATAACATTTTTACAGCTTATCTAATAAACAAATCGTTTTCCGCATAACAATCTTTGCATTCTATCGATATATATATTTATTTATTTATTGAGAAATTATTTTGAAATAAGGGTTTTATTTGCTGTATACTCTATATTTCCCTTATCTTTATATTTAATTCCTTGTAGGGATTTTCATATCTTTAATTTAAAATATTTTTATCTATATTAGAACATGTAATTCAAAATACACACTTTTAAAATTCTTTTACAATTTTACTAAACGTATTGAAAAAAAATTTTTTAATTTTTTTTTAATTTTTTTTAATTTTTTTTTTTTTTTAAATAAAACTTGGAATATTTCAAAAAGGAAAAATCATCTCCTCGAAGTTAGTGGGGATTCTTATTGACAATCACATAATTATGATAAAAGACATTACTTTGTTCTCAGTAAGAAGTTGTTCAAGTTTTACGTAAATAGTAATGGGGGGAGGGGATCTAATAACTGCTTATTTTTTCTGACAAGTGTGAAAGGGAGGGAGGTTACAAAAGTTCTTACGTCAGCATTAGACTACGAAACACCTATAATGATAGTGTAACATCAAAAAGCAAAAGAGCATGATTTGGATGAGCGTTCTGCGGATGGTGAACGACTTAAGAAAAAAAATGGAGTAAACAAGAATTGGAAACGAGGAACATTCCAGCCCAACACTACATTGAAAACGCGATAACAGACAATGCAGAAACATGGATTCAAATATCTTGCACACTAGACTAGAAATGTGAAAGCCAAATACATAATATTAGTATGATTTTTGTTAAAAATTTTAGTTATGTGCCTAAATAAGTAGAATCTGTTATATTTCTTAAAGTTTTATTGCTATTATTCAATGTGACAGAAATAATATATTAAAGAGCATTTAATATTCAATGAATTGTTTAATGTAATATGTAACAGTGCAATATCAATGGAGTTAAAGTGTTTGCAATGCATTTTAATTAAGTTACACACTTTGAAATAATGAAATTGATATGTATTACTGACGTTTACTACAGCAAGAAACATGCTGTAGAATACAATGTGCTTATCGTTTATCGTTCATTTACAAAGACACACAAAAGATTTCGGGTACATTACTGTATCCGAAGCACCATCAGCGATCTAGAAATGTGACGATGGAAGAGTCCATCACCGATAATTGCTAAAAATGAGTTTTCAACTATGGTATGCGTTTTTATGTTTAATTATTATTATTTTTAATATTACGGGCTATGTGTAAATCGCACAGATCATATATTGGGCTACACAAAAGAATTCGTAAGTATTACTGAATTTGAACATAAATCGCTTAAATGTGGTTTTCAATTGCGCTTCATGAATTTTTTGGCAGAACTATATATTAGATGTGCCTGTAGAATATAAATAAAATCATATACATGGCCACACAAAGAATTGGTTAAATGATCACTTATGGTTGACAATTTCTAAAAGTGTGATTTCAATATAGTTTTAAACTTGTATTTTGTCTGAGTTAAATTTTAGCTTAATACGAGGAGTATGTGAATCAGTAAGTAAAGATACAGGGCTGTACAAAAGAATTCAAGTATTTTTCTTCAAAATAATTGAAATACTTCTCCAGCTATGGGCATTAATTAGCTAATTCTGCTTTTCAAACATGTTATTCGTATTTTTTTTTTTCAACCAATTACTTTAGGTACCTTATTCAACTCTAAAGTATTGTTAAGACTCCGCTGCAGTGAAACTCCACGATCGCCAAATTCCATGTTTAATCTATGGGAAAATTTTGAATCGCGATGACTCATTATCTAATATAGTTATTAAAATACCATTTTCACCATCAAATTCTGATGATATGTATGACGCAAATTTTAAACGTCTTTAAGGGTGTTCTTAAATGAAAAAGGGCAACTTTGTGACACATGCATTAATTTATTTTTGTTCGGAAATGCATGAAAATAGCAGGTGTTGTTATTCAGAAACTGTCTAATTGCACTCATTCTTTTGTTTTTTAAAAAACACAATAGATTTTTCATAACAAGCCTTCAAAGTCGACACTTTTGAGCCTATTTCCCGACGAAAGCAGAAAAACCGGTCGAAAAGGAGGAGAAAAACGGGTGATTGCGTCATCGAAATAGCTTATAACTCGATAAGTAATTTAATGATCATAAAATGGAAAAATAAGTTCAATTCGAAATCGCTTTCATAGTCAGGCATTAAAATTTTATAACTTTCTGTTGAAAAATGAATTTGTAAATGTGTCAAAGCGTTTTTCGCTTGTTGAGCGGATCAGTTAAGAACACCCTTAAGAAGATTATAAGATTTAAACAAATGGAAATATCTAAGTTTGGAAAGATTGTTTATATAGTTAAAATTTACGGAGGTAAATTTTAAAACGCATATAATCGGCATCTGGCGTCTGCTATCTGATGGTGAAAACGACATTTTAATTATTGTATTAGGTAATAAGTCATCGCGCTTCAAAGTTTTTCCATAGGCTAACGTGGAATTCCACGAATTTCACTTGCAGTTGAGCCTTGCAAGTGTTGCATAGTCTATACTTGATGCATAATTTATCTATATCCTAATATTAATAATATATATTCCACATCGAAAAAATAAGAATTTATATTATAAATAAATATTTTGTTTATAATACGTAGCTGTATTAATAAAAAAAAATTAAATACATTTTTTTTAATAAATTTTTTTTAATGTATTATAAATGTTCTTATTAATACAGCTACGTCTTATAAACAAAATATTTATTTTTAATATAAATTCTTACTTTTTCGTTGTGGAATGTATATTATTAATATTACGATTTAGTTACTAATGGACGTAATCAAGACTTACTACTGTTTTTTTTTGTTTGTTTGTTTGTTTTTTTTTTCAAATTTCACATTGGCATAATTTATCGTTCCGTTTCATTTTTTTTTCAAATTTTACATTGGCATAATTTATCGTTCCGTTTCTTTCTTTTTTTTCTTTTCTTTTTTTTTTTTCAAATTTCACATTGGCATAATTTATCGTTCCGTTTCATTTTTTTTTTCAAATATCCCATTGGCATAATTTATCGTTCCGTTTTATTTTTTTTTTCAAATTTTACATTGGCATAATTTATCGTTCCGTTTCATTTTTTTTTTCAAATTTCACATTAGCATAATTTATCGTTCCGTTTCATTTTTTTTTTCAAATTTCACATTGGCATAATTTATCGTTCCGTTTCTTTTTTTTTCAAATTTTACATTGGCATAATTTATTGTTCCGTTTCTTTTTTTCTTTTTTTTTTCAAATTTTACATTGGCATAATTTATCGTTCCGTTTCATTTTTTTTTGAAATTTTACATTGGCATAATTTATCGTTCCGTTTCATTTTTTTTTTCAAATTTTACATTGGCTTAATTTATCGTTCCGTTTCTTTCTTTCTTTTTTTTTCAAATTTCACATTGGCATAATTTATCGTTCCGTTTCATTTTTTTTCAAATATCACATTGGCATAATTTATCGTTCCGTTTTATTTTTTTTTTTCAAATTTTACATTGGCATAATTTATCGTTCCGTTTCATTTTTTTTTTAAATTTTACATTGGCATAATTTATCGTTCCGTTTCATTTTTTTTTCAAATTTCACATTGGCATAATTTATCGTTCCGTTTCATTTTTTTTTCAAATATCACATTGGCATAATTTATCGTTCCGTTTTATTTTTTTTTTCAAATTTTACATTGGCATAATTTATCGTTCCGTTTCATTTTTTTTTCAAATTTCACATTAGCATAATTTATCGTTCCGTTTCTTTCTTTTTTTTTTCAAATTTCACATTGGCATAATTTATCGTTCCGTTTTATTTTTTTTTTCAAATTTTACATTGGCATAATTTATCGTTCCGTTTCATTTTTTTTTTCAAATTTTACATTGGCATAATTTATCGTTCCGTTTCTTTCTTTTTTTTTTTTAAATTTCACATTGGCATAATTTATCGTTCCGTTTCATTTTTTTTTCAAATATCACATTGGCATAATTTATAGTTCCGTTTTATTTTTTTTTTTCAAATTTTACATTGGCATAATTTATCGTTCCGTTTCTTTTTTTCTTTTTTTTTTCAAATTTTACATTGGCATAATTTATCGTTCCGTTTCATTTTTTTTTTTCAAATTTTACATTGGCATAATTTATCGTTCCGTTTCATTTTTTTTTTCAAATTTTACATTGGCATAATTTATCGTTCCGTTTCTTTCTTTCTTTTTTTTTTTCAAATTTCACATTGGCATAATTTATCGTTCCGTTTCATTTTTTTTCAAATATCACATTGGCATAATTTATCGTTCCGTTTTATTTTTTTTTTTCAAATTTTACATTGGCATAATTTATCGTTCCGTTTCATTTTTTTTTTCAAATTTTACATTGGCATAATTTATCGTTCCGTTTCTTTCTTTCTTTTTTTTCAAATTTCACATTGGCATAATTTATCGTTCCGTTTTATTTTTTTTCAAATTTTACATTGGCATAATTTATCGTTCCGTTTCATTTTTTTTTCAAATTTCACATTAGCATAATTTATCGTTCCGTTTCTTTCTTTTTTTTTTTCAAATTTCACATTGGCATAATTTATCGTTCCGTTTTATTTTTTTTTCAAATTTTACATTGGCATAATTTATCGTTCCGTTTCATTTTTTTTTCAAATTTTACATTGGCATAATTTATCGTTCCGTTTCTTTCTTTTTTTTTCAAATTTCACATTGGCATAATTTATCGTTCCGTTTCATTTTTTTTTCAAATATCACATTGGCATAATTTATAGTTCCGTTTTATTTTTTTTTTTCAAATTTTACATTGGCATAATTTATCGTTCCGTTTCTTTCTTTTTTTCAAATTTTACATTGGCATAATTTATCGTTCCGTTTCTTTCTTTTTTTTTTTTCAAATTTCACATTGGCATAATTTATCGTTCCGTTTCATTTTTTTTTTCAAATATCACATTGGCATAATTTATCGTTCCGTTTTTTTTTCAAATTTTACATTGGCATAATTTATCGTTCCGTTTAATTTTTTTTTCAAATTTCACATTAGCATAATTTATCGTTCCGTTTCATTTTTTTTTTCAAATTTCACATTGGCATAATTTATCGTTCCGTTTCTTTTTTTTTCAAATTTTACATTGGCATAATTTATCGTTCCGTTTCTTTTTTTTTTCAAATTTTACATTGGCATAATTTATCGTTCCGTTTCATTTTTTTTTTCAAATTTCACATTGGTATAATTTATCGTTCCGTTTCATTTTTTTTTTCAAATTTTACATTAGCATAATTTATCGTTCCGTTTCTTTCTTTTTTTTTCAAATTTTACATTGGCATAATTTATCGTTCCGTTTCATTTTTTTTTTCAAATTTCACATTGGTATAATTTATCGTTCCGTTTCATTTTTTTTCAAATTTTACATTGGCATAATTTATCGTTCCGTTTCATTTTTTTTTCAAATTTCACATTGGCATAATTTATCGTTCCGTTTCATTTTTTTTTTCAAATTTCACATTGGCATAATTTATCGTTCCGTTTCATTTTTTTTTCAAATTTCACATTGGCATAATTAATCGTTCCGTTTCTTTTTTTTCAAATTTTACATTGGCATAATTTATCGTTCCGTTTCTTTTTTTTTTCAAATTTTACATTGGCATAATTTATCGTTCCGTTTCATTTTTTTTTTCAAATTTCACATTGGTATAATTTATCGTTCCGTTTCATTTTTTTTCAAATTTTACATTGGCATAATTTATCGTTCCGTTTCATTTTTTTTTCAAATTTTACATTGGCATAATTTATCGTTCCGTTTCATTTTTTTTTCAAATTTTACATTGGCATAATTTATCGTTCCGTTTCTTTTTTTTTTCAAATTTTACATTGGCATAATTTATCGTTCCGTTTCATTTTTTTTTCAAATTTCACATTGGTATAATTTATCGTTCCGTTTCATTTTTTTTCAAATTTTACATTGGTATAATTTATCGTTCCGTTTCATTTTTTTTTCAAATTTTACATTGGCATAATTTATCGTTCCGTTTCATTTTTTTTTCAAATTTCACATTGGTATAATTTATCGTTCCGTTTCATTTTTTTTCAAATTTTACATTGGCATAATTTATCGTTCCGTTTCTTTTTTTTTTCAAATTTCACATTGGCATAATTTATCGTTCCGTTTTATTTTTTTTTTCAAATTTTACATTGGCATAATTTATCGTTCCGTTTCATTTTTTTTTTCAAATTTTACATTGGCATAATTTATCGTTCCGTTTCTTTCTTTTTTTTTTTTCAAATTTCACATTGGCATAATTTATCGTTCCGTTTCTTTTTTTTTTCAAATTTTACATTGGCATAATTTATCGTTCCGTTTCTTTTTTTTTTTTTTTTTCAAATTTTACATTGGCATAATTTATCGTTCCGTTTCATTTTTTTTTTCAAATTTCACATTGGTATAATTTATCGTTCCGTTTCATTTTTTTTCAAATTTTACATTGGCATAATTTATCGTTCCGTTTCATTTTTTTTTTCAAATTTTACATTGGCATAATTTATCGTTCCGTTTCATTTTTTTTTTCAAATTTTACATTGGCATAATTTATCGTTCCGTTTCATTTTTTTTTTTTCAAATTTTACATTTTCATAATTTATCGTTCCGTTTTTTTCAAATTTCACACTGGCATAATTTATCGTTCCGTTTCTTTTCCTTTTTTCAATTTTTACATTGGCATAATTTATTGTTCCGTGTTTTTTTGGGGGGGGGGGGAGGGGGAGTGATTAAATTATATTTTCTGCGAAGATGAAACATTTCCCCTTTTTTGAACCGTATACCTCAAAAATACGTCTAAACGCTGCCACATCTTCTACGATTTCACATTAATAAAGTTAGCGAATGAAATTCGATTCCATGGTTCTAGCTCGTTAGAAGAACACGATGGAATGTCTAACGAGGGGTTACGCAAGCAGGTTAACAAGTGTAAGAACAATTCCTGAAACTGACTTCATCGTAAATCAAAAAGAAGCATAAATGATAAAGAAAAAGAAACATTTTACTTCGGGACGTACGAACATACTACTGACGCTGTCTTTTGATGTGTCTCCGGAAATGTTCGTCGTGTGTCACACTGAATTAATGCAGGGTGGCGGAGTCCGCTTTTTTTTTTATTTTGCGGACGAATAAGTGAAGTGTCTTTGATAGATGAGGTATCACTGATTTGCGGTGTCCACCGGCATGGCTGAGGTTGAAGGGAAGTGATTCAGAGTCGAAGTTCATCTGAATCGGTTGGGAAAAGTTCAGAAAAAGAAAATAAAAATAAATGATGAAAAATAAACGTAAATGACTCGAGTGAATTTTGAAAATGAATTGAAATTGGCTGGGAATAAATCAGAAAGTATTAAGGGTGTATTCGAAAAAACGCTTTTCCACCTTCAACAGCTCGAAATTTTCCGATACAATTTCAGACACATTTTTAAACCTAGAAACATGCAATTTGCTGAGGGGATTTTTGAAGGGACGTATAAGGTGCCGTGTGATGTCATTTTACGCTCAATTCATTAGAATTTGATTTATAAACAATAAACAATTATCTTCTAAGCATGACTCATTTTTTCGTTCACAGATATCCCGCTTCGGAAAAATCTGTTCAAAATGCCGTTTTTGATTGCCTTTTTTTTTGCAATATTTTCTGCATTTATCAAAGAATCGACAATCACGGCATCTTGTGTACTTTCCAAATAAGAGATTTTGAAAGTTTGGTGCATTTGAGAGCAAAAATGAATTCAAAAATAAATCGGAAAATAAGCAGTTTGAATCGAAATACACCCTTAAAGTGATTCTCAAATTTCCTTCTCAACAATGGGAAACTTTCTGGTTCATTTTCATCTTAAGAGTGTATTCCAATCCAACTGCTTATTTTTATTTTTAAATTCATTTTTGCGTTCAAACACATACAACTGCCCTATTGTCTTATTTAGAAACTACACAATGTGCCGTGCATGTCGATTATTTGATAAATGCAGAAAATATAGGAAAAAAAATGCTGTGAAAGTCGTTGTTTTGAGCCGAATTTTCCGAATCGGAAGATCTGGGAACGAAAAAAAGGGTCATACTGAGAAAACTACTGTTCTAATGAATTGAACGAAAAAGGAAATCACACAGCCTCTTATATTACGTCTTTTCAAATATCACCTCAGCAAGGTTCATTTTCGAATTTTAAAAATGAGTCTGAAAATAGATCGGAAAATTCCGAACTGTTGAGGGTGGGAAAATGTTTTTTCGAATACATCCTTAAGTGATAAAATTTTCAGGCTTATCTTTTGAAGTGATTCGGAAATAAATAGCGTTTTTCATTGTTAATAAATAAATTACTTACGGAGTTATAAGCTTTTTTGGTCGCGTGATGACAAGTTTTCCCTCTTTCTCGCGTTGCAGTGTCGGAAAATCTAGTTTGAACACACACTGTGATAGTATTTTTTGAACCATTGTCTGTCTTTATCTAGAAACGGAAAACGCATTTCGATTATATAGTTTCTGATTAAGAACATCTGCCCATTTCACGTGTTTTCAAACAAAAATGAATTCATATAGTTTCTGATTAAGAACATCTGCCCATTTCACGTGTTTTCAAACAAAAATGAATTCAGAAATGTGTCAAGAAGTAGCTCCTTTGGATTAAATAAGAAAGAAGAATTGGGACTCATTCATGAAGTAGTTTCCAATTTTGAAAACGGCAAAATAAACCCCTAATCTTGCGTTAAGAACTTACTTAAGTCAAGCGAAAAGACCCGTTCGCTAATGCCAATCCAATGGAAGAAGTTTATAATGATATCTTGGTATCATTCCAATATTTTCTAATGTTTTTCATAGGCGTAGCCAGCCTTTTGAACGGGGGGGTGCCCAAATTTTTTAACCTGAACATGTTGGGTACAAACAATAGCTTATGTAGTAAAACCTAATAAAACGGAACCCCATAAAACCTATCGATTTTCCGTTTTAGACAGGTTTTTATTTGCAAAAGATATAATTGTGTGGTACTTCTTTTAAAAAGACCCAAACGCAATTTTTCATTTTTGAAGAAGGATGAGAAGTTGCTCAAAACTAAATATAATGTATAAGAAAAAGATATATAAACATAGAAAAAACATGATAGATATTAAACAAAGATATCCGTAAACATACATCTGTAATTATCACAAATTTTCATTTCAAACAGCAATGAAATACTAAAATAAAGAAATTCAACTTTAGTTCCCTCGTCATTTTGATCAAAGTAGCATTAAAATAACTTGTAGTACATAATTTAGAGTGGAAAAGAGTTCTTTCAATATTTTCTACACATGAATAAATAAAAACTTCCGGTTTAAAAAAAATGACATGATCCCGTACAAATGTCAAAAAATGGCCATAAAAGAAAAAAAAAAAAAAAAAAAAATTAATAATAATAATAATAATAATAATAATAATAATAATGAACCAACCAACCAACCTTCATATTAATTTGAATTTTAGGTAGCATTATTTCTCATTTTCAAAAGGCAGCAGATTTGTACAACTCCTCACAAGAGATGAGTTCGGGCTCCTTTTTCGAGACCCGGGCCCGCCCGAGCCCGACGATTTTTATTCCAAGCCCGAAAGATTTATTGTCACCAGAGCCCGAGCCCGACACCAAAAATATACGAAACAAAATGGTATGGTATATAAAATATGTTTCAAAAGTGATACCTCATTTAAAAAAATTTCTTACATGGATGTAATTTTTAAATGATAATTTAAATCCAGTCTTATCAAAATCCGTATAAAATAAAAATATACTTCATATTTAAAAGGATTCTCATATTTTTTTCTCCTTTATCAAATAAATTTGATGGACATGTTTGTGTTTAATGAATAAATGCATGAAATTTGCAGAAATTACTATTTGTAAGCTGGCGAATCGAACAACGTTCTTCAATTTTCAGTAAAAAGCGTACATCTTTCCTTATAATCGATTTCTTTCTCATAACAATCTTCTGTGATTGACAGCTACATGAAAATCAATGTAAATTAAAAAAAAAATCGATATTGTTGTTTTAAAGGTCCGATGTTTGTATAGAAAAAGAGGAAACACTGATCAATTGCTTTCTATCGGAATAACATGGTAATCATATTTACTTACGGAGGAAAGTGACTTCAAAAAGGAACAGCTTCCCTAGAACGCAGAGTTCATGATGACAAATACTTATAATAATCATTAAAGTTATTTTCATATGAAAAACAGTATAATTCGTCCACAATCGAAGATTAAATAACTGCAAACCTCCAGCTAATTCTCGTCTACTAAAATGCAGAAGAAAATATTACATTGGCGTCATATAAATAAATATAAATAAATAAACGATCCCATTAAAAAATATCTTCTGCTAAAGAAAAGCCAACTAAAAGCAAGTTCATTGTTGTGTTGGCGCCGTATAAATACATCATCGCCGGAAATTTCGTAGACATAAATCTGTAATTATCTAAAATTTTCATTTGAAACAGCAATGAAATTCTAAAATAAATAATCAAGCATTCAGTTCCCCGGTCATTTTGATAAAGAAGAATTAAAATGAGTTGAAAAGGAATAAGTAGGCAATTTTAAGTGAAAAAAGTTCTTTCAATCTTTTCTACACGGAATAAATAAAATTTTCCGGCTTCAGAAAAAAATGAGCCCATGCTCGAAGACTCGAATAAAAATAGAGCCCGAGACCGTGTCAGGCCCGGGCTGGGGCTCGGGCTTTCGGGTTCGGGCTGAGCCCGTCTTATCTGTCCTCACGCCCTCCGTTCTCCAGGCTAATCACATGGTGGAATTATCGTTTCACATCTGTATTTCCTTACATTTTTTTTCTCCTATCGAGACTTTAGATTACAAAAGCAAAGATATAAATAGTTTCTATTCTTGTCGAGAATTTACGCTAATTTTTTATGGAATTGCAAAAACATGCATAAAAAAGAACGGCGTTAAAAAAAAAAAAAAAAAAACTTTTATAAACAAAAGACATCAAATTGGGATTATAAAACCAAATTTTTGACTTACTGTGATCAATACAGATTCTAGTAAATATTCTAGTTTTAAAAACGATGAACAAAATAATTTTCTTAAAAATAATAAAAAAAAAGAATCTGGGTCTTTCTGGATTTATCTTTTATCGCATTTCAAAACATAGACTGTTAGTTTTGATTAAGTTAGTTAGTTTTGTTAGTTTAGATTTTTTTTTCTTTTATAAATTTTGATTTTTTAAAATAATCAATCTTGTATCTGCGCGAGCGGGGGGGGGGGGGGGTGCCCGGGCACCCAGGGCACCCCCCCTGGCTACGCGCATGTTTTTTTTTTTTTTTTTTTTTTTTTTTTTAAATAAGATTTTTTATTATGCAAAAGTATTGCTATGTAGCGGTAAATTAGCCCTAGAAACCACAAGACTTCGACTGACAATGTATGTGCATAGCTTCAATAGCTGAGCGAAGTTCAAAAAGCCCAGCCCAGGAAAATATTTGCAAGCTAAGTGCAATAAGAAAAGTGTGAGAGCTCGAAGATTTGCAGAGAGAGAATGCCTAGATCTGCGGTGCAGAGCAGATGCGGCTTCTGTGCGCTCGTGTTTTTATCGGAACGAGTTTCCGATCAAGAACTTTTTAAAGGGATCGGTTGAGGTCCATTAGTAACTTTAATCAATTAAGATGTTCTGTTCAGTTTATACTGCATTTATCCTAGAATTGTATATGTACAAGTTAAATAATCAAGAAACTTTTTTAAATTAAATATTCATTCAGTAATACTTTGGAACATTATTTATACACCCTGATTTCCATCATCCGCCCCTCTCCTATATAGCTATCTAAAAATGTTCTAAAAATAGTGTTGTTTAATTGTGTTGTAAATAGTGTTGATGAATTAGATGAATGATTAGTGTTGTTTCTTAAAATAGTATTGTACTGCACAACACTTTGTCCCCAAATTAAGGGAGACCCGTGAGAAAAAAACCCAAAATTTTTATTATTGATTTTAAAGTAATGAATTTTGGTGTACTATTTAAGAAACATTTTGTACGGAATAATTAGCCAAAAAATTAATTTTTTATTAAAAAGTATATTTTTTATGGGGATTTTTATGATTTTTTTTTTGTGGAAAAACACACTTTTTAAAATTACTACTCCTCATACAATTTTCAATACTTTTGGTATTACTAAAATTTCTTAAATAGTGTTATAGTATATGGAAACGACCTAGGGAGAGATATTTTTAATTTTCTATTTTAATCAGCTAAAAAAAAAAAAAAAAAAAAAAAAAATATGCATGGTAAATTTCCTTAAATTCGTTATAATTTTCATGTTTACCAATTTATGTAAAATTTTCAGAAATAGTTTAAAAAATATCCCTCCTTACTTTTGTTGCATTTTTTTTTTAAGATTCTAAAAACATAAACACTTTGTTTCTAAACCATTTTACCACAGAGCCTTAGTACTTTGAACTTAGGCAAAATATGGAAAAAGTCATTTTCAGGGAAACACGTTTTAAATGGCCGCTAGTCCTTTAAACTCTATAGTGATTACAATTTAAAAAAAAAGCTCATTTGCTACCTGTTCCAAGTGTCCCCGAGTTCTGAAATTTTGCATGGATATTCGCAAATATGTATTTTATCGTTTTCTGAGAAATTTTTTTTTTTAACTTTTGATGATTTTTGGCCGAAAATGGGGTTCGGGTCTCCCTTAACAGCACATTGTAAACACCACACAATTTAAACCACTATAAAACAACTCATATAAAATACTTTCAAAATATTTTCTATATAGTGCCTTAAAAATGACACAATTTTAAAAATTAATGTTTTGAAAACACATTTTTCTCCTCTTGTAATTTTTAATAATACTGTTTGCACAATCTTTTTATTTTGTACAACATATTCCCAACACAAACTAATAATATTTTAACAGGAGTAATTTATTCCATTTTTCATTATTGGGCGAAAAAAGTCCGGGCCAGGATTCGAACCAGGGATGTATTGGCTGAAGCCGCCAATGCTCTACCAACTGAGCTGTCCCGGACACGAAGACTGGACGACTATTTCACCCAATTAACCTCAACGATCACTTTATCTGGTCTGATACTCTGGATCAGTTCAACAGAATAAATCGAAGGTGGAACTGCAGAAAATCGCTGCATACGAAATTACATTACATTAATTTTAGAAACTCGATTATTCAATCGGTAAATTAATTATAACAGATGTAAATTTTTCCATTGTTCAATATTGGGCGAAAAAAGTCTGGGCCAGGATTCGAACCAGGGATGTATTGGCTGAAACCGCCAATGCTCTACCAACTGAGCTGTCCCGGACACGAAAAAATGGAAAAATTTACATCTGTTATAATTAATTTACCGATTGAATAATCGAGTCTCTAAAATTAATGTAATGTAATTTCGTATGCAGCGATTTTCTGCAGTTCCATATACTGACCTTCGATTTATTCTGTTGAGCTGATCCAGAGTATCAGACGAGAATTAATTTACCGATAATTAATTTACAGTTATAATTAATTTACCGATTGAATAATGGTGTTTAAAAATAATCTAATGTAATAATATTTTAGTTAGAAGTATTGATTTTCATGTTCAAGTAGTGTGGCAAATGTGTTTCATGCATTTGCAGTGTAAATATGTGTGTTCTCCAGAAATAATACGCATAGCACGCATGCGTATGTCACCTTGAATGAATCTCAAACGGTACAAAATCCGTTTGTTTGCGGTGAAGAAAAAAAAAATGGAAATGAAGAGGAAGTTTCAGTGTTTCGGTAATTGATGAGGATTGATGAATGCGGTTACGAGGTTACTTGACGTTGAAACCAAATCATTTAAAGTCCATCTCTGTCATCGGAAAGAAATAATAATAATAACAATAAATAACAATAATTATAATACTAAGGCGATAAAGAAATAGCGATGACTCGGCAATGAATCGAAGCTGACCCAATATCCCTTTATAATTATTAAACCTTTATACAATATTATTATTAGACGAATTGAGATTATTAATCTTTATGCATCTCTTCTTATTTTGCAAGTTGTTGAAAAGAAAAGTAAAGTAAAATCAACTGCTGCATTTTATTATTTATTACCCTTTCATATTCTGTTTCGTGTTTCATGTGCAATACCGTAATTTGCTGCGTATAATCCGCGGATCAAACAATTCTTTTTCGGCCCAGAAATTTTATTTTGTAATTGAAGGCAAATATTTACGGCGATCTAAAAAGTTAAATTTTATTTAATAAAATTTCTGGGTCGAAAAATGATTGTTTGATCCGCGGATTATACGTAGGAAATTACGGTACATGCCAGATATATTTCTACCATGTATACCAAATAGAGACTCGCCATTTTTTTTTCTGTGTTTTTACAGAATTTTTTAACAGTGTATTAAATTATAAAAAATATTAAAATGTTTTATTTTCATCAGAAACACGCGGGTGTACATAGTTTTATAATTGTGTCAAATCTTCAGGAAATGAGATTTCAAAACCTTAATTTTACAGATACAAAAACCAAGTTTGTGATAAGTAAAAGCAAAGTGCGATATCGAAGATTTTCGGTGTCCGCAAGGAAGCCTGGAGTTGCAGCAAAATGATATCCAAAGTCTAAGTTCAGATGTATCATTCAGGAAATGAAGAAACGGAAATGATTTGAGTGAATTGGGGAAATCAATTGAAATAAATTCGGAATAAATATGGAATATGCAAAATGTGCAATCGGGAATGATTTATTAACTCCCTCGTTCACAAATTGTGAAAAAAAAAAAGAATAAATTTTTTTGACTAAAATTGTATTTTAATAGTCCAAGAGCCTACAGCACAAAAACCTAAGGTATAGAGAACAAGAATAAAAAACCTTTATATTAGGGTAGAATAGAAACAGGGGAATCTAATGATCCGTGTCTGCTGGAATAAGTGGCGGGTCCAAGAGTTAGGTCACGGGGGTCATGACCCCCCCCCCCCCCATGCCTGATCGATGAGATTTCTAAAGAACATTTTAAAAATGAAATACAGTCGAGTCTCCC
This sequence comes from Maratus speculifer, assembly GCA_964019185.1. Classification (NCBI taxonomy): domain Eukaryota; kingdom Metazoa; phylum Arthropoda; class Arachnida; order Araneae; family Salticidae; genus Maratus; species Maratus speculifer. Next base: position 420,865,392 of record OZ025294.1, on the reverse strand, counting down.
TATAACGAAACTCCATACATCGAATTTCTCTATACAGGGTGATTCATAAAAGATGGGCAGAACTTTAAGGGGTTATAGTACACTTAAAGACAAATAATATTAAATAGGAGACTAAGGGTCCCAGACGTATTCCCAAGGAGACAGGGGGCATTAAAGTTTAGGGTCCGAAATTTCAAATGATTATAAAAAATAGAAAAATTGGTCGATTCGTTTGCGGTTTTTGCAAAAAATTTTCTTTATGCCAGTATTTTCTTGAAATAAAATTTTAAAGTTCAATTTCAAAAAATGCCGATAGGGGGCGCTTTAGACTTTGGAGTAACAAACAACTATTTTTTAACGTTATTTTTTGTATTTCTTTAAATGATTTCGAAAGCTTAGACTTAAACTTAAATTTTGATCTAAAAATCTGAGTCCTAACGAATAGTTAAGTAGCGTAAACTGAAATTTGAAATTTGAAACCCTTCTCCCCCCAGAACAAAAATCAGTTATTCCCGATCTTTGTGTCGTAGATTAGGCTCTAACTACTGCCGCGTTTTGCTAAAATTATTCTTTATGTCAGTATTTTCTTAAAAATAAATTTTAAAGAAAATTTTCAAAAAATTCCGATAGAGGGCGCTTTAGACTTTGGAGTAACGAACAACTATTTTATACCGTTATTTTTTGTGTCTCATTAAATGCTTTCTAAAGCTTAGACTTAAATTTTCAGCCCAAAATCTGAATCGTTAGACGTGGTTAAGTTTCTGGGGAGAGGGGTTTGAAATTTCTACTCCTGAGTACAGTTCAGTTTACCATGTCCACACATTGTGTGCTGTGATACGAGGTAAAAAGACACAAATTAGGATTATGTTACCAAAGCATATTTATTAACATGTAATTACAATAAATGTTCAAAATTGTGACCACCAGAGGTTATGCACGCAGAACAACGGCGAAGAATGGAACGGCGAACATTCGCGAAAACATCAGGCTTTTCGAGCACTTCCCCTACAGCGGCGGAAAGTCTGGCGCCCAGTTCCTCGGGGGATTCAATGGGTGTCTCATACATAAGAGCCTTCAATTGTCCCCAAAAAAAAGAAATCGAGGGGTGAAAGATCTGGCGAGCGAGCAGGCCAAGCAACAGGACGACCTCGACCAATCCATCTGTTCGGAAATGTGATGTCCAGATAGTTGCGGACGTCTCGTACGTAATGGGCTGGCGCTCCATCGTGCTGGAACCACATGACCCGCCGGATGCGTGGAGGAACAACGTTTAACAGGTCTGGCAGCACATGTTGCAGAAATGTGAGGTATGTTTTACCGTTGAGGCGTTCAGGAAGAAGGTACGGTCCGATTAGGTGGTCTCCGAGGATTCCTGCCCAAACATTGATGGAAAAGCGTCTCTGATGAGCATGTGGATACGTAGCATGTGGATTGACAACCGCCCATACATGTGCATTGTGTGTGTTAAATGTACCTTCACGTGTGAAGGTACATTCATCGGTGAAAAGCACAGTTCGTCCAAAATGTGGATTTAGCGCGTTCTGCTGCAAAAACCAGCGGGCGAATTCAATACGATTTGGATAATTCCCTGGAGACAGTTTCTGGACTCGTTGCACATGAAACGGGAGCAAATGTTCATCCTTCAGTACCCTCCAAGTCATGGACTGTGAGGTATCCACCTGCCTAGCCACTGTTCGTGTACTTGTACTTGGCTGCGCCGCTACTACATCCAGAATGGCTTCTGCAACAACTACTGATTCGTCCTTTTTTGCACGACCTGCATTCGACCGGGAAGCGAGAAATGATCCCGTCTCACACAACTGTCTGTGCAAGCGCTCGAAAGTTTTGCGGTTAGGCAACCACCTGTTGGGAAATCGCTCTCCGTACATTCGTTGTGCCTCTGCACCATCTCCATCTGCCGCTCCGTAAATTAAATGCATCTCAGCTTTTTCCTTATTCGTGAAGGGCACCATCTTCCGATTCATTACTACAGCGACTTGCACTTGACTCACCGTTCAGTGGTTTTTATACCTGAATCGTGTCGAAATTTTGCATACGTGTTCTTCTTCTTCCCCATTTGACATTTGCATACTTTCTGTCTCCTTCTTCACCCGGTGACTAGCGTCAGGAATGGAGCTTTAACGTTTGCATGAGCGACGTTTCCAACTGTGCCAGTGCCTTTATGAGTGAATTCCGACTATGCAGTCCTTGACGAAAGTTGTATTTTTGCCTCGTATCACAGCACAGAATCGTTGGGCATGGTTAAGTAGTGCAAACTGAACTATGTTCAGAAGTTGAAATTTGAACCCCCTCCCCTCGCTACTGAACCACGCTCAGCGATTCAGATTTTGAGCTGAAAATTTAAGTTTAAGTCTAAGCTTTAGAAAGCATTTAATGAGACACAAAAAAAAAACGGTATAAAATAGTTGTTCGTTACTCCAAAGTCTAAAGCGCCCTCTATCGGAATTTTTTTAAACTTTTCTTTAAAATTTATTTTCAAGAAAATACTGACATAAAGAATAATTTTAGCAAAACGCGGCAGTAGTTAGAGCCTAATCTACAACACAAAGATCGGGAATAACTGATTTTTGTTCTGGGGGGAGAAGGGTTTCAAATTTCAAATTTCAGTTTACGCTACTTAACTACTCGTTAGGACTCAGATTTTTAGATCAAAATTTAAGTTTAAGTCTAAGCTTTCGAAATCATTTAAAGAAATACAAAAAATAACGTTAAAAAATAGTTGTTTGTTACTCCAAAGTCTAAAGCGCCCCCTATCGGCATTTTTTGAAATTGAACTTTAAAATTTTATTTCAAGAAAATACTGGCATAAAGAAAATTTTTTGCAAAAACCGCAAACGAATCGACCAATTTTTCCATTTTTTATAATTATTTGAAATTTCGGACCCTAAACTTTAATGCCCCCTATCTCCTTGGGAATACGTCTGTGACCCTTAGTCTCCTATTTAATATTATTTGTCTTTAAGTGTACTATAACCCCTTAAAGTTCTGCCCATCTTTTATGAATCACCCTGTATAACGAATTTTTAGTAGGAACGTTCCCCTCTTTCCATGATTACATTAAAAACAGTCTCTATATAGCGAAATATTTATCTCCATGTGACGAATATTTTCAAAAAATGGTCTTTATTCAGTTGGGGAAAAAAGACTTCGAAATCACATGAAATGAATTTTCCATCATTTATTCCGAATTTATCGTTCAGTACTGAGTTTTTTTATATTGCTTCTCTGCTTGAATCTCCTTGCTCTTTAAGTACAACGAATTCATTCCCTCCTCCTCCCACACACCTTTCAACATCCTTCTCAAAACAGTGTCAATTAAATAGTTATACATATCAATGGCATCAATGGGGATAATTGAAGAAAAAACAATTTACAATTGCTTTAAAAAGGTAGAATTTTTTATACTAGAGGATAATGCGGATTCTGAGGACGGAGAAGATGCGACTTGTGCAGGCTGAGAAACGGAAATAAATTAAGGAATGCGAAGATGGCGATGCAACAATATTTCTCTGATTTTTTTTTGGAAGTAGATTATAATCTCACTACTGCTCAGTACTTATACAGTGCTTACTGATAGTAATATTTTAAGCAGAGTTATGAACAATTTCAAATTCATAATTAAACACATTAAAAATAACAATTGTTCAAAATTTAATCAAATAAGAATTTTAACGTTATTCTCTATACAACAAATTTCTCTATATAACGAATTTTTTATTCGAACAATGGATTTCGTTATATACTCGACTGTATATGTTAAAGACTATGTTAAAGACTATATGTCGTTAGAGACTCGACTGTATATGTTAAAGACTATGTTAAAGACTATATGTCGTTAGAGACTCGACTGTATATGTTAAATGTTTTCAAATTTAAAATGTGCTCAGTAATGAGAATAGAATCTTTCTTGCTGTTTAAAGCTCTATTTAAGCTCAAAATGGATCATTTTTAATCTCAGATGCAAGACAGTTGCATGTCCACTTATTCAGAATTTTTTTTTTTTTTTTTGATTAGTGTTTTCGATTTTTCGATAAAAACAAATAATCTCTTTCGGGAAATTTCCGAAAAAATTGAAGTTTCAAATTGAATTTCAGGTTCTGACAACAAATTGCTTCTTCATGACGGCCTTTTTGTAACTGCCAAGTCTTTAAATACTCTGTCTCTGATAGATTCTTTGCCTTTATAAGAGCACGCGAAATTCTTCAATTTCTTAATATCTGAATAATATGTGAAATTTTTATAATTTTACGAATATAATGCAATTTTTTTTCATTTATGAATTAAAATTATTTTTCGAAATGATAAAAAAAGCAGACATTTTGCATATGGTAACAGCCTTCAATATAAAAATTGCATATTAAGAGATGTGACCGCCCCCCCCCCCCACCACCAACTAAAAAAGGGAGCCATGCTTTCCCTCCAGTGTTCTCGCTGACATTTGACCAAAGTTAGCAATTTGGCTAATTAAAAATAAAAAACATTCGCCAAATGAAAAGAATATTAGCAAAATTAATTTGCCGTGTGGCACAAAAAAAAAAAAAAAAAAAAAAAAAAAAAAATGTTTAATTTTTTAATGTACCCTTTTTTTTCAATATGTTCTAAAATAACATAATTTTTTATAACTGTGACAGCGATTGTTATTAATCTAATTTCAACAATCCGCTATAAATAAAAAAAATATGTATACTTTATAATGAAAAACGAAAAAGTAAAAATTGAGTACTAGCAATTTGGCGAATCTAATCGCTTGTTTACTCGCAAAATGAAGAATTTAGTCGCAATTTGGCGCATTGGCGAGCGACAGCGAGAACACTGCTTCCCTCTAAAATGAAGAGCTGGATCCGCCCTTGGCCGGAAGCGAAGTAGTGCATAAGCCAAACACTAATTTCGCTAATGGTTTACTCGTATAGGCTTATCACTGTATTTGCTGCAAAATCATTTCATACCTTTGATTCTATGGCAAACACAATGCTAAACCTACGAGACAACCACTAGTGGTTCATTTTTGGCTTATGCACTTTTTCGCTTCCGGCAGATATGGATCATTAGATTCCCCTGTGATACTACTCTCCCATAAAATAAAGTGTTTTTTCTTGTGCTCGATGACATAGGGTTTTGTGCTGTCAGCTCTTGGACTAAAAAAGTTGTATGAAAAAATATTTATGTCAATCTAGCAAGCCCCTAGCAACAGGCTTGCTTCGGGATACATTTACCGACTCAGCATCTAGCCTGTGTCGTCAGAAACCTAACGAAGCAGTAAGTATAACACGTGGGAGCATGTGGCCCTTAGTAACAAGCCACGTGCGAAGGAATAGTGCACAGTCAGCATTCTCCCACGAAAGGACCCTGGTAACAGCAAAAAGCATCAGAACGAGGCCGGATCGAAAGAGGTAAAGACGTGCGCCCCGAGCTCTAGCGGCAGAATTTGCCGAAGATGTCCCTAATCTCTAAATTGTACTTATATTTGCATTGTAAATATCATTGAATATCATTACCTAATCAAGACTTATTAAAGATGTTTGACAATACCCCTAGAACCTTTTTATTTACATTCATGCTGTACATTATTCTCCAGTGCTTAATCTTTTCACTTCCTGGGTCCAATATGTGGATCTCCATTCCTTACTTTTTTACTGATGATATTCAAACATAATTACGATTTTGATCTTAAAATGATACACTGTTAAAAATTTATTTAAAAAAAAAAAAAAAACAAAAAAAAAAAAAAAAAAAAACGAGATTTTCTGTAAATTGACACCAGTTCTCGGTTAAACGCATTCGATCGAGTTTCTCAGTCATCATTTTACCGACCCCTTATCTTATCTATCTAATTTCCTGTAGAGATTTAGTCTTCATTTAAAGATATTTTTATCTTTGTTAAAAGTTATTGTTTTAAATACAGACATAAAATTCTCAGAATACACACTTATAAAATTATTTTGCTATTATTATTAGAAATATTTAAAAAGACAATTCAGTTTATTATTAGTTTTATTTATTTAATGTTTTTAAAGTTAGAATTAGAATTTAAGTTAGAATTTTTTAAGTTACTATTAAAAATATTTAAAAAAATTGAAAAAGGGATTTTTTTTTCTTTTTTAAGTTAGAATTTTTTAGAAAGGGAAAAACCATCTACAGTGTGATATTCGGGATTTTTATCGATTTTTCTCCGCTGAATGATAAAAGAAATATTTTGAACAACATAAAAAACAGCTCCTATAATTCAGTCACTAGCGTGTCTTCCATTGCTAAGAGGCCTCGGGTTCAAACCCCAGGATGGCTAGAGACAAACTGTGCAAAAAAATAAACAATGCAGCTCTTCAAAATGACTCGAAAAATTCGAATTCTTTCAGGTTCGCTGAAGATTGAGTGATTCACTTATCTTGAAAACAAATTTAATTTATAATCATTAAAAGTAAATTTCCCGAGTCTTGTGTATTTTTGACGATGTTAATTGACAGAATCTGTTGTAAATTTACCGAATAACTTCTCTGTTATTCAACAGAATCTTTTTTTTTTTCTTTTCTAATCTCTGTCATTTTACTTAAGGGTGTATTTCGATTCAAACTGCTTATTTTCCGATTTTTTTAAAAAATTCATTTTTGCTCTCATATGCGTCACACTGGCAAATTGTCTTCTTTAGAAAGTACACAAGGTGCCGTGATGGTCAATTCTTTGATAAATGCAGAAAATATTGCAAAAAAAGCAATCAAAAACGGCATTTTGAGCCGAGTTTTTCGAAGCGGGAAATCTGGGAACGAAAAAAAAGGGTCATACTGAGAGGGTAATTGTTTATAAATCAAATTCTAATGAATTGAGCGTAAAAAGACATCACACGGCACCTCATACGTCCCTTCAAGAATCCCCTCAGCAAGTTTATCTGTTTCTACTTTTAAAAATGAGTCTGAAATTGTATTGGAAAATTTCGAGCTGTTGAAGGTGGAAAAGAGTTTTTTCGAATACATCCTTAAGACTTAAGATAACAAATTCTCTGAAATTTCACAGAAAACTTTTTTAACAGTGTAGGTTTCGATATCTAAGATTCGAAGTAATACGAATAGACTAAATCTCTTGCTCTGAAGTTAAATTGGAGTAGAAATACATCAAAATAATTAATAACATTGCATTAATTCTTAGTACCGAAGGGGTTAAGGGTGTATTTGAAAAAACGCTTTTTCACCTTCGACAGCTGGAAATTTTCCGATACAATTTCAGGCACATTTTTAAAAGTAGAAACATGAAATTTGCTGAGGTGATTCTTGAAGATGCGTATGAGGTACCGTGTGATGTCTTTTTACGCTCAATTCATTAGAATTTGATTTATAAACATTTACCTTCTCATCATGATCCTTTTTTTCGTTCACAGGTCTCCCGCTTCGGAAAAATCTGTTCAAAATGCCGTTTTTATCGCTTTTTTTTTTTGCAATATTTTCTACATTTATCAAAGAATTGACAATCACGGCACCTTGTGGACTTTCTAAATAAGAGAATCTGCAAGTTTGATGCGTTTGAGAGCAAAAGTGAATTCAAAAATAAATCGGAAAATAAGCAGCTTGAATCGAAATACACCCTTAAGATATATCTTAAGCTTAAAAAACTTTAAGGATCAGGGCTGATTAAAAATTGAGGTTTACAATATCCAAACCTGTTTTTTTTTGGCCCTTAGGCATATGTCACACAGCATATGTCCCGGTCAGTTAGTCAGCCTAACGCGGTACACTTTCAATATTTAGTTCCCAAGCAATATTGGTACTCATTTTATCGATGCAGAAGGGATAAAAGATTTAATGAACCTTGCCAGGTGTGGATATTTTCGATCTGGCATTCAGACATTCAGATTATTTTTTGTACGGTCCTTTGTTAAGATAGCCATAGTTGTTTGATAAATTTACGCACAAAAAATTTAATGAAAAAAGAAACATAAATAAATAAATAAGCACTCTCAAACATTTCTCACCAATAATTAATAAGTATTAACGAAAAAAAAAAAACTTGCTGTTTTCAAAACAGTAAGCTGAGACATTAATTGCATTTAACAAAAGGAAAAAGAATGTTTATGGTATAGGGGAAGGGAGGGGGTTGTTCTGGCGATTTTCATAATCGTTTTTTAAAAGATTAATTTTTCTGTATTACTAGTATTTTGTATTTCATTATTTATTTTCTAAAAAATAGTTTGCACTTTATTATTGATTAATTAAAAGGTATGAAATTTTATTTTTGTCGTCTGAGAAAACACTTTTAATTTATAAGAAATATATAATAAAATCTTGAAAAACAAACTTTCTAAAAAAATTATATTCCATAGATGAAAAAAATATCTAGAAAGGCTTTTCTTTTTTTTTACAATATTACACTCCATGTATATCAAAATTACACAAATAAATTTCCAGTGGAAAAAAGAGAAATAGTTCCGATTCTCATATTAGCAAGTCTTATTATTATTATTTTAAAGGATTATTTTATCACATAAATTTTAATATTTTTAATAAACATTTGTTGAAAAAAAAAAAAAAAAAAAAAAAAAAAAAAAAAAAAAAGTGAAATTCGAAGTGATTATGAAGTTAAAATGCAGTTCTTTTTACTTACCCATCATACGTAGTGTAGGGTAAGTCTTGCAATCGTTTTGAAAATCGAAAAATTTTTTTGACGGATTTACACGTTTTAGATAGTGGAGATTCCGAAAAACATATTTTTAGAAAAAAAAAATTGCCGTCCGTCTGTCTGTCTGTCAGTCAGTCTGTCTGTAAACGCTCTATCTCCCGAACAAATTGAGATAGAGACTTGAAATTTTGTATGTAGTTAGTATGTAAGAATTGGACGAAGTCTATTTAATACCAGCAACCTCGATTATCCGGAACTATTTTTTTCGGACTCTCAAAAAATTCGCTCTGATGAAAAGTATATAAAAATTTTCGAATGTTTTTGTTCTAAGGAATGGACGTAAAAGGCAATAAAATAACACACATTTTCCATATAGAACGAAGTCGATCGGATTATTAGTTGCCGAGATATTTGTAATCCTGTTTTCCACATTTTTCGATTTTTCATGACCCTGTATTTCATTCAAATTTCAATTCAGAAGTATATTTCAACTGAAAATGATACGCTTAATCTAATGCAGTAAACTGTTAGTTTATATTATTATTATTTTTGGAGTTATAATGATGTTTCTTTTACGCAGTTCGGTGCTACTTGAGTAGTTTGGTGTTTTATATAATTTGTTGAAATTGGTGCATCAGCAATTCATTAATAGAGTATTACTATGTGTATTAACAACATTTAAATTTAGTTTTGGAATTGAAATACATTGTATAAATAGTTTTCACATATTTTATTTTCATATGCATATAAATGATGGGTAAGTATTACGGTGGCCTCCAACGACTAGTTTATTTTTTCGTTACTTTTATTATTAACAAACATTTAATTATTTTCCAGAATAAATAATAATTACGCAATCACAAAAAAACACCTGTAGGTCGAGAGTGAAACAAAGAAAGGTGTGAAAAGAAAAGAAAAAAGAAGAAGAGAAAAAATTAAGATTAATGAAATTATGTGACAATAATTGACTGTCATAAGTATTCGGACTCTAAGAACGATATTCGAATTTCTGGCCAAATAAGAGGAAAAATTGCATTTTATGTCGAAATTTTTCCACTTATATGAAAAAGGTCACTCATAAACATTACAATGTAAGAACGTAAGTAATTTTTAACCAAACAAATAGAACATTAACATCATCCTAAATAATAAAAGTCAGTTTTGACATATTTTCTGTAAATATCAGTCAAATTGTACGAGTTAATTGGTGGGAAATACATTATTTTTACAAAATTAAAAAGAACAAAATAATAATTTTACGAACCCAATAACTAATGATGGTGTAATTTTCGCTTATGTTCTTTAGCAATCATTTATTAGAGGAGTTATAAGTGGGCCGTTCCAGGAAATCTAGAAATCCCGGCCACAAAATTTCACGCGACACTCTCATCTCATTCATCAGCATTTGGAGACGGAATACCAATGATTTCTGTCCTTCCGTAATTGTCGTAAATCATTTTTTCATAGCTCATTTCTAAATAAGAGACATCTGTGGAAAGCGTGACGTTGTACAGATTGGCTTGCATTAATGTATCACGCTTAAAAAAAAAGCAAGAGAAAGAAAGAAAAAAGTGATTGTACATTTTTGAAAAAATGAAAAAAATAAAGAAAGAAAGAAAAAATAAAAAAAATGTTACCACGCGTTCGTGTATTAAACGCTTATTTGAAAAAAAAAAAAAAAAAAAAAAAAAAAAAAAAAAAAAAAAAAAAGAATACAGTTTAGATGGAACCAAATAAAAAATGTTAATATGATCAATCAAGAGTTTTGGAGAAAGATTTCTTGTTAAAAAATGTATATAGATATATATTTATATATATTGCAATATCTTTTGTAATCATCAGCATTGACGAAACAGAGTTGTGGAAACATTTTTTTATGAGGGGGGTGGAGGGGGAGATTTTTCCGATAATCTAATCCCTAATTATCATAAATACAAACCGCTAATTCTACTTCACCAGCATAATCCAAATTTAAAGACAGAATAAAAATGAATTTTACTCCACATTTGATGTATTTTTTATAAATATTTTTCAAATAAATCGCATCCATGGGGAAAATGACGTGGAAGAGGTGTACTGAAATTTTCATCACGTTAAAAATTAAAAAAATAAATAGTTTTCAGGAAAAAAAGAAAAAATACCAAGAAATGTTGCGACGTTTTTATGTATTGGATGTGATCAGTAAATCTGTTAATTTTGATGCCATTAAAAGAATGTTGATGTAATCAAATAGTAGTTAATAAGAATGTATTTATTAAAATACAACACATTGCTCAGTGGTGCACAAAACAAGAATTTTAATATACATTTGTACAATTAAAATAAAATAAAACTATCAACGTTTCGCACCGTCTTCTGCGGGCGTCTTCAGGAAAATATGATAACGGAAGGACTAAGTTTGCATCTTGATCGAGAGATAATATTTCTAATTTAGAAATTATTACATGTTTATTTGTTTACACAATTATTACATCGAATAAAAGTTTTCTTAACAAAAAAAAAAAAAAAAAAAAAAAAAAAGATTTATCAAATCGGACTTCCAACCATGGAAAACAAAATATAACCCCCTATGTTAGAAATCAGTTAAGAATAATCTAAAAATTCTTTACAATAAAACCACATAGTTTACTTCAGATATTCAACTCAGGCATTTTAAATAAAATTTTAGAACAGGTTCTCGAAATGAAATAGTACAAATACTATAAATACAGTAATGACGGTAATAATTATATTTTTCATTATAAAAACATTATCTCGGTTACAGAACATCATTGCGTAAGCCTGTGTTTAATATCGGAACTCTAAAATCTAATTACATGAAGCTTCTAGATATATTATATGCTTACATACATATAAATAATTAAATTTAAAGAAATTGCGAATTAAAGGATATTTTATGCAAAATGAGATTAAAATACAATGACTTATAGAGATAATTGGCTTATGATTTGCAAATTTAGTGCATTAACATTATCATCAAGTAGCTATTACCATCTAATTATATCCCGTTCAGATCTTACAGAGTATTGGAGAGTATAAGAGTTTTTACTCACATACTCTCCCGCATAAGAGTCCGCATAAGAGTTTTTAGCTCACAGGCTATCATAGCCTGAGAGCTTATGTGCCCGTCCGTTCTGTATGTACGATCGTACGTTCGTGCGTAACGCCATAACTCATGATAAAAATATCGGATCCACTTGAAATTTTGTATATAAGTATATCCTCATACGGCGCTTCCTGATTAGTTTTTGGAGTTCATTCGATATGTATAAGAGGGGGAACGGAGGGCTCATGCCCCTCCCCTTAATTGATATAAACGGGATTTTCATGCAGAATTAACAGTTTTCGTTCAAACTTTAAATATAGGATCATTCTGATGAGGTGATCCCGTAACTGTTATTAGGTGTTCATTGAATAAGTATAAACAGGGGGAACGGGGGTTCTAATGCCCCTCCCCATTAATTTTTATAAATGGGTTTTTCAAGCAGAATTGTCAGATTTTGTTCAAATCTCGGAATAGTTTGGGAAGTTTAATGGTTAAGTATAAAAGAGGGGGATAACTCCTCTTAAATTATATAACTGCTAAATGGGTTTTTATTAAGAATTATCCGATTTGCTCTGAATTTTGGATGTAAATTTTTTATATGATAAAGCATGTCTTTGATAGTTTAGGAAGTTCAATGATTAAGTATAAAAAAGGGAAAAGGGGAGAGCTGTTTCCCCTTCTTAATTTTTTTTCGAACGGAATTAACAATAGAAAATATAAGGCTGTAATGTACAATTAGTATGCGTAGCCTGTGAGCTCAATGCCATCAGTTTAACTGGGCAATATTCTTTTTATTACACTTGGATTCAACTGTCCTACCCCTCACAAAAAATCTCAACGATCGAGAATGAAAATTAAATTTTAGACGAAGAAATTGGTACTGTACATAGATAATACAAGTCAAGATTAGAAACGGAGGCTCATTTTATTTTTTTATCTCTTTAGTCCCTCAAACTAACACATTAAGCCTAAAGAAAATACTGTTGCAATTAAATTTGCTTTCCTCTTTGCTGATTTAAATTTTACTTCTGGTGCAGCGTTTATTCTATCTAGTCTATTGTTCACATTGAATGAATATAATCATATATTTCCCAAAATGTTATATTTAATTACGTGTATCTTTATAGTACATATATTTTTTCATTAAAAATAATATTGATATATTTTTTATTTATTGCAATATAAAATCTTAGAATTAAAAAAAAATCAATTATTTAAAATGGAAGACTTTATTTAGTTGTAATTTGTCATTTAAATAAAAATTTGCATTAGTAGTTATAATCTTTCTTTTTTTTTTTCTTTTTTTTTCTTTTTAAAGACCTTGACTTTCTGATTAAAAAAAAAAAGAAAGAAAGAATTTCTTTCAATATTAACTGTTCTAATTTCTTTCAAAGTATGTAATTTTGTTATAACGTAAATATTTTATAAAAAAAGTAAAGAAAACAAATCTCTTGCAAAAAGAAAGCAGTGACATTGGTACATGACATCTTACTGTTATTGATATAATATTAAAATATTTAATGCTTTAAAATAACTTTCAAAGTTTGCAGTGTTAGTTATACAGTATCATTAGTTACACAGAGTTTACATTGTCTTTATTCAACTTACAAACTTCATACAAAAACCGGCAAAATTGTTTACAAATTTTCTGTAACTTAATAAAAACTGGCGGTTAAATAAAGTTACAACAAATAAGTAATTTTGTAAGAATTCGGTTATGGCTTTAATGGCGCAATCCATTGCAACTCTGTACTTTTTTCTTTAATTTCTTTTATCTACATTAAGATTTACATTCCGTCCTCAATCAGGGAGGTTCATTTAAAGCGAATTATGAAAATTTCTTCTTTATTTACATGCATGCGTGACCAAAGATGTCTGCAGGGAATCATATCTCTCCAATTCCTATTCTATGGTCGGGCCATCGCGACCCATTAATTGCTCGAGGTCTTCGCGTGATAGGATGCCAGGCCGCAAAAGTGGCATCGGAGGTCGCCAGTGGCCACTCCACCCAGTGGCGTAGAGATGCACAGGGGAATGGGAGGGTCAATGTTGATTCCCTCGTTGCCATGACGACCGAGAGCAGAGCGCACCGGAAACTCACCATTGGTCAGTGGAGTGTCCTCACGCATCTTCAAGACAACGCCCCGGGTATCTTTGACCAGGGGACAGTGACAAAGTGACTCGTGATTTTTTTGTAACGAGATAAAGAAGAAGGATTACTGAGGAAATGGGATTAGGTATTATAACTTGGTTATAAAATTATCAGAAGGAAAGAAGTTTCAAAACTTTCTTAAAGTCGGGGGGAGAGGGACAAAAAAATCATTTTGATTTTATTGTGCATAGTTGAGAATCAATTGATACATTTTTATTCCTGCACATATTTGTAAGATTAAGACAAAGTAATTATTGATGAGAAATTTAAATGGTGCAATAAAAATTAACATTAATGATTATTAATGTCTATTCTAATAGTCTACTCTAATAATGTCTACTTACTGATGCTAATTTTTATATAACACTAAATTCTACACTGAAAAAATTTTTATAAAAATTACAGTTTTTTTCCCCTTTTTACAATGTTTTTTTAGTTCTTCGCAGCAGAAGTCGAAGTGTTCGATTTCTTTTACATTTTAAAATAACAACAACAATAATAATAATAATAATAATAATAATAATAATAATAATAATAATAATAATTTTTGCTATTTCACAGAACATTTTACGTCAATAGTTCATAAAATTGTCTCATCCGCTACCAAGAGGGAAAAAAAGAGCTATTTTTTTTAAAGTTCGATTCCGAGTTGGTTTTCGCGTTTTCCGATTTCTTTTCAAGTTTTCTGTTTCTTATACCTCTTAAAAACTGCGACACATGCTCCCCGAATGGAAATGTAAAAAAAATAAAAAAAAATACATGCTTATTCACCATACTTTTCCGGTTCAGATTGAATCTTTAATTTTGAAATTTATTAATGTTTATTATATACATATACATATGTATGTAAAAAAAAGTTTCTTTTTCTTAAATAGTCATTTCACATTCGTTTTCATAGTTTTTAAGTTTTAATATTCTATATTTTTTTATGTTTAATTAAAAAATATAGAATAAATAAATTAAATTATTTTATATATAAATAGATAGATAAAATTCTGGTCCTATAAAACCTTTTAAAAATGGCTTCCACAACACTCTCCCTTTGTTATGTTAGCTTACCTTAAACGAGTGACTCCGTTTCATAAATGATGCAACGAACCTCCCCCCTCCCCCCGTGGGTTCGACAGTTTTTAAATCACCGGTCCAAAAGCATAACTTCCTGTCCCACACATTTTCCGCAAAAGCAAAGCACAGAGGGAGCACGTAAAACATCGTGAGTGCGGCCGTGTGTTTGTCAGGAAGGGATGATCCATCGGAAAGGGACAGTCACGTGTGCAGCCTACTCATGATGGATCGGCCCGGAATGGTAACTGTTTTGGATCGCCATTAAAACTTTTAGATCCAGAACTTGTAGGACCATAAATGAAGATCTTTTTATCCGGTGAAGGCATGGGGTAATTTTTTAACGATTGCTACAAAAGAATTTCGTAATAGTGTTATGGCTAGGACTCGGATTATCATTTTTCAAATAGATAAATAAACTAGTCGTTGGGGGCCACCGTAATACTTACCCATCATTAATACGCATATGAAAATAAAACATGTGAAAACTATTTATACAATTCATTGCAATTCCAAAATATGCATAGTAATGCTCTATTAAAGAACTGCTGTTGTACCAATTTCGACAAAAATTATATGAAACGTCAAACTACTCAAATAGTACCGAACTGCGTAAAAGAAACATCCTTATAACTCAAAACATAATAATTCTATTAAGTAACAATTTACTGCATCGGATTAAGCGTCTCATTTCCAATTAAAATATACCTCTGAATTGAAATTTGAATGAAATACAGGGTCATGAAAAATCGAAGAATGTGGGAAACAGGATTACAAATATCTCGGCAACTAATTATCCGATCGACTTCGTTCTTTATGCAATATTCGTGTCATTTTATTGCCTTTTACGTCCATTCCTTAAAATAAAAAAAAATCGAAAATTTTTATGTACCTTTCATCATAACGAATTTTTCGAGAGTCCGAAAAAAATAGTTCCGGATAATCGAGGTTACTGATATTAAATAGGCTTCGTCCCATCCTTACATACTAAGTATATACAAAATTTCAAGTCTCTATCTCAATTTGTTCGGGAGATAGAGCGTTTACAGACAAACAGACAGATGGACAGACGGCAAAATTTTTTTTCTAAAAATATGTTTTTCGGAATCTCCACTATCTGAAACGTGTAAATCCGTCAAAAAATTTTTTTTTCGATTTTCAAAACGATTGCAAGACTTACCCTATACTACGTATGATGGGTAAGTAATAAATAATAGACAAAATATATAACAATTCGAATTGTTAATAATTGATGATTAATATAAAAAGTTATTAAATCTTATAGATTTTTAAATCACAAGATTTTAAGAAATACACCATTTACATATAAACCTTTGAATAAACAATTTTTTATTTTACTTGATAGGTGTAACGAAAAATTAAAAAACAAATATTGACATGTTTCGATTATATCTTATAAGAGCCATAATCATAATAAAATAAAAGCAAAAATGCGAATCGTTTCACGGCTAATACAACTTAATAACATATTTATTTTACATCTCATTGTCGCGTGCCGTTTGTATTGAACGTGAAACGATTCGTATTTTTGTTTTTATTAGGTGCGTTCGTAATTATGTAAATACGTAGCACCTATTGTTGTCGCTCAGTCCGTCTGTCCGCATATAACAACGCAAAAACTACCCAACCGAATCGTTTGAAATTTAAAATACATAATTATTACATAATTTTGTCGAGTCATTTCAAATTTTAAGAAAATCGGATGCATAGATCAATTACAGTGACAATAAAAAATATTCAGTTACATGACGGTCAATGGGGAAAAAAGTTTCAAATGCATTTTAATCGTTTGAAATTTTAAATACATAATTATTACATAATTTTGTCAAGTTATTTCAAATTTTATCAAAATCGGATGCATAGTTCAAATACAAGGACAATCAAAAGTACTACGGTCAATGAGGAAAAATATTTCAAATGCATTTTAATGGTGTTACACTCATTCGAACTTAATAAAATTGATATGCATCTATAAAGTAGATATTATAATATACATTTTGCATAATCTGTGGTACAAACAATATTTGTTATTGATTTACAAGGCCACACAAAAGTATTCCATTGAATAATGGTATAGGGAGAACATTGTTTGGTGCGCATTTTAATTGTAATTAACTATTTACAGTTTTATGAGATTGATATATGAGAGTGATATTTTTAAAACTTCGTTATCGTACGAACGCACCTCATTTGCTACGCTTCACGTGCAATTTCCAACTTGTTTTTATTTTATTATGATTGGGGTTCTTATAAAATGGAATCGAAACACGTCATTATTTGTTTTTAATTTTTCGTTACACCTATCAAGTAAAATAAAAAAAGTGTTTATTGAAATTTTTAATAATTAAAAATTAATATTTAATAAAGTGTTCGTGAGAGTTTTAACGAAATTGAGAAATGTTTAACGAAATTTAACTCTTTATGTCTCCAATTAGGAATTCGTGAAGACTTCATCTTCTGAAGTACCTTCCATGAATTTTTGAACCAACATAAAAGATTTACACAACCATCTAGTAAACTTTAACAGGATTCACTACTTAAAATTTATTAATTAAATCTAAATTTATAGGGATTTTGTGCAATATTTATAACGCTACTCAAATCTTTTACTTTACTTTATTTTTATTTATTTATTTATTTATTTATTTTTGAGGATTTTATCGAATTAAGAAAATATAGAAATACTCTTACAATAGAAGTACTTAAATATTTCTGATCTGAAAGTTTTGAAGAATTAGGAAACATACAAATATTATGCTTTTACAATAAAAATATTTCCGATTTGAAATTTTTAATCCAAAGTATTCCAACGTCAAGAAATTTGAACAGATGAAAATGAAAAAATAAAAATAACAATCCTTTTAAACATATTTTTGTTTTCTGCAATCAATAATGCTTTTGGAAAAAGATAAAGTAAAATATCTATAACTCATTCTGAACAGTGTTATTACTAATCTATTTGTTGAATTAATTTTATAACAAATTAGTCTAATGGCACTTTACATTGGTATTGTTGAGACACAAAGGGCTAAAAAGTTAGTTTCAAATTACATTGTGTGTATGAAATTCCGAAAACTTACCGTGCCATAGAAAAGAATATCAGAATAATACGGAGCGGAGTTTAAATACCCACAGTACAAAACATCTGGTATCCTTCATTTATTTATTATTTATACAATTAAGAAATAAATGAAAT
Source organism: Maratus speculifer (assembly GCA_964019185.1). Taxonomy (NCBI): domain Eukaryota; kingdom Metazoa; phylum Arthropoda; class Arachnida; order Araneae; family Salticidae; genus Maratus; species Maratus speculifer. Next base: position 420,847,314 of record OZ025294.1, on the reverse strand, counting down.
CACAAAACCATGCTTCTAAAAAATAAATTAATTAATTAGTAACGTACTTTTAAATTAGACTTTAGAATTAATACTTAAATAAATACCTTTAAATTCATTTCATTTGTTTTCGATGTGTGATGATGTCTATATTATAGATGGTTACCTAGTTTTGCATTTTTCTGCTTTAATTTATAAATAATTTCATAAACAACAGATAAGCAAGCAATTTTTAATTATATTTGGGGAGGGGAAGTCATGTTAAATACTCATTAATTAGCTGAAATTATATATAAAGTAAAAATTTCTGAGCGAAAACGTATTAAGGTTATATCCCTGTAAAACCCTCTTTTTGACAAAGGTACATTTTCGGTCATGTAACTAGCTTCACTCCCCATGTTCGCATTTCACGTTTAATAATTGGACGAAGAAGGAAAGGAAGAAAATTGTTACGATAAACAAAATATCTTAATTTGCATCGTAAATATTTATATTCCTTTCCAGATTTCATTTCTTTCCAAATAATAAATTATTTTATTTAATTCAAATCTAAAATCAGGCGCTTATGAAAACTCTTTAAGCTAACATCTAATTTCAAATCCTTAGAAGTGAAATTTCTAACTTTCGAATGAATATAAATATTTTTAGTTTCTGTATAAATAGCCAGTTTAACGTTTATTACCGAATTTCAATCACAGTTCCTCATAAAAATAGATGATTTGTTTAAAATTTAAAGAATATTGCATAAAATGTGAAAAAAAAGTAAAATAAAAATAAGTCAATGCACTTTCATATTTATAATGTTTTTTAAAGTTTATTTTCAATTTATAAAGCTCAATTTGCAAACCTACCTTTAAAAAAGTCAAAATTTTTTACTAGCGTAAACCGGAAAAATACGTTTTGTGCCGCTTGTAAAAAAGTGTTAAACGCTGCAAGGTTAAGAGTCACGTGAAAATACCCGATTACTAATGAAATTTTAAAAATAACTCGTTTCACGTGAAAATACCCGATTACTAATGAAATTTTAAAAATAACTCGTTTGATATTTAATTTCTTTTATATCAATATTTAATTTCTTTTTATTGAATTGGATAGCTAAGGTTGACCTCTATAAAGGTTGTTTTTTACGTTTACCAATTTTGTCTACGGGTTTTTTGTAAAGAAGCTTTCACTATTTGTTCCGAAACTCAAAACATCAAAAAAAAAAAAAAAAAAAAAAAAAAAAAAAAAAAAATTGCAAGTAAAATTGAAATATTAAAAAAAAAATGTCTTTGTAGAGAACGATCTCAGCTATCTAATGAAAAAAAGAATCATTTTAAACTTTGAAATGCAAACGAGATAGCTTTAAAAAATTCTGCCATAGAATTAACATTAACGATTCAGTGTTTTCGCGTAGCTGAAGTAGCCCTTTAAGAACATATAGTAGGAATAAAAACAAAACTGTTATTTAAGCAGATAGACTTTCAAGTTCCGATAAATTTCTCAAAACTTTAAAAAGGTAGTAATTATCTGCATAATATCATAATTAAAACTAAAAAACTAAACAAAAATAATAATGAAGAAAAATTGAGTAAAAAATTATTAAAACTAACTCACTTAGAAACATTACACTTAATTTTGTCTTCAGTCGCAATTTTTGAGGTATAAACTATGTAAAAATAAAGAAAAGATAGAAAGTATAGATAAGAAAAGAGAATTGTAGTGGAAATTCCAAGACATATTTCATTTTTTAAATAAATGACACTTATAATTTCGAATTTGAATATAAAAGTATTCCTATTTCTATTATTATCTTATAAGGTGTTTCTTTTTTTCTGAACGATCTTTTTCTTTCTTTTTTCTCTTTTTTTATGAAAATAGATGTATTTACATTTTCTACTATACATTAAAAATTTCTTTGTAATGGGTCCAAATTATTTCTTATTTATCTGTATTTGTATGAGGACATCATAAGTCAAGAGGTACAAGTGACAAAAATTAGATTTGGAGTAAATTGAGTTCAAAGGTAGTTAATGTTAAATTTGAGCATCAATAATAATTGACTGAATTGATATAATAAACTGCCGCTTGTTTCATTGTGGGCTTTATAATCTGATTTCAATAATGGTGAAAAAAGTTAAATGCAAATTTATTTAAATGTACATTTAATCCATATTGATAATCCTCCTTTGGCAAAAGTGGTTGATTTCTAGAATGCAGCACATAAATAGAAAATCACTTACATTTCATTACCTGAAAAGAAAAATGAATCTTTTCAGGTCGTCTGGGCAATTAGATCCATTTTTTCAATTATGTCACTTATACACCTTGGCTTCTGGGATCCTCATATATGATATTATGAGATTTGAAAGTTTATGTAAGTATTTTAATTCTAAAAGTACTCAGTCTGTAGAATTCTTATTTTCTTTAGCATAGTTTTTTTTTCAGTGATGGTGTTTAATTAAATTAATTCATGTTTATGTTACAACACATTTGACTCTGCTAATTTCATTTTCTATGGATAAAAATATTAATGCTAATAGCAATTCAATTTGTGTAAACATTGATGTAAACTTGTCATTTATATTTTTGTGCTCAGTGATTTATTACATACGCTCATGCAATTCTCGTACACTTTTTCCATACGCAAAATTTTCATGATCGGGCACTACACATAATTTCAAAAGCAACAAAATTTAAAGAATATAAATAATTTTAGAATTATAGTTTATTTTTATTACAATAAAAAAAAAAATCTTATTCCATCCTTATGATCGCATAAAGAAAAGAAAAAAATGCTAATTCAGGGCGCAACAACAATAGCAAAAGTGCATGCAAAACACTTGTAAAACACCCCTGTGCCCTTTCTGGATAAATACTGACGGGAAAAACAATTATTTATTTATTTATTTATTTATTTATTTTGACAGAAGATGAACTATAATTGACTGGCATAAAATAAAAATACAATGGTCAAGAAATTTTTCCAACAAAGAAAATGCAACTTTTAATTAAATAATTAAAATTTAAACATTATATCTTTTATTTTTATTTATTTATTTATTTATTTTGAAACAATTAATTTATAATTCTGATAAGTAATTTTTTAAAATATGTTATAATTTCAGAACTTTTCGAGAAAAAGGTGCGTCCATAACAGCTCTTTTACATTTTTTTTAATCGCGTAATTAATGAATCTTTTACTTTCATTACCTGTTGAAAAAATATTTTAATTTAATTGTAGACAGCTCAAGTTAAAAGAAATTGAAATCGCTTTAGCATTTCGCCAGAAAATGATAATCGATGTCGATTGTTTTACATGTTATTTATCAATTTTTGTCGGCTTCTTAGCTTTGCGGAAATGAATTATGATTACTTTTTCTGTAATTAAAACCTCTTATTTTTTATTACTTTCCTAAATAAAATGTTATTCAAGTTTACAATTTTCTTCCACAATCGCAAGTTTCAACAAAGGATCGACATAAATTCATAAGCAACAAATTGATTTTTTAAAATCACAATAAAAAAGGAAAAAAAAAAAAAACCCCAAGAAACCACATTAAATGTGCTTAAAGAAAAATAAAATATTATAAAAATAACAAAGATCCCTGCTAACTTTTATTTTAAAACAAATCAATTAATATGTTCAAAAGTATAAATCATTAATTTTTTAAACTATACGTTTTTCTGGAATTTAAAGCACTTGGAAAAATATATAAATTGGATTTAAAAATAAAAAAACTCATTTAATTTCAAAAATCTCATTTTTAGTCTCATTAACCTCATTAAATCTCATTTTGTAAAACAAATGTAAATTAAAAATTCTTGGTTGAAAAAAAAGGGGGCTTTTTTAAGCTATTTTTCTATTGGCTAAGTTTTAATTTCTTTATGCTGTAAAAACAAACAAACAAATAAATAAATAAAATAAATGAATAAAAATAAAAATAAAAAATCTGTACAGATACTAGATATTTTTTCTGGAAATTGGGAGGCCAAGAACTTTTTATATAACTGCAGCTCGAGTTACAGGTGAAATTTTATTAAGATTGCTGTAATTTTAATGGTTTCTTTTGTAAATCTATACAGATTTCAGTAGCTTTACAAAAATAATAATAATAATTTTGTAGATGTACATCCTTTTTTGTACAGTAAACAGAGAAAATGTTAATAAGCATACAGATTTCTGTAGAATTACTTATTTTCTTCACAGTGTGTTAAAATGGTAATCTGATTTGGACTTTTAAACTTTAAGGTATAAATAATTCCATAAACAACATAATTTTATACTTTTTTATTAAATAAAAAAATTTCACACACTTTAAAAGTTCAAAAATAAATAATAGCTATAAATCATATGCTAGCGTTTCAGAAAAAAAAAAATGTTCAGTATCTTTAAAAATTAATGAATAAATAATAGCAATGAATCATAAGCTAGTGTTTAATCAAATTATATCTAAAATCATGAATAAGGAAATAAATACTAATACCAAAACAACACTATTAACATGCTCGTTTAAAAATAAATATATAAATAATAAATAAATAAGTAAATAAATAAAATTGAACCTTAAATGGATATGTTCAGTAGTTCTTAGTGAAAATATTTAATAATTCATGAACATTTTTAATGCAATTTAAACAGAAGCAGCATCGCATATTTTATAAATAAATAAAATAAAAACTAGCAAAAGCCGTGCTTCGTTTGGATTCGCGAAGCATTATTTCATAAGATAAATATTTGAAAGTAACATTATTTTTTTAATATTATTTTTGCATCTTTATTAAGCAAAAACGTTATCTTATGTTTTGGCGCTTTTAAATTTTAGAAATGTAAATTCAGCCAAATA